>CP054673.1:3347500-4653840 GCA_013348765.1 Carpinus viminea
ATTTCTCAGGCAGGTTGAATTGTTTAAGCTATCATCTCTACTGATTCAGGTCAGAACTCACTTTTGCTAATTTTAACATTGATTGGAGATTCCTGAGTATCTGGCCAATTCTATGCACGATGAGGGGTTTTATTTTTATATTGGACCAGACCAGGCCAAGTTGCCCCTAGTTTTCGTCCATGCCTAATGTGGAAAGGATGCTCATGATGGAATTGAACTCATAGTACTGTAATCAAAGTCATGAACAGAGGATTGTTATGTAGTGTTAAATGTATAATGTATTTACGACCTGTTTCCTTCTTCTTCTTTTCTTTTTCCTTTGAAAAAGGAGTGCCTTTGTCCGTGTTGATAAGTTTACATGACAAATGCGAAAAAATGTTGTTGAGGGAATGGAGCAACATTGCTCCCTTTGGCATATTGATTGTGTCCACACAGTTAATGCAGATCTTATGTGGCCATGCAACTTCTAATTTTTTGGGGACACGCACACACAAAAGGAAGAAAGAGTGAGATATACATCACCTAAGATGGCCAATTGCGTCTAGGTTTCAGGCCTCTTTGTAGTGTCTTCTAACTGAAAAAGTGCTGAATTCTTGGTCCTTCCCCCACCAGTTTATTAGACACTAATTTCTTTGATTCGTGGAAAAGATTGGTAATCTTTTCTTTTTATCCCTTCCCATATTCTTGAATGTATTTCCAATGAAATCAATACTTGTGATACCTAATGATTGTTTCCTACGGTATAGGGTTTATTCAGATTTTCTAACTATATCAATGTCTTCTTGATGTGTGATGGTTGTTTCTTACAGCATAGGCATTTTGTTTTATGACTAGATTGTTGTAGCTTATGTCACAGGCAAATTTGAATATGTTTATGTCAAGATGCTGAAATGTGCTTTGGTTTATTCTGTGTTAGAATATTATATGCATTTAAGGGTTGCTTCTAATTCAGTATAGTTGGCCAACCATATAATTTTAGCTGAAAATTGATGTATAGGATTATTGCAGGTTGTACACTTGTGGGACCTTCATGATTATGGTTTCAAAAAGACTGTACTTGCATATGAGGTACTTGAGGCTGTGTGTGTAATTCGTTCTGGGAGCCTTTTTGCTTCCTGCGTGGCTTCATTTTATGAGCAAAGTGGGAAGAAAACAAGTGGGTCATCAGCAATTCATTTTATCACAGTTGGTGAACGTGGGATTGTAAGAATATGGAACTCTGAAAGGTGAGACAACATGATGGTGTTTCCTAGTATTTTGTACGTTTTGTTAAATGGTTGGGAGGCCAATGGGCCCCTCTATTTTTCATCCTTGGTTATATTTAGAATGAACTGCAGTTTGAGTCGATTTTTTTATTTTTTTTTTTTATTTTTTATAACTAATAACCAGTCTTATTAAAAGCGTAAGACGTCCCAAAATACACAGGGAGTATACAATAAGGAACACCTAACTAGAAAGGGAAAAACGTACAAGGAAATCATCATAGCTAACCAGTCGATTTATGTTACTTTTATTTGAACAGTGCAGCTTGCTTGTTTGAGCAAAAGTCATCTGATGTTACTGTCAACTCAGACATGCGTAGGGGTTTCACATCTGCAGTTATGTTACCTTCAGATCAAGGGTTGCTTTGTGTGACTGCCGATCAGCAGTTTCTTTTCTATGTCCCTGTAGAGCACTCTGAGGAGATATTTAAACTTACCCTAAGCAGAAGACTTGTAGGTTACAATGAAGAGATTGTGGATCTGAGGTTTTTAGGTGAAGAGGAACAGTTTCTTGCTGTTGCTACAAACCTTGAACAGGTAATTTGCAGTAGATTCTTATCATTTTCAAAATTATATGTACTGGTAGCTTGCTGTTGAATAGCCGAAAAAGTTGACAGGATCATCTAATTTATGATCATTCAATCTCATCATTGTTTCTTTTTTTATGTTTTTCCAGTAGCATTTGAATCATATAATCCTAAAATACTTTGATCTTTAATAACTCTGGCGGCGAATATCTCCAGCCTCACAGAGGGGAGGTTTATTTGTGTCAGTGCAGCCACTCTGTACAGCATGTATCCATATGTCCTGGATGACCATTCTTCTACTATGAGGTCCTAGAGTATTTGCAAATTCTGCAAACAGGTTTCACTAATTGTAAGGAGTTATTATTATCATGTTTATACCTCTTTATGAGATTTGTTACAAGCGTCTTTTTTACCATCTTTGGTTACTTTTCATTTTCATATACGAAAATGTATTCATGATCTCCTCAATGCATAAGCTGGGCCAGAGAGCTCAGATGTGGTCAGGATGTCATCTATGCTGGGCATAATCATGTAGATACTTAGGAATCTATCTGTGTTACTGAAGAAATGTGATTTCAGTTTTGAAATTTGCTTCCTAATATGTATCTTAATTTGGACACATTCAGGTACGAGTGTATGATCTAGAAGCCAGGTCATGTTCTTATGTATTGGCTGGCCATACTGAAACTGTTCTATGCCTTGACACCTGTGTATCAACTTCTGGAAGAACTTTAATTGTAACAGGAAGTAAGGACAACAGTGTAAGTTCTATTTTCTTCTTCTGCCCTCAAGGCAGCTGTGGTAGACTTGCTTTGATTTCCTCTACTTGTGTAGTTTGCTAGTGAAACTAAAATGGAAGCCATCAGCTCAGCTTAAATGGCTCGTCCTCTCCTTGTAAGAGCTGGATGGAGGAAATGCTAGGTTTAGGACCAACTGGGTGCATAACTTACCAATCAAAAGGGGAAAAAGAAGTTAAATCGTAAATTTGAAATGTGGCTGTTATGGGGAAAATCAATTATTTTGTCTCTTCATATATATATATATATATATATATTTTTTTTTTGACAGAAAAATATATATTATGAATGGTTTAAGGAAAAAGCAAATCCTTCGTACATGAAAAGTATACAAGAGACACTTTCACCCTAAAGGTGTTTGAAATCGAAAAAGTTTACTAGGTCTAAGAGATTCAAAAAGTATACAAGAGAGGCTACCACCCTAAAAAGGCGTCTCTGTATAATATAACTGTTCTATGATACTCTCTTGCTCTCTCTCTCTCTCATACACAAATGCACACAAACAGACTAGACATACACCCTTACTCAAAGAGATTTATATGTTATATGTAATGTTTTTGGATCTCTAATTCCATTCTCAATATAGGTTAGGCTGTGGGAAGCAGGAAGCGGATGTTGCATTGGAGTTGGTGTAGGTCATACGAAAGCTGTTGGAGCCATTGCTTTCTCAAAGAAGCAGAAAGACTTCTTTGTTAGTGGTAGTCGGTGAGTGCTTACACAAAAATCCTTTTACCAAGAAAATCCATTTGACCATTTATTCATATTTACCTTGAGTGCTCTTGATTTGGTTCTCATGTTGATGCTTTCTATTGCATAAGTCATTACTCTAGGGGTCAAGGACAGAACTAGGATATTTATTAGAGGTGGCCAAGTGTAATTGTAAAATAAAATATAAAATAATATTTTCTAATAATTGATTTATGATTAAATCTTCAAATTTGTATACAAAAACATGCTTTACATAAATTAAAAAATGGGAAAAGTACACGCACTCCCCTCGAACTGCCACTCCATTGTCAATGTTACTCCCAAACTACCAATTCTGTCAATGCCCCCATAAACTACAAAAACAATGTGGATGTCCTCCCAAGGCTAGCAAAAAGACAAAAGTGATCTTTAAAAAAATTCAGTAAGACAAAATATCCTTATGAATTCAAAAAAAAAAAAAAAAAAAATTGTTTAAAAAAAATTAAATGACCCCCTTATTTTTTTTTTTTTGGTCGCTTTTTTTTTTTAATTATTTTTTATTTTTGTTTTTAGTTTTTTTGTTATAAATTTGAAGATTTTTTTTTAACAAAAATATTATAAAGGATATTTTTGTCATATGGGGGATATTGAAATTGTTTTGGTAATTTAGGGGGGACATTAATAATGGGGCAGTAGTTTGATGAGAGTATGTGTGATTTTCCCTTAAAAAATATATTTAGTATATGATTTTTTATTATTTTTTTTATTTTTTATAAGTAATAAAAATATCATTAAGAGCGGAAAGTGCAACCTTTTACAAGAAGTATACTAGAGAAATGCCTATCTTGAAGTAGAAAAAGAACTATAAAATCATTAAAACTAATCAACAATGGAGCTGAAAATCAGCTATCCTAGTATAAAATGAATAAAAAAGGGAATTAAGCTCCTCCAAAGTTTTGTCTTGGTCCTCAAAATTTCGATTGTCCTTCACTATCTTTCAATTATGAGCTTCAGTATCTTCATCATTGCAATTGAATGCATCTATGGTTGTTTTATTTAACACTTGAATATGGATAAATCCTGAATCTTGTGTTTTGCTAAAGTTGATCTTATTCCTATCTGTTCTCCTATTCCTGTTTGTTAGAGTTTCTCCTGCTTGGTACTATTTGTCGCTCTTCATAACCTATATTTTTGTTTTGTTAGTGATCTTACTCTTAAAGTGTGGAGTTTGGAGAGTCTGTTAGATGAGGCGGTACAGCCTCTTAATTTGAAAGCAAAAGCACTTGTAAAAGCTCATGATAAGGATATCAATTCTCTAGCTATTGCACCAAATGATAGTTTAGTCTGCAGTGGTTCTCAGGTATGTAATTTTTGAGGCACAGCTCTTTTGCCTTCTGTTTTATTTTTTACATATTTTTTTTTATTGCTGAGAAAGCAGAAATGTTATACGCATTTAAGGCATTGCCTTCCTGAAGTTATTGTGTATTTGTGGATAAGATTGCTTCATTAAGTTTATTTGCTGAATATTTTTCTTTTTCTTTTTGACTAGGATAAAACTGCTCATGTTTGGAGGCTTCCAGATCTGGTATCTGTAGTTGTGCTTAAAGGGCATAAAAAGGGGATTTGGTCGGTAGAGTTTTCTCCTGTTGATCAATGTGTCATAACAGCATCTGGTGATAAAACAATGAGGATATGGGCTATTTCTGATGGTTCATGCTTGAAAATATTTACGGGGCATGTATCAAGTGTATTAAGAGCATCCTTTCTTACTCGTGGGACCCAATGTGTTTCTTGCGGTAATTTGGCTGAAAGTTATCTATTTGGCTTTATCTACTGTTCAGATGACATTTATAATCAGCTAAATATTTGTCTTCAGATGCTGATGGTGTGGTAAAGCTATGGACTGTAAAAACCGAAGAGTGCATTGCTACATATGATAAGCATGTGGACAAGGTGCTGATCCATCTATAAATAATTGTCACCCTTTCTAACAAACTTTCTTCTCAGTTATCTCCTCTAGATTATGTAGACTATATTGGATCTTATAGGTCATCTCATTCTGTAGATCTATGTATCATGCAAAAAGTGTCTCACCAAACATGTTACGTGGTTAAGTAGCTGCACATAAGTGAGAAGGAAGCTGAAGCCTTGTCTTCTGCTATTTTGTATGTTTGACCATTTTGTTGCTGATGGTCACTCTGCTGCATATATCATAATTGGTTGACTTGGACAATATATCTTTTGGTGCGCATTGAAGCCTAGGATTGAGATTTGAGCAGGGATTTTTCCCAGGTGAGTGGCTACACTTGAGTTGTCTACAAAGGGGGAAAGCAGCATCTGTTTTCTTAGTCTCAATCTGTCTCATTTCTGGTCCTCTGGGTTAGTCACCTTAGTGTCTAGTTTATAAGAAAGCACACCTGTCAGTTACTTATAGTTGTCTGATGGAAACGCAAGTTAGGTCAGCTTCTATATGTCGAACCAGAATGTCAAGGTAAATAAAAAAGTGATCTCACATCGATGAGAAACATCCATGGAGAGAATGGAGCTCTCGGAAAAGAGTTGTTTCATTTCCATGATTCTTTAAAGGGCCCAGCAGATAAGAAAATGGTACAAGGTTCTGTCCATTAGTTTGAGGGCCTTAAGCCTTTGTGGGGCTCTAGTTAAATGTCAATTTATCTGTAGTATAATAAAGTTTAGAAGTGAACAGCATTGCAGCCATGCAGGCCTTTGTGGGTGGCTGGGAGTGGCTGACCCTGCTACAAATCTGTGTGTCCATTCAGATTTTGGTTGCCCTTTTCTTTTGCTTACAGGATTTACCCTGCAGGTTTGGGCCTTGGCTATTGGGAAGAAGTCAGAAATGCTTGCTACTGGTGGCAGGGATGCTGTTCTCAATTTGTGGTATGATTGTACTGCCGATGATAAAGAGGAGCTGTTCCGTAAAGAAGTGAGTTGTCTCACCTGCTATTTTTGATACCTGACCCAAACCATTCAGCAAAATTTGAAGTTGCCTTTGCTTATATTTCCTGTTTCAAAGGGTTCCACTTAGTATTGTGAATAAGCTGTATTTCTATTCTCTATTGAGACTTGTTTCATGTTTCTCTGTACATTGTTCTTCAGTAGTGGGGCAACAGTTGTCAGTAGTCTTTGGTTAATATATAGAAATGTACGTAAAATAATAGATTAGCTAGTCTTTGATTTTTGTTTGGACTCTCTGTAACTATCATTGTCTCCTGATGTTACATGTCAATCTTTTTAATTGCTACTGTCAAGAGAAGTATGCTAAATTCTTGCTGTTGCTTGCTCAGTACATTGAATAGTATCTAGATGACTGGCATAGTTGATGCATATTCTATCCTAAATAAAAAACTTGAACCTGTTTCAAGTGTAGCAGTATGAACATTTATGTGAAGTGTGGTCTAGGAAACTTGTAAAATTTAGGATGGTGGTGTATCAAGTTTAGCTGATTAAGTGTATAATGATGTGTATTTGTATAACAGCTTAGAGAAAAACGCTAGTATAACAACTTAAAGAAAAACGCTAGTATAACGACTTAGAGGAAAAACGCTAGTCACATCTACGCTATCATTTTAAAAGGCTTAGTCAATTTGGAATTTTTTTAGAATTTCTTATGAAGTCCATTTCACATAGTAACTAGGCAATGTAAGACTTAGCACTCAAAACTATTTTTATAAACCACCTACTTTATGTACACTTCTCTTCATCTTCCTAATATGGGATCGAGGTGTTACAAATTTCTCCTTTTAAACTCTTGACATTATTGTTAAGGAAACGTTATGCAGTGCTCCAATACAACATGGCTTGGTGTTACTAAGTGGCTCTGATACCATTTGTAATGACCTAGGGAAAAACGATGGCTATATTTGCGCTATCACCCCAAAAGGCCTAGTCAATTTGAAGTTTCTTAGAATTTATTATAAAGTTAAGTTTTACCTAGTAACTAGGAAATGTGGCATTTAGCACTCATGATTATCTTTATAAACCACTCTCTCTATGTGGGCTACTCAACTTCCCAATATGGGACCCAAGGTGGTACAATTTGGATTGTTATTATTTAATATATTCATGCATTTCGACCAAATCTTATATCATTGTCATAGAACTTGTGGCTTATACTTTGATGTTTATGCAGGAAGAAGGGGTTCTGAAAGGTCAAGATTTAGAAAATGCTGTATCAGATGCTGACTACACTAAAGCAATCCAAATTGCATTTGAACTTCGCAGGCCTCACAAACTTTTTGAGTTGTTTGCTGAACTTTGCAGGTTAGGGACGTCTTTTTTTTCCTCTTTCTTTCCTTTCTCTCTTTTGTCTTTAGATTTCTTATCTGAGTCCTCTGCAGGAAGGGAGAGGCTGAAGCACATATAGATAAATTCCTTAATGCTCTTGGCACAAAAGAGTTTGATCTACTGTTTGAATATGTTCGAGAGTGGAATACAAAAACAAAGCTCTGTCAAGTTGCACATGTCGTGCTTTTCAGAGTTTTCAACATCCTTCCTCCAACAGAGATTACTAAGGTGGTCGTCTTACTAAGTATTCCTGTTCTGGCTCTTTAAAAGTTAATGAAGAAAGAATTTCATAAGATAATGGCTCAATAAATTGAGGTAACCATCGAAATAAGTTTAGAAATTTGGTAATCTAGGGTTTCAGACACCAGCAGGGTTTGAGGGACACCCATTTCTGGTATCAAAAAATCTTGAATACAAAATCTTGAAGGAAGTTAGTCACCAGCAGGCCTGGGATGTCTATCATTCATATGACAAATTCTCTGCCGTAGGCTCCCCCTTTTCTTGTTCTCTATTTCTTGGTTTTTCTTGTTCTCCTTTGTTTTGTTGGTTGTATTTGCTCAGGAGAAAAAAAAAAAAAAAAAAACCTAGTTTTTGTGGTTATTGCTTCGTGTTGTTTCAATAGGACCTGCAGCTCCTGGAACTTTTGTTTTTGAGTGCTATAATACCAAATTGTTCATAAAATAATGTGTTTAGTTCTTTTGAAGAGTACATTAGAGGATCTACTGTGTCTCTTTCTCTGTCCTTCACCCACTAGGGGATGGCACAGTGGCAGAGTTGTGGCAGTTTGTTATTTTACTTTTCCTGTGAAAAATAAGATGAATAAAAGTTCATGCAAAGTGTATCATCCTTATATTCTGCATTGTATTTTACTTTTTGATGCCGTGAATTTTCAGATAAAAGGAATAGACTTGCTCCTTGAAGGTCTTGCCCCATTTTCTCAAAGGCATTTCGGCAGGACAGACAGGAATGTAAGAGACACATTTTTGGCCAACTATGTTCTGACAGAAATGTCAGTTATTGAACCAGAAATTGACGCAAAAGAGAGGAAAGTTGAGTCTTTGATGCATTCTGATGTCAAGAATGCGGATGGGGTGCTTTTGACGGAAAATGCTGATGCAGAGCCAAAAAATACTTCCGAAGATCTGAAGGCGTTGTCTAAAAAACGGAAATCAAAGAAATCTAAAGACAGTTCAAGCAAGAAAGCTAAGAGTGTGGCATACACGAATGTTGAAGCTATTTCATAGCCGGCATGACACGTCTCAGACGCTTTCACCCTGTTGTATTTATTCAATTTTGATTAGGCAAGCGTCTTTGGTCTTAGATTCCTTCACTGCTAGTGTTTGCACAAAAATGCAATGTTCCAAGGCAATTGTAAAATATGTGCCTTTCATTCTTCTTTTTGTCTTGTTTAACCTTAATCAAACCCTTTCTTTATCATTCATATATGAGCCCCCGACACCCAGAGAATCAGAAAACATTATTTACTGAATTCTGATGCCCAGGGCAATGCTTATTTTGAGTTTTTTATGTGCTGCAAAACCGTGACGGATTTATTTTATTTTGTTATTTTTCCCCTGTTTTTGTAAGATAAACTTCTCTACTTGTTTTAAATCTATGCCTGCTTCTCTTTTCTATTTTTTTTGCTGTATGATTTGTTCATTTCTTAATTATTATTGTAACTCTGGAATATCACCCAAAATAAAGAAGCAACTGTTGGATTTACATTATAATATTAGAGTTCCTCCATAACGAACGGGGTCTGAAGTAGCTGTTTTATTTTTTCTTGAGAGTATATCTGTTTATTTTCAAAAAATACAAATAAATGATTATTTTTCATGCTTGCGTGGATCCTATTTCCTCTTTGGTAAGGGTGACACATGGTCACTTTTTTTTTTCTTTTTTTTTTATTACATCCACACAAGGGAAAGGAAAGAAAAATTCGAACTAATATCTTCTGTTTTATGAGGTATGAAGCGTGAAGTATTGTTGATTAAACCTTTTAAAAATAATATAAAAAAATAATAATAAAAAAAGAAGATTTTATTTGGTTCATTTTAAAACAATGCATTAATGAAGAGAAAAATATATATTAACCTAAACAGCGAAAATGAGTAATTTTCACTTAACCTATTCCCGTAGGAAACATGGCGTTAGGAGAAAGCATCCATTACGAGCTCTCTCATCACTATCTTCGTCTCTCGAGGATACGTTACCCAACATGGCTTTCTTGTCGCAGAAATCGTGTTAATGTTTTTTCCCTCTTCTTTTTCTCACTTCCCAAACAGAAATGTCCAATCTATCTCCATCTCCAAGGTACCGCATAGGCTATGCTCTGTCCCCCAAGAAGGAGCAATCCTTCATTACGAGCTCTCTCATTACCCACGCCAACCAGCAATGCGTTGATCTCATCCGAATCGATCCCGCCAAGCCATTGACCCAACAGGGGCCCTTCGATTGCATCGTCCACAAACTCTACAAACCCGACTGGACCCACCAGCTCCACCAACTGTCACTGAAACACCCAAACGTCGTCGTAGTCGACCCCCCTGAGGCCATCGAGCGGCTCCACAACCGGGTCTCCATGCTCGAGGTGGTGACCCAGTTGAGGAACGAGACCTTCTGGGTTCCAAACCAGAGAGTGGTGTACGACCCGGAGATTCTGAGGGGTACGGACGCGATTCGGGAGCTGGGCCTGAGGCTCCCAGTGATAGCGAAGCAAGTATCGGCCGACGGCGGCGCGAGGTCGCACGAGATGTGTTTGGTGCTAAACCTCAACGGGCTGAGCAAGCTGGAAACGCCGATTGTGGTGCAAGAGTTCGTGAACCACGGCGGGGTGGTCTTCAAGGTGTATGTGGTGGGAGACCACGTCAAGTGCGTGAAGCGCAGGTCGTTGCCGGATGTACCCGAAGAGAAGCTGAATGATAATACGACGGAGGGGCTGTTGTCGTTCTCGCAGATATCGAATTCCGCGAGAAACGAGGAAGAGGAAGATGATTGGTGTTCTGGGTCTGGTGCGGAGAAGGCAGAAACGCCGCCGTTTGAGTTGGTGGTGGAGTTGGCGAGGGGGTTGAGGGAGGCAATGGGGCTTCGGCTTTTCAACTTCGATTTGATCAGAGATAGTAGAGACAAGAATGGTAGGTACCTTGTGATTGACATCAATTACTTTCCCGGGTACGCCAAAATGCCCTCCTATGAGTCGGTTTTGGTGGATTTTTTCAAACATGTTGTGGACGAGAGGAGGAACAAGACTAGTGGGTTGGAGTAAGAACATCAAGAGGTGAGAGGTGGTGGGTAGGTAACATTAATTGAAGAGATCGAAGAGCTTGTGGGCAATACATGCCTGCTGTCCAATGGGTTTGCTCGGATTATGGTATTTTGCGCCATTTCCGTAGGAATTCGAGGAAGGAATGTGGTTTGCCCAATAGGTTTGGATACTTTGCACGCTCACTGCTACTTTTTCTTGCATTGGAATGGATTAGTCGTGTGGGTGCATCGCCATTAATCTAGAATTGATACCTTTTTCTACTTATTCAACTGAATTTGCTTCATTAATTTTGTTCTGTATATTTGCTTCGGTTGTTCTGGTTTGCTTGAATAAACAGGTAATGAAAAATCTATTGCCATGTTAGCATGAATGAGTTGTGTTCCGCCTTCTTTGGCGAATTGCTGTTTGTGTAGCACGCATAAGGTCATGTACATAAGAGAAAAATCTAAACGTTCTTCTCTTGTTCTTCTTTCATTTCAATTTTTTCAAAAACCAACTATTTGAGCGATCTGTATGATCTACTCGGGTGAAGGTGTAGATTCCACAAATTCAATAGTTAATTTTTAAAAAAGTTGGATGCGAGAAGAACAAATAACTTGGGTCCAATGCGCACATGATGCTAAGCCTTGCTTGCTTGAATTCTAGCCGCGGGCATATAAGGTCTACTTCCCATTTATTGCCGCCTGCAGTTTATTATGTATTTCAGCAATGGCATCATTCATATCAACTGAACATGCTACTGAGAAAGTCCTTGAAATTAGATTATGTCGAAGTGTGTATATTTTTGATTATCTCTCTCAATTTTCAAAGTAAAACCTTACCTTTCTTTCTGTCCTATGCTGTAACTAAACAATGGAGGAGGTATACCTATTTATCCTCCCATTATTTATTAAAGAAGATATTATATTTTATCCACGTAGTATTAGAGTCAAGTTGGGCTCGCTTGAAAGTTGCATTTTTTAAAATTTGTTTTTGGCCCACAAGCTTAATGAATTCAGATTGTAAAAGGAGATTATTATTTTATGTTTGAGAGCTGCTACGCGTCCCGAGCATTTTCCCGAATCTAGTTTCCCGAATGATGTGGAACGTACGTGGCTGATGTCTCAAGTCCATGTGCATCATCTTCTTTTTTTTTTTTTTTTTTCTCCTTCACTGCACATTAATTCAGGAAAAAATCAAACCTCTCTCTCTCCTCTGTCGGCTAACATTCCCCACCATCTCCATTTCTCCCTCTCCCCCTCTCTCTCAGACGGATCTACGAACATTGTTTTTTGTTTGATTTCGAAAATGGGTAAGAATTTTTTGGTTTTTTTTTTTTTTTTTGGGTAACCGATTATGGGTTTTGTTCTAATTTTGTGGAGTCATGCCTGTTTATGCTTTGGGTTTTCGTTTTTCTGTTTGTGTGCTCTCACGAAGATTGTTATAATATATTTGGAAGTCTCTTTGATTTTTGATTGTTGGTTGGGAATTAGTATATTTCTTCAAAGATTTTCTTGGCTATATTTTCGGTACCCACCGAAAATTTTTCAGCAGCAAAAGGATCAACAGCACGTCCCTTGTGAGACTTCTCGCAATAAAATAAAAAAAAAACAAAAAAAAACAACAACAACACAATCTCCTCTCAACAACTCTTTTGAATATTTCATAGAAATTCAAAAGAAAATTTACACCTTGTAACACCCACAAACCCCATTTTACAAAACAATCAACATTCAATCTGCTATGGATTACCCAAAGAAAAATCTCAACCTATGACTCTACCCACAATCTTCTACAAAACAATAACAAAAATACCCATTGTGTTAAAACACAGAAAATGCATGGAGAGAGAGAGAGATCGTTCCAGATTCACGCATGGAGAGAGAGAGCCTTCGACGGTGGCCGGAAATTTTTTGCGCCGTAGTGAGAAAGAGACAGGTGCGAGGGAGGGAGAGCAAGGCCCGTTCTTCGCCGCTGGCTGGAACCCTTGCGCCGGAGTGAGAGAGGGTAAGCGGCGGAGGTCGACGGTGGCCGGAGTGAGAGAGAGGGTGAGCGAGGGAGGGAGAGTGGGAGAGGGAAGGGTTTCTTGCGGTTTTTGCTTTCGAGAGGGAGAGAGACTGAGAGGGGCCAGAGGGAGAAAGGGAGAGTGAGTGAGAGAGGGTGGGGAAGAGCAGACAGAGGAGAGAGAGAAGACTTTTTTGAAATTGGAGAATTTTTTTTTTTGAATATGGCCTGGCCTGAGGCGACGTGGCTGATCCACGTCAGTCGGGAAACAACTTTCGGGAAAAAGTCTCGGGAGCTCTAGCATTTCTCTTTATGTTTAGACTTTCTGTTTGAAGCACCTGAGTTATATATATACATGAGCTTTAATTATCAAGAGCATTCACATCCTATTGGTCAAATTACCATTTTAGCTAATTTAGCTACTTATTATGTAGCAGAAAATCACCAAAAAGCTTTTTACATTCAATTTAAAGAGGCTTTTAGCAAAATGCTACAGTACTCAATAACACTCTTTGAGCCTTGTTTTTTATTGATTTTTTTTTTTGGGAAACTTCACTTAACTCCCCTAAACTTTCGCGCTTTTTGCAAACATCCCCCCAAAGTTTAAAAACTCTCACTTACCCCCTTGAATTTTCAATTGCTCTCAATTTAACCCACCCGTACAAATTAAGGCACAAAATTTTTTAAAAAGACCAAAATACCTATGATTTTCATTTTAAAAATATATATATATATTTGGAAGTTTGAATTTTATACAAAAGTCACCGTTTAAAATTCACTATTTAAAATTTCAACTTTCAAAATGTTTTTTTATTTTTTTTTTAAATGAAAATTAAGGGTATTTTGATCTTTTTAAAAAATGTTGTGCCCTAATTTGTATGGATGGGTCAAATTGAGAGCAATTGAAAGTTTAGGGGGGTAAGTAAGAGTTTTTAAACTTTGGGGGGTGTTTGTAAAAAGCGAAAGTTCAGGAAAATAAATGAAATTACCCTTTTTTTTTTTACTCTCCAAATGTGGAGAGAGAAGAAGAGAGATCGAGAAAAAAATAAAAACAAAAACAAAAATATTATTTAAAAAAGTAGAGAAAGATCTAGAGGGAGAAATACCTACCTTGAGATCTCCAACAGTTTTAATACTCGAATTGCTAGATATTAGAAAAAAAAAAATTAGAGCCACCTACCAAAGTAAATTTTGAACCACTCAGCTACTTGTTTGAACAATAAGTCTCATAAGATTCTCATATTTGTTGTTTAAATGATTAAGAATTCAGATAGCAAATTGCTGGAAATTCAAACCTGACACGAAAATTAAGGTAAGGAATGTAGACTATAAAATAAAATTTTAGTCAAAGAATTTGACAAATGAAATTTGATTCAAAAATGGCCAAAAGGACAACTACTCTTATGAGTCTTATTTTGTCCCTGCGTGCTGCGTTATCATGTCGCTCTCCTCATGTTATCTCCTCTCTTTCTATAAACTTCATCATTTGTCCACCATCTTCCAATTGCCGTAAAGCTCTTTTCTTCTCCAATGGATTCACGAGTACTTGCTCATATTCTTCTCCTTGTTATCGCCCACCAGCTTCCGGCAACACTTCAAGCTTACACCAACGTGACTGTGGGTTCAGCTCTCTTTGCCACAGATGATAACTCCACATGGACTTCACCATCTGGCGACTTTGCTTTCGGATTCCGCCGCCTTCCCGGCGAACAAGACCAGTTCCTCCTGGCTATCTGGTTTGCCAAGCTACCGGAAGAAACTATTGTTTGGTTTGCCAACAGAGATTACCCGGTGGAGAGAGAATCAAAAGTGGAGCTAACAACCGCCGGGCAGCTAGTTTTCAGCGCTCCAAGTGGCATGGAGTATTGGAGGTCCAACTACACCGAGAATCCTGGAGTGTCACATGGGGCCATGCTAGACGCTGGGAACTTCGTGATTACAAGCAGAGATTCAAGCGTCATATGGGACAGCTTCAACGATCCAACCGACACAATCTTACCAACCCAAGTATTCGGATTTGGGAACAACCTTTTTTCTAGTTTGTCTGAAGACAATTACCAGCGGGGTAAATTTCAGCTCCGTTTCACTGAGAATAATCTGATACTTAACCAAATAGATGTCTACACCGGACATCCTTACGGAGCTTACTATACCAGTCTCGCCGCATCTGAGCTAATGTTGGACAAGTCAGGCTACCTTCAAATCAGGAACTCACTCAGCCAAAACACATCAAACCTTACAATGTCAAAGGGTCATGTCATCAGGGCAGACTCCAACTACTACAAGGCAACGCTTGATTTTGATGGAACCCTCAGGGTCTATGCCCACCCAAAGAATTTCACTAGAAACGACGGCTGGTCCGCCATCTGGTATGTTCCTGATAACATCTGCCTGAGTATTTTCGACATTGTAGGAAGTGGCCCTTGTGGGTATAACAGCATATGTGCACTTGGTCCATTTGGTAAGCCAGATTGCCAATGTGCCCCTGGCTTTTCTCTCCTGGATGGAAGCGACAGGTATGGTGGCTGCAAACAAGATGATGTCAGCTATATGCATGAATGCAATGAGAAGGGATCTGTGATTGCAGAGGATCGATTTGATTTCACTGAGATGGAGTTTGCTGATTGACCTTTAGCTGACTATGAAATGCTGCAGCCTACAACAATATTTGAATGCAAGAAATCTTGCTTGCGTGATTGTTACTGTGCAGTTGCCATTTTCCAGGACCCAAATTATAATGATGGCATAGGAACATGCTGGAAGAAGAAATTGCCACTTTCTAATGGGAGGCTCAACCGGACTTCCATTGATAGAAAAGCTCTATTCAAGAAAGTGAAATTGGGACCGAACAGCTCTTCCCAGAATCCGATGAATCCAAACCCGGGTGGAAGACAGCAGAATCAAGCAATAGTGATCCTCGCAGTCCTCCTAGGTACTTCAGTACTTTTTAACTTCTTTTCTCTCGCTTCAATTTCTTTGGTTGTCTTCTGTTTGTGGCGAGGAAAACTACCGAACTTCTATAAAACCTTAAATACGAGAGATCCAGAGATAAATCTACATTCCTTTACATACAAAGATCTTGAAGAAGCCACTAATGGGTTTAAAGAAGAATTGGGTAGGGGTTCTTTTGGCACAGTTTATAAAGGGGTAGTAATAATATCAGGTTATAGCAAACATGTTGCTGTCAAGAGGCTAGACAAGTTGGTGAGGGAAGGTGAGAGGGAATTCAAAACCGAAATGACTGTGATCGGCCAAACTCACCATAAGAATCTGGTCCGGTTACTTGGCTACTGTGACGAGGGAGAGCACTGACTTTTGGTGTACGAGTTTATGTACAACGGCTCCTTGTCGAGTTTCCTCTTTGGAGTGATAAGACCAAGCTGGCAACAAAGAATGCAAATTGCATCAGGAATTGCTAGAGGACTCATGTACTTGCATGAAGAATGCAGCACGCAAATCATTCATTGTGACATAAAGCCTCAAAATATACTCTTGGATGATTCTTTTACAGCCAAAATTTCTGACTTTGGACTGGCAAAGCTTTTGATGAGCCAGCAGACGCGGACTCTCACTGGCATCAAGGGGACTAAAGGGTACGTCGCACCAGAGTGGTTCAGGAATATTGCAGTCACAGTAAAGGTTGATGTTTATAGCTTTGGAGTCATGCTGTTAGAGATCATTTGCTGCAGGAGGTGTGTAGAAATTGAGATGGAGAGGGCGGCAATACTAATTGAATGGGCATATGAATGTTATAGTAAAGGTAAAGTTGAAAGATTGGTGGAAAATGATGAGGAGGCTTCAAGTGATCTGAAGAAGGTGGAGAAGTTGGTGACTGTGGCAATTTGGTGTGTTCAGGATCTGCCATCATTGAGGCCTTCCATGAGGGAAGTCAGTAACATGCTAGAAGGCATTCTTGAGGTTTCTGCAGCCCCATGTCCTTTCCTCTGTAATTCAATGTCTGGATCTGATTTTCAGTCATCCTAGAAGGGACTTTCAACTAATATAGATGTAGTGTCAAGGAATTTCTTAGTACTACGAACTTTACAGCTTCTATATAATGTTTTACTAGTACTAGAATTCTATTTACAGACAATAAATTCCTAATTTTTATTTTTTTTCCCTGATACAGCATTTTGAACTTGTAAGACATAATGTGTCTTTTCCATTCTTGATTTCAAATAGAAGAGAGAATGAGAGACCAATTAAGAAAACTTTCAAGCACAAAGTTAGAAGTAGCCTATCTAGCTAAAAGATGTGCACAATAATTTGTAACACTAAACACTTTAAGCCTTCCAACTATGAAGATAGGGCAACTGATGAAAATGAATATCAGAAATGTTAAAAGGAATGGCTTTCGAATGCAAGGATTAAATTGATGGCATCGCCTTCAATCAACAAAGAGTTAATCCCATTAGTGACAGCAACTTGAGTGGCAAGTAAGGCTGCATGGCCTTCGCCAACAGCAGCGTAGTACTTGAGAACCGTTTGGTTGCAGCAAGGAAAATATTACCATTAGAGTCGCTAAGAGCCTTATAAGCAGCACCTTAAAAATCATTCTTAATAGCCGATGTTAACAGCTAGAGTCCATTTTTTTTTTTTTTTTTAAGCTTTCAGCCCTTTTGGGTGGTCTTGGGCTGCTCATTGCAAGTGCAACTCATAGTTTCCCATAAATAAAAGGGGAAAACAAACAGGCCTAGACAGATTCCCGACAAATGCATTTGCATGTGCTTCTCAATCAATCATGCTGAGGAATTAGATAATCTTGTTCATAAGCATGACTGCGTGCAGCAACCAGAGCTCAGTGCTAAAGCACAAATCAACTCTAGGCAGGGGTCCAATTTAGTCAATTTTACTTCATTGAGTTTTTATCAAATTTGAGAAAGTGCCTGTGATTCTCACCGTTGCTATCATAGTCACATCTAGATGGAATAGTTATAATTAATCTTTACCGCTTGCCTTTTTAAAAAAAAAAGAAAGGTTGACTACTCATATGATTGCTTGATATTTTTGTAGAAGAATAGTCTTCACAGAATTAATTAAAGGAATGAAATTGACAAATATCGGTCAGCGTTCTCTTTTCTCTATCTCACGAATCTGACCTCGTCAATGTCGTATGCAAATTAGCAAGGAGTGCTGGAGTGGTCCACAGGTGGCGGCCCATTAATAATTAGATCCAAGACAAAAAGTTTAAATAAAATAATATCACACATTTTGATTTTACTTAAAAATCATTCTTGTTGTTTTTATAATATATTGTTATTTTGAATGATAATTAAAGGAATATATATAGTTTTTGTGAAAAAAGATAAGAGTGTGGAAGGAAGAAACATAAATATTAATAGAATAGAAGAGAGAAAGTTATGAAAGAAATATGAGGAAAAACAATTGCATTGAGGATAATGGAGGTTGCCTTCTTGCATGCGTAGCCCGGCCCCCATGGCTGTGAGGCTTATGAACAGGGCCGGCCCAATGGTTAGGCCACTTAGGTCATCGTCTAGGGTCCCTAATAAATTAGGCTCAAAATGTTTTTTAATAAGGCCTCAAAAAAATTTTAATAAGACCTATTTGTTTTTTAACTTAATGCCCTTTTTAAAAAAATAATAATAAGGCCCAAAATTTTTTTTCCATAAAAACTTAAGGCCTCTAAAATAAGGCCACAATATAATAAGCCCATTGTAAAATAAGACCAATTAACCAACAAAAAAAAAAAAAACACAAATATATCACATCATTTTTTTTTTGTCTTTTTAATCCTTCTCTCCTCTCTCTCCTCTGTCAGCAAATGAGAGCGAGAGCATAATTCCTTTTTCTCAAAAAATGAGGAATATTAGCCTCTATCCTATGTCGTCATTTGCTCTCTCTCTCTCTCTCTCTCTCTCTCTCTCTCCTTCCTCCCTTCCTCTTCTTCCTTTTCTTCTCTTCGTTTCTTCCTATTCTCCTACGCGACACATCCCTGCCAATTTTCAAATAGGTTTTATTGTTCTATTTTTGTAATTTATTTTATTATAATCCATTTTTTATTTTATAAATCATATTTGTTTAATTTATTAATATTTTTAATCAAACATATATACTAGAAAATATGCATCTAGATATGAAATACCTAAAAGAGAGAGAGAGAGAGAGAGAGAAATAGAAAAATTAATTGAATCTCAAATAAGGCTTTAAAAAAATTTGTTATTAGTAATAAACAAAATATTGAAGATAATTTAGGTGAAAAACTCATAGATGAATAATAAATTCATCAAAAAGAATTATTTTATTAGAAGATAATGAAAATATTATTAATGCCTCTAACTCTATTGTTACAAATATTTATGACACTAATAGAATGCAACTAGCTAATGAAGAAATTTAAAAGGCATGAAACAACAATGAACATATTACTAATAAGAATATTATTATTATAAAAATACAATAATATTATAAAAATAAATATTATCTAATTAATATTTAAATATTAAAAAAAAAAGGCCCAACTCCAAAATTTTGCCTAAGGCCCCAAATACATTGGACCGGCCCTGCTTATGAAGGTCCCTACATGGTCATAGAAGGCCCCAAGTACATGGAGCTATGGAGGTTGGACCTCCATGGCCGTTGAGGGCTCCTCTCTGGCGTTGGAGGTCCCTTTATTGTCATGGAGGCATATTTGTTTTAGGAAAATAATTGACATTTTCGATCGGTAGGACTCTATCGTGAGTTCATTTTAAAAAATAATGCAGGTCTTTTTTCCCTTTGGGCTATGGCTTTAATCAATGCTTCAAAAATATGTGAATGGGCCTACAGGTTGAAGAAAATAAATCCACAGCCTCAAGCAGTCAAATCCCCGTATCGAGTTTTTATGAAGCCTATCTGTTTCTCTTCAACGTTTAAAATAAAAACGTACGGATTGTGACCAAAAGTATATCTAAAGGACAAGGATGGTCCTATCTAATATGCCAAATTTAGAAGAAATGGGAGTGTGTTAAAGAGTGTAGAGGATTGTTGAGCTCCATAGAAATTTATAGAATCACTTCAAAAATTAATAGGATCTTATTAATTGGATTATTGGAAGTTAGTGCAAGTGAATATTTAATATAATTTTAGAAGTTAACAGTACTTCATCATTGGATAACTCTCTTTCCCTGTGTTGTTCTCTTGGTTCGCCTACACATGCTTCTCCTTCCATCCCATTCTTCTGTATTATAAAAAAATGGGAGCTTTTAATGTTTATGTACCTTTCCTTCAATATGAATGTGTGTTTAGTTAGGAGGGAGTCATTTATTAGTTATCCATTTTCTTTGTTTTGGTGGTGGGATGGACGGAGTTGGGTTTCATTTCTATCTTACGCCTTGACATGTATTCATTAAACTGCAGTGCTGCCAAGAAGATCGCTGATAAACTCGCGAAAGATTTCCAGTCGGTTCTTAAATAATTTCACAAGGCTGCGCGCAACTGAGAGGGAAACAAATTAAGTATGCCCCTTTTGTTCCTAATGAAGTTCTTCCATCCAGATAGTTTTCTCTTGACAACTTGGCTAGTTCTTCATCTTCATATTTCTATTTTTGTAACTGGTCGTCGCCTTGTTTGGTTTATACTTTAAAATCTCAAGATACTGAATAAGGTTCGTTTGGGTTTATGATTTTAGAATGTGTGATTTTTAAAAACTTAATTTTTAAAAATGCAGTTAAGCATTTGACAAAATTACAGTTTGGCTTTTAAAGTTGTAGTTTAACCTTTAAAATTGTGATTTCAAAAAAACACTTCCTTACTTTCGATTTGAAAACGTTGATTTTTGCGATTTGATTTAAAATTATAATTTTTGACTAAATGAAATTGCACCCTAAAAGTGCATTGAAGCCCGAAGGACCAAAGGTAACTATATTTTTCTTAAGAATTGAAACTTGTTGAATTTTGTAAAAATATGCATAAGATTTCACAACCTATGAAGTTGAAAGAAGTTATTACATAAGATTTCACAACACATTTCTAGCCCCGTGTTGTTAATAGTCATATATCTACTAAATTTTCCAAGTTTTCACTCTTGGTTTCTTGAAAGCTTGGCGTACCCTACAATGATTATGCTAATTAATTAATGTGTGCTCTTTAATTATCCTCTCAGATGACATTGGTTCTAACATTGAAAGCTCCCATGCTGCAACTACGCAAGCTAATTCACAACTTGTGAAAGCATCCAATATCCATAAATCTTGTTCATCTCTAGTAAAATTTGATTAAAGTGATTTTCTTTTGTTTCATTTTTTCTATGTTCTTCGAGTCTCAGTCAGAAAAAAATATGTAGATGCCTAGATCATGATCTCCATTGGTAACGTTGCAAATCTGCAATGTTACTAATGGAAGATTTTTTTTTTTTTTTTTAACTTTTTTTTTTCCTTCATTTGGTTTTTTTTTTTTTTGCTCCACTTTATTTCTATTACTTGGACATTAGTACTATAATTAACTACATTTTTTTTTTTTTTTGACATGTCCACACAATGGTAGGGGGAGGGGGGATTCGATCTTGTGACCTACGCTTCATAAAGCGTGGTTCACAACCGATTGAGCTACCTCTTGGGAACAATTAACTACATTTTATTTATACTACTAATTAACTATATATATTAAGTATTAATTACTAATTAATATAATTATATAATTATTATGGATTTAACTTTGGTCAGGATGCACCTTAAAATACCACTTTTACAGCACCCAATCCCTTATTAACACCTCGTAAAAACTAAAAAATACACCAAAATAACATAAATCCTAATGCACCTTTGGATTGCTCGAGGAAGAAAAAGAGATTAAAAAACAAAGACCCACGCAGTGAACGGCCAGACCCTTCATGCAGGCAGAGACCGTTCGTGAAATGGCTAGACCCACGAGACCCACGCGTGGGTCTCGTGGTGCCGCCAGTGGGTTTCACACGCCCGTGGATGGGATTCGATGTGGGTGGGTTTTGGCGTCTTGGCGTGGATGGGGTTTCTTAGTGGATGGGGTTTCGATGTGGGTGGGTTTTTGGCGTCGCCGTGGATGGGGTTTCAATGTGGGTGGGTTTTGGCGTGCGCCGTGGATGGGGTTTAGCGTGGATGGGGTTTCGATGTGGGTGGGTTTTGGCGTGCGCCGTGGATGGGGTTTCGGTGGATGGGGTTTCGATGTGGATGGGTTTCTTGTTGTGGGTGGGTTTTTGCCGTGGGCGGGGTTTTGCCGTGGGTTTCGCCGTTGGTGGGTTTCGGACGTCTTGTGGGTGGGTTTCATTTGTGGGTGTTGTAGGTGGGTCTTGAAGGGTCCTGACGGCGAGACCAAACCGATCGACGGCGTCTCACTTTGACCTTTTTTTTTTTTTTTGAGTCTATTTGGCCTTGCATTGCGAGGGTATTTTGGTATTATATTTATTTTGATTCTTTGTGCTGTGTTCATTTTTATTTTTGTATTTCTCTTGAAGTGGTGATGTGGCACTTGGTAAGTGGGTGCTGTAAAATGAGTGATTTGCAGTGCATCGACCATAGGGGCTCTCATTATTATACAACTAATTAATTATATACTATTTGTAGTACTTAATTACATATTAAATATAGTTCCAATTAATTATATACCAATTATAGTAGTAATTAAGTATAGTAATTAACTACTATAATTATTAAACTTTATTTTTTTCCAGAATTTATTATATATATTTTATATATTTATTATTTATTATTTATATTAATTTTTATAAAATTTTCAACTAGTAACGTTTGAAATATTCAAACGTTACTAAAAAATAACGTTTGAATTCTTCAAACGTCCATTCAAAAATAAAAATTATTATATATTTATTTTTATTATTTTATTTTAGTATATTTACATATATAAATATACATATATATTAAGTAGTAGTATACGTAATATATACAGTTAATTAATACTATAATTAAAATATAATTATTTGTTTTTATGAAATT
Organism: Carpinus viminea; assembly: GCA_013348765.1. Lineage (NCBI taxonomy): Eukaryota > Viridiplantae > Streptophyta > Magnoliopsida > Fagales > Betulaceae > Carpinus > Carpinus viminea. Next base: position 3,370,253 of record CP054673.1, read on the forward strand.
ATTTTTTATGTTTTTATTTGATATTATTTTTTATGTTTTTATTTGTGTTTACTTTTGAAAATTTTTATTGAAGTTATATGATATTTTTTGTTATGTTTTTATTTGTTTTTTTTGGAAAAATTTTAATAAACACCCAAAGGTAACGTTTGAAGTTTCAAACGTTACCAAAATTGGTAACGTTTGAAACTTCAAACGTTACCTTTTGTTATTTCTCCCCAGCTTTTCCCCTCCTTTTTCAAAAATCCCGCCAGACGCAGCTTTTCCCCTCCTCTATTTATTTCATTTTTCTTCTCTGATCAGCCACACGCAGAGTTTTTCTTCCCAGCTTTCTTTTCTTCTCTTTTTTTTTATCTCCCCAGCTTTTGTTCTTCTCAGCCACCAGCCACACACACAGCTTTTTTCCTTCTCAGCTTTTTTTTCTTCTCTGTTTTTTTCTCCCCAGTTTTTTCTTCTTAGCCGGCGTTACCCACTCTCGCCGGAGATCCAAACGCGCGACCCAACACCACCGGAGCTCCAGGCACGCTGATCTGTCCCGCCGTTCACCGCTGATTTTCCCGTCTCTGGTTTTGCTTTCCCGTCTCTGGTTTTACTTTCCCGTCTCTGGTTTTACTTTCCCGTCTCTGGTTTTTGTCTCTTGTTTTCAAGTTTTTATTAATTGTTTGTCTTCTTAATTTCAGTAGGGAGCTGCATGCGCGTGGGAGAAACAAAAGAGAGGAGAGGAAAAAAAAAAGGCCGGCTGTGTGCCTGGGTGGGAGAAAGAAAACAGAGGAGAGAAAATGCTGGCCGGCGTGGTTGGGTGGGGGAGAAAGAACTGAGAGACAGAAAAAAAAATAAAAAGCTGCATGCGTACGTGGTTGGGTGGGGGAGAAAGAAGAGAGAGAGACAAAGAAAAGAGAGGAGAAAAAAAAGAAAAGAAAAAGAAAGGCCGGCTGTGTGCCTGGGTGGGAGAAAGAAAACAGACGAGAGAAAAAGCTGGTGGGAGAAAGAAAACAGAGGAGAGAAAAAGCTGGCCGGCGTGGTTGGGTGGGGGAGAAAGAAAAAGAGAGAGAGAGAGGAAAAAAAGAAAAAGAAAAAAAAGCCTGCTGCACGTGGCTGGAGAGAGAGAGGGAGGAAAAAAAGAAAAAGAAAAAAAAGCATGCTGCACGTGGCTGGAGAGAGAAAGAGAGAAAAAAAAAGGGTCTGCTGCTGGGTGGGAGAAAGTTGGGGCATAGACTCTCCTGTTACCATCATCAAGTTGTCTTTGGGCCACGATGGTGGCCTTGAGATCTGGCCTAGGACATGTATTTGGAGCTTATATCCCCTTTGCAAGGCTATCATTTATTGCAAATAATGTAAACTAAATGATTACCCTGTTATTACTACTAATAAAAGTTCCTTCTCTTGTATGTGTAAATGATTGTTTTTACTTTTTTTTTTTTTTTTTTGACATTTTGATTGTTGTATTCAAAGTCTCATGATGTTTTTTCTGTCTCAACAACAGCAAAGTCATTAACTCGGTCTTGAACATTGTAATAAAAACAATTGATCTCATCTTCTCATTGTAACAGGAAATGAGATTTAACTTTGCAGGCAAACAGATACTCAAAATGCTGATAGCAAAGTAATTAACAAGTTCTAATTATATTATTTTTACTTGATCGATCTATTGGGGAATTTATATTATAAAGCAAAAAGACAAAGATATACAGATCAGCAGAAGCTGTGCAGGGTTCTGGGTTCCCACACCTTTTTCTGCTGTTTTTAGTCCACATGCAACCTTCTCTGAATCTCTCTCTCAATTATAATAGATGAGAGAGGAAGAAACAGACAAGTGATGATAATTTAGAAAGGGATGCATGGTACTTACCATTGGCCCGCCAATAATATTTCGCTTTTATGTAATTGATTCCACCTTCTCCCTTGAGCAATTCCCCAATTCGGTCCTCTAAATGCAAATGTTAGTTCAACAGATTGGGCAGGAAGAATCCAACTCAGTTCTGAGAAAAATTGTCCCTGCTACTAAAATTGTTGGTTCAATATTATCTAATTTCTTCAACATATTGTGAAAATCATTCTATTTTCTTTAAGAAGAGGTCTCTCAAGCCCTAAAGCAGTTCCTATCTAGCCGTTGGGCATGCCAACATGTATATGTGCACAGCGTAATGAATGAAGGAACGGGATATTAACAATTTTTCCAACTCCGGCATATCTTTCCTTGTGACCACTCAAATCTATCATAATTTATGGATTCAACCTTCATTATCTTCGATCTCCCAACTCCCATATTTATTTAAAATTGAATATTATGGTTGAAAAGCCGAAATCAATTATTTATACACCCACTTCAAGTGTATACTAGTCTATGAGAATTAAATCACATGGACCATGTATGTATGTATGATGTATGGTGTGATCATATTTAATGTGTTTGTGACTACTGACTAGAGTTATGTTCTTGGCCATACGCTTCTGACTGCAATACAGAAGAAAAAAAGTGAGGAAATTTTCCTTGAAGCTTCAGTGTCGTACAAATATATATTGATATTAAGAAATAAGAATTGCATGTTGTTACTCACAAAAAAAAAAAGAAAAAAGAAAAAAATTCTTATTTTATAAATTATCTATTATTACATAAAACGATGTATATGTAGAAAAATAATAATAATCAAAGGTAATTTGTTAAATGCAAATTAAAATTTAAAATTTGATTTGTATTAAAAATCAAATTTGAATTAAAAAGTTTTCAAAAAGTAGCTCAATCGGCTAGGATCATGCCTATTGAAGCGGTAGCTACTAGTTCAAATCTTCATTCACTCTCTTGTGCGGACATGTAAAAAAAAAAAAAAAAATCCTAACATTTTCTAAATTTAAATTAAAAATATTAAATTGACTAAAAGTATTAATACATAATAATTTGATTTGTATTATTTATTTTCTTATTTGATTTGAACATTAATAATACTTAATATGTGCATTAAATTTTTGAACTTAATGAAATCATAAGGAAAATTATTGAAATTTAATTAAGCTAATTTAATGACCGGTGCATTATTGAAAAACTGGTCCACTTTTAAAAAATTGGTTAAAATTATGGCTTAAAACACCGGTTTAGTCTTAAAAATAACTGGGTTCACACCACAAGTCGTAATTCTAAACTACTTTTAAAAAGTGTTTCGGTTTTTATATATACGAGTTTATAGATTTTTAAGGTTATATTATAATTGTACTTTTTATAAGTATTATGAAATTTACTTTTCATAATTGTAAGAGAAAAACTTGAATTTTGTTTAATCAAAACATTAATATAAAATTAGAATGAATTTCTAATATTTTTGGTGTAATACTTATTAGATTTCAATATAAATAAAACTCATAATTATGAACATTTGAAAAAATATTTTGGTTGTAGAAAAAAATACGCGTGAGATTCTTTGTTATAGTTTAATTTCAAAATGTAAATACATTTCTATCGAACTTTTCTCTATATGTTGTAAAAAAAAAAAAAATTAAAAAAATCACATCTCTTTAAATAAAAAAAATATACTAAAGGTTATACATTAATATATTACTCAACATATAAATTCGGGTAAATCATACAAATAAACAACAAAATCTCATAGGCGAATAGGACTCGAAAAAATATCAAATAAGAAGCATGTTAAATTGAACAATTAACGATTTTATAAAATAACGGACACTAAGCAAAAATAATCCCAAGATGACCGTTGTGATTTTACACTTTGATTTGGACATCAAATATAAAATTGTTAGTAAGATGCTAATCACATATATATATAATAAAAATTATTTTTGCTAATGAAATAAAAAATAAATACCTAATCATTATGTTGAGTAAAAATCCGACAATCTATACAATTAATCATTAATATACTATTATATATTTATAAAAATAAAAAATAATGCAATGAAATTTTTAATTAATAATAGTTATGCCTAATAAAAAACAGGTTTTTTATTATTTTTTATTAATAATGCAATGAAATTTTTTTTCTATTTTATTTCTACGTCCTATCATTTAGTTCATCTAATTCAATTACAACATATAATATTATGTTATATACATATTAAAATGATTAAACATAATAATACATAATAATTTGATTTGTATTATTTGTTTCCTTATTTGATTTTCACATTAATAATACTTAATTTATTGCATAATTTATATATGAAAAACTCTTTAAATATAATTAAATGTCATTAATTACGCTAATTAAATGACCGATTTTTTAAGTAAAAACCGGTTCAATCTTAAAAAATCAGTTTACAAATTATGCCATAAAAAACCGGTTTAGCATTGGATTAGGATCCCCTCAAATTCTTTAAAAATTTGAGGCTCTCAAATTCTTTAAAAATTTGAGGCTCTCAAATTTTTAATCTTGACCATTCATCTTGATTTTAATGGCCAAAACAAAAGACTTTTTAGTTTTCACATTTAAAGTTTCAATTTTTAATAATAAAAAAAATCAGAATGTGTTTTGACTTTAAATGTGAAAACTGAAAAGTCTTTTGTTTTTTGGAAATAGGATCCTCTCCATTTCAATTGAAATGGATAATATCCATTTAGTATAAAATGAGGGATAATATTGTAAATTTAGTCATTCAACTTTAATGTTAAGACAATACTACCCCTCATTTTACACTAAATGGATAGTCTCCATTTGAGTTGAAATGGAGAGGATCCTATTCCTGTTTTTTGCCATTAAAATCAAGATGAATGGTTAATATTAAAAATTTGAGGGCCTCAAATTTTTAAAGAATTTAAGAGAATCTTGATCCGTTTAGCATTAGAATAAAAAGGGTTCACGCCACATGTTGCAATATTAAAGTACTTCTGAGAGTGATTCGCCTTTTATATATATATATATATATATATATATATATATGATTATTATTACTATTGAACAGAAAAAAGGGTAAAAATAATAATAATAAAAGTTAACTTTAACATTCTCTGTCACACATAGAATAGTTACGTTTATATAGAATAGTTATAAATAGTCTCTCCCGCTTATCTTTTTAATCAAGAAAAAAAGGTTTGTCTCGAGGTAGTTCAATAGGTTGTAAATAGCTACAATGAACGGGCACAAGTTCGAATCCCCCTCCTCCTTCCCTTGTGTGGACATGTAAAAAAAAAAAAAAAAGGAAAAGGTTTGACTATTCCTATGATTGCTTGATATTTTGTAGAAGAATAGTCTTAACAGAATTAAAGGCATGAAATTGACAAATATAACTTTCGCTTTTAAAGAAATGTTAGAAATAAAGAGTTTGATGTGGATGTTCTTACCTCGTCAATGTCATACTCGTATGCAAATTAGCAAGGAGTGCTAGAGTGGTTCATAGGTGACTGCTCAATAAAAATCATTCTTGATTTAAATAAAATAAAATAATATCATACATTTTGATTTTACTTAAAAATCATTCTTGTTGTTTTTATAATATATTGTTACTTTGAACGATAATTAAAGGAATATATATATAGTTTTTGCGAAAAAAGATATATAGTGTGAAAGGAACAAACATAAATATTAATTTGCATTTTAACGTTCTATCTCGCTTGACAAAGATGTCTTTTACATTCTTTCAATTTTACGTATAATTTTTTTAGACAAATTAAGATCCTCCCTCTCTATCTTCTACAAATAATTTTCTTAATCCTAATTTAATTTCAGTTTTTTTTTTTTTTTTCTAAATTTATTATTGCTCTTTCTTTATTTACATAGAGAGCCCCTATGGTCAGGATGCGCTGCAAAACATGCGGTTTACAGCATTCAATAAGAAAGCACCACATCAGCAAAATGCAAAACACAAAATAGACAGAAAAACACCATAAAACAACCTAATATTTTAATATTAAAAAATAAAATCCCTCAACTCACCATCATCTCTTGCGTCTTGCCCACAGCAACAACCCACCCATTCTTCAACCGAATCGTCAATGGAAGAATGGGTTCACGATCGTATCAACTGAATCGTCAATTTTTTTGAAGTTGTATTTGGATTTCATTTTTGGTTGAAGGAGAAAGTCGGGATTTTGTATATCTTAGAATGTTTGCAGAGGGTCGCAGTGACCCAAGCGGCTCTGCAACCCACTTACTCCCAATTCTACAACCCAAGTTACCCAACTCTTGAAAGTGAACAATCAATGTCAACCAAATCAAAACCACATCCTTTTGAACAATCAATGTCAACCAAATCAAATTAAACCCAACCAAGCATAAACCTTTTGAACATTTCCATCAATGAAACCCAAAAAAAACAACACCCATCTCCCAAAACTGGGTTGTAGAATAAACAACAACCAAAAAGAAACAACACACATCCTTTGGACCTTGACATCATGGAAAGCTCTTAGCTGCAACCTGGGGCCGATCTCGAGAGAGGTATTGAGAAAGGCATTCTGCTCCTCGATGGATCATCGAGAGGTGCTTGGAGACGAAGGTGACTTGAGGCTGGGTCGCAGTGACCCAAGCAGGTCTTAGCCGTGACCCAGCCGGATCTCAGCCGTGACCCACGCAGGTCTCTGGCCGAGACCTGGCTGGGTCACCGGCGTGGCTATGGAGGAGGATTAGAAGAAAGAAAGGAATAATGGATCCTATGTTTTCAGTCTCATTTCTGGATCAAGATCCTCAGCAATTTTGAAAAATTGTTAGCCAGGTTTTTTGAAAATCTCAGCCATTAAAAAAAATCTAATGGTTCAAAATTAAACACACATTTAATATAGGAGAGATAAACTTAAAATTTTGAATTTTGAAATTCAACCTCGAAATCTATTCTATCCACTAAAAAAATAAAGTGTTTTATTTTGAGCCATTAGATTAATTCAATGGTTGAGATTTTCAAAAAAATTGGTTGACAATTTTAGAAAAATTGCTGGGGATCTTGATCCCTCATTTCTTACCATAGTATTTTATGGTTTTTGCTGAGGTGGTAGTGTATTATTGGAAGCTGTAATGGAGGGGTTTTACGCCTCATCCGGACCTAAGTTTAATTCATTTACATATCCTGAAAAGCAAAATAATAAAGGCATTTAAGGTATTTATGGGTTTTTTATTTTTTTGTTTTTTTTTTACTTTTCTTCTAATGTCTTTCTTAAGAGATTTTATTCTTCAATATTTTTTAAGGGGCATTATATTTGGTGGCCGTGGCAGTCCTTTGGCTGCCTACCCCTTTGAGCAGAATTCTAATATGTGGTGTTACATATCCTGAAAAGCAAAATAATAAAGGCATTTAAGGTATTTATGGGGGTTTTTTTTTATTTTTTATTTTTTTTTTTACTTTTCTTCTAATGTCTTTCTTAAGAGATTTTATTCTTCAATATTTTTTAAGGGGCATTATATTTGGTGGCCGTGGCAGTCCTTTGGCTGCCTACCCCTTTGAGCAGAATTCTAATATGTGGTGTGCGGTGATCTCTAGGTCAGAATCAGTGATAATTGAGCCTTTTTGTTGTCACTCCGATCCTTTTTTGTTTTCTGGGAGCATTGTTAAGTTTTCTTATAATAAAAAAAAATAAAATTTGGTTCTAAAATGATGTGTCACCATTTTACAATTTTTTACGTGATCTATTATTTTAGTGAATGAAGGCGTAAGGTGATGAGAAGAGAACACATCACTTGAAAACCTTTCTTCGGATAGTCTACGAAGGGGTTCTCCTAATTTGTTAGGTTTACACTTTTTCAATGCTGTAAGCAGATTGAAATTGAATATAGCCCACAAAAAGATGAAGGAACCCAAAAGGCAAATATGCGATATTATCACATTTTTCTATGACATGTAATTTTGAATACCCATTTTGATTCTTTTGGCCTCTTGAGGAAAAAACTGTATATATCAGCAGTGCCATCATCATATCTATTTTCTTTTTCTTTTTCTGTTCATATCAACTGAATATATATGGTACTGAAAAAGTCCTTGAAATTAGTTTTACAAAATCAAATAGACTGGACTAACCAGTTCATAGTTTAATGAAGCCTTAAGATGGATCTACAAATGAAGCAATTTGTTTAGAAAACTTTAAATAATCTAAAGATGAGCAATATTTTAAAAAGTATATATAGGAGAAACAGAGAGTTCCAAGAAAAATGTATACAGTTTCACACGAACAGTATTTTCTCAAGAGAAACTCTGGAGGAAATGTAAGAAATTAAATTTGTCGGACAAAAGATATTTGATTCAGGTGACGAATGATCAAACCAAAAGCGGCATTAACATGGAGGAATAGTCAAAAGGATAGCTACTCTTATTTTGTCCCTGCGTATCATGTCGCTCTCCTCAATATGGTATCTCATCTCCCTCCATAAAACTTCATCGTGTGTCCATGCCACCATCTGGTGATTAGACAAACTTCATCGTTTGTCCATTCCATAAACTTGCCATTAGATCTTTTTCTTTCTCCAATGGATTCCGGAGTACTTGCTTATATTCACAGCCATTTCCTTGTCCTTGTTATCGTCCTCCAGCTTGCTGCAATACCTCAAGCTTACGACAATGTGACTATGGGTTTAGCTCTCTTTGCCACCGCTGATAAATCCACATGGACTTCACAATCTGGTGATTTTGCTTTTGGATTCCGCCGCCTTCCTGGCGAAGCAGATCAGTTCCTTCTGGCTATCTGGTACGCTAAGCTACCTGAACAAACTATTGTTTGGTCTGCCAACAGGGATTACCCGGCGGAGAGAGAATCAAAAGTGGAGCTAACAACAACTGGACATCTAATTCTCTGGGCTCCAAGTGGCATGGAGTTGTGGATGTCCAACAACACCGAGAATCTTGGAGTGTCGCATGGGGCCATGCTAGACACTGGGAACTTCGTGATTACAAGCAGAGATTCAAGCATCATATGGAACAGCTTCAACGAACCAACCGACACCATCTTACCAACCCAAGTATTGAGTGTTGGGAACAACCTCTTTTCTAGCATGTCTGAAAACAATTACAAGCAGGGCAAATTTCTGCTCCGTTTCGCTACTAGAGATGTGAATGATGGAAATATGTCATATGTCTCTTACAATCTGACACTTAACCAAATAGATGTCTACACCAGAAATCCTTACGGAGCTTACTATACCAGCCTGGACGTTTCTGAGCTAATGTTGGACAAGTCAGGCTACCTTCAAATCAGGAGCTCACGAAGCCAAAACACATCAAACCTTACATCGAAGGGTGTGGTCATTGGGGCAGACTCCTACTACAGGGCAACGCTTGATTTTGATGGAATCTTCAGACTCTATGCCCACCCAAAGAATTTCACTGGAAACGACAGCTGGTCTGCCATCTGGTATGTTCCTGATAATATCTGCCTAAGTATTTATGACTCTTTTGGAAGTGGCCCTTGTGGGTATAACAGCATATGTGCACTCGGCCCATTTGGTAAGCCAGAATGCAAATGCGCCCCTGGCTTTTCTCTCCTGGATGTAAGCAACAGGTATAGTGGCTGCAAACTAGACGATGTCAGCTATATGCATGAATGCAATGAGAAGGGCTCTGTGATTGGAGAGGATCGATTCCATCTCATTGAGATGGATTTTGTGGATTGGCCTTTAACTGCCTATGAAAGGCTGCAGCCTACAACAGAACATGAATGCAGGCAATCTTGCTTGCGTGATTGTTACTGTACAGTTGCCATTTTTCAGGACCCAAAGTATACTAATGGCACAGGAAAATGTTGGAAGAAGAGATTGCCGCTTTCTAATGGGAGGTACAACAGGAGTGCCGTTGATAGAAAAGCTCTATTCAAGAAATTGAAATTGGAACCGAAGAGCTCTTCCCAGAATCCGATGAATCCAAACCAGGGTGGAAGACAGCAGAATCAAGTAATACTTATCCTCGCAGTCCTCCTAGGTACTTCAGTACTTTTTATCTTCTTTTCTCTCGCTTTGATTTCTCTGGTTGTCTTCTGTTTGTGGCAAGGAAGACTACCAACCTTCTATAAAACCTTAAATATTAGAGATCCAGAGATAAATCTACATTCCTTTGCATACAAAGATCTTGAAGAAGCCACTAATGGATTCAAAGAAGAATTGGGTAGGGGTTCTTTTGGCACAGTTTATAAAGGGGTACTAATAGTATCAGGTTATAGCAAACATGTTGCTGTAAAGAGGCTAGACAAGTTGGTGAGGGAAGGTGAGAGGGAATTCAAAACTGAAATGACTGTGATCGGCCAAACTCACCATAAGAATCTGGTCCGGTTACTTGGCTACTGCGACGAGGGTGAGCACCGACTTTTGGTGTACGAGTTTATGTACAATGGCTCCTTGTCGAGTTTCCTCTTTGGGTTGATCAGACCAAGCTGGCAACAAAGAATCCAAATTGCATCAGGAATTGCTAGAGGACTCCTGTACTTGCATGAAGAATGCAGCACGCAAATCATTCATTGCGACATAAAGCCTCAAAACATACTCTTGGATGATTCTTTTACGGCCAAAATTTCTGACTTCGGACTGGCAAAGCTTTTGATGAACCACCAGACGCAGACTCTCACTGGCATCAGGGGGACTAAAGGGTACGTTGCACCAGAGTGGTTCAAGTACACACCAGTCACAATAAAGGTGGATGTTTATAGCTTTGGGGTCATGCTGTTGGAGATCATTTGCTGCAGGAAGTGTGTAGAAAGTGAGATGGAGAGGGCTGCAATACTAACTGAATGGGCGTATGAATGTTATAGTAAAGGTAAAGTTGAAAGATTGGTAGAAAATGATGGGGAGGCTTTAAGTGATCTAAAGAAGGTGGAGAAGTTGGTGACGGTGGCAATTTGGTGTGTTCAGGATCTGCCATTATTGAGGCCTTCCATGAGGGAAGTCAGTAACATGCTAGAAGGCATTCTTGAAGTTTCTGCACCCCCATGTCCTTTCCTCTATAGTTCAATGTAAGGATCTGATTTTCAGGCATCCTTTTTTTTTTTCCTGAATACTACTTTACAGCTTCCATAGACGAGGAATTCCTAACCCTTTTTTTTTTAGTTATGAACAATAAGAATTGGATCATTTAATTAGTAATCGAGTTTTGGATGTCGCATGAAAATTAAATGAGTACATTATATATATATACGAATTTGACAACTGAGGCATTTAAATGAGCATTTGTTTACATTTTTAGTTCATCCACGATTAGGATGAAAAAAATGCAATGTTAATTGTCAGGTTTTCATCCAGTGATAACTAGCTTTGAAATTCCTTGATTGATTATACCGGGCTTATCCTTATAACCAACAAAACCCTAACAAGGAATTTTTGGGTTTCTTTTATTTCTTATTTTCAGTTCCAACAAGCACATAAACTTAAGTATCATATGTTGGCAAGAGGATAATGTTAAATGTGGATCATACTTTCCCAAGCATCCAAGAAATCATTATTCGCAAGTGAAATGAAAAACGCCAGAAGCAGAGAATTTGACACTCTGAAGCAGTAAAAAAGAATCAATTAATAAAACCATACAACAAGAGTTTCAGCAGGAACTGTGGCAAGATTTATCAAGTCTTCGTTGCTAGTTGAAGCAATCAGACTCCAATCAAGAAGGCAGGCTTTTAACTAATGATGTAATGGGAGCTCCTCCCCATGCTTCTCTTTAAAACTGTTAAAGAGTATATGATAAGGGGAGAAAGTCGACATACCCCCAAACTATCAAACCATTGTCAAGGTCTCCTCAAACTATTGATTGATTCAATATCCTCCCACACTACCAAAATTTGTCAATGTCTCTCGATGACAAAAACACCCATCATAAAAAATGAATAAAAGAAAAAATAGTGGAACTTAACCGAGTTGGCGTTAAAAAAGGTGGAAGAAATTCTATATCTTACAGGAAAATTCACCAGAATCTCAAATTTTCAGTTATCACTTACTGAAGCGCGTATTGCTCTTTACAAAAACGCAGCCAATCCTGTGTTCTTTGTATGTGTGTGTGTGTAAGACTAAATAAATCAGTTGAAGCAAACTTAATTCTAGCTCAAACAATAACGAACATATTACATATGGATTTCTTCAAAGAGTTCATATGTAAGAAGAAGCCAGGAAACAGACCAAACAAATACGAGAATGAAAATCAAACGAACGACGGATAAATGAGGAAAGCAATCTATAAATGAGATCAAACATTCAAACAACAACAGCAACTCCAAGATGCAAATAGAAACACAAAGGTAAGACTAGGAATTTCGATTGAGAGAGAGAGGCCGAACCGGAATTCCTGACTCTGGCTCCAGGGGCAAGACAGCTAGCCAAACCTCTGCGCTCTCTGCGTGTGTTTGGGAACTGGTCTAATGAAGAAGAGGATCGGGATGTGGAAACCACCGTCCAGATGTTTGAAGAAATGTGCCATGATAATGCCACCGATGGCATGCAAGAGAGCTTGGCGGGGTGGCTCGCTTCTATATATATATATATATATAAAAAAAAATCCACGTCACATTTTTGAATTATATAAAGAAAACCGCATTACATACCAAATTACCAATAGGCCTTTAAAAAATGCATATATAGTTAAGCCCATGCTAGGCCCAAGATCAATACCAGTTGCAACCCCTTCTCAACCACAGGCGATCTCTGCTCTGACTTAGGATTTCAAACACTCCCTTATATATCTTTCATGCACTATCATGTACATAAAGAGACTTTCTTACTTATTTTTTACTAACTCTATCCACTCTCGGTTAGGGTTTACTGACTTGGACGTCAGAATGCTTTCGATTTTGAGATTTACGACTGTCTACTCCTTTAGCAAGCGGAGCCTCCCCCGAAAGAGATCAAAAGTCATTGTAAATGTTCCTTGCATCTAACATATGTGAATTGGGTTCCAAACTTGTTTGAAAGGAATAATAAGTGTTACTAGATTTATAAGCTTATTGACAAGAGTTGGAGAGCCTTAGTGGACTTTAATAGACCACATATCAACTAAGAAGCAAAAATATAATGTTGTGGGCTCGAGACCGACAACAGTCTCCTGAAGTAAAAGTCCAATAAAAAGGCAGACTTGGACGTGAAGGCCCAACTCTTGCCGCCGACTCCTCAGGGCTCGAGGGAAAATCCTCGAAATGAAAGTACTAATGCAAATTTTTTTTGTAAATGTTTTTAAGGTTACAGAAAATGAGGCTTTTGCCCATGTGGTTGGAAAAATAAAAGTTAAAAATATGGGCTATTTATGTATTAGATCGAGTCTATTTAGAGTAGATTTATTCTATAATTGAAGTTTGGATATGAGTTAGCAGATGTTGAAGTCATAGATAGGATTTGATTGTAAAATTTTTATATTTGTCTCTATGACGTTATAACCTCTTAATTTTGACTATGATTTATCAGAACTTTATGCTATCTGATGTCAGGCCTTTATGCTCTTGATCTTTTTTCAATGAATAAATATGAAAGAATCCCTTAAAAAAAATGATCATCTCCATTTTATTTAAAATAAAAGTAAGTTAATTTATGGTCAAAATTTAAAATTATTATATTTAATAGTGTAAATAATGCCACATCATTTAAATTTTTTAATGACATGTCAACATATTTATTACGTAATGTTATCTACACGTTCCATACAATAAATAAATTATGACCATGAAATGACTCCTCACAATAAGACAAGTATTATCCTTTATTATCGGATTACAGCAATCAGCTACTTGCCCATGTAAATAGCTAGTCGGACAATTCAAAATTTATTTAGACAGATAAATTTTATATAGACTCTTTTATATTAATTGCCCAATTTCTGATGAAAATAACAACTAATTGATGTAAATCTTTATCCATTTCAAGTTGTTTTTGACTTGTCTCTAACAAGTAGTTCAATTAACTGTGAATCACGCCTTATGAAGCGGAGATTACAAGTTCGAATCCCCCTTTCTTATCCTTGTGTGAACATATAAAAAAAAAAAAAAAAAAAAACAGTCGTTTTTGACTTTTCACCTTGCCACCGTCCAGAAAAGTGACCCGGCGGCTCGAGTACTAGACGTTTGGTCTTAACTGTCAAGTGGCAATGTGCTTAAATGCATCTCAATTCGTAGGTAAACAGTCCACATTTTAATGTCACTTCAACAACTAATTAATTAATGCATTCGATTAATCCATGAGGATCACCGCCTAGGGTGTAGCTTAGGCGAGTTAATATAATGAAGAAAAAAAAAAATGTAAAATCAGTGTACTTGTAATTATTTATATAATAAACTCTTGGCAGAACAAAAATTTGATGAAAATTCATTCCAGTAAACAGTAAAAGCAAATATAGGCCTCTGTTCATGTGGGTGACACATGTCATTGTATTATTAGATTTGATATGACTAACGATTCGATTAAGATTTTGGACGGAAGTTCAGAATATGAATGTATTCCCTTTTGGGAATAACTTCAATTCGGATGGTGCGTAAAGGGGGATTTTTTGCCCCCCAATGACAACTTGACACCTCACCTAAAAGAAAAAAAATTACACAACACTATCCTACATCCTAAAACATTATATTATTTTCTTATTCCTTCTTCTTCTTTCTATTTTTTCTTCTCTCCCATTTCTAGTCCCTACCGACAACCTCTCCTCCCACTCTTCTTCTTCCTTCTTCCTTCTTCTTGTCATTTAACAGAGAAAGAGAGATGGCTTGAGAGAAAGAAAGAAGACCCACGGCACTGAGACCCATTGCCGGCCACTGAGACCCACGGCTAGGTCTCGTCGGCTTTTTTTTTTTTTTTTTTTTTTTGAGTTTTAGGATGATAAAATCCCAAAAAAGGTTCACCTTCTCATCTAGGTTTTAGTTTTGAGGTATTATAAACGAATTTGTGGCATTATAATCGATTTTTAAGGCATTAGAAACGATTTTTTAGGTTAGCCGAAATTTTTTTTTGGTTCACCGGAGAGACAAAAATGGGCCAAATGGCCATTGGGGGTGGCTAGATCTCTCTGCCCCTAGTCGTTGGGGTGGATCGCGGCCACCCCAAGGTTGCTGGGAGTGGATCGCGGCCACCCCTAGTGGCCGGATCTATCTATCTATTTTTTTTTTTGTTCGCTGGTTCACCGGAGAGACAAATAGGGCCACTGAGGGTGGCCAGATCTCTCCCCCTAGCCGCTGGGGTGGATCGCGGGCTCGTGGCCACCCCCAGTGGCCGGATATTTTTTCTTCTTTTTTTTTTCACCGGAGAAGGAAGTGGGTGGCGGTGTCTGTTCGACGGAGGTGGGCAGTGAGTGGCGGAGTCTGAGTTGGTTGGTTGATACGTTGATTGGGTGTTTTGATTTTATTTTACATTTGTGCATTTTTTTTAATAATATGAAGTGTCAAAATTTAAGTGGAAGGTAAAAACCCATGGTTTCTGGGGTTTCTGCCTTGACCATATAGAAGATGCTCTCATTCCCTTTTACTGCCTGTGATATAGTGAGTTCTCTATAAATTTGTATATCACATCATGAACTTATTGCAAATTCGAACAAACCAGTTTTATATTTTTCTCTATCACGTACGTTATTGAATTTTGGCCGTTCTCAAATTATTGAAACATGGCAAGCTTGCTAGGTGGGTAATGGGTACGGTTCATTATTCGTGACAGTCGACGAAGACAAAGTGAGAGTATTATTGCAATGTCCTATGTTTCAACAATTAGGTTATGTTTGGTATGCAAAATGATTCTTTCTAAGAACTTTAATATCATTAATTAGCATGTACTTCTTTTTCATTCTCGTTTTTCTTCGAAGGAAATGCGTTTTCCTCGTAAATTTGTGTTTGGTAGGCTATATATCCAGCATTATAAATCTAATATTACAGTAAACGGATAATTTGTAACTGTTGGTCTTAATTACATTACTTTTGGGAGTTATAGGAATCAATTCATGCATCTCATTCTCCATCATATTGTAAAGCTAGCATTTAACTGCTTCTTAATTATTTAGACCAATTTCTTAGAGAACATTTATTTTATATTCCTTAACATAACACTCCCAACATGTTAAAAGGATAAAGATTTCTAGTAATTTGTTATCCAAATTGTTACGAGAGATCGATCCTATATATGGAACCCATATATTTAGCTACGTGGTTGGAGTTGCTGGATAGTTTAAAATTTATTTAAGCAAGTAAGCTCCAACCCAATATAAATCAATGATGGTAAGTGTATTTTCGTCTCTCAAACCGAAAAAAATCGGTTAAGTTAATTAATTAACCGACTTCATATTGACAAGACTAAATTTTTACTATTTCCGTTAAGTAGGTTAATTTTGACAACTCGATTATAAGTTGGTCAGTTAAGTCAATTAGTCGTTGGATTTTTTATATTGGGCCAAACCTATTTTTATGAGCCAAAATTGATTGCTTTTTTTTGTCCAAATGGTTGTTTTTTGGGCTAAACAAGTGTTCATTGAACATGTTTTGGGCTAAACAAGTAATGCAAAAACTATTAAGGGCCAAAGTTAGTTCGGTTCGATTAATTGTAAAAATAAAAATTCTACCGCCAATCGAATTGAACTGACATCAAAACAGTTTTTATTTTTTTCTCGACTACCGACCATCAGAAATTGGTAGGCTATTGGTAATGATTCGGTGGTGGTCGATCAGTAAATGACAATTATATATTTTGCCCACCCCTAACTGTGAAAGTCTTCTAAGTATCATGTTTCTGTAAGTTGGACTTTAATATCATTCTTTATGGTTCAAACCTATTTTTTATATGCTAATTTAGCTTATTATACATTTATTGCCTACAATAGGTCGATAGGGGCAGCAAAGTGTTGCACCTAATTAAAATTTTTTGTTGTTTTTTAGCAACATTTTCATATGTGGGTTTCACATATTCGATAAAATAAGAGATATATAAGAGAATGAGTCTAAATACAATTACATCATACAATCATAAACATATATGTTTATATATATACATGAAATCTTACTTCTTTTTTTTTTTTTTGAAAGAGAAATCTTACTTCTAGATTAAAGAGTATTTGGCAAAGGTAGGTGGGTTAGTTGTTATTTAAAGGTCAAAATGGATACCTACTTATATAATGAAGTCCCTTGTCGGATAAGGTTAGCTTGTAACTCGGGATTTCTCATAGGTTCATCTTTCTTAAAACCCAAAATATTTTAAAAGTGCCTCCTCTAAGCTCTATCTCAAGACACCATACTTTATTTTCTGGAAAAACAGAAGCCAGATTTCTTTTTAACAATATATATAATAGATAATTTCGCTACTCTTTTTTGTTTAAATATAAATTAATTGAATAATTAAATTCATCATTTCTTATTAACGTAAACTTTTTGAGATAAGTGATAATTTAACATCATATCAAAGCAAATTAAGGTCTTAAGTTGAATATTGTCTCTATTATTCACCTTTTTTTCAATTAAATAGTTTATGTACTAGGGTGCGCTCACTTATCTTTTCAGCAAACAATCACAAAGAGAAACGTTATATATACATACTCCCAACTTTCAAGTTTCACTCTCAGACATGTCAATTAGATTTCACTGCCATGTCTGTGAGTGAGCATTTGAGAATAAACACTTGAAAGTATGTGTAGCACACTAGCACTCCTTCAATCACTAATTCAAATCATGCAAGCTAGCTGCTCAATCTTTTCTAGAATTCGATCTAACTTTATGATTATATTCTACAAAGAGAGATGGAGGGGGGAGGGATTGTTAGGTTTGTGAATGGCTTGCTTGAAATTGTGCATCAATGGCTTAAATCATAAGGAAATAATTCTCACCTAATAGCCTAATAGGTAACAAAAAGTCTAGGCTTTTCACCAAAGGACACTTATAATGATCAATTAGTTAAAGAATAATCATATTTTAATTTCACTTTTTGTTATATTATAATCCATTTTTATGTGTGGCTACTTTCTAAGATCCTCTTTGGAGAGAGACAAAAAGCCAAGGAACAATAGAAAGAAAAGTGGCTCTGTGCATTTTTGTCTAAGGGTTTGTGACCATATATAATATATATATATACATCTACAATATAAATGTTTGACATATAATTTGTCCCTTAACAAAGGTCAAACCCTCCCCTCTACTTCAAGAGGATGGCTGGTCTTTTTCACATATCTATTAGTTTCGTGTCCCAAACTCTCTACAACTAACTTTTTTTATATTCACCTACTGTTGGATTATATTCAGCTATCTCTCCCTCTCACTGAAGATGAGAATCAACGAGTGTTTATGGAAAAATGGCAGATTACATGTGATCCAGATGTTTAGATTTTCAAACATTCAAGGCCGCAGTGGATTTGGGGGGGGACAGGTGGTGGCCATGGTCCCCCCCCAATTCCAAAAAAAAAAAAATTTAGGCTGTATATATATATTTTTAATTCCGGTTCCCCCCCCCCCCCCAAATTTTTTTTCTTTGCTTTGGTCCCCCCCCCATTCTTCACCCTGGATCTGTCCCTGTTCAAGGGGTCCCATGGCGGCTCACAAATAGATGCCAACCGTTCATCATGATGACTGCATGCATGTGTTGAACCATTTGTGGTCATACGATGCAAACTGAACAAACGAAAAGGGGGCCGGGAAAAAACGTAATATAAAGATCATCACTGCAGAGATTATATTGTTGCAACATATATATACATACTCATGTGTAAGAAAATTAAGGCTTAATTACATGAACATGTACGGTGCCCTTCATGCAATGGGAGGCCATATATAATTTGTAAAAATCTAGGAAATCCAGCTCTCACATATGTAATGAACATGTATTTAGTTTACAAAATGAATCTAAATCTTGTAATATAAAAGGAAAGCTTCACACAATGATGCACGCGTTCTTCTATGAGTTTTGCCATGGCTGCAGAGCTGCTTGTCTGCATGAGTATAAAAGTTCATAATTAAGAAAATTGATTAAACAAGAAAAAGAAAAAAGAAAAACAAACGAAGAAAGAAGAGAATGCCAATGTATTTTTAATCACCATTTATTATAAAAATTTAGATTTGATGACACAAAGTATTAACTAAGTCATCTAAATTCAACTATTTCTATGAGAGTAAATATTGTGAGTTCAATTTTTTTTTTTTTAACATGTCTACCTAAGGAAGAGGAAGAGATATTGAAAATAGTGACCTCTATTTCATAAGACGTGGTTCACAATTTGACTCTCACAATTATCTCAATTTAAATTAAAATATCCCTTTCAGCTTATCATTTTGGAATGAGTGTTAATTAGTTTAACAAAGAAAGATGACTAAACAATTACCCTTTTGCGAGAAAGCTTCTATAAAAAGCAATAAAAACTAATTAATTAGTTGACAAACATGTCTACCGGAAATAAAACATGAAAATCTAAGCATTTATTAATTAATATATAATTAAAGAGAAAAACTTACTCTAGAAAATCGTTCCAATAAGAGTCACTTGCTTCATCGTCCATAATATCTCCCAAAG
Organism: Carpinus viminea; assembly: GCA_013348765.1. Classification (NCBI taxonomy): domain Eukaryota; kingdom Viridiplantae; phylum Streptophyta; class Magnoliopsida; order Fagales; family Betulaceae; genus Carpinus; species Carpinus viminea. The sequence goes on from CP054673.1 coordinate 3,389,596, forward strand.
GTTCAAAGGTGGTTGAAGTGGATGAAGGATTAGATAAATCATTCAAGGTGATCTTATTTTCAATTTGGTTGACAATGGAACACTCAGACGAGGTGGAAACCAACTTGGGAAGTGCTTCACTTGAAGGTGGAACATTAGAATACGAGGTACCAAGTTGGCCATAATCACAAATTTTCAAATCATTTACAATATCACTGGCTTGTGGCAGCTGAGGAGCTTCAAAGTTTGGAAGATTTGACTGCATTTGAGAAGGGATTTGTGAAGGAAAACCGATTGAGCCGCCATTGAAAAGTCCTTCAAGATAATTGTCAGGAATATTTGACGAAGACGACCCAAAATGATTGAATATTGCTTCAATATTTGAAGTAGTAGGAGTAGTGGTGCTCAGGACTTGGATTATATTATGGAGCACCTGGATCTTTGCAAGCTGTGCGGCATCTGATTGTAGCCTGAAAACATTTTCCCAAGGATTGGAAAAATTGGAAAAATTGGCAGCAGCAAGCAACTGTGGGAGATTGGAAAGAATATTGAGGTCTGTTCTTGGCCTGTGGGTGACTGGATCTATCCCCATTTGGAGAAGCTTTTTCTTCAAATGGGTGTTCCAAAAATTCTTAATTTCGTTGTCCGTACGTCCAGGAAGATGGCTAGCTATAGCCGACCACCTAGAATTAATAAAACCATCAAGCAATGTTTATGGTCGATCACTTCATATAATATGTTGTCGTTCAAAAATAGTCCAAGTATGTTTGGAAAATCATGTGAATAATTTAATGAGAAACATTAAATATTAATTACTTATTTCCAAGAACTGCATGTAGGTTGATGATGGATTGTTCTTCTTCGCCAGAAAACTTTCCCCTTTTGATATCAGGCCTGAGATAATTAGTCCACCTAAGCCTGCAACTCTTTCCACATCTGTTCAGTCCTGCAAGCTTTGGAAGTGCTCTCCAAGACCCATGGCCATGTTTCTGAATGTAATCGACAAGCTTTTGATCCTCCTCTGTTGTCCACGGCCCCTTCTTTAAACCATTTTCATCGCAGCATGGAGATCTCCCCATCATCTCTGCAGAAAAATAAAAACAAATTCATGATCAGGATGAAGAATTAATTTTCTCCTTTGCTAGTATTGGAGTTGCGATACCAATTAAACAAATGAACAGTAGAGCAAATGAAATTAAAACCTTGGATTTTTTTTTTTTTTTGAGTGATTAGTTTTGGAAAGTGTAGGAGAAGTGCTAGTTATATATAGTGTGTGGACGTTTGCAAAAAACACTAGTTTATCGTAGTGTAAGGCACAAGCTAAGCCTTGTTCTCCATGAGACGACAGTATGACATGTAATTTATATCATATATTGAAAGTTCCGATTTTGTCCTTACTTTTCATGGTCATTGCCTAGGAAAACAATTATATATGAGAGAGGTGTCCAAGACAAATTTGCTTTTATATTATATTCAAATATTTATACGATCTGAATTTAACATGCAAGGATTAACAATGTTTGATATTACTCGCAAACTCGACATAAACTCAATATGTAAATAATGAATTAGAACTGAAGAGTTCAACATGTTTAATTAAATAGATCAAATTAAAATTAACTTATATAGTTTTATATACTCATACTTTAAAATGACTCTAATTCGACACATAAACATGAATTGCTACCCCAATGATAAGCTCTAAATCTTTGATGACGTGCAACTAGTCAGATGAAGCTTTATCCTATTTACATGCAAATAATCTGAATCTATTTATTAAACATATGTAGGCAAATTTTTCGATGGTCTCTGATATTCTTAACTATATATATTATCGCCTCTTCTTCTTGAAAAACAAGTCAATAGAAGTATTAATTTATGTGCCCCATTATGTGACTTATTGGACTACCCTCAAATCATTTTCTAAGAGCATTCTCATTTTTCCTCCTTTTAATTCCCCTCTTTCTGTCCCTATTGACTATTGTTAGTGGGAAGGAACTTGTGCCTAGTTAGGGCACTTCTTGCTCTTAAAAAAAAAAAAAAAAAAACATATATAGGCGTAGCATAAATAAGGGGTAGATTGGTAATAGTGCGTAGTACGTACGTACCCCATTTTCAACCTAAAAAAATGACCTTGACTTGTTCAACGGGGCAAACGATGGGGCTGTATATACGTGGCCTTTGGTCTTTGCCACCTTCTGTACAATTCACGCCAAGAACCTAGAGAGTACACGTCAGCAACGAACTCACACCAATACTGGGGGTAGTTTTACACGTGGCAAGCTATTAGAGGGTCAAAAAGCTCAATTTTCCTTGGAGCACAATGACAAGAAACCTAATCCTACCCCTAGCTTCATAAATTAATGTCGGCTTCAAGCAAATCACACACGCAATAGTAAAACTATTCAGTCTTTGTGTGGGCCACCACAGCCGTCGACATACGTCTAATTAACGAGTGTTTTAAGTAAGGTATCCGAGTCATTACCATGTACGCTGCTTCTAGACGTACCTCTATACTCTTGTAATTAACTAGATTTTTTTTATTTATTGGGGTAATTATTTTTTGCCCTTTTTGTTCTCACAAACTAATAGTTTTATAGCCCGAGTCCATCAAACTACTATTTTATGTCCAAAACCTTTATTCTGTCAATTAAAAACGTTAATTCAAACGGTCAAAGTGATAATGCGTTGTAGTTTATGGGAACAAAGTAACGGATTAACCGTTTGACTTAAGGCATATGACTGACGGAATAGGGGTTTTAAGCACAAAATGATAGTTTTATGGGGTCGGGCAATAAGATTGTAAGTTAATAGGGGCAAAGTAATAATACGTTGTAGTTGATAAGGAAAAATGCCTAATTACCCCGTATTTATTTATAAATAAGTAAGAATTTATTGAACAAATTAAAAAAAAAAAAAAGATAAAAAAAAGCATCAATAAAAATAGAATTGAACAAAAATTTATTAAAAATTGTAAAGAATTGAATATAACTAACAAAACAAATAAACAATTAAATAAAATTTAATTATCAGTTAAGGCATGTCAATGTTACTTGTATTTTATTTTTCAACGCATAGCGTTAATTTATTTTAATATTTTGCATGATGTCCATCGTTACATATTTTTTTCTCATTACTACTAAATTTTTTAAATATATATATCGTAATCATCAAGCAATCATTGTACTTAAGTATTTGAGGATTGTTCTTTTTCGGTTGTCTTAGAGATATATATATATATATATATATATATATTTCTTTATATAGTTTGGCCATAATAATTTGTTGGATTAAGTGTTCATTTGAGTCTTGTAATTATATATTGGAGGGCTTTAATTCTTTTTTTCTTCTATTGTTTTATTAAATTTATTTCTGCTTGTAAGTCTTGAATAGATATTGGTTTTTTTTTTTTTTTGGATTGTCCTTTTTCTGTTGTCTTAGATATATAGATATATATATTTCTTTATATTGTTTGGCCATAATAATTTTTTGGATCGGATTAAGTGTTCATTTGAGTCTTGTAATTATATATTGGAGGGCTTTAATTCTTTTTTTCTTCTATTGTTTTATTAAATTTATTTCTGCTTGTAAGTCTTGAATAGATATTGGTTTTTCTCCCCCTTACAATCTGTCTATTATTTCCAAAAGATTATATGCATTTCAAGAAGTACGTAGTTGGTTCTTGTTTTATGGTAGCTTTTAGTTTTAATAAATATTCTCTTTTTAATTCCGGGTACCAATTTTGTCAACTAAATCCATTTTCATATTTTCTTATTTTGTCAAAACACTTATGGACTTCTTACACGTACTTTCTATCTCATTAATAATAATAATAATAATAAAAATTAAAAAAAAAATACTCAGGATCACCATTATCTATTACTTTTTCTTTTTTTTTTTTGAAATCTATTACATTTTCTGAACTGGTATAATAAGGTCTTATCTTCTAATTGTATTAATGGCAATACTATTTCGTTACAAGAATCACCATCACTTTCATCTGAATAAATAAACATTTAATTTGTAACAGTTAGTTTTTATTTCTTCACCAATATCAAACTCATTTATCTTTTTTTTAACCAAATATAAATATAAAAATATTGACTAAATTTGTTGAGTTAGTCACTAACAATTAATATTAATCTTCACATAAAAGTTAGACTATATATATTATAAACTTTTTCTTATAATATATAAATATATATATATATATCATTCATGTTAGATAGTTTCGTTAAAGCCAATTACCCCTGATGTTAGTTTCATCCATTATCCAGTCATGTATGATGTATGAAAGCATGCATGCTTATGAGCAATCACAGAAATCTTGAACTCTCAGTTTTCCTTAATTTCTTGGGAAGTCAATTCCAAAGATGTTGATACTTGATTATATATATAATCTATATATATATATATATATAAATCTTGGCACATATTTATGAAGTTTTATAGATATATTTTTTGTGATATACATATATATTTCTGTTATAAAAGACTTCATCGTTTCTATTGTGAATTGCGTTCATCATAATTTTAGCATATACAAAAAGCAAAGTATATAAAGAGAACAAAAAAAAAAGTTTATCATTCCATTTTAGATACCCCACGCCGCCACCCCTCCCCTCTTTGTTCTGCCAGAGAACAATTCCTTACTAGATTAAGGCAAGCAAAACTGAAATATTACATCAAACAAATTTCAAAACATAGCTAGAGAATGATTCAGAGAAGAATCATTGACACCGTCAATTCCGTTTTCCACTTTTCCTTTTCCTCTTATGATGTCAATTTAACACCAACAACAACAAGGATTAGGGTGGCTGCACAACCCCAGCGGCCATCTTGACCAGGATAGGGTTCAACCAAGACATGGTAGTCAAGCACAACCACCCCTCTCTTCCATTGAAAGTAGTCACACACATTAATGACTCTTTTTTTTTTCTTCTTCTTCTTCTTCTTTTCTCTTTTTTTTTTTTTTTCAAGAATCAACTATTTAGACCGGTTCTCAAAAACCATCTAAAAACTACTTAGACACTTTACAAATTTGATGAAAAGTTGAAATACCTTAAATTCTTCAAACAAGTTGTAACTAGGAACGTAGCTTCTGTTTTTTTTTTTTTTTTTTTTTTTTTAAAAAAAAAACAAGAAAAAACCTGAAAAATCTCTGAAAAAAGTCCACTATCAACAGGACCTAAATCCCTTAGTTAAGATCAGAACAAATTATATATATATATATATATATATATATATTCAAAGTTCTCCAATTGAAAACCACGATCGAGCTAGCTCCATGCTCCATTACCCTTTTATTCAACCACATTAGGTTGCTCTATTGATGATGCTTGCGTATGTAATGACATAAATGACCAAAATTTGAGTGCACAAAACAAATACTATAAGACAAAGAAAAAAGAAGAAGAAGAAGAAGAAGATATCACAATCCAAATAGACTACATCCAATTCTAATATCCTCTCCTTTTAAATGACTAAACTGCCACCTCTAAATCTAATATGATCAGTGATTGTCTCATACCTGAAAAATTGGAACCACTTTTAATTTTATATATATATATATATATATATATATAAATATATATTAAGACTCGATTCATGAAATAAAGCAATCTCAACTAATCTTGGGTGCCGTCATTGCACAGTTCATCTCCCTCTCACCAAACAAATCTTATAATAATTACGAGACCCATTATACAATTTATTTATTTATTTATTTTTAAAAAAAGTATGACCACCAAGGTTTTAGTGCCTGCATGTTGAATCAAATATATAAATGATACGGAAAACCAACTATTCATGCGTTTCATGCGTGCATCAATAATAAAGCTACCTTAATTGTTATCATTAATTTAAAAAATTAGTCACCTTTAAACATTTTTACTCCCACCTTAATTTCTTATATATAGTACGTACTTTAAATTTTTTATCGACAAATCTTAATTTTATTCACTAATTAATTCCAATTTGTAATGGGTGTGTATCTAACAGGAAACACGATCGATGTTTGGAGAAGTATAAAAATAATATCAAAATAAAGTACTATATATATATATATATATATATATATATCGATAACTATAAAGAATAGAACCACGTGGGAAATGATTTGGGGAAATAGAATAAGTAAATGATGCAAGCTGGTAAATGATTGTAGGTAAGCAGCCAAATAGTTTAAAAGAAAAGTCTACGAAACAAGAATTGACAGTAGAGGGTGGGAGACCACACTCAAGTCATAGGAAAAACAGTCAATATTGAGAATCTGTTCTAGGTCGTCATCGTATCATTATTGTCTTCCCATTTCGTGTCTAAATTTTTTCACCTTCTCAAATGCCCGTTGCATCCTTCACTGAGAATCTGTTCTAGGGTCGTCATCGTATCATTATTGTCTTCCCATTTCGTGTCTAAATTTTTTCACCTTCTCAAATGCCCGTTGCATCCTTCACACACACACACACATATATGTACCATTTTCATATATGCATGCCAATACTATTGTCACATATTAATGTAGTTCTACTAGATATTATATATATTATTTATAATTGTTTAACAAACATTCTTAATTAATCTAAAAAAAAAAAAAAAACCCACTTTCAAGCGGGTTGTCATGAACATTTATATATATATAGCTAGCCTCAAAGTTTTTTTTAGCCTTTTTATAGCCTCAAAATTTAATTAATTAGTTAAAAGTGTGGATTCCTATACATATATATTCGAAGTCTGAAATTAAGGGCATTTAATGAGAAACATATTTATAAAAGAAACAACTAACTAGTTCATTAACAAATCAATTAAGCATATTTTTTAGCTTAAAATAATATCATTGATTTGCAGTATCACTGCTGGCCTAGCTTATCTAAGATAAGGTAGCTTCATTGAGCTGAGATTTGCTTTACTCAAGTTAGTTTGTTTATTGATTAGAAGAAAATAAAAAGTTAGCTAGATTTGTTTATTAATTATGATAATAAATATAAACAAGCTATAAGAGAATCGAGTTTCAAGATATTAATAAGCGAGTTGGCTAATTATCCAGATCTCCTATAAGAACAAATTAATGACTTTCACTTTTGCTCAGGAAAAATGAAAAAAAAAATTTTAATTTAGTCCTTAAATTTTTCATGCAATTTAATTCATAAGTTTTCAAATTTTTTTTTTTTTTTTACATGTCCACACAAGGGAAGGGGGAGAGAGATTTGAACTTGTGACCTCCACTTTATTAGGTGTGGTCCACAGTCGATTGATCTATCTCTTGGGGATATAAGTTTTCAATTTTGATAATAATTAGATTCCTAGATTTTCATATGGTTCCAACTTCCATAATTAATTACTGCCCAATTAATTAATTAACAACATGCTATGTACATTAGACAAATTAATTAATGTCACATGACTCTCCTTTGACATGTAGGCCATGCACCACAACTATACGTGTTACGGGACACAATTACTTTAAATTATAAATATACACTAAATAAAAAAATTAAAACCATTAAAATCATTAAAAGAAAAAAAGGAAAAAAAAAAAAAAAGAGGTGGTCGCCTACATTGTCACATGACATGTAAAATTGGCACACGACGTCTCAAAGCAATGCTTCATATATATGGCATTAATTGATTAAGTTGATAAAGATCAGACCTATTTAAAATTAAAGAAAATACTTAAAGATTAATTAATTGTCAACTTAAAAAAACTTAAGAATTTAACTGAAGCTGTATGAAAATTTAAGGATTGACTTAATTAATTAATTAATATTATTATTTAAAAAAAATAAAAAAGAAAAAGAAAAAGAAAAGAGAAGCAAGTGGGAGCTAGGGAGCAGCTATTGATTGTAGTGGTTCGAAGGCTACCAAGTAATCTCCCAGGCAGCCACAAGATGTGTGTTGCTTTACAGCCCACAATGACATTATTGCTGGTTCACTAGTCAATTTGGGGGTTAGGATAGTAGATCGAGCTCCCTTGGCCTTGGGTTTTCCTTCTAATCTTACCTCATTATCCATATTCACAAGTTTCCTTCATTTATATATATATATATATATATATATATATATATATAATAACTCTTAACAAACCAAAATGGGGTTATTAATTAATTATTAGAAGAATTTTAAATGATTATATTTAACCCTCTTCAACATATTTGTACGTCTAAGAGATTAGTTTTGAAATAGGATTTTTTTAAACAGAGCTAGCTGCTACAAGAGTTGGTAAGTAAAAATAATTTAAGTTACACTGAAAAGACATTAATTAATTACCAACGAAGAAGTTTAGTTCAATGGTCGTTCAAAATCAGTTGTGATTGCTAGAAGATTTGTCAAAAAGTTACTTGGAAGCTATATACTAAAGAAGAATATATGTATATAATTTTTTAAAAAAAGAAAGCTAATAAAGAAGATACAATGGTTAGAATTGTGGTGGTTGCTATAGTGGTGTTCTATGGTGGAGAGAAATGCTACATTGTTTTAGAGGAGAAGCAAAGATATATATTGGTTGTATTCTTTAGTAGATTTTGTTTTGAGTTTGATTCGAAGTCAACTCTTTTAAGAATACTCATGATTCTAGTGTTAATTGCTTGGAGTTTTTCTGATGTGATCTCTTAGTTTTGTTTGTTCTTTTAGTTTCTTTATAGGCGTTTGTTTGTCTAGGTCCCCTCTAGCTTTTAGGGCATTTTTGTTTTGAGGAGTTGTTTGTGGTAAATTGAGAGTTTTTTAAGTTTAAGAGGGTATTTCAAAAATGGTGAAAGTTCGAGGGAGCTTTCTAAAGTTTTCCAAAAAAAAAAAAAAACTTTTCCAGTAGTAAATTATGGGAGATAGCGAAATTCAATTCGGTAAGCCTCCTTTAGGTATATTAACATGTATAATTGCCATTACTTAGGTGATCAAGATGATTAGATATGTTGCATCTTCTTTTTTGGTAAATTGTGTAAAATGCTGTATCTATCCATGAGTTAAACAATAGTAGTTTGATGTCAATGAAGTCCCTTGTTTTAATCCAAATTATTAATTAGCCTATGATGGTGAATCTGTCGATAAGATTGGACCTAAATTATATACATGTTACGTATCATATACATTTGACAAGGTGTGTAAGAGCATTTTCAGCAGATTGTGTAGAAGTTATCAAAAGCCAACCTTTGAACAAGCACTAGCAAAATGTTGGCTTTAGGCTGAAAACACTATTGGTTGCACTTCAGCACGGTTTTATTGTTTTTGGTTTGTTATTGGAGAGTCTACTCATTTTTTTGGTGTTTTAATCTTGGATAATTACATATAAGACCCATTGGTATTGGGCTGAACAAGGGTCAGCCCAAATTTCAGACTGGCCCAAAATGGCAAAATGTATGCTAGTGTGAAAGAATCCTCTAGCAGAACTTTTTTGTAAGACTGAGATTTTTTGTTATTAGATGGCTTGAAAGACAAAAATCCAAACAACCTAAAAAAGGAGAGTTGCTAGGCTCACCTACCCTAAATAGTCTAAAATGAACCCTACAACTCTTCTCAGGCTACGCGCCATGTTAAGCCCACCTGCATAATCAAAATTTTGCAGCCCATGCCCTAAGAGAGAAGCCCACATGCTAGAGTTCAACACTTTCGAATGACTGAAGTGCAGCCCATTTGAATTATGGCATCCACGACTTAATTGCTTCGATCATGTTACTGTTTTATTGCAAAGTTGGAAATATAAGTTTTTTTTTTTTAATTATTGTATGACTATGGTCTCTTTCCTTGTTAATAAGTAGTATACTCATTGTTTATAACTTTATTTTCCAACATGGACAAAGTTTTCCTCTAAACTGGATTGGAATTTCTCCATTTCCAGAAAAAATGGCGTATTTTTTAATTTACGTGTTATTTTTAATAAATTTATTTCAACTTTGTCCCTATTATTAAAAAAATATGTGCATCTTACATGTTCAAGGGACACATGTCATTTTTCTAGACTAAATTGAAGAAAATTTCTTCAATCCAGTTTGGAGGAAAACTTTACCCTTCCAACATAGGGCGAATATTTATCCAATACTATCACTATACTAAAAGCAAAGGCCTTCTTAAAGCTAACAATTTAGAAGAAAAAACAAAAAATCAGAAAAAATGATTTTTTTAAAAAAAAAGATACACTGCCACGTGCCATATGCTCTTCATGTCAATGGATAACAAACAATTCTGGCCATAGAATTATTGATTTGATATTTCTAAAGATTATAAAGTCATCACCCAAATGCCCGGACAAAATGATCATAATTAAAGCTTTAGCAGAGATGCACGGCCAACTTTCACAAGATACACAAGTAGGGGTGCCTGCTAGCTTGGTGTGGGATGTCTACCGTGGCCTTGAGCTCGGGAAGCTCGTCGACGAGCTACTGCCCGATGTGATTGGCCGGGTGGAAGTTGTGGAAGGTGATGGCGGTGTTGGAACAATCATCAAGCTTACCTTTCCACCAGGTATATATATATATATATATATATATGCTTGTAAAAGTAGTATTTCAATTCAAAGTTATGAGCATATACATTGGTTCTTAGATTAGATCATGGTGTTATACGTAACCAAGATAGAAATATATGTAGCAAATTTGAATTGAAATGCAAGTTTGGAAGTTCTCTCTCAGACTTTTGTCAAACAAAAGTTGAGGAGACCCGGTCAATGGTTCTTCTGTTCTTGTTTCCACGCATTCATAGATCCTTTGACATATTATTTGAAAATGATGCATTATAAAGGGTAACAATGTCATATCTCTTTTGTGTGGCTAGGAACTCCTGGAGCAAGCTATATGAAGGAAAGATTTACAGTAATTGATGATGACAGGCGTATAAAGGAAACAGAGGTTATTGAAGGAGGATATAAAGACATGGGGTTTCATCTTTACCGGATTCGCCTTGAGATCGTTGAGAACGGCACTGAATCAAGTGTTGTCAGATCAACAATAGAGTATGATGTAGATGACAAGTTTGCTGAGAATGCATCTCTTGTCACCACTAAGCCACTTGAAACTATTGCAGAAGTTGTTGGGAGGTATTTAACAGAGAAGAAAGCCACTGCTCAATCAGAATCAAGAAGCCGTGAACACCATGCTTAGCCATCTAAGAACAAATTAAGAAATAAACAATGGGGCTTATTTCTGCAGATCTATCAGTAAGATGAATGGTACATCATCTGTGTAATAGCTTGCTAAAGCAGGGAATTCTACATGATGACATGAAATGGTAGCCACCACACCCCTCAGTGGCCAGTGTTAGAGAAGTCATTGTAATAAAGTTGACATATACTTCAATACAATATTATGTAGTCCTAAGGCTTCATCAGTCTCTTTCTCTACTTGCACTCTCTTTTTCATTCATGTTATTTCCCATAATATATTTCTACAGTCAGTCAGGTGTGCTTTCCCATTGTAAATTAGAGCTTTACTGCATCTGCATGCAGTCAATATGAGGTATATTGGCCACAGCACTAGTTTCTGATGAATGATTTCTAAGCTTTGTTGCAAAACTTGTAAATCCATTGAATGCACAGAAATTTTCAGCTAATAAAACCAAGTCTACCCTGGTGATGCTTTATTAAGCAAGATTGCCTCGTAGCAATCAATGTTCAGAGAACAATGACATCTGAGCTAGCTCGTGACCTTTCCAAACAAGGGACATTGTTATAATACTCTAATTTCTCTCCAATAACCTGGCAGGAACTTTTAAAAGAAAATTTGCATCTTGATGCTACCTGTATTTCCAAGTATGATTAATAGAAAGGAGAGATTTGGGCTCAAAGCCCTTGGTTTTTCTTTTCTTTTTAAATGAAATATTTAATAACAGAGCTGAAACATTACAGCAAAGAACGTACGACAATGAGAATAGGAAGATTCATAGAAGGATAGCCAAACCAACTAAAGGCCTACCCTTAAACATGAATTTTTTTTTCGCCTTTTCTGGGCAAATACAAACAACTTGAGGGAATCAGGTTTCAAAGAGGCTTAAGGTAACTAATTGGGTTTAGTTACTTTACATGTATACCAGGTATATGTATATGGCCAAAATTTCTTTAATAATGTCTTTTCACACATAATATATATATATATATATATATATATATATAATAGGATTATGGTATTCTAATAGGATGATTAATTAGGCACACCGGAGATTACATATTACAAGGACAGGTTTACAAAGATTGATCATGAGAAGCGCATCAAAGAAGCAGAAGTGTGCGAAGAAGGATATTTGAACGTGGGATTTACAGCGTACCGTTTTTGCTTCGAAATCATAGAAAAGGATGAGAATTCATGCATCATCAAATCAACAGTTGAGCATATATAATTATATACGAGTTGAAGGAAGAACATGCCGCCAATGTTTCATTCGATGTCTCTATCGACCCATTAGCACAAATTGCAGAAACTGCCAAACAACATCACCTTCTCTTTACCCCGAAGTTTCAGTGATTTTTTAATTTTAACCTTAAAGTTTAAAAAGTGGCAATGTACTCCCTGAAGTTTAAAAAATTGACAATTTTAACCCCCCGTTAGCTTTTTCCGTCAAATTGAACGAAAAACTATAAAATGACGAAACTGCCCTCAGGCTTTTTTTTTTTTTTTTTTAATTTCCATCCATTTTGACGGAATATTTTAACAGATGGTTAAAATTACAATTTTTTGAAATTTCAGGGAGATACATTGCAAATTTTTAAACTATAGGGTTAAAATTGAAAAATTCCTAAAATTTTAGGGGGGTAAAATGAATTTTCTCCTAACATTTAACATCTATTCAATAATTTAATATTTATTTAATCATCTTATTGGATTTTGAATTTAGTGATGATTTTTGTAATTGTCACGCCGAAAGCATACTACATTTTGGAAGTTTGTGTAGCTTTTCTAGGCATGATGTATGTGCATACGTTTTACTAGCATTTAAGATAAGGACACTTTTAATTTATTATTTTATACAATTAGTTTAATAAATCTAAACTATAGGGGTTTGATGATCAGTACCAACTCCTATGAATAATTAAAATAGAACCTTAAAGTGTTTATGGCATATTCTAAATATTATAGCAGACCCATGAATTATTAGCATGTAGACCTACTCTTTGAGAATATATTTATGTATCACATAGAAGGCCAAGGCCCCAAACATTCTCTAGCTAAGGGAAGAAAGATGGTTGGGCAAGTCTCAAACGAGGTGGAGGTAAACGTGGCTGCCAGTGAAGCGTGGGAGATCTACGGGACACTTCGGTTGCCAAAGGTTGTTGAAGAAGCTCTTTCAGATCTCAACCAGAAAGTTGAGGTCATAGAAGGTGATGGAGGGGTTGGGACTGTTCTCAAGCTAACATTTGGGACTGCAGGTATCATAAAGCAATAGAAGCTCGTGAATGTCTTTACCCTTTTTTTTTTTTTTTTTTTTTGGGAAACTTCACTAACCTCCTGAAGTTTGACCATTTTTACAAATACTCCTCAAACGTTCAAAAATTCTCATTTATCCCCATGAACTTTCAATTTCTCTTAATTTGGACCCATCAATACAAATTAGGATACAAAATTTTTTAAAAAGACCAAAATACCCCTGATTTTTATTTTTTAAAAAAATTTTAAAAAAAAATATGGAAGTTGAAATTTTATACAAAAGTCACCGTTTAAAATTCGCTATTTAAAATTTCAACTTCCAAAATGTTTTTTTTTTTAAATGAAAATCAGGGGTATTTTGGTCTTTTTAAAAAAATTTGTGTCATAATTTGTACGGATGGTTCCAAATTGAGAACAATTGAAAGTTCAGGGGGGGTAAGTGAGAATTTTTGAACGTTAGGGGGGTATTTGCAAAAATTGCCTAACTTCAGGAGGGTTAGTGAAGTTTTCCCTTTTTTTCTTTTTTCTTTTTTTCTTTTTTTTTTTGAGTTTCTAGCTACTGCACGCTATTTGTAGGGTGGGGGGAAAAGTTTCTAGTAGTGTTGTCTTTACCTATATAATACTAGTGATCGATGTAGATCAGTTTGCCAATAATTTCATTGAGAAGTTTGAGAGGAAAAGTTTGATCGATCAAAAAGCAAGGTTCGATCGATCTATAGGATGAGATGCTACACGATACCAATTCTTGAGAGCTTTGATGATTAGTTTGATTGATCAAGAGCTTAGATCACTGGTTCAATCAATCAAAGTAATGAGGTCTAATTAGTACTAATTTTTGAGAGCTTTGATTGATAATTCGGTCTTTAGTACTAATTCCCTAGGGCTTCGACCGAGAATGTTTTAGTTGATTGATCTTGCAATTAGAGAAGTTTTGTACATTTTTTGTTCTAGAAATGTGACCTAATTACTTCTATTTAAGCTCAATAAGGACAGCCCGATTGACCAAACTTTAAATCAAATTAACTAGAAATCGCTCTCGGGAATTAGTATTATGTAGCATCTCATCCTTTCATCAAATTCTCCCTTTCAAACTTCTATTATTTAAACTAATATTGCCCAAGTATTACGTGTTAGGTATATTATTGAGTGACAACAATGAGAAGAATTCAAGGGTTTCTGAAGTGTCATTTTTCCTTCTTTTATATCTATATTTTTTTTCATTGAATTAGGTGCACCTTTTGCAAGCTTAAAAGAGAAGTTCACAAAGGTCGACCATGAGAAACGCTTGAAAGAAGTACAGGTGATTGAAGGGGGATATCTTGATATTGGGTTTACTCTTTATCGTGTTCTCTTCGAAATCATTGAGAAGGGTGATGATTCATGCATTATCAAATCAACGATTGAGTTTGATGTCAAGGAAGAGGCAGCTGCTAATGCCTCGTATGTCACTATTGAGCCATTGGCAAAAGTTGCAGAATTAGCCAAAACTCTTCTTATAAAAAACAAAGTTGCTTAAGGTGCACACCACTATCAATACCATTTATATATCTCCGAAATAAAATAGCAAGCTTGGTGTTCGTTATATTTGGTTTTTGTAATAAGTCACTAAAATATTGAAAAAAAAAAAAAATTAGTGATAAAAAAACCTTTGTAATAGGTTCGAGTTTGGCATGTAAGAAGTTGCAAAAGTGTGGCCCATATGCCATATGTATTGGTGTGGTTTAATAAAATGTTTGGTCCAAGACTCCGAGGCAGACTAGTGAACCCTACAATGTATCCAAAGTTCATTTAAGACTAACTCACTAAGTTGATACCATTATATGTATAAAAAAATAAGCGGGGAGGGGTAGTCAATTACCACCCAAAATTTACAATTTCTTTTATTATTTTTTTAACAACGTGTAGGACCAAACATCAGTGAAATATTTTGTGCTAGTTTTATTGAGCGATCGCAATTAGAAGAATTGAAAGAGTTTTTAAAGTTTCAATTTGAATTTTTCATTTTCTTCATTCAACCCTTTTTTCCATTGAATTAGGTACACCTAGTGTTAATTTCTTAAAAGAAGTTCACAAAGGTTAATCATGAGAAACGTTTGAAAGAATCAGAGGCAATTTAAAATATGGGGTTTACTCTTTATCGTGTTCGCTTTGAAATTATTGAGAATGGTGATAATTCATGCATTATCAAATCAACAATTGAGTATGATATTAAGGAAGAGGCAGCTGCGCTAATGCCTCGTTTGTCACTATAGAGCCACTAACAAAAGTTGCACAACTCGCCAAAGCTTATCTCATTAAAAACAAAGCTGCTTAAAGTGCACACTCCTAGAAATACCATTTATATATCAAACTCATTTGTGACATAAAAGATGGAAGTAGTTTTGAAATCCAACACATCTTTAATGGTGATTTTTATTGTGGGTGAGCTTTTTTCTTTTCTTATTTTTTTTGGAATCCAACACATCTTTATTGTATTATGTTCTCCTCATTAATGATGAGTTCTTTGTAATAAAAGCCAACAATGGCAGCACCCTCCAACAAAGATTTACGTACACACAAAAAAACGGAGTTTGCCGGCTTGGAGAGATCGATGTCGTTTTTACAAACTATAGGGTTAAGAATACCAACTATTAAAACAACTGGATATAACCTTCAAGTGTTCAATTCATAGCATATTCCAGATAATTTCTTTGGGTGGTGTTGTTTTCCTGTTAGCTCATACGGCAACCAATATTCTAGCAGTGTGGGAACCTCTGGATGATGATTTCTGCCAAAAAAAGATACTAGAATGTAGACCTTTGTCTTTACCTACTCTTCGAGAATATATATATATATATATTTCTCATAGAAAGCAACCATGCCCTAACATCCCTAAGAGAAGAAAGATGGTTGGGCAACTCTCGCACGAGGTGGAAGTGGAGGTGCCCACGAGTGAAGCATGGGAGCTCTACGGCACGCTTCGGTTGGCAAAACTCGTCGGAGAAGAGCTTTCAACTCTCTTTGACAAAATTGAGACCATAGAGGGTGATGGAGGGGTTGGGACTATTGTCAAGTTAACGTTTCCGGCAGGTATCACAAAAACTATATCATTGGTGAATGCTTTTACCTTTTTTTTTCTTTTGGAGTTTCTAGATCTCGATCTGGACAACAATCCCGATTGCTAGTACTCGGGACAACAAATGTGAGAGAGGCTTATAAAGCCCACCTGCCAATATAGGAAGGTGCGCAGCCCCAAACTTGCTTGTGCATATGGAGCCCATATTAGCTCTATTGCTTTTGTTGTTCGAATTGCTAATGATTTGAGTGGTAAAATTGCTAGGAATCTCCATCTAAAGTTTCTACTAGTATTCTTAAGGTTAGATTTTTTTTTTTTTTTTTTAAAAGTTTTGCAGTATTGCTTTTACTATATCAGGGTCCATGCAATTTGGATGTTTGATCGTATGCAATTTGAGCAATCCCCCTCTGTGGGTTATGCAATTCGAACTGCTAATTATAGGGAATATTCCTGACATGCCTTTACATGGTATAATAATAGTGACACTAGTTCCATTAAGCCTACTACAAAAGCATTCCATCAGTTATTACAGAAGGCATTAAATTTAGTTTAATAATTCAATTAATATTTTAAGTCTTTAATACTCTTTCCCATGTGTCTGGAAATATTGAGTGATAGAATCTAGAAGAATTCAAGAGTTTCAAAGTTTCAATTTGAGCCATTCATTTCTCTTCATTCAACCTTTTTTGTTTCCCATTGAATTAGGTACACCTGGCTTTACTAGTTACTTAGAGAAGTTTACAAAGGTTGATCATGAAAAACGCTTGAAAGAAACAAAGGTGATTGAACGATATCTGGATATGGGGTTTACTCTTTATCGTATTCGCTTCGAAATATTTTAGAAGGGCGATGATTCATGCATAATCAAAGCCATGATTGAGTATGATGTCAAGGAAGAGGTAGCTGCTAATGCCTCGTATGCCACTATTGAGCCATTGGTGACAATCATAGAACTCACCAAAAATTATCTCATCAAAAGCAAAGTTGCTAAAGATGCAAATTAACTATGAAATTTGTGATCTTTCACTGAAATGACATCTTCAGAAACAAAATTACAAACTTATGGTGTTCATCATATTTGTTTTTTTTTTAATTATTAATTAAGTAAATGAAACCTAGAAAAAATTTATAATAAAAAGGTTATTTGTGTGAATAATAATTTTTTTAAAAAAAAAAGGGGGGGGAACAAATTCTATCAATACTCTATCTATGCAAGGTACGTAAGCCGTCCCTAACAATGGATTGAGGCCTTGTGCAAATCCACTTGCATTTGTTATTTTATCCAAGGGTGATTTGTACAGCGAGTGAGCTTTTCTTTTTTTCTTTTTTTTTTTAAGTGTGATAAGATACTTAGACCGTAGATTTTGTGGGCATCACTCTAGTAACGTACTCGATCGCTAAGAGAAGAAAATGCAAGAGATCAATCAGGAGTTAAGGCTCGTGGAACAACTTCATTATATCATGTTTTAGAGTTTGTATTTCTAAATGAAACGGACATTTTCAGCAATTCTACCATTGATTAACAAGTGGAGTTGACTTTTAGGTATGAACGACAATGATTTACGCACAAAAAAACACGTTTGCCAGCTTGGAAAGATGTCGTATGTGAGTGATCTTTACCAAAAAAAAAAAAAAAAACTATGGGGTTGGAGTACCAACTATTAAAAGAATTGGATACAACCTTGGAAGTGTTCATGGCATATTCCAAATATATAATATGGTTAATTACCTCATACGCCAACCAATATTCTAGCGGTGTGGAACCTTTGGATGGTGATTTCTGCCCAAAAAAAAAAACAATATTAGAAATGTAGACCTTTGTCCTTACCTTCTCCTTGACTTTGAGAATACATATATCACATAGAAATTAAGCAACTGCCCTAATTAAACATCCCTGAGAGAAGAAAGGTGGTTGGGCAACTCTCGCACGAGGTGGAAGTGAACGTGGCCGCTAGCTAAGCATGGGAGCTGCACGGCACTCTTCGGTTGGCAAAACTTGTCAAAGAAGAGCCTTCAACTCTCCTTGAGAAAACTGAGACCATACAAGGTGATGGAGGGGTTGGGACTATTTTCATGCTAACATTTCCGTCAGGTATCACAGACCAATAGAAGCTTGTAAATGTTTTAACCTTTTCTTTTTTTTCTTTTTTTGGTTCTTTTTGGAGTTTCTAGATCTGGATCTCTTGTAATTTGTTGTTCGGATTGCTAGCAATCGGGACAGCAATAGTAAAAGAATTCCTATGAAGCCCAACTGCCAAAATAGGTAGGCAGGCAACCCAAAACTTGTCTAGACAAGTAGAGCCTATATTAACTCTCTCATATTTATTGTCTATATTTCTCGAGCATCAAAATTATTGAAAATCCTTATCTAGGAGTTTCTACTAGAATTTTTAAGAAAAAAAAGGTCCAATATTATTGTTTTTATTAGATAAGAATCTATGCAATTTAAACAGTTCCCTCTTTGTGGGGTATACAATTCGGACAACTAATTATAAGCGATCACAATATGCCTTTACTTGGTATAATAATATTGACACTAGTTCCATTAAGCCTACCACAAAAGCATTCCATCAGTTATTGCAAAAATCATTAAATTAAATTTATATCATTAAATTAATGTTTTAACATTGTTGGATCAAACAATATGTGAAATATTTTAATTGAAAACGAGCGGTGAAAATTGTAAACTGGGTAATATCGAGTGATAGAAATTAGAGAAATTCAAGAGTTTCAAAGTTTCAATTTGAACGGTTCATTTCTCTTCATTCAACAATTTTTTTTTTCCCAATAAATTAGGTACACCTGGTTTTACTAGCTACTCACAGAAGTTCACAAAGGTTGACCATGAGAAACGCTTAAAAGAAGTAGAGGTGATTGAAGGAGGATATCTTGATTTGGGGTTTACTCTGTATCGTTTTCGCTTCAAAATCATTGAGAAGGGCAATGATTCATGCATTATCAAATCAACAATTGAGTTTGATGTCAAAGAGGAGGCAGCCGCTAATGTCTCGTGTGCCACTACCGAGCCATTGGCAAAAGTTGCAGAACTCGTCAAAACTCATCTCCTAAAAAAGAAAGCTGCAAAGATGCAAATTAAATATGAAATTTGTGATCTCTCACTAAAATACCATCTTCTGAAATAAAATTACAGATTTGTGGTGATTTGTGGTGTTCCTCATTTTTTATTTATTTATTAA
The DNA here is from genome assembly GCA_013348765.1 of Carpinus viminea. NCBI lineage: Eukaryota > Viridiplantae > Streptophyta > Magnoliopsida > Fagales > Betulaceae > Carpinus > Carpinus viminea. The sequence continues at coordinate 3,409,170 of CP054673.1, forward strand.
GTAATTGAAACCTAGAAATAATTATAATAAAGAGACCATTTATATGGGAGTTTTCTTTATGAGAAAGAGAGTATGTGAAATTAAATATGGACCGTTAAAAAATAAAAATAAAAAGTGTTAATAATTTTTTTACAGCAGCTAAGCCCAAATAATCAGCGAAACCCTAACACAAATCAAACCTTCTTGTTCTACTACAATACACATAACACATTGTGAGCTTAGAATTACTTTCTAGGATGATATTGTTAATATATGGTAAATGGCCATCAATCTAGACTCACAACATTGATTGAACACTAACCTAAGTCATAAATTAAACATTGATTGAACAGTAACCTAAGTCAGATACTTAATTTATGGCATTTTCTAATGCTAATAAGCAATAAGTCAAAAAGAATCTATCTATTTTAAAGTAAAAAACAAAATCAAAATATCACTTTTCCCTCAATAGCAAGCCCCAACTCATAACAAATTTGGAAGTTTGCTAAGCAAGACCCTAGGTGGAAATGCGCCAAGCTATGCACTTCATTGCAGCATTTTCAAATGCCGAATGACCTAAGCCCCATGAATAGGAGTTACTAAGGATCAAAAGCAATTCATTAAGGGCAAATCCCGACTCAAAAAATTTCAAAAACGCTATGAGAAAATCTAGATGAATAAGTACAATATTCAGTCTTTTGTATTGATTGGAAGGTTGACATAGAATATCAAAATTTCTTTCAGATTCACTGAATACAAATTCCAATGTAATCACAAGAGAAAAAAATATTGGAGTTTCATCAGTTAAATGTGCCTCACTTGTTGAAGTATGGACTGACCGAAAGATAAACCAAGCATTTCAAGTCTTATTTACATTTGAACCAAGGCAAGCAAGACAGATCACCACCCACGATATCTGAGTCTTCAAGGCCGGACCAAATTATCACTTACTAAGAGTAAGCTATGCAGAAACTACATCCATTATCAACCTGTAAAATAACATGGCATCAATTTTAAACTTTCATTCAGAGCAAAGTAATCATTGTCGTCCCAATATTATTAAAATAGTCCTTTCCTCATCGAGTATGTAATTTGTTCATCGTACAAAGTGCTTGTTTGTAAACCATTTTCCTTCCTAATGAAAGAAAACTACCGCCAGATTAACTACAGTCTATGTTTGATTAATTTAAACATTTGGAGCCAAGAATACGTTTGCATTAAGGTAAGCAAGGAAGACTACCATGGTATTGCAAAAAAAATAAAAAATAAAAATCCCTGGGTGTTTAGATTTGAATGAAAATGAAATCAGCCATTATGATTGGCATGATATTTGATATAGTCCTTTGGGGTTCAGATGCATCACAAAGTGTTTCCTCAAAACACCTCTTTTGCCATCTCCCAACTTTCAAAACAAATCTCATAGTAATGCAATGCGAAAATAACAGTGCACTAATCCAGTTTAATCGACATTATCAAGAAACTTAGCAAAATCTTTTTTGGAGAATTAGCTAATTTCAAAATAATAACAGATGTTTTTGTTTAACTAACTATCGCTACAACATGCGAGAAATGTTTTGATATTCCATTACATTTCACAATTCTATAATATCAAGAAAATCTACGCATAAACAGAAATACATCAAAAGGGATTACAATCTTACACCTGTAATATTGAGTTTCAGAATAGTCACTAATCAACAGCCATGGCATCTGAGCCCCCACTGGCGTCCTCAATCCCATTCTTCTGTTCTTCAGTCGCAAGTCTCATCTCCTCGACCAAACTTTTCTGCTCTTCTTCTATGGTATTCTGCAACTCATCCACCTGCAGAAAGGTCGAATAACATGGAAAATTAACTGCATGATCTTTAGATAGAGTGGACCTATCATATCAAATGATTAACAGTAAGAATGAAGGATACATGTGAGAATAGTTGGGCAGAAAAACCTTTAAGGAAAAGGAAAATGCAGATGGGACCATAAAGTGATATGAGATGCGATTAGAAAGATTATTATTCGAATCATACAACTAGAAGCACCTAAATTTTTCTTCCACCAAGCAGAACACACGCAGTCAGATTAAACACGTGGGTAACCATCATTTTGAAAGAAGAATGAAAGACAGAAAAAACTGTTAGCCAGAATTTTTTTTTTTTTTTTTTAGAGCTTCAGAAACAAAAGGAAACATAAGGTCAAATTAAACAAGCGGTTAAATTAGGAGCATTAGGGGGATTAGGGATGTACATGAAAATTTTAATGGCTCCATTTTATTTTACCCTAGATTTAGAAATCACAATCTCATCATCTTAAACAAGGAAACTAAAAAATTGGAGCCATTAACTAAACTAACTGCTTAAGACAAATCTTTAGAATTCTATGAAGAGGCGACATTTCTATTTTCTGATGTTAATAATAGCACTGAAATAGAGATACAGGCCATCTCTCAACAATGGATTAATAGAAATGTCATAATGAAATTTTAGAATGAAATTTAGTTTCCAGAGAATAAGCTTATAAAAACAGTGGAAACCCCCTGTAGAAAATCAACAGAGTGCTTAAATTTAAAGGTGTTCAGGAGAAAGACCAACCAAATGAAGCAGCCATAAGAGAGGGTGATACGAGGGTCTCTGATGTGACTCCTCACCAAAGACCATGAATGTAAAGTTAATTTCAAGACCATCAACCCCTTCCCTACACACGCTATACCCCACTCCCCACCCCCCAAGACCTTGAATGTAAAGTTAATTTCATCTGAAAGATTTCTAGCAATCTATTTTCTCCCTTGATTTAATCCAACTTCCTTCTGCACTGCTTAAAACAGAAAGTCATGCCCTACCCACCAAAAGTACAGAAAGAACGTACAAACTAAAGGCAACTCTAACAGGTTCCCAAGGAAACTTTTACAAAGATGGTTACAAACTCCAGAAACGACAATATTTCAAAATCCAGGAGAAACCCCCAAGCACCAACATAATAAGTCAAAATAGGAAACTGAGGACTTTACAGATGCCACGAGGTCCTGTCTGTGTATCAAAAGACACTTATCATTGTAATTGAACAAAGCTCCAATTTTCAGATTCCTAAGGTAATTTCAATAGGAATACAAATTTAATTGATGAAGGAAATGTGAGACATTGAACGGTGCCTGAAATTAGGGACTGAAGTCCCATAAATCTTAATCTGGCAATGAAAACACCCTGAAATTGTTTCTTCAAACTCTCTTAAACATCCACCAGAATGGTGCCAAGGGAGTTAACCTCAGATGATAAACATAATATCTCTGTAACATACAATCATAAACTTCAAACAAGCAGATCCAAGTGCATAGTTAATCAGAATAAAATGGGAACAGAGGCTAATGAGATCTAGCTCAAACAAAACTTCCTCGCTTATCAAGAATGGCATGGAGGGTAAAGCCATGGGTTCAAGACTCATTGGGTGCATATGAAACTTAGAAATCTAAAAATAAAATGAAAAAATATAAAACAGTAATAGAGCAAAACCACCCGAATCATGAGCAAACTGTCACATACCACGTGCAGTAAAAGGGCAAACTGTTTCTTGCGAAGCTCAAGCAACCTCGAACCAGCAGTGTTCTCTGCATCCAAAGTTGCAATCTCTTTCTCCAGTTCCGTTATGGTCTTCTGTGTCTCTGATCTAGGTGGCTGTGTGGCAATCAATTTCCTGATTGCCTCACACTCCTCTTTGTGCTGCCTCTCAATCTTACTCTCTTCAAGCTGCTTCTTAAGATCTTCTATGTCAGTCTGTGCCTGCACGATCTGCCTGTTTATCTCATCTTCCAACTCATTGAAGTTCTCCTTCTCTCTTATGTTCGCATCAACAACCGCTTTGCTCTTGAGGAGTGGAATTTCAAATGTAGACAACTCTTGTAAGAAAGCTTTGGCCAGTTTCTCACAGTCACCATAATGATCTGCATCCTTCTCGACCTCAAGGACAAAAGTAGTGAACTTCTTCTGAAGTTTCTTCAATGGAGGTTCACCCCTTGTAGTTGTGGTACGGGTGAGAAGCCTGTGTTTTATAATTATGTCCTCTTCATTTGGGCCAAAAGCATAGCTTGATGTTACTGCTTCTCCCCTACCGGAGACTTTCCTTCCTTTTACTAACATCTAAACAGTTTACTGCTACTCAGTTTCCTGCATTACAGATTTTCAAACACACCCACGCATGTCACAATCTGCAACAAAAACACATTTAACAAAATATGCATATTTTCAGAAAACATGATTGTAACTATAATTTCTTAAAGAGGTTTGCTAGGGGTTCTCCTCGTAGTGTTCTCCTGGTGTTCTCCTAGCCTTATGTAGAACATGATTTAATAAAAAATAAAATTGTAGCACCGTTTTTTTGCTAACAAATTAATTTTTATAAGTTAATAGTTAGGTTCTAATGCTTTAAAACTTGTTTTTTGATTCAAAATTAAACCTAAGGGTGGAAGGTTAACCCTTTAGGGATGATATCACCCAAAATGGATTTGATCATCCTAAATTTGATGCTAATGCCTCAATTTTGTTGCTAATGCCTCACAAATTTGTTGCTAATACCTCAAATTTGATGCTAATACCTAAAAAAACCGTAGTGGAGGCAACTACAATTTTATTTTTTCTTAAATCATGTATTATGTAAAACTGGGAGAACACCAGGAGAACCTACGGGGAGAACCCCTAGCATTTTCCTTTCTTAAATGTGCTATGTATTTTTCTCTCTGTCTATTTAAAATTATCTCTTTAATTAATATAAAGCACCGAATAGGATACAACCCAAGCACACAGGATAATCTAATCATTTTCTTCTCCTTCTTTTATGTTGATAAATTGCAAGATAATTCACAAGAAGTGTATGTCATCCTTTGTTAACAACTCCTGATTCATAATAGGCTAAATATGATGCAAGTACCTCAATCTATAAAATCCTCAAAATCTAGGAAATTGGTACAGCATGTAATATTAATCACACACACTCCACTCACCAACAACACATACACGTATAGGACCAAGTAAAATTCAGTTGTATAAAAAATAATCTAAAATTCAGTAGTATAAAAAATAAGATGATAACAAACTGTTATTTCTTGCAAACTCAACGATCGCAATTAAATAGCCCAACAAATCCAAATTTTCTGAAGGTGTATTTTGAAACCAATATTCTCAAGTCCTAACTGATATATACACTGGCTGCTGAAAAGACCAAGGAAACATACAGAGAATAGTTTAATTTTTCCCATCAGCAGCCAAACAGAACATAAAGAATTTATACTCGAATTCCAAACCCTAATTCCTATGCTCCATTGTTAACAGAGCTAAAGTCGAAGCACGAATTCGAGAAGAGATAAAACAAAGGAAAACCAAGCAATTAGCATGTTATCGAAAGACCAAATAGCGCATTGAAGTGAAGAAAAGCTCACCGATCCAAAATCCAACGACTCAAGTGCTTCCACTCGCCTTGATATGGAAAATGAGGGAAGAAAGATGGTGCCCTAGTGTCTCCAGTCCAGTCCAGCCCCTTTCTGCTCCTTTCGCTTCGGTTCTCGGAGAACGAAGAAATTTTTAACCCGGTCCGTATCCAGGTGTCCTATATATACATATATATATATATATATATATATATATATGAGAGAGAACGATAAATTTGGATTGAAAATGGAGTTGGAATTTGGTATATTTACGATTTTGATCCATAAATTTACAAACCGCCTAATGTTAACAGTTAGTTAAATTTACTAATCGCATGGACAGTTACAATTAACGGTTTTAATTACTAATTGCTAACTGCAATCATCTTTTACCCATAACTATTACCTTTTATCAATGCGACTGATAGAATAATACGAATGTTGCCTTATCTTAGATTTTATAACTAGAAAGAAATCTTGTTATAATAAAAAACTTCAATTTGTGTAAAACCTTTGCCAAACAATCAAGTTTAAAAGTGTTAAAAAGTTCCATCAAAGCAAATTTTGTTTCATTTGTCATATTAGAGAATTTTTTTTTTCAAACAAAACCTTTCAAAAACATATTAACAAATGAAGTTTGTTCTAGATTCCATTAGCTAATATTATAATAAAGCCATAAAAAAGGTTCAAATCTCGTTTGGGATTATCATTGTTTCGTCACAAATAGTCCATATGAATTTAGATGGCCAGCATTTCCAAATTCTCACAAAAACCTCAATCCTGCAAAAATGTGAATTCCTATGAAAAAAAGATGGTTACCCATTGGTCATTTAGAGGGGGATAAGATATAATTCTAACATAAAATCTAGAAAGTATTTTTAAAATAATTAATTTATGTCTAAATCTTCAAGTACTTACAATTACATGTTTTTTTTGTAGATTATCAAATGTATTTCAATAGATGAGAAATTTAAAAAGATAGATAATAAAAAAATTAGGGGTAATTATCTTTTGTCCCCATGAACTATAGTGCTTTAACATTCCTCATTTACTATCAATACGACATATTGCCATCAACTACCATCTTATAACACTTTCCTCCTTAACACATTGACTGCATGTAATTTAAAATTTTTTTCCTTCCATTTTTGCCTTCACTTTAGATTTTTGGATTAGAATTTATGAGGGTATAAGCGTCATTTTATTGATTTGAAGTGAGAGCAAAAATGGAAAGAAAAAAATTTAAAATAGTTGACCGTTAGATTTAACCCATCTGACTAATGGAAGATAGAGTCAACATAAAGAAATGGAGAAAAAGTCATTAATGCGCATCATATTTAAAAAGAAAAGGTAATTACCCAAAAAAATTATTAATTCAAATATATTTTCTCTTTCTTCACAATGAGAACGAGATCATAGAGAGGATGCCTCTACTTTAAAGTTATATCCGACTGTCCATACAATTAGTTAAACAAAAATAAATCTTAACTTGCACTGAGAAGAAATATGTAGAAGATAGCGAAACAAACACAGGTAGTGTCAACTGTCAAGCCCTTAAAACAGAAAAATAATTAAAATTATTAATTCTAATATATATATATTTTTTGAAAAGTAATTCTAATATAATTTAGTTTTTCTTTTCTCCATCTAAAACAACTCTTAAAACCCAAAAAAAAAAAAAAAACCAAGTAATTAAAAGAATCGAAGACGCAGTCTATTTTATAAAGACATCATCACAACTGACATTGAACGCATGCATTTTGAGCATAAGTGTGAGTATTCAAAACTTTTTTTTGATAAGTAAGTTTGAGTATTCAAAACTATTAACACCAAATAGAACAAACGTAAGATTCCATAGCAAAGCCATACATTTTACATCTTACAAAAAAGCAGAAATTTAATGGCTTTTTTTCTAGATTGCTTGCTCAGAAAAAGCTCATTCCAAAATGATTTTACAATTTGGAGATCCTCTAGGGAGCTCTAACAACGCCTTATAAAACTTCACCTCCATTTCTGAATTCCCAACATAATAGTCCTCCACTGTTATAATTAGTTCTTCCAAGACAACTGCATTTTTTAGCAGAAACTTGACTGCAAAAAGCTCAACCTCATAATCTCCATAATTAGGGACTTTAATCAACTTGAGATGGGACAAGAAACATGGAGGCACTATGTCCAATGTCCAATCATCATCATCCAATTCCGGCGACCAACAAAGCCCCTAAATAATCATTGCAACATAATATTTTATCCACCATGGTAAATAGGCAATAAGATGAAACATACACAAGATAGTAGACATTATAGTTCAGATGAGGTTACCCCAGAAAAATTCAAAGTCTGAAGACAAGGAAATTTTTGCAATATCTTAACTAGTACTGGAAAGTCAACACACATTTCGACAATTATCAAATTCATCAGGTTCTTGAACATAGGCATTTGAGAGAGGTGTCCTTCTGCATGCGTCAGAACCTAAGCATAGGATAAAAAAATGCATAATAGTTAAAATACTAGCTCAAGTCTTACACCAAGCAAAAGAAAAAGAAATTTCTTTTTATTTCTTCTTTTTAATGGGCAAAAGGATTTTGTGTTTAATATCAATAACACACAAGTAGGAACATCATTCAAAAAAGAACATGAGAATGGTACTTATCGAATGGTTTCCCAAATGATATATAGATACCCCATTTGGTTGCATTACAAAAACAAGAATTCTCAAACAAGGCAAATGAATGGTTAAATCAACAAACTATAACCTTCTTTGAAATTGAAGAGAAACCAAATTCTGCAACATAATAGTTCTTTGAAGCTGGCAAATAATTACAAGAACTTTCATATAACATCTGTCAAAAACTTAAATAGCATTAAAACTTAGAATGGTAACTAGCTTCACCCTTTCTAATTTTACAACTAAATTAATTTTCCACCAATATGTTGATATTTAAAGTAAATTTTGAATTTACAAAGAGAGAAGGCAGGCATACCCCAATCACGTCAGAGCCAAGTGTTAGTTGTTCTACATTGGAGAGACCTATAAGAAGGTTAAGCATGCGAAGAGCAAGTTGTTCACAAACATCCTCACAGTTAGTAACAACCTCAGCCTCTTCCATTGAGAATGACTCATATAAGCAATATTCGACGATCAAACAACCGTCGTAATAAAATTCTTTCAGACAATCTCCACCAATCATAACCTGACAAAAATCACTAGGACTCCCATAATATTTATGTGCTGTCCAATTATCAAATATGCGCAGTGAATGTAGCTTGGGAGCAGAAATACTCATAAACTTGAGATTCCCCCAGCTGCAATCTCTTAATTCTAGCTCCTCAAGAACTGGCAAACCAGAAAAAAGCTTCTGGGTCAAGTATTCATTCGAAAATGTAACACTTTGGATCTTCAAAATCTTTAGACTTGAGAAACATATTGTAGTGGGAAGCTTCAGGATACACAACATATCAAGATGCAAGCTTGTGAGTGTCTTACAAATAAATAAGCAATAAGGAAGTGGAACAAACCCCTCCATTTTTTCAAGCTTAATATACAACTCCTGAAGATCATGCCGCCTTATTGCGGTAGAGATCCACGTATAAACACGAGAAGCATCTCCAAGCACATCACAAGAAAGGGAGAATCGTTTCATAAGTGATGAATCACGAAGACAAAGCGCCCTGTCCACAAAATCCATCAAAAGACTTCTCTTTACAGGCTTTCTTGCAAAATCCAGATAGGGAATAGAAGCCCAGAGGTACTCCCACCTTCTGGAAAGTATGCTTGTCCTAACGGCATCGGTTGTTGAAAGAAAGGAAAGGATGTGTCGAAGAACCTCATCTGGTAAGTTTCCCAAGCATTTGTGATTCCCATCAATGTCCTGTTCTTCATTCAGTTTCTGCTTCTTTTGGGGTTTCTGAATAAAACGTGTTGTCTCCATAAACTCAGATGGTTCCCCTGAAACACCCAAGACTCTTTCAGATACAAAAACATCAATGAAAGGCTATAGCCCTTTAATGGAAACTTTGTAGAAACACAATAACACTCAGATACAAAGTTACAAACATGGGCTAATGCAAATTTTCACTAATTATTCAAGGATTGTAAAAAAAAGTTGGAACTTTGGATGATTACTGCTTATGCCAGTGGCGGAATCTAAACGAAGTTGATTCTCGTTAAAAGATTGGCGTTTGGGTTGGAGGGCGCAGCACAAAGTGAAAAGATTTGGAGGAGGAGGGGTCTGAGACTCTGGTTCTTGGGGCAGAGGAAGCGGAGCAGACGCTCAGGAACCTAGAAAATTTATGGGTTTGAATCTCTGGTTCTTGGGCAGAGGAAGCGATAGCTGGAAGGCATGAAGGAGGGAGTTTAACGGCTCAGATGGTTCTTGCAAACTCGACGATCGCAGTTAAATAGCCCAACAAAACCAAATTTTTTGAAGGTGTATATTGAAACCAATATTCTCAAGTCCGAACGGATATATGCACTGGCAGCTGAAAAGACCAAGGAAACATACAGATAATAGTTTAATTTTTCCCATAAGCAGCCAAACAGAACATAAAGAATATAAATTCGAATTCCAAGCCCTAATTCCTATGCTCCATTGTTAACAGAGCTAAAGTCGAAGCACAAATTCGACCAGAGAGAAAACAAAGGAAAACCGAGCAATTAGCATGTTATCGAAGACCAAATAGCGCATTGAAGTGAAGAAAACCTCACCGATCCAAAATCCAACGACTCAAGTACTCCCTCTTGCCTTGGTATGGAAAGTGAGGGAAGAAAGATGGAGCCCAAGTGTCTCCAGTCCAGCCTCTTTCTGTTCCTTTCGCTTCGGTCCTCGGAGAACGAAGAAATTTTTAACCCGGTCCGTATCCAGGTGGCCTATACATATGTATATATTAGAGAAAACGATAAATTTGGGATGAAAATGAGGTTGAAATTTGGTATATTTTCATTTATATTTATATATTTTTATTTAAGAGAAGACATGTGGCCATTTAATTGAGTATGACAACGTAACAATGTTAAAAATTTCCGGTTAAAATAAGGTGACTATTGATTTTGCACCAAAATCAATAGTCACCTTTGTTTTTAAAACTATTGTATATGTAATAAGTTAATAAACCTACTTAATAACTCCGTTAAAATTCGGTCAAGTTTTTTAACGGATACCATGTCACCCTTACACATGAGCACCATATGGCATGATAGTTAAATTTTTTAGGGCCACATCATTTAAAAAAATTAAAAAAACCCGCCTACTGCCTAAACAAAAAACAAAACAAAACAAACAAAAGAAAAACCATAAAAAAAAAAAAAAAAAAAAAATTCACCTTGTATCCATTCTCCTCTCCCCAGAGGCCCCAAACCCCTAGGTTTTTATATACCCAAATACTATCTTCGTCATCCCTCTCTCAATGTCGTCATTGTCACTGTCCCTCTCAATGTCGTCACCGTCCACTCCTCAACACATCGTCAACATGCAATAGATGGATATGAATATTGCTTTTCCTTCGACCACCCCTTTCATCAACAACTCTACAACTACATCAAGCAGCAAGCCTTGATGCGTGAACCTGTTGAACCCATAAAATAGGGTTCTTTTCATGTGGATGTGCTTGAGCCTGCTGCATAAGGAATGGAAATTGCTAAAACTCTAGAATCCAAGTTTCACAAGTTTGGGAATTGGAATGGGATTTTTGACTCGCTACATAGGCTAAGGATTGATGATAAATTAAATTATGTAACTCAAAATCCTTAATGATTTGTAGTGATATGAAAATCACTTGATGCCCGTTCCTTTTGTTGGAGTTGCCAAAGAAGGAATGTTGTCTTTCTTTTTGTTCCTACCATGCATTCTAGTTATACCATAAAATGAATGTAACAGTAGTGGCTTATATTATCCCTACAGAGAGGGACGGTGATGGCGTTGAGGGCCAAGAGGGATGGCAAAGATGATATTTGGGTTTGCAAAAACCTAGGGGGTTGGGGGAGAGGAGAGAACAAGATAGATTTTCTTTGATGTGTTTTTTTAATTTTCGTTTTTTTTTTTTGTTGGTTTTTTTTTTTTTTTAAATGACATGGCACCCAAAAATCCAAGTACCACATGCACATGGCGCCCACGTATAAGGGTGATATGACGTTCCGTTAAAAAACTTAACAGAATCTTGACAGAAATATCGAGTGAGTTTATTGGCTTACCACAAATATCATTTGCCATATTTTTGAAAACTCGGGTGATTATTTGATTTTGGTGTAAACCACAAATACTGAAATAGTATTTAACCAAAAAATTTAACAAAAAGTAGACAGAATAATCCATTTAATAACAATTAAAACCCAATGGAGTGAATTGATAAAATTTAATCATTGTGGAGTGATTTAATAAAAAGTTTACATATCATGCACCTTAATTTGGAGCATTTTTTTCACTAAACAAAATTGCTAAAAGTATCTCATTTTAGAATGTATTTGAAAATATGAAAAAATGAATGTTTTCAAACCCAAGCAAAGAGGTGCATTTCTTTAAAAAAATATGCAAATTGCAATATTACCGATCAGAACAAAATAAGGTTAAATTCGGGCAAAATCAAAAGCATCATTAGTTCCATAATATTTTCAGGAAACAACATTAGTCTACAAAAATTGAATTTTCAGGGTTTAGAAATAGGAAGCCTGAATTTTGTCCATTTAAAATCAAATTCAAACTTTTCATGTACTCCAACTTCGGTTTATATTATTATTATTATTATTTTCTAATTGAATAAGGAGAAAAGGTACCCACTCAACCATATTATAATCATGGGTATCATTTCAAATCATAGAGCCAATCAATTTAATTAATCCCTTAGATAATGAAGAAATTTGTAGACCTAGCTAACTCATTTCATAAAACCGGGACAATAAGAGATGATTGCCTACTCTTTATAATTAAGCATGCTCAAGATCTTGTTCATAAGTAATGTGAGATTATTCTTCAACACCTTCCCTCACATGCAGGCCAGTATTATTATTTTTTTATTTTTGTTCTACAAGAGAAGGTTGCCCATACTTTATAAACATGCCTAAGCTAGGTCTTGTCCACAAACAATGTGAGATTATTTCTCAATATCCTCCCTTACATGTAGGCCGGTATTTTTTCTAGTATTTGTCACATGATAAATAGTGAGGGCTCCGTTTGTCCTGTAGTAAGCTCAAATACCATGAATAAATTCGTGAATCTAACTCATCTCATAAAACCGGTTCAATAAAAGAGAGTTGTCCACTCCTATAAACATGCTAAAAATCTTGTCCACAAGCAATATAGAATTATTCATCAACAGATATTATCAAATTTTTCCACTTAAATAACACAAGTATTTTACTACCTTCATTTTCCCAAAAGATTCATCATACAATTGGAAACAAAGAAAAGTTGCATTTCATTTCTCTCTACAAACATTAAACTTATAATTGTACAACCAAAAGCTACATAGGGGTCCAGCATGAGGATGTTCTTGGGTTCCATATTGCAGGAACCAAGAACTTCTTCCCCTTAACCCCACGGGCATTGAAGGCGCCACCATTGGCCGGGTCAACCCTTACCTTCCCGGTGTAGCCGGGGAGCGCCCCGCTCCCGAACACCCCCGGACAAGCTGTTGCAGCCTCAACTAACTCATGATCATTCTTGGTTCCTAGTTGGAAAAACCCAGTCTTGAACGGGTTGGTCACTGCACCAGCCAAGCCTGAGGCAAAATGAATCACCATAGAGTCAACCCCTATGTTCCCATTTGGTGGCTGCAATGTCACACCTATGGGCCCGTAATCGGACTTGTAGAATGGCCACGCACACGTCCCTGGGCACTCCGACTCTGGGTTCCCTACCAAAATGTATGGCTGAGTACCTGCAAGTTTCATTGTTAACAATTCAGGGTTAGTTGAGCAACAAAGGTTTTTGGATAAGATAATTAAATTTCATTGAATAATCAATACTTATGTTGGAGTTTTACAAATGATGGAATCTCATCTCGAATAATAATTAACCACGTCCAAATGGGAATCCAAAAGCCTGTTTGGAATTGTATTAGAGCATGTTTGAAATTATGTTTAAACAATATAGCTTTTAAGTAAAAAAAAAAAAAAAAATGTTGGCAAAAGCTATATTTTTAAGCTTTTGATAGAATCGTGTTTTTACTATTTTTAGTCTTTTAAACCCTTAAAAGCGTTTTGAATTTTTTTATCAAATAGATATATATTTTTTTAAATAGACTTTTTGAGTGTTGAACGTACTTTTAGACCCCTTAAACGTATACCTAAATAGGCCCTTAAAGAGCTTAAAAAGCACTTAATTTTGGTGCCTAAAAAATTGTCCCAAACAAAAAACTTGCATGTTTGGTAAAAATTTTAAAAAATATTTATTTGACTTTTTTTACTATAAAAATGGCCAAAAAAAAAAAAAACTCTTTTTAATTCAAAAACTCTATTTCTAATAAAGTCTGAAAAAAATAAATAAATAAAGGAAAAGTTGTGTTACCGACAACTCCATGCTCAGAGCATTCTCCCAAGCACAAATTAGACGCTGTAACCTGCCTAGACGTGAAGATAACAGCAAGAGTGTTAGGCTTTCCAGCAGTGGCCTTCTGGACCAGAAGCTTAACGAAGTCGACGGTCACGACCTTTCCCAGAGAGAAGGAAGGATCGCTCACTTGACTCACAACTTGCACTTTGATTCCGTTTCCGGGGCTTCTTTTGGACTTGCTCCCGGCGAATGACTGGTAGCTCCCAACTATTTGCCACCAGCTCGAGACCTGGGGCTCAAAGTTTGCTCCACCATCATAGTTTAGTGACTTAATGAAGCTCCTGATCACCTTCTTTTGAGAATTCCCAAACCGGCCGTACCACATGAGGGCGAGGTCGATCTTTCCGGTGAGGAGATCGCCGCCGTGGTAGGCTAGGACCGGAGCGGTTGCGGGCTTGGTTCCGAGAGCAAGAGGGAGGATGAGGAGCAGGGAAAAAGCGAGAGCGAGAGGGCGGCTTGGGAGACAAGACGCCATTTTCCTTTTTTTCCCCGATGATGTTCTGTCCGTGTGTTCCTTTGGAGGTGGTCCGGTTTATACGTGCATGCATGAGACGGGTGCAGTGAAACGGACGCCACAAGAGGTGAGCCTTAATTAGTGAGAGTATTGTTTAATTTGTTTGGATTAACAAGAAAATAGCAAAAATTGTGTCATATAAACCGTATAATCGATGATAGTCATGAAGAAACCGTCAAGAACTTTGATGGTGAGAGTTGGAAATTAAAGTTTCCTCTTCCTATTCCAAGCATATGTGGACAATAACTTACCGATGTCGTGTAACTTATGAGTAATGTTAATTAAGTATGTTCGATTTTAAATATTATTGAATTTATGATGGATGAATATTAAATTTTGATTAAATAATAAGTTTTAAATCAACGTCAGCTTTAGGAGGATATGTAGCGTTAACTTCATGGTTTCTAAAAATTAACCAGCTAGGGTCCGTTTGAGTTGGAAGTTTTGAATTAAAAACATGGGATTTTAAAAATGGTGATTTTAAAATGTAATTTTTATTAATATATTTAAGCGTTAGCTAAAATCATAGTTTAGCTTTTAAAATGTAAATTTTTTATATGAAATTTTTTATATGTTTACGAAATGAAATTTTTAAAAAACTGCACTCAAGTAATATATTTTTTAACAATTTAATTTAAAATCGTACTTTTTTATTTAAATAATTGAAATACCAAAGCACTTTAAAAGACATGCAAATCCATATTATGCGTCACAAAAACAAAAGTAATATATATTTATGTATGTTGAAATGGTAATTGCTTTTTTCAATGCCAATAACATCTATTATTTAATAATGCAGATGTGACATGTTTGAATTTTTTTTCTCATTTCGTCTGTGTGGACATTAAAAAAAAATATTAACGTGACACTCGTAATTAATAATTTTTTTATACAATAATAATTAATCTAAGAATTAGTTAAAAGTGTCACGTCTGCATTGTTTGATGAATGCTAAATAAAATTATAGTACCTATCATTACTCTTACTTAAAAGTAAAATAATTGCATCCAAACTCACTATTCTAATATATATATATATATATATCTGAATTTGAGCTGACAATTTTTGACATGATTCACAAACTTGACACAAAATACAATACGAAATTATTGTATTAGAATTAAAAGGTTTGACATATTTGGTTAAATGGGTTGGACTATAATTAATCTATAGTTTTATATTCATCTCTCAACATGAGCCAAATCTAACACCAGACATTTAAGAATAACAATTTTGTATATGCTAATTGCAAACCAAAGTAATAGATTTAACTTAATTATTTAATTAAATAAGTCCAATTAAAATTGGCTTAATAGTCTTCGATTTATGTTTGGACATGACCCGACAGTAAACACGAATGCGAATTTTTCACGTACGCCAACATTATTAGGAAGGCCTATCCCTTCTTTTCCCAACTTCATCGGTGTCCATCCGTTGGCGCCATTTCCATCGCGAGAAGAAGAGCAGCGGACTGCGGACACGCAGTGCAGAACCAGCCAACCATGCTCCTCGCCGCACCCAATTGCCTCACTTCGCTCCGTTACAAACCCACTTTTCTCTTCCCCAGAGGCTCGCGTTCGAAATCAGTGAGCCGAACTCGGACGCGTCGGCGGCTCTGTAAAGCGACTCTGATCACCAACTCTGAATCGTTCGAGGTGGGGAGGCTATTTGGGAGCTATGGGTTCATGAATATCACAAGGTATTGCCTCCTCACGCCCCAACTCTACTCTCGCCTTACTTCCTGTTTGGTTGCTGAGGAAATAATATAAAAGGAAATAGAAGAAAATTTCAAAGAGAGCTGGATTAGGCTGAGTTGAGTGTGCTCGCGCGCGTGTGGTTTACACGAAATGCATTTATTTTTATATATCTATGTGTCTTTATATCTCATCTTGAGACATAAGTGAGATTCAGCATTAATTAAATGATTAAATTCACCATTTCATATCGCATTTGGGAAAATTGGCAATTTAACATATCTCAACAAGATTTAGTTGAATGTATTTGTATTGTGCAAAAAATGAAAGAAAATTTTGTATTTGAATGCATGTCTCTATGTGAAATTTCATGTACGTGTATGTGAATCCATTTAATTGCTTGATTTGTTTTTTTGTTAATATACTTTCTAGTAGTCAGTTAGTGTTTTTATTTTTCGAAATTTGACTGAGAGTGTTGAATCCATAAAGGTACGTTCCCTTTGTTATTTGTGGAGATATTGAAAGATAAGGAAAGAACATACAATTTTCTAGATGTCGAATAAATGTAGAAAAAATAAGAAGAAAATGGAAAGTTTTGAGTATTTGCGCTCTAAAGTTGCCTTTTGTACCTCAGAAAAAAAAGAAAATTCAATTGAAAATTGTTATGTTAGCTTTAATGCGTGGGAATTCTTTGTTGTCTTAGGTCGTAGATAGTCAAACATCAAAGATCACATTTTTTTTAAAATGTTTTACTTCCTATCCTTTCCTTTGTTCTATTAGCAACCAAATGAGGCTTATGCTTCCACTTAGGTTCTGTGGTTTGAATAAATTTTCTTTTCTTTGTTCTCGGCTTCTCGTTACTTCTTGTTCTGAAGTCAATTTTATTTCAATGTAATCGTAAAAGGTTCTTATTCTTCCCCCAGCTATTCAGGGTTCCAATCAGGGACAGATATTGAATATTCATCAGGAGATTTGAGCCGACTGGGGGTTCAAGATGTGGGAGAAGGCACTGTAAAGATCAGGTAAATTTTGAAGTATATGAGGAATAATCCATGGCTTTTCATACTGTAAATGTGTAATGCAGAAAGTGTTATCCTTCTTGATGCTGATATTGTACATGGCAGTTCTTTTGCAGGCTTTACGAAGGGAGAGTTTCTCAGGGTTCACTTAGAGGGATGCCAGTTATTTTTAAGGTGATGTTGTTGTTGTTGTTATTGATGACGATGCTCTTATTCTTCCTACTTACTTCATCATAAAAAAATCTCCATCTCACTGAGGCTCTGATACCATAAAGACAATTGAGAAACTCTATCTCAAGGTGAGTAGAGAGATGTATTTCATTTACTTATATAGAGAATTACAAATAGTCAAAAGGCTTAATACAAGGAAAGTAAAGATATACATGGAGTAAAGATATGCATGGAATGGACAATACAAGGGAAGTATTTTATATATATATGGAATACTCTACTTAAATTAATCTACATTACTTCTTCTCCATCTAATCCAAAATTTCAACTACCATAAAAGAAGAGCTTCTTAATACAATGGACTATAGGCAATTTTAACTAAGCAAGAAAAGTACCTTTATTAGTTAACGGAGCAAATTATTTAATTGTTGAGTATCTTAGTTTGTTCGCAAGTACTGCATTTTATTATTAAGTGAGAATATTCTAGAAATGATTAGATCGATAAGCAAGCAACTAATGTATAACATTAAGAGGAAACAAATGAATTATCACAAATTGGAGCAAATAAATGAGTAAAATGTGATTAAAGAAGTCACTTCATGCTCTTACTGTAGCTGAACACATCAAAAATGAAATCAGGGCCATCATTATCTTCTTCTTCTTTGTACATTAAAATAAAATAAAACATAAAATAAGCATTACAAATGAACCTCCTCTTTGTAGTTTGATCATGTCTTTCTTTACCCCCTTTCCTTGTTCCCAATTTAATATGTCTTTTTCCCTTAAGAAAGATCTCTATTTACCCTATGCTTGCTTATAGGCTATGGACAATCAGTTATCTTTACTGGTTTTCTGGCACCTCAGTTTAGTTCAGTTCTTTAAACATGATACATTTAATTGAGAATAGCAATTTCAACTATGAAGGTTTATCCTGGACAACGAGCTGGTGGAAAGGAGGCTGATATGATGGCTGCAAATGAGTTGAATGCTCATTCTTTCCTTCAAGTAAAATAAGATGCTTTTCTCACTTGTTCTCTAAGTAACTGTATAAGCCTGTACATAGTTGCAATTTTTCAGCAGCACTGAAGGAGTCCTACTAATATATATTTTTTTTGGGCACATTTTTCTCAGACTGGTTCAAAAGGTATTTGTCAGAATCTCCTGATACTTGTAGGTGGTTTTGAAACGAAAACTGGGGAGCAGGTTTGTTACATGACATGAATTATATTCATATATAAAGTTTTGGGTATTTCTTTTGGTAGATGCTGTTTATAAAATAATTATCCTGCACCCAGTGGCTTGCTTTCCGTAATGATGGGAAATATAGTGCCGCAGACTATGCAAAAGTTATGAGTGAAAAAGTATCAAAGAATCTTGTCCTAGGGGAACAGATGTCCTGGAATCAATTTGAACAAGTGCAAAGAATCAAACGCAGAAGAGATTTTGTGATTAAGCTGCTTCAGGGTGCCATGAGAGGCCTAGCTTTCTTGCATGAGCATGATAGATTGCACCAGAGTCTTGGACCATCTTCTATTGTTCTTAAGTATGTATTTTAAAAAAATTCAATTTGGTTCGAGGTACCGGTCTTTTTGTATTAGACTGTTATGGTTGTTCTATTAATTCAGTTATATCTTACTCAAAGTTTGACTTATCAATGGCAGCACAATTATAGAAAGAGATGCTGCTTACTTAGTTCCTCGACTTCGGGATCTAGCCTTTTCTGTTGATATCAGGTATGTTAATGGTCTTATTGCTCTCTTTCTTCTTCTTCTTCTTCTTCTTCTTCTTCTTCTTCTTTCTTCTTTTCTTTTTCTTTTCTGTTGATATCAGGCATGTTTCCAGGTTTAGTGAATCCCAGTTAGGGTTGAAAGCAACTGATATGTTCTGTTTCTTATGATATGTTCAGGTGACACCAATAGATCTTTTTGAAACTTAATCGGATGACATTCTTAAAAATTCATTGGAGCTCTCTAAAGTACCCACATTTTGTGTATATAAAAAATCAGTACATGAACTACATTTCCGCTTCTGTAGGATTTGTTCTTTTAACATTTTGTAGTAACAAAATCAATGTTTTGGGTACTTGGCCTTGTTGAGGATAAGGGGATGTCAATTTCTATTCTGAATTAATGCAACCACTAAAGGAATTATATTTCTTTCAGAAACATCACAACTGCTTCAGGAATATCTTTCTTTCTTTTCTTTCCTTTTTTTTCTCTTATTTTATTTATTGAAGTTGTGAATTATTGCTTTAAAATTTCCAGTTATTTTATAACTTCAAATAGTTTATCTCTAATCACATGTTTTTCCAGCTATTCATGTCTAGAAGAGGGTCCTAGCACACTCTCAGAGGGACTTTGGAGACGAGCATCTGCTGCTGGTGCCTTCACATTAATGGAGAAGAGAGCCTTTGGAATAGCAGATGATATGTAGATCTTTTGAAACATGGGGTCATCTTAGTAGTTTTGTTCAGCTACATATTCCATTTAACATTTCTTATTGTTCACCCGCAGATATGAAGCAGGTCTTCTTTTTGCGTACTTAGCTTTTGTTCCATTTTGTGAAGCAGGCATAATGGATAGCCTTTCCTTGCAAGTAAGCTATAATACAACTAGACCTTCAATTTTTCTTGGGGATTGTCAGTGTTTTTTTTTTTTTTTTTTCCCTAGAAATTCTTCTCTATACAAATGTGATGTTAGCAATCTTAGGGCATGACTAAGGAGTTTGTTGGGAGTACTTCTGGTGGGCCTTTGTTTGTTGAGCTGTTTTTCTTTTCATGTGGGATAGGAGGGTTGTGGAAAAGATTGACATGGATATTGGTTGATTCTCTGTCTCTTGTTTGTTTCGGAATGTAGACAAAGATTGACATGGAATTTGCATATTAGGACAGTAGAATTTGGAGTGGAATCCCAGGGGTTATTTGCAAATTGGATACTGAAAAAGCTTATGATTATGTCAATAGGAGTGCTTAATTTATATGTTGAGGAGGTTTGGCTTTGCCAAGAAGTGGATGAAATGGATTTGGTTTTGCGTTTCTACCATTTCATGTTTGGTGTTAGTTAATGGTAGCCCAACTGGTTTTTATGATAGTTCTAGAGGTTTGAGGCAAAGGGCTGTCATCACCACTTCCTTTCCTCTTCCTCATGGAAACTCTTAACAGGATGATCGCTAAGGTTATGGAGGGTGGTCGGTTGTCAGGTTTTTGGTTGGTGGGGTAATAGTGACACTTAGGAGATATCTCATCTATTATTTGCAGATGACACTATTATTTTTGGGGGTAGAGATCAAACAGCTACAAGCTATTCTGCTTGTTTTGCTTTGTTCAGAAGTTTTTTCTTTGAGGGTGATTTGAGTGAAAGTGAGTTGGCGGCTGTAGGAGAGGTTGAGGGGGTAGCAGATTGTAATTTAATGTAGGTTCTTCATTTGTGACTTATCTGTGTCTTTGAGAAGTAAACGTTGTGATTCTTTTTTGGGTTTGATTGCTCTTCTGAATTTTCAATTGTAATTTGTTGAGAGGATGCATTATAATCATACCATGTAATAATTATTTTTTACTTTCGATGAAATATTATTACTTATAAAAGAGAAGCAAGTCTGCTATACCCTAATTGTTTATTCCATGAACTTGCAGAGGCTTTTGGAGAGCACTTTCCAGCTTGATCTTGAAGCTACAAGAGAGTAAGATGTCTTCTATATCTTACACTTCAACTACTAGTTATTGTGGGGATAATTTTATGTTTCTTCAATAGTGAAATGGAGGATAAAAACCTGAAACTCCCCCCTCCCCCCCACCGTTTGGGGAACACTTGAAAGGCCAGAATCTAGTGTTAAGGGAACTTCCTTGGGTTCTCTTTGAATTTGGGCTTTGTGCTTTATTTTCTTTGCTTCAGGAGTCTAGGGATCCTTGTCATGCTCTGAAATTGTTATTCCTTTTAATAAATCAAGAACTTGCAAACTACCTGGATATTCCTAAAATGATCAAGAACTAAATGACTTTCTAGTAGCATTGCCTTGAGTTGGAATGCATTTTAGTCTTTAGAATAGGTTTTCTTTGGCAGTGTGAGACTTGACAGTTTCTGACCATAGTAGCAGTTAGAAACAGACTGAATATTACAACTAAAACAAGCTATTCATGTTTTGGCCTGATTCCAACTGTTTTGAAGTCTAGTGCAACCCTAATTTTCGATTATCTAATTTTTGTCCCATTTTTCTATTCTGCTTCACTGCTGCAGAATTGACAATAATAAATGGGTCGAATCATAACAAAGCATGTCTTTTCTTGGTACCTTGGTAAAAATGACCATGTTAAATTACTGTCTAAAATCATTGCCATTTGCCACACTAATATGAATATTTGGTGGTAAAGAATTATGATTATTGGATCAGCCCGAACTTGGTTTCACTGATCTTTCTTGCAGGTTTGTTTTATTTCTTTTCAGCTTTTTAGTTCTTATTTTTCGTATTTCTTTGTTCTTCTTTTGGCAGGTATTGTTTAGCAGATGACCGACTACTTGATGCTGTCAAATTCCTGGATGTTGGTGATGGTGCCGGTTGGGAGTTACTCCAGGTTTAATTATATTTTCTGACTGATGAGCGTATCTGGTGCACCCATCAATTTGTTTTTATCCACATTCTGAAAACTTGTACATATGAAAGGTCTGCATGCCATCAACAATAATGAGTTAATACATGAACATCCGTATCTGGTGCACCCATCAATTTGTTTTTATCCACATTCTGAAAACTTGTACATATGAAAGGTCTGCATGCCATCAACAATAATGAGTTAATACATGAACATCTATAAAAGATGATAACGTGTTCAACAAAGATTAGGTTGTTTACAGAAATGTCAGCAACTTATGTAACGACTCAGGAAAATTGCTAGTTACATCTGTTCTATCACTTCAAAAGGACTTAGTCAATTTAGAGCTTTTTTAAAATCACTTAAGAAGTCTAGTCTCACCTAATAAAGAACTAATGTGGAACTTGGAACTTATGAATGTCTTTATAACCACCTACTGAGGTGTTACAGCTTTAATATTAGAGGAAGACCATACTTAAAGAAAACAAAGAAACTGTAGGAGTTTGTTTAGATTGTTTTAGATTGTTGGCAAGCTAGATTAGAAGGGCATGTTTTCCCAATCCCGAGCAAGTTGAATGGGTAAAGTAGACGTGTATGATATACTGCTTTCAAACATTCAAAAGGATGATTTCAGTTGCTTATGAAATTACAGTGTGGTTGGTATCTCCCATATAGGTCTGCTTGTACATTCCACTTCTTCACCCCACTTCATAAATTCACCATTGGTCGGTGAACCATATTTCTCAGATAAGAATAGGATTCTTTCCATTTCACTTGAAATGAAAAGAATCATTTCATGGTCAGAATTTAATGTATTGTATTTAATAGTATAAATGATGCTACATGATAAATATATTAGCACACTATTCAAAAAATTTAAATGATGTGACATTATTTACACCGTTAGATGCAAAAACATTAAATTCTAACCATTAAATAACTCATCTCCATTTCAAGTAAAGTGGAGAGCATCCTTGTCAATTTTACAAATAGACTTTTTGATATGTAAGAAGAACTCAGCATGAATGTTCGTGCTAAGGCTTGCACATTTCTCTCACTCTCTCTCTCTCTCTCTCTCTCTCAAGGGGAAAAAAATGAACAAAGTGTATGAGTAATTTTCTTCTCTTAACATGTTTTATCTCCCTAGTTTCATCTTTCCAATGTTTAGAAATTCTGCTATACTCTTCTTTTCCCCCTTTTCTTGTGATTTTCTTGTAGAAGTTAGAAGTTAGAACCTGACATATTTTTTATTTCTCGTGGATCATTTATGTTTCTTGCTTACTGCCATTGTATTCTGAAAAACTGTTGTTCTCGGTGTAGGCAATGCTGAATCCTGACTTCAGAAAAAGACCAATTGCAGAGGCTGTAATCAATCATCGGTTCATGACTGGTGCCATTCTTTGAGTTCCAGAGACTAAAGAATATGATTTATCACCTCAACTCAGCTTGTTTGTAACTCTCTTATTGGGACAAAATATCCCGGGGACACGACAAAGTTGTAAGAATGTAGAGAAGTTTGCCTAAACGAAGGGAAATAAGTTTCAAGATTCTAAAGAATACTATATTTTCATGAATAGCTTGGGTTTTGCTTGAAAATGAGAGATTTTTTTTTTTTTTCCAAACCGGATGCGACAATTACATGTATTTCAGATAAATGCCAGTTTATATTCGCATGTCAAACATTCTTTGAAATTGTTTGCTCTATCCAGCAAATCAAACCGAGCCTCGCTCCAAGCATAAGGCTCACAAAACAAGGTCGATGGTGGTGGACCTGTCAACCTGCTTTATATATTCTCACAAATCACAATCATGTCAAATGTTATAAATGACATCAAAACTATTTTATGATTGAGATTTTATTTCACAGATTTAATAATGTACATAATGTTATATACACCACATAACATTATTTATACTATTAAATGCAACAAGATAAAATGGATATAGTCTTTTTTTTTCAAACTGAGGTAGAAGTAATCTTTCCAAATCAGTTTATTAAAGAATAAAGTTTTCCTCTAAACTGGATTGGAAGAATTTTTTTCAATTTAGTTTATAAAAATGACATGTGTCATTTGAATATGTGAGATGCACATAATAGAGATATTTTTTATAAAAAAAAAAAAAAACTCATCAATTCTTCACTTGAATTGAAGGGGATACTTGCCCAACGATTTCTTTTTTCTTTTTCTGAAAATTTTTCCCAACAAGTCAGTTCAAGAAAGTAAAAAAATTGCACTTACCAAAGAAAAGTGCTAATTCATAATATGTGTGGCAAGTAAAATATGAGGGGCATTTTCGTCTCGTGACATATACATGTTTCGTTTTGTAACGAAATTCTCTGCACGCAGAGGATTGCGAACCGGGAAGTCTTTGCATATATTATGAGAACTAAGGCGCACGAAAGGAAAAGCACAAGATTCCAATTCCACATTGACGCATCAAAATCAAGACCCAAAACAGTTCCCAGAAAAGGTATCCTTATAGAACATTGAAAGGAACCACAGAAACCCAACATCTCCCGTCTTGATTTTCCGTGATTTCTCTTCTCTGAACCTGCAGTCTCTGATCTCTCTCTTTCTCTCTCTTTTTCTTTCTCCAGGCTTTCTCTGAGACAGTACCAATGAGGTAAGTGGGTGTGATTCAGTTTTATCATTGAGATCTCATCTGGGTTTCTGTTTTTTCTTTGAACTATTGGTATTTGATAAAGTAATCGTGATTCAATTTGATTGGGTATATGGAGTAATTGTGATTGTATTTTATTGGGTTGGTCGAAGCTTGGATATGGCTAATGGTTTGTGTGAAATATTTTAATGTTAAATCTTGAGCTCTTTTGTGTGTAATTTGTTCTCTTGCTCTCTCTCTCCTATGGTGTTCTAATGTTTCTCATGCCTTATAATAGCGACTGAACTTAATAATTGATGTAGTTAAGCTAAGTTTAAGAAAATTGGGTCTTTATTTGAAAAAGAAGACTGCTTTTTGTATGTCCTGTACTTGATGGCTGTGAATCTGAAGAATGTCATGGAAATTACACACTTGACTGTTGTTGACTTTTAGCCATGAGTTTGATCAATTTATTTTTAATTGAAAGTCATGATGGCCTGAATTTAGTTGCTTCAGGTTTGTAAAAATCTTCACTTGCTCGTTTATTTGAAAGCTTTTTTTTTTTTCCTTTTTTCTTTTTCGGCGCTGGGGTGTTCTATGCTTTATGGGAAGTTTTATTTCTTGGGGGAGAGTGCTCTATGGTTCATGTTAAAATCATGATTTTCATGCATATATTCAGCATAGGGACTAACTAACAGGTCACTTATTAGATTGATCTAATTATGAAATACATCAATAACTGAAAACCGGGTACTCTATTTGAAGAATTGTTATCAGATGGGTGTGTATATTGAGGTGTAACACCGAAGCAAAGATTATGAATGCAGGTCAAGATGGTATCAATGTTCTGACCTTTGACTTTTTTAGGGTAGATCCAGCCTAGATGTTATGAGAATTTCATAGCTGATATCGTGGAGCTTAACTTATTTTCTTTCACAAGAAACTTGGCCTTTCTTTTCCTCATAGATGTTTTCTCAATGTTCAATTAGTGAAAGTTTATGAATGCAGGTCAAGTTGGTAACAATATTCTGACTTTTGACTTTTTTAGGGTAGATCCAGTCTAGATGTTATGAGAATTTCATCGCTAATATCGTGGAGCTTAACTTATTTTCTTTCACAAGAAACTTGGCCTTTCTTTTCCTCATAAATGTTTTCTCAATGTTCAATTAGTGAAAGTTTTTTGGATCTAAAGAAAGACGTTAAAGCAAAATGATGATGACAGGAAAAAGCGTGAATACTGTTAGGCTTGTAATCACAATGAGTACTGGTTATATAATATTTGAAAGTTGAATGTACTTATTCCTTTTCAATTCAGCATACACAAATATGACATCACTTTTTCTGTTTCCTTCGTCTGTCTGTGTGTGATTTGTAATAGTAAATAATTAATGAAAAGTGTAATTTCTTTACAGTTTTCTGCAACTGCTGCATGGCCTTTGACATAAATGGCAGATGTTCTTGGAAAAATTCTGTGTGTATGTCAGATCTTTGCTGGGGATTAACAGCACAATCTTCAATGGTAAACCCAAAAGTGCCCCGCCGTCCAACTTTATTCTATAGGCCTATACAACCCTCTGACCTCGAGATTTTAGAGCAAATCCACGGTGATTTGTTTCCCATCAGGTAGATGCTCTCATCTGATACCCTTCATTGGT
The DNA here is from genome assembly GCA_013348765.1 of Carpinus viminea. Classification (NCBI taxonomy): domain Eukaryota; kingdom Viridiplantae; phylum Streptophyta; class Magnoliopsida; order Fagales; family Betulaceae; genus Carpinus; species Carpinus viminea. Next base: position 3,435,341 of record CP054673.1, read on the forward strand.
TACATGCTTTAGGATGATGTGATTTCTTCTTCACAAATTAATGGTAATCTTCAGGTACGAGTCTGAGTTCTTTCAAAATGTTGTCAATGGACGTGAAATTGTATCATGGGCTGCTGTTGACCGCAGTCGGCAAAATGGTAAAAGTGATGAACTAGTTGGATTTGTAACTGCACGAATAGTACTTGCAAAAGAAAGCGAGGTGAGTCCCTGAATTTACTGGTCTACATATTTCATGAAACCTTCATACCTGATGTTGTTTCCTTTCCCTTTCCTCCTGAAGGCGAGGTCCGATTTTAGGTCTCTAGTAAAACTGCCAGAGACTTAACTAGCTGGTTAACTGGCACCTCTTCAAGAATAATTATTGGATATTTGTGTTAAATCACCACTTATTCAAAAAGCTTAAGCTTATAGGAAATAATTTATTTAATTAATATTCTAACACTCTCTCTTATACGTGGGCTCAAACTCTCTTTTAATAAGTGAGGCCTACCACATGAAATATTAATTGAAATATAGGGAGGGTGAATTGATGAAGAAAATGTTCGAACTCATAAACCTCCGCTTTGATACCATATTAAATTGTTAAATCACCATTTATCCCAAAAGTTTAAGCTTATAGGAAATGATTGACTTAATTAATATTCTAATGGTTTGGCACATGTTTAGTGTTGCAAAAGTTACCATAAGACATTTCCAACTTAAGGAGATTATTGATGCCCAAAATTATTGTGGTTATAACTTTCCCATCGGATTTGAAGGCCTTTATTCACACTCTCAAACAATACTTCCTACCAACCAATCATGGTTTAATATTTAAGCTAAAGGCCTTAAAATTATTTGAATTGTGTAAGCTTGCATTATTTTGACTTTTCAATGAATAAAAATTTCTCTTTGTCCGTGTGTCTTGATTGCAACCCACATCTACAAAATGTGCAGTGCTTATAGATGCTAAGCCTTTATTCAAGATTTTGCAAATATCTAAAAGAACAGTCTTTGCTGATTGTGGTTTTTTACCTTATTGCGAAGGAAAAAGAGACTTGCATATTAATGTCGTTTCATTGGTTCTCTTAATTCATTTCAATTCATTATTGGACTTGTAGATAGCAGATATACTCAGATATGACTCATCGAAATCAGATCAAACTTTAGTCTACATTCTAACGCTGGGAGTAGTAGAAGCCTATAGAAATTGCGGCATAGGTAGAGTTTGTTTTCCCTCTTATAAAATTTTGAGACTTCTTGTTACGCAATAGATCAACTGATTCCTGATGGATTTGCAGCTTCTTCATTAATTCGGAAGGTCATAAAATATGCCTCAAGTATTCCAACCTGCCAAGCAGTTTACTTGCATGTCATTTCTTACAACAATCCTGCAATACATTTGTATCAGAAAATGTCATTTAAGTGTATAAGAAGGTTGCAAGGTTTCTACTTAATCAACGGTCAGCATTATGATTCATACTTGTTTGTCTACTATGTAAATGGCGGCCGTTCTCCTTGCTCACCACTGTAAGTACAAAACACCCTCAATTCTTGATTCAGTCAGTATATCCTATGCAATGCTGGAAAAATAGTTTTCTCTGTCTTCTTTGATGTGGAATTGGTTGCAGAAGTCATCTTTAATTGCTAGCATGCAACTCTTGGACAGGTGCTTTTTTAGTTTCTTTAGTTATTAGCTTTAATGACTTTCTTGTTCTCTTTTCTCCTTCTACTTAGGCGTTTTCTTATATACTTCCTGTATAATAGGATTGCGCCCTTTTGCGCCTTTTGATATATACTTCATTACTTATATAAAAATAAAAACAAAAACTCGTAGAACATTTTGGTAACCTGTCATTGGGTAAAGTTTCCTCTGTTAGTTGCTTGTAGGCCCAAAATTTCATTCTTTGTCGTTGGACTCCTGTTATGTTAAAAAATCATTGTTCATCATCATGACTATAGGGAATAGCAGATGCCATGAAAAAATATATAAATTTAATTTACTTCCACGTGTAGAAATAAAACTTGAAGAACTAACATGGTATTTTTGCAAAAAGGTGCAAGTAAGTAATGAATTGTGAACCATATATGATAGAAACAAAATATGGACCATATCATGATAATAGCAACAGATAAGAATTTTTTCGAGTTTAGCCCCTGGAGGAAAAGTGATGGGGAAGGTAATTCCAAATTAGGTGTGAAAGGATCATTATACTTTCTTAAACGCATTAAGATCCTTTTGTAAGGAAAATGCTTCTGTGAAGTGTTTTTTCATGATTCGTCAGTTTGCACTTTTATAGCGTATAATTGATTGGTTTCTATAGGAGAAAATTCTACCGAAGGATTTCAAAAGTTGCCTTATCAAATGGGTGAGATTTGGTGAACTTTTCTTAAGTGATGTCTATTATATCACAAAAAGTAGGTGTTTAAATTTTCAGATTATTATGTATGAGGAGTGTTAGGAGAAGGAAAAAAAACAGCGAAACTAATGTTGTATGTGCGTATACTGTTTGAAAATGTACTACATATAAAGATGATTAGTTATATGAACTATACATATGAAATGGAATAATAGTATATCGATGTGCATGAAAATGTTTAATACGAGGAATTATTATTAACCAAATAAACAGTTTGTGACCTTTTGCATGATAGTGGCTAGGCAAAATCTACTAGTATCACCGCAAATTTGAGCGATGATTATTATAAAAAGTAATGTTATTTAGTAAACTATCTATCATACCACTTGATAATATAACAGTAAAAATTAGCTTTTAAATTAGCACTTGTAAAAAAAAAAAAAAAACAAAGGGTTGATTTTCATTACCACGTTATTTCAGTTGTATAGCAATTTACTAAATAACATCACTACTATAAATCGAGTTCTTTTTCAACCGTTTTGGTTTTATTTTGCTTTTTTCTATTGTCCTTCTTGACATATGAATTGCATAAGATGCTGTAGGATGCCCTTATTAGTTCTAGGCTGTGTTAGTACTGCGAAGGTTTTAGATTTGACTTATTTTTTCTGTGATCCAAGTGCATCCCTTCAGAGAAGTGTAATAGTTATTATCTTCTTTATTTTTTTCTGAATGTTTCAGAGAGCTTGTTACCAGCATGGTGGGTTACATGAGGAGTGGTTTTAAGACGGTGGCTGCAAAGCTATACAAGAATGAAGATAGGAAGGTCCCAAAATGGCCCAAATGTAAAGAAACTCATTCTCTTATATCTACCCAAAACAAAAGAAATTTGAACGCTGAATGTGGTGGATGCGAGTGTGTTTGATTTGTTTGCTCCCGTAAATCAATGTACACATTTCTGCCCCTTGCCTTCTTCCCTTAATGTGTACTTTAAAATACATCAAATAATGTTTCCTTGTCCTTGTAATAAACTCTAATGTTCTTGAATATATATATAGTGAGGCCAATATATCCTAATTCATTGAAACTCTACTGAAGAAATTGATGAAATGTGTTAGACTTGCGTGGTTCTTTCCATTTTAGGATAATTTACAGTGAACGAGCACATATGAATTCTGAAATGCCAGTTATTTTCTGGAAGTGGAACTGGTGAAAAATATAACGAACAGACATGTCATTCAAGTAAGCTGTCAACCCTTGAATTTCTGTATTAATTTTTTATTTTTTTATTTTATATATAAGTAATAATCAATCTTATTAAATGCATAAAACACCATAAAGAGAGTATACAGAAGGATCGTCTAACTAGAAGGAGAAAAACAAACAAGAAAATTATCATAACTAATCAACAATGGGGACACATACGATACAATCCAAGGAGTTGTGGCCTGTTTTCTCTTAGGTAAGTAGTAAATGTGAAGGTACTCCTGATTATTGAGATCCAATTATGCCCTGGACCAAGATTCCTTATGATTGGAATTGCGGCCGCGGTACCTGTTTTGACAAATGAACTCATCGGGAGAGCAAGGTTTTACTCTAATTTGGATTGGAAGAAATTCCTTTAATTAATTTATTAAGTTGACATGTTTAAAACCTTGTCAGTAGACTTCTTCAAACCCAATTTGGAGAAAAAATTGTGTCCACAAAAGTGCCGATGCAAGAGGAAACATTGTATAATTCGACACTTACCATAGCTCTTCCATCGAAGGACTAATAACAAAATACTCTGTTCCCATATCAAAATGCCACATCATTTTTTACACAGCCATATTCACAAGTTTCTCATATAATAGGGCGCAGTGAACTTCAAATCCAACAGGTAATAATCCCAATAAGAAGGATCCGACAACTTGAACAAAATACATCACTTAGTTTCAGGTGAATACAAAGCGCTCCTGAAGCCCTAGAGCTCTATTGACTATTGAGTGCCTGATGCAAGATCATGCCAAACATCTCTGCCAACCTGTTGAGGCTCCTGATCTGGTCGACGTAGCAAATCCAAGAAAAGGTATTAGAAAGAAAATTACTGAATCAAATAAGTTTAAGAAAAAATATAATTTCAACCCATGAAATCAACATACTAACTGACAACAAAGCCTTCATATTAAAGAATAGATTTTTCACTTTCACCAGCAAAACGCCCACATAATTTCTAGACATTTCTCAAAACCTTCACTTCCAAAACCATGGCTACTAGAAACATGACTGGTAATGAACTAATGGACATAAGATGGTCATTCAAAAAATATACACTTCTCCATTCAATATCACCCAAGTAAAGTGAGTTATAACCTAATCAATAAACATACGTACTTGACTCCTCAGTCTCATCGGTCCGAACAACCATAACCGGTGGCAATGGAAGTTCTGCAACAATAAGCGAAAGTCAAATTAAACAAGGGGACTACAAAGAAATAAGAGAGACAAATTTCTTCATGAATGTTTACGGGCATGTACAATTAGGAGGGGGAGCAAGAACAATACCATCATCAGGCAAGGTGTCTCTCATCCACTCTTCATCCACAATATCTATGAGTATCCCCAAGCTTATTTCAGCCATATTTGCTGACTAGTTTACAAAAAGCAGCACAACCCAACAAATTACTCTCCTGTTTCTCAACAAATCATAACAATTCAGACTTGAGCAAATCATGGAAACTCTACCACCCAGTAATTCATCAGATTACAAAGAAAAGCATAAATTGAGTGTATTCTTTTGATCATCATATTATGATTTGTAACTCCAGAAACTTCATCTTATACAACCAATACACATAACCATAACAATAGAAAGATCTCATGTCTGCACTAATATGTAGTTGTGCAATGCAATCAAATTATTCTCATGGTAGATTGTATGGAAAAATTCACACTATCACTATTAAAACTTCACAAGCAACATTTTTTAGTATACAATAGATCTATATATCCCTAAAAGAGCAATTAACTCTGACGAAAATTCACGCTAATGCAATCAAATTCTTATCAATCAGATTATTGTCATAGTAGATTGATTGTGTGGACAAAAAAAATTCACACTATCACTATTACAACTTCACAAGCTACATTTTTTTAGTATCCAATAATCTAACTATCCCGAAAATTCCGAGAAAATTCACGCTAATGCTCCGTTTGGTTTCCCAGAAATGCAGGAAAATAAAACAAATAAAAATCCAGAATCCCAGATTCCGCATTTACCCCCCAAAAAAATAAAAACTCCACTCTCGTGCCTCTAACGCATCTTCCATCCTCTCAGTTGCATCCTCCAGCTTCCAAACATCAATTTTCTTTTCCCCTCATTTCCCAAACTTTCGTAGCAACCGAACAGATATTCAAACCAAAAAACGAAAATAAGAAAGAACATAAGAAGATGGAAGAATGAACTACCTTCAAGAGAGACTGAGAGTGAGAGGCAATGAGACCAAATTTCACTTTCGTAGGCTTTGTTTCTGAGAGAGATTGAGAATTACAGAGACCTCGACGAGCTTATTGTGCCCTAATTCGGGCTGTTTTGGGCCGTAGACGATCATTTAACATATGGGCCCAACTTATATGACTTTTTGGGTTCTTTAGAATCGCGGCTCAGATCGCTTCCAGATTTTTGGATCGTGGATCGTAGATTCTTACGATCCAACGGCTCGGCCAACAGTTTTAAGAGAAATGTTATATATCATGTTAATATCTTTAGATCCTTACAAATATTAAGGGTAATTTGGGAGAATTTACGCGATTTATAAATATGGGCATTTTGAGAATTTTAATAAGATTTAATGAAAATTTTTAAGAAAATGGATAATTAAAATAAATTAAAAGTTTGATACATTTAATTTAGAGTTTTTTTTAACTTCAATGATACTTTCAAAATGCATGAAAGTTTTATGAAGTTTTCCCAATATTTTATTATGCTAATGTGTTAGAAAAAAAATAATGCCAAATGCTACATACTTTCTATCAGGATTTCATTCAAATGGAGAGTTTATTAGTGTACAAAAAGTAGAGTAATGTTATATTGAGCGATCTCCCATCCACTTTTTGTACAAGAAATTCGGATGGAAAGTTGGTACATAGTATTGCTTAAAAAAAGGTAGTGATAGGGGGTCAAATAAATAAACTCATAAAAAGTTACAAATTAACGTGGCAAGAGTTCTTAATTTTTTTTTTTTAAAAAAAAGCAATTATCTCTTATTTGTCTGCCACATTAATTTGTAACTTTTTTTGGATTTATTTGTTTGACTTCCTAGCACTACTCCTAAAAAAAAAAAAGTCTAATAACTGCTAGAACTTATCATGTCAACCTAGTAAGATATTACTGTGAGATATAACATTACTATGAATATCATGATAACCCTTTCAAAAAAAAAAAAAAAAAAAACCAAAACACAAAATATCAACATACTTGTTCTTGTCAAGAATTTATTAGCAGGTTGAAAAAAAATTTTAAAAAAAAATAGTGAAACCTCCTTGAATAAGAGGACAAGTATAACCTTGTTACAAGATAAATTTATTTCCCTTTTCAACAATTCGTGTCGAGTAAAGTCAAGTTTTTTTGTTTTGTTTTGTTTGTCTGTTTTTCTGTTTTTTTTTGTTTTTTTTTGTTTTTTTGTTTTTTTTGAAAGGAGTAAAGTCAAGTTGAGAGAAGCTTTTTGACTCCCAAAGTCATCATATAAAACGAATAGAAAAAAAAAAAAAAAGTCATGAAATAAAAAACCATTTTCACACATCACCTGCATGTTTACATACATAACATATATACCTAACACGAATTTTTTGTAAAGAAATTAAAAAAAAAAAGTTTATTTGTATAAATGGTTTGGATAAATAAATTTAATGCTATATTACTTTTCAAACTTTCTTTGTTTTGCTTAGTATGTATAATGTCACATTATTTAAAAATTTAAAATAACCAAATAATATATATAGTATATAATAATATATACCCTATTAAATTCATAAAATTTAATTTGAATCATGAAATAAACACTAATTTTATTAGAATAAAAATAATCGTCCTTACAATCGGACATCTTTGTTTTATCCCTTGCTCTCTTATTTGAATCAAATATATAAAAAGACTCTTATACTCGAACATGGGAGTCGGAATCGAATAGGACCGTTTCATAATCGATGTGATTTATGAAATCATTTCTATTATAGAGATTTTATAACGTGAGATAATTCTTATAAATTATTTGTTTTAGCGAATTTTAGGTGACCTACTTATTTCACCGAAACTCGATAATATTTACCGTTGTTATTGCTAATAATTCCGACAACAGATCAAAAATTATCCGGCTCCTTAGGACCTTAAGTTAGTAGAGAGAAGAGAAATGGAATCAAGATGGCTTCTAGGAAGAGACCATGACAAAGCAACTGAAAAGCCTTAGCTGTCGCAACTCCTACGAGAAACCCTTTCCCCAAGTAAATAATAATTAATGAATTAAACTAAAAAAGTAATAAATATTAATTATATAGAGTGTAAATACACGCGGCAATTTTCTTCGATCACTCTTTTTCCTTCAAATTACCTGCAGACCCCAAAAACATCGCTTGCAATTTCTCGGAGAATGGAAAATAGTAATGACGAGGAGTCGTCGACGACGACGAATCCGTTGCCGCCGTTTCTGAGGAAGCTGTACGCGATGGTGGACGACCCGGCGACCGACTCGGTGGTGTCGTGGAGCGACGGCAACAACAGCTTCGTGGTCTGGAACGCGCACGAGTTCGCTGCCAAGCTTCTGCCAAAGCACTTCAAGCACAAGAACTTGTCCAGCTTCATCAGGCAATTGAACACTTACGTAGGTTTTCTTTATCTCCTTATGTTTCCCATTTTTTTTTTTTTTTTTTTTTTGGGGTTCGTAGCTTTATGTGCTTTTGTGGGTTTTGTGGCTATGTTTTGTTTTGTTTATAGATTTCTGGGTATCTTTTTGTTCCTTTTTTTTGGGCATTATATTGATATTAATTTGAAAACTTCGTTAGGATCAGGGGGCTAAAGCCTAAGTTAAAAATATTTGAAAATGGTATGTTTTTGGGATGTTCTTGAAGCAATATCTGTCGTTTGTGAAGTACTTTCTGAAATTATGGCATTTGTTTTTGCTTGTTATCCGTTAATCTACCAAGTTAATGTGGTTGGTGATGATATAACATGTGCTTAGAACGAGTGGTCGAATTTCATCGAGGCACCAGGCATGGTCATTAGCATGGTGTTTTGTGGTTGTAAATTTTGCTTATAATGTACTACTATTGACTTCTATTGCTCTTGGGCGGATCAATTTAGTTTTTTCACTAGTGCTCTTTCGTTAATTATGTGAGGAATTGTATACTTTCTTGGGAATTTTAACATCCTTACTGGACGAAGCAAGCACGGTATTTCTTGTCATTTATAGATATTGTATATGATTTCCTTATACTACATTATCTGATGTTGTATATTAATTAGGAGTTTCTGTTGCTATATTGACCGTCATAATTACTTGGGCAACTGCTTAACTTTGGGGATATTCTTAACTTCAAATTTTGAACCTAAGATATTTATTGAGGTGGGGAAAATAATTTTCAGCTTAAGATGTATGGTGAGAATTTTGAATTTAAGATACCTACCCAGGTAAAAACGAAAGATGTTTGGCAAGATTACTTTCTGTGGAGCCCCCAAAATGACATCCTAAAGAGTAACGACTTGGGTAAAATTGATTTCATCTTTCTAAATGATTGCCGGAAAACCCTGACTTGTTCTCTCATCTTGTTGACAATTTTTAAATCATGGAGAGGTTATACTGCTTTATCTCTTATGGTGTGAATTTTGGAAGTCCTTTAATGGAGAGGGGAGGGGATTTGATTTATCTTTTTCTGGGTAAGGGAAGGAGCAGAAGGTTGCAGCTTCAATTGATGAAGCTTGTTTCACTGAAATTGGATTACTCAAATTCCAACTTATACATGAAAGAGTATCTTCTGGATTGTACAGAGAATGAGAAGGCTGATTTTGTTTTCTGGTGAGGAAATAAAAGCAATTATAAATGCAAAGGGGGGTATAGCTGATGTACAGAAGAGGTATGGACTGAGGTTTGGTGTTGTTATGTTGGCGTGCCATTCATGAAATAATGGGGAGAGAGAATGGTGTCAGAGATTAGATTCAGGATGCCATGGGTCCATAGAAAACATCTAGATTTAAGCATATATGCATGCAATGGAACTGATACAGTGTGGTGGAATTTCTTAAATAAGAAGTTGACAAATTAATGGACTTAACTCTAAAGCACATGGAAGCCTGAACATTGCTGAATGAAGTAAGTTAATGGAAAATGAAATATGAAGAGGTGAAGTGGAAGAATGCCCAGCATAGTCTCTTAAGGTGCAAAATGTATGTTGATGCTACTTGGATCACTAAATTGGTACTACTATAACTGAAGAATGCAAGAATGTGGTGGATCCATCGGGGAAATTTTAAATTGGAGGAGGGGACCTTAAAGGCTAGCTTAATTGACTGTTGACCACGCTCATAAAGTGAAGGTTCTTCCTTCCCCTCCCTTTGGAGCAAATTACTTATAAAAAAAAAAATGAAGGATGGTAAGCATTCTTTGTCACAATGAATTGTATTGGATGAGAGAAAAAGTGTACATACTCGTTTAGAATGAACTGGGAGAGGCAATGAAAAACCTTTTTCCAGTTGAGAAATGCCTTTTAAGAAAGTGGATAAGAGGATTTGATATTAACTTTTCTTTTAAAAATAAAAATTGTTGGACATTATGGATGCTGATATTAGGAAGTTTGAAGGGAATGTGGAGAAAATTTAGGATCCTGAAACTGTTTGTCGAACGATAGTCAGCAACATTTCACTTCTAATCAATTTTTACCCCCACCTTTTGTACCACCCCCAACCCTCTTGGGATAGGTTTGTTAACAACTGAAACTTCAGAGTGCTAAGGTCATAAATTATAACTCACAGAGCACATCTAATAGTTGGCAGTCAGAAGGGGTGGATAGTTGATGCAGGATGAGAAAAGAACAAATTACTCTTTAGTTTTATTTAGGTTTAATATTTTAAGAGTTTGTATTTTTCAATTTAATAATGAGCTTGGTCCATAGTCAGTCAAAATAGGGTTAAAGTTATTTTATAATTGGATAATAGGCTTAGCCCAAAGTCAGTCACATTAGGGTTAGGATTGAATGTTTTAGTCTATTTAAGCATAAGTTTCAATTGTATTAGACAGATTATGATTAATGAAAAAAATGTTTTCTTGGAGGCATGATTGCTCTCTTCTTCTTGGTGGTGAGACTTTACCAAAACCCCATTGTTGACCGGTGAGACTCTGATCAACGTGGTTTTATTTTGATCTATTTTTCCATTGTTCTCCTTCCATCTTGCGTGAATAGTGGTGGTTGGAGGCTCAAGCTCACTTAGTAAAATGTCTTCCTCTCTTAAGAAGAGGAAAGTATTTTCCATCTTCTAAGGGGTTATTTTCTGCTGACTCAAATATTAATTTTCCCTTGATCATCAAACATTGAAGTTATGTAAAATATTTTCCAGAAGGTGATTTCCCGTGAAACAAATGGAGCTTTAGAATGCAATTCATTGTTTGATAGTTGTTTGTAATTGGTTGCAATTTAAATGCTGGGTTATGTTAAATTGTTCTTACGTTGGCTCTTAAAAGGGTGAAGGAATTTGGTCAAAATTAAATCAAAGTCAAATAAGGACTATGATGTGTGCCTTTTTTATTACCACCCCCCAAAAAAAATGATGGACGCCTGTGATGGATACAGGTAGAAAAATTGACTGTATGTTATATTGTGAAAGCAAAATTCATTGAGTTCAAATCTTGTTGTCCAAATTGACATTATTATTATAAAAATGTAAACATTTGATTGAAATATTTGTTTTTTCTTAGGTTTTTAGTTTCATCATTTTTTCTTTTTTTTTTCATGACTAAAATTGTTTTCATTTTGGTTAAGCAGGGTTTTAAGAAGGTTGACTCGGACCGTTATGAATTCGCTAATGTGAAGTTTCTAAGAGGTCAAACACACCTCTTGAAAAGTATCAGTAGGAGGAAACCGGTTCATGTACCTGGTCATCCACAACCACCTAAAGTGCAGAGCTCCTCCGTCGGGGCATGTGTTGAGGTAGGGAAGTTTGGGCTCGAGCAAGAGGTTGAAAGACTTGAAAGGGACAAGAATGTTCTCATGCAGGAACTTGTTAGGTTGAGACAGCACCAGCAAGCAACTGATCACCAGTTGCAGAATGTGGGGCAACGTGTACAGGTAATGGAGCAGAGACAGCAACAAATGATGTCTTTCCTTGCAAAGGCTATGCAGAGTCCAGGCCTGCTTGCCCAGTTTGTACAGCAGCAGAATGAAAACAATAGGAACATTACTGGAGCAAATAAAAAAAGGAGACTCCCCGGGCAGGAAGAAGGTGCAGCTGGTGAGTGTTGCACTAATGCTTCAGATGGACGGATTATTAAGTACCAGCCTGCAATGAATGAGGCAGCGAAAGCATTGCTGCGGCAGATCTTGAAAATGAATGCATCTCCTAGGATGGATCCGTTGATGAACAACCCTGATGCGTTCCTGATTGGTGATGCTCCTTCTACCAATGCATTCAACAGCGGAAATTCCTTGAGTCGAGTTTCGGGAGTGACCCTTTCTGAGGTCCCACCTATTTCTGGGCAGTCATATATGCCTGCAGAGTCGCAATTTTCCGTCAACTGTCCATCTACTGCCATTTCTGAGATTCAATCTTCCTCTTATCTGGTGCCTGATCACACTAAAGCAGCTCAGTTCCTGACAGTAAATAAGCATAATTCTCAAGAAGAGACTATTTTGCCTGACTTCACTGAAATGCAAGGAATCATACCAGAAAACAGTGCAGAATTCCCTGGCATGAACCTTGTGGGGTCTGAGACTGAGAACCAAAGTCATGTGGATCTGATGTCTGCTGTTTTGGATGAGACGAGGCCCATTGAAAGTGATGCTATCTCTCCAGAAAGTAATGTGGAAGCCTGGCTTCCAGGCATTAATGATAATTTTTGGGAACAATTCCTTACAACAAGCCCGCTGACGGGGGACACAGATGGAATTCATTCGAGTTCACTAGATGGAGTGACTGAGGATCATGAACAGATAGGAAAGAAGAATGGTTGGGACAAGATTCATCAAATGGATCATCTTACTGAACAGATGGGGCTTCTCGCATCGGAGAGCAGAATGGGGTGACCTTCTTACCAATTGTATATGGATGTTTCTTGGCATCGAAAGGTAAAATTTTAAGCCACCAGAATGGGGTGACCTTCATACCAATTGTATATGGATGTTTCTTGGCATTGAAAGGTAAAATTTTAAGCCACCGCTTATCATAAGAAGCATGTTGGTTGTCACCAGTTCGTTTTCCCAGCTATACAAAAATTAGCTAATGCATACAGTAATTCTCCCTTATCAGCCTTTTTCTCGTTCCTTTTCTTTCCTTCATCAGCTTGGTATCGTATCATGGTGAGGATACTGTATTTATGTGGAAAATATGTATATTTGACCAGCTTTTCAAATGATGTAGTGACCGTTTCTTATATAGCACAAAATGAATATTTAACACATCAAGTATGGCATATTCCCCTCAGTCTGTTCTAAACGCATAAAGAATGATTGATGTTTGTATTTTACTTTTACTCTTGAGTTGCTTTGGTTCTTCTCACACTTGTGACTGGTTTAAACTTTTTTCTCTGATTTGAACTGAGCTGCAAAAATTTGTTGAGATTTAATTAGTCAAGCATACTGCCTTCCAGTTTCCAATTTTGTATGTTTCCATGACTCTTGCGCAGGTTGATGTCCTGTGCTGTTGGGCAGACAAAGCTTTTCTTCAAAGACAGATGGCCAGTTATGAATTTAGTTTAAGAAACTTGTTTCAGATATGATATCAAGTTTAATAAACTTTATACTCTTACATCTGTATTTCATAAGTCTGTGTGCATGGTTACCTGAAAACACTTTCTGGGCGTAATATGGTCAAAGTTTAGATAACCATTTTCCAGTCGAAATCACAGGTATTGGTGTATTAGTAATATGACCAAAGGGTTCTATCTTCAATCCTTTTCGTTTGCAACATTTTTGCCATCCGGAGAGGGGTAAAAAATTCAGGGGACAGGATTATACCTCTGTTTGCCTTTGTAGGAAATTGTTTTGCTATTTCTACTTAGGTGGTTCCTTTTATATACTTCTTGTGTACTTAGGGGCGCCTTACGCTTTCAATGAGATTGGTTTATTACTTATATTAAAAAAGAGGAAATATGTGTTCCTAATGAACTTTTATTCTAGGGCTCTACAGATTCTCTTTGCAGCTTGTTTTTTGGACTGTCGTGGCAAGGAATTTTGACTAGGATGGCTAGCATCTGCATAGATCTTACTGGCATGGAATTATATCAAAATGCTTGTTGATTGAAGCATGTATCACAGTACTCTGTATATGCCGAGAGTTTCAGCTGTTATAGTCTTGAGACCTAGGAATTGTGGCTTAGTTATTCTTATTTATGTCATTAAATTGTAAGCACAGATGGTAAGGGATAGAGATAAAGGAAAGAGGACATGAAAAGCAAGCAATCGTTGTGGTTTAGGCTTTTAAAGCTATGCAAAGCACTGAAAAATGCATTAAAAATCCAAAATGTTCATTTCTGCTGCTAGTGGAAAAATGTCTTCAACTACAAGGGGAGTGCTGGAATTCTTCATATATTGTTTACTTCTATATGCGTTGAGGCATCGATAATTTGTTTATAAATTTAAAGCTTGTTCCCTGAACTGGTCATGAATTGCTGAACAGTGTAGCATAATTGGCATCCCAGAAGGTTGCGTTTGGTAGAATGATTTTCGTAGTTTGAAATTAAAGTCACAATATGTCAAAAGAAATTAGATAATATTTGCATTTAAAACTCGCAATAAACACAGAAATATATTTGTAAAGCATGTGATTCTTTGAGAATTGTAAGTTGGAAGGATAAATGTTAATTGAATTGAGTGAGATTTGAGGATTTTCTTTTTTTACCCCATTTGAAAGAAATTTTATCTTTATTATGGTGGATCTTCCTAATTATAGCAGGGGGACACTATAATTGTAGATCCGGAGGGGGCCAATGCCAATGCCAATGCCAACGCCAATGCCAATGGGGTACCATATATGATATATCCATGTGGGATCATCTATAATTGAGAGAGCGATTGAGAAAAAGAGAAGGTGTGGGCTAAAAAAAGCAGAAAAGAAAAAGGAGTAAGTTGTAGCTAAAGGGTGATAGTGGTGGGAACCATGCACAGCTTTTGCGCTATCTTTTTTCTTTTTGATATCTCTAAGAAGTTTTCAGTCTGACATTATAATTGTAAGAAAAATGTTGAAGATCACTTTCTACTTCTAAGATGATCGAGAGAAAAAAAAAAAAAAATCTCTGATTGATTTGGGTTAAAACCTAGCTACCTAGAGAGTAGAGAGAAAGAAAGAGAGAGAGATGGAGATTATTAAGCATTCCAGTCACCAGTACGAGCTACCGCTGAGTGAAAAGAAGATCTAGAGAAGATAATGTTATATGCAAAGCATGCTATGAACATTGCGATGAAGGTCGGATCTACAGTTGCAGGGAATGTAGTAGACGCGCGGTTCAACCTGGACGAATCATGTGAAAGTAAACCCACGTACAATTCATGTTTTTCGCGTTTAAGCGTAATCGTTGTGGCAACATTTAAAGGGGCTTCTGCAACCGTTGCGACAACTGCGCCATCAACCTTGATGTCGAGTGCGCTTCCCTTTTATAAGGCCTGCAGTGCGCGATACAAGGAGGCAGTTGTTGGTGGCAAGCAATTGGTGGATACCAGACTGGAGAGAGACAAAACGATTTTTTTTTTTTTTTTTTAAAAAAAAGTAGTGTAGGAGCCAAACAAATGAATTCAAAAAAAATTTCAAACCAAAGTTTTTCTTATTAAAAAAAAAAACTCAAACTGATATGGCAAGTTATTTTTTATTAAAAAAAGTTTACTTTCTCTCTCCTCTCTCTGCCACCCACCAATTACCATGTCAATTTGGAAATTTTTCTAGGTTTATTTGTTTAGAGAGCTCCTTACATACAGACCATCTGTAAAAGGTGCTTTTTACAGCCTCTAATCCCATATTGACACATAGTCGATTGCAAAAAATTAAAATAAAACAAAAACAGCAAATCATCCAAAAATAAAAAGACCCAAATACCCCTGCTTAGGTCTGGCAAAACCCACGCCGGAGTGTGGAGAGACCCACGAGGTCCTGAGACCTCCGGAGCCAGAGCAGACGCCAAAGCGTCATATCGGAAGAATGGGCGCAGGCGGTACCAGTGTTGCCGATTTCTTCAACCTATCGGGGTCCACTGGGTCGCCCGATAAGATGGCCGATTTGAGTGAGACTCCTTTGGTTGAAATCCTCCTGTATGGACAGGGAACCGCCGATCCCGTGGATGACGTTGTCGCGAATGATTTTCTCTCTCTGCTTTCTCTGGTATTTTTGGCTTTGTAGAGTGGGTTTGCTTGGGGAGGAGAAAATAGAAGCAGAGGAAAAGAGACAAGTAAAGTAGAAGAAGACTTGACGATGATGGGCCGGTGCGGTGAGGATCGGTACGGCGAGCGAACGGCATCGTGGCTCCTCCGCCTCTTCCCTCTCTCTTCCACGATTTTCTCTCTCTTCACGGAGGTCCGCCACCAAAGACCAGATCCGAAAAACCCGAAAACCCAAATTAAAAAAAACCCATTTTAGTGCCCAAAATTTGTTTCTAATGCCACAAAAATCGTTGCTAATGCCACAAAAATTATTTTTGGATTCAAATCTAAAACCTAGAAGGGAAAAGTTAACCCTTAAAGAATTTGACTACTCTAACACCGAAAAAAATAACGCCAGAAAAAATACTCCGGTGCTGGAGAAGATGACTCCGGCGCCGGAGAAGATGACTCTACGGGTTTGCCAGTGACTCGCCAATAAGTTCAAAATATAGTGTATGTGGGTTTATAATATTTTTGTGGAATTATTTTGTTTTTACTTAGATGTCAACTTGTGAGTGGAGGATGTAAAGAGTGCCTTTTGCAGATGGTCTGCGTTCAAGGTTTTCTCATTTGTTTAGCTCTTTAACACTCTTTTTTTAATAAAAAAAGCTTGCCACGCCAATTTGAAATTTTTTTTTGGATTCATTTATTTAGCTCCCCTAGCTAGCACTACTCAAAATGAAGAAGATGACTCTTAAATCTTTGACTAAAACGCTGCGCTTCAGTTATTACAAATGGAGTGTTTAGTATGTCAACATCACACAAATACTACAAGTCTAAAACGATGCGTTTCTTAAAACAAGGCCGACTTCTATGTAAGAAAATACTTCCTTTCAACTTACAATTCCCTATGACTATGGGAATTAAATGTTCACGTGAAAAAAACGCCTTCTAGAATTGTTTATTTATTTTATTAATTATATTTTTGATCAATTTTTGTTCAACTTTGTTTTTTAATCGTAATCCTCCTAAACTAAAATTCTGGTTCTTGGCTCTACAACTGTGTAAGAGACATCACTATACATTGGAAAACACATGCAAAAGATCCAAATTTGTGAGTTCTCAAGAAAAGGTACACCCCATAGAATTCAATGTGTTTTTTTCTTCAACATTATCAAATTTTAGTCTCACCCGTACAATAATGATTTTTTTGCCCTGCCCCTGCTTGAGGCAAAAAATACTCTCCTTTATACATGTGCCCTCATTTTATAAGCTTTTATCTCATATCTGATATTTCTCTTGGTGCATCTTAAGCAACATGTAGGAGGATTTATCATAGAGTATGCCTCCAAATAACAAACTATAATGCCCATGGATTTCTTTTCTCTCTATGAATTTCTAAGACCTCTCTTTCTCACCACTGATTCTCTTTCTTCCCCCCCCCCCCCTCTCTCTCTTCTTCTCTGCTCATCAATCTCTCTCTCGCTCAACTCTCTCCTTCTCTCGCTTTTCCTCTCCAATCTTTCTGTATCTTTTTTTTTTTTACATGTCCGCATAAGAGGGGGGGAGAAAAATTCGAGCTAGTGACATCTGCTTTATTAGGCATGGTCCTAGCCGATTGAGCTATCTCTTAGGGATAATCTTTCCGTCTCTTACTATCTCTCGTTATCTCTCTCGGCCTCATTCACAGCAAGGCAAAGCTTAAGTGAACTTCCATTATTTTGACTTGGCTCGTTTAAATTTTATTCGAGCTTTGGGACGATCCAAAAAATGGAGCCCAAGCTTGAATTCATAATAGTCGAGTTGAGCTGACTACCAAATTTTAATATGTATGAGCAATTATGTAACAACTATTAATTCAAGTCTTATACGAGCTCACAAGTCTAACCAAGTCAAGTTGGACTTGTTTTGTTTAATATTCAAGTTATTATTTATGTTTACAAAATACTTCATTTAATAATTGAGTCGAATATAAGCTTGTGAGAACAGTGAGTGTGCTTGCTGGGAGGTGTGTCATGTCACTCATGTGTGAGACAAGGAGGAAGAGACGAAGAGAGGAAAAGAAAATTAAAAATAAATAAATAAATAAATTTGAATGTGGGTAGGGAGCCTGTACGTGTGGGAGAGGATGAAGGAGAAAAGAAAGAAAAGAATAAAGAAAAGAAGAAAGGAGTGGGGACACGACAACAGCGTAAATGGAGGAAGAAAAAGGAGGATGGCCGTCGCGTGGAAAAATGGGGACAAAAAAAAGAAGAAGTGAATAAGAAAAGGAAAAATTATAAAAACTTTCAGGCAACAATCTAAAATATTTTTTTTTTTTTTCGTAAAAATACTCTCTAAGTCAGTAAAAATGAAAATAAACTCTTTGCCATTAATTTTTTGATAGCTACTGTTAATTAGAATTAAATGTACCGTTTTATCTTTATTAAAATATTAATTTTTTAAAATTTAATTTTTAATTTTTAAATTTAAATCTTAAATTGTTTTCCCTCTCTCATCTTAAATTGTTTTCCCTCTTTCATCTGTTTTGAAATGTCCCCTTTAAACTTAAAAAACTCTCAATTTACCCTTTCTAAACCTTCAATTGCTCTCAATTTGAATTCATTCGTACAAATTAGAGTTTAAAATTTTATAAAAAGATTAAAATACCCCTGATTTTTATTTTTTTAAAAAATTAAAAAAAAGACTCTGAAAGTTGAAATTTTATACCAAAGTCACCTTTCAAATTCCAACTTCCAAAATATTTTTTTATTTTTTAAAAAATAAAAATCAGGGGTATTTTGGTCTTTTTTTAAAATTTTAGGGGAAACTTCACAAAACCCCCTGAACTTTCATCCGTTTTGAAATACTCTCCTTAAACTTAAAAAATTCTCAATTTAACCCTCCCAACTTTCAATTGCTCTCAATTTACCCCTATGTACAAATTAAGTTTTAAAAATTGAAAAAAAAAAAACCAAAATACCACTTATTTTCATTTTTTTAAAAATAAAAAACGTTTTGGAAGTTGGAATTCTAAACGGTTAATTTGAAACGGTGACTTTTATATAAAATTCCAACTTCCAGAGATTTTTTTTTTATAAATAAAAATAAGGGGTATTTTGGTCTTTATATACAATTTTAAACTCTAACTTGTACGGAGGGGTCCAAATTGAGAGCAATTGAAAGTTCAGTAAGGTAAATTGAGAGTTTTTTAAGTTTAGGGGGATATTTCAAAATTGGTGGAAGTTCAGCGGGATTTTGTGAAGTTTTCCCAAATTTTTAAAACCTAATTTGTACGGAGGGGTCTAAATTGAGAGCAATTGAAAGTTGGAGGGTTAAATTGAGAATTTTTAAAGTTTGGATGGTATTTCAAAATGAGTGAAAGTTCAGGGGGATTTTGTTAAGTTTCTCCTTATCTTATCTTTTTTTTTTTTTTTTTGACATGTCCATGCAAGGATAGGGGAAGGATTCGAACTTGTGACCTCCGCTTCATAAAACGTGGTACACATCAAAGTGTAGTCAATACAACAGGAGAGTATATATATATACAAGAGCCCAGGGGTTATTTTCTCATGCGGGGACAAGAATGTTTTCATCAAATGGATCATCTTACTGAACAGATGGGGCTTCTTGCATCGGAGAGCAGATCGGGTTGACCTTCTAGCCAATTGTATATGGATATGTTTCTTGGCATCGAAAGGTAAAATTTTAAGCCACCGCTTATCGTAATTAAGAAGCATGTGTGATTGTCACCAACTCCGTTTCCCAGCTATACATGCAAAAATTAGCTAATGCATACAGTAATTCTCCCTGATCAGCCACTTTCTTGTTTTCTTTCCTTCATCAGCTTGGTATCGTATCATGGTACGGAGACTGTATTTATATGGAAGATATGTATATTTGACCAGCTTTTCAAATGATGTAGTGACCGTTTCTTATATAGCACAAAATGAATTATTTAACACATCAAGTATATACTGCATATTCCCCTAAGTCTTTTCTAAACGCATAAAGAATGATTAATGTTTGTATTTTACTTTTACTCTTGAGTTGTTTTGGTTCTTCTCGCACTTGTGACTGGTTTAAATTTTTTTCTCTGATTTGAACTGAGCTGCAAAAATTTGTTGAGATTTAATTAGTCAAGCATACTGCCTTCCAGTTTCCAATTTTGTATGTTTCTATGACTCTCACGCAGGTTGATGTCCTGTGCTGTTGGGCAGACAAAGCTTTTCTTCAAAGACAGATGGCCAGTTATGAATTTAGTTTAAGAAACTTGTTTCAGATATGATATCAAGTTTAATAAACCTTATACTCTTACATCTGTACTTCATAAGTTTGTGTGCATGGTTACCTGAAAACACTTTCTGGGCAGTCGAAGTTTAGATAACCATTTTCCAGTCGAAATCACAGGTATTGGTGTATTAGTAATATGACCAAATGGTTCTATCTTCAATCCTTTTCGTATGCAACATTTTTGCCATCCGGAGAGGGGTAAAAACTTCAGGTGACAGGATTATACCTCTGTTTGCCTTTGTAGGAAATAGTTTTACTATTTCTAGTTAGGTGGTTCCTTTTGTATACTTCATATACTTAGGGGCGCCTTACGCTTTCAATAAGATTGGTTTATTATTTAAATAAATATATATATATATGTATATATGTGTGTTCCTGATGAACTTTTATTCTAGGGTTTCACAGATTCGCATTGCGGCTTGTCTTTTTGACTGTCACGGCAAGGAATTTTGACTAGTAACAGCAACTGTCATTCCAGAAGGTATGGCTAGAATCTGCATGGGTCTTACTGCCATGGAATTATATCAAAATGCTTGTTGATTGAAGCATACATCACAGTACTCTGTATATGCGGAGTTTTTTTGTTCTAGTCTTGAAACCTGAATTGTGGCTTAGTTCTTATATATGTCATTAAATTGTGAGCACAGATGGTAAGGGATAGAGATGAAGGAAAGCGGACACGAAAAGCAAGCAGTTGTTGTGGTTTAGGGTTTTAAAGCTGTGCAAAGTAATGAAAAATGTTTTAAAAATCCAAAATGTTCATTTCAGATACTAGTGGAAAAATGTCTTAAGTGCAAGGGGGCGTGCTGGAATTCTGCATATATTGTTTACTTCTATATGCGTTGAGGCATCAATAATTTGTTTATAAAGCTTGTTCCCTGAACTGGTCTTGAATTGCTGAACAGTGTGGCATAATATTAATTGGCATCCCAGAAGCTTGCGTTTGGTAGAATAATTTTCATAGTTTGAAATTAAAATCACAATATGTCAACTTTTCTCTAAACTGAGTTGGATTTGGATTCTTCCTTCCCAATCTATTGAACTAACATTTGCATTTAAAGCTCGCAATAAACACATATATAATTTTTAAGGGATAGAAATTTCCTGCAAACCATTTTGAATGAAATATCATTTAACTAATTTAAAATAGTGCAAAATGTATAAACATTTAAATTATTAGTCTAAGAATTGTGTGATGGAAGGATAAATGTTAATTAATTTAATTGAGTGAGTTTGAGGATTTTTTTTTCCTTTTTATTTTTTATTTTTACCAGTGGATCTGCCTAATTATAGCTGCCGGGGGGGTGGGGGAACTATTGTAGATCCTTTTCCTGTTTTGTTTTCCGGATCGAGGGGGCCAATGCCAATGGGGTACAATCCCTATGAAATCATCGTCACTTGTCCGTTAATTTCTCCCTGATCTCTCATCTATAATTGAGTCTAATTCTTGAGTCTGACATTATAATTGTAAGAATAATATGTTCAATTATCAGTTATCTCAAAATTTAAGTTGATAAGAAGAGGTAAATTTAATAGGTGAGGCTCAACATGTGAAATATTTAATTTAAAATGGGGGGGGGTGAATTGACGGAGTTAAGGTTCGATCCCAGGACCTTTGGCTTTGATACCATATTAAATTAACAGTTATCCAAAAAGCTTAAACTTATAAGAAGAGATAAATTTAATCATTAACAGTTATCCAAAAAGCTTAAACTGATAAAAAAAAAAAAAATTGTTCATCGCGTATTTACTTGAAACGCATACACTTCATATTAGCTGTAAAATATATGATTAATGCTACATTGACAAGTGCTGAATTTCTGTTTGCTTTCTTCTTAAATAGTGCAGATTTTGCTGCTGCATTCGCTGAGAATTATGAGTCTCCACTGGGAGGTTTCTACTTTGTAGTCCATGATAATTCCCCAATAATTCAACTAAAAATAATATAATTAAAACTTCTTAATTAGCTATCAGCATTTTGAGTATCTGTTTGCCTGCAAAGTTCAATTTCACTTCCTTTTACAATGAAGATGAGATCAATTTTTTTTATTACAGTGTTCAAGATCGAGTTAATGACTTTGTTGAGACAAAAAAAAACATGATGAGACTTCGGATACAACAATGAAACTGTAAAAACAATCATTTACACACATGAGAAGGAAGTAATAACAGGGTAATCAATTTACTTTACATTATTTGCAATAAATAGCCTTACAAAGAAGATATAAGCTCCAAATAATTGGTCTTCTGTGTAGTATTGAGAAGGTGTCAACTATCTTATATGCTGTGTAATTAGAGTTTGATAAGAGAGCAGCTAAGGAACACCACTAGGAGGCCATGCCTCAAAATTGAATTCAAATTGAGACAACTGATTTGTTGCTCAATTTACAAGGACTATGATGATAATAATCACAACGATTCCAAAGATCAACAGCAGAAAACACGCCCGCAAATAGGTAATGAGAAATTAATTATATCAGACGTGTTAGCTAGTAGATAGAAGTTGACACCATAGTGTTTGAACATTAATTTGTATAATTCAGGAGCAAATTTATTTAAGCAACTCGACTGATCTTGTCAACTAGTGATATTACAATTACCGGAAATATTAAAAGTAAACGTCTAAGAAGAACAACAACAATTAGCTAAAATTTAATGTGATAATGGTACCAAATATATATTCATTGTTAAACCACATGTCCTAGGCCAGATCTCAAGGCCACCATGTTGGCCCAAAGACAACATGCATGAATGGAAACAAGGTAGATCTGTACAGGCTGTCTAATAAGACAATGACCAAATTTTTTTCAAAAAAGATGAAAATTTCATATGCAACATAATTAAAGGACAATGTTTTTCTCCAAATTGGGTCGAAGAAATTTCCTTCAACCTAATCTAAAAAAGTGACATGTGTCCATTTTTTAATGACATGTCAGATGCAAATGAGTTTTTAATAAAATTTATTTCACCTTTTTCCCTACTATTAAAAAAACATGTGTATCTCACATGTTCAAGGGACATATGTCACTTTTATAGATTTGGTTGTAAGAAATTCTTTCAAAACCATTTTCTTTGTTCCAGAGGGGCCAATCTCCCTACAATTTTTAAATTTTTAAATTTTTTTTTGGTTCTGGGCCCTTCCCTCCTCCTTTTTTGCTGGTAGCCTGCTAGAGAAAAGTCTAGTTGTCTAGAGGACCGAATTGAAGAATTTCCATCTAATTGGACAGAAATTGAAAAAAAAAAAAAAGCTTTAGGGTAATTACGTAATTTCATAAATTTCTGTCCAATTTGACGAAATTAGTAACAAAATGTTTAAATTGAAAATTTTTGAAACATTAGGGAATATATGTTGCTAATTTTTAAAATTTGGGGTTCAAGCTGACAATGTTGTTGATAAAATTGAGAAATGTACATGAAAACTCGAGTACATAAAATCTGCAAAATCCAACTTCAATGAGGAATGCTTGATCAGAGAAGCCGGCTTCGGCACTAAAGAAGGAAAAAGCAATTCCATGTAGGCTACTGTAGATGTCAAAGTGTTTAAACATTTATTTTTATCAGAGCCTTCGTTCATCTGCACAGTTGCAGAGCAATTTTTTTCCCTACTATTTCGTTTCTGGATTTTACTCGGCAGTTTTAGAAGTTCCCTCGATTGAATTATCATGCCGGAGATAATTCCTTAAAACTCTGGATTTGGTGATTTTAGTCATGTTTCTTTGTTGCCTTTGCATTGTTGCTGAATTTCTGTTAGCTTAATTTCTTCTTAAATAGTGCAGATTTTGCTGCTGCATTTCCTAAGAATTATGAGCCTCCACTGGGTGGTTTCTACTTTGAAGTAGTCTATGATAATTCCCCAATATATAGTTGAAGTAAAAATAATATAATTAAAACCTGTTAATTAGCTATCAGCATTTTGAGTATCAGTTTGCCTGCAAAGTTAAATTTTATTTCCTTTTACAATGAAGATGAGATCAATTTTATATATTAGAGCATCCACTGCAACCTCTTCAAATTTTCCTCTTCAAAATAACCAAAAACACACTTTTAGTTATTTTAACAGCCCACCTTTTTAGAGCACACTTTTCAGCCTCTCTACTTTAACAATTCACTTTCACTATTTCGTTAAAATATTATTTTTTAAAGATTTATTTATTATTTCTCTAACTTTTGAGTGTTAAAGTTACTGAAATGCCCATGTTATAATAAAATATAAAATATAAAAAACCTAAAGCTGCGACCTAAAAAAAAAAAACCCTTCTTCCCCCTTCTTAAGCGTTCTTGATCTGCGAACAAGGAAGGCACGGAAATGGGTTTGGATAACGGAGGACAATAATAAGAAGATGGAGAAGAACGGAAAAATGGTGGAGAGAGGTCTCTAGAGCATCGATGGCGAATCGCTGATGAGAGAAAGTGGGTCTGGGATTTCTTGGAAGCAGGTTCTGAGACCATCGTTGGTGGTGCTGGTATTGGCTTTGTGGATGAAGATTGCAGCGTTGAGTTTCGTAGATTGAGGATAGGGATCATGATGATTGTTTGTTGAGGATTGGAGAATGTGAGCAAGGGCTTGGAGAAGTGGGTCTGTAATGGTGGGGAAAGATGGTGCGAAGGTGGCAAGAATGGCAGGTTGCAGTGGTAGTGTGAGCGGGAGGGTGGTTGTGGTGGTGGTGGTGATGGTGACCGGCCATTTGGTGGTGGAAGGATAGAGAAAGGAAAAAGAAAAAAAGAAAGAGAGAGAAAATATGGTTCTTTAATAATTGAAGAGGGAATAGTAAATGTTAAATATGAAAGAATACTGTTCATCTTGTTAAGTTTTTGGTTAAAATGGAGAGTCTGAAAAGTGGGGTTTTTGGGCCTTTTTGTTAAATTGGCTCTTCAAACTAACAAAAAATTAGGTTTGAAGAGCCTGCAGTGGATGCTCTTACAATGTTCAAGACCGAGTTAATGACTTTGTACGTTGTTGTTGAGACAGAAAAAACATGATGAGAGTTCGGATAAACAATGAAAATGTAAAAATAATCATTTACCACACAAGAGAAGGAGATTGAAGAAATTCCAACTTTTTATTAGTAATAACAGGGTAATCATTTTACTTTACATGATTTGCAATAAATAGCCTTGCAAAGAGGATATATAAGCTCCAAATAATTTGTCTTCTGTATAGTGTTGAGAAGCTGTCAACTACCTTATATGCTGTGTAATTAGAGTTTGATAAGAGAGCAGCTAATTAGGAACACCACCAGGATGAAAAGTTTGAGAACTTGTATATTCGAAGTTATATTGTTTACGGTACAAAACAGTAGTATATATATATATATACAAGACTTGACCTATCGCAGCCCCAACTTAACCTAATACAAAATCACAAAACATAATCAGTATAGTACAAACAAATATTCTAACATATTTCCTTGTTATGCAAGTCATCCAATGGTTGTGCTTCTTTCCTTCTAGAATAGGTCAGACCGGATGCTGTATGATTGTGAGAAGGATCTCTGCATGCTGTAATGAGTGATCGTGCGAGGTACTGGATCTTTCCATATTGGTTATGGGATTTAACGTAGTGCTAATCTGGTTGTCATATGTGTCTGTGTTCAAGCGCACTGGACTTGTGCTTGATCCTTTGCGAGCTAGCATGTTTGAGCTCGAGCGCACTAGAAATGTTGTTAGAAATGCTGTTTTGGATGAGATGAGGCCCACAAAAAGTGATGTTATCTCTCCAAAAAGTAATGTGAAAGCCTGGCTTGATGACATCCCTATACTTCCAGGCATTAATGATGTATTTTTTAGAACAATTAATCTTTATAGCAAGTAACTCGCTGACAGGGAACACAGATGAAATTCATTCGAGTTTTATAGATGGAATGATAGAGCACGAACAAAGGGAAGGGGGGACTAGTAGCACATAGGCCATGCCCCCCTCAATTCCTAAAAAAGAACAATTTTTAAGGTATAAAAAATAAAAAATAAAAAATAAATTATAAGGTACTAATTCCTGCTAGTAGTAAAATATTTTGGCCCCCAACTCCTTCTCACAGTAATTTTTGGCTCCATCCTGTGACTAAGGATTATGAACAGATAGGAAAGAAGAATGATTGGGACAAGATTGATATAGAGCTAGTGATGCTATATGGAGTGATCTCCATCCACTTTTTGTATAGGAAATTCCGAAAATGATGTCCAATAACTACTAAATTCTACCATATCAACATGATAAAATATTGTTGTGATATATATAATTACCATAATTTTAATAAGTTTTTAGAATATCCTAATAAAACCAAAACATCTACATGAAAATGTTGGAAAATAATACATTCCGAGTCTTTGAGTAGAGAAAATTAGTGAGCAATATAGTTCTAATCATATGCTGACATGTGTCAGTAAATTATAAAATAATTATAAAAAAGTTATAAGAATATCATTATATACACTATAGTTTTCCAATGAGGTACAATTATTTATAAAAATAATTTTCTTTTTACAAATCCGGCATCCAATTCCAAACCTCCTTGAATAAGGAAGACACGGTACAAGATAAATTTTGTTTCTCTTTTCAACAACCCCTGTCGAGTAAAGTACTAGTCAAATTGAGAGAAGCTTTTTGACTCCCAAAGTCATCATATAAACGAATTAAAAAAACAAAAACAAAAACGAAAAAGTCATCAAATAAAAATCCATTTTCACACATCTCCTGCTTACCTAACATGATTTTTTTTTTTTTTTTGAAGGAAAAAAAAAAGGTTTCTTTGTATTGGTTTGGATAAATAAATTTAATGCTATAAATACATGCAGTTGATTCATATAATATTTACAACCGTCGTTACCAAATACCAGGATTCTTTTAATGTGAAATGAAAATAAGTTATCGATCTTACTTTTTAAACCTCCTTGAATAAGAGGACTAGTATAATAATCTCGGTACATGATAAATTTTGTTAGAATATGGAGGATGGGATAAAATTTTTGTAAAGAGAGGAAGAAGAAGAAGAAGAAGAAAACGCGAATGGTGTAAACTAAAGACTACATTTTAATTCAGTTTATTTTAGTGATTTGAATGGTTATAAGAGAGAACAATATATAAACATATGAAGGGGAACATATACCATGCATCATGGAGTGAAATCCGGGTCTGTTGTGGACTTTGAATGCTAATCTTGGACTCCATGTGTGAATGGAAATATGATCGATATCAAGGATGCTGTATTTATTGCATCGGATTTATCCTCTTAACAAATTTTGTTTTCCTTAATTTTCAACAACCCGCGTTGCGTAAAGTCAAGTTGAGAGAAGCTTTTTGACTCCCAAAGTCATCATATAAAACGAATAGGAAAAAAAGAAAAAAGTCATAAAATAAAAAACCATTTTCACACTTCACTTACATGTTTGAGAGCTGTATGTTGGAAGGATAAATGTGAATTTATTAATTGAGTGAGTTGGGGATTTTCTTTTTTACCCCATTTGAAAGAAATTCGATCTTTTTTATAGTGGATCCTTTTCCTGTTTTGTTTTCCGGAGGGGGCCAATGGGGTATCAATACCATATATATATATATAATATATCCATGTGAAATCATCGTAACTTCATGACTTGTCCGTTTCTCCCTGATCTCTCATCTATAATTGAGAGATCGAGAAAGAGAAGAGAAGGTGTGGGCTAAGAAAAGCAGAAAATAAAAAATGAGAAAATTGTAGCCAAAGGGTGACCGTGGTGGGCCATGCACAGCTTTTGCGCTATCTTTTTTCTATTTGATTTCTCTAAGAAGTTTTCAGTCTGACATTATAATTGTAAGAAAAATGTTGAAGATCACTCTCTATTTCTAAGATGATCATGAGAAAAAGAAATAAAAATCTCTGACTGATTTGGGTTAAAACCTAGCTACCTAGAGAGTAGAGAGAAAGAAAGAGAGAGAGATGGAGATTGTTAAGCATTCCAGTCACGAGCATGTGTTATCGCTGAGTGAGAAGAGGAGAGAAGAGGAGGTTTTATGCAAAGCATGCAGTATATATTGCGTTGGTCCGACCTACAGTTGCAGGGAATCTGATTGCGACTTCAACCTGCACGAATCATGTGCAAAGCTACCGCAGGAGTTGCTCAACCCGCTTCTTCACCCTCACCCACACCCTCTTTCCCTAGTATACCTAAAGCACGGCATGTTTGGGTGTAAAGCTTGTCGCAAAATTAGCGGGGGCTTCACCTTCCGCTGCGAAAAGGACTGCAATAACGTCAACTTTGATGTTAAGTGCGCTTTTATAAGGCCAGCGAAAGAAGAAAGGGGCGAGCCAGTTCCTGTACATTTTACCCACCATGAGCATCCATTGGTACCCTTGGAGAACATGCCTGGCGATCGCATTAGCTGCCGCGTGTGTGGAACATACTGCTCCGACCCGACCTATGGTTGCTTCCCATGTCGCTACTTTCTCCATCGATCGTGTTTTAAGTTGCCGCAAGAGATTTTCCATCCCTTTCATCCATACCACCCTCTCACCCTAAAACCCCGAAATCCCCTGGAGGATGTTGTTGTTCGATGCAATGCCTGTCGCAATGATATCCGGTACTTGCACCAAGTCGCCTATGTTTGTAAGCATACGAATTGTAGATTTCGGTTGCACAGAGAATGCACTACTGTCATAATGCCTGCCATAACATACGAAGGCCACGATCACCTTCTTCAATTCAACCACAATAATAGAGGTGGTGATGAACTGATCAAGTACTGCAGCGCTTGCAAATCCCCTTGTGAATCATATGGTTTCAGTTGTCTGTATTGTGATTTCAATCTCCATCAGACGTGTGGTCCATTACCATCTACCATTAAACACAAATCCCACATACATCCCCTCATTCTTACCAATTCTCCTGCTCAACATGAAGATGATCAGACACACGATGAATTCTATTGCGATGCTTGTGAGGAAGAAAGGCCGGATCCATTATTACCCATTTATCAGTGCATAGAATGCCACTTTGCTGCTGATATTAATTGCCTCGTCTCTGAGGTAAGCTGATGCACATGGAATCTTTTATTTCAATTTTTTTTTTCTTTTTTAATATTTCAAGATTTAAAAGTTCAAAATAAAATAATAATAATAACATTCTAGGATCTTTACTCTCTGAAAATATGACTGGAGTCCTTTTAATCTATGCAATATATATGCCCAATAATATGGAATACACATGTTTTGTATTTATAGGCAAGGTTCGGAACACTAGATTAAAATTTTGCTTTAAAAAAACTAATCTTAACCATTTTCGACACTTGGTAGTGTATGTGTAAATCATGAAAATTAAAGTGCTACTGAATTAATCATTGATAATATATATATATATATATAAATTATGAGTAATTTTAAAAGTTCTTCTCATGTCCATCTTGTGTCTCTCAAAAAACTAAAATACTTCTTAAAATTATCATTGAATCAAAATTTAATAGTTATTTATTATAAATTCGATAGTAATTTTTAAGCCAGGTCAGTTTTGGAGTGACACAAAAGAGACATTGAAGGACTTCTAGCATTAGTACTCATAAAAAAAAATTGTATAATTCATATATATGAGTGGCACTTCAATTTTCTTTTTTAATACAAATACTAGTAATTGTGTAATTTGACGTCATGTGGGCTTGGTTCAATACTTTTATATATCAAGATTTTCATTTCACAATTAGTTCATTCTCTTAACTCAAAATCTATATATGGTTCATTTGTAGGTAATATCATCTCTAAATGGAGAATATGGAGATGCAGAGTTGATAAATCCTCTAGGACAGTTTGGTAAGGTTATTACCAAAGATGCAGCAAAAGAGATGGCACAAACGAAAGATAAAAAACAACTCGAGCTAACTTTAACCTGGGAAGATGTTTTAGAAACTTTGAGAGAAGACGAGAATTATAAGGAAGTGGTTCTTTTAGAGGATAAAATAAAAGAAATAACTACTGCTAGATGGATAGAGCCATATGACCATGAGGAAATTATAATGTTGTGTGACAATGCTTGTACAGATTTCATGGAGTTTGTCAAACATGATGAGGATTGGTGTTACAAGTTTCCTTATGATTGGGATCTTTCTTCTATTAAGAAAGAAGAGGTTGTCAATGTTGGGGATTACATGATTACTCGGAGGTTAGCCCCTATCTTAAACCACCTGCTTTCTAACTATGGGGATATTGGTGCCGAATCCACATTAAGTCCTAAGCTCATGAGATCGCTTTACTTTTGCATGTTATGTGAGTGCATATATCGTATGAGAAACACCAATGTTGTGGATATCACAATTGGCTTACTTCTCAGTTGGTGGAGATGCTTGAAAATCTTGCAATTTGCAGGATTTAAAATTGAGTTTGCCTTTAATCGATTGAAGAGAGTTACACATGCTCATTTTGGTCTTTATGTTGAAAACCAAGAACACAATGCTGTTGAGCAAATTGAGAAATTTACAAGAAAACTCAAGCACATACAATCTGCAAAATCAAGCTTAATCAAGGAATGCTTGAGAGAGGCTTTGGTACTAAAAAAAGAAAAAGCAGTTCCATCTAGACTACTATAGATGTCAACTGTGTTAAACGTTTATTTCCATCCATGTATGTTTATTTCTTTTGTATTAGTTTGTCTTATTTAATGTGTTTGGAAGTTAATTGTGGGTACTCATCGTGCTACTTATATGTATGAAGTCATGACATACAATATAGCTAGGAAACTGTTTGTATTCAAGTATTTTTATCATTACGCTAGGGTACTACAATTTGTATATAAACTCTTTACAAACTTGATGTGCTAGCCCATAATTGGTATGAATTATAATAGTTAAGCAAAAAATCTTGTCAATGTAAGTAGTTATATATAGTGGCTGATTTGTCTGCCATATGCTATTAATTATATTCTTCCATATCAATTTATAATAAAAGATATATATAGTAAATTACTGTAGTGAATGAACGTGAAGAGTAGCATTACTCTCCCCACCACCATTCAATGAACATATTAAGAAAAATATTTACATACACGCATAGTTTCTATGAAGTTGTACTTGCATCTCTTCAATTTCTACATTTCCGCTTCTCTCCCGAACACTAGAGTTGAGACAGAAAAAATATGATGGAGACTTTGGATACAACAATGAAAATGTAAAAACAATCACTTACACACACTAGAAGGAGATGGAAGAAATTCCAACTTTTATTACTAATAAGCTGGTAATCATTTACTTTACATGATTTCCAATAAATAGCCTTGCAAAGAGGGATATAACCTCCAAATAATTGGTCTGCTGTGTAATTAGAGTTTGATAAGACCAGCTAAGGAACACCACTAGGAGGCCATGCCTCAAAATTGAACTCGAATTGGGACAATTGATTTGTTGCTCAAGCTGCAATGTCTATAATGACAATAATCTAAACGATTTCAAAGATCAACATCAGAAAACACACTTGAAAATAGGTAATGAGAAATTAATATCAGACGTGCTAGTAAACAGAAATTGACTCCATAGTGTCCAAACAACAATTTGGATAATTCAGGAGCAAATTTATGTAAGCAACTCCAGATCTAGCTTGTCAACTAGTGATATTACAATTACTGGAAATATTAAAAGTAAACGTCTAAGTAGAAGAACAGCAATTAGCTAAAAGTGAATGTGACAATGGTACTAAATATATATTCATTGTTAAACGACATGTCCTGGGCCAGATCTCAAGGTCACCATCTTGGCCCAAAGACAACATGAATGGAAACGTACAGGTGGATATGTACAGGCTGTCTAATAAGACAATGACCAAAACAATTTCAAAAAAGAAGAAAAGGTCATAAGCAACATAATTAACAGTAGATAGGAGCATTCCTGTTACCATCATCAAGGTGCATGTAGTCAATACAACAGGAGATCGAGTATATACCCCCACTTTTACAAGGCCCAGGGATGCATGTACGTCTACTAAAAGTAAAATTTATAAACTTGATGTCAGTCCAGATACTGAAAAAATTTGGTATTGTCACTTGAATGTAAGCTAAAGCATGCATGGTTAAGGATTATTTTTCAACTATGACCAACATCCCAGTCCCAACAAAAGGAAAAACCTAGTTGTTAATGATCTAGGCATCTACATATTTTTCCTAAGACTCGAAGAACATAGAAGAATGAAACAAAAGAAAATCACTTTAATCAAATTTTATCAGAGATGAACCATATTTTTGGATATTGGATGCTTTCACATGCAAGTTGTGAATTAACTTGCGTAGTTGTAATGGGAGCTTTCAATGTTAGAGCTAACGTCATCTGAGAGGATAAAGAGCACGCATTAGATATTAATTAGCATAATCATTGTAGAGTATGCCAAGAAACCAAGAGTGAAAACTTGGAAAATTTAGTAGATATATGACTATTAAGAACACAGGGCTTGCCAATCATTGCACCTTGATCATGAACCAGCACGTCCAACCGTCGTGTGATCTCTTGTCTGCACAAAATATGGGTCAAACTCTTATTTGACCCATATTTTCTTATAAGTTCAGTAGATTAATCATTAATTTATGAAGTCTGCCATTAATTTATGTGAAATTCACATAAATTCATAAATCTAATAGTTGATAACGGTAAGAGAATAAATATGAAAAAAAAATGTGGACCTCTAACATTTCTCTTTAATAAATTAGATTAAAGAAATATCTTCAACATGTGCCCTTTTTTTTTTTTTTTTCTTGTCATCAAGGTTTTGATCTATTTTCCAACTGATAATTCATTATATGAACTCAGGAGTGTTGACCAGACGCATGCATTATTGATCAGCCTTCGGATTGGATACCGGGTACGTAGAAAAAAGCCCTAGGGTAGGTTGATTACTGTTTCTGGTCTTGGGGACCCTACCACGTCTATGTCACGTGGCGTAATGGTGAGAAATACAGATAATAACTCTCTATTTCATTTAAAATTAATACTATTTTTTATAATTAAGAGTGTATCTAATGATATATCACGTCTTTTTAAAAGTTTAAATAATGTAATATTATGGAAAAATTATAGTTTATCATTATAAAGTTGACAGTGTTTTTCAATTCGAATATCAAAGTTTTAATTTTTTCAATTCACTCTCACAAAGTTTCAATTTCTTTCAATTCGACAAATATTATCTCAAAATTTTTATATTGTCCCTATTTTTAATTTGTATATAAAATAAAATTAGGGGTGCAAAAATGGCTAGATGGGCAAAGGGATGGCTAATTTTTTAAATTTAAAAAAAAAAAAATTAGGGGCAATATGATAAGAATTTTGGATATTATTGGTCAAATTGCAAAAAATTAAAACTTTGGAAGGTGGATTGCAAAAATTGAAACTTTGGTGTTTGAATTGAAAAACGTTGTCAACTTTGGGGAGGTAAACTATAATTGTACATATATAGGGTAACAGAAGCTTGAAGTCATAAATATGTACTTAATTGCAATAATTTGTTATTGTATCTATGACTTTGTAACCTCATAGTATTTGTCTATGTTTTTTTAAAGTTTTATGCTCTTAATCTTTTATCAATAAAATCTACCAATTTTCATTAAAAATAATAATAATGGCATGACAATGACATCATAAAAAAGACAAAAATGCAATACAAGAAATAGAGTCGTCCAATTTTTGAACTGATTATATAAATTTCTATGGAACTCAACAATCCTTTACACTCTTAACAATACTCTACAGCTGATAGTGCATAAATATCCAATCTACTGGTATTGCCATGGAATTATATCAAAATGCTTGTTGATTGAAGCATAAATACATCACGCTACTACTCTGTATATGCCCAGAGTTTCAGCTGTTATAGTCTTGAAACCTTGGAATTGTCTTCTTATTTATGTCATTAAATTGTGAGCACAGATGGTAAGGGATAGAGATCGAAGGAAGAGGACATGCATGAAAAGCAAGCAATTGTTGCGGTCAGGGTTTTAAAGCTGTGCATAGTACTGAAAAATGTTTTAAAAATCCAGAATGTTCATTTCAGCTACTAGTGAAAAATGTCTTTAACTACTAGTGGAGTGATAGAATTCTGCATATATTGTTTACTTCTATATGCATCGAGGCCTACATATTTTGTTTATAAAGCTTGTTCCCAGAACTGGTCTTGAATTGCTGAACAGTATAGCATTGGCATATATAATATTTTTAGGGTCCCAGAATTGAAACTTGCGTTTGGTAGAATGATTTTCACAATATGTTAAAGAAATAAGATAATATTGAACAAACAATTTTAGCACGTAGGGACGGTTTTTCTCTAAATTGAGTTAGATTCTTCCCAATCTATTAAAGTAACATTTGCCTTTAGCGCAGCAATTATCACATATATTTTTGAAGTATGTGATTCTTTAAAAATTGCATGTTTTTAAAATAAATATTAATTTAACTGTCTGAGTTGAGTGATTTATTTTCAACTAAATTTGAGAGAAATTTTATCATTTTTAGTGTGGATCTGCCTAGTTTTAGTAGGGTGACACGATTATAAACCCTTTTCCTGTTTTGTTTTCCCCACTTTTTGTTAATATTGAATGAAAACAATGATAATACCCCCCTATGGTCGCAGCTTAATTTTCTAACCTACACGAGATGTCCAAAACAAGGTTCTCAATTATTAAGGGTCCATTTGGAATTTTGATTTCAATAAGTGTGATTTGAAAAATTGCTACTTTTAAAAATTGGAAAGACATTTGGTAAAACATGTTAAAAAGTTTTTTTATTATTATTATTAAATATTTGTTATGAGAAATCATAATTTTGGTTTAAATTCACTCTTTTTTCAAATAAGTACTCCTTGGCCTCTTTATAGAAATCGTAGATTTTTTTTCCTATTTTAAATTAAGTGTTTTTTAAATTTGAATGTCAAATACAAATTATTCTTACGAAATCGCAATTCCAACTTAAAACAAGCCCAAATAATGAGAATATGGTGTTAGCTATAAACTGCTGGTTGTGAATCCATTCAGTTCGAAGACTACTGCATATATTCTTTCAAAGCCATTTCTTTTTTCCCGGAGGGGGACCAATCTCCCTACAAAAATTTTGACCAAAAAAAGAAAAAAATTATAAGGTAGTTTTTAGATTTTTTTTTTTTTTTTTGGCTCAATGCACTTACCTCCTCCTTTCTTGCTGGTTTGTGTTTGTTCAGCATGGAGGCGCAGAGACAAGTCTAGAGGACCGAATTGGGAGCTCATTTAAAGAAGACTGGCTCTGATCGTGACGACTGACGACTGACGAGAGAGAGAGAGAAAGAAAGATCACAGAGCAAGAAAGTGAAAGTCTCAGAAAAAAAAAAAAAGAAAAGAAAAGGGAAAGAGAAGGTTGGCAACTTGGCGAAGTGGACAGACGCCGAGAGCACTGGACCAGGCTGGGCTGGGATTTGAAACAAGTTAAAAACGGGTCAAGCGCTAAGGCCCATATTCGTGTTGATGATATAATCCTGAGTCAAGGCCTACGAAAGATGACCCAAAAGGATTTTGGGCTTGTAACTTTTTCTTCTTTTTTTTTTTTTTTTAACACATTTTGGGCTTGTAACTTGTAAGTTCATTTTACGTCAATATTCTTGTATATGGCTTGTGATCTATTATTTTGGAGATTTTGACCAAGCATTTTTGTATACATTAAAGTTTAAATTGGAAGCCATTTTTTATTATCATGCATTTAATTCGACATTTTAGTAGATAAACTTATAAATGCTCTGCGCTTCTGAGAGTTATTATTATTATTATTCTGAAAGTGTTCGTTGGCGTCCCTAACCTCAACGGGTTAAAGGCATTGCAATCCATGTTATGTTGCACTGACAAGTATTTGCGTGCACTCTTCTTATCTAGCTTAGGAGCGTATAAGTGGTTTTGGTTATTAGTTATTGGTTAAAATCGCTAATCGTAATCAATTAAGGTAGTTAACAGTTTTTTTGAAATAAGATTTGAACTAATAATTTCCATTTTATGAAGCGTAATTTTCATTAATTTGACAATTTGAACTAATAACTTTTATTTTATAAAGCGTAATATTCATTAATTTGACAATTTTAAGAAAATGTAATTTATTTTTATTTTTTTAACAATAAAATCATTAATTTGAGAAAGTAGAGAAATAAGATTTGAACTAATAACTTTCATTTTATGAAACGCAATTAATTTTCATTAATTTGACAATTTTAACCAATTTTATTTATTTTTATTTTTTTAACAATAAAATCATTGTAGACCTCTTTGAGTGGACGACAACTAATTTAATAATAAAAAGGAAAGATTCCAAAGCGCAAACCTTACAAAGTGAGTGTGATTGGAATTTGGGGGTATATTATACAAATTAAAGATCTTTAGATAATCTGCTTTACGTGATAATTGGACCTTTGAATTCCACTAATAACATGCTTTATATATATATATATATATATATATATATATATAATATCAGACCATGGCCGACAACGCATGTCAAAAAAGGGGTACAAATTGACTTTTTAGTACAAAACATAGACAGACACCCATGTATGACATAATTAAATTTGATTAACAGAAAAAGTAGCGTAATTGACGCAATGGAGCGGTTGGTTTTATTACTTTATTATTATGCGGCCCTTCTCCTAAAATCATTTGCATGCGTTGTTTTGTTGATCCGGACTGTCCAGTTTTCACAGATTTATTTATTTATTTATTTGACATGTTCACACAAGAGGGGGGATTCGAACTAATGACCTCTTGGAAATCACAAATTTAATTATTAATTCCAAGAGGAATGTTACGATCCTTAAAAAATAAAATATTAAAAAATTGCTCCATAAATGATGTATCAATATTTTTCGAAAGGAAAATGGTAGGGATTCTTCTCATAGGCCTCTACAATTTTATAAATTGTGTTTGTTAATATTTTTAGGGTTAAATGCATTTAAGGTACTTGTGCTTTGAGCCAAAATCAAATAGATACCTAAGTTTTCAAAAATATCACAATTGATACCTGTGGTTAGCAAATAAACTCACTTGGTACTTTTATTAAAATTTCGTTAGTTTTTTTAACAGAGTGCCACATCACCTTACACGTGGCGTGGTACATGTAGTTTCAAAGTACCACATGGTGTAGTACTTGAGTTTTTTGGTGCCAAGTCATATATATATATATATATATTTATAAAAAAAATCAAAACAAAAGCACAAAAAAAAAAAAGGTAGATATGGGGTTGCTGCCGCTCTGCTCACCTTCTTTCTCCTCTCCTCACCTCACTTTCTCCACCTCCCATGCCCTCGTCTTTGATGTGACTTTGATTTCCTATGTCATTCCAGTTACTCAAGCCCTGTATATCCCCTACCTACATCATCTTCACATCATCAACCGGGATGTTATCTTTCTTTTCCTACTTTCCCACCTTTGCATCCAATGCTACTTAGGATTCTGCTCAAATTCCAAGACTTACGCCAATACTCAGATCTTCAATCCCTCCCTTACTTCAATTCGTTTGAAGGGCTTGAAGCAGAGTCACTGGAGGCTCTTAATGGCGGAAAAGTAATTCAGGGTGTGGCCCTAGGCCAAACGAACGACCACCCAGTTCTACTTTTTTTTCTTTTTTTGGTTTTTCTTTTTTGGTTTTTTGTTTTGATTTTTTTTTAAAGAAAAATATGATGTGGCACCAAAAAATTCAAGTAACAAGCCACGTGGCACTTTGAAACCATAGGTACCATGCTAAGTGTAAAGTGATGTGGCACTCCGTTAAAAAAATTAATGGAATTCTGACGGAAGTACCAAGTGAGTTTATTTGCTAACCACAGGTACCATTTGTGATATTTTTGATAACTTAGGTATCTGTTTGATTTTGGCTCAAAGTACAAGTACCTTAAATGCATTTAACCCATATTTTTAATCAAACATGTATACTAGAAAATATGCATTTTTATATGAAATATATATTTTTTTTTTTAAAAAAAGAAAAACTGATTGAATCTCAAATATGGCTTTAAATAAATTTGTTATTAGTAATAAACAAAATATTAAGATGAAATACTTAAAAAAAAGAAGAGAGAAAAATAGAAAAACTCATTAAATCTCACATATGGAATAATGAAATTTTTTTTAAGTTTAATTGAAATGATTGCATAATTTGACCCAATAATGCAATAGTATATTTGACTTAAAAAAAATTTTTGTTACTTAAAATAAAAATAAAAATTTAGGCCCCATGTGGACCATTTCAATGTTTCGTTTAAGGCCCCCAAATGTATCGAGCCGGTCCTGATAATACTCCCACAACTCTCACTAGTAAGAGTTTTTAAACCAGCAAAGCAGCCAACACTGTTAATTACCAAGTCTTCAAGCATTTCACTCAGTCCCAAACAATTATCTATACAAGTAGAGAGAACTTGCATGACTCAACAATGGCCCAATCCGTTCTTCTGAACAAAGATCAAGACACCACCCTTTTTTCATGTCTTGTCGGCAGCTAGAGAGATGGAGGCAGAGGGGAAAATTGAGAAACCCTAAAGAAAATGCGAGCACATTATAGATTTACAGTACCAAACTATCATGGAAATTTGCAAAGTGATGTATTTTGGAATACCTTTATGTATCTTTTGATTTGAAGTAACAACATATGTAAAATTTCTAAATAAACTCTCTTTTGTTTTGGTATATTTTATTTACTCAATGTCATAGTCTTACTTTATTCACTTGAATTTTTTAATATGCATACATTTGTTTAATAATCCATACATGTATGAAATTAAAATTATAAAATTAAAATTATAACCATTCATAACATCGAAACCAAACACATGCCATCCTAACTAGTATATATATAAAACATGTGATTTTTTGAGAATTGTATGTTGGAAGGATAAATGTGAATTTAATTGAGTGAGTTTGAGGATTTCTTTTTTTACCCCCATTTGAAAGAAATTTTGTATTTTTTTATAGTGGATCTGCCTAATTATAGCAGGGGGACACTATAATTGTAGATCCGGAAGGGGCCAATGCCAATACCAATGGGGGACCATATATATATATACATGTGAAATCATCGTAACTTGTCCGTTTCTCCCTCTCCCATCTATAATTGAGAGAGCCAGAAAGAGAAGGTGTGGCCACTGGGCTTAAAAAAAGCAGAAAAGAAAAAGTAGTAGTAAATTAAGTAGCCAAAGGGTGACCATGGTGGGAACCATGCACAGCTTTTGCGCTATCTTTTTCCTTTTTGGTTTCTCTAATTCTTCAGTCTGATATTATAATTGTAAGAAAAATGTTAAAGATCACTCTATTTCTAAAATGATGAGAAAAATTGAGCTAAAATTGAGCCATTAAAGTATGTAATTAAATTTTTAGATTTAAATTTAAATTATTGTAAATTAATTGTGGATTTGGTGATTTTAGTCATGTTTCTTTGTTGCCTTTGCATTGTTGCTAAATTTCTGTTAGCTTAATTTCTTCTTAAATAGTGCAGATTTTGCTACTACATTTCCTAAGAGCCTCTACTGGGTAGTTTCTACTTTGAAGTAGTCCATAATAATTCCCCAATAGTTGAAGTAAATATAATATAATTAAAACTTGTTAATTAGCTATCAGCATTTTGAGTATCTGTTTGCCTGCAAAGTTAAATTTTATTTCCTTTTACAATGAAGATGAGATCAATTTTTTATATTACAATGTTCAAGGCCAAGTTAATGACTTTGCTGTTGTTGAGACAGAAAAAACATGATGAGAGTTAGATAAACAATGAAAATGTAAAAACAATCATTTATA
The DNA here is from genome assembly GCA_013348765.1 of Carpinus viminea. Classification (NCBI taxonomy): domain Eukaryota; kingdom Viridiplantae; phylum Streptophyta; class Magnoliopsida; order Fagales; family Betulaceae; genus Carpinus; species Carpinus viminea. Next base: position 3,475,193 of record CP054673.1, read on the forward strand.
CACACAAGAGAAGGAGATGGAAGAAATTCCAACTTTTATTAATAATAACTGGGTAATCATTTACTTTACATGATTTGCAATAAATAGCCTTGCAAAGAGGATATATAAGCTCCAAATAATTGGTCTTCTGTATAGTATTGAGAAGGTGTCAACTACCTTATATGCTGTGTAATTAGAGTTTGATCTAAGGAACACCACTAGGATGAAAAGTTTGAGAACTTGTATATTCAAAGTTATATTGTTTACAGTACAAAACAGTTGTATATATATATACAAGACTTGACCTATCGCAGCCCCAACTTAACTTAATACAAAATCATAAAACAGAATCAGTATAGTACAAACAAATCTTCTAACATATTTCCTTGTTATGCAAGTCATCCAATGGTTGTGCTTCTTTCCTTCTAGAATAGGTCAAACCGGATGCTTTACGATTTTGAGAAGGATCTCTGCATGCTGTAATGAGTGATCGTGTGAGATACTGGGTCTTTACATATTGGTTACGGGATTTAATGCAGTGCTGATCTGATTGTCATATGCGTCTACGCTCGAGCGCACTAGACTTGCACTCGATCCTTTGCAGGCCTGCACGTTTGAGCTAAAGCGCACTAGAGTTATTTTAGATGAGATGAGGCTCATAGAAAGTGATGCTATCTCTCCAAAAAGTAATGTGAAGCCTGGCTTGATGACATTGTTGTAAAATTAAATGGATGGTGCAAAAATTCTTATTGATACTAAATAAAATTAATCCGAACAATTAACAATAAAATAAATGAAATACAATAAATAAAAATAGAGCAAGGAAAAATCTCACTGAGCTATAGAATCACGCAAGAGCATTGTCCTTAAAGGTTGATTTCGTGCCTCCCGGAGTGTATAACTTGGTGCGATCGGATCTCTTGACACACAATCTCCCAGGATTAGACTATAGCGATTACCTTCGTTAAGGACGCACTTCCAAGTAACGAAAATAAGATGAACAACCATTTTGATCAAAGCAGATAAGGGACAAAAACCACACCAAAAAGGAGAACCAAAATATAGCTCAATAGCTTATGAAAAGGAAATTTGTTGGACAATTAGAATGTGGGTTTAGATGCTATACAGAACTTTTTTTGGAGCCAAAGAAGTTGTATTTTGATGCTGGTAGGTGGGCTCAATTTATAAGAAAAATGAGCTCATTGCTTTTACTAAAACCATTAATAGCCAACGATAAAAAAAGAACAATGCAAGAATAAATTATAAACCGTTAAAATCAAAACTCATGAAAGTGAGTTAATGACAAACGGCTACAACATGTAAGTTGAGATATTTTTCATAAAACCCATGAATAAATAATGAAGATAATATTTTGACAAACGGTCAAAATATAGATTCAGCTTTTTTTTTTTTTTTTTTCCTCATGAAACTCATAAAGAAGGCTTGATGTCAAACGGTCAAGAAAAAAAAAATCAATGACAAATAATGACAAATGTTTGTAACATCACAACAGACATCCCTGTACTTCCAGGCGTTAATGATATCTTTTGGGAACAATTAATCCTTACAGCAAGTAGCCGATGACAGGGGACACAGATAAAATTCATTTGAGTTCAATAGATGGAGTGATTGAGCACGGACGGGAAGGGGGGACTAGTAGCACAGGCCATGCCCCCCTCAATCCTTAAAAGCAAACAATTTTTAAGGTATAAAAAAATTAAAAAAAAAAATTATAAGGTACTAGTTCCTTCTAGTAGTAAAATATTTTGGCCCAACTCCTCATAGTAATTTTTGGCTCCGTCCCATGACTAAGGATCATGAACAGATAGGAAAGAAGAATGATTGGGACAAGATTGATATAGAGTGATGCTATATGGAGTGATCACCGTCCACTTTTTGTATCGGAAATTCGGAAAATGATGTTCAATAACTACTAAATTCTACCATATTAACATGATAAGATATTGTTGTAATATATAACATTACTCTAATTTTTAGAATATCCTAATAAAACCAAAACATTGCATGAAAATGTTGGAAAATAATACATTCCGAGTCTTTGAGTAGAAAAAATTAGTGAGCACTGAGCAATATAATTCTAATCATATGCTGACATGTGTTAGTAAATTATAAAATAATTATAAAAAATGTTATAAGAATATCATTATATATACTGTAGTTTTCCAATGAGGTACAATTATTTATAAAAATAATTTTCTTTTCACAAATCCGGCATCCAATTCCATACCTCCTTGAATAAAGTGGACACGGTACGTACAAGATCAATTTTGTTTCCCTTTTCAACAACCCGTGTCAAATAAAGTCAGAGAAGCTTTTGACTCCCAAACTCATCATATAAAACAAATTAAAAAAAACAAAAACAAAAACAAAAAAGTCATCAAATAAAAAACCATTTTCACACTTCACCTGCATGCTTACCTTAAAATGATTTTTTTTTTTTAAAGAAAAAAAAGGTTTCTTTGTATAATTGGTTTGGATTTCACAAAATTTAGAAAAAAACTTTGTTTATCACTTATTTACTTGAAATATGCTTCATATTAGCTTAAAAATATATGAATCACTCTACACCAACAACTCTTTTACAATTCTTACAACTATGCCCATTGGTTGATATGGCAAAGATAAATTTGTTCGGCTTAGGGCTGGCTACCTCCTAAAAGGACTTGAACTTTAGAGTATTCTGCTGTACTCTGCAATTACTAGGGAGTTATTCACAATCATGCATGCGGATATGTTTGGGAAAAAATTGAACACGAGACCAATTATTGTTTGTTAAAAAAGAGTGAAGGTTAAAATAATGTAGAACAGAAGAGCCAATGTTTTAGAAAGTTAAGAGACCACAAAAATTTAAAGTCATTATAAATGCCTAACAGTACTGGTTGTAAATTATGAACTGTTTCATCATTTATATAGTTTCAAAATTACTTGTACCTATTTTATGCCTTTTGATGTTTGTTATACATATTTCAAAATTAATTAATGTCTTGCTGAAATGAGGGATAAGATGATAATGGTATGGCAATGACATAAGAAAAAGACATAAATGCAATACAAGAAACAGGGGAGTCCAATTTTTGAACTGATTCTATAAATTTCTATGGAGCTCAACAATCCTCTACACTCTAACAAAACTCTGCAGCTGATAATGCATAAATATCCTACCTAGCTACTGGTACTGCCATGGAATTATATCAAAATGCTTGTTGATTGAAGCATACATACATCACACTACTACTCTGTAGATGCCCAGAGTTTCACCTGTTATAGTCTTGAAACCTTGGAATTGTGGCTTACTTTGTATTTATGTTATTAAATTGTGAGCATAGGTGGTAAGGGACAGAGATCAAGGAAAGAGGACATGAAAAGCAAGCAATTGTTGTGGTTTAGGGTTTTAAAGCTGTGCAAAAGTACTGAAAAATGTTTTAAAAATCCAAAATGTTCATTTCAGCTACTAGAAGAAAAATACCTTAAACTACAAAGGGAGTGCTGGAATTCTGCATATATTGTTTATAAAGCTTGTTCCCAGAAATGGTCTTGAATTGCTGAACAGTGTAGCATTGGCATAATATTTTTACAGTCCCAGAAGCTTGCGTTTGGTAGAATGATTCTCATAGTTTGAAATTAAAATTACAATCTGTTAAAGAAATTAGATAATATTGATCTAACAATTTTAGCAAGGACATTTTTCCTCTAAACTGAGGGAAACAATTCGTGATCTGGAACGCGCACGAGTTCGCTGCCAAGCTTCTGCCAAAGCACTTCAAGCACAAGAACTTGTCCAGCTTCATCAGGCAATTGAACACTTGCGTCGGTTTTCTTTATCTCCCTATGTTTTTCACACACACACATATATCTATACACTAGTAGGATGACACGTGAAAGGCACGTGCTTAATTCTCTGGGTTTGGTTTCCTGTATTTGATAATAATAAATGTGGATTGTATATGCAAAAAATATTTATAACATAAAATTAATACCAAATTCTTGTACAAATACATTTAAATTCTTAACACCCCCTTCCTGAAGTAAGGTGATAATGTGATATTAACACTACAAAAGAAAAAAGGCTGATTTTGACATGTCTACAGTAACTAGATATATGCCATGTCAATAATTAGTGATGTGACAATTAGTGCAACGTCACTAATATTTTTTTGACGTTTTGAATCTCCCACATCAAGAAATATTGAAGTGGTAATTTCCCACACGTCAATATTTTCTGACATGGTAAAAACACCATGTCATTAAATTTAAATTAATAAAAAATATTTTAAAATTGTATACATTAGTGACGTGTCAATTTGACACGTCAAGCTTTATTAACGTGTCAATTTGACATGTCAACATTTATGACGTGTTACTTTGGCACGTCAACATTTTATGACGTGCCAAAGTGACAAGTCAAGCTTTCTTGACGTGGGAGAGTAACACGTCAATAATTATTGACATGTCAAATTAAGTGACACGTCAATATTTCTTGATGTGTTACTTTCCCACGTCAAGAAAGGCGTGTCACTTTTCCACATCATTAACTAATTAATTAATATTAGGTCATTATTAATAATTAATATTAAATTATTAATTAATATTAGGTCAAGAATTATAATTACAATTATCTAATTAATTAATATTAGGGTTTAGGGAGATTAAATTGAATTTTGATGTCATATATTTTTATATTCTTTGAAAAGTTAAATAATATTCCATATATATATATTGTTTGTGGCCCTCCATTGGTCGGTCTATAATTCCATTGCTATTTTAAATTTTTTTAGATAATATTATTCATCTAAATTAAGAAATCCACTCGATTCAATTTCAAATTAAATGAAAAAAATCCAAACTAGTTAATTTGAAGGAAATTTTCTCCAAACTAATATAAATGAAATTTTTGCTCTTCAAAGGTATTCCTCTGCTAGTCAACCCAAACCACTCCACGCGTTTGAATTTTGGGGGGCATGGCCTAGAAAAAGATGCCTACGTACTCATTCATTTGTTGATGGTGCCATTTTTTGTGTTTGGCTTAGGATCTTGATAAGAATGGGACATATAGATTGCTGATTGTTTGTTTTATCATTTGCAAGTAATGAGGAGAAGTCGTACAATGAGAAACCTATTGACATGTAATGAGCATTAATGTTTGGCAGTTTGTAGTTGGTAAACTTATAAATATTTTGTTCTAGTTTTGTTGATGTTTATCATTACATGTAATTATACTTATATTCATGGTAACAAATATAATTTGGTTGTTTGTGATTGACGTATAAATTGTATGTTTGTGATACTTGTGGTAGTTCATTTCATGAATGATACTTGTGATAGTTCATTTCATGTTGATGCATGTTTGTGATACTTGTGGTATTTTTTATGGATGATTAATGAATACTTCGTTCAATGTTGTAGTTCATTTCATGTTGATGCATGTTTTGTGATACTTGTGGTATTTTTTTTATGGATGATTAATGTGGTAGTTTGTTCGATCAACTATCGTTTCATGAATAGTTAATTGGGTTTAGGTCATGTGTATTGGGTTAAATGTGTATTAGTTCATTTCATGTTAAATGGGTTGGTTGATCGTTACATCAATTACATGTAAATATATAATTGATTGAATGTGCAATCAATCAATTAATATCGTTCAATTAGTTCAACTTTGAAATCCCGCAATTAAAACAATATATTCGAAATTTGATTGCTACAAACAAAATTTGGAAAACAAAATTAAAAAAAAAAAAAGGTACTGATGACCTAATTTTTTGATGTGGCATATGCCACATCATGAAATTATTGAATAAATTTCATGACGTTGCAAATTTGCTACGTCACTAAATTTAATGACGTGGCAAAATGCTACACGTCATGAAATTAATTTTGCCATGACAATAAAATTTATTGATGTGCCAAACAGTAACACGTCAATAAATTATGACATGTCAAATAGTAACACGCTGATAAAATTTTTTTTACCAACTTCTATGTTTTTAACCTTCCACACATGTCAAAAATATCACGTTAGGAATGTTTACTGACGTGTCAGACACCTTGTCACGTCAAAAAATGCAGGTCAATAAAAATTATGTTTTTTTGTAATGAACATTTCTCGTGAGGTCATAAGAATTGTATAAACTACATTATCCATAATATCAAAGTTCCATAAGACCGTAATTACAACACATCTAAGAGCATCTCTGATAGGCATTGTATCTTAGCTTTTTAGCTTAGTTTAGCTATTTTGTCCCTCCAATACAAGGTTTCCTACATGTGCTACGGTGCCGCTAACATTATCTTATGATTTACGAGGCTCTCTGCTTCTTATTTTATTCTTCTTTCTCTCTCTGGTTCATCTTCCCTGAAACACTCTCAGCACCCAACATTTTTTTCCTCTTCTCCTCTTTCTCTCCCACCTTTTCTTCTGTTTACAGATTGTTTACTTGGATCTATACCCATCCCCTCCCCCCTTCAGTTCTAAACACACAATTTCTTTTCTCTTCCTTTCATCATTTCCTTTTTCCCTTCTTTCTTCTCCCTTGCTTCTTCTTTTCTTCTTCTTTTTGTTCTCACTGAAACGTAGAGAGAGAGAGAGAGAGAGAGAGAGAGAGAGAGAGCAGAGAGTGAGAGAGAGACTTGGGGCGAGAGAGGGAGAGGGAGATTGGTGGGTGTCAATTTTCTGGGTTGATTCGTTAATTTTGGGTTTTTCTTCTCTTGTATTTTCGGTTTGGGGTTTTCTTAGAGTTTAATTTTTTGGTGTAAATTCTGGGTGAAAAATCTTTGCAATCATGCTGGTTTTATGGTGGTGAGGTGAGAGAGGGGCAAAAGGATTTTGGCTGAGAAATGAATCAGGGGAGGGGTTGTGCGTGGTGAGGGAGAGTGAGAGAGAGAAGTGGGAAAAAATAATAAAAATATATTAAAAAACAATATTTAAATAAAATAGATTGTTAAAATAAATGGTATGTAAGTTCATTGTGAAAATGTAGTATCTAAACTAAAAAAAAGTTGATTTTGGGCCGTAACATCTACATCAAACTCTTTATTTCTAACATTTCTTTAAAATTTTAACAAAATTTACAATAAGTTCCCCATATCAAACTCTCTATCAAATGTTAAATATAACATTTGTCAAAGCTCATTTTTAAATTTAAAGAGACCAAAAGCAAATGTTAAAATATTATCCTATTATTTTATTGCACTCTAGCACTACTTTTCATTTTCCTACCTTTTTTTATTTTTTTTATTTCTTTCTCTCCAAAGTTTCGTTCCCTCCCTTTTTACTTTTTCTCCCCTTCCATTTTTCTTTTCGTCACTTCCATTTTCTCAAATATAAAATTGCATTAATTGATATATATTAGTTAATAAATTAAACGCATTTATCAATAAAATCTCTTAATTAAAAATGTAATTGGGCACAAAAAATAATTTCATTTATGTGAGCATGAAAATGAGTTTCATGGTAATTAAAGTAATTTGATTTAAAAAAAAAATATTTGATAAAAGTAATAAAATATTTAAAGAATTTGATATTTGATAATCTTTAAAATTGATTAACTATATCAAAAAATATATTTTAAAAGTTAAATTTAATTAAATTTTACATTACTTGACATAAATGCTCTAAAAATAGCAATAGTTGCTGGAGATGCAGAAATGGTGTTTTGCTGAATGGTGTTGTCGGCAGATGGGGTGAGTAACTTAAAGGAAAAGTAAAGAGAATAATAAAATAAAAAGATGAGGTAGGCGGTGTGAAAGTGCGTAGGTATGGTGGAAAATATGATGTTTTCCGCAAACTATAATCAGCTATATAAATAGTCACTCATTACTTTTTTTGCTTTTTTTGCTTTTTTCTTCCCTTTCCTCCTCCTTTCACGCCACCTTCCTCCCCTTTTCTTTATTTTTCTTTTCTTTTCTTTTCCCTTATGCCGACAACCTCCATTTTTTTCTCCTTTCCTCTTTTCACGGAACCTTACTCCCCTTTTCTTTTTTTCTTTTATTTTTATTTTCTTTTCCCTTAGTTCTCTTCCCTCTGCCGACACTCACAAGTCACAACAATTTCTTCTTCTAAGAGCATTCCCAGCAGCTTCCTCGTGCTATTCCCTACATTTAAGGATCCAAACTACCTTTTGCTTCCCTATGTCAAAATAGGCCACAATAGCTTCCCTAAATGCTTCCCTATGTTATTAAAATATTATTTTTTATCATTAAAATATTATTTTTATTTTTACATTTTTTTTTCTTCCTGTATTTTCTCTTTCATTGTCTCTCTCATCGTCCTCTTGCAGACCCAGTGCAAGGTCTCTCTCATCGTCGAAAACAGTCAAGAAAACCCAGGCAAGGTCTCTCTCACCCACCCACACACAGAGAGTTGGAGACCCATTTCCAGTCCCATGGTACCCCTTCTCTCATCGTCCTCTTGCAAACCACAAGTCTCTCGCCTTTTTCTCACCCCGGCCTTGAGAACCCACGAAAATCCCAGCCCAGCAATGTCGTGGAAGAGGAGGAAGGCGAAGGCGCAGAGGATGATGATTCGGTCTCGAACCAATTCGAATTGGAATGGAAATCTAGGTTCAAGACGACTCGGAGTCTGATTAGGAGGACGGGCATGTTGCCGAGATCTGGGTTCTCGCGCGAGTTCGATCTCTCTAGGTTGTTCGAGGAGGGAGGGGAGGAGGTGAGGTTCGTTTTGGGTGAGCCAGTGTCAAAGATTGGAGAAGAGGTTCCTTCTTTCAGTAGGGAAAAGTAGGCTTGGCAGTTGCTGGAATGGAGAAGAAGAAAAGAAAATAGCAGGGAAAAATGGGATTGGGCTGAGTGTGGAAGAAGAAGAGAGGAGAGATGAGAGAGAATCAACTTTTTTTACTAATATAATAATCATCTGGATTGCAATAGTAGAGCCTTATATATAAGGCTCTACTGTTCCATATTAATGTTTAGGGAACCATATAGGGAATCTGTTGTAGGACGTTTTTTATGATTTTTTGGACATATTCCCTACACATAGGGAACAGACCCCCTTATAGGGAGTCTGTTGGGAATGCTCTAAGAGCACTAGCAACAGACTCCCTAAAGGAGTCTGTTCCTTCATTAGGAAAAGAGAAAAAAACAAAAAATCTCACAACTTAGTCCATTGGGTTTCAACAGTATTTCCCAATGCATAGGAAATACTGTACAAACCCAATACATTATTTTAATATTAAAACACCTCTCTCCTCTCTCCTCTTCCACCCGTTCGTCTCTCTCTATCTCTGCCTCTTGTCCAGCTCTCTCTCTCGCTCTGTTGCCGGTGGGTCTTCTCTGTTGATGGGTTTGCAGAAATTGGAGAGGAAGAAGACAGAAATTGGAGATGAGAGAAATGGGTTTGCAGATGAGAGAAATGGTGGTTTTGCGGAGGAAGAAGACAGAATGGGTTTGCAGATGAGAGAAATGGTGGTTTTGCGGAGGAAGAAGACAGAAATTGGAGAAGAAGAAGACGAGAGAGTTGCGGAAGAGAGAAAAAAAAAATCTGAGAAGAACGTGTGGTGGGGTGAGACTTGAGAGAGAGAAAAAAATAATTTTTTTAAAAAAGTTAAAAGTAAAAATTATTATTTTAATGATATAGGGAATGGTTAAGAGAATCTATTGTGGTGAATTTTTGTATAGGGAAGTAAAAAGTAGTTTGAATCCTTAAAATTAGGGAAAATGGTTGGGTAGCTGTTGTGAATGCTCTAAGCAAACACAACTTCTTGTTCGCTGAATATATAGCATCAAATCTCTGCAAGCACATCTTAAGTATGTGTACTATGTGATAGAAATAAAAATTTAAAGAGAAAATAAAGAGTTCAAACCCTAATAGAGTTTTTAGTATTTTAACCTAAAACCGGAGTTTTGAAGAGGAATGCATGTGGTTCTAACAAGTGGCTATTTTGAAATGCTGCGACCTGTCTATTTTTAGTTAAACTGTGCGCTTCATTTAACTTAACCGCACTGGGAGTCATGGGAGACAAATTTTATTTTTAAATTTTTGCTTAAAAAAACGTGAAGGCCTGCACATGGAATTATTACCATATATATATATTTTAAAATTTTTGCTTAAAAATAACTTCAAGGCCCGCACATGAAATTATTATTATTTTGGGAAAAGTATAAAATCGTCTTCAAAACTATCAGTTTTTATAATTTACTATTCCAAAGTTTCAATTAATTTAAAGTAACCCATAAACTACCAACTTCTTATAAAATGACCATCTCCGTTAGTTGAAACCATGAAAATGGATGAAAAACCCAAAACGACGTCGTTTTAGGATGCAGAGTTACTATAATGTCCTAGTTAAAATAAAAAATAAAATAAAACCCATAAAACGCCGTCATTTTGGCCTCCCTCAACATAAACCTTCTTCCTCTTTGTTCTTTCCCAATCACTATTGGTTTGTTTATGTGCATTTAATTAGTCATTGGTGGTCTATGAATCCGTTGGCTGGAGGTTTGAGGTCAGCAACGAAGCAAGCGACGAAGATGGAAGGAACCGATTATGCAACGGGGAAGCGGTTATGCGATGGAGATGGAGACTGCGATGGAGATGGGATAAAATCGTGCGTGGTCTTCGCAGGGATTGGTGGGAGATTTCGCTGGGATTCAAACCCTAGAGAAGAGACTTGTCGCTAGGGAAATAACACAGTGGGGGGGTTGAAGAAGGGGAAGAAGGTTTATGCTGAGGGAGGCCAAAACGACGGCGTTTTATGGATTTTTTTATTTTTTATTTTAATAAGGGCATTTTAGTAATTATGCATCTCAAAACGACGTCGTTTTGAGTTTTTTATTCATTTTCATGGTTTCAACTAATAGATGAGGTTATTTTATAAGAAGTTGGTAATGTAGAATGCTACTTTATACCAATTGAAATTTTGAATGACTAAATTACAAAAAACTAGTAATCTGAGGGTCATTTTATACTTTTATCAAAATAATAATAATTTCATGTGCAGGCCTTCACGTTATTTTAAGCAAAAATTAAAAGTAATAATAATTATTATTCCATGTGCAGGCCTTCACGTTTTTTTAAGCAAGAACTAAAAAATAAAATTGTCTCCCATGTGAAACCCTTCACGTTATTTTAAGCAAAAATTTAAAAATAAAATTTGTCTCCCATGTCTTTTTTCTTTTTGATTTATCTAATTCTTCAATCTAACATTATAATTGTAAGAATGTACAATGTTGAAGATCACAATCTATTAATTCTAAGATGATGAGAAAAACATAAAAATCTTTGATTGATTTGGGTTGAAACTTACCTAGTCCTAGAGGATAGAGAGAAAGACTGAGAGACACAGATTATATATGAGCAAGTAGTGCTAGACTGCTAGGGAGCTAAATAAATAAATTCAGAAAAATTTTCAAACTAATATGTCAAGCAATTTTTTATTAAAAAAAGTTACTTTCTCTCTCCTCTCTCTGCCACTGACCAATTGGCACATCAGTTTAAAAATTTTTCTGGATTCATTTATTTATCTTCTTAGTACTTCCCTTTTTTTAATAAAAAAAAGCTTACCGGCCATGTCAATTTGAAAATTTTTCTTTGTGTGGCTCCTTAGCTAGCACCATTCAATCTTATAGAATGAAGAAGATGACTTTCAAATCTTTGGCTAAAACGCTGCGCTTCAATTATTACAAACGGAGTGTTTAGTATGCCAACATCACATAAATACTACAAGTCTAAAACGATGCGTTTCTTAAAAACAAGGCCGACTTCAATGTAAGAAAATACTTCCTTTCAACTTACAATTCCCCATGACCATGGGAATTAAATGTTCACGTGAAAAAAAAGGCCTTCTCGAATTGTTTATTTATTTTATTAAGGATTAAATACCCCATTAGTCTATGGGATTTGAAAACCTTATTTTTTTTCTCTATAGGGTTTGAAAAGTAATCAAATTAGTCCTTGTAGTTTTAAAAAGTGACAAAATTAGTCATTCTGTCAATTGACTATTAATTGACTTAACGAACTGACATATAGACCAATTAGAAATTGACACATGGCCATCTAATTAAATTTTTTATTAATTTTTTTTTAAAAAAAAAAAAAGAGAAAAAATCTTTTGGAGCCACCCCTTTTGGCCCATGGGGGTGGCTCGAAACCACCCCCAGTGGGTACTGGGGGTGGCCGAAACCACCCCCAAACCATCATTAGGGGTGGTTTCGACCACCTCCTTGGCTCCATGGGGGTGGCCAAGCCAACCCAAATTTTTTCTCTTTTTTTTTTATTTTTTAAATAAAAAATTTAATTAGGTGGCTACGTGCCAACTTCTAATTAGTCCATATGTTAGTTTGTTAAGTCAACTAATAGTTAACTGACAGAATGACTAATTTGGTCACTTTTCAAAACCACTAGGGCTAATTTGGTCACTTTCCAAACCCTAGGAAGAGAAAAATAAAATTTTCAAACCATAGGGACTAATGAGGTATTTAACCCTTTTATTAATTATATTTTTGATCAATTTTTGTTCAACTTTGTTTTTTAATCCTAATCCTCCTAAACTAAAATTCTAGCTCTTGGCTCTACCACTAACATCACTATACATTGGAAAACACATGCAAAAGATCCAAATTTGTGAGTTCTCAAGAAAAGGTGCACACTAGAGAATTCAATGTTTTTTTCTTCAACATGATCATATTTTTAGTCTCACCCCTACAATAATGATTTTCTGGCTCCACCACTGCTTGAGACCAAAAATACTCTCCTTTATACATATGCCCTAAATTTATAAACTTTTATCTCATCTCTGATATTTTTCTTGATGCATCTTAGGCAACATGTAGGAGAGTTTATCATATCAAATATACCCCCAAATAACAAACTATAATACCCATGGATTTTTTTTCCTCTTTGAATTTTTGAGCTAGACTTCTCTTTCTCACCACTGATTCTCTTTCTATTTCCCCCCTTTCTCTCTCTCTTATTCTCTGCTCCTCCATCTCCATGGGTCTCTCTGCTCATCAGTCTCTCTCTCGCCCAACTCTCGATCTCCTTCTCTCGCTTTTCCTCTCCTTCAATCTTTCCATCTCTTACTATCTCTCGTTATCTCTCTTGGCCTCATTCACAGCAAGGTAGTGCTTAAGTGAACTTTCATTGTTTGGACTTGGCTCGTTTAAATTTTATTTGAGCTCGTGCTCGAGCCAAGCTCAGGGATGAGCCAAAAAATGAAGCTCAAGCTTGAATTCATAATAGTTGAATTGAGCCGATTACCAAAATTTAATATATATATATATATGAACAATAATGTGAACAACTACTAATTTGAGTCTTATTTGAACTGCTTACAAGTTTAACCGAGTCAAATTAAACTTATTTTGTTTAATATTCGAATAATTATTTATGTTTATAAAACACCTTATTTAATAATTGAGTCAAATATAAGCTCACGAGAACAGGGAGTGTGCTTGCGTGGGAGGTGTGTCATGTGTGAGACAAGGAGGAAGAGACAAAGAGAGGAAAATAATTTTTTTTTTTTTTTTTTAAAAAAAATGAAAGTGGGTAGGGAGCCTGTACGTGTGGGAGAGGATGAAGGAGAAAAGAAAGAAAAGAAAAAAAGAAAAAAGAAAAAGAAGAAAGGAGTGGGTATACGACAACAGCGTAAATGGAGGAAGAAAAAGAAGGAGGATGGACCGTCGCGTGGAAAAAGGGGAAAGAGAAGAAAAGAAGAAAATAAGGGGAATAAAAAAAAGTGAATAAGGAAAGGAAAAATTATAAAAACTTTTTTGAGTCAAACACTTTAAAATTTTGAAAAAAAAAATCTTTGAGTCCGTACAAATGAAAATAAACCATCTGTGATCAATTTTTTGATAATTACAGTTAACTAGAGTTAAATTCATCATTTTATTTTTATTAAAATATTATTTTATTTTTAAATTTAAATCTTAATTTTTTTCCCTCTCTCATCTGTAATTTAGACTTTTGAGAGGGTAAAAAAAAGGTGACCGTGGTGGGAACCTGCACAGCTTTTGCTCTTATCTTTATCTTTTTTTGCTTTATGATATATATGTATTTTTTAAATATTCTCTCATGATCTTCTGCATGTATGTCTGACATTATATGTAATTGTATGAAAAATGTTGAAGAGGCACTTCTTAGCAAATCACTCTCTAATATTCCTTTTTCCTGATTTGGGTTAAAACATACCTAGATTGAGAGAAAGACAAAGATGGAGATGGAGATTATTAAGCATTTCAGTCACCAGCATCTGTTATCGCTGAGTGAAAAGAAGAGAGAAGATAAGGTTAGATGCCAAGCATGCCATAAATACTGCGATGAAGGTATGATGATCTACAGTTGCACGCAATCGAAATGTAGGCTCTTCTTCCTGCACGAATCATGTGCAAAGGTACCGAAAGAGTTGCACAACCCCCTTCTTCACCCACACCCTCTTTCCCTAGTACTATACCCAGCAAAGGGCCTTGTAAAGAAACAATTCGGCAGGTATGATAAGTGTAATACTTGTGGCAACTATTGCCTGGGGGGCCTCTACTTCCGCTGCGACAAGTGCGAGAACTTCAAGGTTGATGTTAAGTGCGCTTTGATAAGGCCTGCAGCGATAGAAGAAGGGGAGGAGGAGGCAGAGGCTGTTGTTGTTGGTACACATCATTTTAGCCACCACCACCCCCACCATCCATTGCTGCTCTTAGAGAAGATTCCTACCGACCGCATTTGTTGTTATGTGTGTGGAGGATGGTGCTCGGACCCAAAGACCTATGGTTGCCTCCCATGTCGCTTCTTTCTCCATCCCTCGTGTTTTAAGTTGCCGGAAGAGATGTTCCATCCCTTTCATCCATACCACCCTCTCAACCTAAAACCCATCAAGGACCCTTTCACCCTGAAACCCATCAAGTATGATGATCATATTAAATGCAATGCCTGTCGCAATAAAATCTACATGGATTTCAACGTCGGCTGCTTCGCCTACTTTTGTGAAGAGTGCGACTTCAACCTTGATGTTGAGTGCGCTTTGATAAGGCCTGTAGCGATAGAAGAAGGGGAGGAGGCAGAGGCAGTTGTTGTTGGTACTCATCATTTTACCCACCCTGAGCATCCATTGCTACTTTTCGAGAACATGCCTGTCCATCGCATTCGCTGCCACCTTTGTGAAACATACTGCTCGGACCCGATGAGCTATGGCTGCCTCCAGTGTGGCATCTTTCTCCATCCCTCGTGTTTTAAGTTGCCGGAAGAGATTTTCCATCCCTTTCATCCTTACCACGGCCCTCTCACCCTATATCCCATCAAGGACCCTCTCACCCTGAAACCCATCAAGTATGATGATGATCATCATCATGTTAAATGCAATGCCTGTCATCGCAATTATATGTACAACCTGTACGGGTACAAAAACCACGGCTTCTTCGCCTACTTTTGTGAAGAGTGCGACTTCAACCTTGATCTTGAGTGCTCTTTGATAAGGCCTGCAGCGATAGAAGAAGGGGAGGAGGAGGCAGAGGCAGTTGTTGTTGGTACTCATCATTTTACCCACCATGAGCATCCATTGCGAGTCTTGCAGAACATACCTGCCGATCGCATTCGCTGCCGCGTGTGTCGAATATACTGCTCAGACCAGAAGACCTATGGTTGCCTCCCATGTGGCTTCTTTCTCCATCCTTCGTGTTCTAAGTTGCCGGAAGAGATTGTCCATCCCTTTCATCCATACCACGGCCCTCTCACCTTAAAACCCATCAAGGACCCTCTTACACTGAAACCCATCAAGGACCCTCTCACCCTGAAACCCATCAAGGATGATCATTTTAAATGCAATGCCTGTCGCAATGATATCTGCGAGTACGTCGACTTCAGTGGCTTCGCCTACTTTTGTGAAGAGTTCGACTTCAACCTTGATGTTGCGTGCGCTTTTATAAGGCCTGCAGTGATAGAAGAAGGGGATGAGGAGGCAGAGGCAGTTGTTGTTGGTACACATCATTTTACCCACCCTGAGCATCCATTGCTACCCTTGGAGAACATGCCTGCCAATCGCATTCACTGCAGCGTATGTGGAAGATGGTGCTTGGACCCGAAGACCTATGGTTGCCTCCCATGTGGCTTCTTTCTCCATCCCTCGTGTTTTAAGTTGCCAGAAGAGATTGTCCGTCCCTTTCACCCATACCACCCTCTCACCCTAAAACCCATCAAGGACCCTCTCACCCTAAAACCCATCAGGGACCCTCTCACCCTTAAACACATCAAGAATATTGATTATTCCCACCCTCTCACTCCAAAATGCTTCAACGATGATGATGATGATGATGATGATGATAAATGCAATGTCTGTCGCAAGAAAATCTTCGGCTGCTTCGCCTACTTTTGTGAGCATTGTAACAATACGAAGACTAGATTTTGCTTGGACGCCAAATGCGCTAGTGTGATAATGCCTGCCATAACATACCAAGGCCACGATCACCTTATACAATTCGATGACAATATTAGAGAGATTAATTGCAGCGCTTGCAACAAATCCAGTACTTGTGAATCATATGGCGGTTTCCGTTGTCTACAGGTGGATTGTGATTTCAATCTCCATCTTAGCTGTGGTCCATTACCATATACCATTCAACACCAATCCCACATTCATCCCCTTATCCTTTCAAATTGTCCCATTGAAGATGAAAAGGATTGCGAGCCGGACGAATTCTACTGTAATGCTTGTGAGGAAGAAAGAGACCCATT
The DNA here is from genome assembly GCA_013348765.1 of Carpinus viminea. Classification (NCBI taxonomy): domain Eukaryota; kingdom Viridiplantae; phylum Streptophyta; class Magnoliopsida; order Fagales; family Betulaceae; genus Carpinus; species Carpinus viminea. Next base: position 3,491,862 of record CP054673.1, read on the forward strand.
CTTGCCCATTTATTATTGCAACAAGTGTCCTTTTGTTACCGAAATTTGTTGCGTCATCTCAGAGGTACGTACTTAAGCAAGCTCATATATCAGATTGATTTCAAAGTTAAAATAATAACTTACAAGGAAATAAATAAATAAATAATTTGGCACCACTATGATTTCCTCTTAACATAATTTTTACAATGGGTTCATGTTCGTGACTTAAACATTTGGTTAATTGGTTTTCAGGTAGTATCATTGCTAAAGGGAGAACATGGAGATGTGGAGTTGAGGAATCCTTTTGGACAGTTTGGAAACCTGATTCGCGAGAAACAAGAGCAACGAATGATCAAGCCGGCTTTAACCACCTTGTCTGATATTTTTGATTCGTTGAGTGATGCAGAGAAAAATGAATTGGATCATGCTCTTCAAAGGATTAGGCGGTTTTTTCCAACTGCTTCGGGATCGGAACCAAAATCTTTCGGAGATTGGAGATGCACAGAAATTACTTTCATGGGTAACGGGGCTTACACACAATTCATGGAATTTGTTAATATTGGCATAAAGATTCCTAAAGAATTTCTAGATACAGAGAAATATATTCCGATTTCATATTTCAAGTTTAGCTATAAGCTGCTTCCAAAAGAAGAGGTTGTCAATATTGAGGATTACAAGATTACTCGAAAGTTGGCCCCTATCTTAAAGGACTTGCTTTCCAAATACGGGGACATTAGTGCTGAGTCCGAGTTAAGTCCAAAGTTGAAACTTTATTTCTTCCACATGTTATGTGAGTGCATATATAGCATGATAAATACCAAAGTTGTGGATATCACCACAAATGATCTTCTCAATTGGTGGGCAAGCTTGGAAACCTCAAAATTAGTGGGATTTAGAATTCAATTTGCCTCTGATCATTTGAAGAGAGTTGCACGTGCTTATTTTGGTCTTGATATTAAAGTGCTAGGAAGCAAGGCTATTGATAAACTCGATAGAGATATTAAGGAGCTAAAAAGGAAACGCAAGCACTTCCTATCTATAAAATCTAGCTTAATCGAGAAGTGCACAGGAGAGAATTCGATGCTGAAGGAATGGAAAGCAGGTGTTAGAGTATTGAAAGCAGGTGTTGGACTACTATAAGTGTTTTGAGTTAATTATATCATCTTTCTTCATTTTTTGAAGTCTAAATGGCTAATAAATCAAGATTTTATCGTCATCTTGTTCATGGTTTCATTGGTTTCTTTTATCCCCTTCATTTGTCATTTCAGGCGCAACTCTTCTCAAAGTTCATTTATCTTAACTTTTACAACTTAAAATTTAACATAGCATTTTATAATATAAGATATTCTCATACCGACTTTCATAAGTTATTATTCATCTTGATTGCTTGTTTCAACTCAATACATGTAGATAAGTATGCACATATGTTGGATATGCCCAACGATTAGTTAGGAACTGCTTTAGGGCTCGAGAGACCTCTTCATAAAATGGGAGGGAGCATTTATATGAACCCATCGCATTTGAAAGCCTAAAGAGTGCATGAATATGATCATCTCCACTTTGCTAACCACATTATTTTATTTTCATGAATCTAATGTCATTTAAAAATTTTAAATGACTTGGTAAGATATTCACCACATGACATTATGTATACCATTGGATACCACAAAATAAAATCTAGACTATAAAATGACTTAACTTCATTGCAAGTGAAGTGGAGAGGATCCTAACCCCTCTTTTTTGCAGAGGCATATTTTATTATAGATGCATTTTTAAATGATTTTCACATACATTTATTTGTAAATTCATGCTCTATTTAATAAATTAAGTTCAAAAGGAATTTCTTCAACAATTTAAAAAATAAAAACTTGTGCATCGCTTATTTACTTGAAACACAAACACTTCATATTAGCTTAAAAATATATGATTAATGCTGTAGTGACAACTCTTTTACAATTCTTACCTTTGGTGACTTTAGTCATGTTTCTTTGTTGCCTTTGCATTGTTGCTGAATTTCTCTGTCAGCTTTCTTCTTAAATAGTGCAGATTTTGCCGCTGCATTTTCTGAGAATTATGAGCCTTCAGTGGGTGGTTTCTACTTTGAAATAGTCCATGATAATTAAAAATAATATAATTAAAACTTGTTAATTTGCTATCAGCATTTTGAGTATCTGTTTGCCCCGCAAAGTTAAATTTCATTTCCTTTTACAATGAGGAAAAGAATTAATTGTTTTTATTACAATGTTCAAGACCGAGTTAATGACTTTGTTGACAGAAAAATAAGAAAATGACCAAAAAAATTTCATTCATGTTGGCCCAAAGACAACATGAATGGAAACAGGTAGATCTCTGTACAGGCTGTCTAATAAGAAAATGACCAAAAAAATTTTAAAAAAGAAGAAAAGGTCATAAGCAACATAATTTACAGTAGATAAGAGCATTCATGTTACCATCATCAAGGTGTAGTCAATACAATAAGAGAGTATAACCCCAACTTTTACAGGAGCTCATGGATCATGTCTACCAAAAGTAAAATTTATAAACTTGATGCCAGTCCAGATATAGAAAAAATTTGGTATTGTCACTTGAATTTAGGCTAAAGCGCGGTTAAGGGTTATTTTTTAACTACAACCAACATCCCAGCCCCAGCAAAAGGAAAAACCTAGTTGTTAATGATCCAGGCATCTACATATTTTCTCTGACCAAGACACGAAGAACATAGAAAAAATGAAACAAATGAAAATCACTTTAATTAAATTTTACCAGAGATGAACCAGATTTTTGGATATTGGATGCCTTCACAAGTTGTGAATTAGCTTGTGTGGTTGCAGTATGGGAGCTTTCAATGTTAGAACTAACGTCATCTAAGAGGATAAAGAGCACACATTTAATTAATTAGCATAATCATTGTAGAGTATGCCAAGCTTTCAAGAAACCAAAAGTGAAAACTTGGAAAATTAGTAGATATATGACTATTAAGAACACAGGGCTTACCAATCATTGCACCTTGATCATGAACCAGCACGTCCAACCGTGTGATCTCTCGTTTGCACAAAATGTAATAGAAACTGAGGTTGCACTATTCTACATTCACGCAAGCATCTAGGTTTCTGGTTGGCTAACCAGGTCTTGACTCAAAGACCTTTAGGGTCTTGACTGGCAATGTTCAGGCAGTATGTACGGTTAAGCCCAGGCAGCATATACGTATTGATAAGCTGGAAGCCCCATGGCCTCCATCCTTTAGAGATTGATGCAGGCAGCATTGAAGACTAACCTAGATTTTTCCGTTATATGCCAGGCAAGCCCTGTAATTCATGAAATTTATCTTGTTTGTGGAATCACCTGGGATATTCTAACCAGTGACCGTAGAGCTGAGAGGCATTTGGTTTGACGGGAAGAAAATTAATAATTAAAAATAAATAAATAAATTCAAGAAAGAGGAAGTCTACTCCATTTGTGTAGGTGCGTTAACAAGGAAGTAAATATTTTTAAGTATCTCCTAGGTACAGAACATCAATTGGTCTCCCTTGACAATAATCCTCAAGAAAACATTTGCAGTTAACAGAAAGTAACCATTTTATATGTCCCATTTTCTTTATGTAAGCTGGAGTTTTGAGTTTTTCGAATAGACCACTTGTGTGTCCCCCAACAAGAGAAGAGGATATGGTGGGGGAACACATTTTCCTAGCTAGAAATTCAATTCACCAAAGCCTATAAAATCACAATGAAAATTTAATAATTGATAACTTTTTTAAGGCAAAGAACTTACAAGTTTATGAACAATAATCCTTACGAAAACGTTTGCAGTTAACAGAAAGTAACCATTTTATATGTCCCATTTTCTTTATGTAAGCTGGAGTTTTGAGTTTTTAGGATAGATCACTTGTGTGTACCCCAACAAGAGGAGTAGAGGATGGGGGAACACATTTTCCTAACTAGAAATTCAATTAACCAAAGGCTATAAAATCACAAATGAAAATTTAATAATTGAAAACCTTTTTTCTTTTTTGGCTCTCACATTATGCCATAACAATAAAATATAATTATAATCTCTCAAGGCAAAGAACTTACAAGTTTATGAACATAGAATAGTATTTTGTTAATATTATGAGAAGCAGTGCTGACCTTTTAAATTCCAGAAGAAGAACTTGCTGTTCAGGAGTCCTAGATGAACTCATCTCCAGTTCGTGGGCATCATAACTGCATAATGATTTGTGAAGGAAAATTAAATCTTTGATCAAAGATGACTGCTAAAAATATGTGTAGTCTTTATGCCTGTGTGTGAGCGTGTGTGATCAAATAATTGCTCAAGCTTCGCTGCGCCGCTGAATATTGCCTAATCGATCAGTCCTAGAAATAAATTGACATTCTCATGGATATCTGTGGAGTTTTAACATTGCATTGTGCCGCCCAATTATAGCAAAATATTAGGTGAAATAGTTACATAATTGATGATACCGGCAGTGAGGCTGGCCATGTGTAACATCATCAATGCTTGCTTCATCCCCATAATAGATGAACTTAAAAAAATGAACTTAAATAAATTTACTTGGGTCAAGAAATAAGGGTTCAAATTTGGAAAGGAAAACATTAACAATTTTGGGTTCTGCCAATCCAGTCAAATTTTTCTATGTAAGAACTTATTTCAACTTAATAGGTTGTGAAATCTTATGCATTTCCATTTTTTTATTTTTACAAAATTCAATTAGTTTCACTTCTTATCAGAAAAAATATGGTTACATTCGGGCTTCAATGCACCTTTAGGTTGCGTTTGGCACTGCAATTTCATATAGACAAAAAATACAATTTTAAATCAAATCGCAAAAATCTACACTTTCAAATCACTTGTAAGGAACTGCTTTTTTTGAAAACACAATGTTAAAGGTTAAACTGCAACTTTAAAAGTCAAACTGCATTTTTCATAATCATGTTTTCAAAAATCACACATTTTTAAATCGCACTTTCTAAAATCATAAACCCTTATTCAATATCTTGAGACTTCAAAGTTTAAACCAAACAAGGCGAAGACCAGTTACAAACATAGAAATATGAAGATGCAGAACTAGCCAAGTTGTCAAGAGACAACTATCTGGATGGAAGAACTTCATTAGGAACAAAAGGAGCATACTTTGTTTCCCTCTCAGTTGCGGCCTTCTGAAATTCTTTAAGAACTGACTGGAAATCTTTTGCGAGCTTATCAGCGATCTTCTTGGCAACCTGCAGTTTAATGAATAGATGTCAAGGCAAAAAAAAATGAAACCCAACTCCGTCCATCCCACCACCAAAACAAAGAAAATGGATAACTAAGAAATGACTCCCTCCTAACTAAACAGACATTCACATTGAAGGAAACTTAACGTACATAAACATTAAAAGATCCATTTTTTTTTTAATACAGTAGAATAGGATGGAAGGAGAAGCATGTGTAGGTGAACCAAGAGAACAACACAGAGAAAGAGAGTTATCCAATGATGAAGTGTTAACTTCTAAAATTATATTAAATATGCACTTACACAACTTCCTATTAATAAAAGCCTTGTTTTTTCTTTTCTTTTTTATCGTAGCACGACCAAAGGTGTGACTACAAGGATGCAAGAAATCAAATTCAGTATACTATCTCCTCTACTTTTGCAGAGAAGAATCTGAACACCTTAATAAAGTTCCCCAGAGATACCCAATATCAGAAGCACTATCCACTGTCCGAGTTATTTTAGACAACTGTTGTTGCAAAGATCATTTATGAAAATTCTAGTTTAGACCCCAAGTTGTAAGAAACAACGAATATCTTATTCTTAACAATCAAGATTAATAAAGCTATCAACTTTAAAAGCCAAACACCACAGATATCAATACCAAAATCAAAGCAAGCATAAAACAAATTAACACAGAGGTTTTGGTAACAAAGTGAAAACCTATTCGAAAAACTCTTCAAATAAGGAAACTACTCCGAGAGCCAACCAACTCTAAAAGCATCCACTATAGAACACTTAATGTTACAGATTGTTCTACTTACAAAATCTTTGTAACTTGAAGATCCAATCTCATAACTTTCCATCGTAGTGGCTCCAAAACCTCTGGCCTTCTTCTATATGGATCACCTTCACGAACAAATCTTGTCCGCTTCATAAACCAAAACTCCGGTGACTGCATGCTATTATGTGGTTTGAAAGGCTAAAAATAAAGTAGGAAAAGGTTTTGATATGTTTAGGGTCAAGAACAATAACAAATCCTCCCAAAACATTCAAGTAACTATATTTCTCCCTTCTGAAAAGACATGTCTAATGATCCTTATATAGAGAGAGGAGGGAAAATAGGTTTTTTAGGTCAAAGTCGCCTATTTTTAAAACACTGGCGACTGGGCTCAATCTTGGTCAATCGAGCACTAGCGTTTCAAGTATAAAAACTGCCCTAAACTACCTTGGCCGACCCAATGTCTTGGATTTTTATATGAAGTATCGATGCATCACCTCGGTTGACTGAGGGATCCACCAAGCTATTATGTCCAGATTTTTAGACTATTATTGACAACCCGTTTTGACCAAGTAAACATCGGAATTGAAAAAGCTTTGAAATACAAAGTTGTACCATTTTGCGTCAGCTTTCCAATATCTTTAAATTTTCATTCATCTGATGTCGAAATCAAAAGATACGGTCGTTTTAATCCAACTAGATCTACGTTGGATAGCATACACAAACTTGAACTCTTATGTTTTGGATCAACTTTTGTACCAACTTAACCCTAGACTTTACAACCAAACATATTTTGACACTGAATTTGCCAAACCTAAAAACCTCGCACTTTATGTTGCTTTCTTGGCAGAAAACATCTTTTACGGCTTCAACACAAGAAATAACCAAATCAGTTCAGGAGGGTAGATCACTCCTTAGACTACACAAACTTGAACTCTCATGTCTTGGATCAACTTTTGTACCAACTTAACCCTAGACTTAAAACTTACAACCAAACATATTTTGATACTGAATTTGCCAAATCTAAATACCTCGCACTTTATGTTGCTTTCTCGGCAGAAAACATCTTTTTACGGCTTCAACACAAGAAATGACCAAATCAGTTCAGGAAGGTAGATCACTCCTTAGACTACTAAGAGAACCAATCCAGCAGCCACCAATGAAACAGAACCGATAAGTTTTAGTGATGGTATATCACAAGGGACTGCCAGGGAGACTCAAATCTGAGAAAACATTTTATATTCCCTTGTTCCAGCAAAAGCAACCAATTTGGTGACTGCATTGCGCACACCACCAGAAATCTTCCACATTGGTCCAATACCCCGTCTCCTCATCCAGACTCGCATATCTTAAGTCCTCCTCCACACCTTCACAGCTCAAACAGTACAGCGCAAACACATGCCGCTAATATCCTTGATTATCCCCCTACTCCTCACTCTCAAATAGAAATCACACCCTTCACATTGTGAGTCCAAATTTGATGCGACGCCATCATAAACACACACCCCTCAGTTTTGTCAATCAGAATTGAGCCTAATACCGGCCCAGCATAAACCCTGCAATTCCTCAGCTTATGAAGAAATAACACTCTCTCAGAACCAATCAACTTCACCTTGCAAGAATTGAGATCGGAAACCGTGAATTCCCCAATGTCAGAACCGTATTGCCTCTAAAACCCCGTGAATCCCTCACCAGGAAAACCAATTTATCATGCAAAGTTGAAATTGAATCGGATTTTTCTTCTACCATGGTTCGTTTGGATTCAGTGGTTGAGTCTCTCCTGGAGGCTTTGTTCTCCTTTCTAGGGATGAGCTCGGAGCTCATATTGTCGTGGAATTGTCTTGAGATTTGAGACGGCTTTGAGGGAGGAGCGGACCTGGTAGGAGGGTAAGAAGTTGTACTAGGCAACGAGCATTTCGAGGTCGAAGATGGAGGCTGAGACCGAGTCGAGGTGGGCGAGTTGGGACTCGAAGGTCGTGCTCGGAGTCGGAGAAGCGGGAAAGGAAGACGGAGGTAAAGGTAGGAGAGTTTGAATCCGAGTCAGATCGGCAGGCAAGCGAGTTTGGTGGCAGTTGGAGGGGTTTGGTTTGAGAGTGAGAGTGAGGGTTGTTTCTTCTTCTTCCATTTCCATCGTGTGTGTGTCAGAATACAGAAAAGGGCTAGTTCAATTTTTGGGTACCAAACGACGCCGTACCCAACAATTGTATAGACTGATGAAAATAATATTATAATTAACCTATTTCCCAAAACCACCATTGGGAGGGAAAATGTAGGGTTTTATTCCTAAGAAGAATATCACGAAAACCCTAGTTCACCTTTATTGCAGTTCCCCCAATTCTCATACTCACAAGAACTTCTTCTCCCACTCTCCTATCCTCTCCAGTCTCCATCCCTTAATACCTTCCCTCCAACCAATCCTTTTGCACCACCATTCTCCTGCCCAAAAGACGAAGAGAAAGAACAAAATAACTTGAAGTCGGAGATTGAGAGAGAGAGAGAGAGAGAGAGAGAGATCATTTACCAGAGCCAGTCGATCCATGGAGTAACGAAGAAATGCCTGCACCGTTGAGAATAATGAGATGTAGCGTGGAGAATTGGAAACATGACTCTCAACGTGGCCAAACACATGGAGGGATTTTAGATACGTGTATTTCAAAAGTATTCTTATGAGTAAACTATTCTTATGCAAAAGTAAAAGGTATGTTTGATATTACAATTTCATAGACAAAATTATGATTTGAAAATGCAGAAAGGTAGGACTATGCTTTACATTTTTAATAAACACATTTTCAAATCGCACATTTTAAAATCATTATTTTTAAATTGCAAATTCAAAATTTTTGTATCCTCCAATAAAAAATTGTCACATCAACATGACACAAACTGAAGAAAAAAAAAGAAATCAGGTTACTTTTGACATTATTTGATAGTGTTATTGAGCCTTGTTCGATGTTATTTGTGAAAACTGGTTTGATTTATTTACTTGTTGACGAAATAGGAAAAGTATGATCTTATGCTCTTTTGGTCGCACTGAAGCCAAATCATGGATATGGGCTATTTGATTTCCCCCTTTCTCTAAGACTACTTTTGTTTATGAGTTTCTAAACAATTGTGCAGTATATGTGTGGTCAAAAATAATTTGTGAGGAGAATATTTAATGGTGTTGGGACAGTGGGGGAGCTAGTGTCCCAAAGCTAGGGATAGTTCCACCCCGTTTAAAGGGATATATAGCAAATTGAAAGAAAATTTGTTGCATGTAAAAGGTATTGAAAAAATAAGTACAATCTTATTAAGTTACTGAACTAATATCAAATATATGAAATGAAATGAAGTTGCTCCATGTCCAATCCCGCGAGCTTATACATATAATCTTGAAACAATCGATACCACACGTTATGGAAGCCATCTTGCACAAAGAGTAGAAACATTTTTGTGATAGTTGTCATACATCGTCAAGCTAAAATTTTTAGCCTTATATACGGGCTTGATGTGAAGGATAGGCTAATAGCTACTTAGAGCTTTTACTAACTTCTACTTAATTTGATAGAATTATGGGTGTAATATATTGTTTTCATCGATATCTTAAGTAGTACATGTTGTTATTACTATTCTTTTTTGTAGATATTAATAACATGTACTACTCACATTTCGATGTTTACACCTGTAATATCATCAGATTGAGTAGAAGTTGTTAAAATCCCTTGGTAGCTATTGCATATCCTTTGCAGCGAGCATGTATATAGGCTAAAAATTTTAGCAGGACGACGTATGACAACTATCTTAAAAATGTTTCCAATCATCAATCAATTGACACCATACTGCATTGTGCTATCAACATACAAATAAAACACATACAACACCATACCATATTAATCACGAAAGGGTGTCCGCATAACAACATAGCACCGCAAAGTACGAGGAAGTGCCTTCTTCCACGAGTCAAGATTCGGCAAATCACCAGTAAGAGCAATGGAGCTATCATCCTTCCTATTCCCGAGGCTCAAAACGAAAAGCTTGTCGCCAAAAACCTTTTGCATCGCCTTCAAAGACTACTGCATGACTACCTTCCCATCTATCAGCGAGTCCTCGGCCTCCACACAACTACCCCCAACATTAACCATCACTCTCCCACCTTTCCTCAAACATCTGGAAAGCTTCTCCCAAGTGTTCGGATCCTGAAGCTCCGGAATCAGACTACCTTTGCTAAACAAATCCACAAAGATCCCCGACAACCCATCTCGAACACTGGCTTTCAGCGCATTGCCAACGTAAACGAAAAGCCTATTTGGGTGTTGTTTCTCAAGCTCCGCAAGCCCAAAAAACTCTCTCCCCACCGCAATCACAGAAGGGTCAAGCTCCCATCCATGAACAACCAATTCTGGGTACAACTCGAGGCAAGATGGTCGGCAAGGTGGCAAACACATCGAAGTAAGAGCTTGTGAGAGATTTCTTGAACAAAAAAGAGATGCTGTGGATGTTTCCAGGACGGTCCAGGAGCAGCAGCCTCGAGCCGGCGAAAGGGTGGTCGGCTTTTCTGGAGACCTCAAGGACGCGAATGTAATTATGCCTGGACTTGAACCTGGCAAGGATTTTGACGTCCTCGGCAGGAATACCGTCGTCTTGGGTCTTGGTTGTGGGGGAGGAGTGGTGGATCTGTTGGGACTTGGCTGTTAATGGGTGGTGGTGGATTGGTCTGTGGGAGAGAACGAGATTTGGAAGGGTGAGTTGGAGAGGATGATTAGAGATCTGATTTGGGTAGTGGATTAAGGGTTGGGTTTGGTGGGAGATTAACCCAACTGACATTTGCCGGATGGATCGGGAGGAAAGTTGGCGCCAGTGATCAACTTCGTTTCAAGATCCAAAAGATACTAACAACAAATCCAACTGTAGCCAAGATCGAATCTCGCTTCCACTTTCACTGAAAAAAAAAATAGTTCCAAACAACGAAGTCTCATAAGAAATCCTCTTGCCGAAGCAATTTCTTGTAAGCAACATTAAAAGAAATTAAAATACAACAAATCAAGATAATTGTATATATATATTTCAAGCAAGCATCCAAAAATTTGAAAATCAAATTTGCCAAGAAAACACTTGCAAGAAAAAAGATTGCTAATTACCTATTTCTCAAAGCTGCCGGCTCCCAACGTAAGACCATTGAGCAAAATACCATTCGGCGCTCCGCTCATTGGAGCAAGAAAAAGAGGTAATCAGTCTATTGAGCCAAAATACCACTCGGGCCTCGGCTCTCCGTTCACTGGAGAAAATCTAGTGTTAGGAAGGAAGAGGTGATAGTTTGAAGGAAAGAAGGGGCATTTCTCGGTTGGTGGAGATGCTTGAAAATCTTGCAATTTGCAGGATTTACAATTGAGTTTGCCTTTGATAGATTGAAGAGAGTAACACATCAAAAAAAAAAAAAAAAAAGCAATTCCATCTAATCTACTATAGATCGTCAACAGTGTTGAATGTTTATTTTTACCATTTACCAGAGCCTTCGTTCATTTGCTCATGTACTTTTTCTTTTCTGGATTGATTCTACTAGCTAGCAGTTTTAGAATTCCCGTCAAGTGAATTATCATGCCGGAGATAATTCTCCAAACTCTAGATTTGGTGATTGCAGTCTTGTTTCTTTGTTGCATTGTTGCTGAATTTCTGTTAGCTTTCTTCTTAAATAGTGCAGATTTTTCTGCTGCATTCCCTGAGAATTATGAGTCTCTACTGGGTGATTTCTACTTTGTAGTCCATGATAATTCCCCAATAGTTCAAAGTAAAAATAATATAATTAAAACTTGTTAATTTGCTATCAGCATTTTGAGTATCTGTTTGCCTGCAAAGTTAAATTTCATTTCCTTTTACAACTAAGATGAGATCAATTGTTTTTATTACAATGTTCAAGACCGAGTTAATGACTTTGTTGAGACACAAAAAACATGATGAGACTTTGGATACAATAGTGAAAATGTAAAAACAATCATTTACACACATGAGAAGAAACTTTTATTAGTAATAACAAGGTAATCATTTACTTTATATTATTTGCAATAAATAGCCTTGCAATAAGCTCTAAATAATTGGTCTTTTGTTTTCTTATGGTGTATTTTCTGTGAGTAAACCACAGACCAATGACGGAAAAATTATCATGCATAAAAGAAAAATTGTCACTATGGTAGGGCAGCAAAGGGGCGGAGATAAATAAAAAATAAAAAAAATAAAGAAAAAACTTGACCGTGGATAAAGATGTGATTTGTTGGAATTCGCTCTCTATATGTATCTAAAAATGATTGGGACGATGACTTTTCATAGATATTATCTTATATTCACCCGACATGAGTATAAATAAGAAACCAGGAATTTGATTATGTAAATAAATAAAATGATAAAACAAGCTAAATTGGCTCAAAATATTCAATAGAACCGCCCATTGGTTAATTTAGCAGAGATAAATTTAGCTACCTACTAAAAAGACCTGGACTTTAGAGTGTTCTGCTGTACTCTGCAATTGCTGAATGGGGAGTTCTTCACAATCATGCTGATATGTTTGAGAAAAAAATTGAATTTTCTTCAGAAAAAAAAAGGGGTTGTATTCATGAAACATGGAGGAGAAAATTAGTCAACTATAATTATCTCTTATAATTGACTAATTTGGTTTCGTGATAATCAAATCATTTTGATGATAATGGTATGACGATGACATCAATGACCGGGAGAATAGACATAAATGCAATACAAGAGACAAGGGAGTCTAATTTTTGAACTGATTCTATAAATTTTTATAGAGCTCAACAATCCTCTACGTACACTCTTAACAATACTCTGCAGCTGATAATGCATAAATGTCCTACCTAGCTGCTGGTACTGCCATGGAATTATATCAACATGCTTGTTGATTGAAGCATACATACGTCACACTACTACTCTGTATATGCCCAGAGTTTCAGCTATTATAGTCTTGAAACCTTGGAATTGTGGCTTACTTCTTCTTATTTAATTTATGTCATTAAATTGTGAGCACATATATATGGTAAGAAAGAGGATATGAAAAGCAAGCAATCGTTGTGGTTTAGGGGTTTTAACTTTTAAAGCTGTGCAAAAGTACTGAAAAATGCATTAAAAATCCAAAATTTTCATGTCAGCTACTAGTGGAAAAATGTCTTAATTAAACTATTAGGGGAGTTTAGGAATTCTGCACATTTTGTGCTACTGCATGGCATTACTCTTTCTTTTATTACCCCATTTGAAAGAAATTTTATGTTTTTTTTTATAGTGGATCTGCCTAATTATAGCAGATCCTTTTCCTGTTTTGTTTTTTTTTTCCGGAGGGGACCAATGCCAATGCCAATGGGGTACCATCCCTGTGAAATCATCGTCACTTCTCCATTTCTCCCTCTCATCTATAATTGAGAGAGCGAGAAAGAGAAGGTGTGGGCTAAAAAAAATGCAGAAAAGAAAAAGGAGTAAATTGTAATTTAAATTTGAGCTAAGCTAAATAGTATCACAACAAATACAATTATTGTTGAGAGAATTATAGTGACATCAAACTAGTTGAGAATATCATGGTGGGTTTAAAGCTGTTTGACAATCCTTATCCTTATCCCTATCCGAAATCTTATTCGTCTCCTTATCTTGTGCTTCAATGGTGGTAACCATGCGCGTACAGCTTTTGTGCTATCTTTTTTTCTTTTTGAATTCTCTCTAATTGTAAGAACAATGTTGAAGATCACTCTCTATTTCAAAGATCATGAGAAAAAAATAAAAATCTCTGACTGATTTGGGTTAAAACATACCTAGATCGAGAGAAAGACAGAGATGGAGATGGAGATTAATAAGCATTCCGGTCACGAGCATGTATTATCGCTGAGTGAAAAGAAGAGAGAAGACAAGGTTTTATGCGTCGCATGCGAAGAATACTGCGATGAAGGTCTGATCTACAGTTGCAGGATATATTTCTGTCGGTTCAACCTGCACGAATCATGTGCAAATCTACCGCAGGAGTTGCACAGCCCCCTTCTTCACCCACACCCTCTTTTCCTACTACTCCCTGCAGACCCAAAGTACCGCAATGTTTATTGTAAAGCTTGTGGCAACTTTTGCATGGGCTTCACCTTCTGCTGCGAAAAGTGCGAGGTCGACTTTGATGTCAAGTGCGCTTTTATAAGGCCAGCCATAGAAGAAAATGGAGAGGAGGCAGTTGTTGTTGGTACACATTTTAGGCACCGCCAGCATCCATTGCTACTCTTTGACAAGATTCTTGCCGATCGCATTCGCTGCCGCCTTTGTGAAACATACTGCTCGGACCCGATGAGCTATGGTTGCCTCCAGTGTGGCTTCTTTCTCCATCCCTCGTGTTTTAAATTGCCGGAAGAGATTTTCCATCCCTTTCATCCATACCACCCTCTCACCCTAAAACCCATCAAGGATAAAGGTAGTCGACGATGCAATGCCTGTCGCCAGGATATCCAGGACAACCTCGCCTACTTTTGTGAGTACAAGAATTGCAGCTTTTGCTTGGACATAGAATGCGGTAGTGTGATAACGCCTGCCATAACATACGAAGGCCACGATCACCTTCTACAATTCAATGACAATATGAAGAATATAGGTGACGAACTGATCAAGTGCAGCGCTTGCCATTCCACTTGTGAATCATATGGTTTCAGTTGTTTGTATTGTGATTTCAATCTCCATCATACGTGTGGTCCATTACCATCTACTATTAAACACAAATCCCACATACATCCTCTCATGCTTACCAATTCTCCTGCTCAACATGAAGATGAGACACACGATGACTTCTATTGCGATGCTTGTGAGGAAGAAAGGCCGGATCCACTATTACCCATTTATCAATGCATAGAATGTCACTTCGCTGCTGATATTACATGCCTCATCCCTGAGGTAAGCTTAATTATGCACTTGAAATCTTAAAAAAAAAAAAAAAAAAAAAAACCAACCTTCTATGCAATATATATGCCCAATAATATGAAATACTAATGTTTTGTATTTATAGGCTAGTTTGGGAACACTCAATTAAAATTTTGCTTTCGTCTTCAAGATAGTTCAATTAGCTGGGACCAAGCCTCATGACAGTTTAATTTGGAGTGACACAAAAGAGACATGGAAGGACTTTTAGCATCACTCATGAAAAAATTGTATGATTCATATATATGAGTGGCACTTTAATTTTCTTTTTTAATACAAATACTAGTAATTGTGTAATATATACAAATACTTTTATATATCAAGATTTTCGTTTTACAATTAGTTCATGCTCTTAACTCAAAGTCTATGTTGATTTGTAGGTAATATCATCACTAAATGGAGAATATGGAGATATAGAGTTGATAAATCCTCTAGGACAATTTGGTAAGGTTATTACCATAGATGCAGCAAAAGAGATGGCACAAACTAAAGATAAAAAACAACTCGAGCCAACTTTAAGCTGGGAAGATGTCTTAAAAACTTTGAGAGAAGACGAGAAATATAAGGAAGTGGTTCTTTTAGAGGATAGACTAAAGGAAATAACTACTGCTGGATGGATAGAGCCATATGACCATGAGGAAATTATAATGTTTTGTGACAATACTTGTACAGATTTCATGGAGTTTGTCGAACATGATGAGGATTGGTGTTACAAGTTTCCTTATGGTTGGGATCTTTCTTCTATTAAGAAAGAAGAGGTTGTCAATGTTGGGAATTACATGACTACTCGGAGGTTAGCCCCTATCTTAAACCACCTGCTTTCAAACTATGGGGATATTGGTGCCGAATCCACATTAAGCCCTAAGCTCATGAGATCGCTTTACTTTTGCATGTTATGTGAGTGCATATATCGTATGAGAAACACCAATGTTGTGGATATCACAATTGGCTTACTTCTCAATTGGTGGAGATGCTTGAAAATCTTGCAATTTGCAGGATTTAAAATTGAGTTTGCCTTTAATCGATTGAAGAGAGTTACACATGCTCATTTTGGTCTTTATGTTGAAAACCAAGAAGACAATGCTGTTGAGCAAATTGAGAAATTTACAAGAAAACTCAAGCACATACAATCTTCAAAATCAAGCTTAATCAAGGAATGCTTGAGAGAGGCTTTGGTACTAAAAAAAGAAAAAGCAGTTCCATCTAGACTACTATAGATGTCAACTGTGTTAAACGTTTGTTTCATGCATGTATGTTTATTTCTTTTGTATTAGTTTGTTATTTAATGTGTTAGGAAGTTAATTGTGGGTACTCATATTGTGCCATTTATATGTATGAAGTCATGGCATACAATATATATAGCTAGGAAACTGTTTGTATTCAAGTATTTTTATCATTACGCTAGGGTACTACAATTTGTATATAAACTCTTAACAAACTTGATGTGCTAGTCCATAATTGGTATAAATTATAATAGTTAAGCAAAAAATCATGTCAATGTAAGTAGTTATAGTGTGGAGTCCACCATTAACTTATGTGGGGTTTACATAACTCCACAAATCTAGTACTTAATTGTAAGAGAATAAATATGAAAAAAAATATTGACCTCTAACATTTCTCTTTAATAAATTAGATTAAAGAAATACCTTCAACATATGCAATTTTTTTTTTCTTGTCATCAAGGTTTTGATCTATTTTCCAACTAATAATTCATTATATGGTTCAAGAGTGTTAACCAGATGCATGCATAATTGTTTAGACTTCGGATTGGATACTAGGGTAGAAAAAAGGGAGAAGGATCCTCTCTATTTCCTTTGAAATGGAGAGGAACCCATTCCAGAAAAAAGCCCTAGGGCAGATTGATTAATGTTTCTAGTCTTGGACTCTTGGGGACCCTACAACGTCTATGTCACTTGGCGTGAATGGTGAGAAATACAGATAATAGTTCTCTCTTCTTTTTTCTTTTTTTACTTTGATTTTTGATTCTTTTTGTCATGGCATTTGGGTCAAGGATGTGATCTTTGTTCTGGCTTTGGGTTGAGGATATGAACTATCTCCTAACCTTTAGGCTGATGAGGAGTATATTGATGTGGGATTTATCTCTCTCGGCCGGATTTTTAGTTTTTTAATTTTGTTGTTGTTTTGATTTTTGATTTTTGATTTTTAATTTTTGATTTTGTTTTTGTTTTTGTTTTTGTATTTTGGCTACCCATATCCTAGATCTAATCTACTTGGAGTATATATGTTCTTTAACTGTAGTTGTACATAGGGTAATAGAAGCTTGAAGTCATAGATATGTACTTAATTGCAATAACTTGTGATTGTATCTATGACTTTGTAACCTCATAGCATTTGTCTATGTTTTTTTAGAGCTTTATGTTGTGTTGGAAAAGCTTTTATGCTCTAAATATTTTATCAATGAAATCTACAAATTTCCATTAAAAATAATAATAATGGTATGGCAATGACATAATAAAAAGATAAAAATGCAATACAAGAAACAAGGGAGTCCAATTTTTGAACTGATTATATAAATTTCTATGGAACTAGTTGTAACCGCGCACAATAATGATGAATAGTATATAGAATTGAAAAGAGAGAGAGATCAAGAGAGAGTGACACACAGATTTAACGTGGTTCGGCAATTTGCCTACGTCCACAGAGAGACGACTATTATTCTCTTAATGAATTTGGAGTTACATCAATAACATATATATATAGGAAAAAATCATAAACCCTACTTATACGGATGCCGTACGAAAATCCCTAAAATACTCCGTACCGTACCGCGGGGGCGTTGCCTTATACACGGGCTTGCTGAACAGTATAGCATAATTGGCATTCCAAAAGGTTACGTTTGGTAGAATGATTTTCGTAGTTTGAAATTAAAGTCACAATATGTCAAAAGAAATTAGATAATATTTGCATATAAAACACACAATAAACACATTAATATATTTGTAAAGCATGTGATTCTTTGAGAATTGTAAGTTGGAAGGATAAATGTTAATTGAATTGAGTGAGATTGAAGATTTTCTTTTTTTTACCCCATTTGAAAGAAATTGTATCTTTTTTATAGTGGATCTGCCTAGTTAGAGCAGGGGGACACTATAATTGTTGATCCGGAGGGGGCCAATGCCAATGCCAATGCCAGTGGGGTACCATATATGATATATCCATGTGAATCATGTAACATGTCCGTTTCTTCCTCTCTCATCTATAATTGAGAGAGCGATCGAGAAGGAGAAGGTGTGGGCTAAAAAAAAAGCAGAAAAGAAAAAGGAGTAAGTTGTAGCTAAAGGGTGACAGTGGTGGGAACCAAGCACAGCTTTTGCGCTATCTTTTTTCTTCTTGATTTCTCTAAGTTTTCAGTCGACATTATAATTGTAAGAAAAATGTTGAAGATCACTTTCTATTTCTAATATGATCATGAGAAAAAATAAAAAATAAAAATCTCTGATTGATTTGGGTTAAAACCTACCTAGAGAGTAGAGAGAAAGAAAGAGAGAGAGATGGAGATTATTAAGCATCTAGTCACCAGCACGAGCTACCGCTGAATGAAAAGAAGATCTAGAGAAGATAATGTTATATGCAAAGCATGCTATGAACATTGCGATGAAGGTCGGATCTACAGTTGCAGGGAATTTAGTAGACAGTTTAACCTGGACGAATCATGTGAAAGTAAACCCACGTACAATTCATGTTTTTTGCGTTTAAGTGTAATGGTTGTGGCAACATTTAAAGGGGCTTCTGCTACCGCTACGACAACTGCGCCGTCAACCTTGATGTTAAGTGCACTTTTATTAGGCCGGCGGGGCGCGAAACAAGGAGGCAGTTGTTGGTGGTAGGAGCCAAACAAATGACTCAAACAAAATTTCAAACTGACGTAGCAAGTTTTTTATTAAAAAAAAAAAAACTAATACGGCAAGTTATTTTTTATTAAAAAAAGTTACTTTCTCACTCTCCTTTCTGCCGCTCATCAATTACCATGTCAGTTTGAAAAAAATTTTGAGTTCATTTGTTTAACTTTTTAACATTTTTCTTTTTTAACAAAAAAATATTTACCACATCAATTTGAAGGTTTTTTTGACTCCCTAACTAGCACTTCTCAATCATATAGAATGAAGAAGATGACTCTTAAATCTTTGGCTACAACGCTGCGCTTCAGTTATTACAAATGGAGTGTTTAGTATGTCAACATCACATAAATACGGAGGGCCTCAAATTTTGGATATGGAGTGATCCAACGGTTTAGAATAATCTACCTACAAAAATAATAATAAAATATTATTTTTATTTTTTAAAAAAATTTAATAAAAAAAACTTTAAAAATTTGTAATATTTTTGTGGTAGCCAGCCACCACTGTTTAAATGTTGGGGGTGGCTTCAGCCACGAAAGTCACCTCGGCCGGCCACCCCTTGTCCTAGGTGGTTCGCCACCACGCTAAAAAAGAAAATCGCTCTAAAATGGGTTTGTTGATTGGGGTGCGATCAGGGCCATGGGGGTGGCTTTGGCCAATCCAGATTGCCAATCTGGGTCGGCCGAAGCCACCCCCATGGCCCTTGGGGGCGGATCGTGAACCCCCAACCGGCCAACTAATTTTTTTTTTTTTTTAGCCCTTAAGGGTGGCCGAACCACCTCCAAGGGATAAGGGGTGGCTTCAGCCACGAAGCAACCCCCAACGTTTATACAGTGGTGGCCTGCCACCACAAGAAAATTTACAATTTTTTTTAAAAGTTTTTTATTAATTTTTTAAAAAACATAAAAAATTATTTTATTATTATTTTTTAGTAGATTGTTCTATCCAACGGTCATATGCAGAATTTGAAAGGGCAGAGATAAAAAATAAAAAGAAGCTAGTGAATCAATAATATGACAATTGACATAGATGTGATTTGTTAGAATTTGATGTAGATCTAAAACTAATTGAGATAGCGACATTTCATAAATATTGTCTTAAATTCACCTGAAGTAACTATAAATAGGAAACCAGGAATATGATCATGTACATAAATAAATTGTTACCACAAGCTGAATTGGCTCAAAATAATCAACAGAACCGCCCATTGGTTGATTTAGCAAAGAAAAATTTAGCTAAATATTATTATTTTACAACCCACAAAGGCAACTAAATATTAAGACAAATAGGTAAATTGCATGGAACTTTTTTTTTTTTTTTTTCCATAAATAAATGAAAAGCCACTTCGATCAGCCCTCACCATGGGATTAGTGCATCTGAACAGAAATCGGCACCCTTTGATGTTTGTGTTGTCTAATTTAACAATCAAATCTAGAAGGCAAAGCCTGCAAATGTTACTGCTCCAAAGGGGTGAGAATAAATAAATCACACAGCAGAAAACCAGAGTTATATCATCAAAAAACCATCGAAAGTGTTGCTGGTTTTCAACTCTAGCATCTGCGTTCGAACAGAAGAAGTGCCCAGACCCTGACAAGAGTTATCACCATTAGTTGTGTTCAGCTGTGCGTGTCTTCTTCTTTATCAATTCCTCCTCCTCCATTTTCACATGCAGTACTCTGACACTCATACTTAACTAGTTATAAACGAAAGTTAAATGTAGATATTAATTACCTTCTCCCATGAATATGAGAAGGGAATAGAATCCTGTCAATTTTAAATGAAATGGATAATATTTATTTAGTATAAAATAAGGGATAATATTGTCTTAATATTAAAATTGAAAGACTAAATATACAATATTACCTCTCATTTTACACTAAATAAATATTATCCATTTCATTTGAAATGAGCAGGATCGTATTCCCATGAGAAGACGTTGGCACAGGCTAATAATTAATTGCAAGACCTCCTCAGGCTGCGTCACCCAGGTGAAAACATATCCTTCTTAAATTATTGTTCAGTGAAAATATCTTCTCAAACTTTTAATTGAATATCCTTTCAAATTATTAAAAACAAATTATCAATGTCTTACAAATTAATAAAAAGATAAAAATACTAAATAAATTTTACAACTAGACAAAAATATCTTTATAAATTAAAAAAAAAATAGAAGATAAAATCTAATATAATGAATTATTAATGAGAGGTTTGAGGAAGGTAATTTTCAATATGGTTGAATATCAGATGACCAAAATATATTTCAAAAAAAATAAAAATCAGATGACAAGCGACTCATAGCAGGTGAAGAGTAGTCTGTCAATTCATCAACAGCTTTATCCACGTGAAGAGCAGTGTGTGTCATATGGTTCTGTTTGGGGATAAACCGAGGTGGACCATCTCAAACTTTCAAAAATTAATTTTAATATTTTTATTTTTCATATCACATTAATAATTTTTTTTTATTTAAATAAAAAATTATTATAAAATAAAAAATTTTATTTTTTTTATACAAAATATTTTTATTTTTTTTATATTAATCAAATCTGTTATAATATTAATTTATTTTTTCAAGTATAGTGCCAAACACGGTCATAATTCATAAACCAGGCTAACATTTTCGCAGGTCTCGTATGCACCCATTCCAAACAATAATTGCTTTTGATTCATTTTTGTCAAAAATATTAAAAAAAGAAAAAGAAAAAAGATATTTGACTGCTAAAAAGAAGAAGCCCTTGTGAACGTTGGTGGCAGGAAAGTATCCAAATATGAGTGAAAAAAATAAAATAAAATAATTCAGCAAAGTAGTTTCTTTTGACGCTCAATGTAAAATTGAATTAGTTCAATGACTCAAGTAAATTTTTTAAGTGATTAGATATATATTAAGATATAAATTTAAATCTTCATAATAATTTTTTTATATATATACCTAATTAATATTAACTACTCATTAATATCCTGATGGAAAATATCACAATATTCTATCGTAGCACTCAGGTCTTTTGCCCTCTAACGAGAGAATGTCACGTCAATTAAATGCACAAAACTGCACAAAATTTACCTAAAATAAAAACACTATATCCCAATATTGTTAAAAGTATTGGTGCTGTCAAAATCCCAACGCGGAAGATCGCCAATTCCCTACAACCAGGCATTTCTATATCAGACCAACTTCTCGATCCCTTGAGGCTTTCTGTCTACGAATCTTCACCAAAGGCCATCATGCAGTGGCAGAGGACATGCTTTTGGTATCAGTGAATATTTGGTGCAATAAATTATTATTATTATTTTTTTATGTCAAAGAATCTCTTCAAGAGAGGACCCTTTAGATTCATTCTTCCAGAGTAAATTTTAGTCCTATATATATCGTACCATTAAAAGTTTTTTTACACGAAACTAATTAAGTATTTGGCTTTTCACTAAGGGATATGACCTCAAAAAATTGTTTGTACTCATGAGATATTAAACCTTGGACCTTAAAATAAATAAACCCTCAAAACCAAGGCTTTCAGGAGTTGCAATAAATTAATCAATGGTTTCATTTCATTGCTTTCTATGCTTCGTGCATGCACCCAAGTTTATAATTTTCTTTTGGGAAAAGTCTATGACTATCTGTTAAATTACTATTTAATTGATGATGATTCTTTCAAACTTTTAATATATATATGGACAATATTTTGCCCTACACTACCAAGAATTATAAATGTTTTCCAAGATTAGTTAAAAAACAGAAACGCCCTTCTTGATTGTTTTTTTTTTTTTGGGGTAACAACCTTCTTGATTGTTTTGTTGCTAGTAACCTTGGGAGTCGCACAACATATGCTACGAAGAGACTAACTTCAGTTTGAGTGAACCATGGTTTGGTTTTCTGAATCAACTTTCCTCTTCCTTCTCTCTACCCCACTTTTGCCCTTGAATCATCTAGCTAGCTCCCACCTTTAGCCATGTCACCAATGATCACACCCATAACAAGTAATCACCCCCCAAATCGCACCGAATATCTTAAAAATTCTCAAAATATTCTTTTTAATCCTTGCAAATTTTATAGATTTTATAGGGGTAAAAAGGTCATTTCACATATTCATTGTTTGATTTAACCCTAAACTCTAACGGGAAGGGTGACATTGTAATTTTTTTTTTTAAAAAATGAATATATTAAATTGAGATATTTTAAAATTTGAGGAATAATTGCAAAATGGTAAAAATGGATAAATTAAATAAAGTTTTATTAAACTATTATGATTACTCCTACCAGAAACAAACTAGTTCTGTTTTGTTTTTTATTTTGTTATTTTGTTTTTTTTCTAATTGAATAAAAAAATAGTTACTAGATGGATCCTTCCCGCTTCTAATATAAACGGAAGAGGAAGAAGAAGTGAGTGAATTATAATTGAATAAGGAAACTATTTCTGTTTGAATGTCGTTGTTTGTGATTTGTTGCTTTCAACAATTGAAAACAACGCTAAAGTCTAAAGACAGTTACCCCCGACCCACCCACCCCATGCTTGTGGCTGCAGCATATCCCCAACTACACTTCATTTTGTATGAATCTGAAGCCTAGCTAGCAAACCAATTTTGAAAATGTAACACCAAGTGATTTTTTTACCCCAAAAAAGACAATAGTATGGGACAGCCGACATATGTCACTTGTCCATTTCTTCCTCTCTCATCTATAATTGAGAGAGCGAGAAAGAGAAGGTGCGGGCTAGCTAAAAAAAAGGCAGAAAAGAAAAAAGGAGTAAAGTAGCCATTAGCCAAAGGGTGACCGTGGTGGGAACCATGCACGTGCAGCTTTTGCGCTATCTTTTTTCTTTTTGATTTATCTAATTCTTCAGTCTGACATTATAATTGTAAGAAAAAAGTTGAAGATCAGTACTCTCTATTTCTAAGATGATGAGAAAGTAAAAATAAAAATAAAAATCTCTGATTGATTTGGGTTAAAGCATATCTAGAGAGAAAGACACAGAGAGATGGAGATTATTAAGCATTGCAGTCACGAGCATGTGTTATCGCTGAGTGAAAATAAGAGAGACGATAAGGTTCTATGCAAGGGATGCAATGAACAATGCGATGAAGGTCCGATCTACAGTAGCATGGAATCTTATTGTAAAGTACTGAAAAATGTTTTAAAAGTTCAAAATGTTCATTTCAGCTACTAGTGAAAAATGTCTTAAAACTACAAGGGGAGTGTTGGAATTCTGATACATATATTGTCTACTTCTATATGCGTTGAGGCATCAATTAATAATTTGTTGATAAAGCTTGTTCCTTGAACTGGCCATGAATTGTTGAACAGTGTAGCATAATTAGCATCTTCAGAGGCTTGAGTTTAGTAGAATGATTTTCATATTTTGAAATTAAAATCACAATATGTTAAAAGGAAAAATTAGATAATATTGAACTAACGATTTAGCGAGGACAGTTTTTTTCTAAATTTAGTTGGATTCTTCCTTCTTAATCTATTGAACTAACATTTATATTTGGAGCATGCAATTATCACATATTTTTAGAGCATGAGGATAAATGATAATTTAATATACTAAGTGTTTGAGAATTTTTTTTTCCACCCAATTTGAAATTTTTTTATTTATCCTTTTTACTGTGAATCTGCCTTGTTATAGCAAGAGGTGGGGGAGAACACGATTGTAGATCCTTTTCCTGTTTTGTTTTCCCCACATTTTGTTCATATGTTAAATGTCATCAATTATATATAATCTCAGTTTGTATGAAGTTTTAGTGATTTTTTAATTTGAATCATAGAGTTTAAAAATTGGTAATTTACCTTTTTAATATTTCAAAAAAAAATTAATTCAGACATTCAGTTTCTAATTTTCATCTAATTGGATGAAGAAAAAAAAAAGAAGAAAAAGAAGAAGAAATATGAAAGTAATTACGTAATTTTGTAGATTTCTGTCTAATTTTAAAAAAAAATTAATAACAAAAAGTTTAAATTAAAAATTTTAAAATATTAAAAAATATATTATCAATTTTTAAACTTTAAGATTTAAATTGAAAAAACTCTTAAAATTTTATCGGCTAAGGTTAAATTTTGCACTTGAGACTTTTGAGAGGGTCTGGGCTAAAAAAAAAAGCAGAAAGGTGACCGTGGTGGAACCTGCACAGCTTTTGATCTTATCTTTATCTTTTTGCTTTATGATATAAATGTATTTTTAAATATTCTCTCATGATCTTCTGCATGTATTTCTGACATTATATGTAATAATCGTAAGAAAAATGTTGAAGAGGCACTTCTTAATTAGCAGATCACTCTCTAATATTCCTTTTTCCTGATTTGGGTTAAAACATACCTAGAGAGAGACAGAGATATGGAGATTATCAAGCATTCCTTTCACGAGCATCCGTTATCGCTGACTGAAACGAAGAGAGAAGATGAGGTTTTTTGCGGAGCTTGCGATGAAAATTGCGATGAAGGCGTGATGATGTACAGTTGCAAGGAATCTGATTGTTGGTTCAACCTGGACGAATCATGTGCAAAGCTACCGCAGGAGTTGCACAACCCACTTCTTCACCCACACCCTCTTTCCCTACACCCACAATACGGCGAGTTTCGGTGTGATGCTTGTGACCGGTTTTGCTTTGGCTTCACCTTCCGCTGCGACGAGTGCGACTTCAAGGTTGATGTTCCGTGCGCTTTGATAAGGCCTGCAGCGAAAGAAGAAGGGGAGGAGGAGGCAGAGGCAGTTGTTGTTGGTACTCATCATTTTACCCACCACCACCAGCATCCATTGGTACCCTTGGAGAACATACCTGCTAGTCGCATTCGCTGTTACGTGTGTGGAGGATGGTGCTCGGGCCCGAAGACCTATGGTTGCCTCCCATGTGGCTTCTTTCTCCATCCCTCGTGTTTTAAGTTGCCGCAACAGATTTCCCATCCCTTTCATCCATACCACCCTCTCACCCTAAAACGCATCAAGGATAAAGGTAGTCGACGATGCAATGCCTGTCGCAATGATATCTACGGGGACGTCGACTGGTACGAGTACGTCGGCTGCTTCGCCTACTTTTATGAGCACTGTAACGATACGAAGACTAGCTTTTGCTTGCACAGAGAATGCACTAGTGTGATAATGCCTGCCATAACATACGAAGGCCACGATCACCTTCTTCAATTCGTGGGCAATACTATAGATCTGATCAAGTACTGCAGCGCTTGCAAATCCACTTGTGAATCATATGGTTTCAGATGTCTAGATCTGCATTTCGAAGGTCAACTGATCAAGCACTGCAGCGCTTGCAAATCCACTATTTGTGAAGAATCATACGCTTTCAGATGTCTAGATTTGGATTGTGATTTCAATCTCCATCTTACGTGTGGTCCATTACCATCTACCATTCAACACAAATCCCACATTCATCCCCTTATCCTTACAAATTGTCCCATTGAAGATGAAATGGATTGCGAGCCGGACGAATTCTTTTGTTATGCTTGTGAGGAACAAAGAGACCCATTCTTGCCCATTTATTATTGCAACGATTGTCCTTTTGTTGCCGGAATTTCTTGTGTCATCTCAGAGGTACTTAATAAGCAAGCTCATATATCAGATTGATTTCAAAGTTAAAATAATAACTTACAGGGAAATAAATAAATAAATAATTTGGCACCACTATGATTTCCTCTTAACATAATTTTTACAATGGGTTCATGTTCGTGACTTAAACATTTCGTTAATTGGTTTTCAGATAGTATCATTGCTAGAGGGAGAACATGGGGATGTGGAGCTCAGGAATCCTTTTGAACAGTTTGGAAAGCTGATTCGTGAGAAACAAGAACAACGAATGATCAAGCCTGGTTCAACCTTGTTTGATATTTTTAATTCTTTGAGTCAAGCAGGGAAAAATGAATTGGATGGTGCTTTTCGATGGATTAGGTTGTTCGATAGAAGTGCTTTGGAAACAATTATTTCAAGAGATTGGAAATGCACAGAAATTACTTTCAAGGGTGACTGGGCTTACACATAATTCATGAAATTTGTTAATATCGGCATAGAGATTCCTATAGAATTTCAAGATGCAAAGGAAGTTGTTCGAATTTCGGATTTCAAGTTTTGCTATAAGCTGTGTGAAAAAGAAGAGGTTGTCGATATTGAGGATTACAAGATTACTAGAAAGTTGGCCCCTATCTTGAAGGGCTTACTTGCCAAATACGGGGATGTTAGCATTGAGTCCAAGTTAAGTCCAAAGGTGAAACTTTATTTCTTGCACATGTTATGTGAGTGCATATATAGCATGATAAATACCAAAGTTGTGGATATCACCACAAATGATCTTCTCAACTGGTGGACATGCTTGGAAATCTCAAAACGGGCAGGATTTAGAATTCAATTTGCCTCTGATCATTTGAAGAGAGTTGCACTTGCTCATTTTGGTCTTTCTATTGAAAAGCAAGGAAGCAAGGCTCTTGCTCAACTTGATAGAGATATCGAGGCACTAAAAGAGAAATGCGAGCTCATAACATCTATACAATCCAACTTAATCGAGAAATGCTCGAGAGAGACTTCGATGCGGAAGGGATGGAAAGCAGGTGTTGGACTACTGTAAGTGTTTTTGGTTAGTTGTATAATCTCTCTTCATTCTCAGAATAGCTGATAAATCAAGATTTTATTGTCATCTTATTCATAGTTTCATGGGTTTCTTTTATCATCTTCATTTGTCGTTTCAGGCACAACTCTTCTCAAAATTCATTTATCTTAACTTTTACAATTTAAAATTTAAACATAGCAGTTTACAATATAAGATATTCTCATACTGACTTTCGTGAGGTTTCATAAGTTATTATTCATCTTGTTGACTAGTTTCAACTCAATACATGTATGCACATATGTTAGGAATTGCTTTAGGGCTTGAGAGACCTCTTTGTAAAATGGGCGGAGCATTTATATGAGCCCATTGCATTTGAAAGCCCAAAGAGTGCTGGAAAATTATCATCTCCATTTTGCTAGCTAGTTATATTATTTTATTTTCTTGAATCTAACTTTTAAAAAACAAAAATTAAATAACTTGGTAACATATTCACTATGTGACATTATGTACACCATTAGATGTCACAAAATAAAATATTGACTATAAAATAGCTTATCTCCATTGCAAGTAAAATGGAGAGAATCATAGCTAGCCCCTCTTTTTCGCAAAGGCATATTTTATTATAGATGCATTTTTAAATGATTTTCACATACATTTATGAGAAAATTGCATGCTCTAGCTATTTAATAAATTAAGTTCAAAAAAATTTCTCCAACCTAATTTAAAAAAAAAAAATGTTCATCGTGTATTTATTTGAAACACATACACTTCATATTAGCTTTAAAATATATGATTAATGCTACAGTGACTAGTGTTAAATTTCGATTAGCTTTCTTCTTAAAATAGTTCAGATTTTGCTGCTGCATTCCTCGAGAATTATGGGTCTCCATTGGGTGGTTTCTACTTTGTAGTCCATGATAATTCCCCAATAGTTCAAGTAAAAATAATATAATTAAAACTTGTTAATTTGCTATCAGCATTTTGAGTATCTGTTTGCTTGCAAAGTTTAATTTCACTTCCTTTTACAGTGAAGATGAGATCTATTTCTTTTTTTATTACAATGTTCAAGACCTAGTTAATGACTTTGTTGAGACAGAAAAACATTATGAGACTTTGGCTACAACAATGAAAATGTAACGACAACCCCTTTTTTTTTTTGTAAAAACAATCATTTTCTTGCTCCAGTAGTCCCTCAAAAATATTTACCATACTCTAAAATTATTTTAATTAGTATTTAATATTTTATTTGTAAAAACAATCATTTTTTTTTTATGATCCCACAATTCATGTTTTTTGCGTTTAAGTGTAATGGTTGTGGCAACATTTGCAGGGACTTCTACTACCGCTGCGACAAGTGCGCCGTCGACCTTGATGTTAAGTGCGCTTTTATAAGGCCTGCAGCGATAGAAGAAGGGGAGGAGGCAGAGGCAGTTGCTGTTGGTACTCATCATTTTAGCCACCACCACCAGCATCCATTGTTACCCTTGGAGAACATACCTGCTAGTCGCATTCGCTGTTACGTTTGTGGAGGATACTACTCGGACCCGAAGACCTATGGTTGCCTCCCATGTGGCTTCTTTCTCCATCCCTCGTGTTTGAACTTGCCGGAAGAGATTTTCCATCCCTTTCATCCATACCACCCTCTCACCCTAAAATCCGTCCTTATCAAGGACCCTCTCATCCTAAAACGCATCAGGGATGATCATGTTAAATGCAATGCCTGTCGCAAGGATATATACGGGGACGGGGCCTTCGCCTACTTTTGTGAAGAGTGTGACTTCAACCTTGATGTTGCGTGCGCTTTTATAAGGCCTGCAGCGATAGAAGAAGGGGAGGAGGAGGCAGAGGCAGTTGTTGTTGGTACTCATCATTTTACCCACCACCACCACCAGCATCCATTGGTACCCTTGGAGAACATACCTGCTAGTCGCATTCGCTGTTACGTGTGTGGAGGATGGTGCTCGGACCCGAAGACATATGGTTGCCTCCCATGTGGCTTCTTTCTCCATCCCTCGTGTTTTAAGTTGCCGCAAGAGATTGTCCATCCCTTTCATCCATACTACGGCACTCTCACCCTAAAACCCATCAAGGACCCTCTCACCCTGAAACGCATCATGTATGATCATGTTAAATGCAATGTCTGTCGCAAGGATATCTATGGCAACTTCGCCTACTTTTGTGAAGAGGGCGACTTCAACTTTCATGTTGAGTGCGCTTTGATAAGGCCTGCAGTGATAGAAGAAGGGGAGGAGGGTACACATCATTTTAGCCACCACGAGCATCCATTGCTACCCTTGGAGAACATGCCTGCCGATCGCTTTGACTGTAACGTATGTGGAAAATACTGCTCGGACCATAAGACCTATGGTTGCCTCCCATGTGGCTACTTTCTCCATCCCTCGTGCGCTTTGATAAGGCCTGCAACGATAGAAGAAGGGGAGGAGAAGGCAGAGGCAGTTGTTGTTGGTACTCATCATTTTACCCACCCTCATGAGCATCCATTGCTGCTCTTAGAGAAGATTCCTACCGACCTCATTCGCTGCAGCGTATGTCGAGAATACTGCTCGGACCCAAAGACCTATGGTTGCCTCCCATGTGGCTTCTTTCTCCATCCCTCGTGCGCTTTGTTAAGGCCTGCAGCAATAGAAGAAGGGGAGGAGAAGGCAGAGGTAGTTGTTGTTGGTACTCATCATTTTACCCACCCTCATGAGCATCCATTGCTGCTCTTAGAGAAGATTCCTACCGACCTCATTCGCTGCAGCGTATGTCGAGAATACTGCTCAGACCCGAAGACCTACGGTTGCCTCCCATGTGGCTTCTTTCTCCATCCCTCGTGTTTGAACTTGCCAGAAGAGATTTTCCATCCCTTTCACCCTGAAACGCATCAAGGATGATGATCATACTAAATTTTGCAATGCCTGTCGCAATTATATCTACGGGGACGGGTGCTTCGGCTGCTTCGCCTACTTTTGTGAGCACTGTAACAATACGAAGACTAGCTTTTGCTTGGACGCCGGATGTGCTAGTGTGATAATGCCTGCCATAACATACGAAGGCCACGATCACCTTCTTCAATTCAACCACAATATTAGAAAGATTAATAGAGATGATGATGAATTGATCACCAAGAACTGTAGCGCTTGCAAATCCACTTGTAAATCCACTTGTGAATCATATGGTTTCAGATGTCTAGATCTGCATTTCGTCGACACTAGAGGCCTTTATGTTGAGTACAACTGCAGCGCTTGCAAATTCACTACTTGTGAAGGAGCATACGCTTTCAGATGTCTAGATCTGGATTGTAATTTCAATCTTCATCTTACGTGTGGTCCATTACCATATACCATTCAACACAAATCCCACATTCATCCCCTTATCCTTACAAATTGTCCCATTGAAGATGAAATGGATTGCGAGCCGGACGAATTCTTTTGTAATGCTTGTGAGGAAGAAAGAGACCCATTCTTGCCCATTTATTATTGCAACGAGTGTCATTTCGTTGCTGGAATTTCTTGCGTCATCTCAGAGGTACGTACTTAAGCAAGCTCATATATCAAATCTTATTGCAAGTTGAAGAATATTGATTTCAAAGTTCAAATAATAACTTACAGGTAAATAAATAAATAAATAATTTGGCACCACTATGATTTCTTCTTAACAAAATTTTTACAATGGGTTCATGCATGTTCGTGACTCAAATATTTGGTTGGTTCTCAGGTAGTATCATTGCTAAAGGGCAAACATGATGGAGATGTGGAGCTGAGGAATCCTTTTGGACAGTTTGGAAACCTGATTCGCGAGAAACAAGAACAACGAATGATCAAGCCAGCTTTAACCTTGTTTGATATTTTTAATTCTTTGAGTGAAGCAGAGAAAAATGAATTGGATAGTGCTCTTCAAAGGATTAGGCAGGTTTTTCCAACTGCTTTGGGATCGAAACCAAAAATTTTCGGAGATTGGGCATGCAAAAAAATTATTTTCAAGGATAATGGGGCTTACACACAATTCATGGAATTTGTTAATATTGGCATAGAGATTCCTATAGAATTTCGAGATACAGAGAAAGATGATGAGATTTTGGATTTCAGGTTTTGCTATAAGCTGCTTCCAAAAGAAGAGGTTGTTGATATTGAGGATTATAAGATTACTCGAAAGTTGGCCCCTATCTTAAAGGACTTGATTTCCAAATATGAGGATGTTAGTGCTGAGTCTGAGTTAAGTCCAAAGGTGAAACTTTATTTCTTGCACATGTTATGTGAGTGCATATATAGCATGATAAATACCAAAGTTGTGGATATCACCACAAATGATCTTCTCAACTGGTGGACAATCTTGGAAATCTCAAAATGGGGGGCTCATTTTAGAATTCAATTTACCTTGGATCATTTGAAGAGAGTTGCACTTGCTCATTTTGGTCTTTCTGCTAAAAAGCATGGAAGCAAGGCTCTTGCTCGACTTGATAGAGACATTGAGGCACTAAAAGGGAAACTCGAGCACTTAACACCTATAAAATCCTGCTTTATCAAGAAATGCTCGAGAGAGACTTCAATGCGGAAGGGATGGAAAGCTGGTGTTGGACTACTATAAGTGTTTTTGGTTAATTATATCATCTCTCTTCATTCTCAAAATAGCTGATAAATCAAGATTTTATTGTCCTCTTATTCATAGTTTCATGGGTTTTTTTATCATCTTCATTTGCCGTTCTAGGCACAACTCTTCTCAAAATTCATTTATCTTAACTTTTACAATTTAAAATTTAAACATAGCCGTTTACAGTACAAGATATTCTCATAGTAACTTTCATGAGTTCATAAGTTATCATATATTCATCTTGATTGTTTGTTTCAACTCAGTACATGTAGATAAGTATGCACACATGTTGGATATATGCTCAACTACTAGTTAGGAAATGCTTTAGGGCTTGAGGACCTCTTCATAAAATGGATAGGAGCATTTATGCGAACCCAACGCATTTGAAAGCCCAAAGAGTGCTGGAAAATTATCATCTCCATTTTGCTAGTTACATTATTTTATTTTCTTGAATGCAACTTTTTTTTAAAAAAATTAAATAACTTGGTAACATATTCATCTCGTAATATTATGTACACCATTAGATGTCACAAAATAAAATATTATCATCTCCATTTTGCTAGTTACATTATTTTATTTTCTTGAATATAACTTTTTAAAAAAAATTTAAATAATTTGGTAACATATTCATCTCGTGACATTATGTACACCATTAGATGTCACAAAATAAAATATTGACTATAAAATGGCTTATCTCCGTTGCAAGTGAAATGGAAAGGATCCTAGCCCCTCTTTTTCGCAAAGGCATATTTTATTATAGATGCATTTTTAAATGAATTTCACATTCATTTATGTGAAATTGCACACTCTATATAATAAATTAAGTTCAAAAAGATTTCTCCAACCTAATTTAAAAATAAAAAATAAAAATTTGTTCATCGCTTATTTACTTGAAACATGTACACTTCATATTAGCTTAAAATATATGATTAATGCTATAGTGACAACTCTGTTACAATTTTTACCTTTGGTGATTCTAGTCATGTTTCTTTGTTGCCTATGCGTTCTTGCTGAATTTCTATTAGCTTTCTTCTCAAATAGTGCAGATTTTGCTGCTGCATTTCCTAAGAATTATGAGCCTCCACTGGGTGGTTTCTACTTTGAAGTAGTTCATGATAATTCCCCAATAGTTCAAGTAAAAATAATATAATTAAAACTTGTTAATTAGCTATCAACATTTTGAGTATCTGTTTGCCTGCAAAGTTAAATTTTATTTCCTTTTTACACTAAGATGAGATCAATTTTTTATATTACAATGTTCAAGACCGAGTTAATGACTTCGCTGTTGTTGAGATAGAAAAAACATGATTAGAGTTTGGATAAATAACAATGAAAATGTAAAAACAATCATTAATTTACACACACAACAAGAGATTCGAAGGAGATGGAAGAAATTCCAACTTTATTAGTAATAACAGGGTAATCATTTACCGTACATGGTTTCCAATAAATAGCTTTGCAAAGAAGAGGATATAAGCTCCAAATAATTGGTCTTCTGTATAGTATTGAGAAGGCGTAAACTACCTTATATGCTGTGTAATTAGAGTTTGATAAGAGCAACTAATGAACACCACTAGGAGGCCATGCCTCAAAATTGAACTCGAATTGAGACAACTGATTTGTTGCTCAATTTACAAGGACTATGATGATAATAATCAGAACAATTCCAGAGATCAACAGCAGAAAACACGCCTACAAACAGGTAATGAGAAATTAATTATATCAGATGTGTTAGTAAACAGAAGTTGACTCCATAATGTCTGAACAACAATTTGGATAATTCAGGAACAAATTTATTTAAGCAACTCGACTGATATTGTCAACTAGTGAAATTACAATTACTGGAAATATTAAAAGTAAACGTCTAAGAAGAACAACTAGCTAAAATTGAACGTGACAATGGTACCAAATATATTCATTGTTAAACGACATGTCCTAGGCCAGATCTCAAGGCCACCATCTTGGCCCAAAGACAACATGAATGGAAACAGGAAGATCTCTGTACAGGCTGTCTAATGAGAAAATGACCAAAAAAAAAAATTCAAAAAAGAAGAAAAGGTCGTAAGCAACATAAAAGAATATAAGAGCATTCCTGTTACCATCATCAAGTTGTAGTCAATACAACAGGAGAGTATATATCCCCACTTTTACAAGAGCCCAGAGATCATGTCTACCAAAAGTAAAATTTATAAACTTAATGCCAGTCCAGATATTGAAAAAAATTGGTATTGTCACTCGAATGTAAGCTAAAGCATAGTTAAGAGTTACTTTTCAACTACCACCAACATTCCAGTCCCAAAAGGTAAAACTCGAAGAACATAGAAAAAATGAAACAAAAGAAAATCACTTTAATCAATTTTTACCAAAGATGAACCAGATTTTTGGATATTTGATGCTTTCACAAGTTGTGAATTAGCTTGCGTAGTTGCAGCATGGGAGCTTTCAATGTTAGAACTAACGTCATCTGAGGGGATAAAGAGCACTCATTAATTAATTAGCATAATCAGTTTAGAGTATGCCAAGAGAAACCAAGAGTGAAAACTTGGAAAATTTAGATGACTATTAAGAACACAGGGCTTACCAATCATTTGATCATGAACCAGCACGTCCAACTGTGTGATCTCGTCCGCACAAAATGTAATAGAAACTGAGGTTGCACTATTCTGCATTTACGCAAGCATCTAGGTTTCTGATTGGCTAACCAGGTCTTGACTCAAAGACCTTAAGGGTCTTGACTGGCAATGTTCAGGCAGTATATACGTATCGATAAGCTGGAAGCCCCATGGCCTCCTTCCTTTAGAGACCCACATTTAGAGACAGATGCAGGCAGCATTGAAGACCTAACCTAGATTCTTCCGTTATATGCCAGGCAAGCCCTGTAATTCATGAAATTTATCTTGTTTCTGGAATCACCTGGGATATTCTAACCAGCAACCAAAGAGCTGAGAGGCATTTGGTTTGACGGGAAGAAAATTAATAATAATAAAAAAAATCAAGTCTTAGAAAGAGGAAGTCTACTCCATTTGTGTAGGTACGTTAACAAGAAAATAAATATTTTTAAGTATCTCCTAGGTACAGAACATCAATTGGTCTCCTTTGACAGTAATCCTCAAGAAAACGTCCCCAGTTCACAGAAAGTAAACATTTTTATGTGGCCCATTTTCTTTATGTAAGCTGGAGTTTTGAGTTTTTAGGATAGACAACTTGTGTGGCCCCCACCAGGAGGAGAAGAGGATATGGTGGGGGACGAGGATATAGAGGAGAACACATTTCCTAGCTAGAAATTCAATTAACCAAAGGCTATAAAATCACAAATGAAAATTTAATAATTGAAAACCTTTTTTTTTTTTTTTTGATAAGTAAAACCTTTTTTTTGTTTGGTTCTCACATTATGCCATAACAATAAAATATAATTATAATCTCTCAAGGCAAAGAACTTGCAAGTTGATGAACATAGAATAGTATTTTGTTAATATTATGAGAAGTGGTGCTAACCTTTTAAATTCCAGAAGAACTTGCCGTTCAGGAGTCCTAGATTAACTCATCTCCAGCTCCTGGGCATCATAACTGCATAGTGATTTGTGAAAGTTAAATATTTGATAAAAGATGACTGCTAAAAAGACGTATAGTCAGTATGCATGTATGTGAGTGTGCGCGATCAAATAATTGCTCAAGCTTCACTGACACCGCTAAATATTGCCTAGTCAATCTGTCCTAGAAATAAATTGACATTCTCATGGATGTTTGTGGAGTTTTAACGTTGCATTGTGCAGCCCAATTATAGCAAAATATTAGGTGAAATATTTACATAATTGACGATACCGGCAGTGAGGCTGGCCATGTGTAACATCATCAATACTTGCTTCATCCCATAACAGATGAACTTCAAAAAATGTACATAAATTTACGTGGGTCAAGAATATGGGTTCAAATTTGGAAAGAAAACCATTAACAATTTTGGGTTCTGCCAATCCAGTCAAATTTTTCTACATGATAGCTTCTTTCAACTTCATAGGCTGTGAAATCTTTTCTTGATAAGTACACAGGTTGTGAAATCTTATGCGCTTCCATTTTTTATTTTTACAAAATTCAACAATTTCACTTCTTATCAGAAAAATATAATTACCTTCAGGCTTCAATGCACCTTTATGATATGTTTGGCACTGCGATTTCATATAGACAAAAAGTACAATTTTAAATCAAATCGCAAAAATCTACTCTTTCAAATCCTAGGTAAGGAGGTGAGTTTTTTAAAACACATAATTTTAAAGGTTAAACTGCAACTTTAAAAGCCAACCTGTAATTTTGTCAAATGCTTAACTGCATTTTTAAAAATCACGTTTTCAAAAATTGCACTTCTTAAAATCATAAACTCAAATGGACCCTTATTTAGTATCTTGAGACTTTAAGCCAAACAAGGCAAAGACCAGTAACAAACATAGAAATATGAAGATGCAGAACTAGCCAAGTTGTCAAGAGACAACTATCTGGATGGAAGAACTTCATTAGGAACAAATGGAGGATACTTTGTTTCCCTCTCAATTGCAAGCCTTTGAGCCTTCTGAAATTCTTTAAGAACAGACTGGAAATCTTTTGCCAGCTTATCAGCGATCTTATTGGCAGCCTGCAGTTCAATGAATACATGTCAAGGCATAAGAAATGAAACCCAACTCCGTCCATCCCACAACCAAAACAAAGGAAATGGAGAACAAATAAATGACTCCCTCCTAACTAAACAGACATTCATATTGAAGGAAAGGTACATAAACATTAAAAGACCCATTTTTTTTTAATACAGTAGAATAGGATGGAAGGAGAAGCATATGTAAGTGAACCAAGAGAACAACACAGAGAAAGAGAGTTATCCAATGAAGTGTTAACTTCTAAAATTATATTAAATATCCGCTTACACTAACTTCCTATGAATTTTTTTTTTTTGTAACACGACCATAGGTGTGACTACAAGGATGCAAAAAACTAAATTCAGTACGCTATCTCCTCTAATTTTGCAGAGAAGAATCTGAATACCTTAAGAAAGTTCACCGGAGATACCCAATAACAGAAGAACTATCCACTGTCCCAGTTATTTTAGACAACTGTTGTTGCAAAGATCCTTTATGAAAATTCTAGTTATCTTAATCTTAACAGTCAAGATTAATAAAGTTATCAACTTTAAAAGCCAAACACCACAGATATCAATACCAAAATCAAAGCGAGCATAAAATAAATCAACAAAGAGGTTTTGGTAACAAAGTAAAAACCTATTGGAAAAACTCTTCAAATAAGGAAACTACTCCGAGAGCCAACTAACTCTAAAAGCATCCACTATAGAACACTTAATGTTACAAATTGTTTTACTTACAAAATATTTGTATCTTGAAGATCCAATCTCGTAAACTTCCATCGTAGTGGCTCCAAAACCTATGGCCTTCTTCTATATGGATCACCTTCACAAACAAACCTCGTATGCTTCATAAACTAAAACCTCGTCCGCTTCATAAACTAGAACTCTGGTGACTCCAAGCTATATGTGCTTTGAAAGGCTACAAATAAAGTAGGAGAAGGTTTTGATCTGTTTAGGCTCAAGAACAATAATAAATCCCTCCAAAACACTCAAGTAACTATATTTCTCCCTTCTGAAAAGACGTGTCTTATGATCCTTATATAGAGAGGAGGGAAAATAGGCTTTTTAGGTCAAAGTAGACTACTTTTAAAACACTGGTGACTGGGCTCAATTGACTGAGGCTCAATCTTGGTCAATCGAGCACTAGCATTTCAAGTATAAAAACTGCCCTAAACTACCTTGGTCGACCCAATGTCTTGGATTTTTATATGAAGTATCAATGCATCACCTCGGTTGGCCGAGGGATCCACCAAGCTATTATGTCCAGATTTTTAGATTATTATTGACAACCTGTTTTGATCTAGTAAACATCAGAATTGAAAAGGCTATGAAATACAAAGTTGTACGTAGCATTTTGCGTCAGCTTTCCAACACTACTAAATTTTCCTTCATCTGATGTCAGAATCAAAAGATATGGTCATTTTAATCCAACTAGATCTACGTTGGATAGCATACACAAACTTGAACTCTCATGTTTTGGATCAACTTTTGTACCAACTTAACCCTAGACTTAAAACTTACAACCAAACATGTTTTGACAACTGAATTTGCCAATACTAAAAACCTTGCACTTTATGTTGCTTTCTCGGCAGAAAACATATTTTTGTGGCTTCAACACAAGAAATGATCAAATTAGTTCAGGAGGGTAGATCACTCCTTAGGCTACTAAGAGAACCAATCCAGTAGCCACCAACGAAAGCAGAACCGATAAGTTTTAGTTATGGTATATCACAAGGGACTGCCAGGGAGACTCAAATCTGAGAAAACATTTTATATTCCCTTGTTCCAGCAAAAGCAACCAATTTGGCGACTGCACTGCACACAGCCACCAGAAATCATCCACATTGGTCCAATACCCCGTCTCCTCATCCAGACTCACATATCTTAAGTCCTCCTCCACACCTTCATAGCTCAAACAGTACAGGGCAAACGCACGCCGCTACTATCCTTGATTATCCCCCTACTCCTCACTCTCAAATAGAAATCACACCCTTCACATTGTGAATCCGAATTTGATGCAACGCCATCATAAACACACACCCCTCAGCTTTGTCAATCAGAATTGAGTCTAATACCACCCCAGCATAAACCCTACAATTCCTCAGCCTATGAAGAAATAATGCAACCAATCAACTTTACCTTGCAAGAATTGAGATCGGAAACCGTGAATTCTCCAATGTCGGAACCATTTTGCCTCTAAAACCTCGTGAACCCATCACCAGGAAAACCAATTTATCGTGCGAAGTTGAAATTGAATCGGATTTTTCTTCTACCGTGGTTTTTTTGGATTCAGTGGTTGAGTCTCTCCTGGAGGCTTTGTTCTCCTTTCTAGGGATGAGCTCGGAGCTCACATTGTCGTGGGATTGCCTGAGATTGGAGATGGCTATGAGGGAGGAGCGGACCTGGTAGGAGGGTAAGAAGCAGGAGCACTCGGCAACGAGCTTTTCGAGGTCGGAGATGGAGGCCGAGACCGAGCCGAGGTGGGCGAGTTGGGACTCGAAGGTCCCGCTTGGAGTCGGAGAAGCGGGAAAGGAAGACGGAGGTAGAGGTGGGCGAGTTTATATCCGAGTCGGATCGGCGGGCGAGCGAGTTTGGTGGCGGTTGGAGTGCTTGGTTTGAGAGTGAGAGTGATTCTTCTTATTCCGTATCCATTGTCTGTGACAGAATACAGAAAGAGGCTAGTTCAATTTTTGGGTACCAAACGACGCCGTACCCAACAACTGAATAGACTAATGAAAATAATATTATATAATTAACCTATTTCCGAAAACCACCATTGGGAGGGAAAATGAAGGGTTTTACTCCTCAGAGTCAGAAGGATATCACGAAAACCCAACCTAGTTCACCTTTCTTGCAGTTCCCCAATTCTCATACTCTCAACAACTTCTTCTCCCTCTCTCCTTTCCTCTCCATCTCCTAATACCTTCCCTCCAACCAAACCTTTTGCACCACCATTCTCCTGCCCAAAAGACGAAGAGAAAGAACAAAATAACTTGAAGTCGGAGATTGAGAGAGAGAGAGAGATCATTTACCGAAGCCAGTCGATCCATGGAGTAACGAAGAAATGCCTGCACCGTTGAGAATAATGAGATATAGCGTGGAGAATTGGAAACATGACTCTCAACGTGGCCAAACGCGTGGAGGGAGTTGGGAAAGGGGTTTGTTAGGATTCTTCCCGTATTGTTCTCCTAACGTTCTTCAAGTTTTATATAGAACATGATTTAAGAAAAAATAAAATTGTTGTACCATTTTTTTGCTAATAGATTAATTTTTATGAGTTAATAGTTAGGTTCTAATGCTTTAAAACTTGTTTTTGGATTCAAAACTAAAACCTAAAGGTGGAAGGTTAACCTTTTAAGAATGATATAATCTAAAATGGATTTGCTCATCCTAAATTTGATGCTAATATTCCAATTTTAGTGCTAATACCTAAAAAAACCGATGGTGGAGGCCATTACAATTTTATTTTTTCTTAAATCATGTTTTACGTAAGACTGTGAGAACACTAGAAGAACCTATAAAGAGAACCCTTAACATTTTCCGTTGGAAAAATATCTGGGCTGTTCAAAGTGGAATATGAATCCTCAGAAAAAAAAAAAGAAGGTGGACTTTTCTTAAGTAGTTATATTAATTTAAAATTATGGACTATAGTATTTATTGCTATTTTATAATATACTAGTTTTAAACTTTTAACTCGCGTAAATGCAATGCAATGCACGGGTTGTTTTATAAAGTTTTTTTTTTTTTTTTTTTCATTTTCAGATTTTAATTTAGAGAAAAAAAAATTACAAAAATTAATGTACTTTATAAATTATAATCAACCTTTTTCAATCTAAATTTCTTTAAAATTAGACTATGAAAATTATTTGCATATAGATAATACATGCAATTTACCAAATCTTTCATGTGAGATAGAGAAATCATCAAATAATTTTAGATACATGTAATTCAATTCTAACGTACCATGTTTTTTTTAAAAGTGATGATATATATTATTTTTTCTAATTTAAAAAAAGTGATGATATGATTAAACTATTCTTATACAAAAGTAAAGATGTGTTTGATATTACAATTTATAGACAAAAAAATACAAATTTAAATTAAATCACAAAAGATAAATTATTTAAAAATTATATTTTTTAAAAATTGTAATTTAAAAATGCAGAAAGGTAAAATCATGCTTTACATTTTTAATAAACACATTTTTAAATCGTTATTTT
Source organism: Carpinus viminea (assembly GCA_013348765.1). Taxonomy (NCBI): domain Eukaryota; kingdom Viridiplantae; phylum Streptophyta; class Magnoliopsida; order Fagales; family Betulaceae; genus Carpinus; species Carpinus viminea. Next base: position 3,532,559 of record CP054673.1, read on the forward strand.
TAAATCGTATTTTTTGAAATTGCAAATTCAAACAAGGTCTTTTTTATCAAAAAATAAAAATTTGTTGGATCACTGAAGAAAAGAAAAGGAAAGGAAAAAAAAAAACCTGAAATCAGCTTTACTTTTGACGTTTGATAGTGTTATCGAGCCTTATTCGATGTTATTTGTGAAACTTGGTTTGATCTATTTACTTGTTGACGAAATAGGAAAAGTATGATCTTTTGCTCTTTCGGTCGCACCAAAGCCAAATCATGGATATGTGCTGCTATACGATCGTTGCAAAAACCACGGGTTTTTTACCTTTTCATTCAAATGATGTCATCTCACTTATTGTATCTTAAAAAAATAAGAACGAAAACACCCAATCAAGCAACCCAACGGAGAGAGAAAGAGAGAACCCCATGGGGAAAACTTGTAAACCAGTGGAGAGAGAAAGAGGGGTCTGTCTTGCTCAAGCATGATCCATAATTGGGTTTGGTTGTGACCCAGCCGTAAGTCACCATCTCCGGCGAGTTTTGAGGCATTTTCGACAACTTTTTTACTAAATCCAACCTAAAAAATCGTTTCTAATGCCTCATAAATCAATTCTAATGCCACAAAACTAATTTCTAGCGCCTCAAAACTTAATTTTGGATTAAAAACTAAAACCTAGAAGGGAAGGTTAACCATTTTTGGGATTTTCTCATCCTAAAAAATTCCAGCCGTGGGTCTCGGTGGCCGGCCTGGATTGGGTCTCGGTGGCAAGCCATATCCAAGCCAGCCGTGGGTGCTGCAAAACCGGTCGTAGGTTCTCTTCTTTCTCTTCCTTCTTCATTCTTCCCCCATATCATCCTAAAAAATCTAGTGTTTTGGTTCTACACAAGCTTTTTGCAATTTTTTTAGCTTTAGATGAGGTGTCCTATTTTTATTGGGTGGCAAAAAACTCCACTTGGATGCCACAACTGTATCATCTATATTCTCATTTGATTTCCCCCTTCTCTAAGACTACTTTTGTTTATGAGTTTCTAAACAATTGTGCAGTATATGTGTGGTCAAAAATAATTTGTGAGGAGAATATTTAATGGTGTTGGGACAATGGGGAAGCTATATCTTTTACTTGCAAAGCAAGAGCTAGTGTCCCAAAGCCCATAGTTCCACCCGGTTTATAGGGATATATAGCAAATTGAAAGAAAATTTGTTGGATGCAAAAGGCATTGAAAAAAATAAGTATAATCTTATTAAGTTACTGAATTAATATCAAATATATGAAATGAAATGAAGTTGCTCCAGTCCAATCCCACGAGCTTATACATATAATCTTGAAACAATCAATACCACACGTTATGGAAGCCATCTTGCACAAACATGAGCAGAAACATTTTTATGATAGTTGTCATACATCGTCAAGCTAAAATTTTTAGCCTTATATACGGGCTTGATGCGAAGGATAGGCTAATAGCTACTTAGAGCTTTTACTAACTTCTACTTAATTTGATAGAATTACGGGTGTAATATATTGTTTTCGTCGATATCTTAAGTAGTACATGTTGTTATTACTATTCATTTTTGTAGATATTAATAACAACATGTACTACTCACATTTCGATGAAAACAATAGTTTACACCCGTAATACCATCAGATTGAGTAGAAGTTGTTAAAATCCCTTAGTAGTTATTGCATATCCTTTGCATCAAGCATATATATAGGCTAAAAATTTTAGCAGGACGATGTATGACAACTATCTTAAAAATGTTTACAATCATCAATCAATTGACACCATAATGCATTGTGCTATCAACATACAAATAAAACACATACAACACCATACCATATTAATCACGAAAGGGTGTCCACATATCAACATAGCACCGCAAAGTACGAGGAAGTGCCTTCTTCCACGAGTCAAGATTCGGCAAATCACCAGTAAGAGCAATGGAGCTATCATCCTTCCTATTCCCGAGGCTCAAAACGAAAAGCTCGTCGCCAAAAACCTTTTGCATCGCCTTCAAAGACTCCTGCATGACTACCTTCCCATCTATCAGCGAGTCCTCGGCCTCCACACAACTACCCCCAACATTAACCATCACTCTCCCACCTTTCCTCAAACATTTGGAAAGCTTCTCCCAAGTGATCGGATCCTGAAGCTCCGGAATCAGACTACCTTTGCTAAACAAATCCACAAAGATGCCCGACAACCCATCTCGAACACTGGCTTTCAGCGCATTGCCAACGTAAACGAAAAGCCTATTTGGGTGTTGTTTCTCAAGCTCCGCAAGCCCAAAAAACTCTCTCCCCACCGCAATCACAGAAGGGTCAAGCTCCCATCCATGAACAACCAATTCTGGGTACAACTCGAGGCACAAACGCGCAGATGAACCTGCTCCGAACCCGAGAATTCCCACGGGACCGGGCGGCAAGATGGGCGGCAAGGTGGCAAACACATCGAAGTAAGTGCTTGTGGGAGATTTCTTGAACAAAAAAGAGATGCTGTGGATGTTTCCAGGACGGTCCAGGAGCAGCAGCCTCGAGCCGGCGAAAGGGTGGTCGGCTTTTCTGGAGACCTCAAGGACGCGAATGTAATTATGTCTGGACTTGAACCTGGCAAGGATTTTGACGTCCTCGACAGGAATACCGTCGTCTTGGGTCTTGGTTGTGGGGGAGGAGTGGTGGGTCTGTTGGGACTTGGCTGTTAATGGGTGGTGGTGGATTGGTCTGTGGGAGAGAACGAGATTTGGAAGGGTGAGTTGGAGAGGATGATTGGAGATCTGATTTGGGTAGTGGATTAAGGGTTGGGTTTGGTAGGAGATTAACCCAACTGACATTTGCTGGATGGATCGGGAGGAAAGTTGGCGCCAGTGATCAACTTCGTTTCAAGATCCAAAAGATACTAACAACAAATCCAACTGTAGCCAAGATCGAATCTCGCTTCCGCTTTCACTGAAAAAAAAAATAGTTCCAAACAACGAAGTCTCATAAGAAATCCTCTTGCCGAAGCAATTTCTTGTAAGCAACATTAAAAGAAACTAAAATACAACAAATCAAGATAATTGTGTGTGTGTGTGTGTGTATATATATATATTTCGAGCAAGTATCCAAAACTTTGAAAATCAAATTTGCCAAGCAAACACTTGCAAGAAAAAAGATAGGTAATTACCTATTTCTCAAAGCTGCCGGCTCCAAATGTAAGGCCATTGAGCAAAATACCATTCGGCGCTCCTTTCATTGGAGCAAGAAAAAGAGGTTATCAGTCCATTGAGCCAAAATACCACTCGGGCATCGGCTCTCCACTCATTGGAGAAAATCTAGGGTTAGGAACGAAGAGATGATAGTGCAAACGAAAGAAGGGGCATTACGAAGATAAATAAGGCGAAGCGTGGAGTTTTCGATAATGAATGAAGGGCCGAGATTCGTTGCAGGAGATCTAAAGGGGGAAATTAGAAGGGAGTGTTCCGGGAAGGCAGACAAGGGAATTGCAATGAATGTGTTTTCAATGGTTGAGATTAAAATCGGAAGGATCCAAGGGCCTTGAGTGGTGGCTTTGTTCAAGCGAGTAAAGTCATTGATAAATTGCACAGGGAGAGGACGGCTACATCAGCCCTACGAGAATTAAGGGACAAGATTGAAATGTGTTCATCAATAAGATCCGCTTTAATATTTTTCTCATCTCTTTTCCATTTCTTCCTACAAATTTAATATATCAATCTTTAAATTTGTTAATTCATATAAACTCTATACAAATTCAATAATAGATTCATCAATTTACTATGAAAATGGTTAAAAATAAAATGAATTCTATTATTTCTTTAAATTTGACGTAAAATATAAAAAGATTATGGTCAAAATTGCTGAAGGATTCTTTCATATATTACATGATTTATTTTGGTTTTTATTGATATTACTTAAATAGAGTAAATGCTACTTAGTAAGGTATTTTTTTCACAATTAGTTTATAATGTTAATGTAACTATTTGTTTTGTTTTTACTTATCCAAAAAAAAAAACTATTTTGATCAATAATCTCTTTGGTTTTTTTTTTTTTTTTAACTAAGACTTATCCAAAAGTTCATTGAGACTGTCATATCAACAATATGAGATAAAAATGTAATTTATATCATTACTCCACACAAATTTATCGTACTCATTTTATAATGATTAACGTGATGTATTTTAAGTGCTTTTTATGTTGATGAATGAGTGGCTGACATAAAATAGAGCCTTGTGAATTCCAACATGAGAAGGAGATGGAAGAATTCCAACTTTTATTAGTAATAACAGGGTTAATCATTTACTTTACATGATTCACAATACAATATCAGCTCCAAATAATTGGACTGTACATTATAGATCTTCTTTACCGTATTGAGAAGGTGTCAACCATCTCTCATATGCTGTGTAATTAGAGTTGATAAGAGCAGCACAAGTTGGGCAGGACCACTTGCTAAGGACCCCCACTTGGAGGCCATGCCTGAAAAGTTGAACTCGAATTGAGACCAATTGATTTGTTGCTCAAGCTACAATGACTATGATGACAATGAGCAGAACAACTCCAAAGATCAACAACAGCAAACACATCTGTAAACAAGTAATGAGAAATTAATATCAGACGCAATTTGGATAATTCGGGAGCAAATTTATTTAAGCAACTCAACTAATCTTGTGAAACTAGTGATATTCCAATTACCAAAAAGAGTAAATGTCTAAGAAGAACAATTAGCATAAGTTATAACTTTGCTCCCAGAACTGTTAAACAGTAAGTAGTCAGTTTCAAACCATTTTAACCAAATATGAAAATACAGTATTTAGATCGGTTGCTTCCAACTGAGATTCAAGTTGCACAAAATTGAATGTGACAATGATCTCAAGGCTGCCATCTTGGCCCAAAGGCAACATGAATGGAAACAGGTATGTCAATACATGCTGTCCAATTAGACAATGACCAAAAAAATTTCAAAAAAGAAGAAAAAGAAACAGTCGTAAGCAACATAACCGTAGATGAGCATTTCTGTGACCACCTTCAAGTTTTAGCTGTCGATACAACAGGAAGAGGGCATATACCCTCACTTTTACAAGAGCCAGGGATCATATCTACCAAAAGTACCATTCATAAACTTGATGATGCCAATCAGATATTGACTAAATTTAGCAACATCCCAATCCTAGAAAAGGAAAAGCCTAGCTGTTAATGATCTAGGCATCTACATATTTTCTCTACATTACAATCAAAGAACATAGAAAAAGCGAAACAAAAGAAAATAACTTTAATCAAAGTTTACCAGAGATGAACCAGATTTTTGGGCCTTGGATGCTTTCCCAAGTTGTGAAGTAGCTTGTGTAGTTGCAGCGTGGGAGCTCTCAATGTTAGAACTAATGTCATCTGAGAGGATAAAAGGAACACATATGAGCATATTGTCATTATAAAGTATGCAAAGCATTCAAGAAACCAAGAGTGAAAACTTGGAAAAATTAGGACATATATGACTATTACGAACACAGGGCTTACCAATCATTGCACCTTGACCATGAACCAGCACAGCAAGATCCTTAAAAATCTCATTTACCTCAATTATTTGTTGCTGAATTTCTTGAATCCCCTGCTCTCTTTCTTCAATAATGGCTTCATTGAATACAATCTCATCCAACAGTGTGATCTCTTGTCTGCACGCAATGTAATAGAAACTGAGGTTGCACTATTTTACATCTCCAAGAAGGAAGGGAATTTTTATACATTATAATCAGAAAGAACATATAAGAATACTTGTCCTTACTTTTGGTCAACAAAAGATATAAGAATACTTATTTTTATTCGATTAGTAAGTTTTTTGACCCCAAGATCTAAGAATACTTACATACACAAAAGTGAAGGCCCTTCTATTATAAGGAGCATATCTAACACTTGCTCAAACAAGATAATGGGTATTGCTCACTTACTATCAAGTTATGAGCATTACATTCATGCATAACTTCCACAATAAGGTTAGCACAGCGTACAAAACAAGGTTTTCTCAGTTATTTAGACAAGCCCGAATATTAATTATACGATGTTGGCTATAAATTGCAGGTTGTGAGGCTGAATCCACTCAGTTCAAAGGTTACTGCCAGAAAATTCCAGAAACCTGTTTTCTTCAAGATCAGCCCCTTCTTGCCTTTGAATTTTAATCCATTTCAGTATCTAATCAGTCTACAAACCCCAAACTTTTCCTGCACCATTCCAAATCCTTAAATTGTAGCTTGCCCACAAGCCACCAATGAAGCTATGCTAGACAGGCATCCTTAGTTGTGTATTCTATAGAGAAATCACAAAATTGATTAAGAGAGCTTCTTCCTTCACACAGGATGAAGCATCCAGGTTCCTGGTATATATGTCTCAACAAGCTGAAACCCCAGGGCCTCCTTTTAGAGACCCGCATTTAGAGATTGATGTTGGCAGCATTGCAGACTAAGCTAGATTTTTCCATTATATGCCGGGCAAGCCCTTTAATTAATGAGATCTTTTATCTTGTTTGTGGAATCACCTGGGATATCCGCATTTAGAGATTGATGCTGGCAGCATTGAAAACTAAGCTAGATTTTTCCATTATATGCCAGGCAAGCCCTTTAATTAATGAGATTTATCTTGTTTGTGGAATCACCTAGGATATATATATATATTGAAGGTTAGAGTAACCATTTTATATGTCCCATTTTCTGAATCAAAGTTGGAGTTTTGGGCCTTGTTTGGCTAGGCCTGTTTTTGTATTTGTTTTCAAATTCATATTTTTTGTTTTTCAAAATAACTCCACTGCAGATTTCCAAAAACTGAGTGTTTCAATGTGAACAAAATTAGGAGTATAGGTACAAAACACAAAAACAGGTGTAAATAAAAAAAAATGATTGGCAATGATTGGTAGTAATCATTGATTTTTCTTCTGAAAAAAAATCTGGCCAATTTAGAAAACTCCATTACCTAAAACCCATCTCCCAATACCCATTCCCACGATCTGGATGATTCTGCAGCAAATCTAACAGTCCTTAGGCGCGGTAAGTATGGGGAAATGGACTATCAGGCCTAGCCTAAGTTTGTAGTAGTTGGATCACAGCCTGGCAGATGGGTCTCGGCCAATTATTTTGGCTGTTGGGTTTACACATATTGAGACACGAATTGGGCCAACAAGAATTTTATGGGGCTTAACAATGAATCTAAATGTTTTTTATTGGGTTTCAAAATAAACAGCCCAAACAATAAACTCGCATGGGTTTTAATAAAAAACTCAAAACAAAAACAAATCAAGCCTAGCCAAACAAGGCCTTGAGTTTTTAGGATAGACCACTTGCTTGGCCCCCACCAGAAGGAGAAAGGAAATGGGGGAGAACACATTTTCCTTGCTAGAAATTCAATTAACCAAAGGCTAAAAATCACAAAGGAAAGATTAGTAACTGAAATTTTTTTGTTTGCCTCACATTATGCCATATCAATAAAATAAAATTATAATCCTGAAGGCAAAGAACTAACCAATCTATGAACATAGAATAGTATTTTGTTAATATTATGAGAAGCGATGCTGACCTTTTGGATTCCAGAAGAAGAGCTTGCTGTTCAGGAGTCCTAGATGAACTTATCTCCAGCTCATGGACATCATAACTGGAAAATGATTTTTCAAAGACAAGGGGTGGAAGTTAAATATTTGATCAAAGATCATGCCTGTTTGTGAGTGTGTGCAACCAAGTAATTGGTCAAGCTTCACTAACACCAGTAAATATTACATAATTTATCTCTGTAGCCTGGGAATAAATTGATATTCTCATGGATATCTGCAGAGTTTGAACAATGCATTTTGCAACCAATTATATTAAAATATTAGGTGAAATAGTTACATAATCGATGATACTGGCATTGAGGCTGGCCATGTGTAATATCACCAATACTCGTTTCATCCTATAGCAGATGAACTTTACACAATGACCTTTTACATAGGTTAAGAAATATGGGTTCAAATTTGAAAAGGAAAACATTAACAATTTCAAGTTCAGCCAATCCAGTCAAATTTTTCGATGTAATAACTTCTTTCAACTTCATATGTCCTGAAATCTTATGCACTTCCATTTTTTATTTTTAGAAAATTCAACAGGTTTCACTGCTTATCAGAAAAATATAATTACCTTCAATGCACCTTCATTCAGCATCTTGAGACTTTAAACAAAACAGACAAAGACCACTTACAAACATAGAAATATAAAAATGTAGAACTAATCAAGTTGTCAAGAGACAACTACCTGGATGGAAGAACTTCTTTGGGAACAAAAGGAGCATACGTTGTTTCCCTCTCAGCTGCAAGCTTTTGAGCCTTCTGAAACTCTCTAAGAACTGCCTGGAAATCTTTTGTATGCTTAGCATCAGCGATCTTCTTGGCAGCCTGCAGTTTAATGAATACATGTCAAGGCATAAGAAATAAAACCCAACTCCATTGATCCCACCGCAAAACCAAGGGAAAAAAAAAAACAAAAAACAAAAAAACAAAAAAAAACTAATATATGATTCCCTCCAAACTAACCAGAAAGGCATATTGGAGGAAAGGTACAGAAAATTCTAGAAACATTAAAAGATCTTTTTTAAGAATACAGTAGAAAATGATGGAAGGAGCAGCATGTGTAGGTGAACCAAGAGAACAATTAAAGAGAAAGTTATCCAATGATGAAGTGTTAACTTCGAAAATTATATTGAATATGCACTTACACTAACTTGCAAATGATGATCAGTTTCGCTAGCCTCCTTAAGTTTAGCTGAAGTATCTTTCACCAACTGCCCAATGTGTAACCTTGACTTGTGCCTACAAGTTAAGTCATCCAATGTAAATACCAATGAAGAACAAGCTTTATTTGAAGGGAAAAAAATCTTTCCCTACGTGGCACCTTAAGAAAAACCAAATCAAAAAAATGTGAAGAAATAAAAATATTTTCTAGTAAAAAATTCCAAAAACAGCAAAACATCTTATGTGAGTAAATAACATGTTCGTGTGTTCAAAGTTTATAAGAATTGAAGAAGGCTTCAATTATATCAGGAGGCATTGGTCCAAAGCGTAATATTATTATTTTTTCCTGAGTGTCCAACGTGTATTGGCAAGACATCATATACACTCTTTCTCTCATGTACTTCTCTTTTTTCACTTATTCTATTTATGTTAACAGAACAATGTACAAGTACTTCTCACAAGCCTGTTTAATTTGCCTTCAATTCTAAACAAACCACTTTTATTTAGACAACATAAATTGTTTGGTTTGGGATTTCAAAATGCGCGATTTAAGTATTTGGTAAATCGCAGTTTATCCTTTAAAATCACAAGTTTTTAAAAATGCACCCTTTGCCTGCAATTTTTAAAAAACACACCTCCAAACTATACATTCTCTGCCCGCACTTAAACTTTTGCTATAAAAATAAATAAATAAATAAAAACATAAAAACCAGAAAAATCATTAACTTACTTTTATCCAACATTAAACGATAAAACCAAGAAGAAAATGAGCAGGAAAAAGAAAAAGAAAAGGAGAAAGAAAGAAAGAAAACAATAACAATACTACAAAAAAATTACACCTAGCAAGGCAATTGTTTGTGGGTGTTCTCAGGGAGTTAGGAGGAAACAAATTTTCAAGCAATCATAGCACAATGTGCAATCACTTATAGCACAAATTGTAAGCAATTCAAAGGGTTCTCAATATGATTTAACAAGAGCCAAGAAACCAAAACAAAACCCAGAAGTAGAATCATTGTCTCAATAAAACAATCATACAAGAAACCAGTTCAAGAAAAAGAACAACAAAATTTTCCAAAAACAAGAACCAAAAAACACTCACAGCTTGTCACGGAGTTGGAGCGTGTCCTTGGGAGTGCCTAATGAATTAACAAGGCGAGAGAAGGAATAAACGGCCGTGTTGACTTGAAAAATCCCAGAAGCCACAGCCTGAGAAGGGTCTTGCTGTTGCCGTTGTACTCGCTGCTGCTGCGGTGGTCGGAGCCTCCCAGCCTCAAGATCTTGGAAGCTCATTCTGAACCACAACAATTGAGATTTCTTTATCCAAAAAATAACCCAAGAATTTGAAGGCGATGGAAGTTGTTCTCGTCGTGTTGGTTTGGTAGAGAAGGTGCTGTGTCAAGGAAGAAGAAGAGAAGGCGTAAAATCTCTTCGAAGTTCGAAGTGTTTCCTTGGAGTGTTGGGCCTGAAGCGTCTTTGTACTTCCAAAGTCAAACAAGGAAGAAACTTCCCTTGGTCCGGACGACGGTGCTAACCGACACTCTTTTTCTATTTTTACTTCTATTTTTTTTCTTTCTCAGGCTTAATATTTAAGGTTTAAATCAATATTATCAAAATTAAATTTGATTCCGTTTTTTAATTTTTTTGAAAGAAAGGTTTTCGGTGAAAATTGTTTTTGCATTTTAATGAATTTTTATGTTTTTTTTAGTTGTTTGTTAATATTTTTATTTTAATAACAAAAAATAAAAGGCTTAAACAAATAAAGAGCGTGTTTATTGTTTCAAGTGTTTTGTGTTTTAATTGTTTATTAATGTTTTTGTTTCAAAACAGACAACAAAAATTTTAACAAAAATTGTTAATCTACTGCCTTATTTCCTTGATTCACTCTATCTCCAATAATAAGAGTAGAATTTGGTTTTAAATGCATTAGTAATTGAATTAGTTTGCATGACAATAACACGAAGGAATACTATTTTTATACGTGAAGTCTGAAAAATAGGTGTTATATCAAAACTTTAAGAAAGAAAAAAAGAATCCTATACACCTCAAAAATATTATATTACTTAACGATCAATGAGATGAAAAGGTAAAACTTATCAGTTAAAAAGGTAAAAGAAGGGAAATGACACATTTTTTTCCGCCTTCATATTTTGCCCGTTTAAAAGGGATAAAACAAAAATAAATAAAAGGTGAAAAGCTAATCTAAATTGTCACACGTCATTTCTTTTTGTTTAGAAAATAAAAAATGCTTGCTCTAATGCATCAGATTCAGGGACTGTACATTACACGTGGCAATATAACAAAGCTTCCATATGGCATTGTTTACAAGAGTTTTTTTTTTTTATACAAATACAGGGTAAGAGAAATGTGAGTATTTTATTCTCTGTCGAGTCGAGTGGAGCGGTAAAAATGCTGTGCATTTTTTGGTGCTTATCAGCGTCTCCTCAACAAATCAGAGCATGAATCCAGGCATTGCAACCAAAAACCAAGACCAAGAAAACATTTTGTGTTTCAGAATCCAGGCTAAAAGACGGCAACGCTGAAACATTTGAGCTCATCACACCTGGATACTCACGTGAAATGAAGTAATGAAAATCCATCTAATCTATTAGGGAAGAAAAGCTAGCTATGCTCTTCAACCTTCCTCCCAGTCTATATCGTCCTCATCTTCTCCTGAAGCATCAACTTGGACATTCAAGTCAACTTTGTAATTTTCATTTGCATTGCCTGTAATAATGTAAGAGAAACGCAGAGTTAACCACCACCAAACTATGCAATCCATAACTGGACAATCAATACATTCATCAAAAGAAAATCTAACACAAGACATGAAGTTTTATGAACACCCATCATACAAATTAACTCCCATAAATTAGTGATGGTCGATCACATTTTCAGCAAAAAAGCTCATCCAATGAGCTATTATTCAGTCCAACCAATATAATTTACACTTCAGTTTTTTTTTTTTTTCCTTTTATTTTAGTTTTTCTTATTTCGTCATGATTTTTTATTAAGGAAATGCTTTTTGCGGGTAATTGTGCAGATGAGTAGATATAAAGTATTAGATCGATGTATATCTCCTAAACATCTTCATAAGATGCAACGTTGAGGTGTTATGCCAACTTATTTACTGGAAACTTGCCCTTTCTTAATTAAGCTAAGTAATTTGTCCCTTCACGTAAGGACTGCGTGACATCTCCTTCCCACAAACAATTTCAATAGTCTCCTCAATTTGGGCCACATATTCCTTCTAAAGAATCTATTTCATGATCATCTTTCTTTCCACCAATCTCTCAGAACACTTCAGCTACAATTAATTAATTGGAAAGTGATTACTAATAGGACAAAGTGGTATAATAATTTTGCCCGGAAGAAAACATTTTATTGCTAGAGCATATGCCTTTCGTAACTATACAAGACTCTTTACTGCTGTAGTGTTTGCTTGGCGTCTTGGCCTGATTCCTCACGAGTACTCATCAAGTGATTTTGGTGATGAGTCGCGATTGGTCCAAACCCATGACAGATTGCTCGCCATTAGTTGAGTAAATTGCATTATGCCACTTGGTCTACTGACAAGAAGTCACTAATTGCCATCCCGTAGAGGCTTCATATACTAGTCCAGTATTTTGTTTTTTTCTTTAATTGGTAAGAGTATAATACATCACATGGAAGCTTAATAATTACCAATCAAAAACTAAGAACCATATGTTATATTAATTATTTGTTAGCTTAGATTTTATCTATAACTATTGAAGAGGTTATGAAAAAACCCAAAAATAAAACCCTCGAAATTTAAGCATGGATGAAACGATTGATACCTGCAACTGGAGCCTCTTCCCATTCCACATCATCATCTCCATCGTCCTCATCACGTTTCGACTTCATTCCAACTTGGCGATTAGAAGTCATTCCAGAGATGCCATTTAAGGCATGCGTGTTTGATAATTCATGTTGCTTCTTGGCAGCTTCATCTAGTTCTTGTTGTTTCTTGATTAAAGCAGCATAATAAGCTTTGACATACTCATCCTTCAAATTAATCAAGAAGTATAAATTAAGTAATATAGGGGGAAGGGGGAGGAAAAACAAAAGAGCAGGAGCGAGAATTAAAAAAAACCCCTTTTTGACATAAACAAAGACGAAAAGTGGGGGACATAAGAAAGAAACCTAAATGATGCTGACCAAGATCAGAAATAAAATCTCAGCTTGTCTCTTATTTTCTTATTGCACAAACCTGTATATTCTTCTTATCGTCATTGTCAACTGTTGACTTTTTGTCATCTGAAAATTCTACAGCTGCTGAACTGTCATCCATCCTCGACTCCTGCTTGACCTCTCCCCGTTGTTCCTTCGTAAGGTTCATTCCTTCCTTGATCATCCATGGTGGCAAAACTTTCAGAGATGAACTCTCATTTTCAGATTTAATATTCTCTCCCTTGCCTTCAGCCCCAGAAAAGTCAACTTCAACCTGTCAAGACTCAATCATTAACCATCCAATATGACGATAGAGATGTTCAAACATCAAAGTATGAAACTAAGGGGTTGCAGACCCAACAAATGATAATAATGTACTTCTGGAGTATATTTCAGTGTTAGAAAAACACTTCTGAAGAATACTTGTGGAGTTTACATGTTACAATGCTAGAAATAATTTCAAATATCTGGTAATGTAAGAAGTAAATCTCACTCATCTTAAGGAATTAAGAACCCAGACAGTTTGTTAGCCCCAAACCAAAATTGTCTGGCTTACAATTTCGTAGTTACTAGAGATTTCACCATAATTTAGTCAAGAATTCCTTCCCAAAATATTTTTGACAATACAGATTATGGGGAGCAGTCAAGTAAATCAAAAACAACCTATATCAGATATCATGGTTTGAAGAATCGAGATATTTTTACAATTGAATGGCACATACAAAGTCTTGACGATGAAGACGTATATTTAGGTTTATCGCCAACCTTTTGTCCACACTATCAGAATCACAACCCTTTTACGTGGACATAGTGAGGTCAGAAATCGTGATTGGCATACATCAAGCAATTTATAAAACTAATTAAATATCTTGGGATGTTAACCAAAGATAATAATAACATGCTTAAAGTTTAATATCAACACCATATAATATCAAGAAACAAGGAAGATTTTATTGCTCCAATAAAAACCACAAAGCTCATGCACAAGGAATAAAAAAGAGATGAGAATAAGGTCTACCTTGGTGTCTCCAACAAAAGGCAACGTTGTTCCACCATACCCCAGCCCATGAGAAGATCTGGAAGGATCATTACTGGAATCACCATTTGCTGCACGACCAGCAGCACTTGCTCGAACTTCCCATGCTTGAAGAGTACCAAATTCGGGAACAGGCAAGTCTTTTACTCTACTGAGTTGATCCATTAAAGGCTTAAGTTGTACCTGCCCTCATTCCATTTTATCAACTCAGTAACGAATGACAATGTATCATACATGAGAAGTACCATACCTAGCAACATTTGCAAGTAGCAAGTTGAAGACTACCTTTGACCCCACTAAAATGAAGGCAAGCTAAAAAGAATAATCATGATAATAAACAAGTTGAAAGACAGCTAACCCATAAATTTGTTCACGATCTTTTCAGGTGTTTTCTCTTGTATACTTTGTGTACTTGATTTGTGTCCCATGCACTTTTAATAAATTTGTTTTACTTATCCAAAAAAAAAAAAATTACAGCCAACCCATAAAGGACTCATATATGTAGTAAGCAAAAGTACAATAGTAACGACCCAGAAAAAGCACTAGTCAATAAGGAACCAATGTGAGACTTAACACTCATGAGCATCTTTAGATACCCAAATAAAGTTTTAGCCACGTCTAGCTATTACTCCAAAAGGACTAATCAAGTTACATTTGGAGTTCCCTAAAATCGCTTACAGAGCTTAGTCTCACCCAATATAGAACCAATGTGATAGGAAACTAATGGAATGAATGATGTTTGGGAATGAATGTAGAGATAGAAAAGGGAATTATGATAGATAAATGTTCCACTTACGGTAGGAAACACCGTACACACAAGGTGCTTAAACAATATTTCTCAATGACTCTCTCCTTGCCATCACCCTTCATCTTATAGGAAAACTAATAGAAACCTAATGCACAACATTACATCTTGATAACGATACTACTTCTACTTGATAACAATGATAACACTATTCAACTACTGGTTATGATATACTAAACCAAACATAATAAGATAAAGATAAAGAAGAGAATACAAATCAGCGGCTGCCCACGCTTCACAATGTAAGACTTAACACCTATGAATATCTTTATATTTCACCAACTCAATGTGGGCAATTCATCTTCCTAACATAAGACTAACTTCAGGGGCATCAAAATCTCCTCCACATGGGGTGGGAGGGCCCATGTCATGCAATGACTCAACACCACACGTAACACCTAGCTCTAATACCATTTGTAACGACTCGGGGAAAGTGCTAGTTATATACTTATATTTGTGCTATTATTCCAAAAGAACTAAAGTTACATTTGGAGCTTCTTAGAATCGCTCATAAAGCACAGTCTCTCCTAGTAAGGAACCAATGTGAAACTTAACACCCATTTAGAATCCACTCACTCAATGTAGGGAATTCATCTTCCAAATGTGAGACTAATATTCAGGGGTGTCACAACAATAGCCAATAGCAATTAACACATAAGATCATGTTGAAGGTCAATGCACATATGCAGAAACGCTAACACACAAGGGGACAGTGAGATGAGTGTTTGAAAACCTAGAATAAAATTTCTAGGTGAGGATAGAATATGTTGGACCCCTTCCAAAAGGCGAATATTTGAGGTTGATCCTTTTAGCGTATGCTTTGTCCTCTCATGGGCTCTATTTCCCTTGGAAGAGCATTTGGAGAAACAAGGCCCCTCCAAGAGTGACTTTCTTTGTTTGGACAGCCACACTAAGAAAGATCTTGACCTTAGATAACCTGAGGAAGAGGCATGTCATTGTGATGAACTAGTGTTACATGCGCAAGAAGAGTAGGGAATCCATCAACCATCTTTTGCTCCACTGCAACGTAGCTAGAGTTTTCTGGGTATTGGTGTTCAATCTTTTTGGGGCAGAGTGGGTCTTGCCACAATGGGTGGTGAAGTTGTTGGCTAGGTGGAGGGGCTAGTTTGGCAGTCATTGTTGCATAATGTCTAAAGGTCGGTCCCTCTTTGTTTGATATGGTACATTTGGAGAGAACGCAATGCCATAAATTTTGAAGGTTGTGAGACAACGAAGGAAAAGTTAAAAGCTTTAATATTCAAAACACTTTATGTGTGGATGGTTGCTCTCTATAGTTCTCACTTCTCTAATTTTTTAGAATTTCTAGATCTGTGTTCTTCCTCCTCCCTAATTGAGTGTCCTTGGAAACTCCCAATGTACTTGGGTTGTGCCCTTTTGTGCCTTCTAATAAAATTGAATTTACTAATAAAAAAAAATCAAGTTGGTAACCATGTGCTCTGTATTCTACATTCCTCACATTAATGTGTGACATATGTATTCCAACATGTGAGCAAGAAAAAGCAAATGGAGATTCTAGGATTGCTTCGAAATGATTAATACAAATTATCATGTCCTCATATTCACCATTGTCCTACTTACACAGTCCCATTTTGGAGAACCGGAGAGCAAGAACCCACAGAATTCCAAGAAATTATCTAGACCTCACCTAGTTCAAACACCTATTAAATCTAGAGTAATCTTCTAACACTCTATCAAATTACAATCGAAATTGGGTTTAGATATAGAAAACCATGGGGTCACTAAAAATAGAACTCAAGAACAAGTGCTTTTTGGGTCATCTCAGACATTGCGATTGGATTTTATTCCCCAAAAATAAAAAGTACCGAGACTTTTTACATACAAGGAATTTACTTGTTACTAATAGAGCCTCTTCAGAAATTTCTCTATATTTCCTTGTATGAACCCTGTTTGTTTCTTTTCTACTTCTTTTTTTAATGAATAATAATAATTTTATTGAAAAAAAAAAAGGGCAAAACCCTCGTACACGAAAAGTATACAAGAGAGTCAAATACCCTAAAGGCTACCCTAAATATTTATTTTCTTCTTTTCTACTTTATTCTTTATTCTTTTCAATTAGTAACATTTTAACCTAAATCCTACCCCCGATGTTACCATCAAAGCCAAAATTCAAGCGTGAGTACCGTGTAATTAAATCCACACAAGCATAATATCATATATATATTGTCTTGTAAGAGTGTTAGTTAATTGATTAATATACTTTGAATTATAATTAATTGATTAAATTAAGAGTATGGAATTGGAAAACAATACTAACTTCTTTTTTTTGATAAGTTGGATAACAATACTATTACAAAGTAGAACCAATTTTAACAAAAAAGATTAGAACTTTATATTACTACATATGCACAAATAACATTCAAGACGAGAAAAGTACCAACATCATTCATATGTATAATAGTTAGATAAAAGTAAACCTCCATCTTTTGAAGCATGTCCTTTAACTTTTCACGCCTTCGCCTCCTTGCATTGTCATCTCCATCTCCTCCTTCTTGAGAAGCTAACTTGTCGCTCTCAGCCACCAATTCCCCATTACAACTTTCACAATGAAAATATTCATCATCCATAGAGACCAACCGCAATGCATCCAATGCAGTATACCTGAAAATTTGAACCTCTAGTTTCAAGAATATAAAATTTATCCAGACGTGTGCATGTGTGGGAAACTTAAGTCTTCCAAAAAAAAAATAGCATTAAAAAGAAAAATCAGCAGTTACTGAAACCTTTTCCCACAGTTGGGGCATATATACTCCTGAACTGTGTTTTTGTTGTCCAATTCATCTTTCAGTTTTTTCTTCATGCGGTGCAATCTGTACCGAACCACATCATATATCTGCACCACATTTGTTTTAGGCCTTTTAGCAAAAGCCAGATTTTGCTCAACATTTGATTAACTGAATAATCAAGGTTGAACAGAAAAAACTAAAAAACAAAAACGAAGGTTAATTTTGCCTTTTGTGTCTAATGAACTAAATAAACATGCAGTTATGAACGTCAAAATGAGAGAGAGAGGGAGAGAGAGAGAGAGACCTGGGCATAATCTAGACAACAGTAAGAGTGAGTGTGCAGCTTAATCTTTTCCTCCCCTTCTTTTGTTGTCGGTTGACCATCAACTGTGGCAGCTACAGCAGCACTAAATATCTTTGCACCCTTCGCTGTCTGTGGTAAAATATAAAACATGAAACGTATGAAGAATATATCTATACAACAGCTTTAATTCGAGGCTTTGAGCCAACTTGTAGATGCATAACTTGAACTAACAATGAAAACCACAGGTTTCCGCCATGAAATAACTGTAAGCCAACTCTTGGAGCTTAAATCCAAACCACTAGGACAGCTAGTATGCATGAACTTTATCAGAAAAAAGAAGAAGCTACAGCAAGAGTGGCTGAAAGCATTTAATGTTTTTGATTGGAGCTATAAACACTAACTATTAATGTTACAATAGGCTTTTTCACAAGAGACCTGCTACATGTACATCTGTAAGAACTTGCTTAATCATCTAACTTTTCACTTGAATAAATCTTTACAGACAACTAATAAAAACATAAATCTTTACAGACAACTAATATATATTTGGAAGTGTGTGTGTGTGTGTGTGTGTGTGTGCGCTCAATTTAAGTGTTAAATCTGCAATGTCTTTAACTCTTCCTTGATGCAACTTCAACCAGTGAAATGTAATTCCATCACAAACACAAGTAAAACTAAAACATATACACTAAAAAACAACACTGACCTCTCTCCTATGATCTCGAGTAACAAGTTTTTCTTCCTCAAAGAATCGCAAAGTCCGACGAAGCTGCTTTGAGTGCAATTTCAAGGCCTTGGCCAAATCTTCTTCTTTCACCCATTGTCGTCTGCATATTTAATCAAAACAACAACAACAATAATAGCCTCAACATTTGGTTCTCCTTGCTTTCCTTATTCGTCCTACCATAAATATCTTTGCATTTACTTTCAATCAATTTTCTTGCAATTTAGAAACTATCACATACACCAAAACAGAATCACATGTTGTCAAAAATTGTGGACGTGAGGGCGAACCTGGTGAGTGCATCGAGTACCACCACGGCGATGCCTCTGTTGTCACTGCGACCCGTTTTGGGTTGATTATCTCCTTTCGTCGTTATGTCATCATAGAACGCCCTCGCCGCAAGCTTCACCAACCTTTTTCAATTCCATAAAAATTCAACTTCAATATTAAATTTTAAAAAAAATAATAATAATCACACTATCTTTTCTTGCAATTTTTTAAGATTGAGACCCTGGATTACCTGTTGAAAGGTTCGACACTCATTTTCTTGGCTTTTGGAGTCGATCAGCGAAGGAAGTTCTGGGTTTTTTTTGTAGTTCAAGTCTAGTGTTTTTGTTATTGTTCTTCTTGCTTGGTTTCCTCCTGTTCTCTCCTCTTGATCTTCTCCTTTCTTTCCTTATTTTAACCTTCTAATTTTCTTCTGTTCTCCAATATACAAATGCTGCAGGCAATGATAATGCATACTTACACACAAGTCAACATTCTGTTTGGAAATTAAACAATCACAAAAGCATAAACTCTATCAATTTGTCCATCTATAGCATTACAAATGTGCAAATGGGATTTGTGGCATGACACTTTCGAGCTCAGAAATAGATGAAACTGTTACCATCACCATTGTCAATTGGTTTACAAGTAGATGACATTGTTACCTTGATACAGCTATGAGAACAAAAATAAGAATAAAAACCTCAAACCAAAACCTGGGTTTCGGTTTAGAGATTTTTGGCTTAGGAACCATGATTTTAAAGTATTCTTCATGCTTCTCTAACCCGATTTTTTCTTATGTTACCAGTTTCTAATTCATAAGTATCATCTAATGCTCACAACATTATAGTTGGCCGCATTATCAATTCTTCATGGTTCCTGAGTGATAAAGTCATCCAGACAGTGTTGGCAAGTTGGCAACCATTATTGATGTATTCTGAGAAATTAGAAATGTCTCCAATTGGTTCTTAGAAAGAAAAAGATGAGAGAAAAGAGAAGGATCTACTTGTAGATAGCAAAAATGGCTTACTTTGTGAAGTGGTTGAACACAATTTTCTTGTCATTCTCCGATGAGACCCTCAAAATATCAAAATAACCTTGAATATTTTGAGGTTATTCAAGCTGGTGCCACAGTGGGTGGGCGTCACCGGTGGTGGAGGCGGATAGTGTGGGCGTCGTTCGGAGGCGACCAAACCGCGTGAGGTTGAGAGAGATCGGCCGGATGGTTGGCGTTCGGCCTTCGTGGTGGGCGGCGGAAATTGGTGGTGGTCGGAGGCTCGGCTTGGTGATGGTCGGAGGCGCTGCTTGGTGGTGGCCGGTTGTGGTGGTGAGTGGGAGATGGCGGGGGAATTCGGTAGAGAGAGGGGGCGGGAGCATTTGGGAGAAAGGGGGAAAATGAAGAGAAACCTAAAACTACAGGCAAGCGGTTTTGGTTTGGTATGTTTTTTTTTTTCTTTTTTTCTTAAAAGGCTGGCTAACCCAGGTTGGGTTAACCAGCCTTTTTGCGGACAGGTTCCGCAAGAAATGCTTTCAATAGCATTACTCCAAAATAAATGGCACGAACTCTTGCTGGATTTTTACAAAATCCAACGGTAATTGACAAAAAGATTTTAAAATTTTATGAAAAGTTGCTGTAAATTCACTCCACAATTTGCCAACTTCAGTTTTGAAATCCAATGCTCCATATCATCTTTTTTCTTTTTTTTACGTGTTCACATAAGAAAGAAAGAGAATTCGAGCTAATAACTCTAACTTTATTAAATATGGTCACAGCCAATTGAGCTGATCCCTCTCCTAAATCCTCCAAGTTGTGGGCTGAATCAAGCATTTGGGCTAACAGCAATAATAAAAGGAAGTATGGGCTCTTTTTTTATTTTGGAAAATGAGAAATTATGGGCTTGATCATGCATTAACTGACGCTGCCAAGCTTACACGTGGACTGTCCCACACGTGTCGAGGTGGAAGCTAACGATAGCAGCAACAACAAGACCACCTAAAATCGTTTGTTGCCAATCGTACTTTATAGCCCAATTCCACCCTTCTACTCAATCAAACGGCTGTAAGGTTGGTTCGAGGTACAATACAACTTATTAAGCAGTGGATTTTCCGCGATCACAGAGAAATCATCCGCAGAGGATCCTATTCCCTCAACCGCCCCTGATTCTTGCCACGAATCCTATATATAACCGTCTATCGCTTGCCACCCCTCTCTCCCTCTCACATGAAACTCCGTGTGCAAAAGTTTGTTTCTCTGTGAAGATATTGATCTTGGTTGTTACTTTAAGCAAAATACCTCATGACGGTGAGTTCTGAACTATTCATTACTTTCTCGATCTTTTTAAGCTATCTGTTTGATTGCTAAGAAAATTTAGGAAATGAACCGAAATCAAAGCTTTTAAAATGATTCTTATTTCATGAGGTAATTTGATATGATGATATAGATTCGGTTGCTGTTTTCAATCTTTTCTTCTTCTTTTTTCATTTCTTTGTATAAATTTTATCGGGACGGAAGATCATTCATAAATCATTCTGTTTGCCATTGGTTTCTTTCCCCTGTTTTCTGGATGACCAACACCTAGTATTTTTTGTGGCAATTTTTTTTTCCCCTTTTGATTTGTGGCTACGTTGAATCTTGTGATCTTTTGGTTATTGATAATAATAGTGTTGTTACATTCTAATTCTCATTGCAAGCCATTGAATATACCAAAGGCTTCGTAAGAACATATAATTCTCCACCTTGATATTGATTTATCTGGCACAATTTGTTCGTTTTTGTTTGTGAGTTCGGATTACATTAGGTAATGAGAGCACTTATCGATCTGGCCGACAGAGCCGTGTTTGATGTCACTAGATTATATTAACTCAAACACTTGCTTATATAAAGTGTTTATTACATCATTATCATATGCACACCCAATCAGACACACGTTGTCGAACCTTTACCGTAGACATTGCGCTTGAATATGATCGCATGTTCTTTTTGGGTCAATTGAACATGTTGCATGTTCATTTTGAAGTTTATTGTCTCTGTTGGGATATTTCTAGTGCCAGAATTGTGAATCAGCTTGATGTGGCGTCAAGTCCTCCACTTTGTAGCCTGCAGAATCCGCAAGCTTTGTAGATTTCCATCTCTAGCCATGAAAATTTTGTTGTTCGAGCTTCTGCTTATAAAATGACTCTTAATATTTAATCTTTTGTCCTCTTAAAAAGCATGATTACATTCTTTTGCTACACTATTCTCTAACCCCAAAATTATTATGGTGATATGCATTCTCCAGGAGAGGAAAATGTGTTCTACAAGTATCTAATTGGCAGTTTTATTCCTTGCTTTTCTGGTTCTTGTTATTTCAGATAAGAACAGTGAAAGTCAGCAATGTCTCCTTAGGTGCATCTGAGCGAGATTTAAAGGAGTTCTTTTCGTTTTCTGGCAAAATTCAATATGTTGAAATGCGAAGGTTAGTTTGTATAAATAACTTAGATTAAATATCTACATTTCTCCTATATATGTTATACATGGCTGCCTAAAAGATGTAGAGAAAGAAATCAACTAACAAGCTTTCAGATTGCAAATCGTAAGATGACCTTGGAATTTTTTTTTTTTTTCCTCAATTTCCTTTTTCTTCCGTCCTGATGATCTAACAAAGAATTTATTATGTTTATGGAAATGAAGGTTCTGGTGTAACTTCTTTATTTTTTGGTTTTTGGTTTTTCTAGTGAGGATGAGAGGTCTCAAGTTGCATATGTCACCTTCAGTGATCCCCAAGGGGCAGACACTGCTGTTCTGCTTTCGGTACTATCACTTCTTAAGTACCTTTTGAGTTATCTTTCTCATTTTTCTTAAATGTTTGCTGATTCTCATCTGTATTATTTGATGTCAAATATGAATTTCTATGTGTCTGAACTTTCTACATCTAATTTCTTGGACTATTAAGGTCTTTTATGCTTTTGATGACGGGATTCATTATTTAAGGTCACTAAAGCATTATAACATAACTTTTAACCACTTTGTGGTGCATAAGTTCACTAATGGAACTACCATGTTTTGAGGTTGCTCAAACATGACTACTAGGCACAAGATAAGAGTTTTTGCTTTGAAGTATTCTACATTTTTTGATTTTTCACAAAACTTCATCTTTCTTTAGCACACTGTCTGAAGGACGATCCTTGGCCTTTTCAAATGAATCCATATTCTATGTGTTCCACTTCCTCCAGTAGTCCAACCATTTCTACTATTTTCTTTTGATTTTTATTTTGTTTGTCTCAAGAATTATCCCTCTGAAAAATGGAGACGCACAAGATTTAATCTGCTACATATCTATTTAGTCCGAGTAGAAGTTGTCATGAGTAGCTGAATTTTTAGAATGCCTGCCTTTTGTAGATTGATGGTGGTAAAGACAGTTGGGTTCTCTATTGTTATACAAGTAATATTGATTTTTTCCTTCACTAAAACAATCATTTCTTTATTCATGCGGTCATTATAATTAATACTGCCCTGATGGTGATTGTAGTTAATCTCACACGGTCACTGCACCCCCATCTAGATTGATGTGACTTCTATTTTCAAGCATACTTCATTTATTTATCTAGTCTAAATAAATCTAGATCTCTTGCTGACAATATCATAGTCTCTTGGCTCTGGGAATCTCAAGTAGCAATAGTTTTCTTCTTTATATATATTTAGTTTCTTTCGGCTGTTGAAGAGAGTATACTTTCTTGTTAATCTTAATTATGCCCGGTCGTTTATAAGCCTAAGTTTATATTCTTTAGATTTTAATATTTTCTCATATAACGAGCCTACATGGGCTTTTTCAGGGGGCCACAATTGTTGATCAGCCTGTTACCATAGCTCTGGCTCCAGAGTATGAGCTACCAGTAGCTGCTGCTTCCGCACTACCAACTGTAATATTGTCTTCTAAGGCCATAATTAATATTATTGACAATGATCTTTCCTAACATTATTATAAATTGTTTCAATTGCATCAGGAAACAGAGGAAAAAGTTGCAGGTGGTTCTGAGTCCGCTATTCGAAAGGCAGAGGATGTTGTCAGCAGCATGCTAGCCAAGGGCTTCAATTTGGGAAAGGATGCACTTAACAAAGCAAAGACCTTTGATGAGAAGCACCAGTTCACTTCGACTGCCACGGCCAAAGTTGCTTCTCTGGACCAAAAGATTGGTCTCAGCGAGAAAGTTAGCGCTGGCACGACATTGGTGGGCGACAAAGTGAGGGAAATGGATGAGAAGTTCCAGGTTTCTGAGAAGACCAAGACTGCAATTTCAGCTGCTGAGCAGACGGTCAGTAGTGCTGGATCTGCCATCATGAAGAATCGTTATGTTTTAACTGGGGCTTCTTGGGTCACTGGTGCATTCAGTAGGGTTACCAAGGCAGCAGGGGAAGTGGGGCAAATGACAAAGGAAAAGGTTTTAGCTGAGGAAGCTCAGGGGAAAAATGTGGAAGGCTCTGCTCAGACCCGCGAGTCTAAATCTCCAAATGCTGCTGCAAGTGATCAACCCTCCAAGCCTGCACCAGCACAGGGATTGATCCTCTGAATCACTGAAGGTAGCGTAAATATTTGCACAGAAACTGTAGTCCTTGTCAGGTAACAGAATAACAACAGTGGTTTCGTATTAGTTTCTATTAAGTGTAGAATTTGCTCTGATAGATGTTGGATCTGTCATGTAATGTATTTAAAATGAAAGACACACACCAGTTGCTATTTCTTTAGCATTCATTATTCTCTTATGTACTTATTTACAAGAATTGTTTTCAAAGATCATTAAAAGTTTAATTTTCAGGTGGATATGCTTTGTGGCAATTGCAATTTATCTACAGTTCTGGGTCTGAAAATATCATATTGTGTTGTTAAATTAACATACACTAGCATTTAGTGGAATCATATCCTTTCAACTATACAACTAATCAATTTGTTGTTAGAAAGAGTACAAAAATGTCGGTAACCAAAACAATAAGAAAAAGGATAATGGATTTGAACAAACGTTCGTATGTAGTTTTAAAATGATTATACCATCTTAAAACAAATTAAACTTCATTATTTTTTCGAGCAGTGAAATCAATGCATATCAATAAGTGCATACATGACTGTCATATTTGAGGGGTTATGCTACAAATAAGTGCCATCACTAGGCAGATCTCTATCCAAGCAACAATCCAAAGGCCAAAGCAAAAATAAAGAGAGAGAGAGAGAGAGAGAGAGAGAGACAGATCCAATCAATCTAGACTTATGGGGAAGAAGAAAACTCAATTTTGGAAAGTGAAGTAATCGTAAGTGTTTTGTCTTCCGCTCATCATTCAAACAACACTCACAATTACAATCAGAAAATCAGGTGTTTGTCGCTTTCAATGCTTTCATTGACCGCTAAGAACTACAGAAGGAGAATGGACTTTAACAACACGTTGTCAACAATGTAACCGTTACACACCTGATTTTTTTTTACCGTGTTTTTGTCTGAAAACAAATATCTATGATTACTTCACATTCCAAAGTTGTGCTTTCTTCCTCCTCCTAAGTCTAGACTGATTGGAAATTTTAGAGACACAGAGAGAACATTTCTGCGTAGACATAATGTGATAATCTGGTAATTCACTGATTCGATATATATGAAGCCTGATTTGGATGCAAATCTTGCCCTTTTGAGTCTCTTCTGGTTTGAGAAGCTGAGAATATCTCTGTTCTCTTCCATATTTTCACAAGAACATCTAAGAAAAACAAAAACTGAACTAATTCTGCAATGAAAACCCTTAAAAAAAAAAAAAAAAAAAAATCGTTTCTACTGAGGAGTGACGACCCTAGGCTTTCTATGAAGAGTAGGTAAGATTGCACCATGTTTGAGCCTATTTATAGCCGCTTGGGTGTAAATCACGAGGCAAGTTGCACTCGGAAAAGCGCCATTTTATTTTATTTTTAATCCAAATTTATTTCGGTGGTAACGGCAGGCTTGATATATGTGCATGGCATACGTTTTATTTCACAACCTGACAAATACAGTTTCACTAGCATTTTAGATAAGATAAGGATATACTTTTCATTTATCATTTTATATAATTAGTTTGTAATTTCGATATAATTTTTGACAAATCTAAAGGGTGTCATGTTGTTTAAGATCTTATCCCATCAAATGCATTCTTTAAAGGATGATAATTGATGAAAGCTAATTTAAGATGACTCGTTGCCTTATATTATACGGCATGAATTTAACTAGGATTCATGATGCACTGGCGATGAAGGAACTGGATTGGAAAAAAGCAAAATTCTAGTTGTAAGATATTTAATGAAACTATCATCTCAAAATCGTGTAAATATTAACTCTTCACAATAGATTAGTCTCTGCAAATTTCAAAATCAAATGGAAAGAACCTTTAATCATATGGAGAATGATGATCAAACTATACATATAAATAGACTTAAATGATGAGTAAGGGTTAGGGTTCTAAACTCATTTATGGCAACTAAACATGAGGGTTGCACTAGTTTTGGGACTTAAACCCAACACCTTTTAGCAAGAGTTGACAACAATCATGCACCTCCTATGTTTGCGTATTGTTGAAACTCTCTTAAAATTTATTTCCGAAATTTAACATGCTGTATTTCAATTAAAATTATGATGCTAACAAACTCTAAATCTAATATGGAAGTATGGTAATTTTCAAAAACAAAAAAAAAGGAAGTATGGGGCTGCCAACACAGACTCCCATTTTTATTTTATTTTTAATTGTTAGAATATATTCCAAGCATTTTTGAATATATTCTGATATTTATCTAACATTTATGGACGCAGTGAAGGAACTGGTGGAAGCACAAGAAATGCCTCTGTTTGGAAAACAAGAAAAGAAAAATGTGGCTACAAGATTTAATGAGAAATGTGCGCGGTGACGATGGGCAAGGAGGAGGAAGAGGGCGAGTCGACTGGTTGAGGGATTCGATGTAATCGGGCTTATTACTCTCTTAGAAAAAGGATCGAGTGACGTGACTAAATTTCTGATCACAGAATGGCAAAATTTGAAATGACAATTTGCCCATCTATTTAAAAGGATCAACCGGAGATTATCCAAATACCCCAATTGGAGGGCAGCCGCTCCCTTGTGGCAGTTGGTGCGATTTATAGAAAGGGCACGAGGTAATTAAACGCTTTCTAGTTGGTTTTGATATATCCCTTATAGCACGGTTTCCCTTCCATTTATATAATTATACTTGGGCTAAAAAAATGATGATAAAGTCATGGTACTAGACCTGTCCATACGTGCTATAGATAATTATATATGATGAGTAAGGGCCACATTTACAAAATAAAAATTAAAAAATAACTTATATAAAGATAAAAGTATATAAATAATAAATAATTAAATATAGACAACAACTAAATTTAGCTAATATTTGTATAAATAAACAAAATTTTCTCATATAAGCGTGAAGTTTCAATAGTAACGAACAACAATGTGACTAATTAATTTAAGTGTGAGGATATGAATTAACATAGACTAGCAATTAGTTGTTAAATTAAGATTAGTATCTAGTGGAACCATATCCTTTTTCTTTCTTTTTTTCTTTTTTTCCTTTTTTTAATAACCAAAACAAAAAGAAAAAATATATCAAATTTAATAAAAAGTATAGAGGGCTGCTAGGCATCCCAACACTTTTTCTCAAATTCCCTTTTCCAAATGATCTAGACCCCACATTCATTTAAGAATGAAAAACACTATAAATCTATTTATTTATTGAATGGACCAGATCATTTGGGAAAAAGTGTTGGGATGTCTAGTATTATCCAAAAGTATAAAATGACATATGGGTTTTTGATAACTCGAGTATCCAGGCTTTGTCCCAATTAGATTTTTGGGACACCTTGCAAAATACTCACTCTGTATAGATGGGGTAAAGCTTGAGCTTTCGCATGTGAGCACCCCAAAAAATTATGCTACCAATAATTGCGAATTTGGACCTTTTTTTTATTTTTTTTTATTTTTTATGTCCACGTAAAAGGAAGGAGTGAGATTCGAACTTATAACCTTCGTTTCATTAGGCGTAGTCTCAGCCGATTGAGTTACCACTTAACAACTCTGAATATAGACTTTATAAGGAGAGTTCATATTTTTTTGGTTTTTTCATTTTTATTCAAAGAAGGACATGGATCAACTTATTGATAGAAGATCTTCAATGAAAAAGTATTTCTAATTATTAACATATCGTAAGCTTCACAATAGTGGAATCAGAATAAAGTAAGAACAAGATCAGGACTTGTTTTTGGCAATTAAGATTGAATTAAATTAAAATAAACACTAGAAATACAAATACACCGGGGCATGCCGCGCGCATGCATGAAAAGAAACAACAACCGCCACATAAAGTAAAGGGAACGAAAGATTACATTTAGAAGCGTATGAGCTAAAAGTGTTGGGGGAGAGAAACTCAAAGATCTCTCGATCAAGAGGTTTGCTCTAGTGTTAATGACTTTGATTTCAGTGACATCTTCGTTGGGTTTAAGGTTTGAATCTCTTTGTGTGTAAGCATTTCTTGGGTTCTACCAACTGAGACAGAGTTATACCCGATCTGTGTGGAGGAAATGCTTTATACTTGTCCCGACATTTACTTGAAAGGTCAAGAGCCCGTTATATTTCCTGAGAATCCTAGCAAGTTGTCCGCCCACTTGAACTTAATGGGAAGAGGACTGCTAGTATTCCTATGCCTATTCCAGTGATTTCCCATGCCTATCCCGGCTGCAGCCTTCAACAGCTTTGGGATCTGCATGCATCCATGCTCCATACGGTCAGAAAATAATGCTAATATAGAAACATGCATATATATATATATGTGTGTGTGTGTGTGTAAATGTGTTTGAGAGTGAGAGAGATTACATTTCTGGGTAGGCATAATGTGATAATCTGGTAATTCACTGATTCGATCGATGTATATGAAGCCTGATTTGGATGCAAATTTTGCCTTCTGATTCTCTTTTTGTTTGAGAATCTGAGAATATCTCTATTCTCTTCCATGTTTTTTTTTTTTTTTTTTTCACATGAACATCTAAGAAAATCAAACAAACAAAAACTAAGCTTCTGCTAGTCTCTCTAACCCTTTGAATAAGAGCCCTAAATTTCAAGAAGGTTTAATTAATTTCTATGAAGAGTGAGTAAGATTGCACCATGTTTGAGCCTATTTATACCCGTCTGGGTGTAAATCACGAGGTAAGTTTGCACTAGAAAGCATGATCTTTTCTCTTTCTTTCTTTTTTTTTTTCTTTTTTTTTTCAAATTTTTTTCAATGGTAGGGGGAGGGATGATGCAAGTGCATACGTTTTATTTCACAACCTGACAAATATTGTTTTGCTAGCATTTTAGATAAGGATACTTTTCATTTATCATTTTAGTGTTAGATATGATTTTGAGTCTTTGACAAATCTAAACGTATAGGGTGACTTGTTATTTAAGAGATTATCCCATCAAATACATTATTTAAAGTATGATAATAGATGCTAATTAATTTAAGATATTGTTGCCTTATGTGGCATCAATATATCTAACTAGAGTCCACAGTGGCAAAGAGACTCGATCCAAAAAAAGAGAGATTTTAGTTGTAAGATATCTAGTAGATTCAAAATCTTGTAATTATTAACTCTTTACCATGAATTGGTATTTATGAATTTCAAAAGTAAATGGAAAGAACCTTTATTGTAATTCGATGGATAAGGGTTAGGGCTTCAAATTCGTATGAAGGTTGCATTGGTTGTGGGACTTAACACCTTACGGCATGAACCGACAACAATCATGCACCACCTATGCCCGCATATTGCCGAAACTTTTTTAAAAATTATCTTCGAGATTCGAACTAAGATTAGCCTCTTGCATGGTTTTCGGCCATCAATCGACGGTTGATGAGATATTGGGATTTTTCATAAAATGCAATGAGTGTGCAGGTAGATCATAAGCTCTTCCATTAATTGTTTGCTTGGTGTGTTTCGTTATTGTTTAGGCCACTTTTTGATTCCTTAGTTATTATTTTAAGGTCTCCCACCTAGTGGCAGAGCCAGAATTTCCCTTTAGGGGATCAAGATTAAAATATAAAGTTCATAAAAAATTGATTAAAAAAAATTAAATAAGTATAAATAATGAAATAATAAATAATTTAACAAAATTTAATTATTGTTTAAACATTAATATAAATTGCAATTTTTTTGGTCGGGTCTAGTGTTAATTTATTCAGTTGTAGTTTGGACAATAAAACGATAGTTTGAAGGGGTATGTGTATTTTTTTATTTTTTTTTTATTTATAAAAAACCAATAACTCATATATTTTCAAGCCCATGAATAATAGATGCCAGTGACATGCCAGCCTCCAAGAACAGAGAAAAACAGAGGGCATTGCAATTAACGTATCCTAAAAAAATATCATTAAAAGCTCCATAAGAAATAAAATAGCATCAAAGGCTCCATAAAAAAGGAAAAAAAATAAAAAAATAAAACCCTAAAAAATTATATTTTCTTTCACAACTCTCTCTCTCCTATGTATCTCTTTCTTCCTGTGGAGACTAGTTTTACCCCCTTCTATTATTTATCTCTCTCACAAAGGAGTTCTTGTTCTAAAAAAATTGATTCAATCTAAAAAGGAGTTCTTGATAAACTTCTTGTTAATAATAGATCAAACTCAATGAAGAATTACTAGCTACACCTACAATCAATAATTTTAATAAAATTAAAAGGGCACCATTGAAATGATATTGAAAATAAAATTCATAGTAATACTCAAGAATTTTATGAAGAACACAACAAGAATTGGTAAAAGATAAAGTAAAAGTGAAGGATGTGTAAAAGGAATTAGAGACTGAAAAGTCCTGTTTGTGTCCATTGCAAATGTACGAAAAGAAAACGAAATTATGAACCTCAAATTCAAATCGGCCAAACATGGTATCGAGTATCAACCACAAGATTCAAAATTTAACCTTCCATCATTCCCCACTCCACCATTTTCTCAGCATCCAAACGCTACCAGTAAAAGGAAAATCAGAAAAGGCTAGCCTAAATACACAATTTGGATACCTTCAAGCCCAAGAATTGTCAAACGCAGCAGAGGTAATCGCCCGAGAAAACTCCTGAAAACTGATACACCCATCGCCATCCATGTCCGCCTCCTTGATCATCCCCGTCAGCTCCTCCGCCGTAAGCGCGTGGCCCAACTTGGCCATCGAGTGCGCCAGCTCCGCCGCCGTGATAAACCCATTTCCGTCCCTATCAAACATACGAAATATCTGCCTCAGCTGCTCCTCTGTGTAGGGGCTCTTCTCCGGCACAAGATCAGGCTCCACGAGCGCCACAAACTCCGAGAACTCGATCAACCCGTTGCTGTTCTTATCTGCCGTTTGTATCAACGCCTCCAGCTGCTCCGGGCTCGGTTTTAGGCCGAGCGATCGGAGCAGCGACCCGAGCTCTAGTTGAGTCAAGCTCCCGTCCTTATTGCAGTCAAACGATCGGAAAATGTCGCGTAATTCGGCGAGCTGCTCGTCGTCGAGCTTCGCCGGCTGTTTCCCGCTCATCTTGGATTGAATTACTCTCAAAATTCGCACTTTTCTCTTATCGTCACACTTCTGCTCACTTTCCTCGCAGAGTCTTTCCAAGTTCCTGAAATGATGATTCTGAGAAATAATCGCTTCGCCCAATTTGAACTCCGATGACTCTGATTGTGCAAATTATCATAAAGCTTGAAAATTTTCGACTAAAGCCTCCAAAAATATGCGAACCCAGATGGAAAAATTCTCTCAATTTACTCTGATCCCCCCCAAATTTCAAATGTTCACAATCAAAATTTTGCTCTATTCGGGAAAAGGAAAAAAACAGAGATTTTTTGTTCCTTTTCTACGTAACCTTGGCAAATCTGTGAACCCATATAGGGAAAATTCTCCGAATTTCACCTTGATCCTCCCAATTACAACTTTAATTTCCAGTAAAAAATTTCATCCGAACCAATCAGATCTCAAACTTCTCCAGAATTCAAAACAAAAAGAAAATGTGGCCGAATTGTGAAATATATTATACGATTTAAAGAACTCGTTCTTTAGCTGAATTTACGGATCTGCGAAGGACGTGCAAGTCGTTATCGATGGAACCCGTAGCCCTAATCCCCTGCCAATCATATACAAATAAAAATTGGATAAATAAAAGACAATGTCAACAATTCAATTTCTTGGAATTAATTCACTTGGGTCCGGCATTTCGCTAAAATAATCAGATAAGGTATTCACCGTATTTGTTCGACAAAATTGTTAAACATATAATTTTTAACACGTGTCGGTAAGTTATTGGAAAGTATTATTTTTTATAACATTTGGTCAAACCAAGCCTAATCTTTGTTTGTTTCGTTCTTTTTGTTTTTGTTTGTGGTTTTTTTTTTTTTTTTTTTTTTTTTATTTCAACTAGGTAGCATAAATTCTTGTATTATTCCAGGTAGTGTAACAAATGAGGTTGCAGGCCCACCAACTTCAAATAAGTAGGCCCGCATTTTGAGTTGCTGAAGACGAGTGAGTGACTAGTCCTGCAATTTTCTCTGTAAGACAATAAGAAGGTGCCGACCTCTAGGAGGGGACCCCGAATAAATCACTTGTTTTTTGCGGACGACAGTGTGCTTTTTTGTAGGGCCAACCATGAGCATTGGAATAGATTGACTTCCATCTTGCATATTTATGAGAAAGGCTCCTGCCAGCAGCTCAACAGAGAGAAAACTGGGCTGTTCTTCAGCCGGAATACCCCCCCAAAAATTCGTCAAAAAATTATGGAGGTTGCCGGGATCCCTTCCACTCAACGTTATGACTTATATCTTGGTTTACCAACCTTAGTTGGAAAATCCAGAATTGGCGCATTTCGGGGCATTAAGGATAAAGTTTGGAAAAGACTCCAAGATTGGAAACTTAATTTCCTCTCCCAAGCGGGAAAGGAAATACTCCTGAAGGCGGTCATCCAGGCCATACCGTCGTATAGTATGAGTGTTTTTCTTCTTCCAAAGGCTCTATGCTTGGAAATTAACTCACTAATGCAAAAGTTTTGGTGGTGTAGCCAAAAGAAGAACTCAAGCATACATTGGATGAGTTGGAGTAGAATGGGGCTTCCAAAATCTCGTGGAGGAATGGGTTTCCAAGATTTACATTATTTTAACAAAGCCCTCCTAGCTAAACAATGCTGGAGATTATGGAAGGAAGAGGACAGCATTACAGCGAAAATAATGAAGTGTAAATATTACCCAAGAGGGTCTATCCTTGAGGCTCAATTGGGTAATAAGCCCTCTTTCATTTGGAGAAGTATTCTCAGCTCTAGGAGCCTGATTCAGGACGGTTTAGTTTGGAGAATTGGAGATGGATCCCAAGTGCATATATGGGGGGATAAATGGTTGCCTTCCCCGTCGACTTATTCTATTCAATCCCCTCCAAATAGCATTGCACCTGATACTATGGTTAGTGAGCTAATAGATCAAGATCTTGGAGCATGGAAGTTATCATTACTGAAGGAGTTATTCAACAATGAAGAAGTTTCAGCCATTCTGTCCATCCCCATCAGTCTCACCAAACAGCCGGATAGGCAAATCTGGAGAGGAACAAGGAAAGGAAATTTTACAGTGGGCAGTGCCTACCATATGGCAAAGGAGAAGGAGGATGCAAAGTTAGCTGAGTCTTCTCAAAGGGCAGAAGTGAGTAAAATCTGGAAAGGGATTTGGAGGGCTAACATGCCTAATGCAGTGAAAACCTTCATGTGGAGAGCTTGCCATAACTTACTCCCAACTAAGGAAAACTTGGCTAAAAGGAAGGTTATTGTGGATCCTTCTTGTCCTGTTTGTGGACTAGAAATCGAAACCACCTCCCATATTTTATGGGAGTGTGTCTCAGCCTCTGATGTTTGGGGAGTTAGCAAACGGTTTTTCCAGAAAAAATCTTGCTCCAATCCAGATTTTAGACAAATTGCAGAAGACATGTTCTTTGATGGTTCGGAAGAAATGTTCGAAATTTTCTCTGTTACAGCTAGACTTATTTGGGTTCGCCGAAACGAATGGATCCACGAAGGAACCTTTACCCATCCGAATGTTATTGCTCTCAGGGGTCAGCAGAACCTTGATGAATACCATTCAATTATGCAGAAAGGACCAGCGAAGGAAGCTCATCATTCGGAGGGATCCCCGTGGAAGCTCCCAGAGGCAGGGTGGATGAAACTGAACAGTGATGCTGCTCTTGATGAGAGAGGGCGACGCATAGGTGTGGGAGGAATTCTCAGAGATGAACAAGGGAGCGTTAGAGCTGCTTGGAGTCTATCGAAGTACGGCCTTTTGGACCCTATGGCTGCTGAAGCTACTGCTCTGTTCCATGGCGTTATGCGAAGCAAGAGTATGGGTATTTCCAACTTATTCATAGAGAGTGACTCTCTGGTGGTGATCTCGGCTATTCAGAATCAAGATGCCTCTAATAGCTGTTTTGGGCACTTGATCGATGATATCAGAGAAGTTTTGAGATATTTTCCTCGTTGGAAGGCTGGGCATGTGAAAAGATCCTCTAACCGTGCAGCCCATGGCTTAGCCAAGGCTGCTTTTCACCAGGTCCTGGATTGTAATTGGGATTTTACCATCCCAGGTTGTGTTTGTGAAACTGTTCTGGCGGAGCAAGTTGCTGCCGTCTGATTCCTATTAATGAAGTATTGGAGTTTTCTCAAAAAAAAAAAATAATAATAACATGGGATATGGCGATCTCAATTTGTAAAGAGAGTCGATCACAACATATAGTAAAGCTCATCATCAGCAATAGAGTCACAACACATTCATTGAGTAAGCAATTTATTTTATCTTTTTATTTGTTTCAAGTCATACTCCTTAATTTTTTTTTTAATGATGTAGTTGGTCACACAGTCAATCTCAAAAAACGAATAACCGTAAAAGAGAGTGATAAGAAGATTGTAGACTTGTCGGAGGTCTGAAAATACCTCCAAATTCATTTTCACGAAATCAAGTAGCCACTCTATTTCTACCATTGTATACCTATAATTCATCTACAACATGTGTAAAGAATTGCAATCTCTCTGTTCTGAGGTTGTCTTTTGACATCATTCCATGTCATGAGATTGATTTCTTTCTTTTCTTCTAAATAAAATCCATATTATGCTGCAAGTAATATTTGAAGCATTCTAAATATCTTATAAATTATTCTGTTTCCCATTGGGGAGAATGCCAATTCAAAACACATCCATTAAGGCAAATTCCTTTCTTCTTTTTTCGGGTTTCCTCTAGTTCATATGTGTTGTAGATGCACTATTCTGTATTGTTGCATGATAGAGATAAGATTAGTATTAGATAGGTTTAAGGCTTAATAGTTGAGGATTATATTATTTAAAATTAGAATTAGATTGAAATTATGAATCTATGATTAATTAGAGTTCTTATCCGTTTATCATTCTATTGTACTCTATTTAAAGAGCATATTATTGTTAATCGAGAAGAATGGAAAATTTTCATTATTAAGCAAAAGCCATTGACAGGAAAACATAAATCGCTTCATTGTATTGATTTGATTTCAATGAATACAGTTTTTGTTGTTGACATTTATAGTAGACAAAAATTGAGTGCCAACATATTACAAACACGTTGTCTGAATACATTCATATAGAAAGTTTTCCTACAGAAGCTAGCTGCTGATAATCCAATCAACAGGCAAGTCTCATCTCATCTCATCATCTTCAACAGCAGCAGATGATCAAGCAAATAAAGGTCCACAAACAGGACTAACAGCGCCGGCAGTGGTACCCACGAGTATGCGGTAGCGGCACTTCTTGTGAACCATGGGAGTAAGAGGGGTAGTGGGGGAATTTTGTTGCTCCGTCACCCTTTTGGGGGTCGGAGTTTTCTCGCCGGCATTACTCCCATCATCGTCAACAGCAGCAGATGAAGCAAATATAGCCTCGCAAACAAGACTACCGGTGGTGGTACCCATGACTGTGCGGCAGCGGCACTTCTTAAGAACCATGGGAGTTGGAGGCATAGATGGGGAACTTGGTTGCTCCTGCACCCTTTTGGGGGTTGGAGTTTTCTCGCCGGCATGACACCCATCATCGTCAACAAGAGCAGATGAAGTAAATAAACCCCCGAAAACAGGACCACCGGCGGCGGTACCCATGAATATGCGGTGGCGGCACTTCTTGCTAACCATGGGAGTCGGTGGCGGAGACGGGAAAATTGGTTGCACCGGCACCCTTTTGGAGGTCAGAGACAGGGTTGAGAAATCCCCATGGAAGTCGGCGGTGGAATGCTTCCAGCCCACACTGTGGGTAGGAGTTTTGTCGGTGGAATCAAATTCTGCCATTGAAATCTTTGCTCACACAAGGGAGGGCGTGAACTGTGAAGGCGGTGAACTTGAAGAGGCAGAGCTGCTTGCACGAATGGAGCGATGGGGTGAAGGCGGTGAGACTAGCACGGTATATATAGATGGGCAATCACCGACATGAAAAAGTCTTTTGTTTTCAAAAATCTTTTTCCTTTTATTGGTTGGAAAACCAAAAAGAAAAAAGAAAGAATTCTTTCAGTGGCCGGTGGGAGACCAATAAAAAAGAGGAAATTATTATTATTATTTATTATTATTTTCTAAAATATTTTCCCTTTTATTAGTAGGAAAAAAAAAAAAAAAAAAAAAAGAAACGGAACCCAGACCAAAATTTAATAAACCGACTTAGGAACACAACGGCTAGGCCCAAGTACAGCTGGCTGTTTGCTTCCGCATATATACCCCATCTAAGATGTGAAATGTTGAAGTAAAAACATAATCTTAATAAAAACTCAACTTTTCTCTTATGTAGTATTTAAAAAATACAATAAAAAATTCAAATTTGATATTTTGAATTCAATTTTGTTTTTTATTTATTTATTTTAAATTATACGTAAGGGATAAATTGAATCTTTATTGGGTCTATGTTGCGATTATATCACATCTCCTAATGAAAATAAGTTAATACAAAATTCAAAATAAATAAATAAAATGAAACCCACAATAAATAACAAAGCATATGGGCAAAGCCATTGAGGTGATAAAAACATATACGATAAAATATTAATTAAATAATTAATATTTTTTTTATCAACTTAAGTTTTTGGAACAATCAATAATTTAAAATAAAGAAAGTTTAAACATCTTTTTCCTATCTTTTTTCATTAAACTTATTTAAAAATCAACAATTAATCAGTAAGATTCACATAGATAAAGATGTGGATCATACAAATCTAATAGTTAATTTTTAAAAAAGTTGAACAGAGAAGGACGAGGAAGATCAAATATCACTACCTATTGAATGAATAGGATCGACAGAATTTGAAGTGGGTTAAAATATTAAGGCTTTGTTTGGGAACAGGAAGTGGATTGGACTTTGTAAGTCTTAAAAATTTTTTTTCTCAAAATCAACCTTAACATTCTTACTTTTTTATATCACATCAATCACTTTTTATCACTTTCCAAATAAATAAATCACTACAAAACAAAAAATTTCATATTTCTATACAAAACATTCTTACTTTTTTCCTAACATCAATCAAATCTGCTACAGTTCCAATCTACTTCTACTATTCCCAAACACACCCTAAAGCTTCCATTTTCTGTTCACTTAATTTGCAGGTTCCTTTCTTCAAACCAGTTTTCTTTGAAACAAATGAGTCATTTCTTGTGGAGCTGATTGCAACAACCAAACTCATTTTATTAAGCCATACTATCCATCCCTCATTGAAAAGGTGTGTACCATTTCATAGGTCTCTGCTTTGGTATTTTGTAATACTCCTTTTTTTTCTTTTTTTTTTTCTGTAATTGATTTTTTGTGTGTGCGCGCGCGCAGTATTTTCCATCAAAACTCAGATGGTGAACCCTTGGAGTTGGGGGTCGGAAGACACTGGAAAAAGCCAAAGGCTTTGTCGTTACATCATGCTCTTTAATGCTGTCTTTTTGGCTGTGCTTCCATTCACTAGGGCAATTTTTTTTTTTTTTTACATGTCTGGACAAGAGGGCGGAGGGGGATTCGAAGTAGTAACCTCCACTTTATTAGGCGTAATCCTAGCTGATTGAGCTACCTCTTGAAGACCACTTGGGCAATTTTTATCATCTATATATGTACTAAGAAACTCTGAGAAGGAGTTCATGTATATTATTAATGTAATAAATAAAAGTGATCCTAAGAAGTTCCAATCTTTCTCAAAATGTGAGTATTACAAATGCATAAAACAAAATTAATGCCTGGCACCTTGCAAACTACTATGTATACTTTTCAAGGAGAGCCAACACCTGAGTTGAAAAAATACTTGCTGAAAATTTCTTCTCTGCATTCTTCCTTGTTATAGAAAGTCTTCTAAGGTAAGAAGTCAGTAATGTCAAACCCTTAAAGTTACATCAGAGGCAGAGCTAGTAGTTCGTTTGGAATTTCTTCCTTCATGTTGATGCTTGTCCTGTTTTAAATTTCCAGAACATAAACCAGTTAGACACAAAAAAAAATTGAACAACAAAGGTTACTTAAATGAAATGACCATGAAAAGTGAATTGGTTTTCTTTTTGTTCTGGAATATAGTTAAGAACAAATTCATCATTGCAAATGGGATTTCCAATTATGGCAGCAGCTGATCTCTAAGAAATTGAAAGTCTAGAAACTCATTAACTCCTATAATTATCCAATTAATTATGTTATGGAGCAGATGTGTTCTTAATGCAAGAAAATTTACTTCATTGCAGTCGCATGTCATCACCAAAATTTGTTTCTTTCTGAAGCTCCAGGAATATTTCCTCTTCTTGCTCAAATTTTTGAGCTGCTTCTTCCATTGCTGATAAGTCCTCCCTTAGGAAAATCGTATGTTCGTTCCCACACGAACAATGAAGTGAATTAATCTCTGGATTGTGTAAGTAGAGTTAGTACAACCAATCTCAGGTGTTTTAAAACTACATGGAAACAAAACATTAAGATCTAGCAATACTCTCATACCATGAAAAAGGCAGATGGGATCAGAATAGCACCACTCGCACAAATTATATGCCAAGTAACAGTCTCTCTTGCAGAGGCTGCATACTAGAGTTCTTTGAGCATGTGGGTAAGTAGATGATACTTCTAAGCGCTCAAGAACCTGCTTATGCAGTTGTATGAGGCGTACAAAAGAAACCTTAACAGAACGTTGAGAGACAGAATCTTTGAATGTATCATCACCATAATCTTTTTGCATAGAATACTTGAATAGAAGCATTGCTTCGTTACAGAGAAGTTCCTCATAGGGTAGTATTGGGATCTTATTAAGAAGAGCATAACGTTGCCTAGCCAGCTCCCCCATTGGGAACCAATCGCCACTAGCAAAGTTAACTGCTTCACCACAGTTAAAACCTAAAATTGAACCCAGCAGGAAATAGTTATACGATGTATTGTATATATATACATATATAGAGAGAGAGAGAGAAAGAGAGAGAGTGAGATTTACCATGGCTAAATCCTGCATGATATGCTCTTGGAAAGGTTATAACAAACTCCCCAGGCATCTGGACAGCCTTGTACACAGGTACATTGTGTTCTAGGAGAATGCTTGGAGGAAACATTGTTGTTTTTTCTGCAAGCAGTTCAAAAGC
This sequence comes from Carpinus viminea, assembly GCA_013348765.1. Lineage (NCBI taxonomy): Eukaryota > Viridiplantae > Streptophyta > Magnoliopsida > Fagales > Betulaceae > Carpinus > Carpinus viminea. The sequence goes on from CP054673.1 coordinate 3,571,957, forward strand.
ACCATCCTCTCCATTGGCTGAAAAGTTATCACAAGAATACACATGATCATGGGCTACCCTTTCAAACTGAAGAGCTGCATGACCAGGGACGCCATACCAAGTTTTTGGCGCACCAGAGTGATGATAATTGATGCTGGTAAGGAAAATTGTGAAGGACATCAACATATGAACACAGCTTTGAAGAATTAGACGATTTCTAAAGCAACAAATGTAGTAAGATGTACCTGTACAGATAGTGATCTTCCACATGCCATGCAAACATACCAAATAGCATTCCAATGTAAAGCATTGGATGGGTTACTCCCTGAAACCAACTCAATAAAGTTAGAAGAAAAGCTCTAATAAAATAGACTGACAAAGTTCTAATGATGGCTTGACAAATTTAGCCAAGAGTGGAACAATGGTCAGCATACCGGTATATCTCTTTCAATCAAACGCAAAATGGATTTAGGAAGCCTCGGCAGAATCTGCAATCAAAGAATCGAGTTGTATACTAATTATAATATAGGCAATGGAATGTTGAGAGACAGAGAGAGAAAATTAGGATAAAAACCTTCAAGTTCCATTTGCTTTTCCCGAGCTGATCATTAGGATCACATGAAAAGGCACTGCCATCAACATTGACTCCATATTCAACTGTTCCTTTCTTTCCATGGGCCAATTCATGCCAGAACACCTTTTCCATGTACTCAGGAGGAATAAATGAAGAACAAGGAAATCGACGAGCAGACTTGTTTGCTATTCTCTCAAACTCACGGTAGGTATATTTCCTGAAAAATAAAGAGAAGGAAAAGAGAAAATTATGCTCAGACAACTAAATCTCATCATATAGAGTTAACTGGATAGTAGCTTAGATTATATAAGAGTTACCTTCCTCTCCTATAGAACGAGACCTTGTCATTTACATCCCATTTAGCCAGACGAAGAGGTTGCAGAACAGTTTCAAACTTGAAGTTCCTGAGTTCTTTCATTAGTACCACGTCGGCTGGAACAGAAGCATTTATTGGAGGAATAATCTTGCAGATTCCTGAAATTTGGTAATGGAACAAATTGATTCAGGGATATTTAAAGAATTTTCATTGAAGAAGGTACTGAATCAGTAGACGATGTTAACACACAAGAAAGCTTTAACTGCAAATAAGAAAATTTTAGCATAACCAATTATCAGTTATCACATACCATATTTGGAAGCTTCAGGAGCAATGTTTTGCAGATAAATTACAGGATCCTCGAACTCCATCTCTGATGGACGGTATACAGGACACAATGACATTTTTTCTGTCCATTCTTGATCTCCAAGGTCAAACTTATCCACTTTGTACTTTGAAGATACCTCTTTTGCAGTGGACTGAGAGAAGCAATTCTTATCAGTAACAACTTTCGCCCCACATGATGTGAAAGCTCTTGTGGCCTTCACTGGTATTCGCGTTCTCTTATTAGTTCGATGCTTAACTTTATGGATCATTCTGGATTCCATCTCATCGTTCTCACCAAACAATATATGGTACTACCTGAAACACAAATTTGAAGATCAGTCAAAACTAATATTCATTTACTACCTGGCACCATAACATAATGAGAATGTTGTATATTTAGTTCTGATAACATGAATATATATAGCAATAAAATCGTCATCATCATAAAATTTAGCTCTAATTTACTGTTTGTTCACACTGAAAAAGGGGTTCCTAGGTCTGTTCATAAACATTCATTCAACAGTATGGACTACAATATTATTCAATTAAAATCATACTTCCCTGCATGAGAAGGTCAATAGTAAACAAGAACAAGAAAGAATTTGTTACTGTACATAACCATACTAAGAACGGTTGGGTAAAAGAAAAGAAGGTAGAAAAGGCCACAACTGTGTTGAATCAAACAACATATGTTCTGTTTGATTATCAAGAAAACTGAGAAAACTGAGAGAAAAAGAAGAAGATTTCTATATCTTCTACTTTTTCTTTTTCAACAACCCCAAAGAACCAAACGTAGTAAACACCGCAGATATTGAAACCCACGTGTTCTGTTTGATTCTCAAGGAAACTGAGAAAGAAAACAAAGAAAAAGAAGATTTCTATAGTTTCTTCTTTTCTTTTTCAACAACCTCAGAAAACCGAACGTAGTAAAACTCTTCAATCTTGAAACCAAAGTTGTTCTGTTTGATTCTCGAGAAAACAGAGGAAAAAGAAAGAAAAATGTTTTCTTTTTCTTGTTCTTGTTCTTGTTCTTTCTATCCCAGTTGTTGTGAGGTTGATTTCTTTTCTTGCTAATATTTTTCTTTCGGTTTCTTTGCAACCAAAGAAGAAAAAAAGTAACGACAGGGGAATGGAGAAGGGGAATACCGATGAAACATAGGAGCCAGACAAAGAAGAGATTTTCTGGGAAACTTGAGAGTCAAGACACAGAAAATAAAACCCCACAGAAACCTCTCAAAGATCTCAACGGAAACCTCTCAAGAATTACAAAATTAAAAGGTTGCAGTTTCCTTTTATACTTGCTGGCAACCGTTGGTAGTTAAAAGATACCCTGTCTATGGTGTACTACTTTCAGTCCTCTATGACTGTGTGAGCGAGTTTAATGTACGCCACCTCGTAGAAAAAAACACTCTAAAATCAACAATCGTAGCATTGAGTGACACGTGGAAATATCTTAGATAGGGTGTATATGCGAAAGCGAAACAGCCAGTTGTCTTGGTCCTAGCCTATAAGTCGGTTTATTAAATTTTGGGGATAAGGGATTGGTCTGGGTTTCCTTTTGTTTTTTGATTTTCCTACCAATAAAAGGGAAATATTTTCGAAAAAAAAAAAAAAAATTCAATTTCCTCTTTTTTTTTTTTATTGGTCTCCCACTTCCGGTTTTCCTTTTCTTTTTTCTTTTTGGTTTTCCAACCAATAAAAGGAAAAAGATTTTTGAAAACAAAAGACTTTTTCATGTCGGTGATTGCCCATCTATATATACCGTGCTAGTCTCACCGCCTTCACCCCATCGCTCCATTCGTGCAAGCAGCTCTGCCTCTTCAAGTTCACCGCCTTCACAGTTCACGCCATCCCTTGTGTGAGCAAAGATTTCAATGGCAGAATTTGATTCCACCGACAAAACTCCTACCCACAGAGTGGGGTGGAAGCATTCCACCGACTTCCATGGGGATTTCTCAACCCTGTCTCTGACCTCCAAAAGGGTGCCGGTGCAACCAATTTTCACGTCTCCGCCACCGACTCCCATGTTTGGCAAGAAGTGCCGCCGCCGCATATTCATGGGTACCGCCGCCGGTGGTCCTGTTTTTGGGGGTTTATTTACTTCATCTGCTCTTGTTGACGATGATGGGTGTCATACCGGCGAGAAAACTCCAACCCCCAGAAGGGTGCAGGAGCAACCAAGTTCCCCATCTATGCCTCCAACTCCCATGGTTCTCAAGAAGTGCCGCTGCCGCACAGTCATGGGTACCACCACCGGTAGTCCTGTTTGCGAGGCTTTATTTGCTTCATCTGCTGCTGTTGACGATGATGGGGGTAATACCTTCGAGAAAACTCCGGCCCCCAAAAGGGTGACGGAGCAACAAAATTCCCCCACTACGCCTCCTACTCCCTTGGTTCACAAGAAGAGCCGCTGCCGCATATTCATGGATACCACTGCCGGCGCTGTTAGTCCTGTATGTGGACCTTTATTTGCTTGATCAGCTGCTGCTGTTGAAGATGATGAGATGAGATGAGATTTGCCTCTTGATTGGATTATCAGAAGCTAGCTTCTGTAGGAAAACTTTCTATATGAATGTATTCAGACAATGTGTTTGTAATATGTTGGCACTCAATTTTTGTCATGAACAAGTTATGTATATCTACTATAAATGTCAAAAACAAAAACTGTATTCATTGAAATCAAATCAATACAATGAAGCGATTTATGTTTTCCTGTCTATGGCATGCAACAATACAGAATAGCGTATCTACAACACATATGAAGGGGACTCGAGGAAACCCAAAAAAAAAAGAAAAAAAAAAAAAAGGAATTTGCCTAATCATTGGATGCGTTTTGAATTGACCTTCTCCCCAGTGGGAAACGGAATGATTTATAAGATATTTAGAATGCTTCAAATATTACTTGCAGCATAATATTTAGAAGAAAAGAAAGAAATCAATCTCATGATCACATCGAATGATGTCAATAGACAACCTCAAAACAGAGAGACTGCAATTCTTTACACATGTTGTAGATGAAGAATAGGCATACAATGGTAGAAACAGAGTGGCTACTTGATTTAGTGAAAGGTGCAGCTTCATGAATATTTTTATTAGTAGTAATGGCATGCATTATGGAACGTAAGTTGTTGAATTTAAGTTTTAGTAAAATTATAAAAAAAAAAAAAAAAAAAATTGCAAACGGTAAGATTTCATCTTTCTTTTATTATTTCCCAACACTGTATTACGTACTACCGAAATTGCTATGAGAGATTTTTTATGAGTTGTAGTCGTAGACTTGACCTTTTGGTGATACTCTTAGCTAAATGCAGGTATAGCTGTGCAAACCCTTATTGATACATTTGATTCAAGGAATTGTTCACTATGGAATAGCTGGAAGTACTAATGATTCATTGAACATTGGTGATGTTAGTGTCCCAAATTATGTTGCCTTCACAGGATCTGGGAAATGGAAGGTACAAGTATAAACTTGTGGTGTTGATTACTCTTTTCTTTGTTGGATTTTACTGCTACAAATTATTTAGTAGAAAGAATCCCCTCAACTTCTTTGTTTAAGTAGCTAGATTTTTTAGTTTTGTGGGACTCTGCTTAATTCATCTTTCGTCCTCTATTTGCATTTTAAAGGAGTTCAAGTCAGCAGAAGGGGGACTCACAGAATTGAAGAGTTTGGGTCTTTCAATTTCCCGGAAAAGGGAGAGAATTTGTTGGCAAAGATAGACTTCACACCGCGGCAATTGTTCTCTGCGGCAAAACCAATGGAAGAGGTCTTTTGGCTTCCAATAGAACCAGATTTTTTCAACATTGCTACAACACTTCAGGTTCATAGCATGGTTTTTCCCCACTCTGTTTTCATAGCTTATGCATGTTGATAATACGTGTATCATTCATGGTTTGTTTTTCAGCTCATTATCTTGTAATTGTGTAATTGATTACAGGATTTAAAGCTACAGCAAAGTCTCAATGAGACATTTTGCCTTCCTGAAACACCAAAAGTTGTGTTTGGATTGAGAGGCTTTACTGCTGATATATATACCTTGACAATGCAGCTTATAGAAAATTTCTTTTCAAAGAATTTAATGTCTCCACTGCTGATGAAGAGAGTGCTGCTATTGTGATGGTTAGCTAAAAAAAACAAAAGATTCATTTGATTATGACTCCAATATTTTTGGAAATACTGTTTATTTACAAATTAAAAATTGTGTTTGGCATTGTTGGTCTCTATGCAGACATCTCTATCAAATGGAGTGCCTTGTATTGTGTTTCGAGGTGTATCAGGTGGAGAGGAAAAATTGTCTGCAACAAGCCTGAGTTCTTTGGCTGCTATGAATGCTCTCACTGTTGCGGTTGAGTTTATTGGATTATCTGGTAAGGAAGCTGTAATTCATGACCACTGAAAGTGGACAACCTTAGAGGGTAGATGAAGGTTGCCATAACATACATAACTTGTTCATGACAAAAATTGAGTACTATCTGGTTTCCTTGGGTACATTGCTAGGCTGTGGCTTAAATTTTGTCTCTCTGTCTCTCATCATTCCATCGTCTATATTATATTAGTATACAACTCGATTCTTTGATTGCAGATTCTGCCGAGGCTTCCTAAATCCATTTTGCGTTTGATTGAAAGAGATATACTGGTATGCTGACCATTGTTCCACTCTTGGCTAAATTTGTCAAGCCATCATTAGAACTTTGTCCGTCTATTTTATTAGAGCTTTTCTTTTAACTTTACTGAGTTGGTTTCAGGGAGTAGTCCATCCAATGCTTTACATTAGAATGCTATTTGGTATGTTTGCATGGCATGTGGAAGATCACTATCTGTACAGGTACATCTTACTACATTTGTTGCTTTAGAAATCGTCTAATTCTTCAAAGCTGTGTTCATATATTGATGTCCTTCACAACTTTCCTTACCAGCATTAATTATCATCACTCTGGTGCGCCAAAAACTTGGTATGGCGTCCCTGGTCATGCAGCTCTTCAGTTTGAAAGGGTAGCCCATGATCATGTGTATTCTTGTGATAACTTTTCAGCCAATGGAGAGGATGGTGCTTTTGAACTGCTTGCAGAAAAAACAACAACGTTTCCTCCAAGCATTCTCCTAGAACACAATGTACCTGCGTACAAGGCTGTCTAGATGCCTGGGGAGTTTGTTATAACCTTTCCAAGAGCATATCATGCAGGATTTAGCCATGGTAAATCTCTCTCTCTCTCTCTCTCTCTCTCTCTCTCTCTCTACATCTTATAACTATTTTCTGCTGGGTTCAATTTTAGGTTTTAACTGTGGTGAAGCAGTTAACTTTGCTAGTGGTGATTGGTTCCCAATGGGGGAGCTGGCTAGGCAACGTTATGCTCTTCTTAAGAAGATCCCAATACTACCTTATGAGGAACTTCTCTGTAACGAAGCAATGCTTCTATTCAAGTATTCTATGCAAGAAGATTATGGTGATGATACATTCAAAGATTCTGTCTCTCAACGTTCTGTTAAGGTTTCTTTTGTACGCCTCATACAACTGCATAAGCAGGTTCTTGAGCGCTTAGAAGTATCATCCACTGACCCACATGCTCAAAGAACTCTACTATGCAGCCTCTGCAAGAGAGACTGTTACTTGGCATATAATTTGTGCGAGTGGTGCTATTCTGATCCCATCTGCCTTTTTCATGGTATGAGAATATTGCTAGATCTTAATGTTTTGTTTCCATGTAGTTTTTAAACACCTGAGATTGGTTGTACTAACTCTACTTACACAATCCAGAGATTAATTCACTTCATTGTTCATGTGGGAACGAACATACGATTTTCCTAAGGGAGGACTTATCAGCAATGGAAGATGCAGCTCAAAAATTAGAGCAAGAAGAGGAAATATTGCTGGAGCTTCAGAAAGAAACAAATTTTGGTGATGACATGCGACTGCAATGAAGTAAATTTTCTTGCATTAAGAACACGTCTGCTCCATAACATAATTAATTGGATAATTCTAGGAGTTAACGAGTTTCTAGACTTCCAATTTCTTAGAGATCGGCTGCTGCCATAATTGGAAATCCCATTTGCAATGCCGAATTTGTTCTTAACTGTATTCCAGAACAAAAAGAAAGCCAATTCACTTTTCATGGTCATTTCATTTAAGTAACCTTTGTTGTTCAATTTTTTTGTGTCTAACTGGTTTATGTTCTTGAAATTTAAAACAAGACAATCATCAACATGAAGGAAGAAATTCCAAAGGAACTACTATCTCTGCCTCTGATGTAACTTTAAGGGTTTGACAATACTGACTTCTTACCTTAGAAGACTTTCTAACAGAGAAGAATGCAGAGAAGAAATTTTAAGCAAGTATTTTTTCTACTCTTAGAAGATAATAGTTTATTTGAGGTGTTGGCTCTCCTTGTAAAGTATACATAGTAGTTTGCAAGGTGCCAGCTATTAATTTTGTTTTATTCCAGAGTAGTTAGAAAGGCACAAGATTTGAAATACTCAAGAGTTCTTAGGAAGGTCAAGCTTTGTGATACTAATCACATTTTGAGAAAGATTGGAACTTCTTTAGGATCACTTTTATTTATTACATTAATAATATACATGAACTCCTTCTCAGAGTTTCTTAGTACATATATAGATGATTAAAATTGCCCAAGTGAATGGATGCACAGCCAAAAAGGTAGCATTAAAGAGCATGAAGTAAAGACTAAGCCTTTGGCTTTTTATAGTGTCTTCCAACGGTCCAACCTCCAACTCCAAGGGTTCACCATCTGAGTTTTGATGGAAAATACTGCACACCAAAAAAAAAGCAAAAAATCAATTATAGAAAAAAAAAAAAAAAAAAAAAAAGGAGTATTACAAAATACCAAAGAACAGAGTTATGAAATGGTACACACCTTTTCAACGAGGGATAGATAGTATGGCTTAACTTTGTCGACATCAATTCGAACCTTGCTCTTACTGTAGAGGTCATATCGGCTGTACATATTTTGTAGAAATAAGAAAATGAGTTTGGTTGTTGCAATCAACTCCACAAGAAATGACTCATTTGTTTCAAAGAAAACTGGTTTGAAGAGAGGAGCCTGCGAATTAAGTGAACAGAAAATGGAAGCTTACTTGAATATTTTAACCCACTTCAAATTCTGTCGATCCTCTTCATTCAATAGGTAGTGATATGCATCTTCCTTGTGCAATGCTGCAAGATGGACAGAAAAAAAATCATCTCTTCTTTAAAATTTCAAATTGTTGAATATTTATCCTATTTTAAATGATAATTTAGAGGATAAAGTCAATGCTTACGGTAAAAAGAGTGATATCGGATGACAAATAATGCAGCCGGAGGCAGAGTTGTTCCATTTTTCTTTGCAACCTGGAGATTTGGAAGCAACCTTATTCTAGTCTCTTTGTGGAATAATATATGGTGGAAAACAATAATATTGAAACCATATGAAGGTTTATTAACTAAAATATATTTGAATGTTCGGGGGATATACCAAGTACATGTAATCATCATGCCCCCATGACATCAGCACATTTTCTAGTCCACATCCCTCAGAGTAGATTCCAAGTTTAGTGTTGTAAGCAGGGTTGTTGTAATCTGGATTGTCCTTCAAATACTGCAACACAAACATTTCTTTCATTAGACTGACTACATGTATAAACATGGCAAGCATTAATTAACTAATGTTTTTGAGAATAAATACCTTGTGATAGACAATTGATTCGTCGAAAGCACAACCAACAGGAAATGTATCTCCTATAACATTAAAATTTACCATCAGATTGAAATGACTTAAAAATACAAATATGCATTCCCATATATTTGGTAAAAGCACATTTCTTACCAACAACAGCCCACTGAGGTAGCTCTCCAAATTTAGAATGAAAAAGAACCTTTCCAAGATCTGAAATCCATGCAAAAATAAGGCGTCAAGTTGTTAAAGTGGTGCTTAATTCATCTGAACTTGAATATATAATGGAGCCTGCTCACAAGCATGGTGATTATCTGATATTGCGCATATTGCCGAAAAAATAAAGAAACGAATAAACTCAAGGAACTGATATTCTGCATTTTAGCCTTGGAACAGAAACTAGGAATATGCATACCATGAATAAGGGCAGTCAAGTGAAGCCAATCTTCATCAGGATAATCTTTTCTTATGGCTTCAGCTGACTGCAGCAAGTGCTCAATCTGAGGTTCATCCAAGTCTGGGTCACTTTCATCCACAAAACTGTTAAGCAGTTCAATGCATTTCCATATGCTCATCTCTGCTCTGTTCAATTTCCCATACTCTTCCCTAGTCCTCTTTACCTGCATTTGCATTCCAAGTTTTGTATATCAAATGGAATTCATGCAATCCACGCAGTTAATCGTTTAAGCATTAACTTGATGAAAGTGTACTTACATAATCATATGTTTGGTTGATGTGGTTCAACTGGTAGCATCTCTCCACAGTGTTTTGCCTTACGCTTCCATCATAATCCCTGCCAGCCATTCCAACACGATTCCTTGAATAAGAAGCTACCCATTTATGATCAAAACCTGACCTTACAAACAAATTCTATGGACAGTGGTGGAGAAATAAAATATTAGAACCTAAACGATTGGCCAAATGCATTGGACTCCGGCACCGCAAATCCATTCTGCAGCAAGTTCTTGGACTCAGAAAATTGATTCTGATCCTCTACTTGTGACCCTTTGATTTCAAACCATAGAAACAAAAGTTAAGACGACAACTATGTCATATTTCAAAAGAACTATTAAGCTGATGCACTTGTACAAAAAGAATTGAAATTCCATGGACAAAAGGAAGAAGGAAATGATGAACAAATCGGTACCAAGCTCCGGTTTCTCGACAGCAATCGTCATCTTAACCTTACAACAAGATAATAGCTCGAAGTAGGGAAGCAAAGCAGAGAAGAAAGGCTTATTGGAAGGCCTTGTCAGAAAATAAGGGTACGTAGTATATATAGTGACATGCACAAACTTTATATATAGCTAAAAATAATATCTCTGTTACATTATCTATATCTAACGGTTTGGTTGCTGGATTGTCTAAAAATTCATGGTTGTCATCTACATTCCGTAGAAAGACAGATTTGACAATGGCTTGAATTAGCTTTTCTGAAGATATCACATCCTATTTTTTGGAGAATTGCTATTTTTTTTTTCTCTTGTCCTTTTCTGTTAAACTTTTTTAAAATCAATCATTAGATTGGTATCATCCACGCCTTTATCCATGTGTCTTACAGATTAATTGTTGATTTTTGAATAAGTTTGATGAAAGAAGGATAGGAAAAATACGTTTAAACTTTCTTTATTTTAAATTATTTATTGTCCCAAAAATTTAAGTTGATTAAAAAAAAAATCATTTAATTAATATTTTATCGTATATGTTTTTCTTACCTCAATGGCTTTGCCCATATGCTTTGTTATTTATTGTGCGCTTCATTTTATTTACTATTTATTTATTTTGGATTTTGTATTAACTTATTTTCATTAGTGATCATGTGAATGAGGTTTCATAAATACTAGGAGACGGATCTAATCGCGCATGGAGAATGTCTAACACTTCCAACTTCCATATAATTTCAATGTTTGGCCGAACAAAGACAGCTATAGGATGGTAAGATAGCTAAAAAAAAGCGTAAATCTATCGATGGTCTACGTTGTCAAAATGATGATTGGACACCATTGAAGTTTGGCTTAGACGCTTAGCTACTTGGTTGATTCGGACCATGATATTTGTCCTGATGGCATGAGGGAACAGTCCCTCACGCCCTCATTTTTAATATATCTGGATCTCAATCTTCATTCTTGTCACGGACTCACAATGTATTTCTTGATATTTGCCCTCTTTTCCTTTGTTTTATTAAAAAAAATAAGTTGCATGTATTACTACTTTGATTAAGATCAATGTAAAAGAACCAAAATGATATCGGCAAGCATCATGAATGCTCCTACCTACATCCCCAACAGTGTGTGGACTGTGTTACTGCTTTCTAATTCTTTGTAGCAAACCAACATTGGCTTGAATTTGTTACTATTGTTACTGAAAAACCTGTGACATACTCGAACATTATAATGATCTTATTCTTCAATTTGTCACTTGTACTGTTTCCTCAACCTGGCCGGTTTCAATTCTTTGTCATTGGGAAAATACAAATGCAACGTGTCATTGTGTTAGAATATTAATTAAACGATTAAATTTACTTTTCTATCCGCTTAAATGATTTAACAATGAACATAAACAAACTGCACCAACTCTCATAAATTGCAGTCCACATTCCATGACAGGACAAGGCCTTAAGAAGCTCTTGCAGGAATTAATCAGTTAAAACTGCACAACATAAGTTGAATCCTTATTTAGGAAATTTTCTCTAACAAAATTCAATTTTTACATTATGGCAACTTTCATCTACCCTCAAAATGCTAAGGTTGTCCACTTTCAGTGGTCAAGAATTACAGCTTCCTTACCAGATAATCCAATAAACTCAACCGCAACAATGAGAGCATTCATAGCAGCTAAAGAACTCAGGCTTGTTGCAGACAATTTTTCCTCTCCACCCGCCAAGTCTGATACACCTCGAAACACAATACAAGGCACTCCATTTGATAGAGATGTCTGCATAGAGACCAACAATGCCAAACACAATTTTTAATTTGTAAATAAACAGCGTTTCCAAAAATATTGGAGCCATAATCAAATGAATCTTTTTTTTTTTTTTTTTTTTAACTAACCATCACAATAGCAGCACTCTCTTCATCGGCAGTGGAGACATTAAATTCTTTGAAAAGAAATTTTCTATAAGCTGCATTGTCAAGGTATATATCAGCAGTAGAACCTCTCAATCCGTACACAACTTTTGGTGTTTCAGGAAGGCAAAATGTCTCATTGAGACATTGCAGTAGCTTTAAATCCTGTAATCAATTACACAATTACAAGATAATGAGCTGAAAACAAACCATGAATGATACCCGTATTATCAACATGCATAAGCTACGAAAACAGAGCGGGGAAAAATCATGCTATGAACCTGAAGTGTTGTAGCAATGTTGAAAAAAATTGGTTCTATTGGAAGCCAAAAGACCTCTTCCATTGGTTTTGCAGCAGAGAACAATTGCTGCGGTGTGAAGTCTATCTTTGCCAACAAATTCTCTCCCTTTTCCGGGAAATTGAAAGCCCCAAACTTCAATTCTGTGCGTCCTCCTTCTGCTGACTTGAACTCCTTTAAAATGCAAATAGAGGATGAAAGATGAATTAAGCATAGTCCCACTAAACTACAAAATCTAGCTGCTTAAACACATAAGTTGAGGGGATTCTTTCTAGTAAATAATTTGTAGTAGTAAAATCCAACAAAGAAAAGAGTAATCAACACAAGTTTAAACTTGTACCTTCCATTTCCAAGATCCTGTGAAGGCAACATAATTTGGGACACTAACATCACCAATGTTCAATGAATCATTAGTACTTCCAGCTATTCCATAGTGAACAATTCCTTGAATATCAAATGTATCAAGAAGGGTTTGCACAGCTATACCTGCGTTTAGCTAAGAGTATCACCAAAACGTCAAGTCTGCAGCTCATAAAAAATGTCTCATAGCAGTTATAGATAGTATGTAATATAGTGTTGGGGAAGTAATAAAAAGAAAGATGAAATCTTACCGTTTGCTCTCCCGTCATCACATAAATTACATCTGTGCCATTAATCGTCCCGATGTTGAACCTCCTTCCTAGGCAATCAACAAGTCTAAACATATTCAAAACAAGTTGTTCATTATTATGTGCAGACGTAATAGAATCTATGATAACCGGTTCTTTTATATTCCTTCAAAGGATTAAGATCTCATTTTATGGTCAAGATTAGATTTCTACATCTATATATCTTGTCAAATGTTGAATATGGTGGCATGTCATTTTAAATAAAACACAGTTAAATGTAATAAAATAAAATCTTGACAATGAAATGAAAGTGAAATGGAGAGAATACTAGCCCTTCTGTAACAAGTTTTCCACTTAACCCGAGCGAGCTAGCCCAACAATGCAATCAACCGACCAAACTTTTGGGCTAAATGTGCCTAGCTTGTGCCACTCCCACCAAAATCAGAACCTTTGAGAACATTTTCAACCAAAGCTAGCTATTCTAGTCAATCCAAGACCATGACAGAGAGAGAGAGAGAGAGAGAGTACCAGCAAGGTCAACCCAGGGGATGTAGGAGCTGGGAACAAAGAAACCAGAGGTTTGAAGCACGAGTTCTTCGGTAGGGAAAGTCATGACAAGCCCAATATAAGGCCCTGCATTCTCATTGATCCTCTCCACAACCCCATGCATTGGATGACTACACCTCAGCTGCACAGACTCTTGTACTTGTGCCATAACCAATAACCCCAACAACAACAACATCACTTCCAGATCAACGCCCCCCCACATTCTTCGCCGTCGTCCTACCACAGCCATCCTACACTCTCCGCTACACATTTCCGTCTAGAATGAAGGATGATCGAACGGCTGTGGTCGTGGGTTCCCCTGGAAAGTTGGAGAGGTGCAAGAATAAGTGTATAGTGAAGACCAAGGAGACAGACAGAAGCATGGGAGCATATAACATAAGATATAATTTAGGTGTGAGCATGTGACTGGAATACCTTATCTAGCTACCAAGCACTATATATTATGGTATGAAATACGAGTACAACAACCGGCCAAGAATTATAACGCACGTGGATCAACCCTCCCTCCAATTATTGTGATAGCGTCATCACGTGCGTGGTTCACAAAGAGCACACGATTAGTTCATTTCATGCCTACATGGTACAGCTGAGAAAAAGGGCATTGTCGGTTGTTCCGATGTTTATTAGAATCTACGTGGAAAATATTTGGTATATTACCTTTTTTATTATAAATTTCTTATAAACTTAAGAAGCAGTTCACGAACATAAATAATTTATAAATTCGAAAAGAATTTATAAATAAGTGTTTTCCGCGTTCAATATATATATTTACTTTTTCTTTCTGCCCATTCAATAAGAATATAAAAGAAAAATAAGAGATATGATCTAAAATCACATCTTTTTAATTTACATTCCTTCTTGATTTATTCTTTCTTTTGCATTCATTTCAACCCATAAACGTAGTGTAAATGCTGTCTTGGATAAGGTTTAGAGGTAGCTATTGTTGGTGAGTAAACATCAAACAAATTTCATGATCATAATCATAATCATAATCAATTATTCTCTTAATAGATCAAGGAATAAAAGTAGAATGCCAAAATATTGGCAAATGTCTAAGAACTCGTTGAAAATTCTTGCTTGTTTCCACATCTCATGAAAATTGAACAGCTCACATGCGTTCAGTAATTACTCCACAGCTTCAGTGTCATGAATCTATCACAGATTTTCGTCTTCATTTTTCGTCGTCATCATAAATGTTAAATAAGAAAGGTTCAATGTGATCCTCTAGTTGAGGCCATGCAAAACATGGATCTTCATTATATGTAAATGGACCCACTTTCTGACCAACACTTTTGATCCGACTGTAAATACTCTACCGCTTTGTGGCGCATGATGATCTTCTACTGGAATGAAGAAACAACTATAAGAGTTTCAGTCCACCAGTTACTTCATCAACTACTTCAACAGGCCCTGCTCGAGTGTTAGAATTAATCAATTGACAGACAACTTACAAACTTTATATATATACACATTAGATGTGTGTGTGTGATGTCAGAAGCAAGAGTCAACTGCTTTGTAAAAAAGAGTAGTGTATATATGTATTTGTGTGTCTGTGTTTGTATGTGTTAGTATATTCCATCCTTCCCCATTCGAAAGAATTTCCTAAACTGCAACACAATTGATTCCACCTAATATCCGCTAAAGATGCACAAAGGAACTTGAACTCTAAAAGCCCAAGACAGAAGTCAAGTTGGGAAGTCCAAAGGGTACCATCATACCAACTAGCTATTGGTTAAAACTATCCTTATTTCTTTCATTTTAATGATAATATTGAATCCCCATGTCAAAACTGCTACGTGTCTTATGGGGTCCTCCAAAACAAAAGATTTGCAAGATATGCAGGTATTGGGAAGAGAGACTCACCAAGAATAGCCATCACTGTCCTCGAATCTGGAAGATCATAGAATGAATAAGTCATGAGATTAGGATAAACTGGTTAAACAGCTTCTGAAGCTTGAGAAATTATCGCACAAACGTGAACTAGATAAGACTTGGAGAACCAACTGACACGTATGGAAAGGTGTTTAAAAAAATAGGAAAAACAACTCAAGCAGTACTCAGATCACTAAAATATCCATGTGGTGGCAAGCACAAAATTGGATAGCATTTTGATAAAAATAAAATAAAATTGCCATTCTACTTCATTCAATCTTTCTTATTATCTCTGATTCTCTATAAGTTCTCGCCTCCGCGTCTCAAATATGGTTCTTAAGACAATTTACATGCTTCCAGTGCATTAGGATTGCATTGTTCACATGACTCATCAGAGGCTCAATTTCAGTGAGTATCATCATGTCTTTAAAAAACAAAATTAAGTAATTTTTTGGCCGCATCCCTTTAATGTTTTTCTTGACTTGGAGTCCACACTTGGTTATAAAAAGCACACATTAGTATCTAAAAGGCAGCTTCAAGTAGTTAGTCCAATCACCCCCCCCCCCCAAAATTGCCTCTTTCCATCTCTCAGTATCTGCTAGACCCATCATTAAGATCGTCTACATCCCCATCCTTCCTCATTCAGTGGATTATCAGAGGATAGCTTCTATTTGATGAAAAGAACACATATTGCATATGAAAGACAAAAAGTATATTTAATCAATGTGTAGGATTACACTCTGGATCTGAGTCATGGGGAGTACTGCTGCTCATCTCTACAAACTTAAATCCCCAATTACAAAGAAGTGCCCTCTTCGATAAGATACATTATCTATATTACTAACCAAACACAATTAACATCCTCAAAACATCAAGGGGTATACAGCCTGCTGACCAAAATATATATACCAAGAACTCTCATTCATAATACTACAATATCCATGATCAATTTTCAAAAATGAATTCATTTTGCAACTCACTTGGTGCAATCTGCGTTCTCCCTGCATCAATTGTAATGTGGGTTGGTATATTTAGCGATTTTGCCCGCTCCTGCCAAGGTAATAAGGATTTAGTGAAAAATTAACAAATCCATGAAACAAAACATGCACCTTATAAACCATAACAAAGAGGAACAGGAAAATATACTGGGGAAAGAGCATAAAGTAAAAACATCACATTTCACATTTTTCTTTTGGAGGGAAGGGCAGATGCAGGAAAATTAAAACATCAGATTAGAGAATGGAATCTGATAGTTCTTCTAATAATAACTTGAAAGAAAAATATAGAATTACGTGCAGGTGATAAAATAATTTGCATCCATTGATAGTTGGCAGCCCAATTCTGTCACAAAAAAAGGAACATCATGCACCTCCACTGGGGTCCTAATTTTACAGTTTACTAAGTCACATTTGAAAGAAAAAAAAATACATAAAGAATATAGATATCGGTATCCCACCTTCATTAGAGCGTCAATCAATTAAATTTACCCTCAACTATCCACTATTAAATTAATAGAAATAGCAAGTTTGAAGACCAGCTAAGGCAACGGAGGGTCCCTTTTAACTAACTACGTTTTAAGCCAATGACTTGTTTCCTTAAAAAGACACTAAGATTTTCCCTTCTACTATAGCTATTTCCATAACTAATCAATCATAAATATGAATTTAGAAGACTGGCAATTTAGATATTATTACATTAGTAACAAAATAAATAAGCAAGAAAAGAATAAGCCTATGTTTACACTATATAGATTTTGCACCCAAAAAAAAATAAAGAAAAAGAAAACTTACTTGCAAAACTAGCATATCTTCCTCACTTTCAATTTTTACAACCACCTTAGGCTGCGCACACATCTCCCACCTGTATGCTGACAAACTTAGTCGCAAGCAATGGAGTGAATAAGGAATAAACTAGCACGTTAGAGTGTGGCCTTACCTGTTTAGAGCTTTTGGTGCCCGACGAAGAAGCTTTTTATAGAGACCCAAAGTTGCATGACTATCAAAATAAGGGAAATATTTGGATCATGAATTAGATCAAAATGAATTTCAATAATGGAAAAAGAATAGCCAACATTCAAAAACTAACCAAGGATAAATGGATCATCAACGTCAATGTGTTGTTGAATAGGTGTACCAACAATTGTACAGAACAGAGGGTAAAGAGGTTATAACATCAACCATGTCAACGCAACTCTCAAGCACTTTACCATTAAAGATACTAAATCAATAAGTAACCCGCAATTGTTATCAGCATTCCATAGAGATAATATGAAGAAAGACATGGTTGACTTAAAAATAAAAGTAGATAAATTGTTTTTATGATGACTAAAGTTTGCCAATGGTTGTTAAAACAGTTGAAGTCCACGAGAGCACTCACTTACTTATTTGGGCACTGCACTGTCTTTTTTAATGCCCTAGACACGTATCAAGCAAAGTCTTGTTAATGCAGCCACAGATCTTCAGTCCAAAAACTTAAATTCATAAGCACCATGTACCCCTATAAACTTTGCTTGATGAAACATCCTATCATTCTTAAATAAAGAATCAAAGTTCAAGAAGCTCCTGGCATATTTAAGTCCCACAACAAGCACAAGAATGAAACTAAAAGGAACATCAAACACCTTCGGGAGAAGGAGGGAGAGGGGGTGAGGGAGCTTAGGTGTCCTTTGCACTTACAAATATGATCAGCTTATCACCCTCAAATTCTCACTAATGACTCTTTTAAGCCTCCATATGCAGTAATGCAAGACTCAACACCATTCTTTATATGCTTTATGTGAGTAAACTAACAAATTAATGATCTTAATGACATATTATATCACTAGCTCTAAACGTTACACAAACAGACTGATATGCCTTATAAGCATTCCAAAACTAAACAATTAATGATCTTAATGACATATTATAGCATCATTAGCACTAAACGTTACACAAACAGCCTGATGTCTTATAAGCATTCCACTTGCACATATAAGAAGATATCTGAAAGCCAAGCAGAGTAGAACTACTTTTTAAGGCTAGAGAATATACGTTCATAAAAAAATTATATTATATCAGATTATGTTACATATAAAATTACAGGCTACCTGCATTGGGCAGCAATTTTCCCTTTACCCATCTTTAGATCATTCCTCACAACCAAAACCTGCAGAAAATTAAAAAAAAAAATAGCAAATTTAGTTCCTTTTTCCCCCCTAAATTCTCTTTCCATGTATGTGCATGAGTGTGTGAGAAAGAGCGAGAGAGAGACCATTTTGAAATCTTCAAGAATGTCAGCCAGCTTTTCAATCTCAAGGGCCTCTTTGGGCTTATCATTCTTCTTCCCATTACCATCAACTGCAATGTCTTTAGGTAATCTTGCTGCGATAAATATGCGAGCAGGATATCGTGCACCAATGTAGTATCCCAAAGCAAGGCAACCTGCTCCAACTAGAATGGCACTCAGCAACGTCAGGTCCATCCTATATTGCACCCAAACAATGGCCCCCTCAATCTTCTCTCAAGTCTGGGGAAAAAGTAAATCTTGAGAGCAGACAGTCCAAAATCCACCTAGACAAAAGCAGATCATAATTGAACCTCTCCTTGTCAATGGATGAACAATAGACTTGCACCCATAAAATAAATATCCAATATTTAAAAATAGAACAAAAAATATAAATGAAGCGTACATACTCCACAACACATACGAAAGAACTGTATGAGGTCCCCTATTTTGTTTTCAATTCGGTGAGTAATTTAGATTCAGATTAAAGACTCTGAAACACTGCATACCATACCATGAGCTTCACTTTCTCTGAATTCTGATCATCTCTGAAAGGAAAACCAAAACACACAGAAATATTATCTTTTTCGGTGCTTTCTACTTTTATACTGTCAAATTCATAGCCATTAGTTCAACATCAGATCATGCACATGTGAATTACAATTGGGCAAGCAATTTTTGACACGACCCACTAATCCAACATGAAATCAGCAGGTAAGGATTGAGGGGCTTGAGTTGCTTGAACTGTTTAATTAAATGGGTCGGATTAGGATTGACCTAGATACTTTTATACCCATGCATTGACAAGACCCGAGCCTAAAACGCGAACACCAATTGCCACACCTAATTACAATCAATATATGGTCATTTGTGGACAAGGTTCAACCAACTAGGAACACGGTTCTCTCATACAAGACAGACAACCTTAATATAGACACCAAAGTAATGATTTCAACCAAATTTTCTGAACATGACCAACAAACGATAGACCTTTTGATATTCTAAGTAACCCCATTTCTCATTTCTCTCTCTTTCTTCTTTGTGTGTGCGTGTGTGCGCGCAAGAATAAGGCTCCAATCATGTCAACATTCTAGTGAGGAATTACAAAAATGAAAATAGATCAAATAAAAGCCTTCCAGAAGTTTAATTTTAGCTCAAGAACATAGACTCAGCTTCAGAAAAGAGAAATTTCCACTCCATTGATTAAAACTTATCCATCAAAGCAAACAGAGGAGAAGACAGAAGAGTAACAGCCTTGGCTGAATGAAGTAATTATTCCTAAAACAGAAGGGCATTTCGGTAAAATAGGTACCTGTAGTGTGACGCTGCTGAAGCTGCATTGATCGAAGTGTCAAAAACCCTAGATGCTAAAGCACTGATGCTATAGCACTGGACAGGACGACTATAAGGGGAAAGAGAAAAAGAGGAGAGAGATTGCGTTCCCCTGAAACTCGGGCAGGTTCTGTAAAACAAGACGACCTATCGTAGCCGTTCGAATGGTGGACTCAGTCTTACTTGTATGTGATGAATCTGACCACAAAAATAAATAAAAGGAAGCCCTTGCCCCATGGGTTACGATATATTTCAATTCCATTTCCATTGATGCAATTGGCTTGATCGGGAGTGTGATTTTTTTTTTTAATTGTTCAAAGTTGCAAATACTAAGAAAATTGTTATTTTTTAAATTATATTTGAATGGTTTAGAGGATATGAAATAAAATTAGAAAATATATTTGAGAAAATAAATTAAATTGAATATATTTTTAAAAAATAATAAATAAATCCCTAATTTTTTTGACCAAAAAAAAGAAAAAAGAAAAACACTAAAACTAAAATTGGAGTAGTTAGAAAACCACCCCTAGGGTTGGCATAGTGTGGCTTTGACCTTCCAAAACTAACGAAGGTGACCGAGCCACCTCTAGATATTGTAACTATTATTAAAGGGTGGCTTGGCCTCCCTCATTAATGAGATGGGCTACAAAAGCCGAAACTAATGAGCTGCCCTAACTAAAATGATGGATTTCTACAAAATATTATGATTTTAGAAACCAAGTTTAGTATTCATAAGACTCCATAACATCAATTAATTAAGATTTTGGGATAATTACATTTTTCCCTTATGAACTGTAACACATTTTCATTTTACCTCCATGAACTGTTAATCCTACTGCTCGACTCTATGAACTATCATTTTGTGTCGAAACTCTCATTTCGTCAGTTAAAGATCTCTTCGGTCAATCATGTGTGTTAATTCGGACGATCAAAGTGACAATGTTGTAGTTTATAGAGGCAAAGTGATGGATAGATCGTTCGAGTTAATGCCTTTGACTGACGAAAATAGAATTTTGGATACAAAATGATAATTCATGAGGTCAGACAGTAAGTATGATATTTCATAGTGGCAAAATGAAAATATATTGTAGTTCATGCAAGAAAATGTAATTACTCCAAAGATTTTTATTTTTTGTTAAATAATTTTCTTTTTTTTTTTAGATCGGGTCAGATTTGGTGCAGGCTATAAAAAGGTGGTGAGTCACATTAGATAAAATAATACCCCATTTTTTTGCTCCTTTTTTTGTTCCTGTCTTTGTTTTTTGTTTTTGCCGTCCTAGCTTTTCTTTTTGTTTGTGCGTTGAATACGTAGGCTGGACCAAGTAGCGTTTATTTTTGTACGGGAAAGGATGCGTGGCAGGGGGGCTAGGAATCAAAATCGAACGGTGACGAGCGCAAGAAGTCAATCGTCCAACTACTCTGACTTTGACAATAAGACAATTCTATAAAAAGGTGGAGAAAATCTACGGTGTGCAGCAACCCATTCCACCACCTGACTTTGACGAGCTCAAATTCTAATAATAAAAGATTAAAAGTCCACAAATTATCTAAAACCGAGAAAAATGCAAAATTCTTAATCAAAATAAGGGAATTAAACCCCAAAAATGAAATATGCATGTTCTATAAATAGTTGACATCATTGATATTGTTTTCCACGTGGACAATATTTGACATTGTCTCTAAAGAGGAACAAAACTTGACACATAACAATATATTACCCACTTACAATGACATATGGTACATATTACCCACTACTTCAATACGAATAAAGGTTTATTGTCAATGGCAACAACATTTTTTACTTTATAGATACGAGGTTACAAGGCTTTCAAGTTTTGGTCAATAATTCTATTTAAGCGATATAGTTGTATTAGATTAGTATCAGATGCTATTAACTGTTCATATTCATATTACTTTAGACAATAATAAATGATGATAAATACGTGCAATAAGTTTATTCGTTACAATCTCACGAATACCCGCTAGAAGCTCAAACAATTTGATTATCGTCTGGACAATTTGATTAAATAGGTTTGAACTGTTTAAACATCCGCTAGAAGTTCAAACAATTTCTCATATGAAAATAACAGGGGTGGAACTACACCATGTAGTTTCTAAATTTTTCTTTTTTTAAAATTATAATTTTACCCCTAATTTTTTTAAAAAAAAATTTTGCCCCCCAAACTCCATTTACTCATAAATTTTTTAATTCTATTATCTGAAACTCTAAATACTAGTTGTCCCAAGAAAATAAGCAATAGATAGCCTCCTCGTCCTTCCTAGCTATGTCGGTCAATCACTCAATAGGTCAAGATGTAAAAGCAAATATTCTGTTAAATTTTTTTTCTTAAATATTCGTACGAATATTAAAAACAAAACAAAAAATGGGAATATTATAATTATTCTAAGCTTCTAGCCTTCTAGGTAACGTATAAAGAGAGAGAAAGAAAGAGAGGGTGAGAGGAGAGAGAGAGAGAGAGAGAGAGAGAGAGACTGAGACTCCTAGAAAGATCAAAACTTAACTCAGAGTCGTAGCGCGTCGTCGTCTCAACCAACCCGCCTCTGAATCTTAATTTCTCAAAGGTACTCTCTCCAATTTTTGTTTTGTTTTGTTTTGTTTTTAATTTTTTTGATGGCAATAAGAAACACAAACACTCTCATTTGGATTTTTTGTTTTTTGGTTTTAGATTAATGTCTAATCCGATCGATTACGTTGACTCTGTTTGTTTTATGAGAAAGCCGAGGAAAAACGATAGATTAATGACAATTCTAATGTTTGATGTTGTTCTTTTGGATCGCTCAACTAAGACTAGGTGTTGGATGCTGCCTTTCTTCGTTTGCCGTTAGGGTTTCATATTCCTATTCCCTAGCAATGCATATATGACATCTGTTTGGTTGTTGAGAACGTTGAGAAAAAGTGATAAATATAAGATATTGACTTTCAGGGTTTAAGTGTTATTGTTTTCTGATAACTTCAAAACTCGTGTAACAATGGTATTTAGTTGGTCAGCTTTGTTAATCGTGGCCTTTACTCGCCGATTATCACAAAAATTAGGGTTCCTGACAGATTTACCGAAATTTGTACGGTTTTAAGGGTAGTTAATTTTTTTGGAAAATTGATTTTTGAAGGTGTTGAATGTATGAAAATTAAAGTTTATTTGTTCCCGTACATTTTAAATTCATGCTTGTGCGCTGAGTAACTTGAGTTGCTTAAAAAAATTGGGCAAAGAAAAGAGAATATAATTTAAATGTAGCTTTGGCTCTTAACTTTTGCTGTTTGGTTCCTGGAGAAAGTATGGAAACGAATGAACATTGGTTTTTGTTTTCTTTATGGAATGAATGGGTTTTCAGGGCAGAGGGTTTTTGTTTGGAATTTGGTTGCAAACTGTTCTATTTGCTTGCCTGGAAAATGGAGTAAAAGAAAGAAAGAAAGAGTGATTTTGTAATTTTTATTTTGTGTTGTTAAAGAAATGAAAAAAAATTCCTGTTTGTCTTGTGGGGTAATTTCTGTTTGTGTTGTGGGGTTCTTTTTTGTGGGTGTGCTTTGGGTTCTTCTTGTACGGTTCTTTCTTCTCTTTTTCCTTTTTCAATAAAACTCCGTATTACTTATCAAAAAAAAAAAAAAAAAGAAATGAAAAAATTTCCGTCCATGAAAAATGCCACCAACAGAATTAGTTTATTTTCCATCCCTTCTTCTTCTTCTTCTTCTTCTTCTTCTTCTTCTTCTTCTTCTTCATTTTTAAATTTTAAATTTTTTTTCCCAGCAACCATTAGGATTGAAGCTTTCTTTCTTCTAACATTTTGAAGTTTTGTGGGTTTCTTGTAATTCTTCTTTTTTTAATTTTTAATTTTTAATTTTTTTTCCCAGCAACCATTAGGATTGGAGTTTTCTTTCTTCTAACATTTTGAAGTTTTGTGGGTTTTCTGGAAAGATTTTTAAAGTTCTTGTTTAGGTCTTTGACTTCTTCTTCTTCTTCTTCCTTAAATTTTTAATTTTTTTTCCCAGCAACCATTAGGATTGGAGTTTTCTTTCTTCTAACATTTTGAAGTTTTGTGGGTTTTCTGGAAAGATTTTTAAAGGTCTTGTTTAGGTTTTTGACTTCTTCTTCTTCTTCTCTAAATTTTTAATTTTTTTTTCCCAGCAACCATTAGGATCGGAGTTTTCTTTCTTCTAACATTTTGAAGTTTTGTGGATTTTCTGGAAAGATTTTTAAAGGTCTTGTTTAGGTTTTTGAAGGGTTTGCAAATATGGGTGACAATTTGATGGAGAAAGTTAGTGCTCTCGGTGAACGCCTCAAGATTGGAGGCACCGAGGTGGGCCGAAAGATGAGTGCAGGCATGAGCTCAATGAGCTTCAAGGTGAAGGAGCTTTTCCAAGGCCCAAACCAGGCAGATAAGATTGTTGAAGATGCCACCTCAGAGAACCTTGATGAGCCTGATTGGGCTTTGAATCTTGATATTTGTGACATGATCAATAATGAAAAAATTAACAGTGTTGAGTTGATCCGTGGAATTAAAAAGAGGATCATGTTGAAGAGCGCAAGGGTTCAGTACTTTGCTTTGGTGTTGCTTGAAACGTTGGTTAAGAATTGTGAGAAGGCTTTCTCGGAGGTGGCAGCTGAGAGGGTTCTTGATGAGATGGTGAAGCTGATTGATGATCCTGAGACTGTAGTTAATAATCGTAATAAGGCTTTGATACTAATTGAAGCATGGGGGGAATCGACCAGCGAGCTCCGCTATTTGCCTGTTTATGAAGAAACATATAAGGTATTTTAAGTTCTGGTGCCTTTTAGTATTAGTCTGTCATTGCCGAAATTTTGCTAATTAGCTCTTCTATTTCATAGTCTCTCCCCCCGCCCCAACCCTCTTTCTCCAAAACATGAAAAATTGTGTCAACTACAGTCTAAATATTTGTATTTGGCTCAATCCAGTAGTGTTTCTAACCGACCTTTGGTGGTATATAATGAAAAGTTAGTAGTGATGGCTGATTTTATTTGGCCAGTGTCCATCTTATGGAGATAAATTTGTATATAAATTAATGCAGAATTATATAATTACAAGTAATTGAAATAAAGAAGGAATAAGGATCTTATAAAGTATTTAAGGATAGATAAAAAGATCTCTTTCTCCCTAGCAGTGATCCCACTAAGGAATTTTCTGTGGCCAATGATTTGGTGCAGAGGAAGTTTATGTTTGAATAACATCGCACACAAATTTTATGTTTGGGCAAGAAAATCTATGTTTTAGTTTACGACACAGAATTCTCCATGCAAGGCTTTATTTATTTATTTATTTTAACAAAGAAAAAATTGTCTGCTTGTGTCTTTCTATTTCAGAGTTTAAAATCAAGGGGCATTCGGTTCCCTGGTCGTGACAATGAGAGTTTGGCACCCATCTTTACCCCTCCTCGTTCAGTGTCAGATTCAGAATACAATACTGATTTTCCCCAGCAGATTCAGCGTGATTTTCCTGTGCAAAGCTTTACGGCTGAACAAACAAAGGAAGCATTTGATGTTGCAAGAAACTGCATTGAGCTTCTTACAACGGTTTTATCCTCTTCACCCCAACAAGATGCTTTGAAGGTGATTTTATCTTCTTGTGATGGTTGTCTATATCTACTAATTTGGGTCTCTCTACTAGTGAACATATGATACTTTGGTGCCTTCATTATGTGAGGTGTGAGATATATTAATTAAATATGTTATTTTTATTTATTCTCTGTGGTCCTTGACTGCTGAAAAAAATCACCTGGATTTCACTAGCTTGATGTTTGTCCAACTTCTAGAGTTTTTACTTATATTTAGATTATATAAGCTTGTTAGTTTATGGTGTTGTGAGTGATGTGTGAGGCACATAAACCCCTAATAGACCGATAGGTTTTTTAAATTCTATAACTAGTCAATGTTGGCACACAAGACTTCTATGGTTTTAGCAAAATTTTATATGACTCATTTGGTAATATATGTTTACATCACTACTGCGTGGTAATGATGTATCAAAAATAACATTAACTCTCTTGCCCTGTTGAGATCTAGAGCAGACCTTTCTAGTGCTTTTTCATATTTTGATTTTATTTACATTTGAATGATTAAACACTTCTCTTCTTGTTGCATAAACTCATTACAAACTTTTCTTTGCAAAATGCTCATATTTGTTTTGCTAATTGATTTGATTATTGGCTAACGTAACTGCTGTTTGTCTGACAATTGATGTAGAATGAGTGTGTGTGTGTGATATTCATAACAGAGTATACCTTAATGGAGAATTTTATTTTATTTTAATAGGCTCAAGACAATACTACATATGATTGGGCATCTCTTGGATATGATGACATAGAAGTTGTGTGACTTTGACATTCTGATTTGAGGTTTTTAGTTGTTGGTCTAGTGTAATATCTAACTGATTAGATACTAGAATGAAAGAGAAAAGGTCATTTTAATCATTAGGTTTTTATTTTTATTTTTTTGGTAGTGATTCTAGATCATAATATTTAGTATGCTTTTAAGTTCCTACAAGTTATGGTTATGACTTCTGTTCAATATCAACCTTTCTTATTTATAATGTTTTGTTACATGATCTCAAAAGTAATGCAATCTTGTTAATTGATTATGGTGAATTTTTAATTGCCATTAGACTGGCTAAAATTTTGGATATGGAAATTATTCTGCAATGCATAATGGTATGTCCTCCTAAAAATGAATTCTCAGTTTAACTGGCCAATGTAAAAACCTCCCTCCCTCCTAACCACCCCCCTCCATCAATGTTTGTCTTGGTATTGCATTGAAGACCTGGGATCAAGTCCTGCCCACCCAAGAATGGCTTAAGGGAATGAGAGGACTACCCCCTTGAGTGCCCCAGCCAGCCTTTGGACCAAAAATAAAAAAAATAAAAAAGAAAGAAAGAAAAAGGTTGAAGTGTTTTTAGATTGATGACTACTTTTTATTTTGTTGTAAGTAATCAAAGTTTATTAAGAGCGAAAGGACGCTAATCACTTGCATGGGAAGTATACAAGAGAAACACTTAAGTAGGAGAATATAAAAGATCAAGACAATCAGGAAAATTAGAATTACTACTGGTTATTAATTAGCACAAACATGCTTTATTTTTAAGCCATAGCCTTTTATTGGAGCTGATTTGTGTATCTTTCTGTGATGGGAGTAGACTCATAGGGCTTTCCAATGCTATCTAGCACTCTTGTTCAAACCACAAGGTTAGATTTAATGGTAATTGAACACCTACAGTGAAATTCTTTCCTGCAAAATAAAGTGTCTGATCTCGATCCTTTGGTGGTTTAAGTATTGGGTTGACCACGAACTTGGTGTGAGATTGTCTTGCATGCCATTGTCCCTGTTCTGGCGTGAGTTTCTTCTAGGTCAAGAAGTCACCCATTGCCACATATCTGTCTGGACCACAAATTGTGACCCGCCTCCATGTTCTCAAGTAGTGCACTTGGACATTCTAATTCTTGGTCTTCATTTAAAAAAAAAAGAAAAAGAAGAAAAACTAATTCTTGGCAGTTGATCAACCTAGCAGATCTGGCCATGGGGACAGTTTGGTTTAATGTTATACTAAGAACCCTAGTGCAACTTTGAGTTTGAAGTAACAAAAAGAAAGAAAGCCTAGTACAATGATGACCTTATACAATGCAGATGCTGTGTTATGTTGTTTGTGTGTAATAAGAGTGTTGTTTGACACATAATAGTGATGATAAGATCAAGACTTTTCTTTTTACGCCTTCTTGGATGAAGAGTTTCTGTTATCGGAGGAGTTATTTTGTAAATTTTAGCCAGGCTACTTATTTTCTTGACTTGAGCAATTAGTATTCAGTTCATAGGTATTGATGCTGGTGAAACACACTAACGTGAATGGACCTTTTTCTTCCCATTTTCAGGATGACTTGACAGTCACACTCGTACAGCAGTGTCGTCAGTCGCAATCTACTGTCCTGAGAATTATTGAGACGGCTGGAGATAATGAGGCCCTGCTTTTTGAAGCCTTGAATGTAAATGATGAGATCCAGAAAGCTCTCTCCAAGTATGAAGAGATGTATAAGCCTACAGTTGTTGGAGGCGAGCCAGAACCTGCTATGATACCTGTTGCTGTTGAGCCTGACGAGTCACCCCGTCATGCAAAAGAAGATGCCCTAATTAGAAAGCCAGCCGGTTCTCGAGGTGGAGGCGTTGGAGGAAGTAACGATGAAATGATGGACGATCTTGATGAGATGATATTTGGGAAGAAAGGTGGAGGTACGTCTCAAAGTGGGCATGATTCCAAGAAGCAACCGTCAAAGGATGATCTCATCTCCCTTTGAGCCCATTTCGCATAGCTGATTCCATGGTTTTATTAGGAGAGAGAGCATGCCTGAATGGTGTTGATAGTGGGCTTTTTAGTTGGTGAAGACAATTTGAGTTTGATGTTTAAAAGCTTTACGAGCTTCATAAACATGGTTGTGGACTTCCTTTTGAGAACTTCAATTGTTTCTGGATGTTATGTAAGTAATTCATGTTTATATTGGGATGCCTAATTGCTCGATTTGTAATCATATATAAGAGACGTCATGAACATATTGAGACTTGAGTGGTATGGTTTTCATATTAGATATGGTCTGCCCCATACCGCTCATATTCTCGTTGGCGCCTCCTCTAATTATTTCTTTTTGTTGGATGGTGCGATCATGACTTCACGAAAGTTTACTTGTATGACTGTCTGTTGCCTGTTTCATTGATAAGTCACAAAATTTATCTTTTGCATCAAACACGGCAAAAGATACATTAATGTAACTCAATCGATTAGGATTACGCTTAATGTAGCGAATGTTACTAATTCAAATTTTCAACATGTGAAAAAAAATAAAAAAAAAATCAGGATCTTCTGCAATCTATTTATCTTAATTTGAGCTGTTAATTGAGATGAATTTTGATTGGATTCATCAGCCCAAGTACTTTTCAGGTTACTCTGGCATTTGCCCGAGTAGATCGGATTCATTGGAATTCTTGCAACTCGGTCTATCCCGATAAAATAATAATAACAATAATATTGGTGAGTGACTTATTTTCTTAAAAATAATTAACATTAAAAAAAATGAATTTTATAAATGGACGTGAAAATGAGCGTTACTATTGCTTCAATCCTCGCCCTGAACAAAAATTTTTCTTTATTGTCGGTGCTCATACCTCACCGGTAAAATGGGCGGTGGCCAAAAGCACCAATCGTATAAATAGTGAGAAAGAGAACCAGATCGCAATGATAATATAAGAGTGCGAGGAATCAAATTCCCGAGCGAAAACCAAAAAATGGCAGGAAAGTACAGCCCAAGATCCAGGTCCCCAATCTTCCTCTTCACAATCCTCTCTCTTCTCGCCCTCTGCGTCCTCATCTTCCTCTTCTCTATCTCCCCGAGAACCCGAACTCCCGGCCTGTACTCGACCCGGAGCTTCGAGACCTCCTTCGTGGCTTCGCTGGAGCACTTCCTCGCCCACTGGGTCCCCAAATTTAAGTCCGACGATACCGTCCGTGCACCGGAAGACGAGGTCGCAGTCCGAGTCCTCGACGACTCGATGTACAGGATAGAGAGCGAGAGGGTGCATGGAGACCCGTATTACCCCTTGGGAGCGCCGATCAGGGTTTACGTGTACGAGATGCCGAGCAAGTTCACCTACGATCTGCTCTGGCTGTTCCGGAATACGTACCGAGACACCTCCAATCTCACCTCCAATGGCAGCCCCGTCCACCGCTTGATCGAACAGGTTTTACTATTTTTTATTTATTTATTTATGTGTTTGGTTGCTGAGAAAATGGGCGCGAAAATGAATGGAGTTTGTTTTTGTTTTCTAAAATTGTGTGCTGTAGCACTCGGTGGATTACTGGCTGTGGGCGGACTTGATAGCGCCGGAGTCAGAGAGGCTGTTGAAGAGTGTGGTGAGAGTTGGGAGGCAGGAGGAGGCGGACCTCTTCTACATACCCTTCTTCACCACCATAAGCTTCTTCTTGTTGGAGAAACAGCAATGCAAAGCGCTTTACAGGGTGTGAGTGGTCCTCCAAGCTTTGCTTTTACTTTGTTATTGCTGTGTATCCGTTTGTATTTCAATATAAACTTCACTTAGAATATAAACTTATATATGGTTAAGTGCAGCTTATTACTTCTTTCTGTCAAAATGGATCTTGTGGGTTAAAATGACATGGTTATTAGTGAATAGGTAGAAATATAATGAGCTCCTAAAATGTCATTTACCTTTCATTATTGTCCGACCAAAATGTTGATATTTGGATGGAATTTCAGAGACCATTCAAGTAGTGTGCAAGATTTAGTTGTTAGTTGAAGCAAAAATGTAGTTGTATTGAAAGAGTACAAGATTCACATTTTTTAGCTTTAATGCCCAACCCGTCATAATAATAAGGGACCCCATGCTGTGATAGCTAGTAGTTGCTAGATTGTCTTACACTATTTGAGAGTTCAAGCGATCATATTCCTTATGATTGTCTTGCATATTCTTTCTTCTGGCCCTTTGCTATTTATAAGTTCTTTCTTTTTCTTATTTTTTATCACAAATATCAGTTGTTTATCATGAGTTGGGTAAAGCTGGAATTGGGGACACTAAGTTGTATCAGTACATTTGAGTGAGATTTCTGTAATCATGTCCATGGCCTGAATTTTGCCAATGGTCTCTGACCAAATTACGTCTCTTACTTTTGTAAACAAGGGATGGAGCCTGTAAAAGAGAGAAAAAAGAAAGGCCCACGGTTGGAATTCTTGGAGATGAAACCACATATATTGACTCTTTTTCTATAGGTTTTTGTCCCCATTTGTATATTTTTAGCGGTTCAGTTTTTGAGAATTCTGTGTGTGAAATTTTATAATTTGCTTATATGTTCTTAAAGCTCTGGCGTACACTTATTTGTGTAATAGGATGCTCTGAAGTGGGTGATGGACCAACCTGCGTGGAAGCGATCTGGAGGAAGGGATCACATACTTCCAGTTCATCATCCCTGGTCTTTTAAATCTGTTCGCAAATTCATGAAGAATTCAATTTGGCTGCTACCAGATATGGACTCCACAGGGAACTGGTGAATATTTGAGTTGTAAATGAATCTGCATTTTTAGAAGCTCATTACTCATTAAAGCTGCAATTTATTTATTTTTTTCCAACTTTCAGGTACAAGCCAGGGCAGGTCTTTCTGGAGAAGGACCTAATTCTCCCTTATGTTCCCAATGTTGATTTATGTGATGCTAGATGCGCATCAGAAAGTTATTCAAAGAGAAGCTCACTACTCTTTTTCCGAGGGCGTCTTAAAAGAAATGCGGTAAGAATTTTGGTTCTTCAATGAGTAGTTTTCTGATTATTTTGTTAATACTCTTGGAAATAAAAATATATGAAAATAAGAATTCTTGTCCGACAGTCTTAAGTCATTTATGTGAGTCTTTGGACCTGGCTTTTGGAATGTGCATGGCATGAGGTGACTGTAATGAATGTGAGATGTGATTACTGCTGCAACTTACAAAAAAGCTACGTTTATTTGATCTGTTAAGAAACGGAGATCTTTTATTCAATTATTCTAAAGTATGGCACAAATGATTGTTTTAAGATATTTCTTGTGTGGGTACTTATCAAAAAAAGAAGAAGAAGATATTTCTTGTGTGGGTAAGGTTGGAATCTCTCTGGTTACTTGCATACGAACTGAAGAGAATGGCTTTTCATGAGATGGAATGATGGGACTCGGGGCTAGGGTGCTAGCATTTTATCGGATTTTTGTGTTGCTTGGAGCAAAACCACAAAGTTTGACTCAGTTCCTTTTGGTCATTGGTTGAGGGATTGAACCATTCCATGTTAACTTTCTTTTAATGCTGTCTTTGTAAGAGTTACTCGTCTGTAATTTTAAGTGTCTGTAGGTGTTCTTTATTTAATGAAAACATGGTATAATTCATGTAAATTGAGCATATTCTGTATTCATGTTATAGTCACTAGATGGCTTCAAGCATGATCACGTCTATTGCATTGAGGTTTTTACCTTGAAGATTGTCTTGCCTATCCTTGTTACTCTGGGAGTGTAGATAACATACTTGCCTGACCATCTCTTTTGACTGTGCTTGGCTATTTAGTCTATCAACTTGGGTTTTTGATATGCGTGGCATCTAGGCCCATGTGGAAGTGCATATGACTATAATATTACCTGTTTCCAATTGCATTTCAATGAGACTATATTCTTCTTAAGTTACATGATCAGAGTTTTCAGACTAGGATACTACTAAAATGTTGAGTGGAAATTATCCCTCCAAAAACGCTGAGTGAGAATTATCTTTATCTGACAAATTGTTATTGTAGAATTTGTAATTGTTTAGGTTTTCGTATTTTGTTCCGACTATTTTTTATAACATTCTGCATACATTTGCATGAGATATTGCCTTATCTTATTCTGCCTCATTAAGGATTTTTGGCTGTGGATTTATTATTTTGTGGGTGTTGTGACTTTCATATCTATAATGTTTTTTTTTTTCAGACAGCCAATTTTTTTTTTTTTTTTTTAACCTTACGATATTATTGTAGATGACTGATCTGATTCTATTTTGGAGTGTCCAATGGATAAGACTACACACACACTGTGCACGTGTGGAAGCACATTAATGCTTTAAAATGTCTGAGGACATGATATTCATTGGTAAAAAATTTAGATGGTTTAATCTCTTCCTTTTAATTCCTGATCGACGATGTCACTAAATGATTATGTGTGAGAACAGCCTTTTCCATTTACCTGTACTAATTATTACTCGTGTCTCCCACATTCATTTTCTTGTGCATATCTTATATGTTTCAAGGCTATGCTGGTAATTTTATTATACTTCTAGGGAGGAAAAATACGTGCTAAACTAGTAGCTGAGCTAAATGGTGCTGAGGGTGTAGCTATAGAGGAGGGAACAGCTGGAGAGGGAGGCAAAGCAGCAGCTCAAAATGGCATGCGCAAGTAATATAATTAGATGCTTATTTTGTTTCTTGATATAACTTTGTTATTCACTCTGTTAAGTAGTTGACTTGTTTCATTGGCAATCAGGTCTATCTTTTGCCTAAGTCCAGCTGGTGACACTCCATCATCTGCTAGATTGTTTGATGCTATTGTTAGTGGCTGCATTCCTGTTATAGTTAGTGATGAATTGGAGCTTCCTTTTGAAGGAATACTCGATTACAGAAAGGTATGCATGTACTCTTAAAGATTGTTCAGTTATTATCCTTCCCTTGATGCTTCTCTTAAAAACATAAAGGAGCAGGTGTTGATAAAAGAGGGAATATAAAATAAGGATGATTACAAAGTTGCAATATAATTTAATAAATAGGTGACTTGTTTATTGATAAAATGCTTACTAGTCTTCATATACTAAGATTAAACTTTATGTTTTCCATGTTGACTTTGAAGGAGGCATCATTGACCAGTTGAAAACTGTCGGAATAAATTCATATGTTAGAACAAATTCTCTGCCTGATTTAATATTTTTCTTTTGAATTTTCATAGTTTCAAGTGGAAAGGTTAAAGTTGGTGTTGTTATTAGTAAGAATGAGATGCAAAAATCTGTTTCAGTCATGGCTTTGAAAATCTGCATCATGATAACATAAAATTTCATGATTGCCTCTATCTTCTCGGCCTTGACTCAGCTGATAAAGTGATGGGGTGGCATAGGCTCAAGTTTAACAAGTTGAAAAAATGAATGGAAGAATATTTGCAATTTGTTTGAATTTTATGCATTTGGGGATAAGGACAAAATCATTTAGTTAGACTAATTTCAGTTTTTTGATTGAATTTGTTTTTTTTTAGAAAACAAACTAAGCCAATTTCAGATTTCTACTTTAAGTGATGTTGGAAATGGTACAATGTTAGCATAAGCATAGGATATTTATTGGGCACGCATGATAATCAATAGGTTATCAAACAAAAGGTAAGCACCATCTTAGTTGGTCTCCTTAAGTAATTTCTAATATAATTCTTTTTGTCACGTATAGATTATGTGACATGGTAGAGATGCTTCATTTCAACCAACAGAATGGGAGGAGAAAGTTGACTTGACAATGCTGTTGTTATGTCGTGTCTTAATATTTGGATATTAGATAGACTAGACACCTAGACATGTAATCATATCTGGTAGCCCTGCCTAGTCCATTTTACATGGCAGATGAGAAATAAAAGTTGTGTGGATTGCCGTATCTTGAATATGACTGTACAAGTACTGAGGCTTTGATTCCTTTGTCCTCGTATGCAGATAGTGTTATTTGTTTCATCCAGTGATGCTCTTCAACCAGGATGGCTTTTAACATTTCTAAAAAGTGTTAGTCCTGCTCATATCAAAGAAATGCAACAAAATCTTGCCAAGGTTTGTGACTGCAAAGTTGACTGTTGTACTGCTAATTGTATATCATTAATGATTGAATTAGGAACAAATATTTCTAGGTCTGCATTTTAACTGTTCCTGTTCTATTTGTACCGAGGAAGGATAATGTTTTAGAATTTTTTTTTTTTTTTCCTTTTCTCTTTGCTCTTTCCAAGATTGACATGAAGGCTTAGTGATTGTGAAATTCTGTTGCAATGGATTGAAAATTGTTACACACAATTACACACATGTAATTTGATTTGAAAATTTACTACTAGCTTGAAGATTATTCGCTCTTGAACATGATTCTTTTAAATAAGGATAGTAATGAGCTTTTTCTTCGAGGGGGCTGACCATGTATCTTAATTTCATGCAGTACTCGAGGCATTTTCTGTATTCCAGTCCTGCTCAACCTCTGGGTCCAGAAGACTTGGTTTGGAGAATGGTTTGTTATTTTATCTTTCTCAATTAAAAAGTTACGCTATGTTTGTAATTGTTGCTTATACATAGATTTGAGGAAATAATGTTCAAGAAATATTGTGTTGATTATGATTCTGCCTCCAGGAGTGACCACTAAATATTGTTATTCTCAATTTTTAGACGATCTTTTATTGTCCATCTTTGACTCTGTTCTTGTTTAAGATGACAGTGGAAGCCATGTAACAATAATTATAATGTTTTTTATAAACTCCCAAGTATGAGATGACGATTTACCTTTATTTTTTCATTTAACAGATGGCGGGTAAGTTGGTAAATATCAAGCTTCACACCCGGAGATCTCAGCGAGTGGTGAAAGAGTCTAGAAGCCTGTGCACCTGTGATTGCAAAAGTTCCAACTTTACTGGCCCAGGTCTCTCTCTGTGATGAAAATATTCTTTCATGCATGGGTGTGATACTTCTAGGTCAAATGTAATATCCGTGATCTTTCAAATTTTTGGTCTGTGGCCTGCTAATTTCTTGCCCTTAAATCTCTTTAATTTTTTTGGTTGTAGTTATAAATTACGGTGGACAAGATTTTATGAAATACAAATTTGTTTCGAACCTCCGACCTAACCCATCACCCCAGAGTCGTAGCAGTGGTGTCATTTGAATTGACAAATCAAGAATAAAGAATGACTTGTAATAAAGAGATAAACACATAAAAATTAATTTGAGGCTGAAACATTACATTGGTAGACTAAAATAGGTAGATAAGGATGGTTATAATCTATTCATATATATAACGAACATGTAGCTATGGCCTCCTTTAAATTAAAATAATTGTCTTGATCATTGATCTTTCAATTTAAAGGGAAAAGTACACGTTAAACCTGTTGAAATTTTATGATTGAAACTTTGAAAGTTTACACGTTCCCCACTTAACATGTTGACCTTTGGGGTCCCTGCCCCCACCAAACGATGGATCGAAGTAGATGTGCGTGTGATAGAGGTATAACAGTTTGGCTTCAAAGTATGACGTAGGAACTAAATAATCTTAAGATTTTGGGAACCTGACACCAAAATTGAACGGATCAATGTTGTAAATTGTGTTCCTACTGGTTTCAGATGTTTTTATTCCTATTTTACGAAAATGTTTTTGGGGGTGTTTGTTAATGTATCTGACTTGACAATATAAAACAAAAAATAAATAAATAAAGTCGTTAACAACATGGCATTCTTGGTACAAAACATTACACAGGGAATTGAGTTATAATAATTTTCGAGAAAAAGTTGAAGTCTCTGATAAAATCTAAATTTTATTATAAAAAGTCTTTCCTATTTTTGGGTGTTTTGTAGAATTAAAAATTTTAGTCTTAACTAATAACATTTTCTGTTGTCCAAAAGACCTCCTTTAAGTTGCATAAAATGGCTTACCTTTTTTTATTTTTGTAAAGCCCGCCTACTCCGACAAATGAATCTCGCATCCTAAACTGCTTTGAGCAGACTAACAACAAAAATCTTCATCTTGCAATGTGATTTACTTTTGAGGCTGACTAGAGAAGAGGAGAGGAGGGTTTCTGAAATAATCGGATAAAATTGTCGGGCCAAAATTATTGAAAGGAAGTTGCCCTCAAGGATTAGGGATAATAAAGCTACTACAAGTCTACAAGTCTAGAATCCAATCAGGAGAGGCTGCCATTTTCTGCTGCAAGAAGAGCGGTGTGCCAATAACGGGATCGCCACTCCAGGGCTCACTGCAGGGGCGGATTTACCCAGGGGCAAGCTGGGGCAGGCGCCCCTGGTAAAACAAATTTTTTAAAAATTCTTTAATTATTTTTAATCATAATTTTAAGGGTGCCTCGTAAAATAAAATTACCAGGGCGCCCTTTACCTTCTTGTTGTCGTTTGGTTACTATATCTATGGAGAAATGAAGCTACTTTTTATTAAGGAGAGATAATAAAGTTATATTTTAATGGTGGAGAGAGAATAGATAATAGTTTATTATTAAAAAAGAGATAGTGGGTGAATTTTATAGTGTTTTTGGTCATAGTTTATAGATAAATGTGATTTTTTTTTTTGCTAAATGTCAACTCTAGTCCCTTATATGCAGACTCACTCTCTAATGTAATTTATACTTTAAGATTTGAGGCTTTTCTAAAAGAAATAGTCGTATGCTAATTGCCCACTAAAAGCACTCAATTTTCGTAGACACTACTAGTCATTTAATTGGATCAGGATCTCCTCCAGTTGGAGATCAATTGGAGAATCTCATGTTGTGGGATCCTGACCATTAATGAAATCTACCAGTGAAAAAAGTGTAAGCAGATTTTGTGTAATTGAGGTGCAATAAATTTGATTTTAAATCTTTGTGTAATCGAGGCGCAATAAATTAGATTTTGCACTATTTTCCAAAATTTGTTTACACTTTTTCACCATTGGATTTCATTAATGGCCAGGATCCCTCAACATGAGATTCTCCAATTGATCTCCAACTGGAGGAGATCCTTATCCCATTTAATTGTGCTTAATTTATTTCGTAAGTCGTTTAAATTATTATGTATTTGTGACGTCGTTAGATGAAGATTTTTAATAATTATTTTGATTTTTTTTTGTTGGGTAATTTGATGAGTTTGATTTGATTTGTGATACATATATTAGGGTATAATTTATTTTTTTATTGTATTTACTGTATTATAAAAAATATATATAATACATAAAGAGAAAAAAAATATATTACGCCCCTAGTAACTTTAATTCCTAGATCCGCCACTAGGGCTCAGGGCAGGGGACAGATATTTGTCCATGCATGGGTGAGAATACCATCGTCAAGACACTTTTGCATACCCACATCCAAAAGAAGCACTGCCCTCTCTAATAAGTAATAACAATAACAAAATTGAATTTGAGAGAGTTTGTAGGAGGAGGGTGGGTCCCAAACTTTGACGAAAGATTGGGCTTTTCCAAGCTACAGGTTTGCATGGTTTGAGAGCCCAAGATGATGGCGTACTTTCTATATGAGGAAGAGGAAGGTAAATTTGATGATACTGTTTGCACCGACACTATCAAAGTCGGTGTTGAGTTCCACATTTTGCGGTGTGTGAATAAGATCAACCACCACAACAAACTTCATCAAATTGTCAACTCTGGATCCTCATGGAATTTTTCTCCCACTATCTCTCTCAAAACTTTACTCTCACTTTTTTTTTTTTTTTTTATCTCTCACCTGTTTTATCTTTTTTCAAAATTTTCTCATAGTATTTCTTTCTTCACATCACTTTTTTCTCAAAAGTTGAAAAATAAGATATTTAAAAAAAAAAATACAATCATTATAAAAAATAAAAAAAAATGAAAATGAAATGATATAGATAAAAATATAACTAATCGAATGTAGGAGGTCCTTAAAAAGTCATTAGCTAAACTAGATAAATTGAGTGTTGAAAAGCTATTTTACATAAAAAATTAGCTCTTCCATTGTGAATGCCCTTACATGTCACCTGAGGAAAGGACAATGAGCGAATTCAGTAGTGACCTTTCTTCGTGAGGCGTGGTCATAGATTGAAATTTATTCTTTTATTTTCAAAATGTGATGTATCTTTTAAAATCATCTTTATATCAAAATTCAATAGTAATTCATTACAAATTCATGTTTTTAAAAGCTACATCACTTTTAGTATAAAAGGCAACAAAAGTTTATATTTATAGAATTACTCCTTATTTATCATACGTATTTCACACCTAATGATGTCTCGTTTTTTTTTTCTTTGTTTTGTTTTTTTTGTTTTTTTAACTAATAGGGTAATCTAGTCACATAAAACGTACAACTTCAATCGATATAAAATGGGCAACTATGGCAACTTACAGATAATATCGAGACATAAATATAAAATTATATAGTTTAGCCTTAACCAATCTATTTAATTAAACATATCAAACCTCTTAATCATAACTCTTTAATTTCATATTTGATTTGTTTGGGTTCATGCATCATGTCAAAAAAATTTACGACCCTTATATTGCTTTTTTTTTTTTTTTTTAAAAAAAGAAGAAGTTAACAGAGATATCCCGTGCATATCCCGTCACAGCTTTTTTTAAAACCATAGTTGAAAGCATTTGATGCAAAAATTGTCGTGTCTAAGAATGTGCGTGAGAGTATTAGGAGACCACACGACATGTGGAATATGGGGGGAATGTGCAAATTAAGGGGGTGCGTTTGATCACTCTCCACCTATATTACTCTATATACACTATAAAGGAAGTAAACGCCGATACAGAATTTCATATCTTCGCTCTGATTGGACTGTGATTGCCACGCTCCAAGAGGTGTGAGTGCGGGTCCATCGTCACAAAGTCAAAAAAAAAAACCACGCAAGAAAGGAACAGACATTACGAAAATCATTCCGCCATTTCCGCGTTTACATTGGATGGCCAGTCTGTAAATAAGCCCGAAGAATGAGGGGCATTTCCGGCAATCCGAATATCTTCCAGTAAATAAGGGTGAATAAACAATTTTGTAAAATCTGTGTGGAAACTGGATAGGACGCCACCTGTTAATCTGTTAGAGTAGTGAGTGGCCCTTCTGTAAATCTGAAGCAACATGGGGGACACCTGAGTACATACGTTAAACTTTTTTGGTTAATTAATTTAATTATTTTTTTAAGACGATATTATTAATGATAAATAATGATTTGGTCGAAACTATGAAAGTTCGGAACACCATGGGAGCATGTGGGGTGTGATTAAGGCAAAGTACAGCACAATCACAACTAGCGTTTTTACACGTCAACACGCCTCCACGTCGACACAGCTCAACTGCACACGCTTTTACGCAATTCCAACTATAAAATTCATCAACAATTAATTATTTTAATTGGCAACACATTAATCCTTTCATTAATTGTTCCCGAAATTGAAGGCATATACTCTCATTTTAATATAAGAATTTAATTTTTTTTGGAATTACGTGTTAAGATATTTATTATTTATAGATGGAAATCTTTATCAAATATGAGAGAACCCTCTCATATTTACTGTCTGAATTGCTAATAATCTGAATAACAAAATTGTTATAGATTCGGATTCATAATTTACACAATTAAATACAACAATGTTAGATATTGACTGTGAAATAAAGATGATCATATTCTCATCTTTATAAGGGTACATGGCACTCCAACTTTTACTAAAAGTT
Organism: Carpinus viminea; assembly: GCA_013348765.1. Taxonomy (NCBI): domain Eukaryota; kingdom Viridiplantae; phylum Streptophyta; class Magnoliopsida; order Fagales; family Betulaceae; genus Carpinus; species Carpinus viminea. Next base: position 3,611,778 of record CP054673.1, read on the forward strand.
TCCTTACATATTAATGTAACAGGTCATAATTGGTGAAATGGTTAGTTAATTACAAAACATCAATTGTTAATTTAATTAGTTAGTGACTAATTTTGCTAACTATACAATCTTAACCACTTACAGATTATCAAGTCAGTTTATAAGAGAATTATAGTAACAAAACCGTAGTACTTTGGACATTATTTGTTAAAATATTAGTTAAATGATTAAATTTACTTAATTTTAATTAAATATTTTACAAATTGAGTCCCACTTATTAAGAAAGAATTTAAACCTATATTTACTAAAGTTTTTAGAATAAACAATAATAACACTGTCAAATCTCTTTGCTGTACGACCTATGTCAACCACTTAAAACATGACAAATAACTGTCGAGAATAAGTGAATAACATTTAAAAAAAAAAAAAAAAAATCTCCAAGTGACAATTCTCTTTTAACTTGAATTATCTGAAAGAATATCCCCTCCCCAAAAAAATAATTACCCTTTTTCATTAGTTTAATTCTATCACACTTTTCGGTGATAAAAAAGAAAAGCCTATATTCACTCGTATCATGTCCAAACACCACGCAAGTTAATAAAAGTAATTAACGTTAACCTTAAGTCCTAACTCCTAAACCAACAAAAACAACAGCCTAATCAGAGGAGAGACGGCCGGGTTTCCCCCAGAAGCTTTTAGACGCAGAGAAAAAACACGCTTGTAAGGCCTGGTCCAGTGCGCAACCGGCGACCCACAAACAGAACACAAAAATACTCTTTGTCCTGTTTGAACTTTGAACATTTCCTCCAAAACTTCAAATCTCTCTCTGCCCCTCAGAACCTTCGCTTCCTCCTACGAGAAAAAAACGTATTAAACAAACGCCATTAAAGTAATCAAATATTACAGGCTAAGGCTTTCGATCATGGTCTATTAGTGCTCGTAGTTTTGCCCACGACTAAGTCCCAAAAAACACACACACAAACAAACGCCATTTTCTCTCTCTTTCTCTTTCTCTCTCTTTCTCTGTGTGTGTGTTTGTCTGGCAAATACCAGGTCTTATGATGGGTTGTAGAGCAAGTCGCAGGAGATTTGTTTGAACTGTTCGTCTACTACTACGAGATTGCTTCAAACGTAGTGGTCGCTACCTTTTCTTAAACAACGCTTTGAGAGGACTGGGACTCTCGTACAGAGAAAGAGAGACAGAGATCTGAGGTGGGTCTTCTGCCATTTTTTCATAAAACCAAGGTAAGCTCTCTTTCTTTTTTGTCTTGTCCCAGAAAATGGTCCGATCTTGCTTTCTAGCTTAAGGGGAAAGTGTATGCGCTAGTGAGAAAGAAAGTGTATCGTGCTCTGTTTGGTTGCTTGGATAGTGTGCGAGAGAAGAGGAGGATTGGGAGGGGAGTTGTGGTGGATCTTAGATTTCTGAAGGTTAAGGAAGACCACAAGTCGAGTGTTTTGTTCAAGTTTCATTTCTTTTCCTCGGCATCCAAACAGAGGGTTAGACTTCTTTGTTTTTGTTATGTAAATATTTTTAGACTTGGTTTGAGCTGTTTGAGGTTTTTGGAGACTGTTTGGTTGCTGAGTATATTGTGGAAAAATAAGGAACCAAGTTTTTGTTGGATCCTTGTGATTGGGGATTTTAGTAAACAAAAAAGCGCATGTGAACTGCGAACAGACGCATTTGTTGTAATTTTGTATTTTCAGGTGTAAACTAGGTTTAGCATTTATCGGATTTTGTCTAGAGATTTTGACTTAGTTTGAACTCTGTCGAAGGTTTATGTTCTGGTTGGTTGCTTGTAAAGTGTTGATCAACAGAAAATTCTCTTAAAACTGAGCCTAATATACCTATAAATTTTGGATAAATAAATCTAGCTCTAAACTTTGGTTGATTTTATGGCATCTTTAAGATCTGTTCTTGGGTTTGTGGTGGTGATTTGAAACTATGCTGATACAGAGTTAAATTTGTTGCATTGTGTAATTACAGGATCTTGGGATTGTTGCTGGTAGTGTTTGAATATGGCGTCCAAGTCCTTCAAGGCAAGCCGGTCAAATCTGTCTTCAACCTCCGATGCGCCTTCGGAAACACTTAACAAGCCTCCATTGCCTCCAGCCGTGACATTTGGCCGGAGAACTTCTTCAGGCCGTTACATCAGCTACTCGAGGGATGATCTTGATAGTGAGCTAGGTAGTGGTGAATTCATGAACTATACAGTACACATACCACCAACCCCTGACAACCAGCCTATGGATCCATCAATTTCGCAGAAGGTTGAAGAGCAATATGTGTCGAATTCACTCTTTACGGGTGGGTTCAATAGTGTTACGCGAGCTCATCTCATGGACAAGGTGATTGAGTCTGAAGCGAACCATCCCCAGATGGCTGGCGCAAAAGGGTCTTCATGTGCGGTTAATGGATGTGATGCAAAGGTGATGAGTGATGAGCGTGGGGTGGACATTCTCCCTTGTGAGTGTGATTTCAAAATATGTCGTGACTGCTATATGGATGCTGTGAAAACAGGGGGTGGGATTTGCCCGGGATGCAAGGAGCCTTATAAGAATACAGATTTAGATGAAGGAGCTGTGGATAGTAATGGGCGGCCACTTCCTCTTCCTCCACCAAATGGGATGTCGAAAATGGAGAGGAGATTGTCATTGATGAAGTCAACGAAGTCGGCTCTGATGAGGAGCCAAACTGGGGTTGGTGACTTCGATCACAATCGGTGGCTGTTTGAAACAAGGGGGACATATGGATATGGGAATGCCATATGGCCAAAGGATGGGGGTTTTGGAGATGGGAAAGGTGATGAAACTGTTGAGCCAACAGAGTTGATGAACAAACCATGGAGGCCACTTACACGGAAATTGAAGATACCTGCTGCCATTATCAGCCCATATAGGTATTGTCTCTGTTTCTTGATTGTTTAACCTGTTGTTTTCCTTTAGATCTTCTATGTTATGCTGGCATCCCTTCTATTAAAAGGATGTTTGTCAGATTTTTGATTGCCTTCCGACTATATTTTCATTTCATCCAATTGTGAATGAAGAGTGCATGTTGATGATAGACTATACAAGGACATGCATAAACACACTACTATCAACTGTTCAATTCCAATTTTAATTTGGATTTATCCATAAAGTGCTTTATCACATTTTTATGGTTGAGCCTATAGCCTAGTTCTTGCAACATATAATGTTAAAATATTTACATTTTAGCTCTGCGCCTTATTCTGAGCCTGAGATCCATTGAAGAAGACATCCATCCGTGATGCATTTATCACTTTTTCTATGTAGATTTTATCTTATCAGTTTACTTTCTTTTGACATTTCCTTCCTTCATCCTCATGTCAATAATGTCTTTTGCTTTCTTTTGCATGTGTTTTAACAGGCTTCTCATCTTTGTTCGTATGGTTGCCCTTGCACTGTTTTTGGCATGGAGGGTTAACCACCCAAATACTGATGCAATGTGGCTATGGGGAATGTCCATTGTCTGTGAGATTTGGTTTGCTTTTTCCTGGCTTCTTGACCAGCTTCCCAAGCTCTGCCCAATCAATCGTGCTACAGATCTTAATGTCTTGAAGGAAAAATTTGAAACACCAAGCCCCAACAATCCCACTGGAAAATCTGATCTCCCGGGAATAGATATTTTTGTCTCTACTGCAGATCCAGATAAAGAGCCACCTCTTGTCACTGCAAACACTATCTTGTCTATTCTTGCTGCTGATTACCCAGTTGAAAAGCTTGCTTGTTATGTTTCTGATGATGGAGGTGCACTTCTAACCTTTGAGGCCATGGCTGAAGCTGCAAGCTTTGCCAATGTTTGGGTTCCATTCTGTCGTAAACATGCTATTGAGCCCAGGAATCCAGAATCTTACTTCAGTTTGAAGAGGGATCCTTACAAGAACAAAGTGAAGTCAGATTTTGTGAAGGATCGTAGACGAGTAAAACGTGAGTATGATGAGTTCAAGGTCCGCATCAATGGCCTGCCTGACTCTATTCGCCGCCGATCAGACGCCTATCATGCTCGAGAAGAAATCAAGGCCATGAAGCTTCAGCGACAGAACAGGGATGATGAACCAGTGGAGAGTGTGAAGATCCCAAAAGCAACATGGATGGCTGATGGAACGCATTGGCCAGGGACTTGGTTGAGTTCTGCACCTGAGCACTCTAAAGGTGACCATGCTGGTATAATACAGGTATTTTTGTGATCCCATTACTTAATATTAAGTAGTTCAACCATGAGATTATCAGATTGACTAAGCAAATTACTATTCCACCAACTATAAGTCCATAACTTGGTTGACATGAATTCTCTAGGGTTCTTTTTTTCTTGCTTCTGCAATTGTTGACTAGGTTACTGCTTAATGAAAACTACAAAAGAACAGGAGGAAAAGGGAAGGAAAAAAGGTGTACTTGGCTGAGTTATTTTTCCCCTTAAAATGATGCAGGTGATGTTGAAACCTCCCAGTGATGAACCACTACATGGAAGTACTGATGACACTAGGCTCATTGACCTCACCGATGTTGACATTCGTCTCCCTCTGCTTGTTTATGTGTCCCGTGAGAAGCGTCCAGGCTATGATCACAACAAGAAGGCCGGGGCCATGAATGCCCTGGTTAGAGCCTCGGCCATTATGTCCAATGGCCCCTTCATTCTCAACCTTGACTGTGATCACTATATCTATAACTCCCAAGCAATGAGGGAAGGCATGTGCTTCATGATGGATCGAGGAGGTGACCGACTTTGCTATGTGCAGTTTCCCCAGAGGTTTGAGGGTATTGATCCATCTGATCGATATGCCAATCACAACACTGTTTTCTTTGATGTCAATATGCGAGCCCTTGATGGGATTATGGGCCCAGTCTATGTTGGAACTGGATGTCTCTTTCGAAGGATTGCTCTTTATGGCTTTGACCCACCGAGATCTAAAGAACACCACCCAGGCTGCTGCAGTTGCTGCTTTGGCAGTCGCAAAAGGCATTCCTCAGTTGCAAACACGCCAGAAGAGAATCGGGCCCTAAGAATGGGTGATTCTGACGATGAAGAGATGAACCTCTCTTTGCTTCCCAAAAAGTTTGGGAACTCAACTTTCCTCATCGATTCAATTCCGGTGGCAGAGTTCCAAGGTCGTCCTCTTGCAGATCACCCAGCTGTGAAGAATGGACGCCCACCTGGTGCTCTCACTATTCCTCGTGATCTTCTCGATGCATCAACTGTTGCAGAGGCAATAAGTGTGATCTCCTGCTGGTATGAAGACAAGACTGAGTGGGGACAGCGTGTAGGGTGGATTTATGGGTCAGTTACTGAAGATGTGGTCACAGGGTATAGGATGCATAATAGGGGGTGGAAATCAGTTTATTGTGTGACCAAACGTGATGCCTTCCGTGGAACGGCTCCAATCAATCTTACTGATAGGCTCCATCAGGTCCTCCGGTGGGCTACTGGTTCAGTTGAGATTTTCTTCTCCCGCAACAATGCCCTCCTGGCTAGTCCAAGAATGAAGCTTTTGCAGAGGATAGCATACCTTAATGTTGGCATCTACCCTTTTACGTCCATCTTCCTGATTGTCTACTGCTTCCTCCCAGCACTTTCACTCTTCTCTGGCCAGTTCATTGTCCAGACCCTCAATGTCACTTTCCTTGCCTACCTCCTGACCATCACTTTGACCCTGTGTATGCTTGCTATCCTGGAGATTAAATGGTCTGGGATTGAGCTAGAAGAATGGTGGAGGAACGAGCAGTTTTGGTTGATTGGAGGGACTAGCGCTCATCTTGCTGCTGTGCTTCAGGGACTTCTGAAAGTCCTTGCTGGTATAGAAATTTCTTTCACTTTGACATCAAAATCAGGAGGCGATGATGAGAATGATGAGTTTGCTGATCTCTACATTGTCAAATGGACATCCCTGATGATACCACCAATCACAATCATGATGGTCAACTTAATCGCTATTGCTGTTGGCTTTAGCCGAACGATATACAGTACTATACCAGAGTGGAGTAAATTACTGGGCGGCGTTTTCTTCAGTTTCTGGGTCTTGGCTCATCTCTACCCTTTTGCGAAAGGGCTGATGGGACGAAGAGGAAGGACACCTACAATTGTTTTTGTATGGTCAGGACTCATTGCAATCACGATATCCCTCCTTTGGGTGGCAATCAGTCCCCCTTCTGGTTCGACCCAAATTGGAGGTTCATTCCAGTTCCCCTGATAGGTCTTTTTTTTTTTACCTGTCAAGACGAAAATGTTCGGCGATATTCCTTTATTCAATTATTCTCTCCCAAAGTTAACCCTGCTGGTGAATGGACTAGGTATGTTCTGTTTCTTGTGCCCATTTGAATGTTTGGAACTTTCAGCAATCTGAGTAAAAATGGATGGGACCAAGAGAATGGGAAGCTGTGGGTTTCCCAGCATTTTGTGATTGTTGTATGACCTCTTACATGAACTGTTAATTTGAATATTTCATTTTTTACGTGGAGGATTAGGATTGCGCATAGATTTTCATTCTTCTGTAGTTTTATACCCAGGCCATCTACTGCCAGATTAAACTTCAGTTTGTTTTCTTAGCATCGTAAAGAAAAACTGTATGCTGTATAATTCAAAGCACACTTCTTTTTTAAAGCATAATGTTCTGCTGCTTGGTGGTGGCATTTTTGTTGCCAGCTGATCCGAAGTTCTAGACTGGACTGAACATTTGCTTGAAATTTGTGTGTAGCTTGGGAAATCAGCTTTCATTGCGGTTTATAATCCGACCAGTAAAAAAAAAATTTATTCCAAAGTTAAAAGATTTCTACATTGGATGAGCCACCTCACAATAAATATAATTTTTCTTGAAATTGGGTTAGAAAATTTTTCCGGCTCAGTCTATTGAATTGATGTGTTTAAAATGTATAAATACATGTGAGCTTTATTAAAACTGCCGTGAAAATTAAAAATATATATGAGGTGTGTCAATTTAATAAATTAAGTTGAAGAAATTTTTAATTACTTTTAAGAGAAATTTTGTTCAAGATGCTAATTGAGTCTTTTATTAAAAAAAAAAAAAAATCCTCTTAAAACAAATAACTTGGAATACTAAACAGAAGCTTGACTCTTGATTTACCAAATAGGTCACGCTAATCCCCACCTTGCCATTCAACTTCAGAGATTGAATATTGAAAAGGAAGGGCTCGATTGTCAATGATTTTACTGGTGGTTTTTCGCTTTTTAACAAAAAGGTAATAACATTAACAAAACATTTAAAATTATTTTCACTTTTATGTCATATGAACAATCAAAAGGCAAAAAGCGCTCCCAAAAAGCATTTTGAAACAAACCCAAATCTTTCAATCCCTATTTCATGCAAAATATAGTTGCTAACTTCAACAAGAAAACCTAATATATAGACTCAACCCCTAAAATACTAGTATACATGCAGAAGATGTGAAACTCAGTTGTTAAGGAAGCACAGTTGCATGCCCAAGCTAACCTCATTTCTTTATTTCTGGATGAATAGCTAACTTCCTTAGTCTTTTTTCTTTTTTCTTTTATTTTTTTTTATGAAGGAATAGCTAGTTAGTCCCCCTAATATCAGTCACACCCCCCACCCCTTCATAATAAGACCACCCCACATGAACCAAAGAGAGAGTTCATCAGCCATGGCAGCGTTCATGAGATTGGTAATTCTTCTGGGATCACTCGCACTAGTCTCCTCAGCCTCCCCCATCAACACTCCTCCACAGAACCAAAACCAAGATCTTCTTGGCGCCACTGAAGAGATGCAAAGAGCCAACTACTTCACCTTCGTCACGCTCATCAACATGGCCTCTCTCGACTCAAAAATCCAAGCCAATGTCACCTTCTTGATGCCCAATGACAGGATGCTCTCAAGGAACGTTATGGCTCCAGGCTCTGTTTCCAGCTTCTTGCTCCGCCATTCCATTCCTTCGCCGCTGCTTTTCGACGACTTGGAGCGTCTCCCAATGGGTTCCATCATCCCCAGTTCGCTGCCGGGCTACATGCTCAAAATCTCCAACAATGGCAGGAAGAACTTCTCTCTCAATGATGTGAAAATCATTAGCCCAAATATTTGTACAGAGGGGTCTTCCATCCGGTGCCATGGTATTGATGGGGTTTTGCTACCGTCATCGATGCCGGAGCACAACACAACTACTCCATCACCTTCTTGCTCCAGCAGCTCAATCCCTCCTGTTGCAGGGGCTACATCCCCTGCCCTATCTTTGCCATCACCAACTGCTATAGCAGCTGCCCCATCACCCACGCAACCAAATTCCAGTCCACAAAAACCAGGGCCTTCTCCATTGTTGTCTTATGGGGGAACAGTTAAATTCTTGGTCACCTCTTTGATGGTGCTGATCGTGGGTTCTATCTAGTGTACTATAATTTGAAATCCTTTGCAGGTGCTAATTCAATTAGGGGTATTGGAAATTTCTCGAAGAGTTCTTGCAACGAGACCATAATATAACATGTTATGACAGGAACATAGTTTTTTTTCACTCACACGTGTATATTCAACCGAGGAACTCTCTTTTGTGTGAGATTTGTTAGCTCTTTCTTTGCAACAAAGCATTTATATATTGCTGTTTTATGCATGATAATATGTAGTTCTTGAATCTAAATGACATGGGTATGTACCAAATGAACCCTCTAAATACCATCATATTTGTAATGTTTTTCTCAATTTATTGTTAGGGTTGTAAATTGTAATGTTCCTCTTTTGCACCCAAAATGACAAAAATACTCCAGGTAAAAAATTTGAAAATAAATGGAAAATTTTTTTTTTTTTGCCTTTTCTGATTTTTTTTTTTTTTTTAAATAAAAATTATCTTGTGGTATTTTTATCATTTTGGGTGTGGATGAGGGCATTTTACGTTTTAACCCCAAATGGTAGATTGGGAGGAACATTACAAAGATTGAAATATTATGACACTTTGCAAAATGTATCATAGTAAAAAATCACCCCTTCCCAAGAAATAATCCTTGAAGGCTGAAAGGCTGAAACCGCTCCCCCTCCCCCCAACCCCCAAAAAAAACCTTCCCACCATGCAACAACCAGCTCCACCACTGGCGAAAGGCTACTACTCATTTTGCCCGAGCCTGAACTCAATGATGCTCATTCTATTAAATTAACATATGTTTTTAAAACACGTGATTCTCACATACATTTTTAAAAATTTAGTTTGGATGAAAACTTTGTCCTATATTACCACGTACATCACCATTTATGTAGACAACACAATTAATTAATTAATTAATATTATTATTATTATTAAAAAAAAAGGTTCATACATTCTTAGAATATCGATTTTTTTTCTTTCTTGTATAAGTTGTTTAGAGCTCTTACTTTGCAAACTCAGTAATATGGATCATGTATAATTCCTCCATTACCAAGTAAATTTCGAGATACAATTAAAATTCCATAAGATATTGACTAAGAAAACTAATTAATGGTATAATATTCCAACTACTTGAGAGTTAAGATGATTCTTCCCAAGAACATGGCTGATATTAAGCTGAAATCATTCCATCTAAGTCGTCTAACCCATTAAGTCATCTCTCTTGTTTTATTAGATATACAACACAATCATCGTGACTTCAATTCTATCAGGAGGGTACGTTTTCTTCCACCTTCTACAATATCACACGTCCTCATCATATATATATATATATATATATAGAGAGAGAGAGAGAGAGAGAGAGAGAGAGAGAGAGAGAATATGTAGAGAGTTGAGTTGTTCCATAAAAGCCATGTCTCTCGCATTCCCTATAATACGTGCATGGAAGTATATAATAAACCAACATAATTCTATAAAATCATTAGGATTGAATGTTAGATAAAGAATAACATAATTCATTTCATGAATAAAGTGTGATCACTAATTACCCAACTAATAAAACTACTTGTTGTTGCATGAAAACATATATATAAATGTTGTTTAATCTAATTGATTAATTTATTTAAAAAAAAATATAATTTTAAGGACCGAGATCCTCTAAAATTGGGAATCTCTGTACCCCATTCTCTTTGAACAAAAATTTGAAAGAAAGGCTCATTTGTCCGAATAGGACTCTCACTTGAGTAAAGACACAAATATATATATATATATAACGCCGGCCATTGTGGCATATTTTACCGAAAAAAAAGAAAAAAGAAAAAGAGAATAATCCTAAATTTATCAAATAAAAAACCGTTGTGGTATATATATATATATATATATATATATATATATATATATATATATATTTAAAAAAAAAGTCGACGCCCCATGAGAGGCTTCTTTGCCCACGTAGACATATATATTTCCTTCAATGTTTTTCCCTCCAGTCGAATCAGTGTGTACCTGACCCCATTAGGCCCATTCATTTTCTGCCGACGTGGCAATGATATTTCCTAGCAAGTAGTGGCAAGACAACCGAACGGTACGAACATGAAAGAGAGAAAGTTAAAGAAAGAAAGGAGGAGTGGCAACATCTAGGGGTGTTTAGGCGGAGCGGTTATAACCGCTCCGCTAACCGCTTATAACCGCTAATCGCTTTGTAAAGCGATTATAAAAAACCGCTAACCATCTAAGACGGTTGCGGTTAACGATTTTAGGGGTATGAAAAAGCGGTTATAACCGCTAACCGCTTTTATTTATATATAATTATATAAATATATAAATTATTTATATTAGTTAAATAACTTAAATATATAAAAAAACACAAAACGACAATGTTTGAGGATTTTGTGCACAAACTATGCTTGTTGAAGGCTTGTAATATTTGTTTTGCTTGTAATATTTGCTTTCATTTCCTTTGGCTCAAGGATTTTATACCATGTGTTGAAGGCTTGTAATATCTGTTTTGTTTGCATTTGTTGGTTTCAGACTTTCAGTGGTTTGTAACTTTATAGTATGTTTTGAACATTTTGGTTTTAGTTTTGGTTTCAGACTTTCAGTGTAGTATGTTTTGGTTTTGGTTTTGATTGTAATATGTTTTGATTTTGGTTTCAAACTTTTGGTGAGTGGTTTGTAGTGTGAAATAAGCCCAAAATATATGAAAAATGAAGGCCCTAAATATAAAAAAAGCCCAAAAGCCAATTTTTTTTTAAAAAGCGGTTATAACCGCTTGTTAGCGGTTTGAATAACCGCTAACCGCCTAGGTGGAGGCGGTTGCGGTTATTGAAAATCCGATAACCGCCTAAAGCGGAGGCGGTTGCGGTTATTGCAAATAACCGCCGGTTATAACCGCTTGAACACCCCTCCAACATCAGTCCACACGTAAGACCCATTAGTAAGGAGCTCAAGTTTGTTATATATTATCTTATTTTTATTTTAGATAAAATTTGTGGTGGTAATCCCAAATTCAAACATGTGCTTTTTATATGTTATTAATAAAGCATACGACTGAGGAGGAATCGACATGAAAGAATCAGTCAGTAGAAGAGCTAAAATGCAATGTTTTCATCTTAAACCTTTTTTGTGTTATACGCTGTTGTATCTGTCTATGAGTAAATGGCACAAAAAATCTAATTTATGCTCTTAGAAAAAAAAAAAAAAAAATCTAATTTATGTCAAATTCAGAAATGCTAGGAGAGCAGCAAAGAATTGGTAATCATGCTAAATTCAAAATTACTTTTTTAGCCATACATATCACTCATTTACGAATGGATTATAGATTTTTTTTTTCTATCCCTAGCATTACTTAAAAATTATTTTCTAAAAAGTATCAAGTAATTTTAACATGTTAATAAATAGTGACAATTTTATAGGCCGAATTATATATATATATGAGAAAAACTAATTTAAAAATTAGGTAAGTGTCGCTTTAAGTTAAAAATTTGTCGGATATTTGTACCGTATTAAGTTAACTTGGTGGAATATTTGTGAAATGATTTGAAGAATTATTCTTGAAACTAATAAGATTGAGAGGGGGCGGGTAGGTGGGGAGCTTTGAAGAGGGGGGAGGAAGGCTTGGTGATTGAACGTGAGGTGATGCGTGCTTCTTCCCTTTCTTTCCCTTCCAAACCAACTCAAATCCTCATCTGCAACAACTTCAAGCCATTAGCTAATACTAACTACCTCCCTTCTCCATATTTCCATCGCACCATCTCTACCTAACCCCCATCTCTTTACACTCTGTTTCTCCCTGTATTTATGACTATCACCCATTCCACGTCTCTCATTCTCCTCCATTCCCTCATTTCTCTCTCTAAGTTTTCGGCACCCTCTCTCTTTCTCTCTCAAACACCATGATATCTGTAGCTTCGAGCTCCACCGAACCCCAAAACCAAGAATTCTCAGCTCCTAAAATCTCCCCCACAAATCCTTCTCCGGCTGCCGTCGACTGTGTATTCAAATCGAAATTGCCGGAAATACCCATCTCCGACCACCTCCCACTCCACACCTACTGCTTCGAGCACCTCGCGGAGTTCGCCGACAGACCATGCCTGATCATCGGCTCCACCGGGAAAACGTACAGTTTCGCCGAAACCCAGCTCGTATCACAGAAAGTCGCAGCCGGGCTTTCCAATCTCGGCATCAAGAAAGGAGATGTCGTCATGGTTCTTCTCCAAAACTGCGCCGAGTTCGTCTTCTCGTTCCTCGGCGCTTCGATGCTCGGCGCCGTCACCACCACTGCGAACCCGTTCTACACTTCGGCTGAAGTTTTCAAGCAACTCAATTCTTCCCGAGCCAAATTGATCATTACGCAGTCGCAGTACGTCGACAAGCTTCGGGAAACGGGCGAGAACTTCCCCGTACTCGGGGAAGATTTCAAGGTGATCACAGTGGATGATCCGCCGGAGAAATGTTTGCACTTCTCGGTGATCTCCGAGGCCAACGAGGCCGACTTTCCGACGGTTTCGATCGACCCGGAAGACCCGGTGGCGCTGCCGTTCTCTTCGGGGACGACGGGGCTTCCGAAAGGTGTAATTCTGACGCATAAGAGCTTGGTAACCAGCGTGGCTCAGCAAGTCGACGGAGAGAACCCGAACCTGTATTTGAACCCGGAAGACGTGGTGTTATGCGTGCTTCCGTTGTTTCACATATACTCGTTGAACAGCGTGCTTCTGTGCTCGCTCAGAGCCGGGTCTGCGGTTTTGTTGATGCAGAAGTTCGAGATAGGGACGTTGTTGGAGCTGATACAGCAGCATCGAGTGTCGGTGGCAGCAGTGGTACCGCCGCTGGTGCTGGCGCTGGCGAAGAACCCTATAGTGGCGAATTTTGACCTCAGCTCGATCAGGGTGGTTCTGTCTGGGGCGGCGCCACTGGGGAAGGAGCTGGAGGAGGCCCTCCGGAATAGGGTTCCTCAGGCAATCTTGGGTCAGGTTCGTACATACAAATCCCATAGTTTTCTTTCTTCTTCTTCTTGTGTATACAATGCGCTCGGAAATAGAAATGCTCTGTACCACACCTTCTTGTGACACAATCTTGACATAATCTCAATTAACTCCTTTTTTTTCTTTTTAATAAAAAATGATGGGTTGAATGCCAAGCAGCATTATTGAATAGTTAGATAAAAATATGATTTTTAATATGACTTTTATGCTCAAAATAAGAATTTTTCGAAATTTAACTCGTATGAAAAATTAGCGATGATGAACAATGGCTGACAATCTTCGATGGCAACAAAAAAAGGTTGGCAACTTTTAGCGAACATTGACGACAAAAACTGACAAAGGATTTCAGTGAACTTCAACGATCAACGACTGTATTTTGGCTAGTTCCAACAATCAGATTTCGACAAGATTTGCGTAGGGATAGGTAAATTCTGGTGGCCAGATTCTGTGTAGCCAAATGCGATAATGAAATGCAAAATAGTGCATACAATAAGGTGATGCTCAAACTTAAAAAATAGTTTATAATATTTTTTTATAGGAAAATTAAGAAAGGCTTTCCTCATTAAGTGAAAATGTTTTCAATTTGACTATAATTTTCAATCTTACCGAACATTAAAAAATAAAAAAAATAAAAACATTTTTCATCAAAATAAAAAGGACATTAGGGTCAACATGAGTTTGCGGTTTTCAAAAAGTACAATTAAAAAATAATAATTTAAAAATAAAATTTTTAAATTTCACTTTTGAAATTGTAATTTAACTTTTAAAATAATGCATTTTTAAAAATAATTCCATTGCCAAGCTATTTACAACACTTTTTTTCTTTTCTTTTAATGTTTTCAAACAAAAAGTTTTTTAAAAATACATATAATTTTTGCGAAAATGGCAGTCAAATTAACTAACTTCTTAACTTGAAGCTGAAAAAGGGCCCACCGTAACTTACCGAGTTTGACTTGGACTCTTCTCAAGCGGTTGAGCTTTCCCACAGAGTAGGAATAGGATCCTTGTCCTTATCCTTCTTCACATGTCCCACCTAAAAGACCCCCATTCATGTCGGTGCTATGCATAAACCGCAGTACTCGAAGTTGAAGCCCAGCAAGCAGCTGTCCCTAGCTCGTTGAACTATAACAGATCACTATCAATGTCTTTTTGGGGCCCATTTAGGCCCGTATGATGGAATGTATAATGTCAACAGATAGCCCAACCCAGAGTCATCTAACTTGCACGTACGGTCTACATCGACCGGCCAATGCACGCACATATGATATGAATGACATTTGTTATCATCATGGTGTCTAATTTTTGGACATGGCCAAGTGATATCTTCTGTGTTGTGAATCTGCAGGGCTACGGGATGACGGAGGCCGGGCCGGTGCTATCGATGTGCTTGGCATTTGCGAAGCAGCCGTTTCCAACCAAGTCAGGCTCGTGTGGTACGGTGGTTAGAAATGCTGAGCTCAAGGTCATCGACCCTGAAACCGGTTGCTCCCTTGCCCATAATCAACCCGGAGAGATTTGCATCCGCGGATCTCAGATCATGAAAGGTTTAGTGGCTTCCATTATATATGCACGGATAATTTTTAAGGAAAGCTGGTCCATTCTAGTTATTAGTTCTAATTAACAATTAATATTTACAAAAGAACCATGCATTTCATAACGGTTTCAATTAGTTGCCTAATATTCCACAAAAAAATTCAGGATATTTGAATGACGACGAGGCCACAGCAACCACCATAGATGTTGAGGGTTGGCTTCACACGGGCGACATAGGTTTCGTAGATGACGACGACGAGATTTTCATTGTTGACAGGGTGAAGGAGCTCATCAAATTCAAAGGCTTCCAGGCATGTTCTCTCAATAGACTGTTTCTTTGCCAATTTTTCTCCCTTTTTTATTTTTTGATCTTGTTTCTTGGAAAAACTTCATAAAATCTCTATGAATTTTCACTCGTTTTGCATGTTGAAATAATACATCTTATTTTCTGAAATCATTGCTTGAGCAACTTCATGTGAGCGGGTATTCGGGTATGTAGTCCGAATAAGTACTCGAACGCCTGTTCGAACAAGACACAGTCCCTGCCCATTCCACAACCAATCTAGAATCTTTTTTCCATTACTTATTTCTTCATCTCTAAAGCATGGCATTTTATGTCCAATAAAACCTTCTATTTCTGTGATCAGGTGCCACCAGCTGAGCTTGAGGCCCTTCTTGTGAGCCATCCATCAATTGCAGATGCAGCTGTTGTCCCGTAAGATCAATTACATTACTCTTTATTAAGCAGTCACAAGGTGCAAAATTCCCCTAGTGTAGGCAAAAAAAAAATTGTTTGAATTACTCATGTTAACAGGCAAAAAGACGATGTTGCCGGTGAAGTTCCCGTCGCGTTTGTGGTCCGGTCAAATGATTTAGAACTTACCGAAGAGTCGGTCAAAGAATTCATAGCAAAACAGGTAGAGAGGAACTTTGCCTTTCTAAAAGCGTTAAAGTATTAATTAAATTATTATTATTTTTAATTAATAATTCATGTATTTTGTACCAAACAGGTGGTATTTTACAAGAGACTACACAAGGTGTACTTTGTTCATGCAATTCCAAAGTCTGCCTCTGGAAAGATTTTAAGAAAAGATCTGAGAGCAAAGTTGGCTGCAGCTTCCCCTGTTCCTTAGAATTCTCTTTGATTCTGGTTTTATCTTTTCAAAGGCATTGAGTCATCTGCCTTAGATTCATGATCATGACACAGAAGCAGGACAAAGAAGCCCTTGCTCCAAATCATCATCCATCTCAAGCAATGTCTTCTCCCTTCTTCTCTTTTTTATTTTTTTCCCCTCTCCATGTACTGTGATTTTGATCTGTACTTACTATATTTATTTTTCATAATAAGAGTGAATAAAAGCAATTCTTTTCCTTCTGTGTTTCATTGGAATCTTACAATATTAATATATCATAATTTTTAAAGAATACATTTTTTTTTTTCTTTCAAATTAAGTCGGAAAATATTGATTAAATTGACATATAATTCTTAGAGCTTCGTTTATTGAGAGAGAGTTTAACTCACAGATGAAGAAGAGTGTTAGAATATTAATTAAATAATTAAATTCATAACCTTTAACCAGTTCGAATCCCTCCTCCTCCTTTTCTTGTATGAGCATGTAAATAAAAAAATAAAAACAGCTTAAACTTTTGGAAGATTGAATCGTAATTTAATAAATATGTGTGCTTTAAATACTCTCTAGTTAAGAGCAACTAAAAGCAAAGGTTACAGCCCATTACAAAGCTTCAAATAACATGTACAACTCAATTAGAGAATGTTGACAAATTCTAAATTAATTTTGAGACGGTGACAAGAAATGTTGAAGTTATTTATGTTTATTTGTTAAAAATGGACGAAATGACTTTTTATACTTCTGAGGGTATTTTGATATTTTTTATACCTTATGCTAGAATTTAACGTCAAATTCTAATGAAAATGGTAGATCACTAGATTGTATCATATTAGATGTTCGAGGGGTGATTGAAAGTATTTAAACTTTTGAGAGGTTTTCTCAAAACCCGAAAGAGTTAATGAGGCTTTTGTGAAATTAACCCTTATTTTTATTACATAAAAATATCTAAAAGAGTAAGTGGAAAAAAAAAATAAAACTAGTAAGAAATACAAAATACAGGTTATATTATATCAATTAGTATATCAAAAAAATAAAGAAAATCATGGAGTAATAAAAAAAATTAAAATAATAGCGATCACGAAACAAATGATGGCTTTTATCTCAAATTTAGTCATGTTTACACAAAATCATTATTATTTTTCAAATGAAAAATCTTGATACCCTAATCTACTAATTCTTTACTTTTCATTTTCTTTTCAGACTTTCTTCAAAAAGTTTTGTGGCTAAGATCATTCTATATTATTTTTAATGGGTAGCACAATTGGTTGGAGACTATATTTTATGAAGTAGAAGTCATTAGGTCAAACCCTCATCCTCCTCTCCTTATTTGGACATGTTAAAAAAAAAAAAAAAAAAATCATTCTATATTGAACCCAAAGAAAGTGGATTAAAATTCCCTTAAATTCTTAAAAGTATTTTACGAAATTCTCCAAATCTCAACCATTAGTTTGAAATTTAATTCAATAAATATAATAATTTTTGGGTGATAATGATATGACAAAATCTTAATAATTGAATTCCAAACTAATGGTAAAAATTTGAAAAATTATATTGGGTAGAATACTTTAGAATTTATGAGAAATCTTATTTCTAAAAATTTTAATATCCAGATTACTAACGATTCGCACAATAATATGAAGCCCAAAATTGTAGAGATCCAACCCATAGATAAAAAAATCCAGATTGAAGCCCAAGCCCACCAAGTTCAGCCGGGTATGGTCTTCCGGGTCCAAAATCCCAGCCTCGCCCAAAACCGCCATAAAACCCTAAACAAATTACACAAACCCTACCAAAACCCTGAACCCTCACAGACCATTTCTCTCTCTACAGACTTTCTATGGTAACATAGGGGGGTCTTTTGGTTTCTACATTCTTGCTCTACAAGCCAACCTTCCACTATTAAAACCGCTACAAAATCTTACCACATTTTCTTTCACACCCACAAAATTCCACCTCTTAGGGTTTATAAGGAGCTCTTAGGGTTTATCAGGAACCCAAGAGGGAAAAGAAGAAGCAGAAATGGCTAAATCGTATGCACTAGGGCTCATCTCAGCCCTAGCAGCCTCGGCCTCCTCGTCCTTATCATCACAAACCCACGTAGCTTATGCTGATGGGCCTTTCAAACTATCTCCATTTTCTTCTTCTCCTTCTCCTTCTTCTGGGCAATCTCAGCCATCCAATCCGCCGGCATCGGCAGCTAGTATCGAGCCTTCGTCTTCGTCTCCCCCAAAGGTTCGGAATGATAATCCAAGGACCACGTCGGCGGGGTTCGATCCGGAGGCGCTGGAGCGGGGGGCCAAGGCGTTGAAGGAGATTACCACTTCCTCTCATGCCAAGAAGGTTGGGTTTTTCGAAATAGGTTTTCATTTATTATTATTATTATTTTGTTCGGTTTTGTCGATGGTTTGTCATTTTTTATGCGTAGTTATGGAATTTGTGGATTTGTGCAGTTTCTGCAAATGGATTTTGTCTGATTTTATAGGTTCCAATGGGATTTGGGGTTTTGTGGTTATGAGTTGAAATTGGTTGGGATTCTCATGGATAATTTAATTAAGTATTTTTAGGCCCCTTCTGGTTGGCAAGGAAACTGAGGGGAGGAGAGGAAAGGAAAGGTAACGAAAGAAAAGAAAAAAAATACAACTGGGTTATTAGATGGAATGAATAAGTGATATCAAGTCAAGCCAGGTAGATTTATTACTGGTGAGCTGAGGAAAGTAAGATTTATTACTGGTGAGCCAGGTAGATTTTATTCATTTCATTTTTTTTGTGTCACAATGTTTTGATCTTTTAAAAATGAAAATTTACATGAGTAAAGTCAAATTATGGATTCAGTCTCAATTGACTAGTGGGACTTTTTTTTTCATTGTTTTTTTATAGAT
Source organism: Carpinus viminea (assembly GCA_013348765.1). Taxonomy (NCBI): domain Eukaryota; kingdom Viridiplantae; phylum Streptophyta; class Magnoliopsida; order Fagales; family Betulaceae; genus Carpinus; species Carpinus viminea. The sequence goes on from CP054673.1 coordinate 3,630,609, forward strand.
TTTTTTTTTTTTTTTTGGTTTTAATAATGGAAGATCAATATCTAATGTAATGATTCTATTCTTTTCCTATGTTTGTTCGAAAATCAAGCCCAACAGTATTTGGGTCAAATGACATCTCTTTTCCCGATAAACAAAAATGTAAAGGGTGAAGGCACGGGTTCAATCATGTAAGGGGTGTGTTAGTCTATAGACGATTTTAAGGCTACAGGAACTTATCTTGTACAAAGGAGAGCTAGTGGGAAATTTTCGTAAAAGGCTTGTTCAAGAATGGTATAGTGACGAATTGCATTATTAGTGGTTTAGAGCCTCTTTTGTAGCATATACCTTCTGTTTGGTTTCTGAGAAAAATGGCTACAGAAATAATGTTCACTTTTGCCTTGTCCAAAATGAAGAAATTACACACTTCTGAATAACAATGGGTATTCTCCAAGTGTTTAGTTTTCAGTTTGAAAATGCACACTTTTCTCAAATATATTATCAAACAATTCAAAATTCAAAACACTTTTTATAAAACTTTCACACCTTGAATATTTTGAAAAATAGGTGCTTAGCTTTTGCACAGGTAGGAGTTTACTTATTATTTAAGAAATTAAAAGAAAAAAAAAAGAAGGTAGGGTTACTGTGTAGAGAGGGGTGGTTGTGCAGCCACCTCAATTTGGTTGGGATGGCTGCATGGCCGCAATAATAGGACAGAGGTGGACTCACAACCATGGCTCTCACTTAGAGTGGCCACATGACCAAAATATTTTTTTTGTAAGTAAGAAGTCAACACTACATTTGTTTGGGTTTTCTTGAAGTAAGCTGTTGTACTTCATAGAAAACATATTCTCAAATGTGGACCCACCATACTTATAGAATACTTCTCACTTTTATGTCACGTCAAAACACTTTTTTAAACAAAAAACAAAGAACGCTTATCCGAAGACACTAACAAACATAGCCAATAATATTACTTCAATGGAGCATGGTTATTTAAAAGCTCTCACCCGCCAAATGCATATTCTTTTTTTGGTTTTTCATACTTTAAGAAGTGGAAAACATGTTTTGGAAAGTGCATCAAATAGGTATTTTATCTGTTGGTTTGCTTAGAATTTGATGACTTGTGGAGGGAATTTAGTGGTTTCTTTTGTTGGTATAGGTGTTTGAAGTTATTAAGAAGCAAGAAGAGACGAGGCAGACAGAGTTGGAAGCTAAGGCTGCAGAGTTCAAGGCAATGCAAGCTCAATCTGAAACTGTAAGACACTGTTTCTTTCTTCCTTCATGATTTCTGTACTTTTTTGCTAAGTGAGGGCTCTGACTGACCTGCTCAGTTACCCCATATGTACATGCATTTTTTGAATATGTTCTAGTTCCTTCATTCCAAATACACAACATAATGGAGTATGTGCTCCTCTGATTGGGCCCTTTTGTTTTCTTCTATCTATATTGTATTAGCTTTTAATTATTGTAGCAAATTTAAGGGAGTTCTCTGTGCCTTCTAAGTAGACATTCAGGTGGCTTTTTATTGGCTTGATGAGGACTTTATTTATAAAATAATAATAATAATCCATGACATATTGCAACTTTTTAGCTGATCAAGGATATTACTTGATTGACTGAAGTTAAATCAGTTCCAGTGATCAGAAACACGTTTCTAATAATAAAAACCTTGACATCCAATTAAAGTTCTCAAGATATATGCATTTAGTGATTATGCCTCATGTTTGCCAAAGCCATAATCCTGCCTTCCAAAAAGAGATGATTAATATTTTTTAGAGCTTTAAAATTTTGATAAAAAAAAAAAAAATTATGTTTAGGTCAAGGGTTCAATCCTATATGTCTGTGGATGGTACTGTATTTGCCTGTTAAACAAGAGGAAACAAATTTGGACATTTTGTTGTGGGGTATATGTTATTCGTGGTTCAAGGGTTTCCTTTATTAGTTTTGTATACTTAGTCTGTGGTGGCAGGTCATTATGAATGTTTTGGCCGTCTCATTGTTCTGTCTATGCATAACTGGCATGGTTTGCCCTATTTGGCGGTGGCATGTTTCTGCTTACGGTTGTTTAGGAAAGACCAATCTTATTGGCTTGTTTATTGAAGTGATTGAAATCAATGCGTGCTTGGAATCTGCTGATACAACTGTGGGTGGTGGACTTATCTGGAGTCATGAACTTGATTAGATGCATATTGCAAGCATAGATCCTTTAAGAATGCATTTTGTTAGGGAGCCTTGGAAGAGCGAAGGGACAGTGTCCCCCTTCTCACAAAGCAATAGTTAATTTGCTTAGTTTTAATGAGAGTCATTTTACTTGGATTTTCTATCTTAGCTCATTAGCAGTTAGATGTCTCTAGAGGATCATGTTTGGGGTGATTTTGGAGCTTCCATTTGATAAGCCCCTTTCTTTGTGGGCTGCATCAGCCAGCAGCTTGTTGTGCATAATCATTGCAAGTTTTTAGCAAATAATTGGAAACCATAATTTGCTATATGGAAAACCCAATAGCAAATAATTCTTGGGTTTTCCATATATTAGAGTGAGTGATATACCTTTTAAATAAAGTGGCTCGGTGAGATGTTGAAGCAATGAAGAAGGCTTTCAAGCTTTCTCTTAGGTTACGTTTGGTACATGGAATGACTATTCCATTAAGAAAATGAATAGCTTCTATTGAGAATAGAAGAAAGTGGAATGGAATAGCATTGGAATAGTCATTGCCATGGGAATGACTATTCTAAGTGTTGGAGTATATGATAAGGATAGATATCATATACTAACACCAAGGCTATTATATTTCAGCTTCTTCCATTCTTAATATAATCCATTAATTTTTTTTAATTGAATAGCCATTTCGTGTACCAAACGTACCCTTAATTGTTGTTTGACTTGATCCATACAAAAATATTTTTGCTTAATACTTTCTCCTAGATGGTGAAAATATCATATCGAACTGTGTTCAGTGGTGTACTGATTGGTGTAAATTCTCTATTCTGTTGCTTGATAGGAGAGACAAAGGGTAATATATGATGAGCAGAAGAAGCTAGCTCAGCATCAAGCACAAACAAAATCTCAAATGGCCCGCTATGAGGATGAATTGGCAAGAAAGAGGATGCAAGTAAGTACTTTATTATGGGTTCTTATGACATTGATTTGTGGTTAGAATTAAATCTGCTTTATGCTTGTGGCAGGCAGAAAATGAGTACCAGAGAGCGAGGAATCAAGAGCTTGTAAAACTGCAAGAAGATTCGTCAATTAGGCAGGAGCAAGCTCGACGAGCAACAGAAGAACAGATTCAAGCACAACGTCGGCAAACAGAGAGGGAGAAGGCAGAGATAGAACGTGAAACAATCAGAGTAAGGGCTATGGCAGAAGCAGAAGGGCGAGCCCATGAAGCGAAGTTAGCTGAAGATATTAACAGGCGAATTCTAGTGGATCGTGCAAATGCAGAGAGAGAAAAATGGGTAGCTGCCATAAATACTACTTTTGACCATATTGGAGGTATGAACTTAGTTATATTGTTTGATCTTTTTTCTTTTTTTTTTGAAAAATATATTGTTTGATCTGCATAAGAAAGACTTGTTCTCATTATTTGGTATTTTGTTCTACCCACTAGGGTATCATTCATCAAAGTGGACAAATAGCATTTTTTCCTTTATCTCAGCCATATATGGAATTCTGCTTGTACTTGCAAAAACTGAACCGTATTACTTCTTTTTGTGGTGTTGTCAACCAGTCTTCTTTGATTGTTGGATTTTTTTTTTTTTGACGCAGCCACATTTAGACTTGTCTTTGACAATATCACTAACGTTGAAATATGTCTGGGTTCAATATTGGTTTTTTCATCATATGCCATGGCTGATGTCCCAAAATTCAGAATAATTGTCATAAAGTAGTGACTAGGTTGTTAAAGAGGTTGTTAGCTTGTTGAAATTCTCCTCATGCCTTGCACTCAAGTTACTAAATAAGGTCTGGTTTTGAGTAGTTCCTGAGGGAGAGAAGGCCTATGAGTCAGTGAGCCAATCTTGTTTTCTTGCATCCTTGATTCCTTATACGTATGGCATACCAAAAATACATAATGAGGACTTTGCAGAATTGCATTTAAAATCCTGTCAGTTTTTCCTTGGCTTTTTTATTTCTTGAAAAGGTGTGGCATGATGCAGTCATCTATCTTTTGCAGGGGGTTTTAGAGCCATTCTAACAGATCAAAATAAGTTGGTTGTATTTGTTGGGGGAGTGACAGCTCTGGCAGCAGGGGTTTACACAACAAGGTATGTGTTAAAATCATAGTATAGGATTTGAATATGCTGTTCTTTTTATGTTTTGCTTGTAAATTGTGTCCTTCGACAGCGTAGATTATCTATTTGGTGATCGCCATTATCTGGACTTGTTATTGGCCATTCCTCTTTTCTTATTCCTTTTTTCTCTTAATCTTTTGTATTTATATGGCTGTCTGGAAGCTCTTCTGCTCGTCTTATAGTGAATTTTTTTGAAGGATCTTAATGTTTGCTTTTGGTACTAATTTGCCTAAGAGTGAAAAAAGAAAAGAAAAAGGTGTTTAAGCCAATCAGTTTTGTGTGTTGTCTGCTGTGTGGGGCGTGACTTGCTTGTTGAAGTTAGTATTTTGTTGCGTTCATTTGGGATTTGTTTGAGAGAGTAATAATGGTTACTGAAGTATCAAGAATGCTGGGAAAAAGTATATGCGCTCATTTGCTGAAAATGGATTTTTTTATCTGCTTGCACCAATTCTTCAGACGTTGTGCCAATATAACTTCTTGTTCATTTAGTTATTTTGCTTTGGTAAAGCTCTTTAACTTTGGTATCCTAGTGATTAGGCTGTTTAACTCGGAAGAAAGGACTTGCATTTTACAGATCTCAGGCTATCTGCTTGAACTGTAGTATTGATATGAACTTTGTTGATTGGACTTATTAGTAGTATTATTTTGTTTGTGATTTTCAATCTGCAAAGTTATAGCTCATGCAGGTCCCTTGTCTCCATTGCAGAGAAGGAGCAAGGGTGATATGGAGCTATGTCGATAGAATATTGGGACAACCATCATTGATTAGAGAGTCCTCCAGAGGGAAATACCCTTGGTCGGGCTTGTTTTCTCGTTCCATGAGCGCTCTTTCTCGTGGTGCAGATAAGGGATCTGCTTTAAAAAATGGGAATGGGTTTGGTGATGTAATTTTACATCCTTCTCTTCAAAAAAGGATTGAACAGCTGGCTGGTGCAACTGCCAATACAAAATCCCATCAGGCACCATTCCGCAACATGCTCTTCTATGGTCCTCCAGGAACAGGAAAAACAATGGCTGCTAGAGAGCTGGCGCATAAATCTGTATGAGATCTTACTTACCACTATATTATTTTATGTTCTTGTTAGCTTAATTTAGTTTTGTAGATATGAATGTTTATCTATGTACAAAAGCATAGATACATGCACGCAGGAATATATGGGAAGGATGGTCGAGTTGTTATCAGAGTGATGCACATCTTGGTTGCTCTTAAAAATTGAAGCTTGAATTTAGTTTGATACACTTTGGAATTGCAATTGATTTATCCATGGATGAGCTATAAACGCTTGATAATTGTTATTTACACTTTAAACCTTTGATAACTTTTGATGTTATTGGAATAGGCATTCTGTAAAGGAAAATCAGGCCCCAGAAAAATACAGACACTTGGAACTAAATTTTGAGTAATAGTTTATCCGTGTCTATCAGTTGAATAACAATATCGTACTAAAATATTAGGTGGTATGGAAATGGATGGTGAATTTATGGACGTTGGCACCCTGCTTATGGGGTGTTTCTTGTGTTTTGTACAACAGTTATATATTTATGAAAAAATGCCTCTGCTGCTTCATCATGATCATTATTGTTATTATTTTCTTTATTAGCATCTCACTGATGTTTAATTCTCATGCTTTTAGGGGTTAGATTATGCATTGATGACGGGAGGAGATGTTGCTCCGCTGGGACCTCAGGCTGTCACCAAGATACACCAGTTGTTTGATTGGTCCAAGAAGTCACGGAAAGGTCTATTGCTTTTCATTGACGAAGCTGATGCATTTTTGTGCGAGTAAGTTGGCAGTTGTTTTTTTTTTCCCCAACCTTTACCCACACTAGTTGGTAATCAGTATATACATGGTGTTATTCAACACATTAGTTCATTAGAAACAGTATCTGATAACTTGTATGCGTTGACCAAATTTTGCAGGCGGAACAAAACCTACATGAGTGAAGCTCAAAGAAGTGCACTCAATGCCCTCCTTTTCCGCACAGGTGACCAGTCCAAGGACATAGTTCTTGCTCTCGCTACAAATCGCCCCGGTGATCTTGATTCAGCTGTGGCGGACCGTATTGATGAAGCTCTGGAATTTCCATTGCCTGGGGAACAGGAACGCTTCAAGCTTCTAAAACTGTATCTGGACAGGTATATAGCTAATGCTGGACCAAAGAAATCTAGCTGGCTCCAAAACTTGTTCAGGAAGGAACAGCAGAAGATCGAGATTAAGGGTGTGACAGACGACATATTGAGGGAAGCGGCTGCTAAAACCGAGGGATTTTCTGGACGAGAAATAGCAAAATTGATGGCAAGCGTCCAAGCGGCCGTTTATGGGAGTGAGAATTGTGTGCTCGATTCAAGCCTGTTCCGAGAGGTGGTAGATTATAAGGTCGCAGAGCATCAACAGAGAAGGAAATTCGCAGCCGATAAAGGTAGTGTATGATGTGTTGCATCACAAGCAGGCGGTTTGTGTATCACCTGGCCATACATAGGTGGGTCTTTTATCTGCTTAGTTGTTAGGAATGGCCCATGCTTTTTGGTTTTTGGGCATCATGATCTTATCATTATTTTCCCCTTGTTGATTTGGGGATTTTGATATTTCTCACATCTTAGGTTTTATTTGATATTAAACTGTGAGCTGTATTCATAGGCATAACTGTTAAAATAGTCTCTTGCTGTCCGTATAGCTGGGCATTCTCTTTGTCCCATCTGGCCCTCTTGGTTTTCGTTAATAAAATTTTGATGCTAGTTGATAATTGAATTATTTACCTTTCCCTTTTTTCTGATAAATGGTTAAAAAGAAAGGAAACTTGCAATTCGAGAAATCGTGACCGTTCAATGTAATAAATGGTAAGGGTCAAATGTTTTTCTTATATTTGGCCTATTTCATCTTACATATGTGGAATCCAATAAGTCAATAGTGAATTTCACAAATTTAATGATTGATCTATTTAATTTGTAAAAGAATATAAGCCAAATATGAAAAACTTGGAAACACCCAAATTTGTTAAAACATTCTATACCAACGCCCAAGCTGAAGACCCCAAACATATGACCTGAAAGCTGAACAATAATCAAGAAGTCATACAGGATGCTTCCAATCCCCAAATAGAAAAGGGTAAATGCACTACCAATCAGAACCAAACCCAATACTATCAAATCTGAAATGAACTACAGTAGTTTTACAAAGACGAAATTAATCACAATGTTTCATAGAACATTAAATAGACATTGATATCTCAAAGAGGTAACTCAATCGGCTGAGATCACGCTTAATGAAGCGGAGGTCACTAGTTCGAGTCCCCGCTCTTCCCTCTTGTGTGGACATGTAAAAAAAAAAAAAAAAAGACATTGATAAATGGTAAATGAACTTCAGGTATTCATAGAGATCACAGAAAAACATAGAAGGGCATGTCAAATCCTTATTTTGCTAAATGTTAGGCAAAAGAAAGTATATCATTACACCATGATTCTGTCTGCGAAAAAAAAAAGATTGGCACTACAAACATGAACCTTGCCACGTCACAAGTATCTCCAAGGAACTCATCACTGCAGATCATAAGGTTGCAGAATAATCACATTCAGAATCCTAGTGATGATGGTCCTGAACATAGCGTAGGCCACAATACTTGCAGATAGCCGGCTCACTCAGGTCAAGGCATATGAACTCAATTGGGTGCCCAAGCGCAGGATTGCTGTCTGCAACCAGAAACAAGTATAAATCCCTTACAAATCATATCCATTGTTAAGTGTTGAATAAGTGTTGAATTGACTTGGTCATGGAACAGAGAATCCACATATAGCTTCCTCAGTGAAAAATATGTGATACAAACTAAAACAATCAGAGTACAAGCTAACCTCCTTCACAAGCAACAATTCTGCCCTCAACCTTGATGGGTGGAACTTCATTGATCAACTCCATTGGGGACTTCTTACTCGTATCCTATAAATAAAAGTGATATAAATATTCATATGCTTCATAGAAAATGTTTTTGAAACCTACTGGCAAATTTCCTATGTGGGAGTACTCAAAAAGTTCTAAACTTCAAAGGACTTGAAGACAGAGCAAGCATGTTCATACATAGAGGCATAGCAACAAAGAAAGAGATGGATAAAAGTGAAGAAATGTTGGAAAGAAACATGTTTAAACCTAAAGGAAACGAAGAGTACATGAATAAATTGAAGAAAAAAAGAGAGAGAGAGAGGAAGTCCACATTTGAAAGAATTTTCATTGTGAGCATTGGGGAAAAAATCGAGCAATCTAATTTTCAAATTATGAAAGGGTAATCTAACTTCTTTTTTTGTCCTGATAAGTAATAGGATCATCAAACTTACTATTTCAATAGGATAGACAATAGGGAAGTTACTTAAATATAGTAGGCCTTGTTCATTAGATTTGAGAAACTAACACATGTACTTCCATTCAACAACTTAAATGTGCAAAGAAATTCACCAACTTATGATAGAAATCTTATTATCAAATCTTGAAATCTTTCCATAGGCCACTAGTTCCTTATTATCAAATGTTGAATCTTTCTGTAGGGTTCTCTCTCTCTCTAGAAATCTTTCTCTAGGATTTTTTTTTTTCCACATAAATTCAAGGTAAAATCAAACTCACCCCCCAAAAAAAAACCAAAGATGATTTGTGAATCAGAGAGCCATCAAAACTCTCTCTCTCTCTCTTTCTCTCTCAAACACACACGCACCATCCAATTAGACAGCATGTTCCAGTAAAGAAGAACCAATGAAAACCATAATACCAACAGAAACAAAATATTCAAAAACTATAAGCAACAAAATTGTGCAAGACACAAGCACTATATTACGCATGTCTTGAACCGGACAAGAGGAAGAAACTTATAATATCATACCATCCAAATGATTTATTGGAACAGCATTCTCAAGTACTTAGTGAAAAAAACCAATTACAGGAATATTTAGAGTCTTAAGGGATGTGCAAGATGCACATATAGGTGACGCCCAGTGTGCATAAGTTTGGAAATGTCCAATTATCTTAATAAGAATACTCGGAAACATTTTGAGTTCAATTTTGAATCCTCCTATGGTTGATAATAGATCAACACATCCCAAAATTTGTTGAATATCTGGCCTACCATTTTTTTTTTATATAAGTAATCCATTTTCATTAAGAAACTAAATCACAACAGTACATAATTACATTTTAATTTTCTAATCAAAACCACATTTAACCTCCCTAAATGGATCGAAACCCCAATAACATGGTTCTCAAAGAAAACAGCAGGCAGGAGACTACCCAAAGGGTAATGCAAGACACATTGGTTTCTCATAGATTCCTGTCGATATTGTTTGTTCATTGTTTTATAGACATCTAAGTCTACCATCCAAAACTGCCAGCTACATGAACACTACCTGATAATCCAGTAGAATCTGGCTAAAAAGTGGTTCACAAGCTTCCTATGTTCACCAAATTAGTAATTCAAACTTTGCAAAAATCTCACATCGATTTTGATATTCTTAGCTTAGAGAAATATTCCTCAATTAGTCAATAATCCACCCAGAGCAGTTTATATTGCCCAACTATCTCGAAACCAAATTATGCTCTGAAAAATAACTAACAAACGAACAAATTAACCAAAACGATAAATTCCTTTTACATATTACAACAAAGAAAAGAACCTAAGAATTAAGCTCATCGAATCCAAATTTTATAATTGAAATTCAAATACTCGATTTTTTTTAGCTGAACATGTTCTCGGCCGACCAACTAAAGCACTACCTCAGTAATAGCGAATAGAGAGAGAGAGAGAGAGAGAGAGAGAGAGAGAGAGAGAGAAATCTGATAATAAATTGAGAAAAAGAAAATACAGTTTTCGGTTCAGAAATTTTAGGTATTGGTAATGGGGAATTAGAATGTACCTGCATCCATTTGGAGGTGTGGTTGCCAAGTTGTACCCTGACGAGGCTAAAATTTCTGGCCAATGATGGAGAATTCGACGATCTGATTAGGGTTTTGAACAGACTCGACGCCATTCCCAGGGAGAGAGAGAGAGAGAGGAAGAGAAACCAGTGGTATCTGTATAGTCAGAGAGAGACAACGGGGACTACGATCAGGAAGTGGTGAGTTGCAAGCTGGGCGGGCTTACTATTGGGCTTACTGCAAAGCCCATAAAAATACCAGACCCATGGTCAACGAGTCCCAACCAATTACAGAAACGTGTAATCTTTGTACACGCACGGGATAATTACTGTATCACACGTGAGGGATCCGGATTTTTAATAATTTGTTGTCAGAATTGCTAGATGTGAGAAAAGCCCATATGGAGACATGAGCTGCTCGAAACATGCTCGGACATCCAGATTTTTAAAAATTTGTTGTCAGGATTGCTAGATGTGAAGAAAGCCCATATAGAAACACGAATTGCTCGAGCCTCGAGACATGCTCGGACATATAAATCTCATAAAGGCTCTTTTTTATATCAGTTGTCCGAATAGCTAACAATTTGAATAATAAATTTGTTGGATATCTCTATTCCACAAGAGAAACCCACTTATACATTTTTAGTAATGGGATTATCTCAATTTTAAGTGAGATGGAGAAGAATCATTTGATGGTTTAGAATTTGTTTTTGTTGCATTTAGACAATAAAATGAAGAGAGACCCCCCATTTGGTTTTATTTCCAAAAAAATCCCAGAAGTTGCATGCAACGACAATTATTAATAAAACTTATAAAAGAGAAGGAAAATAGACTGAGATAAACTAGTTCATACAGATCTGTAAAGAAGGAAAGTGTAAAAAGGCCATTAGCCACAGAAATTGCCAACTCGCTTGTCAAGTTCCCATAATAATTAACCAAGAACATTTCATAGTCGACACATTTCTCATGCAACCAAAATTCCGGGTCCTCACACACTAGAGGGGCTCTTTGCCACTCTAGCATGAGAAGGATTAGCAACACAACAGTCTCAAACGACCATCATCCCACTGCTGCTCCTTGCTACTACAAAAACTACTCAGCTGTACTTACGATAAACCTGTTTGCTTCTGGCGTTTTGCATACGCGTCGGTGTCTTTGAACATGTGGATGCCGTCTTCTACACGTAAGTAGTCCATGTAACCTCTCAGCGAGGTCCAATAACATGAAAGATCTGGACTTAAAGCCAGTGGAGAATAGTTCTCTGTATATCCTTTCAGCTTCATGCCACCAATTTCGGGTTCCATGCAACAAACAAGATGGACTTTTAAGCAACGATGGCCATCCCGGCTAGATTGCCAAGTTCCCCTACCCATTGAACATAAATTTCATGGTCGAAGTGCCATCAAGCCACCAATTTGAAGTCTTCATACAACAGAGGATTAGCAATATAACAGTCCTAAACCATTTACTGCATAGTATGCAACCATGTTACATTTGTTCACCATAGTCGTTTAGACAATAATTCGGCATCTCCCTCAAATTTGAGTCTTGATAGGCTAGAGGAACTCTTTCCTATTCAATCAAGGCAGGGACGATTACCAATAAATTGACTTAACCAACGGATATACAAATGTGGCATTTGTTTGTAACCCAGTTCCACTACCAAATACTTGGACATCTCTCTATCCCTTTGCTCTACTCAACAATATGAGGACCTATTACTATTATGTTAGGGTGTTTTAAGCCTCCATCCAACTTCGAGGTCTTTAAGGATTGGGATCCCCAAACTGTTCATCGAATTTAACACACCTTCAGCTTTGAGATCCCTTCCTGCAGACTTGTAAAAAAGCACAACTGCACTCATAATGAACCGGTCTCCTTGCACAGACTCAAAAATGCGTTCAAAAAATTTGATGCCTTCTTCCACATGCCCATAATCCATGTAACCTCTCAGCATAGTCCGATTGCATGCAAGGTCAGGATATAAACCAGCCGTGAGCATCTTTTTATAAACCCTTTCAGCTTCCCCTATCAGACCTGCTTTTGCAAAAGCAGAGAGTAAGAGGTTAAAGTGAGCACAAGAAGGAGAAATGCCTCTTTTTTGCATAGAATCAATGGTTTCCTCAGCTTCCGAGTATTTCAAATTCTGAGTGTAAGCCCGAATGAGGGAGAGGTAGGTGAAGGAGTCGGGCAAGTAACCATCTCTCTGCATGGCTTGAAAAAGTTTATCTGCTTCGTGATGAAGTCCTGCAGTAGCATATACATTGATCATAATATTGTAGCTGACCTGCATTTCCCCAGCAAAGAAAAGGAATAAGCACTCTACTTTATATGTCTAATTTTCTCACAAATTTTATGCTGGCAAAGACAAATTATTGCAGACAACATATCATGTAACTGTTCAAGTGTTCAACTAATTGATTAAATTGAGCAGTTCAAAATGGGAAAAGGGGGTCATTGGTAGGCCATATGCATATATGACCTTATAGAGTGTCTGCCAACATTGTAGCCAACCAAAAATGATAAATGACAGAAGTGGAGGGTATTGTGACAGATAAATAAAAAGTTGTTACCAATTAGAAATGCTGCTATTTTTCAAAATAAGAAAAAACATCATGTGTCACAATATTGACTAATTCTAGAAGCTAGAGAGAGAGAGAGAGAATACATCATGTATCTTGAATCAGTGTCAAATAAGATTACAAACAGTGAATTGGAGTCATAGTATTAAGGAACATTATGACATACCTCACCCTATAAAACTATAAAATCATTTTACCAGCAATACAAATATTTTTGTTTTGTTTTCGAACTACCATTAATGTGCTATTTAGATCTCCTTTTAATCATGATCTCATAAGTTTGGGCAATATATACGACATATGTGCATACCATCCCAGGTTTTATCCCTTCTTCCAGCATTTTGTTGAATAACTGGGAAGCTTCATGCCTCTTACCTGCAAAGGGGATAAATTTATGAGGTTTGACAGTATCACAACCTTTTGTTCTATAGATTAAAGGAGAGAAGGAAAAAAAAAAACCCAAGTTACAAATACAATTCTAGACACAATCAGAATTTTAAACAATCTAACTTATCTTATTTTTCCAGTATCTGTGTATCTCACAAACTATTACCAGCACCAAAGGTAATGGAATCAGCATCACTCTATTCATGTTCTTCTCACCATGAACTAAACCAATATAAGTATTGCAATTAAAGAGAAGTTTCTTTTGACACGTTAACAATGTCCACAATTTTTTTAATTTTTAATTTTCCCTTCAAAACGGAGTTAAGAAGTAGAACTATACCAGCCTTCCCATAATAGCTAATCAAATTCATGTATGCCTTTTCATCCAGAGATAAACCCAAGCTTTGAGCTGCATTGATCATCTCTACAGCCCTATCCAACTTCCGACCCCGTCCATACACACTGCACACATAGTTAACCAGTATGAACTGCCACATGTCACTGATATGATGCATGTATACCTTCTTGTTGAGTTGCTTTCCAAATAAACAAAAGAACATTGAACTCGTACCTGATCATGGTGTTATATGTCTGAATTGACGGAGAAACCCCCAAGGAAAGCATGCGATCATAGATGCTAGATGCAAAATGCAACTTACCTGCAAAATGAAGTTTATGGCTCAATGCAAGCGTTCTTCCAGATATGTTGCTTCAAAAACAAATTTAAATGATTTGTATATACCTGCTTCTAGCATGGCCTTGATAAAGGTATTGTATGCCACAGTATCAAGCTTCGAGCTGCCTTCAAGACTCTCATGGATAATATTTTCTGCCTCTCGATGTTTGCCTGCCGATGGGTTACTGTTATCACTAACTGAAATTGCCACAAGAATAAATGCAAAGGAAACCAAGCATTGGATGCCACACTCTATACTTCCTAATTGTTTATGGTCATTGTATGTCTTTTAATATGATGGTTGAAATTTGATTTCAAATAAAATGGGCTATTCCAGAAACGTAAAAGTTGGTACAAAGTCATATTCAGACAGGTACTTCAGATGGTCAATAGAGGCCAGCACTTTTTGCTGAACTGTCGTAGATATTAATTACAATTTTGAGGAATTTTTTTATCTGGCAACTGGCCCTTCAAGTCAACAAGGTATAATTTCAAAGAGCTGATATAAGCTAAGCTCTGCCGAAAGTCTATCATTTGTATCTCTACAGTTGCGATAACGTACAAATTTAAGCAGAAACAGGTATTAACTGCTTACATTTGATTGATAAAAGCATTTTTATTAATATAAGTTTTCTAGAATATATAAAAACAAAGCTATGTATAATTCTGAACCAAATGCATAACATGCGCAGTAGTTTGTGAGAGTGCATCTCTCTTTCTAGATAGGCGTTTCTTGTGTATACTTCATGTATACCAGAATTGCACTTTAAAAGATATTTTGATTACTTATAAAAATAAAAATAAAAACATTTGTGAGAATGCATCATTCATGAAACATCCAAGAGTTTTGCACATTATTGAAGGTTCTTTTATCTGATTGCCCCAAAATATACTGGGAAAGGAACAAACTAGTAGTTAGCTGACTAAGTTTTCCGCTCATACCACTATTCGTCAAAGCATTCACAACTATGCTGATGGTGACAGCATCCAGATCATGCCCTTCCTCAGCCAACTGTTTGTAAAGCGAGTATGCCTCCTCTGGTTTGCCACATTTGGAATATGCATCGATCATTGACTTATATATTAATTTCTCATTTGTAGAAGAATCTGCAACTGCTGCAAAGACTTCCTGGGCTTTTTTCAGATCATGTTGCTTTGCATATAAACTAATCAAAGAAGCAATTGTGGCAGCCTCCAGTCTGTAGCCAAGCTTGATCAATTTACCAGTAAGAGTTTCAGCTTTAATTGTATCACCTGCGTAGAAATCAATCTCAACCATACTTCAATTTCACCATAAACATAGATTAAAAATCATAAAGTGACTTGCATAAAATAATTAAAATTTATCCTTGCAACAAAACATTAATATGAGTTACTTGCCTTCTCTAACATAGTTGTTAATGAGCTTACACGCAATTGACAAGCCACCAGCAGTCTCAAGCAACAATTTTAGTATTTCTTCTGTTCTCTTGAAATTTCCGTCTGCCAAATACAAATTCAGCATCAGCACAAGAGCCATTTTGTCCAGATGGTCAAAGGTTGAATCCTTTTCATCAAGTTGCTCATCTCCCTTATGATAACACACAGTTCTAAAACATGTTTGAATGAACCAATTATTCTTGAACAATTTATCAGTACCCAACTTTTCTATTAGCTGTTCAGCATCTTCTAGCATTCCCTCCTTGCAATAGACTTTCATAACCGTCTTGTAAAGCTCTTCATCAAAATCTACTTTATCTTTCCTTATTCGAGCGATAAAATGCTTAGCCTTATCCATCAAGTCCAGTGTTACATACAAATTGAGCATATCGTTACAAGAACCAGCATCAGGAAGTCCAGTCTTGGATAGAGAGTCAAATGTGACTTCAGCAGAGTTCAAATCTTGCTTCACAACATAACATTGCAACAAGACAATATAAGCAAATCTCGAGAACCAAATGTTGCTGGACTTCATTAGCTCAATAATTTTCAGAGCTTTCTCAACATTCCCTGAATTGAGGTGGACTTGTGCCATTGTTAAATATGTTTTCTCATCACTAAGTAGGCCCAAACGCTCAGTCTCTTCGAATGTCTTTTGGGCATCCTCATAAAGACCAAGTTTTCCATATATTCTTATGAGCAAACCATAGATTACTTCATCAGCTGCAATTTTTTTTCTTTCCATTTCCAAAAAGAGAGAAAGAGCTTTAGAATAATCCTCATTTTTGTAATACAGCGTTAAAAGTGAAGCACAGGTGTAGTTACTTGGAACTATTTCCCGGGATTTCATGTCCTCATACAATCTTAAGGCTTCATCTCGGTTACCACTTTTGCTACTTAAACTAATAAGGAGGCTATATGCAACCTCCTCTGGAACAAACCCAGCATTCTTCATCTCAGCAAAAGTCTTGAAAGCCTCCTCATGAAGACCTTCTTTAACAAGTGAGCTGATGACTACTGAATAAGAAAAATTATTGGGTGCTACCCCTTTATCCACCATTTGCCTCCAAACCTCTACGACCTTTCCATGAAGTGATTTCTTCTGCAAGGAGGACAGCATGAAATTGAAAACCGAAACAGAGAGTATAATTCCCCTTTCTTGTACAGCAGAAAAAAATGACAACATAGCCTTATGACGTCCCCATCTGGCATACGTACAGAGCATGGTACCACAAGCAACTTCGTCCGCTTCACATCCTGCTTCAAGCATCTCCAAGAAGGTCTCTTCAGCCAGCTTGATCTTTCCAACTTGCCCATATATACGCAGGATAATTGTGTAGACAATAACGCTAGGGCGATAGCTTAACTGTTTGAGCGCAAATCTATCATTACACTACATTAATCTCCATGCTTTGGAAGAAATAATACTAAAAGCATCGAGTTTCAGCTATTCATGACAGTAAACCATTAATTTAAGGCCACCCATTGCTATAAAACCACTGCATATTCGATTGGAGAAATTGACACATAAAACCACAACATAACCAAAAACAACGCATAACCCGTCCACCAAGCAAAAAAAAAAAAAAAAATACATGCTGCTCTTTCAAATCCAATACAAATAAAACCTATGAGTAAATTCAAAACAACGGTTACATTATCACCAAAAGCGAGTAATTCACCAAGACTACCTACAACTTCAAAGAAACCCTTCACAAACCCGCCCACCAAGCAAAATAATTCCCAAACAAAAATGTCAAATGTTGATTTTCCAAAAATTCACAAAAACCCAGATATGAAATTCACCACATCAAGCCAAAATTATAAACCTTCCCGAAAAATCCAAGTAATGACCAACCTGAAGTTTCATCCAATCAAAGAAGTCCCTGGCCTGCCTCCACCCCCTCTGCTCCTTCAACACCGTACACATTTCCCTGTAACTCAGCTTCCCCACGAACGATGCCATCACCTGCCTCATATCGTACTCGCCCTCACCCTTCTCCGCCAAAGCCCTCACTTGCCGTATCGCCGCCACCACGTGCCGCCCGTACAGGTGCCCGTTACGGTCATCCTGGAGGTACTGCACCATCTGCTCCGGGGTGCGCTTGATCCACTTGGGCGTCTGGACGCGCGAGCCCTGGTTCTTGCGCAGCTGGCTGAGGTAGCTGGCCTTGGCCTTGATTATGCGCCGCGCGTTGTCGTCGGAGAGTGGGTTCTTGGAGTTCTTCGACCGAGGCTTGGGCTTGCTCGGGTCGTTTCCGTCGCTGAGGGACCAGGGGTCCGGGGTGACCGAGGAGTGGATGGGGATTCTGGGTTTTGTTGAGGGTGGATTTGGAGAAGGGAGGAGTGGGGTGGTGGTGAGAAGGAAGGAGGATTTGAGGGCGTCCATCTCTTCACTTGTGCTGGTGCGGGTGCTAGTAGTGTGTTTGGCCCGCGACTCCGCGGGAAAGTTCAAACTTTCTCGTGAAAGCCTTGCTGGTTCAAAGGAGTCTCATGGAGACAGTGAGGAAGTTGCACAGTTTCCAGTTTTGAGAAGCAAAGAAGCATTTCACATATCCACTTAGTTAGATAAATATCCCCCGCTCATCTATCTTTTCATTGCAGGCAGGCGGCCACGGTCAAGTTGGACACTACCCAAATTGAGCGGGTTTTACACCGCTCTGGTCAAGTTCGGTTCAAAATGCATATAAAAATAGAGATGTGATTACAAAACAACATAGATTTAGGGATAACTTTACTAACTCATTAAGTTTGACTATTTTTTCAAACATCTTCTTAATATTTAAAAATTTTCATTTATTCCCCATGAACTTTTAATTGTTCTCAAGTTGACCTATTTGTGTCCTAATTTTTTTAAAAATACCAAAATACCCCTGTTTTTTATTTTTTAAAAAAATAAAAAAATATCTGGAAGTTGTAATTTTATACAAAAGTCACCGTTTAAAATTTACTATTTAAAATGTCAACTTCCAAAATGTTTTTTTATTTTTTAAAAAAATAAAAATCAGAGGTATTTTGGTCTTTTTTAAAAATTTTGTACCCTAATTTGTACGGATGGGGGTAAGTGAGAATTTTTGAAAGTTCAATGGGGGTAAGTGAGAATTTTTGAATGTTAAGAGGGTGTTTGAAAAAATGGCCAAACTTCAAGGGGGTTAGTGAAGTTATCCCTAGATTTAATAAATTTTTTTCTACGTGTTATTTAAAAAGATAAAAAAAAAAAAAATTAAAAGAATTAAGTTTAAAACATCAAACTTTAATTTTTATTTTTATTCTTTAAATGACATTTAGAAGATAAATTGAATGTTTATTGGGTCTATGTTGTGTCTTTAACATTTCTCATAAAAAATATGAAAAATTGCTCGTAATCTCTTGATAGTGCAAAATTATAAGCGATAAATGCAAAGTTGATCCATTTCATTGGCTTAAATTATAAATCATTTTCTGTGGTATAACAAATCATTTATTGGTCCATGCGATTGACCTAAATTATAAATCACTCATTGTGATATAAAAATTAATTTATAGGTCGTTAAGATACGTCAAAATAACAGTTTATTCCTTAAAATAAATTTTCGTTAAGTAATTTAACAAAATCTGTCACTTTAAATTTCGCACGCTAGCAGGGAATGGGCCTAAGGGAAGCCTTAGGGGCTGATTTCTGAAAACTACCAAATAATTGTTACAAAGGGACAGTCCAACACTATATGTTGAATAGATGCTGGAGGCCCATTGCAGATTGGGTTGAGGAACCAATTTGGAAAGGTTGGAATCCTTGGCTCTCAATTCTCATTTTTCACCGCTGCAGTGATAGTTTGATCAGAACATGTGCGTATTAAGCGGAGGTGAATTTGAATACTCCCTCCCCTTATCCTTGTGTGGACATGTAAAAAAAAAAAAAAAAAATTCTCATTTCTCACTGGTATACGTGATTCTTCAAAGAAATGCTTTAGCCTGTGTTGGGCTAAAGGGCTCCCTAACTATAGGCCACTAATACTGTCCACAGCCCATCTGACAGAGTTAATCTTTGACAAGACTCAAAAGCCCTCAAATGGTGAGTGCATTTTGGGAAGAAACTCAACTTTTTGAGAATTCAATACTGATTGTCTGTCTCCACGCAAATAAGAGAAGAATGGGTAGTAATGATTCAAGTTCCCAGTTTTAGAAGACAACATTTGAATAGAAAATCATGTCATATAAATTATAATAATCACATTTAGGCAACTTTGGGTTGCACCTCTTGTATTCATGTGCCAAAAGGTAGGGCAGTTCTTCATTTCCTATGGTAATAATTGAAGTGTATCCCTCATGTCACACTTTGAATCATGCCTTGTCCTTTTTGTTCAAGTACTACCTTTTGGACCCCATTTACCCCTTTTCCCCCCCTAACCTTTTCGTGATACAGAAGCTTCCTCTGAAATCAAAGGGATCTCCTCCTCATCCAAATGCTGAGAGTGTTTGGTAAATTTCCTCCCATTGTTCGTCCAAGATACTGTTTACCATTTAAATAATAATAATGATTAATATGAAAAAAATAAAAAAGAGATATCGAAAAGTGAAAAATTTTATTTTGTGGTTATTTTTTTATTTGAATAGTAATAAAAAGTAAATAAAATATTATAAAAAGTAAATGATTTGACTTTTTTTAAAAAATAAAATAAAATAAATAGTGTAATAAAATGTGGAAAAATGTGAGAGAGCTTAACACAAGGCCTCTATCTCTCGTGCTGCTTTCCTTTATGTTTTTTTTGTTGGCTTGGCTTGGGAATCAGATTCATGGGATTAGGACACTTGTCTTTTATGTTTTGTTATAAGATAAAAATATTAAGAATATATAAATAAGATTTCACTATTCTATATTGATAATTACTGCTTAGGAAAAGCTCTGAAAAAGAAAAAAGAAATAAAGGCAGGTATTTGGGCATTTTATAACCCAGACGAATAAAGGAGACAAAGAAGAGTCGTATTATCTTCTTCTTCTTTTTCCTTTTTTCTTTTTTTCTCCTCTTTCTCTCTTTTTCTTTATAGTATTATCTTAATTGCCATTAATTTCAACACATGATAGCTTTTTTATATTTATTTTCCACCTTTTTTTGCTTTCTTTGACGAAACTTGATAAAACAATTTGACTCGGTGTGTTAAAATGTTTGTTTTTCAAGTTTAAAACAAAAATGTTACAAAATAATCAAAATACAAAACATTTCTAAAAATATAAAAACAACTTCAACATTTATATCATGTCAAAATATATTTTTTTAAGTTAAAAATAAAAGATATTCCAAAACCCGTTAGCTAAAATTTTATTGATAATTATGTCACGTCAACCCATCTTTTTTAAAGATTAGGCACCTACAATTTTTATGTAAGCTTCTCTGGTAAAATTTTATATTTAAGCAAGCTTATGGTACTAAAAATCTATAACTGAGCAAGTAAATTTGATGATCGACAAAAAAATAAGTTGGATTAAGTTTCTTCTTCCTACTTATCTAATTAAAGGATTCTTAAGCCTCTCAACAAACAAGAGATTTGAGGATAAATTTATGCATGACTTTTGGAGAAACACTCCTTATTGGACGCATACTCATCTTACAATTGAAACTAAAGACCAATAGAAATCTAGTACTACAACTCTGTTATCATAACATATAAGACATAAATCAATGAATATATTTTGATGTAATGGTAATTTTAAAAATTACATCAATTTTAGAAGCATAAAAAACGTTTAGCATTACTCATATCAAACACACGAAGGAAAAATAAAAAGAAAATTTCATTAATAATCATGTCACATCATCTTACTGTAACTATTTTCGTTACACAATAAATTATATTTGACTATGTATATAAAAAAGTTAAACTTTAGGTTGATAAATATATAATAAGATATATTTGATCAAATATGATTCATATATGCCTTAATCTTAATACTCATTTTGATTCTTTCAACCATTTTAACCAACAATGGCCTATTTGGGTAAACATTTTGATTGTTAAGCACAATGACTTTCTTGATAGGACACTTTTTTTTCTTTCTAAATTAGTTTAGAGAAAAAAATTCCAATCTAATTAAACGTTTTAATAAACTATTTTTTTTTTAAAATAAAAATAAAAATAAAAATCTCTCATCATTTAAAAAAAACAAAACAAAAACAAAAAAACAAAAATTTAGTATTTTTTTGGTCATGACTCCCAACTAAACAAATGGTAGCAAAAATTGTAGCCATCCAAAGCCAAACCCTCCTCCTACTTTGTTCCCTCTTTCGCGAGCGCTTGAACCCTGGCGTTTTCTTAACCTCTTCTTTTACCAGTTGGCTCCATCTCCTTCCACCTTTGACCTCCGTTCTTAGATCGCCAGATTATGATTAACCCCGCAATACTCCTCCCCACCCTTTGCTAAATCCTTAGACGCCAAAACCCACTTCACAAATCCACTCCCTGTGCCTACATAATCACGGAGACTGAGGCCTCTCTTCCTTTCACTGGTGCTCATCCCTCTTGCTTCTTCGTTACCCACTACTCCTTAAGGTCAGCTCTCTTATGGGTTGCCCTCCAAAACCCAAACACTTTTTAAAATTTCAGAGTCTTTCTTTCTTATATTTATTTGTTCATTTATTTATTATTTTGCTTCAATATTGGTGTGTGCTACTGCTAAAAACACCCACATCATTTCGAGGTCAGTTCTCATCTGGGTTTTCCTCCAAACCAATAATTTCTGACGATGTTTGCTTAATTATTGTTTTGTTGGTGTTTAATTTTGGGGTACAGTTTCCTGATTTTATTTTTATTTTTCCGTTGCGCCCTCTCGTTTTTAATAAAATTTCGATTACTTATATAAAAAAAATTGGGGTACAGTAGGAGGAACTGTAACTGGAAGGAACCGTCATGGGGACAAGGAACCAGCAATTGAGTCGAGAGGAGGAGGAGGAGGAGCCACCAGGCCGTGGTGCCGCCACGATTTCGGGTCAGTCGGTGTCAACAAGCCGCAGCGTAGGGTCGCCGTCGAGCCGGAGCGAGCAGACGATGGCTACACCCGCTAGTGATAGCACTTTATTTAGACTAAACCATCTCGACATTCATGGTGATGATGCCGGATCGCAAGGAGCGGTTGGGTGAGTCCATTTATCTTATTGTTCTTTTGAGCTTGTGTTTGTAAAATTTGGTTATAATTCAAGTAATGCTGCTGAATTGATTGTGTGATGGGAGTTCTCATGTCTGAGGGTTTAAGGTTTTTATGTAAAATAGTGTATTATGAGGGAATTGAGTGCTATTGGGATGGTAACTGTGCGAGTTGGTAAAATGTATCACTTTTTTACATTCTTATTCAGAGCATCCACAAAAGAATTATGTTGATAAATTAATTTTTCATAAATTGGTTATATGGATCATTTAATTGGCATAATTTATAATTGGGTAAGCTTGAGAAATTTGAAATTGGAGAATTGTGGATTTTATGTTGTAGAAAACTAAACTTATCTTTGATATTTTTATGGTGATATATTAGTTTCTATGATTCTCTAGGGAGGTGAGCTTTTTTCATTCTATAGTTCTAATGGATGATTAGTTGCTTTTTGTTTCACTTGGGCCGTAGTTTTAACTTGTTTATCAATAAGGAACAAATATAACTCTTACTTCTTTTCAATACTTACTAAGCATCAGTCTCTAAACAGTAGCAAGAAGAAAAAGAGAGGGCAACGGGCTGTTGGAGGTGATAAGAGTGGAAGAGGACTCCGCCAATTTAGCATGAAAGGTATTAGATTCATCCTCATCTCTCTGTTTCCCCTTTTCATTGCTTAGTCTTCCCTGATAAAATATTGCAATTTTTGCAACTTATGAAATCATTAAGCAAATATTTCATTGCACATGTCTAATCATGAGACGCCAAATTCTACACTATCTTTGGGATATTAGGAAGGAAAAAGAGGAGATGAGAGGATATGATCTCTTCTTAGAGAGAGGAAAAGATAGGGACTTCTTCTCCACTTGTCTGGATGTTTTGAAGGGAAGGAGATGTACTAGTTATCTTTTGTTTTTATACAACTGAAAGTAAATGAAGCCCTATCCTTTTCATTTATCACTGTGTCATTTATTTTACATTTGCGGTTTTGTTATGCTGTGGGTATTTTGGTGATTGTAGAAAAGTAAATGCTAGCAGCTTTTCCTTTCAACCCAAATTGGCCAATTTTTGGGCAAAGAGTTGAAACACATGGAGAATGGGTTTTTGTTTCCTTTCCCGTAAACTCTCTTTGTCCTTCTAAATCTACTGCCCAACAAGGCAACAAGCTTTTAAGTCTTTCATGAAAGTATTCTTGTTTGGTTTCTTTCCCCAGGATGGGCATTGTTTTGTATGAGTTAGTGGCAATATTTTTATTTTTGTTATAAACCTTAATGAAAAAAAATAATAATAATAATGGCGACAAATTTCTGACTCATCTCATTTATGATTTTCATTGTTACTACAGTGTGTGAGAAAGTCGAAAGCAAGGGTAGAACTACTTACAATGAGGTGAGGTGATTTGTTGAAGTCATTCTTTTATTCTTGTCTATTGTGTTTGGTGGAAGTTATGATATTCACTGTATGAGTGCTTATTCTTATTTATTTTATCAGGATGCTATTTAATGCTTGCATTTATCGTAGTAATAATATGGTTTGAGTGTATGTGTGTTGATGTGCATGTGCTGAAGATGGAGTTCTTTGTTCTTTGGTCATTGGCAATATGGACTTCGTAACTCAATATGCTTGCTCTCAAAGTCGGTTTTCATAACTTTGTCTTACAGTAATATTACACCTTCATTTGACTTTCTGTTGTTGAAACTTGTACTTTTTCTATGGTACTTCTACCAGTTGGACCACTACATTGTTTTTGTTGTTCTTCATCTCCTTTTCTTAAGGAGTGGCCTATCCTTTTTCTTCTTTTTTAATTTTGATTTCATCAATTAAACTCAAGAATGGAAATTTCTGATTGACCTGTATAAGAATTTTGAGCGAATAACTCTGCACTATTTAGTTAACAAATCTTTGTCAATGCATATAATCATGCATTTTATTGATTTAAATTTTGTTAAATCCAAGATTTAAGATATAGTTAGTTGTGCTCTCTCTCTCTCTTTCTATATATATATGTGTGTGTGTGCGCGCGTGCGTGTTAGACACACACACGAACACTTCTCTGCCTTTAGATCATCTTTCTCCTTTTCATTTTAGATGATGAAATTAGACCTTTGATGCATGTCAGAGTCTGATCCTTACAACCTTGATCTTTTTTAACAGAATTGCTTTAGTTAGGTATATCAGAGTTTGATCCTTACAACCTTGATCTTTTTTAACAGAAACACTTTAGTTAGGCATATCGAGTTGAGTTCTTTTCATTTTGGCTACACAATTAGTAGATGGGGATTTTATTTTTCTACCTTCTGTTGCATCAGTGGAATTTGGGAAGACGCTGCTTAATGAAGCTGGATTAGTTTCTCTTTCTCACTTTCACAAAGTGTCACAATTATTTTCTTAATCCAGTCTTTGAATAGGAAAATGGCAGTGATATTAGTTGTTTAAGAAACATTCTAAGTTTGAGTAATCAGTAATTTTATGAAAATGTTCACTTAGGTGTGTTTAGATCCATCAATTTTATGTTTAGAACTAGGAATGTGTGAATTTGAAAGTTAATTGTTTGGCTGAGCATATTATTCCAAATTTTCATTGACTTGGTATTAGTCATATTAATGTGCACTGGCATGCTTCTTTTTACCTCTCTGAAAAGCTGTATTTAGTAGCCAAGCAAAATTGACGATGATCATACCCTTTTTTATTTTTTATTTTTAACCATTCATAAAGAAAAAGTTGTTGGAATCTTCTTCTAATATCTGTCAAGTGTTTCATTCTAATCTTGAACCTCTGCATCTAGAATACCATTTCTCCACGTCTTTGCAATGGCTGTCATTTCTATTTTCCATGTAACTAATTATCTTGCAGTTTATTTATCATTCTGAGAGTTTAAAGTAATATCCAGGTAGCAGATGAACTTGTGGCGGAATTTGCTGATCCTAGTAATGGTGTCACATCCCCAGATCAGGTTTGCTATTCTTTTGCCAGTCAGATAAATATGTTTTCCATCTGCAAATCTGCAAAAATATGCAATCTCAAGGTTGAAACTGGAACTTATGATGTAGCTCCTATTTTTTTTTGAAAAATTTGAACTTCTTTTTGGCAGCAACAATATGATGAGAAAAACATCCGGCGCAGGGTGTATGACGCCCTGAATGTTCTCATGGCGATGGATATTATATCCAAAGATAAAAAAGAGATACAATGGAAAGGTCTACCTCGTACTAGCCTGAATGATATTGAAGAATTAAAGGTCTGACTGCAGCTTGTGTTTTCATTTCCTGTATGTATTAAATGGATTTTTCTGTAATCACTGCCCTAGATTTAATTTGAGCTTTAAATTTAATGGATGCAGACCGAGCGTCATGGACTTAGAAATAGAATTGAAAAGAAATCTGCATATTTGCAAGAACTGGAGGAACAAGTATGGCTATCTATTTGTACTCTCTATCTGTTATGTATATCATCACTTTGGCTTGAATTTGTTCTTTGCATAATGCTTTATTTGGCAACTTTTGACTTTTGTGTTTTTATTTTTATATTTTTAACTATGTCTAGTTCTGTAATAAAGTAACCCCCCTCACCCCACCCCATATAAAAAAAAAAATAAAAATTCAGAACCTGATTCTACTCTAACTTCTTATCTCCTTCCATCAAGTTCATAGGTCTTCAGAACCTGATAGAACGAAATGAGCAATTGTACAGTTCTGGAGATGCTCCCAGCGGGGGTGTGGCTTTACCTTTTATTCTGGTTCAGGTAGATTTCTTCTCACTATTTTCCTTGTATCATAATTTTATCTGTTCTGTGAGTAGATTTGAAAGTTGCTATAGTTTGAAGTTTTGCCATGAATGACTTCTCCAAATTTGTATAATAAATCCTACTCATGGTTTAGGTGTAGTTTGGCCAATAAGCTTTTGCTCCAATGGTACTTCTTCCCCTATGAGAATGGGGTGGGTGAGCACTGGGTGTGTAACTAAATGATCAGAAAAAGAAAAAAAAGCATTTAGGTGTAATTTGGTTGGTGCAGTGTCAGTCAGTGGTTGCTTGGCTTGACTCATGAATTGTATTTGATTCATGAAATAATGATATCATACATGTCAACCTTCTTGCTATTCATGGATGAGTTTTTAGTTTGCTGATTTATTTGGATCATTGCCTGACATAACTTACCGGTGTATTCTGGACGAATTAGAAGAGCCATAGTTTTACTTTTACCCTCTTGCAACTAAGGCTGTATATCAGGCTTACCTTTCAAGTACTTTGTTCTGGTTATTATTTCATTACAGTTTTCAACCAAGATTGGGTGTGCTGCTAAGGTTTAAATATGTTTTTCCTTGATTTTCTTATTATGTTTAAACTGATGTTTTATGTGTTGATTGATGCAACTCTTTTTTGATAAGTAGTAACCAGTCTTATTAAAAAGTTTCAACTCATTTATGTGGTCTGTTGTACCTTGAGAGTTTTCTTGTTGGTGCTACAGGGATTTAAAACTACTATATTGTGATCTAAAATTTCAAATTTTCTTTTGTGGTAATATGTTTAATCACAATATAAGTTGATGACGGATCATGCTGTTGTTATCATGGACATAGCCCAAGTCTTTTTCGAGCCAAATTTCTAACGTTTGGCATTTTGTCACTTTAAACCTAACCACACTTATTCTTATTATGGTTGTGATGCGCATTTTATTTATATTTAGTACTTTATTATTATTTCTCAACATACTGTAGAGTAAAGAACACAAATTAAATCCAATTGAGTTATGCTCCATACCACACAAATATCCCACAAAGCTTGATGTGGCAGCAGGGTTTAGTAGCCCTTGGATAAGCCATTGTTAATGAAAAAAATCTAATGGTTATTAGATCTTGTCAAATTAGCTTTGTAGGATATTTATGAGATGTTTGTACGGATTATATAATTATACTTCGGTCAATTGATTTGGTCCATTGATTCAAACTGCAATTGGAACTATGTAGTTAAATTGATCATGACCGAGCTAGGGTTTTTCTTCTAATCAAGGTAAATCTGAAATAAATGGAATCAAGTCTAATTGATCTAAATCATGATGGCAATTTAGTTCTAACTTATTTTGTAATCTAAACTAAGAACACTTGGTGAGTGGATGAGATAAATAGTTAATGATTCAACTACTGGTGAGAGTAGATTGACTGGGTATGGATCCTAACCTTCATTCTTTTTTGCCTGTCCCTATGGGATTCGAGCTTGTTGAAACAGAATATTGACCAGCGTTTGCCTTTGTAAGGGATATTTTTTGGCAAGGGAAAAAATGTCGATGATATGAAGATGTTGAGATGGATGAATTATGAGTGTAGAGTTAGCCCA
Source organism: Carpinus viminea (assembly GCA_013348765.1). NCBI lineage: Eukaryota > Viridiplantae > Streptophyta > Magnoliopsida > Fagales > Betulaceae > Carpinus > Carpinus viminea. Next base: position 3,658,275 of record CP054673.1, read on the forward strand.
CCTAGTCTGAAGAATGTGAGGGTCTACAGAGATGTTCTAATCAAGCTGTTACTTTACGTAGGCTATCTTTAAGTGCTACATCTACTCAGTGTGTTCAATCTTTGTATTTTCCGTTTTCAATCTTTAGAAGGCTATTGTTTTTATGCATGATCAGCTGCAGAGTATTTTTAGTTTGTTGACATTTATCTTTCATGCGAAGTGCCTTATCATAGTGAGAATTTGAACTTTTCTTAGATATTCCAGTTGCTTTCTTATGTCTCTCATTTCCCTTGTTCTTGACATTTGAACTATAGACACGTCCTCATGCAACTGTCGAAGTGGAAATATCAGAAGATATGCAGCTGGTACATTTTGACTTCAACAGGTAAATGAGGCCTGGGAGCATCCTAAATTCCATGCAATTTCATCTCCCATGAATCAATTGATCTGCCTGCTACATTTATATGCCATTTTGTAGCGGGGATGTTGAATGCTGGGACAGTCCCCACTAGACTTTGGAAAGAAGGAAAAGAAGAGGGGGTTGGGGGGAGTCCTCCATGTGCATATACTTAAATACTGTACTTCAGTTGGCAACCAACCAAGCATATTCTCCAGAAACTGATTTTTTTTTCTTTCCAGATATTCAAATTCTTGTATGTAATGGTTGTTAACAATTTCATTTTATTTGGTCGTATTTGCAGCACCCCATTTGAGCTCCATGATGACAACTACGTTCTAAAGGCAATGAAATTTTGTGAAAGACCACAGGGTGATGATATGGCACACAATTTTACTTCAGATGGAGGTGAAGGGTCTAGCATGTCAGGCATGTATCAACCACAGCTCCCTCTTCCTCCGGTGTCAAACACGGCGGTTAGGCCTCCCACCTCACCGCCTATTCCCGGAATACTCAAAGCACGTGTCAAGCATGAACATTAATCAGCAAGATCAAACTTGAACATCTCACCGGCCATGAACAATACTCCCAGCTTGTCTGTATATTTTTGTATAATTTGCCGGCACTGGCATAGGTCCCCGACGATTCCCCTGACCTCTAGATTGCGTCATTCTGGATATAATCTAAAGTACAAGCAGATCAGTCCATTTCTTTAGAAACTTTTTAGGGGTATTGGTTCTGGCAATTTCTTTGCTTTACATGTCCATCTCAGGCCATTGTAATTGTTTGCCATTTTCTTATTCCTGCTTTTTAGCCTCCAATGTAGAAGAAATGGGAGTGTGTTAGAGTGTAGAGGATTGTTCAGCTCCATAGAAATTTATAGAATCACTTCAGAAATTGGACTCGCTCCCCTGTTTCTTGTATTGCATTTATCTCTATTTTCGGTCATTGAGACCATGTTTTTGACAAATCGCCGTATGTTGACCATGAGAAATACAAAATTTATCTCTCCTTGGGCGAACATGCTAGAAAAAAACTAATAATGATCTGTTTTTTTGAGTCATGAAATTTGATTGTTTAATTAAGTGATTTAGCCAACAATATTTATTTTTGAAAGCAATTTTTCAAAAGATCATCTGAACGTGACAAGAAGCATTGTTTATCTAATGATGCACATTCATTTAATTATTGATAAGGGCTCGAAAAACTAAAGTTAAAAGTATTTGATTCGACATGAAATCCAAAATTTATTTGCTTGTGATAACTCCATCCATTGCCTTTTTATCTTAATCAATAAGAGTAAAAACTATTGCGGAAACTCAAGGCATGATTTGTGGACGTAAAATTTCTCACAGTAAAAACTATTGCGGCCAATACTCTTGCTGCCACAAGCATGAGTGGATGTATCTCCACATAAGATACGGGTTACAATAATCAACAATTTTTTTTTTTTTGGTAACACTGGTCAACAGGGTTTTAATTTGAAGTTTATGTGCTGGACATGCAAATTAAAGTTGTATATTCTCTTTTTCCTTTTCAATTATATATTTTGAAAAATACTAGAATTACAATTTTTTTTTTAATAACTCTTTTATAACTTGTTGCCATGTGTCAACATTAATGTGATTGGATGTTGTTAAATTTTTTTAGTGGTTAATGTGATTTCAATTGTGTTGACACGTGTCAATAAGTTGTAAAAATTGTAAAATAATTATAGGTGTAGCATTAATACTCATATATTTTTAAGTTAATATGAAGTGTGTTTCAAGTAAATAAATGATGAACAAAGTTTTCTTTTTAAATTAGGCAGAAGGAAATTTTTTTTAACCTAATCTATGAAACTGATATCTTTAGAACATCCAAAAAAATGTATGTGAAAATTCTACATTTTTTTTTAAAATTTTTTTTAATTGTGATTCAATTACAATAATAGTTATTTATTTTCTTAATAGAATAGTATTCATTCGCAAACCAAACGGGACATTAAAGTTAAAAGTTAAAATAATGAGACACAATAGATGAGCGATCAGTAATAGATTAATCACAAAGAAAAAGGTGAAATCCTGCATTTAATTCTCGTAATTAACAAAAAAATGATAAATAGTTTCTTATATTGCATGACTATGTCATGACTTCACACCTATATCATATATATATATCATGAATTTTATTACACGTGGATGCTGTAAACATATAATAATTAGCACAATGAGTACTCACAATTAACTCCGAAGATGCATAAAATAAGACAAACAAATACAAAAGAGATAAGCATACATGCATGAAAATAGATGTTTAACACTGTTGACATCGATCTATAGTAGACTATATGTAACTGCTTTACCTTTCTTCAGTACTGAAGCTTCTCTCAAGCATTCCTCAATAAGACTAGATTTTGCAGATTTTATGCGCTCGACTTTCCTTTTCAATTTTTCAAGTTGATCTAAAACATCGTCAACTTCCTTTTCAACATAACGACCAAAATAAGCATGTGTGACTCTCTTCAAACGATCAAAGGCAAAATCAATTTGAAATCCTTCAAGTCGCAAGATTTTCAAGCACGTCCACCACTCGAGAAGTATATCGTGAGTGATATCCACAACCATGGTGTTTCTCATGTGATCTATGCACTTACACAGCATGCAAACATAAAGCGATTTGAACTTAGGAGTACTTAACGTGGATTGGGCACCGATATCCCCATGGTTAGAAAGCAAGTGGTTTAAGATAGGAGCTAACTTACGAGTAGTCATGTAATCCCCAACATTGACAACGGCCTCTTTGTTTTCACGATCAGAAAGATCCCAAGGATAACGAAACTTGTCATTGGAGAATCCAGAATGATTCAGAAACTTCATGAATTGTGTATAAGCCTTGTCAGAAAACATTATAATTTCCTCATGATCATAAGCTTCTATCTTTTCGGCAGTAATTGTTTCCTTTATTTGATCCGTTAAGAGATTCTTTTCCTTTTTCTCATCTTCACTCAAAGTACGTAAATAATCGCGCCAGGATAAAGTCGGCTCGAGTTGTTTTTGATCTTTCTTTTGCATCATCTCTGTTGCCGCGTCTTTGGTGATAACCTTACCAAATTGTCCAAGAGGATTTCTCAACTCTACATCTCCATATTCCCCGGTTAGCGATGAACACACCTACAATTGTAAAATGAAAATCTTGATATGTACAATTATATTGACTTTAAATGATACAATTAAACCTGTATTTGAATTAAAAAGCTTAATTAATTACCTCTGAGATGACGCATTTAACTTCAGCAACAAAATGACATTCCTTGCAATAATAAATGGGTAAGAATGAGTCTACTCTTTGTTCCTCACAAGCATCACAGTAGAATTCGTCCGGCTCGCAATCCTCTTCATCTTCAAGGGGAGAAGAAGTAAGGATAAGGGGATGTGTAACGTGGGATTTGTGTTTAATGGTGTATGGTAATGGACCACAGGTATGATGGAGATCGAACCCACAATCCAGATCTAGACAACTGAAAGCATATGATTCATAAGCGGATTTATTGCAAGCGTTGCAGTGAAGTTTATTTCCCAAATTTAAAATCTCTTTGAATTGTAGAAGGTGATCGTGGCCTTCATATGTTACGGCAGCCGCCATTTCCGCACTGCATTCTATGTGCAAGAAAAAGTTGCATTTCTGACATTCGTAGGCGAAGCCTAAATCGGTATCCTCTGTACACGCATTGCATCGTCTATAACTACTACGCCGGAGAATGAGAGGGTGGTTTGGAATCTGATGAAAGAGATGGAAAATCTGTTGCGGCAACTCAAAGCATGATTTGTGAAGGTAAAAGTTCTTACAGCGGTCAGCTTTGGCAAAACCACAAGCATAGGTGACAGGATCATCTGTACAAGTACCTTTCCCACATACATGGCATGCGCAATTGTGATATTCGTCAGCGTTGATGTTAGAGATTAGTGACAATGGATGCCCGTGGAGAAAATGGAGAATCTGTTCTTGATCACTTTTAGATTGGGTAGAGGGCAATAGAGCGCATTCAATATGCATCACAAAATGGCACCGACTACAGCCATAGTAAAAGCATTTTTCCCACGAGCATGTTTGACATGCGCTGCACTCATGATAATATGTATAGGCTGGGTCGACGGCGAACAAGGTGAGAGGGCAAGGATGAAAGAAGTGTTTGATCTCTTGCGGCAAGTGTCGCTCAGAACACGATGGATGGAAAAAGAAGCGACATTGGAAGCAACCATAGGTGGGGTCCGAGCAGTATATTCCACATACGCGGCAGTAAATGCGATTTGCAGGCATGTTCTCCAAGAGCAGCAATGGATGCTGCTTGTGGTGGTGGCTAAAATGCTCGTCCCTTTCTTCTATCGCTGCAGCAAGCCTTATAAAAGCGCAGTCACGATGAAAGTTGACTTGGCACTTGTCGCAGCGGAAGGTGGAGTTTTGGCAACTCCCGTCACAAGCATTACAACGAATCCGATCTCGGTATTTTAGGTCTAGGGAAAGAGGGTGTGGGTGAAGAAGGGGGTTGTGCAACTCCGGCGGTAGCTTTGCACATGATTCGTGCAGGTTGAACCTACATTCAGATTCCCTGCAACTGTAGGTCGGACCAACGCAACGATTCCAGCATACGTCGCAACAAACAACACAATCTTCATCCTTCTTTTCACTCAGCGATAACATATGCTGGTCACTGAAATGCTTAATAATCTCCATCTCCATCTCTGTCTTTCTCTCAAGGTATGTTAGTTTTAACCCAAATCACTAGACATATGTTTTTGTAAAATATATACTGTGTTGGCGTCGAGATCTACAATTGAGATCTAGATCGAGATCGAGAGAAAGAGACCAAATGAGAATGATTTAACAGGGACGCTACCATTGGCTTGCTTGGCCCCTCCGGTAAAAAGATTCGTGGCAAAAATAGGTGTACTTGGTCACTCTTTTAATTCTTTTAGACCATATATTTTTTTTTTAAATATTTGTGAAGTATAATCTTGATCGGCTTATTTACTGTGAAATTTAAAAACTTACAATTCAATCGTCGCTCATCTTGACCAATTTTAAGCCAATAAGTATTACTATAGTTACATACAAGTGAAATAGCAAGTTAGTCACTCTCTCATGCGTGCCCTCTGATTATAAAAAATAAAATAACGATATACCATTAAATAAAGTAACAATTTCAGTTGAAAATAATTCAAGATTGTGATTCTTTCAATTTTTACTTAATTGTCTATTAAATAAAGTTGTGATTCTTTCCTCCTCTTTTGAGGAAGAAGAATCACAACTTCTTGTGTGGATTCTAGTCCATCGTTCGACGCAAGTTATAAGAAAAAAGGAAACAAAATCCTTTGCCTAAGACAGAATTAAAGAGTCGTTATATACTTTAAATTATCTAACAACGTAATCAAATCATTCATTCAAAGGGAAAAAAATGCGATATTCTATGCTGAGAATAAATTTGCTTGCGTAAGACAGATTAATTAGTGTAAAGGACTTTTCTATTTTTGTATAATTTTCTAATGTAATTTGATGGTAAATGCTGTTTGTGAAAAATGTATGAACAAAACTGATGATATGGGTGACTGATTTGAGATAGTCAATCCCCAAAGAAAAAACGGATTGAGATCTCCTCCAATTACTCAAAATTAAAGAAATTCATGTTACAAAATCATGGCCCTTCATTTTAAATCTAATGGTCTATAAAATCATTTAAACCTCGGTAAAACAAAAATCAAAATTTAATGCTTCGGTTATATAAAAGTAGTTGATATTTTATAAACCATTAGATTTAAAATGAAGGATTATAATTTCGTAACATGAGATTTTCCAATTTTGAGTAATTAGAGGGAATCTCAGTTTAGAAAAAACCAAAGAGAAAATAGAATTTTGATTAGCCTTTGGGCCTTTCATTCAAAAACTACAAAACAACTCGTACATTGTGTAACCAACTGAATTAACCTATTTATTACAATGGGCTTCAGCCCAACAATCTAACTGTTGATAATCCAGTTATTTATCTAGACTCTTATTTTAGCAAAATTTAGGATCCTGCCCTTGGAATGGACCTCAATCGTGTTAGGGTCATTGATACTTTAGTGAGCCCATAATATAGTATATTGAAACATTACACAATCCAAAAGTTTAATCTTATAAGTTAATTTGGGCCAAACAATATTATGTTAACCGTCCAAACATCTTACATCTTTTTACAGTCACACATATATATTCAACAAATTCAACCATTCAAACCTTCTACTCATATAATGATTCAAACCACTGAAAAAGCACCTTCTAGTTCAAGTTTCATGTTGGCTCAGAACCCAAGAGAGGAAAAGAGTTTGAGGCATTAGCTTTAAAACTGGTTTTTCTGGCTGTAAGGTCATATGATGTGCTTACAACAGCTGGGTTATGGAGTTCCATCAGAGAGTTTGTTAATTTCATTGTCTTCATAAAATAAAACATCGTTTTGCGAAGACGTTTTGTGGTGCTTGGATTTTTAATACATTTTGAATTTTTATTTATTTTGAAATCGGTAACATGGGATCTTGCTTCAAATAGATAAACAACTCTAAAGCGTGGACCAAAAAGAAAAACTGTGTTATATCATCATATTAATTTCTACAGATGGAAGTTATATTTTTTTACAACTTGTTATCTGCTAATTAACATAATAAAATTTTGAGTAAAGTGGTGACCCGCGTGGAGACAATAAATAATTACAAAATATATATTTTTAAAGTGCGACTTGTTTTCCTTTGGTGGTGATAGGCGAGACTCTACTGAATTTCATTATTGTCCAGTAAGACTCCGATGTTCTTTCTTTCTTGTGATATTTTGTCTTGCATCGCGCGGGGTGTTAGTTCCTAGTCTTCTTAACAAGTTAATTAATTACCTCAGAAGCAATAACATATTGGTACGTAGTATCTTATTAACATAAGAATTTTTTTAATTCCCTGAACAATAAGGGGAAAGGGGGAAAGGGACGGTTACCAGAAGAAAAAAACACAAATAAAGGGTTTAAACTTCAATACAACCAGATCAATGCGGATTAACCTGGCATCTCTCTCACAAAAATTCATCATAAAACATTCGTGCTTTCAAACATATTACAAAAATGAAGTACAATTGTCTTTGTCTCTAACTTAAATCACAGATTGAGCATAAATGGAGTTGGATGAGAGAAAAAAAAAAGGGAGTCTATTCTCATAAATTCATCTTTTATTATACACTAGCTTAGAACCCGCTCGTTGCGCGGGATTATTTATTATAATTTAATTTTAAAACTTAAAACACATTTTTATTTTATTTTTTTTATAGGTCAAAAAAGTTGTGTAAAAAAAATCTATCATGCCTATTTCAATAATAATAATAACATATTAAAAGTTATAGAACAATATACTGCTAAACATAATAGCACAATTACACATAAGATTGTATGAATATATAAATTGCACAAACATATACAATCATAAGAACCATATATAATTTTAATTTTAATGCATATAAATTAAAACATATTAAAAATTCTCATGTGTAATTTAAAATGGAAAGAAGTGTAAAGAAAAAGAAAATAGCAAAAAGAAAACCTAGAATGAGTTAAAACATAAGACCCTTAATTAATTTTAATTTAAGCACATTAAAAATAATAGTAAATCATGCAAACAAACCAAAAAAAAAACACAAAATTTTGAAATGAGTTAAAACATAAGACCCATAAAAATATTAAAATATTTATTCCCATAGGAGTAGTCTTATCTCTTTCACAAAAGAAAGATAAAAATCGTGGAAGGAATATTGGAACATAATAATAATAATAATAATAATAATAATAATAATAACAAAGTCAATTAAATTTACAAAGGAAAAATAAGAAATTTCAATGAAAAATAATATATAAATTAGAATTGTATTTGTCATAATTTCAAAGGTATAGGAAATTGTATTACAAATATTTTTCTTTTCTTTTTTATTTCAACTATCCTTCACGTATATAACCAAAATGGAGCTAATTTTAGTGCCAAAAAAAAAATCAATAAACATTAACATAATCCAAAAATTCATACCTCGTACCTCATTTTCACTATAATTTTCTTGAATTCAACGTAAAATTTACAAAACAAAAATATGTGCTATCAATTTGAATATATATATATTAGAACAAAATATAAGGGAAAAAAAAATAAAAAAAAAAGATGAAACAACATAACAACATGACCATTTTTCTTCAGAAAAATGGAATTTTCATTTTTAAAAGAATACCAATAAAAAGAATGACAAAAAATATATATTATTGCTTCAAACACTTTTTTCATTTTTTACTTTGTTTTTTTTTAAAAAAAATAAAAAAGACAAAAGTTGGGCAAAAGTTGGGTAAAAAAGTTGGGTCTTTATCATCCCTCTAACGTAAAATGAACTACTTTTAAGACACATAGGAAGAAAAAAAAAATCTACTCAAAAAATCAATGTAATAAAAAAAGTCATACCTCGTACTAAAAATAATGATAAGAAACTCTCTCTCACTATCATTTCCCTAAATTCAATGTAAAATTTATCAAAGAAAAATAATCAATTTGAATAAAAATACTATATATATAAATTAGCATAAAATTTAAAAAAAACAAAAGAAAAACAAAAATGGAAGAACATAACCACATGAAATAAAGATAAAAAACTAAAATTAAAATTTTTAATATAATTGAAAGAATTGTCTACTTCTGTAGTATATCTTAATAATAATAACAAAGTCAATTAAATTTACAAAAAAAGAAAAAAGAAATTTGAATGAAAAATAATATATAAATTAGAACTATATTTGTCATAGTTTTAGAGGTATAGGAAATTGTATTACAAATATTTTTCTTTTCTTTTTTATTTCAACTATCCTTCACGTATATAACCAAAATGGAGCTAATTTTAGTACAAACCGAATAAAAAGAAAAGGCAAATCAACATAATCTAAAAATTCATACCTCGTACCTCATTTTTACTATAATTTTCTTGAATTCAACATAAAATTTACAAAAGAAAAATATATGCTATCAATTTTAATATATATATATTAGAACAAAATATAAGGAAAAAAAAAAAGAATGAAATAACATAAAAACATATATAATGTAAAATGAACTACTTTTAAAACACATAGAAAGAAAAAAAAAATCAATGTAATAAAAAAGTCATACCTTGTACCAAAAATAATGAAAAGAAACTCTCTTACTATCATTTCCTAAATTCAATGTAAAATTTACCAAAGAAAAATAATTAATTTGAATAAAAATTATATATATATATATATATAAATTAGTATAAAATTTAAGGAAAAAAACAAAATGGAAGAACATAACCACATGAAATAAAAATAAAAACTAAAATTAAAATTTTAATATAATTGAAAGAATTGTCTACTTCTACAGTATATCTTTCCCGATTCCAATGAAATCTTAAAAATCAATGTCATCCATTAATTAAGAATGTAAACAAAAAAATGGATTAATTACTCAATGGAAAACACAAACTAAAAAATCGTCAATTAGAAATAAGCTTAACTATCTCTCACTATTATTTCCTGAATTCAATCTAAAATTTACAAAAGAAAAGTAATCAATTTGAATAAAATAATGTATACATTAGAATATATATATATATATATATATATATTCCTTTATATATATATATAGAACAAAACAAAATGGAAGAATATAACCACAGAATAAAGAAAAAGAAAACAAAATACTAATATAATTGAAAAGAACTATTCTAGAAAAACAAAAACAAAAACCAAAAGAAAGAAAAGAACTGAAATATATTCATAAACAAAAATTTAAAAATCTCTCCTCTCCTCCCTCCTTTTTTTTCTTCCCTAAATTGAGTGTAAAATTTTAAAAAATAACATTGAGCTATAAATAGAAAGCAAGAGAAGAAAAGAAAAAGAAAGAGAGAATTTAAATCTTTTGTTTTCTTCACTAAAACATCAATTAAATGCATCCTAAATAAAACTTATACGCTTTTAATTGTAGAATATAAACGTAAAGCAAGAGATGGATATAAAGAAAAATAGAGACGAAAAGACAAATTTTAGGAACCTTTGTTTTCTTCATTAAGACAATTAAATATGTTACAAATAAAACCCATACGCTTTTAATTGTAAAATTTACTCAATTAAATGTAAAATTTACAAAAAGAAGTAATCAATTTGAAAAAATATATATAAATTTTTAAAAATATATAAGGACATAAACGAAAATGGAAGAGCATAACCATATGATAATAATAATATTTTATTATTATTATTTTCATTAAAACATCAATTGAATGCATTTCAAATAAAACCCTTACATTTTAATTGTCTTAAATTGAAGATATAAACGGAAAGCAATAGAAGATAAAAAGAAAAATAGAGATAAAGATAAAATTTGGAAACCTTTTGTTTTATTCATAAGACAATTAAATGTATTGATATATAAACAGTAAACTAAGAGAAGATAAAAAGAAAATTAAATAGAGAGAGTTAACACAATTAAATATTTTACAAATAAAACCCCTATGTTTTAATTGTAAAATTTATTGAATTAAATGTAAAATTTACAAAAAAAGAAGTAATATATTTGAAAAAGAAATATATATATACATACAAATTTGAAAAAAATATAAGGGACACAAAAAAAAATGGAAGAAAGATAAAAATGAAAATACTAATATAGTTGAAAAGAATTGTTATAGCAAAAAAAAAAAAATCAGAACATATTTTTTTTCATCTAAGAAAAACTATTGAGTCTCTCTTGTCATTTTCCTAAATTGAGTGTAAAATTTGCAAAATAACATTGGAATATAAATAGAAAGAAAGAAAAAAAGAAAATAAACAAAAGATAAAGGGAGAATTTGGGAAGCTTTTTTTTTTTTTCATTAAGACATCAATTGAATGCAAATGGATATTATCCATTCATTTGAAATGGACATGATCAATTCCTAAATGGAAAGCAAAAAGAAGATAAAAAGAAAATAGAGAAAAAATAAAATTTGAAACCTTTTGTTTTCTTCATTAAAACAATTAAATGCATTTATATAAACAGAACTAAGAGAAGATAAAAGAAAATCAAATAGAAGGAGTTAACACAATTAATTTATAAAAAACGGTTCAAACATAAATTATGGAAGAGAGAGATTTAAGACATTTAAGTGGAAATAAAGGAAGAGAGAGTTAAGACAAAAAAAAAAAAGTTTAGATATTAGAAAACATGGACACATGTCGCAATTTTAAGCAGTTTCTACATCAAAACTTGGAATAAAACCCCTACATTTTAATTGTCTTAAATTGAGGATATAAACGGAAAGTAATAGTAGATAAAAAGAAAAATAAAGAGAAAGATAAAATTTGAAAACTTTTTGTTTTTTCATTAAGACAATTAAATACATTGATATATAAATAGAAAATAAGAGGGAATAGGATCCCATCCATTTCAAATGAAATGGATAATATCCATTTAGTGTAAAATTGGGGATAATATTATAAATTTAATCCTTCAATATTAAAGAGAATATAAAAATAAAATTAAATAGAGAGAGTTAACACAATTAAATATTTTACAAATAAAACCCCTACGCTTTTAATTGTAAAATTTACCGAAATTAAATGTAAAATTTACAAAAGAGAAGTAATCAATTTAAAAAGATATATATATATATATATATATTTGAAAAAAAATATAAGGGACACAAATGAAAAATGGAAGAAAGATAAAAAATGAAAATACTAATATTGTTGAAAAGAATCATATAGCAAAAAAACTATTGGAATCTCTCGCCTTTTTTTCTTAAATTGAGTGTAAAATTTACAAAATAACATTGAAATATAAATATAAAGTAAGAGAAGAAAAAAAATAAACAAAAAGATAAAATGGAGAATTTGGAAAGCTTTTGTTTTTTTTTCATTAAGACATCAATTGAATTCATTCCAAATAAAACCCCTACTTTTTATTATCTTAAATTGAGGATATAAACGTAAAGCAATAGAAGATAAAAAGAAAAATAGAGATAAAGATAAAATTTGGAAATCTTTTGTTTTCTTCATTAAGACAATTAAATGCATTGATATATAAATAGAAACTAAGAGAAGATGAAAAGAAAATCAAATAGAGAGAGTTAACACAATTAATTTATAAAAAAAACCGGTTCAAACATAAATTATGGGAGAGAGAAAGATTTAAGACATTGAAGTGGAAATAAAGGAAGAGAGAGTTAAGACCCCCCAAAAAAAAAAGTTTAGATATTAGAAAACATGGACACGTGTCGCAATTCTAAGCAGTCTCTACGTTAAAACTCGGCTTTTATATATATATATGATAACTTCCATAGACCTTTCGAGTTGAAGATTTCTTGTTGTTCTTGGACAATGAATTTCTAGTGCACGTTTATTGCATGGGTTTCTAAAGATCTTCCAATCGATATGAGCAAGTAATCAACAGTCAGCTCTTTTCTAGTCTCCTACAAGTTCACAAAGGTGCTAGGAGTCTAGCTGGATTGGGTTTTTCAGATTAGCTTGTTTTTATTTCTATGTTGTAATCTCTTTTAATTTGAATAGATGTTATTACAAAAATAAATAAATAAATAAATAATATATTAAAATAAAATATTAAACTAATATATAAAAAATAAAATGGGGAAACTTCACAAAGGACTCCTAAACTTGCAAGCATTTTGAGAAGACCTCACAAATTTCAAAAACTCTCAATTTTACCCCCTCAAACTTTTAATTTGAATCAATCCACCATCCGTTAGGATTTAGCTTTAAATCCTAACAGAAGCTATAAAAAAATATCACAATACCCTCCAATTAATGAGGAGACTATATCAAATTAGAAGTTCGAGATGTTGAAGTTAGTTTGGAATTTTATAAATTTTGAAGGAGTATAAAGGCCAATTTATTATTATTTATTTATTTTTTCGTATGTTTTAATGCCCAATGGGAAGATTGTATCAAATTAGAAGTTTGAGATAATGAAATTGAGAGTTTTTGAACTTTGAAGGGTCATGTCAAATTGTGTGAAAGTTCAAGAGATTTTTTGAAGTTTCTCCAAATAAAAATATTGATATACCATTAAAAAGATATCAACAAAAAATAATTCAAAATTCCCATGAGCACTAAAATTTTTAATTCTATCCCGATCATTGTGCCAACGAATTTAGTCTAAGAATACAACTTTATTCTCTATATATACTCTCACATCTTTTTCCTAATTTTCATACAAAATTCTAAGGGTGTCAATACCGTTACAGTTAGCGATTAATAAATTTTACAAACCGTAACCACCTAACGGTTAACTGCATGGTTTGCGATTAGTGAAATAGGTAATCGCCATCTAACCACTTTTTCAAAATTAGACTTTTTTTGGACTTTTTTTGGGCTTTTATTACTACAGTATCGTATACTCATACTATGATACTAAGATGAGTAAGTTTATAATTGGTCTCACTCCTTATGAAATTATTATCATATTTACTTATAAACTTTTTTTAATTGAACTTATTATCTAATGGTAATGCTCAAACTCCTAAGTCCTAAATACTTATTATCTAATGATCATATACTCATACTTAAATTATATGATCATATTATCTCACAAATCATAATTCATATTAATATAATAAAATTATCTTAGATCTAAGAATCTAAGATACTGTGAAGCATAAAATATCTAATAATGCTTTGATTCAATTGTGGTTATAAGTAACATATTGTTTAATGAATCAAATATTAATGACTTAATTTAATATTATACGAATCACATTATCATTGTACATTAATAATATGATTAACTTAAATAAAATATTTGAATTGTCATTGAATCATATTATTAAGTATTGATCTTATATATTTATATTATTCAATATGCATAATTACATATATGTATAATTACTTAATATATATTAAATTACAAAATATTAAAATAAGAATGTATAATATAAGTACTTGCAAAGCTAGTTAATATGTAACTAAAAACTAATTAATAATTATGTTACTTATGTAGTTTATGTTACTTGTTGCTAACATATCATATATATATATATATATATTATTACATAACATTTCATATATTATTACAAAGTTATAAACATATCATATATATAAATATTATATATAAATAACTTGTTATTATATAATCATATAAATTATAATGATAATACATTAATACTTCAATTGTGGTTATAAGTAACACATTGTTTAATCCAATGTCAATTAATTAATTTGATATTATACAAATCACATTATCATTGTACATTAATAATATTATTAACTTTAATATGTATTTGAATTGTTATTGAATCATATGATTAAGTATTGATCTTTTACATTTATATTATTCAATATGCATAATTGCATATATGTATAATGTATAATTATAATTTAAAACATATATAGACTTATAAGTTAATAACATACATTGAAACTAAGTCTATAGATATTTAATTGTTCATTATTGTATTAATATGAACTTGCATACTTATAACTTATAACTTATGAATATGTATGTATAATTTGCTATTATATAATCAAATAATTTTATGATTAATTGATCATGCAATATAACCATATAAATTATAGTAATAATATATTATTACTCAAATTATGATTTAATTATCTAAAACAAAAATGTGACTTAATCATTAATAATTAATTGATTATGTTATATGTTTAAATATTATTATAATTATAATTATAAAAATATAGTATATAAAAAGCGGTCAGCGGTTACAGTTAGTGAACCTTATAACCGCTAACCGCTAGGCGGTTATAGCAGTTAGCGATTAGGCGGTTGACGGTTGTAACGGTTAGCGGTTGGCATTAACACCCCTACAAAATTCCGAGTCAAAATCAAATTAAGTTTCCTGCTGAACTTTCCTTTGTATGTGCCTTCAATTTCTCAAATAGTACTTGTAATCCCGAAGAATTTATTTTTCCTTTTTCCTTTATTATTTTTTTTCTTTTTCCTTTTTACTTACTTGTCTGTTAAACAATTACAGTTGTAATTCTTTGCTTCTGTTTTGAGGAAAAGAATCACAACTTTGTTGAGCGGATTCAATTCCCTCGACACAAGTTATAAGCAAAAAAGGAACAAAATCCTTTGCGTAGGACAGAATTAGTGTCAAGGAGTGATCGGAGATAGCTAGTCCATCTCCAAAGAAAGAAATAAAGAATTTAGATATCTGATTACATTGGCCTTTGAGCCTTTTATGCAAAAACTCCAAATAAACTAACCTGTTTATTACAAATGAGGGTCAATTCAACGATACAACTATTGATAATTCACTTGATTATGATCTAGACTCTTATTTTAGTTGGACTAGGTACTTAGACCCATTACAATTAGACATATAGATAGCTTCTAAAACTATCATTAAATTTAAGATAAATGCTTATTAAAGTTTTAATCCAATGATGATTTTAAATTCCATCTATATATATAAGTATAGAGAAGTGGGTATAAAGAAGTGAGAGTATGTACGTGTACTAGACTGACAGTTACATATCTCTTTTGAAAGAGAATTTATAAAATTCATTATTTCAACCATCTCCATATAGTAAAAGGATGAATTCACCATTGATTTGCTTTCTTACTTTTCAACATAAAGACCAAAATGAGCAAGTGTAACTACAGTTTATTTGGATCATTGCCTGACATAACTTTACCGGCGTATTCTGGACAAATTAGAAGAGCCATAGTTTTACTTTTACCCTCTTGCTACTAAGGCTGTATATCAGGCTTACCTTTCAAGTACTTTGTTCCGGTTATTATTTCACTACAGTTTTCAACCAAGATTGGGTGTGCTGCTAAGGTTTAAACATTTTTTGACTTGATTTTCTTATTATGTTTAAATTGATGTTTTATGTGTTGATTGATGCTTTTCAAGTTTCAACTTTTATTTATTTATTTTATTTTATTTTATAATAATAACCAATCTTATTAAAAAGTTTCAACTCATTTATGTGGTCTGTTGTATCTTGAGAGTTTTCTTGTTGATGCTACAGGGATTTAAAACTACTATATTGTGATCTAAAATTTCAAATTTTCTTTTGTGGTAATATGTTTAAACACAATATAAGTTGATGACGGTTCATGCTGTTGTTATCATGGACATAGCCCAAGTCTTTTTCGAGCCTAATTTCGAAAGTTTGGTGTTTTGTCACTTCAAACCTAACCACACTTATTCTTATTATGGTCGTGATGCGCATTTTATTTATACTTAATACTATATTATTATTTCTCAACATATTGTAGAGTAAAGAACACAAATTAAATCCAATTGAGTTATGCTCCATACCACACAAATATCCCACAAAGCTTAATGTGGCAGCAGCCAGCAGGGTTTAGTAGCCCTTGGATAAGCCATTGTTAATGAAAAAATCTAATGGTTAATTAGATCTTGCAGATTAGCTTTGTAGGATATTTATGAGATGTTTGTAAGGATTATATAATTATACTTCGGTCAATTGATTTGGTCCATTGATTCAAACTACAATTGGAACTATGTAGTTAAATTGATCATGACCGAGCTCTTTTAATCAAATTTGGGATATGCTTGGTTCAAGGTAAATCTGAAATAAATGGAATCAAGTCTAATTGATCTAAATCATGATGGCAATTTAGTTCTAACTTATTTTGTAATCTAAACTAAGAACACTCGGTGAGTGGATGAGATAAGTAGTTAATGATTTAGATTGACTGGGTATGGATCCTAACCTTCATTCTTTTTTTTCCTGTCTCTATGGGATTCGAGCTTGCTAGAACAGAATATTGACCAGCGTTTGCCTTTGTAAGGGATATTTTTTTGGCAAGGGAAAAAATGTCGATGATATGAAGATGCTGAGATGGATGAATTATGAGTGTAGAGTTAGCCCACCTAGTCTGAAGAAAGTGAGGGTCTACAGAGATGTTCGAATCAAGCTGTTACTTTACGTAGGCTATCTTTAAGTACTACATCTACTCGGTGTGTTCAATCTTTGTATTTTCCGATTTCAATCTTTAGAATGCTATTGTTTTTATGCATGATCAGCTGCAGAGTATTTTTAGTTTGTTGACATTTATCTTTCATGCGAAGTACCTTATCATAGTGAGAATTTGAACTTTTCTTACATATTCCAGTTGCTTCCTCATGTCTCTCATTTCCCTTGTTCTTGACATTTGAACTGTAGACACGTCCTCATGCAACTGTCGAAGTGGAAATATCAGAAGATATGCAGCTGGTACATTTTGACTTCAACAGGTAAATGAGGCCTGGGAGCATCCTAAATTCCATGCAATTTCATCTCTCATGAATCAATTGATCTGCCTGCTACATTTATATGCCATTTTGTAGCGGGGATGTGACGCCGGGCAGAACTAAGATTGTTCTGACAGCGTATATTCGCAACAGAAACGAAGAATTGAAGATGGAAAAGGGAACTCAGGAAGAGAGAAAATAACAATTAGGGAAGAGAAAATCCCTAAGTGCCCTAAATAAGCAAACAGAGAAATAACTCTGAAAGACTTAAATTTAATTGATAATATAAATTGAGTTTAAAAATAACAAAGACTACATGCCTTTATATAGGCTAGTTATCTCCTAAATTAACAAGGAAAGGGAAAAACAAATCTAATGGGAAAAGGAAAACAATTCCTAATAGGAAAGGAAAAACCCAATCCTTATTCATGAAGAGGGAAAACTAAAACACACATGCATAATTAAAAATAATAATTTTCTCAATTTTCTCCTGCATCAGTCTCCCCGGGTTGGAAAAGAATTCGTCCCTGAATTCAAGTTATCTTGGCCGGGTTGGAGATAATCTGTTTGATGGTTCTTGCCTCGATCCTTTGGATGTCCAATTAATCCATTCCATGCCGTATTTCTCAACATGAACATAACTTGATGTTGGAAGAGAAACAACTTGCAACCCATCACAACTTGATTATGAATAGTAGATTTGAAGTTTCTCACATTAGCTTGAGATAATTCAATCTTTACACACTCTTAATTTATTTTCTTCCTTTCACATGCCATGAAGATCTCCCACAAGGGATTGGCAATCTCTTCTGTTTTAAACATAATATTCTTTTCTACCAAATAAAACTGATCAAAATCACCATCATCAAGAGAATTTGATAAAATATTGTCCACCCCATGAAAATCTACTAAACCGATTTCTTCAACCTCCAAATTAAACCTTTCAAATTTATGGCTTTCATCAAACACGTCATAGTTATTATTTTCTTCAATAAAATTTTCAGTATTAACCACAAAACTTACCTCCTTCAATAAATCCTCTTCATCTGGATAGATATCATAGATCGGTGGAGAGACCCAATCTACAGAAAAATCTTCCTCAATAAATTTATCCTCCTCCTCCACATAAGATGGATTTGGTAGATGGGCTTGAAACTTGCTAACAATAGTTAAGGATGTGAGAGTACCATAAATTTTTGAAAGCCCAACTTTGAAGCCTAAGTTTTCATGCCACTCATCCCGAACACGCTGTTCCCGAACCAGAACAGGCTTGTGATACGGGTTCTCGAAATTGGATTTTGAATTACGACCATCAATATCGCAATACATCTCAAGTTTTTTTGTGCTAGACGAGTTAACTCTGCAACCTGCCTCTGCAAATCTTCAATCATCACGTCTTGTATATTGTGCTCATGGTAAGGGACTTCCTCCTTCGGAACCTATCCACGTTGACCACGACCACCAGCCATGAAAAACTAATGGAAATAATTCATCCCAAGAAGACGCTAAGCTCGATACCAACCGGCAGGCGAGAACTAAGATTGATACGATAGCGTATATTCATGACAGAAACTAAATTGAAGATGGAAAAGGGAACTCGGAGAGAGAAAATAACAATTAGGGAAGAAAATCCTAAGTGCCCCAAATAAGCAAACAGAGAAATAACTCTGAAAGACTTAAATTTAATTGATAATATAAATTGAGTTTAAAAATAACAAAGACTACATGCCTTTATATAGGCTAGTTATCTCCTAAATTAACAAGGAAAGGGAAAAACAAATATAATGGGAAAAGGAAAACAATTCCTAATAGGAAAAGGAAAACAATTCTTAATAGGAAAGGAAAAACCCAATCCTTATTGAAGAGGGAAAGCTAAAACACACATGCATAATTAAAAATAATAGTTTTCTCAATTTTCTCCTGCATCAGGATGTTGAATGCTGGGACAGTCCCCAATAGACTTTGGAAAGAAGGAAAAGAAGAGGGGGATGGGGGGAGTCCTCCATGTGCATATACTTAAATACTGTACTTCAGTTGGCAACCAACCAAGCAAATTCTCCAGAAACTGATTTTTTTTTTTTTTGTTTCTTTCCAGATATTCAAATTCTTGTATGTAATGGTTGTTAACAATTTCATTTTATTTGGTCGTATTTGCAGCACCCCATTTGAGCTCCATGATGACAACTACGTTCTAAAGGCAATGAAATTTTGTGAAAGACCGCAGGGTGATGATATGGCACACAATTTTACTTCAGATGGAGGTGAAGGGTCTAGCATGTCAGGCATGTATCAACCACAGCTCCCTCTTCCTCCGGTGTCAAACACGGCGGTTAGGCCTCCCACCTCACCGCCTATTCCCGGAATACTCAAAGCACGTGTCAAGCATGAACATTAATCAGCAAGATCAAACTTGAACATCTCACCACCCATGAACAATACTCCCAGCTTGTCTGTATATTTTTGTATAATTTGCCGGCACTGGCATAGGTCCCCGACGATTCCCCTGACCTCATTAGATTGCCTCATTCTGGATATAATCTAAAGTACAAGCAGATCAGTCCATTTCTTTAGAAACTTTTTAGGGGTATTGGTTCTGGCAATTTCTTTGCTTTACATGTCCATCTCAGGCCATTGTAATTGTTTTGCCATATTCTTATTCCTGCTTTTTAGCCTCCAATGTAGAAGAAATGGGAGTGTGTTAGAGTGTAGAGGATTGTTCAGCTCCATAGAAATTTATAGAATCACTTCAGAAATTGGACTCCCCTGTTTCTTGTACTGCATTTATCTCTATTCTTGGTCATTGAGACCATGTTTTTGACAAATCGCCGTATAAAGACCATGAGAAATACAAAATTTCTCACCTTGTGCAAACATGTTAGAAAAAAACTAATAATGATCTGTTTTTTGAGTCATGAAATATGATTGTTTAATTAAGTGATTTAGCCAACCATATTTGTTTTTGAAAGCAATTTTTCAAAAGATCATCTGAATGTGGCAAGAAGCATTGTTTATCTAATGATGCACATTCATTTAATTATTGATAAGAGCTCGAAAAACTAAAGTTAAGAGTATTTTATTCGACATGAAATCCAAAATTTATTTACTTGTGAGAACTCCATCCATTGCCTTTTTGTCTTAAATCAATAAGAGTAAAAACTATTGCGGGAACTCAAGGCATGATTTGTGAACGTAAAATTTCTCACAGTAAAAACTATTGCGGCCAGTACTCTTGCTGCCATAAGCAAGAGTAGATGTATCTTCACATAAGTTACAGGTTACAATCGTCAATAGGGTTTTAATTTGAAGTATATGTGCTTCTTGGAGATGCAAATTAAAGCTATATATTCTCTTTTTCCTTTTCAATTATATATTTTGAAAAATAATTGAATTATAATTTTTTAAAAATAACTCTTTTACAACTTGTTACCAAGTGTCAAAATGTGATTGGATGGTGTTAAATTTTTTTAGTGGCTAATGTGATTTCAATTATGTGTTGACATGTCTCAACAAGTTGCAAAAATTATAAATAGTTGTTGGTGCAGCATTAATACTCATATATTTTTAAGTTAATATGAATTAAGCGTGTTTCAAGTAAATAAGTGATGAACAAAGTTTTCTTTTAAATTAGGTTAAAGGAAACTTTTTTTAACCTAATCTATGAAACTGATATCTTTAGAGCATGTACTTTTCACATACATTTTTTAAAATGTATGTGAAAATTCAATGATTTTTTTTTTTAATTTGAGTTTTTTTTTTTTTTTTGGTAATTGTGATTGAATTCTAATTAGAACTCCAATATAATAATTTAGGGTTTAGTGAGTACTCACAATTAACTTCAAGATGCATAAAATAAGACAAATTAATACAAAAGAGAAAAGCATACATGCATGCATGAAAATAGGCTAGAATTAACAATGTTGACATCTATAGGAGCCTAGACGTAACTGCTTTACCTTTCCCAAGTACAAAAGCATCTCTCAAGCATTCCTCAACTATCTTGGATTTTGTAGATTTTGCAGATTTTATGCGCTCGCGTTTGCTTTTAAGTGCCTCAAGCTTTTCAATATCTCTATCAAGTTGATGAAGAGCACTGTCAACTTGCTTTTCAACATAAAGACCAAAATGAGCATGTGTGACTCTCTTCAAATGATCAAAGGCAAAATCAATTTGAAATCCTTCAAGTTGTAAGATTTTCAAGCACGTCCACCAGTTACGAAGTATATCGTGAGTGATATCCACAACCATGGTGTTTCTCATGTGATATATGCACTTACATAGCATGCAAACATAAAGCGATTTGAACTTAGGACTTAACGTGGATTGGGCACCAATATCCCCATGGTTAGAAAGCAAGTGGTTTAAGATAAGAGCTAACTTACGAGTAGTCATGTAATCCCCAACATTGACAACGGCCTCTTTGTTTTCATCATCAGAAAGATCCCAAGGATAACGAAAGTACTTGTCATTCGAGAACCCAGAATGATTCAGAAACTTCATGAATTGTGTATAAGCCTTGTCAGAAAACATTATAATTTCCTCATGGTCATAGGCTTCTATCTTTTCGGTAGTATAAGTTGTTTCCTTTATTCTATCCGTTAAGAGAGTCTTTTCCTTTTTCTCGTCTTCACTCAAAGTGTCTAAATAATTGCGCCAAGTTAAAGTCGGCTCGAGTTGTTTATCTTTCTTTTGCATCATCCTTTTTGCCACGTCTTTGGTGACAACCTTACCAAACTGTCCAAGAGGATTCCTCAACTCTACATCTCCATATTCCCCATTTAACGATGAGACCACCTGCAATGTAAAATGAAAATATTGATATATAAAATTATTGACTTTAAATGACACAATTAAACCTGTATTTGAATTAAAAAGCTTAATTAATTACCTCTGAGATGACGCACTTCACTTCAGCAACAAAATGGCATTCCTTGCAATAATAAATGGGTACGAATGGGTCTACTCTCTGTTCCTCACAAGTATCACAATAGAATTCGTCCGGCTCGTAATCCTCCTCTTCATCTTCAAGGGGAGAAGTTGCAAGGACAAGGGGATGTATGTGGGATTTGTGTTGAATGGTATATGGTAATGGACCACAGCTAAAATGGAGACTGAAATAACAATACAGACAACGGAAACCGCCATATGATTCACGAGTACTTCTGTATTTTTTGCAAGCGCTGCAATTAATCCCTCCAATATTGTGGTTGAATTGTAGAAGGTGATCGTGGCCTTCGTATGTTATGGCAGTCATTTTCATTCTACTGCATTTTATGTGCAAGCGAAATCTGCAATCGTTACACTCACAAACGTAGGCGAAGCTGCCATCGGTAAACTCTGAACACGCATTGCAATATTTTCGTTCGTCATCACCACAACGATGGAGAATGAGAGGGTGGTTTGGAATCGGATGAAAGGGATGGAAAATCTGTTGCGGCAACTCAACGCACGATTTGTGAAGGTAAAATCCCTTACAGTAGCCAGATTTGGCACAACCACAAGCATAGGTAACAGGATCATCTGTACAACCTTTCCCACATACACAGCATGCGCAATTGTGATATTCATCAGCGTTGATGTTAGAGATTAGTGACAATGGATGCCCGTGGAGGAAATGGTAGAAAGTGGTCTCATTTTGGGTGAACTTAGTGGGCAATAGGGCGCATTCAATATCCATCACAAAATCGCACGGACTACAGCCATAGTAAAACTTTGGTCTCCGCAAGAATGTTCTACATGCGCCGCAAAAAATATGAACAATTTTATTGGGTGGGTCGACGACGGTGCGCTCGTGCAAGGTGAGAGGGCAAGGATGAAAGAAGTGTTTGATCTCTTGCGGCAAGTCATGTCGCTCAAAACACGATGGATGGAGAAAGAAGCCACATGGTAAGCAACCATAGGTAGGGTCCGATCGCGAGCAGTACATTCCACATAGGCGGCAGTAAATGCCATGCCTATATGAAGGCATGTTCTCCAAGAGTAGCAATGGATGCTCGTGGTGCTGGCTGAAATGCTCCTCCCTTTCTTCTATCGCTCCAGCTGGCCTTATAGAAGCGCAATCAAGATGAAGGTTCACTTGACACTTGTCGCAGCGGAAGGTGAAGCCGTCGTGATCGTAAATAATACTGTCACAAGCATTACAGCGACTATATTCGTCTTCTGGCTGCCGTAATAATAGGGCAAGAGGGTGTGGGTGAAGGGGGTTGTGCAACTCCCGCGGTAGCTTTGCACATGATTCGTGCAGGTTGAACTGACAATAAGATTTCCTGCAACTGTAGGTCGGTCCAACGCAACCATTCCCGCATCCTTTGCAATCAACACGATCTTCCTCCTTCTTTTCACTCAGCGATAACTCATGCCTGTGAAGGAAATGCTTAATAATAATCTCCATATCTCTCTGTCTTTCTCTCTATGTATGTTAGTTTTAACCCAAATCACTGAGCATGCATATATTTTTTTTAAATATATATATATATATATATATATATACACTATGTGTTGGCGTCGAGTTCTAGCTACAATCGAGAGAAAGAGACCATGATTTAACAGGGACGCTACCTTTGGCTTGCTTGGCCCCTCTGGAAAGAAAAGAAAAAAAGATTCGTGGCAAAATAGGTGTACGTGGTCACTTTTTTAATTCTTTTAGACTTTTTTTAAAAATATATATTTATTTGTGAAGTATAATCGATCTTGATCGGCTTATTTACTGTGAAATTTAAAAACTTACAATTCAACCGTCACGCTCATCTTGATCAATTTTCAGCAAGTAAATGTTACTATGCTTATGTACAAGTAAAATAGCAAATCAGTCACTCTCTCATGCCCTTCTGAATAGAAAAAATAAAATAACGATATACCATTAAAGAAAATAACAATTTCAGCTGAAAATAATTCAAGATTGTGATTCTTTTAATTTTTACTTAGTTGTCTGTTAAAGAAAGTTGTGATTCTTTCCTCCTCTTTTGAGGAAAAAGAATCACAACTTGTTGAGTGGATTCTAGTCCCTCATTGGACGCAAAGTTATAAGAAAAAAGGAAACAAATTCCTTTGCCTAAGACAAAATTAAAGACTCAATATGTGCTTTATCTTACAATGTGAAATCATTCATTCAAAGGGAAAAAATGCGATACTCTATGCTGGGAATAAACTTGCTTGCGTAAAGGTAGATTTAGTATAAATTAAGGACTTTTCTATTTTTGTATAATTTTCTAATGTAACTTGATGATAAATGCTGTTCGTGAAAAATGTATGAACAAAACTGATAAGATGGGTGACTGATTTGAGATAGTCAATCCCCAAAGAAAAAACCAGAGAGAAGATAGAATTTTGATTAGCCTTTGGGTCTTTCATATATACAAAAACTACAAAACAACTCGATCATACCTTGTGTAACCAACTAAATTAACTTATTTATTGCAAATGAGCTTCAGCTCAACAATTTAATTGTTGATAATCCACTTGTTTATCTAGACTCTTATTTTAGCAAAATTTAGGATCTTGCCCTTGGAAAGGACCTCAATCGTGTTAGGGTGATTGTCTAATTCATACTCTAGTAAGCCCATAATATAATATATGAAGTTATTACACAATTCAAAAGTTTAATCTTATAGGTTAATTTGGGCCCAACAATATTATATTAACCATCCAAACATCTTACATCTTTTTAATTTACAACTTTATCCTTTTACACTAACATATATATATATATATATATATATATATATTCAACAAATTGAACCATTCTAACCTTCTACTCACACACATAATGATTCAAACCACTGAAAAAAGCACCTTCTAGTTCAAGTTTCATGCTGGCTCTGAACCCAAGAGGAAAAGAATTGACTTCAAAAGAGTTTTGAGGCATTAGCTTTAAAACTGGTTTTTCTGGCTGTATTTGTATTTAAAAACAAAAACAAAGGAAATTAAAGTGCTACTCATATATATATATATATATATATATATATATGAATCATACAACTCTTTCATATACCTACTCCAACCATTGCCTTCCCGTCCAACAGAAAGAAAGACGAATTATGACCATGAGAAATACAAAATTGATTCAGTAATTAACTACTTTGGTTGCTCAATATTTTCGATAATTCGTCGTATAAAAAGCTTTTAAAGAAATGAATAATATCTTTTTGTCGATAAGAAAGACGAATTCAGTAACTACAATTATATATAATGACAGACCGAAGAATGAGAGAATTAAAAATAATATAAATTTATATTATATAAAGCAAAAAGAAAAAGCTAGAGCAAAAGGGTTGGAGAAAGAGTGCAGCGTTCCCACTACGGTCAGCTTTGGCAAAGTAATGCCAATATTACGGCAATACGAAAGGCCGGTATCAAATTTCGATAAAGCTCTCCCTCCATTTACAACCTTCAAAATTCTTCACTCTTTTTTTTTCTTCGTTTATATTTGAACGGTAGATATATATGGAATATGTTGTAAATCGGTATTAATTTGAAAGATGTTTTTCAAAGTAACTAATAAAAATGAGACAGAGGATGAAGAATACTGCTTGTATTTGGCCCTTCGCGTTGCTTTAACGCTTGTCTTTTCGGAATGGACAAAAAAAAAATCAGCTTATAAAGGGAGGATTTTTCCCGCTTTTGATTAGTAAGTAAGAAAGAATGGGAGAACCTAAATGAATGTTACTAAACATAAGGTGGGTGGCGGCCCAATTAGCTAAATAATGTGTACGAAAATTGGCACCTCTTGATAATTTCAAAGCATCCCAACTTTAAAATAAGGAAAGATCAAGAGAAATATCAGATACAATAGAAGTAAATTGCCAAGAAGAAAACCAGAAGCATATCCCCTTCCAAATTAAGACTTCTAAAACCCGTAATAGAAGCCAAACAAGTGGCAAGAAGAGCAGGTCCCGGGCAAGTCCTAGGCAAATCCTGGTAAAGTCTCGGGCAGGTTTCGGTCAGGTCTTGAGTAGGTCTTGTTAAAGTCCCAGGTTGGGTCCCGGGCAAGTCCCAGTCAAGTCCCGGCAAGGTCCTAGGCGTGTCTTGAGTCTTGACAGGGTACATCAATTTGAGAATGAGATGCTCAAAATTGGAAATGGTTTACGGTTTTTAAAACCGTAAACCATTCTCCGAAAATTAAAGAAGGATTTTCAGTCAAATAGAAAATATTTTTCTTTGACCACTATTTTACGTCGAAGTAAACACTGCAAACTGCGGAAATCATTTTCTAGAAACTATTTTACGTCGAAGTAAACGGAGCCTTAGTGTAAAGGACTTTTCTATTTTTGTATAATTTTCTAATGTAATTTGATGGTCAATGCTGTTTGTGAAAAATGTATGAATAAAAATTGATTAGGTGGGTAATTGATTTGAGATAGTCAATCCACAAAGAAAAAACCAGAGAGAAAACAAAATTTTGATTAGCCTTTGGGCCTTTCTTATAAAAACTACAAAACAACTCGTACCTTGTGTAACCAAGTGAATTAACCTATTTATTACAAATGGGCTTCAGCCCAACAATCTAACTGCTGATAATCCACTTATTTATCTAGACTTTTATTTTAGCAAAATTTAGGATCCTACCCTTGGAATGGACCTCAATCGTGTTAGGGTGATTGATATATACTTTAGTGAGCCTATAATATAATATATAAAGTTATCACACAATTCAAAAGTTTAATCCTATAAGTTAATTTGGCCCAACAATATTATATTAACCATCCAAACATCTTACATCTTTTTAATGTACAACTTTATCCTTTTACACTAACACATATATATTCAACAAATTGAACCATTCAAACGTTCTACTCGCACACATAATGATTCAAACCATTGAAAAAACACCTTCTAGTTCAAGTTTCAAGTTGGCTCAGAACCCAAGAGGAAAAGAGTTTGAGGCATTAGCTTTAAATTAAACTGGTTTTTCTGGCTGTAAGGTCATATGATGTGCCTAATGGAGTTCCACAAGAGAGTTTGTTAATTTCCTTGTTTTCATAAAATAGAACATAGTTTTGCAAAGACGTTTTGTGGTGCTTGATATTTGCCAGTCATGGATATGTCTTTTACATTGTAGTGCAATGAAGCACGTATTGACAGCTTGATTTTGAAGTTTGAAGGTGTAATGAACTTGTCCTTTTTTGCCATGGACCATGGTGCAAGGAATCCTTCTAGCTTAATTAGTACTTAGCTTGTCGTTCTACTCGAAAGAAAATATAATAAAATAAAGGGTAAGGTCCACTTAACCTCGTAAAACTATTACCCCAATGACAATTTACTCTCAAAACTACCAAAACAATGACAATATACCCCCCAATTTTCACAAAATATTGAAATTACACCTATAGAATTTTTAATAAGACAAAAATATTCTTAAAAATTTGAAAAAAAAAAATTAATTAAATTTTACTATTTTTGTTTTTATTTTAGTAAGGGTAATTTTGTCATTTTCTTAAAATTGGGGGTACATGGTCATTATTTTGGTAGTTTAGGGGTAAATTATCGTAATTAATAGTTTATGAGGTAGATTGTCATTGGGGTGGTCGTCACCATTATTTTGCCACCATTATTTCAAGCTATGGTACTTGAATATTTTGGAGAAGAGAGAAGCATTTTCTGGCCCCCTTCCGGCTTAACAGCACCTTCACCACATTCACCGCCCTTTCCCAATAAACATGTACATAATGTATGTGCCCCCACAACTAGATGTGATTCCACCTTTCGTTCTTTCTTTCTTTCTTTCTTTTACTTGCTATATATCTATTCCAATATGGTTTGCATTAAGGGTCAATCTGCAAATAATAAATTTATTGGCTTGTTGAAAATGCATTGACAACAACCCCCATCTGGGAAAAGATACATTTGCTTCATCTATACACGGTCTTGTCCAACTCCTATACACCCCAGTACCCCACTACAGAATCACTCACTTTATACATAAATCATTCATCAGTAAAATTCAAATTTGCTGTATTTAGATTTTCAGTTTCATAACAACACCTTCAAAATATAAATATATTGGAGTAGTTGAGTTACATTGAGTATATTATATATATAATCCTATCTGGATCAGTACAATGACTAAAATCATGATGATCTATATGGATGGGAGCTTCACATAATTTCATTCATATTCCATAAAGAATTGGTCATGTTGTCAGAAAGCCAATCACCATCTGCCATATCGCAATCCAACGGAGAGTTCTCATAGGTGTCCGTTGCTGACATGGGGTCCAGGATGAGTGCCTCCATGTCAAAGCTTCTGCTGTCTACGAGGTGGCAAAATGACAATCACTTAGATTTGGATGGTTGTAGACTGTACTGCAATTACCATGATTAAAAAACGTATTTATTGGAAGTAAGAAATTTCTTGAATATTAATTGTTGATTAACAGTAAATAAAAATTAATATATTCCTTGGTATATTGGTTGTAGAATGCATGCATGCATGTTTTAATTAGAAGATCGATGGAGGATTGATTGTATTCAATAGGTCAACAACTCGTTCGAGAGAATTTTGGTCCGACCCATGATCGACTAATCAGATAAAGTACTGATTATGCATCTGCAACTCTAACCGTACATGCCTGCCTGCCTCGATCACCATCTCATTTTAGTCTTCTCCATCTTTGAAATAAATATATGCTCGATCGTCTCAGTCATACATTACTGCACTACTTTATTTTCAGAAAGCAAAGGAAATTTAAAAACATTTATTCGAATTATTTCTTTCCCATTGGAATGGGCCCATTTGATAGCAATTGCTGACTATATATGGCTCATTTATATGCCATTTTGTAGCGGGGATGTTGAATGCTGGGACAGTCCCCACTAGACTTTGGAAAGAAGGAAAAGAAGAGGGGGTTGGGGGGAGTCCTCCATGTGCATATACTTAAGTACGTACTGTACTTCAGTTGGCAACCAACCAAGCATATTCTCCAGAAACTGATTTTTTTTATTTTTTCTTTCCAGATATTCAAATTCTTGTATGTAATGGTTGTTAAAAATTTCATTTTATTTGGTCGTATTTGCAGCACCCCATTTAAGCTCCATGATGACAACTACGTTCTAAAGGCAATGAAATTTTGTGAAAGACCATAGGGTGATGATGTGGCACAGAATTTTACTTCAGATGGAGGTGAAGCTAGGTTCTAGCATGTCAGGCATGTATCAACCACAGCTCCCTCTTCCTCCAGTGTCAAACACGGCGGTTAGGCCTCCCACCTCACTGCCTATTCCTGGAATACTCAAAGCACGTGTCAAGCATGAACATTAAAGAGCAAGATCAAACTTGAACATCTCACCGGCCATGAACAATACTCCCAGCTTGTCTGTATATTTTTGTATAATTTGCCGGCACTGGCATAGGTTCGCGACAATTCCCTTGACCTCATTTGATTGCCTCATTCTGGATATAATCTAAAGCACAAGCAGATCAGTCCATTTCTTTATAAACTTTTTAGGGGTATTGGTTCTGGCAATTTCTTTGCTTTACATGTCCATCTCAGGCCATTGTAATTGTTTGCCATATTCTTATTCCTCCTTTTTAGCCTCCAATGTAGAAGAAATGGGAGTGTGTTAAGAGTGTAGATGATTGTTCAGCTCCATAGAAATTTATAGAATCACTTCATAAATTGGACTCCCATGTTTCTTGTATTGCATTTATCTCTTTTCTCGGTCATTGAGACCATTTTTTTGACAAATCGCCGTATAAAGACCATGAGAAATACAAAATTTCTCTTTCCTTGTGCGAACATGTTAGAAAAAAACTAATAATGATCTGTTTTTTTGAGTCATAGAATATGATTGTTTAATTAAGTGACTTAGCCAATCATATTTATTTTTGAAAGCAATTTTTCAAACGATCATCTCAACGTGACAAGAAGCATTATTTATCTAATGATGCACATTTATTTAATTATTAATAAGGGTTCGAAAAACTATAGTTAAAAGTATTTGATTCGACATGGAATCCAAAATTTATTTACTTTGTGATAACTCCATCTATTGCCTTTTTATCTTAATCAATAAGCGTAAAAACTATTGCGGAAACTCAAGGCATGATTTGTGAACGTAAAATTTCTCACAGTAAAAACTCTTGCTGCCACAAGCAAGAGTGGATGTATCTTCACATAAGATACGGGTTACAATGGTCAACAGGTTTTTGTTTTTTTTTGTTTAACACTAGTCAACAGGGTTTTAATTTGAAGTATATGTGCTGGACATGCAAATTAAAGCTGTATATTCTCTTTTTCCTTTTCAATTATATATTTTGAAAAATACTAGAATTACAATTTTTTTTTTTTTATAACTTGTTGCCATGTGTCAAAATTAATGTGATTGGATGGTGTTAAATTTTTTTAGTGGCTAATGATTTTCAATTATGTGTTGACTCGGTTCAACAAGTTGTAAAAATTGTAAAATAATCATATATTTTTAAGTTAATATGAAGTGTGTTTCAAGTAAATAAGTGATGAACAAAGTTTTCTTTTTAAATTAGGTTGAAGGAAATTTTTTTTAACCTAATCTATGAAACTGATATCTTTAGAACATGCAAAAAAAAATGTATGTGAAAATTCTACATTTTTTTAAATTTTTTTTTTTTAATTGTGATTCAATTACAATAATAGTTATTTATTTTCTTAATGGAATAGTATTCATTTGCAAACCAAACAGGGCATTAAAATTAAAAGTTAAAATAATGAGACACAATAGATGAGCGATCAGTAAAAGATTAATCACAAAGAAAATGGTGAAATCCTGCATTTAATTCTCGTAATTAACAAAAAAAATGATAAATACTTGAATACAAACAGTTTCTTATATTGCATGACTATGTCATGACTTCACACCTGTATCATATATATATATATCATGAATTTTATTACACGTGGATGCTGTAAACATATAATAATTAGCACAATGAGTACTCACAATTAACTTCGAAGATGCATAAAATAAGACAAACAAATACAAAAGAGATAAGCATACATGCATGAAAATAGATGTTTAACACTGTTGACATCGATCTATAGTAGACTATATGTAACTGCTTTACCTTTCTTCAGTACTGAAGCTTCTCTCAAGCATTCCTCAATAAGACTAGATTTTGCAGATTTTATGCGCTTGACTTTCCTTTTCAATTTTTCAAGTTGATCTAAAACATCGTCAACTTCCTTTTCAACGTAACGACCAAAATAAGCATGTGTGACTCTCTTCAAACGATTAAAGGCAAAATCAATTTGAAATCCTTCAAGTCGCAAGATTTTCAAGCATGTCCACCACTCGAGAAGTATATCGTGAGTGATATCCACAACCATGGTGTTTCTCATGTGATCTATGCACTTACACAGCATGTAAACATAAAGCGATTTGAACTTAGGAGTACTCAACGTGGATTGGGCACCGATATCCCCATGGTTAGAAAGCAAGTGGTTTAAGATAGGAGCTAACTTACGAGAAGTCATGTAATCCCCAACATTGACAACAGCCTCTTTGTTTTCACGATTAGAAAGATCCCAAGGATAATAAATCTTGTCATTGGAGAATCCAGAATGATTCAAAAACTTCATGAATTGTGTATAAGCCTTATCAGAAAACATTATAATTTCCTCATGATCATAAGCTTCTATCTTTTCGGCAGTAGTTGTTTTCTTTATTCTATCCGTTACAAGATTCTTTTCCTTTTTCTCGTCTTCACTCAAAGTACGTAAATAATCGTGCCAGGTTAAAGTCGGCTCGAGTTGTTTTTGATTTTTCTTTTGCATCATCTCTTTTGTCGCGTCTTTGGTGATAACCTTACCAAACTGTCCAAGAGGATTCCTCAACTCCACATCTCCATATTCCCCAATTAGCGATGAACATACCTACAATTGTAAAATGAAAATCTTGATATGTACAATTATATTGACTTTAAATGACACAGTTAAACCTGTATTTGAATTAAGAAGCTTAATTAATTACCTCTGAGATGACGCATTTAACTTCAGCAACAAAAGGACATTCCTTGCAATAATAAATGGGTAAGAATGGGTCTACTCTTTGTTCCTCACAAGCATCACAGTAGAATTCGTCCGGTTCGCAATCCTCTTCATCTTCAAGGGGAGAAGAAGTAAGGATAAGGGGATGTATAACGTGGGATTTGTGTTTAATGGTATATGGTAATGGACCACAGGTATGATGGAGATCGAACCCACAATCCAGATCTAGACAACTGAAAGCATATGATTCATAAGCGGATTTATTGCAAGCGTTGCAGTGAAGTTTATTTCCCAAATTTAAAATCTCTTTGAATTGTAGAAGATGATCGTGGCCTTCATATGTTACTGCAGCCGCCATTTCCGCACTGCATTCTATGTGCAAGAAAAAGTTGCATTTCTGACATTCGTAGGCGAAG
Organism: Carpinus viminea; assembly: GCA_013348765.1. Classification (NCBI taxonomy): domain Eukaryota; kingdom Viridiplantae; phylum Streptophyta; class Magnoliopsida; order Fagales; family Betulaceae; genus Carpinus; species Carpinus viminea. The sequence goes on from CP054673.1 coordinate 3,691,283, forward strand.
CCTAAATCGGTATCCTCTGTACACGCATTGCATCGTCTATAACTACTACGCCGGAGAATGAGAGGGTGGTTTGGAATCTGATGAAAGAGATGGAAAATCTGTTGCGGCAACTCAGCGCATGATTTGTGAAGGTAGAAGTTCTTACAGTAGTCAGCTTTGGCACAACCACAAGCATAGGTAACAGGATCATCTGTACAACCTTTCCCACATACATAGCAATTGTGACATTCATCAGCGTTGATGTTAGAGATTACTGACAATGGATGCCCGTGGAGCAAATGGAGAATCTGTTGGGTAGTGGGCAATAATAGAGTGCAATCAACATCCATCACAAAACGGCACCGACTACAGGCATAGTAAAAGGCTATTTTGGAACGGAATTGGCCACAAGCTGTGCAACATTCATAACCAGAGTAAGAAGGAACAGTGTACAAGGTGAGAGGGCAAGGATGAAAGAAGTGTTTGATCTCTTGCGGCAAGTGTCGCTCAGAACACGATGGATGGAGAAAGAAGCCACATTGGACGCAACCATAGGTGGGGTCCGAGCAGTATGTTCCACATACGCGGCAGTAAATGCGATTTGCAGGCATGTTGTCCAATAGTAGCAATGGATGCTCGTGGTGCCGGTGGTGGCGGCTAAAATGCTCGTCCCTTTCTTCTGTCGCTGCAGCAGGCCTTATAAAAGCGCAGTCAAGATCAAAGTTGACATGGCACTTGTCGCAGCGGAAGGTAAAGCCTATGTAACTCCTGTCACAAGCATTACAATTAGAACGACCTCTGACTTGTCGGAGTTGGGAAAGAGGGTGTGGGTGAATAAGGGGGTTGTGCAACTCCTGCGGTAGCTTTGCACATGATTCGTGCAGGGAGAATCATCCACAATCAGATTCCCTGCAACTGTAGGTCGGACCAACGCAACGATTCCAGCATGCGTCGCAAAAAACAACACGATCTTCATCCTTCTTTTCACTCAGCGATAACTTATGCTGGTGACTGAAATGCTTAATAATCTCCATCTCCATCTCTGTATTTCTCTCTAGGTATGTTAGTTTTAATTAACCCAAATCACTAAACATATATATTTTTTTAAAAATATATATATATATACACTATGTGTTGGCGACGAGATCTAGCTACAATTGAGATCTAGATCGAGAGAAAGAGACCAAGTGAGAATGATTTAACAGGGATATGCTACCATTGGCTTGCTTGGCCCCTGGCTCTGGAAAAAAAAAAAAAAGATTCGGGGCAAGATAGGTTACATGGTCACTTTTTTAATTCTTTTAGACTATTATTATTATTATTTTAAATATTTGTGAAGTATAATCTTGCATGATTGACTTATTTACTGTGAACTTTAAAAATTTACAATTCAATCATCACGCTCTCATCTTGACCAATTTTCAGTAAGTATTACTATATGGTTATGCACAACAGTACAATTAAAATAACTATATATAGTTAGTGGCTCTTTCCTTCTGATTAGAAAAAATAAAATAACGATATATCATTAAAAAAAGTAACAATTTTAGCTGAAAATAATTCAAGATTGTGATTCTTTTACTTTTTACTTAATTGTCTATTAAATAAAGTTGTGATTCTTTCCTCCTCTTTTGAGGAAAAAGAATCACAACTTCTTGTGTGGATTCTAGTCCCTCGTTCGACGCAAGTTATAAGAAAAAAGGAAACAAAATCCTTTGCCTAAGACAGAATTAAAAAGATTGTACACTTACTTTATCTAACAACGTGAAATCATTCATTCAAAGGGAAAAAATGCGATATTCTATGCTAAGAATAAATTTGCTCGCGTAAGACAAATCTAGTGTAAAGGACTTCTATATTTTTGTATAATTTTCTGATGTAATTTGCTGGCAAATGCTATTTGTGAAAAATGTATGAACAAAACTAATGATATGGGTGACTGATTCGAGATAGTCAATCCCCAAAGAAAAAACGGATTGAGATCTCCTTCAATTACTCAAAATTGGAATCTCATGTTACAAAATCGTGGTCCTTCATTTTAAATCCAATGGTTTATAAAATCATTTAAACCTCGGTAAAACAAAAATCAAAATATAATGTCTTGGTTATACAAAAGTAGTTGGCATTTTATAGACCATTAGATTTAAAATGAAGGATCATAATTTTATAATATAAGATTTTTCAATTTTGAGTAATTGGTGAGAATCTCAATTTAGAAAAAACCAAAGTGAAAATAGAATTTTGATTGGCCTTGGGCCTTTCATTCAAAAACTACAAAACAACTCGATCGTACCTTGTGTAACGAACTTAATTAACCTATTTATTACAAATGGGCTTCAGCCCAACAATCTAACTACTGATAATCCACTCGTTTATCTAGACTCATATTTTAGCAAAATTTATGATCTTGCCCTTGGAGTGGACCTCAATCGTGTTAGGGTGATTGATACTTTAGTGAGCCCATAATATAATATATTGAAATATTACATAATTCAAAAGTTTAATCTTATAGGTTAATTTGGGCCCAATAATATTATAGGGAAAAATTCACTTTTAACCCATGAAGTTTCAGGGATTTTGTAATGTTAACCCCAAAGTTTAAAAATTTGCAATCCACCCCCATGAAGTTTCAAAAACTTGCAATATTAACCCCAAGTTCAATTTGGCCGTCAAATTGGATGGTTTCCATCCCACGTGCACCTCACATGACTGTTTAGGGTTGAGTCTTCCCATTTTACCCTCAGTTTAGGGTAATGCCTTTTTCTCACCAACTTGCGTGACCTCACACACACCCTCCCCATTGCTTCCTCAACCTTGCATTTCTGATTCCATCCGTTTTCTTACCACCGTCGGACACACAAATGATAGAGCAGTGGGTTTCGCTTTTGGGTTTTCCGTCGATCTCACAGGTTTTTTGGTTTGTGGGTTTTCACCATCAACAACCACTAACCGGCGACGCAAAAACCAGGTTTGTGGGGGGGTTTTTTTTCCCTTCTGTTAGATTATATAAGTAGTCTTGTCCCACATTGGTTATGTAGATATATTGCATGTATTACTAGCCTATATAAATAGGCCTATTATGTACATTATACGGTGTGATTCAATATACAACATTTCTCTCAACATGGTATCAGAGCACAGGTTCTGAATCACCTTATATTTATTTTCTTTATTTTTCGCATATATATATATATATTTTTCGGTGCCGCTTGTGTTTTCCGGCAAATATTTTGCTCTGTCCTTTTCGGTTCTTTTTCTTCTTGTAGTTTCCGCGGATCAATATACCGCTAGAAACCTCGGAAGACGACCGTTCCAGAGCTGCCGTACACAGCCTCATCGGAGTTTTCACACGCCCTCACGCGCCGCTCGAAGTCCCGGCCGTTCCGCCACTGCCGCCTAGCCACCAGCCGCCACGTGGATTTATTTTCCTTCATTTCAGCACAGTTCGTTAGAGGAAGGTCCGGAGATTCTAGAACAGGAGGAATCTGCTCCATACTCGACCGCACGCGCCCCCATGCGCCGCCAGGAATACTGCGCGTGAGATTCACGCGCTCTGAAGCCGCCACCATTTGCGCGTGAACCACACACGCTCAGTCTGCTGCCAGCCAAGTCAGCACTTTGAGATGAAAGATCTTGGCCCTCTCAGCTATTTTCTTGGTCTTGAGATCTCTTCTTCTTCTGACGGTTACTATTTGACACAAGCCAAGTATATCTCTTATCTGCTTTCTCGGGCCAATCTCACAGACAGTAAGATTGTCGACACACCGACTGAGCTTAATACTCATCTCACTCCTGATGCTGGCGAGCCTCTTCATGATTTTACCTTATATCGGCATTTAGTTGGCAGTCTTGTCTACCTTCATCTTTCGGCCCGATATTTATATGTTGTCCATCAGGTGAGTCAGTTTATGGCTGCTCCTCGCTCCACTCATTTCTCAGCTGTCCTTCGCATTCTTCGCTATCTGAAGGGAACATTATTCCATAGGCTCTATTTCACTTCTCAGTCTTCTCTTCAGCTACATGCTTATATCTTGATTGATGGTGATCCGACGGATCGTCGCTCTACCCTGGTTATTGTTTCCTACTTGGCACTTGGTCATTTCTTGGCAAGTAAGAAACAAACTTGTGGCTCGCTCTAGCACTAAGGCAGAATATCGTGCTCTAGCTGACACTACCTCGGAGCTTCTTTGGTTGCGATGGCTGTTACAAGATATGGGTGTCTCTCTTTCTTCTGCTACTCCTGTATATTGTGACAACAGAAGTGCTATTCAGTTTGCTCATAATGATGCTTTTCATGAACGGACCAAACATATTGAGATTAATTGTCATTTTGTCCGTCATCATCTTCTTCAGGGCTCACTACAGCTTCATTCTGTCACATCTCGGGATCAGCTTGCGGACATCTTTACAAAGTCACATCCTCCAAGGCGTTTTCGTGATCTTGTGTCCAAACTCAAGTTGGTCTCTTATAGTCCACCTTGAGTTTGAGGGGGGCTATTAGATTATATAAGTAGTATTGTCCCACATTGGTTATGTAGATATATTGCATGTATTACTAGCCTATATAAATAGGCCTATTCTGTACATTATACGGTGTGATTCAATATACAACATTTCTCTCAACACGTCGACTTGAGGATTTGGGTATTAATTTTGTAGCTTGACCGTAAAATATTTGAATTCTGCTCGTTAACTGGTATACATATTCTTGGTTTTTTCTTCTTGGGGGGCTGTCACTGATACTCCGTGTGGAACAGGCACAGCCTGGACAGCCCCTGCGATTGGTATGGAATAAGATGCATGCAGTTCAAACAATGCGACTAAAAGGGTCACAGGCATCAAGCTCCTGAACAACCAAATTGCCGGCGATATGTTTGGAAACTTCTTGTTGCTTTTCGAGCTCTCATACCTCGACCTCTCCACAAACACTATCGGCGGAATGAACAGCTTTGAAGTGGTTTGAGGTGGTTCAGCTGCGAGATAAACAGCTTTGAAGTGGTTCAACTGTCAATGTGTCGAAACACTACTTCCCTGCATGCATGTCTCTGTTTTACCCTTCTTCTGCAACCAAAAACAGAGTAGAAATGGGTTCCTGACGTTTCTGTTGGTAGTGTTTGCTGTATTCATCACCCACGTGCTTTTATAATGATAAGGCAGAAATGAAAGAATAATCGCGAGACAAAGAACCAGCATAACCAAAAATGTTGTAGAGACTGGTAAGTTACATCAAGAACATGCAAGTACTGCCTAGTTTCAAAAAAAAATCAGTACTATGATTCAAAAACAGACACATGAGTGTCCTTCAACATTTAAGTGAACTTTCAGGCACTAAACTAGACATAGTGATGCCGAATCCCCACTCCCCGCTAACTCCCCAAAAAAAAATATATATATATATTTAAGCAAGCAAGCAACCCTGAAACTTTTTTTTTAATCTATCGCAATATCTTCCTAATACTATGGTTTCTCTCCATTATACTTGACTTAAAATTCATATGGTTATCACATTATCACATGCTTTATTTTCTTTTACATTTGTTGATATCACATGATAAACATGTGAGATTTAAGGTTAAATATGATGGAAATTGAGAAAGGATTAAGCTTCTGAAGCTATAATGATTAGTGCAAAGCTTTCACATGGAATTTCAAAAGCTATAACATGCGCTAGACAACAGACTAGAGACAAAGGAGACTTCAAAAACTTTTGCCAAAGCTGTTGAATATTCTGTAACCTCGTGAATTTTCATCACAGCAAACTAAAAGTAAACTATTTAATAAGTTTTGAAGAAGTTGAGTTGATACTCCACCAGGGGAACTTGTTCCCCTTTGCTGGCCAGCTTTTATATTTTATATTTTGTATCCAAGTTTTTGTTCTACGTGTCTTATTTTATGCGAAAGAATTCACCTCATTTCATATCATTTAATTATATTCTCATATTAGGTTCTCGTGCCTGCTGAGATCGAACCAAAACGTGTTCCGGCGAAACGTGATGGCACCCAGCGTCGCGTACATGGCGTCAATCTACGTGAGTAGCATGTTGTCGTAGTGGAAGCTCGTGGAAGGGTCCAGCACAATTTCTGGAAAAGCTGTTGATTTATTACTTTTCACAATTTCTTTAGAAGTTCTAGCTAAGCTTCTTTTTTTTCTTCTTTCTTTTGAAGATACGAGTGAAATGACAAAAAGAAAAAGTTGTAGAACTATTCTGTTCACCCCTGTTTTTCTTGTTCTGAAACAGAGGAAGTGTTTTTCATGTTTTTCACCGTAATCTTTTTTTGTATCCATGCAATGGATACAAAGAATAATCGTACTTAGTTTTATCATAACTTCCAGATATGCCATGCTATGCTAAATCATACTTCCTTCTACGTGTACTTCCAGATATTTCTGATTATAACTTCCAGATATGTCATGCTAAATCATACTTAGTTTTATCACATTTTTTGGCTCATGGCAGTTTTTAGATCCACTCTTCCAGATATTTCTCAAGGAAGAAGATGACTACGTGTACTTCAAGAGTTTTTTTTTTCTTCCTTCTACCCAAAACGAGTCGTTTAACTAAATATCACCACAGCTGTGTGTGTGTATATATATATATATATATAAACGTCATAACACAAAGTCATCTTCTCCGCTTGCTTAGCTGACGGAGCTGATCGGACCCGGCTCCACGGTCCCGACGATAGAGGAAGGATGGGAGCGCGGAGAGCATTCCGAGAGTGACGATTCCGACGGATATTGCGATTGCGACGGCTTTGGTTGGCTTCGCGGGCTGCGTGGCCACCGGAAATGGCCTGGTGACGCCATTGACAGGTAAGGTTGATGGCGGTGGTTGAATCTGATCGGAGTTCGACCCTCCTTCGCCGAAGAACGGGTACCCGGAGCTCACGTCCGATGGTGATGGTGGTGATGGTGGTGGTGGCGGTGGAGAAGTTGAGTCTGGAGCAGGTGGTGGCGCTGAACCTGCCGGAAACAATGGCTGGTGCAGAATTTTTCGGTGAGTTTCAGCTTCACCAACACTGGTAGAATGTAGAACGCTTGTAACTCCTGGGGTAGCAGCCAATGATAGAAGAATAAAAAAGAAGCTTATGATGCCCGGGCATTCAAAACAAGAACAATGAAAATGGGTAGCCAAGTTGGTCGCCCGATGTTGTATGCGACGTGCTCCTCTGTTTTTGTTGTATGCCACTTCCTTTTTGCTGTCGTTGATTTTGTTTATAGTGGCAAAACGACGACGTGTGTGGGTAAAGTTTATGAGAAAAGGCCATTACCCTAAATGAGGGGTAAAAAGGGAAGATTGAACCCTAAACAGTCACGTGAGGCGCACATGGGACAGAATCCATCCAATTTGACGGCCAAATTGACGTTGGGGTTAACATTGCAAGTTTTTGAAATTTTATGGGGATGAATTGCAAATTTTTAAACTTTGGGGTTAACATTGCAAAATCGCTGAAATTTCATGGGTTAAAAGTGAATTTTTCCCAATATTATATTAACTGTCCAAACATCTGACATCTTTTTAATGTTCAACTTTATCCTTTTACACTCACACATATATATTCAACAAATTGAACCATTCAAACCATCTACTCATATAATGATTCAAACCACTGAAAAGGCACCTTCTAGTTCAAGTTTCATGTTGGCTCAGAACCCAAGAGGAAAAGAGTTTGAGGTATTAAATTAAACTGGTTTTTCTGGTTGTAAGGTCATATGATGTGCTTACAACAGCTGGGTTATGGAGTTCCACAAGAGAGTTTGTTAATTTCATTGTTTTCATAAAATAAAACATAGTTTTGCGAAGACGTTTTATGGTGCTTGATATTTGCTAGTCATGGATTTGCCTTTAATATATTGACAGCTTGATTTTGATGTTTGAAGGTGTAATGAACTTGTCCTTTTTTGCCATGGTGCAAGGAATCCTTCTAGCTTAGTACGTAGCTTGGTGTGGTGTTCTACTTGAAAGAAAATATAATAAAATAAAATTCAAGCAAAATAAAGAAAATTTAATAAAATAAAATTCAAGCGGAATAAAGAAAATTGAGACATAAATTTTATGTGGTTCAATCTATGACTTACATCTAGAATAAAGCCCTAAGACTACATTACACTCTTATTCCTTACAATTCGCAATATCACTTTAAAGTGGGCTTGTAAATGGATTAATTATTTAGGAGGTTCGTGGTAACATTTTGAACTTTTATTTATTTATTTTGAAATGGGTAACATGGGATCTTCCTTCAAATAGATAAACAACTCTAAAGTGTGGACCAAAAAGAAAAACTGTGTTCTATATCATCATATTTCTACAGATGGAAGTTATATTTTTTTACAACTTGTTATCTGCTAATTAACATAATAAACTTTTGAGTAAAGTGGTCATGACCCGCGTTGAGACAATATATATATATATAAAGTGCGACTTATTGTCCTTTGGTGGTGACAGGTGAGACTCTATTGAAATTCAATGTGGTCCAATAAGACTCCAATGTTCTTTCTTTCTTGTGATATTTTGTCTTGCATCGCGCAGGCCGGGTGTTAGTTCCTAGCCTTCTTAACAAGTTAATTAATTACCTCATAAGCAATAACATATTGGTAGTATCTTATTAACATAAGAAATTTTTTTAATTCCCTGAACAATAAAGGGAAAGGGGAGAAAGGGACGATTACCAGAAAAAAAAAAACACAAATAAAGGGTTTGAACTTCAATACAACCAGATCAATGCGGATTAACCTGGCATCTCCCTCACAAAAATTCATCATAAAACATTCGTGCTTTCAAACATATTACAAAAATGAAGTACAATTGTCTTTGTCTCTTAACTTAAATTACAGATCGACCATAAATGGAGTTGGATGAGAAAAAAAAAAAAGGGAGTCTATTCTCATAAATTCATCTTTTATATATAAGTTTCCATAGACCTTTCGGGTTGAAGCTAGATTTCTTGTTGTTCTTGGACAATGAATTTCTAGTGCACGTTTATTGGGTTTCTAAGGATCTTCCAATCTGTATGAGCTTTTCTAGTCTCCTACAAGTTCACAAAGGTGCTAGGAGTCTATTTGAATTGGGTTTTTCAGATTAGCTTGTTTTTATTTCTGTGTTATGTAATCTCTTTTAATGTGAATAGATCGATGTTATTACAATGGGGTTTGCTAGGGGTTCTCCCCATAGTGTTCTCCTGGCGTTCTCCCAGTCTTACGTAGAACATGATTTAAGAAAAAATAAAATTGTAATAGTTTTTTTCTTATTAATTTTATTAGTTAATATTTAAGTTCTAATGCTTTAAAACTTGTTTTTGGATTCAAAACTAAAACCTAAAGGTGAAAGGTTAACCCTTTAGGGATGGTATCACCCAAAATGAATGTGATCATTCTAAATTTGATGCTAATGCCTCAATTTTGGTGCTAATGCCTCACAAATTTGGTGCTAATGCCTCAAATTTGATGCTAATGCCTAAAAAAATGATGGTAGAGGCCACTACAATTTTATTTTTTTCTTAAATCATGTTTTACGTGTAGCTGGGAGAACACCAGGAGAACCTACGGGGAGAACCCCTAACATTTTCCTATTACAATATATATATATATATATATATATATATATAAAGATAAAATATTAAACTAATATATAAAAAATAAAAATGGAAAAACTTCACAAAAGACCCCTAAACTTGGATGCATTTTGAGAAGACCCTCCAAAATAAAATCAAAATACCCTCCAATTAATGGGGAGATTGTATCAAATTAGAAGTTCGGGAGGGTGAAGTTAATTTGGAATTTTATAAATTTTGAAGGGGGTATAAAGGCCAGTTTATTCATTTTTCGTATGTTTTAATGCCCAGTGTGGAGATTGTATCAAATTAGAAGTTCAAGATCGATGGTGAAATTGAGAGTTTTTAAACTTTGAAGGATCATGTCAAAACGCGTGAAAGTTCAAGAGGTTTTATGAAGTTTCTCCAAATAAAAATATTGATATATTGTTTAAAAGATATCAACAATTTCAGCCAAAAATAATTCAAAATTCCTATGAGCACTAAAATTTTTAATTCTATCCCGATCATTGTGTCAACGAATTTAGTCTAAGAATACAACTTTATTCTCTATATATACTCTCACATCTTTTCCCTAATTTTCATACAAAATTCTGAGTCAAAATCAAATTAAGTTTCCTGCTGAACTTTCCTCTGTACGTGCCTTCAATTCAAATACTTGTAATCCCGAAGGATTTATTTTTCCTTTTTCCTTTATTTTTTCTTTTTTCTTTTTCCTTTTTACTTACTTAATTGTCTGTTAAACAATTACAGTTGTAATTCTTTGCTTTTGTTTTGAGGAAAAGAATCACATGCAACTTTGTTGAGCGGATTCAATTCCCTCGACACAAGTTAATTATAAGCGAAAAAAAAAAGAAAAAAAAAGGGAACAAAATCCTTTGCGTAGGACAAAATTAGTGTCAAGGAGTGATCGGAGCTAGTCCATCTCCAAAGAAAGAAATAAAGAATTTAGATATCCGATTACATTTGCCTTTGAGCCTCTTATACAAAAACTCCAAATAAACTAACCTGTTTATTACAAATGAGCGTCAATCCAACGATCCAATTGTTGATAATTCACTTGATTATGATCTACACTCTTATTTTAGTTGGATTACATACTTAGACCCATTACAATTAGATAGATATATAGGTGGCTTTTAAAACTATCATTAAATTTAAGATGAATGATTATTAAATTTTTAATTCAATGATGATTTTAAATGCCATCTATATAGGTGTAGAGAAGTAGGTACAAAGAAGTGAGAGTATGCGTACTAGACTGTTATATATCTCTTTTGAAAGAGAATTTATAAAATTCATTCTTTCAACCATCTCCATATAGTGAAAGGATCAATCCATCATTGAATTTATGTGGGATTTACATGAGTCCACAAATCTAATAGTTGATTTATTGAATTTGCAAAAATATATGATTAAAATAAGATTGAAAGATGGTTGTGTAACATGTTTTTTTAAAAAATTAAATGATATCTTTATCGAGTTTAGCAAGAGCTTTGCTTCTTGCTTTTCAACATAAAGACCAAAATGAGCAAGTGTAACTATCTTCAAATGATCAAAGGCAAATTGAATTCTAAATCCTCTGAATTTTGAGGTTTCCAAGCTTGCCCACCGGTCGAAAAGATCATATATGGTGATATATATCCACAACTTTTGTACCATGTGTTTATTAATATTGAGTGCTTTATTGATCATGTGATTGATGTCTGTCGTCCCAGGCCACTCAAATGTACGTTTGCTGTCAAAGAAGTCATGCTTATGAGGCAAATATGGCATTACTGTCAAATGCTTTGTCCCATGACTCAATAGGTCGCCAAACAAACCCAGATAACCCTCTTTATTTTTCACTTCTCAGCCAGCACCAAATTAATACAACTTCTGGTTTGGTCAAATTGTTGCTGCTCATGAGACAAGATGAACTTTATAAGCTTATTCAAAAGCATGTCATGGTGAAGGTGTACATAAACATTGGATTTGGGGGAGAATTTATTTTGGGCCAATTTTAGCTTGTTTTAATGTTTTATTTCTGTATAAAACCATGTGCTGGTTTCCTATTTATTAATTTGTTGACGACGAATAAATTAAGTCTCCTACTTTTTCCTCTTTTTATTTATTTTCTTCCTATTTCTCAAACGGGAAGGAATTACAAGAAATTTTTTTAGCTAACGTGCGTTTTATTTAGTTTATTGATTTTTTTTTTCCAATTATATATTTTTAAGTTAATATGAATCGCGTTTCAAATAATTAGGTGATGAAGAAGTTTTTCTCAATATTGAGTTAAAAAACTAAGTCTATTAAACTGATCACATATGTATTTACTATTTAGAGTAATGATTTTGGTGTGTGTTTTTTAAGCAAGAATCACTTAAAACTGCATGTGAGAATCACATTTTCGAAGAACAAATATCAATTTTATAAATTGGAATAAAGAAATTTCTTACAACTGATCAAGTTAGATGAGAACTTTTTCTGTAAGCGACTTTTGCAAATATGCCTTAATTAACTCTATTTTCGTCCCTCTTCCTCAATTTTTGTAATCTAAACTAAGAACACTCGGTGAGTGGATGAGATAAATGGTTAATGATTCAACTACTGGTGAGAGTAGATTGACTGGGTATGGATCCTAACCTTCATTCTTTTTTTCCTGTCTCTATGAGATTTGAGCTTGTTAAAACAGAATATTGACCAGCGTTTGCCTTTGTAAGGGATATTTTTTGGCAAGGGAAAAAATGTCGATGATATGAAGATGTTGAGATGGATGAATTATGAGTGTAGAGTTAGCCCACCTAGCTAGTCTGAAGAATGTGAGGGTCTACAGAGATGTTCTAATCAAGCTGTTACTTTACGTAGGCTATCTTTAAGTAGTACATCTACTCAGTGTGTCCACTCTTTGCTTTTTATGTTTTCAATCTATCTTTAGAAGGCTATTGTTTTTTATGCATGATCAGCTGCAGAGTATTTTTAGTTTGTTGACATTTATCTTTCATGCGAAGTGCCTTATCATAGTGAGAATTTGAACTTTTCTTAGATACTCCAGTTGCTTCCTCATGCCTCTCATTTCCCTTGTTCTTGACATTTGAACTGTAGACACGTCCTCATGCAACTGTCGAAGTGGAAATATCAGAAGATATGCAGCTGGTACATTTTGACTTCAACAGGTAAATGAGGCCTGGGAGCATCCTAAATTCCATGCAATTTCATCTCCCATGAATCAATTGATCTGCCTGCTACATTTATACGCCATTTTGTAGCGGGGATGTTGAATGCTGGGACAGTCCCCACTAGACTTTGGAAAGAAGGAAAATAAGAGGGGGTTGGGGGGAGTCCTCCATGTGCATATACTTAAATACTGTGCACATACTTAAATACTGTGCTCCAGTTGGCAACCAACCAAGCATATTCTCCAGAAACTGATTTTGTTTTTTTTTTTTTTTTTTTCTTTCCAGATATTCAAATTCTTGTATGTAATGGTTGTTAACAATTTCATTTTATTTAGTCGTATTTGCAGCACCCCATTTGAGCTCCATGATGATAACTACGTTCTAAAGGCAATGAAATTTTGTGAACGACCACAGGGTGATGATATGGCACACAATTTTACTTCAGATGGAGGTGAAGGTTCTAGCATGTCAGGCATGTATCAACCACAGCTCCCACTTCCTCCAGTGTCAAACATAGTGGTTAGGCCTCCCCCCTCACCGCCTATTCCCGGAATACTCAAAGCACGTGTCAAGCATGAACATTAATCAGCAAGATCAAACTTGAACATCTCACCGGCCATGAACAATACTCCCAGGTTTTCTGTATATTTTTGTATAATTTGCCGGCACTGGCATAGGTCCCCGACGATTCCCCTGACCTCTAGATTGCTTCATTCTGGATATAATCTAAAGTACAAGCAGATCAGTTCATTTCTTTAGAAACTTTTTAGGGGTATTGGTTCCGGCAATTTCTTTGCTTTACATGTCCATATCAGGCCATTGTAATTGTTTGCCATATTCTTATTCCTGCTTTTTAGCCTCCAATGTAGAAGAAATGGGAGTGTGTTAGAGTGTAGAGGATTGTTCAGCTCCATAGAAATTTATAGAATCACTTCAGAAATTGGACTCCCATGTTTCTTGTATTGCATTTATCTTTATTCTCGGTCATTGAGACCATGTTTTTGACAAATCGCTGTATAAAGACTATGAGAAATACAAAATTTCTCTCTCCTTGTGCGAACATGTTAGAAAAAACTAATAACGATCTTTTTTTTTAGTCATGGAATATGATTGTTTAATTAAGTGATTTAGCCAATCATATTTATTTTTGAAAGCAATTTTTCAAAAGATCATTTGAACTTGACAAGAAGCATTTTTTTTTTTTTTTTGAAATGATACTCGAAACTTCATTAATGAAAACAGAAACACATGTACAAAACAGAACACATGCTCAAACAGATACAGTTTCGCTCAAACTCAGAGGATACTCCTCTCTCCATACTCTATTCTCACCAGACACCACCGCCATTCTTGAGAGCCTATGCGCAGTTGAGTTGGCTGTGCGTCGGACGTGCTGGACCCTCCAAGAAGGGACATGAGAAAGTAAGGATTTTGCATCATTTAAAACCTGCCCATAAGTACCTCTGCAAATACCATCTTTACCAAAATGTTGGACCACATCACGAGCATCACCCTCCAAAATTATGCATTGAAATTGAAGCTTGCAACTGAGATCAATTGCTGTTCATGCTGCCAACGCTTCTGCGATTGCTGGATCGCTAATATATGGCCTTGTCGCACATTGCATCACCATTGCCTGACCGTTTGAATCTCTTGCTATAATACCCAGTCCAATTCTGTTTCTGGCCTTATCAACTGCTGCATCCCGATTAACTTTGATGCTCCCAATAGGTGGTTTCTGCCATACTTCATGTACAGAGGCAGTAGATATAGAATCATTCCTATGCAGCCGTAACTCAGCTTGGTTGTAAGCCTCTATTTGCTCATGAGCTGTATGGACCAGTGCATCAGGGGGAGTGAATTCACCATCAAAAACAAACTTATTCCTTCTTAACCAGATAAGCCTTGCCACTGTAACCATTTCTTGCATCTCTTCCATCGACAGCCATTCCATAAGATTGCCAATAAGAGCACTGAAATCATTCATCTCACTTGCACATTTTTGTAGCTTTCCGGAACACTTAGTCCAAACATCTTTGGCCGAGGAGCTATTCCATAACGCATGATCGATCGTCTCAGGTACTAATTTGCAAATGGGACACAATGGATCAGTCAGTACATGTTTACGAACAAGGTGCTCCTTTGTTGGCAGAATATTCATATAAGCCTTCCACACAAAAATTTTGACAACTCTGCTCCCCTTTATAGCCCAGATATTATTCCAGTGTTGTTTTAATTCATGCTTATTCGAACAGCTCTCCTGATCAGCTGCAAATTTCTCCTTTGTAAGATGATAGCCACTCTTTATCGTATAGTCCCCACTGGCCATACCCATCCAGGCTCTTTGATCTTTGTTTCGGATAGGACAAACAGCAATACTGCAGATTTTCATTGCCTCTTCAGGAGTAAAAACCTCATGTATCAGATCAGTCTTCCACCAATTTGTATCCGTGTCCAGAAGCTCACTCACTTTGGCAGATCCATCCAATATGTTGACTGGGGATTGAATAGAAAAAGGAGCTGGTTGTGGAAGCCATTTCTCACCCCATATATTAATAGACTGCCCATCTCCCACTCTCCAGAGAAGCCCCTCCTGTAGCAGTTTTTTGGAATTCCAGATACTTCTCCATGCATAAGACAGTTTTCTCCCTAGATCCGCCTCCAAAAACGTCCCGTTAGGGTAGTATTTTCCCCTAAGGACTTTTGATACCAACGATTCCGGGTCTTGTAAGAGTCTCCATCCTTGTTTTGCAAGTAAGGCCATGTTAAAACATTCCAAATCCTGATAACCAAGTCCTCCACTATCCTTTGGCAATCCCATTTTCTTCCAACTCAGCCAAGCCATTCTAGATTTTTTTGTCTTTTTTCCCCCACCAAAACTGTGCCATCATGGAATTAATGTCTTTGCATAGTGTTTTAGGAAGCTGAAATACACTCATTGTTTAAGTAGGGATTGCTTGTACTACCGCCTTCAAGAGCACTTCCTTCCCCGCTTGTGACAAAATCTTTTCTTTCCAACCATTGATGTGTTCCCATATTTTGCCTTTGATTCCATTAAAAGAACTAATTCTAGATCTACCAATAAGAGATGGTAACCCCAAGTATTTCTCATAGCGAGTTGTAGACCCCACTCCCGCAACCACTTTTATATGGGCTTTTGTCGCAGATTTTGTATTCTTGCTGAAAAATATGGAGATCTTCTCTTTGTTCAACTTTTGTCCGAACGCATGTTCATACATTTCCAAAATTTCTTGCAAGTAGATCCATTCGAAAATTGTGTCCCTGCAGAATAAGAGTCTATCACCCGCAAAGAACAGATGATTTAATCTTATTCCTCCCCTAGAGAGTGGTAACCCCGTAATCCGCCCTTCAAAGTCTGCCTTGTTCAACAAATGACTCAACCCTTCCGCACATAAAATAAACAAATAAGGTGACAATGGATCATCTTGTCTTATGCCCCTTGATGGAGTGAACCTACCATAAGGTGTCCCATTAACCAACACCGAATAAGATACAGTACACACACACATCATGATCAAATGAATTCATCTCAGCTCAAACCCCAACTTCCCCATGATGGCCTTAAGAAAATCCCACTCCACCCTATCGTAGGCTTTACTTATGTCTAGCTTCAATGCCATATAACCCTTTTTCCCAGTCATCCTCGTGTCCATTGTATGTAATGCCTCAAATGCAGCTAGGATATTATCAGTTATTAACTGCCCAGGGATAAAAGCACTTTGACTAGGGGAAATAATCAATGGCAATACTCTCTTTAGCCTATTCGCAAGCACTTTTGCAATAAGTTTGTACAAAACATTGTAAAGGCTAATAGGCTGAAATTTTGTAACATAAGTGGGGTTCTTTTTCTTTGGAATCAAAACCAGATAAATTTCATTTAAAGAAGAAGCAAATGTACCATGATTTAAGAAGTCAAGCACTGCATTGCACACCTCATTACGAGTTGTCGCCCATGATTTTTGATAGAAGCTTGCAGAAAAACCGTCCGGACCCGGAGACTTAAGCGGATGCATCTGCGCCAAGGCTCCCTCCACCTCAGCAGCTGTGAATGTTTTGAGCAAATTGGTATTCATCACGGTTGAGACCCTGCTGTCTAGCCCATCCAAGCAAGTTGCTACACCAATTGCTCCTTCTGACATAAAAAGGTTTTGATAAAACCGTAGAAAGGCTTGACCCACCTCCTTTTGTTTCTTCCACTCCCTGCCCTCCATATCCTTAATAAGCCTAATGTGGTTTGTCTTTTTCCTTTGAGTAGCCCATGCATGGAAAAAAGGGGTATTACAGTCCCCATATTGGAACCAGTTCTGTTTAGCTCTTTGCTTCCACTTGACATCCTCTTGCTCCAACATGTAGTCTATCTCACCCTCCAACACCTTTATTTCTTCCCTGTTCTCCGGCCCCTAAAGAAGCATGACTACTTGACAAGAAGCATTGTTATCTAATGATGCACATTCATTTAATTATTAATAAGGGTTCGAAAAACTATAGTTAAAAGTATTTGATTCGACATGGAATCCAAAATTTATTTACTTGTGATAACTCCATCTATTGCCTTTTTATCTTAATTCAATAAGAGTAAAAACTATTGCGGAAACTCAATAGTTACAATGGACGTATCTTCACATAAGATACGGGTTACAATGGTCAACAGGGTTTTTTTTTTTTGAACACTAGTCGACAGGGTTTTAATTTGAAGTATATGTGCTGGACATGCAAATTAAAGCTGTATATTCTCTTTTTTCCTTTTCAATTATATATTTTGAAAAATACTAGAATTACAATTTTTTTTATAACTTGTTGCCATGTGTCAAAATTAATGTGATTGGATGGTGTTAAATTTTTTTAGTGGCTAATGAATTTTCAATTATGTGTTGACATGGTTCAATAAGTTGTAAAAATTGTAAAATACTCACATATTTTTAAGTTAATATGAAGCGTGTTTCAAGTAAATAAGTGATGAACAAAGTTTTCTTTTAAATTTGGTTGAAGAAATTTTTTTTAACCTAATCTATGAAACTGATATCTTTAGAACATGCAAAAAAATGTATGTGAAAATTCTACATTAAAAAAAAAAAAAAAATTGTGCTTCAATTCCAATAATAGTTATTTATTTTCTTAATGGAATAGTACCCATTCGCAAACCATTTCTTAATGGAATAGGAAAAAAAAATTGTGCTTCAATTCCAATAATAGTTATTTATTTTCTTAATGGAATAGTACCCATTCGCAAACCAAACAGGGCATTAAAGTTAAAAGTTAAAATAATGAGACACAATAGATGAGCGATCATTAATAGATTAATCACAAAAATATGGTGAAATCCTGCATTTAATTCTCGTAATTAACAAAAAAAAAATGATAAATACTTGAATACAAACAGTTTCTTATATTGCATGACTATGTCATGACTTCATACCTATATCATATATATATCATGAATTTTATTACAAGTGGATGCTGTAAACATATATATAATAATTAGCACAATGAGTACTCACAATTAACTTCAAAGATGCATAAAATAAGACAAACAAATACACAAGAGATAAGCATACATGCATGAAAATAGACGTTTAACAATTTTGACATCTATTTATAGTAGACTAGATGTAACTGCTTTACCTTTCTTTAGTACTGAAGCTTCTCTCAAACATTTCTCAATAAGACTAGATTTTGCAGATTTTATGCGCTTGACTTTCCTTGTCAATTTTTCAAGTTGATCTAAAACATCATCAACTTCCTTTTCAACATAACGACCAAAATAAGCATCTGTGACTCTCTTCAAACGATCAAAGGCAAAATCAATTTGAAATCCTTCAAGTCGCAAGATTTTCAAGCATGTCCACCACTCGAGAAGTATATCGTGAGTGATATCCACAACCATGGTGTTTCTCATGTGATCTATGCACTTACTCAGCATGCAAACATAAAGCGATTTGAACTTACGAGTACTTAATGTGGATTGGGCACCGATATCCCCATGCTTAGAAAGCAAGTGGTTTAAGATAGGAGCTAACTTACGAGTAGTCATGTAATCCCCAACATTGACAACGGCCTCTTTGTTTTCATGATCAGAAAGATCCCAAGGATAACGAAACTTGTCATTGGAGAGCCCAGAATGATTCAGAAACTTCATGAATTGTTTGTAAGCCTTGTCAGAAAACATTATAATTTCCTCATGGTCATAAGCTTCTATCTTTTGGGCAGTAATTGTTTTCTTTATTCTATCCGTTAAGAGATTCTTTTCCTTTTCCTCATCTTCACTCAAAGTATACGTACTTAAATAATCGCTCCAGGTTAAAGTCGGCTCGAGTTGTTTTTTATCTTTCTTTTGCATCATCTCTTTTGCCGCGTCTTTGGTGACAACCTTACCAAATTGTCCAAGAGGATTCCTCAACTCTACATCTCCATATTCCCCATTTAGTGATGATACCACCTACAATTGTAAAATGAAAATCTTGATATATAAAACTATTTAACTCAAATGACACAATTAAACATGTATTGGAATTAAAAGAGCTTAATTAATTACCTGTGAGATGAAACATTTAAGTTCAGCAACAAAAGGACATTGTGGGCAATAATAAATGGGTAAGAATGGGTCTACTCTTTGTTCCTCACAAGCATCACAATAAAATTCGTCTGGCTCGCAATCCTCTTCATCTTCAGGGGGAGAAGAAGTAAGGATAAGGGGATGTATAACGTGGGATTTGTGTTGAATGGTATATGGTAATGGACCACAGCTAAGATGGAGATTGAAATCACAATCTACCTGTAGACAACGGAAACCGCCATATGATTCACAAGTACTAGATTTGTTGCAAGCGCTGCATTCGATCAGTTTATCATCTCTATTATTCTTTCTAATATTGTGGTTGAGTATTCGAAGAAGGTGATCGTGGCCTTCGTATGTTATGGCAGGCATTATCACACTAGCGCATTGGTCGTCCAAGCAAAAGCTAGTCTTCGTATTGTTACAGTGCTCACAAAAGTAGGCGAAGCAGATGGAGCAATTTTTCCCGTAGAAATAATTGCGACAGGCATTGCATTTAACAAGATCATCATCATCATCATCCTTGAAGCGTTTTAGGGTGAGAGGGTGGTATGGATGAAAGGGATGGAAAATCTCTTCTGGCAAGTCGTTCAAACACCAGGGATGGAGAAAGAAGCCACATAGGAGGCAACCATAGGTCTTCGGGTCCGAGCACCATCCTCCACCAATGTGACAGCGAATGCGGTCGGTAGGAATCTTCTCTAAGAGCAGCAATGGATGCTCATGTGTACCAACAACAACTGCCTCCTCCTCCCCTTCTTCTATCGCTGCAGGCCTTATCAAAGCGCACTTAACATCAAGGTTGACGTGGCACTTGTCGCAGCGGTAGGCGAAGTCTCCCCAGCAAATTTGGCGACAAGCATTACACTCCTCATACCTGCTGTATTCTGTGTGTACTAGGGAAAGAGGATGTGGGTGAAGGGGGTTGTGCAACTCCTGCGGTAGCTTCGCACATGATTCGTGCAGGTTGAACCCTCTACAATCAGATTCCCTGCAACTGTAGATCATCACACCTTCATCGCACCATTCATAGCATGCTTTGCATAAAACCCTATCTTCTCTCTTCTTTTCACTCAGCGATAGCACATGCCGGTGAAGGGAATGATTAATGATCTCCATATCTCTGTGTCTTTCTCTCTAGGTATGTTTTACCCAAATCACTAAAGAGAATATGTATATATATACTATGCGTTGGCGCGCGTCGAGATCTACAATTGAGAGCGAGAGAAAGAGACCAGAATGATTTAACAGGGACGTTACCATTGGCTTGGCCCCTCCGGAAAAAAAGATTCGTGGCAAAATAGGTGTACTTGGTCGATCCCTCTTTTAATTCTTTTAGAACCTTATTTTTTATTTTTTTTATAATATTTATGAAGTATAATCTTGATGGATCCTTGTGTTAGGGGGACTTGGATCCTTTCTATTTTAAATGAAATGGAGAGGAACAAGTTAGTTATTTTTAAGGGGTAATTTTGTCATTTTAAAGCTTTCTGTTTTTTATTTGGACAAAAATGCCATTTAAAAGCAACTAACTTGTTCCGATCCTTCTCCGTGGTGGGGCTGGGTCATTCTAGTTAAATGTTATCATAGTTATGCTCATGTAGGATAGTAATTAAGTTAGTCACTCTCTCATGTCCTTTTGATTAGAAAAAATAAAATAAATAAAATAATGATATACCATTAATAAAAGTAACAATTTCAGCCAAAAATAATTCAAAATTGTGAATTTTTTTTTTACTTAATTGTCTATTAATTAAATAAAGTTGTGATTCTTTCCTCCTCTTTTGAGGAAAAGAATCACAACTTGTTGAGTGGATTCTAATCCCTCGCGCGACTCAAGTTATATGACAAAAAGCAACAAAATCCTTTGCGTAAGACATAATCAATCAGAGAGTCAATACTTTATCTAACATCGTGAAATCATTCAATAGAAAAAAATGTGATCAACGCTGAAAAGAAATTTGCTTGCGGAAGACAAATTTAGTGTAAATGACTTTTCTATTTCTGTATAATTTTCTAATGTAATTTGATGGTAAGTGCTGTTTGTGAAAATGTATATATGAACAAAACTGATGATATGGGTGACTGATTTGAGCTGAGATGGTCAGTTTCAAAAGGAAAAATCAGAGGGAAAATAGAATTTTGATTGGCCTAATTTGGTCCATTTATAATAAACTACAAAACAACTTGCACCTTGTGTAACCAACTGAATTAACCTATTTATTACAAATAGGCTTCAGCCCAACAATATTTTAACTGCTCATAATCCACTTGTTTATCTACACTCCAATCTTAGCAAGGGTTAGGATCCTGCCCTTGGACCGTACCGGATCTCAATTGTGTTAGGGTGAGTGATATTTGAAGAGTCTTTTAGGGATATTGGTTCTGGCAAATTTTTTGCTTTACATGTTCATCTCGAGCCATTGTAATTGTTATCCCCATATTCTTATTCCTGCCTTTTAGCCTCCAATGTAGAAGAAATGGGAGCGTGTTAGAGTGTAAATGATTGTTGAGCTCCATATAAATTTATAGAATTAGTTCAAAAATTGGACTCCCCTATTTCTTGTATTGGATTTATGTCTATTCTTGGTCATTGATGTCATTTTCATACCGTTATAATCAAAATGATTTGATTATCATCAAACCTAATAAGTTCATTATAAAAGGTAATTATTTTATAAGGAATATAAATCTAATATGGAATCGTATCATATATTCTAACAAGTAATACAATAAGTAGCAAATATATAACTTCTTGATTCATAAGACAAACTAATATAAAAGACCAAAACATACATGCATAGAAATAGACGTTTAACAATGTTGACATCTATAGTATCCTAGACGTAAATGCTTTACCTTAATTTCCTTAGTACAGAGGCTTCTCTCAAATATTCCTTAATTAGCAGAGATTTTGTAGATTTTATGCGCTCGCTTTTTCCTTGCAAGTGCTTGAAGCTTTTCAATATCTCTATCCAGTTGATCAACAGCATTGTCAACTTTCTTTTCAAACATATTATTAAGGTGGTAGTTGAGTTAGTAAAGCAGCAGATGATAAGGTTCAATTTCCTCCCTCCTTTTTTCTTAGTGGTCACGGGTTCGAACTAGATACTACTAAGAAGGGGTTTTATCAACTAGCATTTTGGTAGAGTTGTAGTGATGAACTTGCCTTCACAGGTAGTAGCTATGGCTCAAACCAAATATTCTACAGTAGATTGGAACCTCGATGATCACACCCAATGAGAGAAATTACATTGGTTGTCCATTCCCGTTGTTTCGCTTAGAAAAAAAGAGGGTAAAGTCCACATTTCCCCCTCAAACTACCATCCAATTATCCACCTCAAACTTTCAATTGTGATAATGTCTCCCTCCAAACTATTAAAATATTGTCAATGTCCCTCCTAAAGCTAGCAAAAAGATAAAAATATTCATATATATATATTTCTCAATAAGACAAAAATACCCCTATATGCAATCTCAAGGTTGAAACTGGAACTTATGATGTAGCTCCTATTTTTTTTTTGAAAAATTTGAACTTCTTTTTGGCAGCAACAATATGATGAGAAAAACATCCGGCGCAGGGTGTATGACGCCCTGAATGTTCTCATGGCGATGGATATTATATCCAAAGATAAAAAAGAGATACAATGGAAAGGTCTACCTCGTACTAGCCTGAATGATATTGAAGAATTAAAGGTCTGACTGCAGCTTGTGTTTTCATTTCCTGTATGTATTAAATGGATTTTTCTGTAATCGCTGCCCTAGATTTAATTTGAGCTTTAAATTTAATGGATGCAGACCGAGCGTCATGGACTCAGAAATAGAATTGAAAAGAAATCAGCATATTTGCAAGAACTGGAGGAACAAGTATGGATATCTATTCATACTCTCTATCTGTTATGTATATCATCACTTTGGCTTGAATTTGTTCTTTGCATAATGCTTTATTTGGCAACTTTTGACTTTTGTGTTTTTATTTTTATATTTTTAACTATGTCTAGTTCTGTAATAAAGTAACCCCCCTCACCCCACCCCCTAAAAAAAAAAAAAAATCAGAACCTGATTCTAGGTACTGATTATGTCTGTTCTCTAACTTCTTATCTCCTTCCATCAAGTTCATAGGTCTTCAGAACCTGATAGAACGAAATGAGCAATTGTACAGCTCTGGAGATGCTCCTAGCAGGGGTGTGGCTTTACCTTTTATTCTGGTTCAGGTAGATTTCTTCTCATTATTTTCCTTGTATTATAATTTATCTGTTCTGTGAGTAGATTTGAAAGTTGCTATAGTTTGAAGTTTTGCCATGAATGACTTCTCCAAATTTGTATAATAGATGCTACTCAAGGTTTAGGTGTAGTTTGGCCAATAAGCTTTTGCTCCAGTGGTACTTCTTCCCCTATGAGAATGGGGTGGGTGGGCACTGGGTGTGTAACTAAATGATCAGAAAAAGAAAGAAAGCATTTAAGTGTAATTTGGTTGGTGCAGTGTCTGTCAGTGGTTGCTTGGCTTGACTCATGAATTGTATTTGATTCATGAAATAATGATATCAGACATGTCAACCTTCTTGCTATTCATGGATGAGTTTTTAGTTTGCTGATTTATTTGGATCATTGCCTGACATAACTTACCGGCGTATTCTGGAAAAATTAGAAGAGCCATAGTTTTACTTTTACCCTCTTGCTACTAAGGCTGTATATCAGGCTTACCTTTCAAGTACTTTGTTCTGGTTATTATTTCACTCCAGTTTTCAACCAAGATTGGGTGTGCTGCTAAGGTTTAAACATTTTTTTCCTTGATTTTCTTATTCTGTTTAAACTGATGTTTTATGTACAGATTGATGCAACTCTTTTTTTTTTTTTTTTTTGGATAAGTAGTAACCAGTCTTATTAAAAAGTTTCAACTCATTTATGTGGTCTGTTGTACCTTGAGCGTTTTCTTGTTGGTGCTACAGGGATTTAAAACTACCATATTGTGATCTAAAATTTCAAATTTTCTTTTGTGGTAATATTTTTAATCACAATATAAGTTGATGACAGATCATGTTGTTGTTATCATGGACACAGGACATAGCATAAGTCTTTTTCGAGCCTAATTTCTAACGTTTGGCGTTTTGTGACTTTAAACCTAACCACACTTATTCTTATCATGTTATTTATATTTAATACTTTATTATTATTTCTCAACATATTGTAGAGTAAAGAACACAAATTAAATCCAATTGAGTTATGCTCCATACCACACAAATATCCCGCAAAGCTTAATGTGGCAGCAGGGTTTAGTAGCCCTTGGATAAGCCATTGTTAATGAAAAAATCTAATGGTTTTTAGATCTTGTAGCTTTGTAAGATATTTATGAGATGTTAATTTGTACGGATTATATAATTATACTTCAGTCAATTGATTTGATCCATTGATTCAAACTGCAGTTGGAACCATGTAGTTAAATTGATCATGACTGAGCTAGTGTTTTTCTTTTAATCAAATTTGGGAAATGATTGGTTCAATGTAAATCTGAAATAAATGGAATCAAGTCTAATTGATCTAAATCATGATGGCAATTTAGTTCTAACTTATTTTGTAATCTAAACTGAGAACACTCGGTGAGTGGATGAGATAAATAGTTAATGATTCAAATACTGGTGAGAGTAGATTGACTGGGTATGGATCCTAACCTTCATTCTTTTTTTCCTGTCTCTATGGGATTCGAGCTTGTTAAAACAGAATATTGACCAGCGTTTGCCTTTGTAAGGGATATTTTTTGGCAAGGGAAAAAATGGCGATGATATGAAGATGTTGAGATGGATGAATTATGAGTGTAGAGTTGGGCCACCTAGTCTGAAGAAAGTGAGGGTCTACAGAGATCGATGTTCTAATCAAAGCTGTTACTTTGCGTAGGCTATCTTTAAGTACTTCATCTACTCAGTGTGTTCACTCTTTGCATTTTCCGTTTTCAATCTTTAGAAGGCTCTTGTTTTTATGCATGATCAGCTGAAGAGTATTTGTAGCTTGTTGACATTTATCTTTCATGCGAAGTGCCTTATCATAGTGAGAATTTGAAAATATGCGAAGTGCCTTATCACAGCTCCTTCTTCCTCCAGCGTCGAACACGGCGGTTAGGCCTCCCACCTCACCGCCTATTCCCGGAATACTCAAAGCACATGTCAAGCATGAGCATTAATCAGCAAGATCAAACTTGAACCATCTCACCGGCCATGAACAATACTCTCAGCTTAATTGTCTGTATATTTTTGTATAATTTGCCGGTGCTGCATAGGTCCCCGACGATTCCCCTGACCTCATTAGATTGCCTCATTCTGGATATAATCTAAAGTACAAGCAGATGAGTCCATTTCTTTAGAAACTTTTTAGGGGTATTGGTTCTGGCAATTTATTTGCTTTACATGTCTATCTCAGGCCATTGTAATTGTTTGCCATATTCTTATTCCTGCCTTTTAGCCTCCAATGTAGAAGAAATGGGAGTGTGCTAAGAGTGTAGAGGATTGTTCTGCTCCATAGAAATTTATAGAATCACTTCAGAAATTGGACTCTCATGTTTCTTGTATTGCATTTATCTCTATTCTTGGTCATTGAGACCATGTTTTCGACAAATCGCCATATAAAGACCATGAGAAATACAAAATTGATTTGGTCACTACTTTGGTCGCACATCGCCGTATAAAAAGCTTTTAAAAAATTAAATAATATCACGAATTGGACCTTACTAATTTGATAATTGACCAATAATATCTTTATAGCAACATTTTCCATATATATCATTTTCAGGTCAAACTCATTCAACAAGAGCATATGTAATTTCGAAAAATCTCGTGAATCAAGTAGTTTTTAAAGTTGCCTTCAAGGGGTTGTAGTTCAGTCGAATTGAAACCACTCTTCATGAAGTAGTAATTATTAGTTCAAATCCCTATTTATTTTTTCCTCTCTTTATGCGAACATATAAAACAATAAAAAAATAAAACTAATAATGATCATATGTTTAATTAAGTGATTTAGTCAACCATATTTGTTTTTTAAAGAATTTTTCAAAAGATCATCTGACCTTGACAGGACGCATTGTTATGATGCCATGATTTAATGATTGATTAAGGGCTCAAAAAACTAACGTTAAAAGAATATTTGATTCAACATGGTATCCAAAATTTATTTTACTTGTGATAACTCCATCCATCAACTTTTTGTCCTAATTAATCAAAAAGAGTAAAGCAATATATATATATATATATATATATATATATATGGATTGATTATGCATCAACTCATAGTGATGATTGCATTTCTAAAACAAAAAAAAAGATCCTAGTAGCTGTAGGTTACTGTTTCAACCTTTTTATATATTAATTATTATTATAAGTTTTGGTTTTAACTTTGAAATCAATCTTCAACAATAAGGGAATTAGTTCAATAAAAAAACACCCGACAAAAAAACTCTCCCTTCTCTCCCCTGAAGACTTCATCTTCGACCAAGCTTCAGGAGGAGGGAAAACCTCCTGGTTTCTCTCCTCCTCCCCCCTCCTTTTGTAATGGCCATCTTTTTCTGCTGAGTTTCTCTATTTTTGAGAGAACTTTTAATTTAGAGGTTTCTCTAGATCTATCGTGGATCCTCAAAGTACAATAGAAACTATGGATAGCCTTCCTCCGCCTTTCCCCTGCCTTGGACCGTCTTCTCCATCGCCAAAATGGCCGAATCTGTGTAGGCTTGAAGACTGGTTTTTTTCAAGTCCGATCTACTCCTCTCCATCAGCCCAAGCCAAACACGTGCCTCTCATCCATCACCACCGACGCTCCAGCTTCTTGGTGAACTCTTCAGTGGCGCCTTTCGACCTCCACGCGTCGGAGCGTGGTGCACACGCTCCTGCGAGTGGATCTAACATGCCGGCACATGGGTCCCACGCGTTGGCTAGAGTCCACCAATGTCCCCCTCCGTTGTAGCTAGTGTGTTTTGAGCTTTTTCCTTTTATGTTATGTAACTTTTTGTAATTTTCTGTGGCTTTATAACTTTGTTGTTAACCCATTCTGTTTAGTCTTTAGATGCTTTGGAGTTGATTTTCTTTTTCTTTATTTTTGGTTTCCTTTTGGAAGCTCTTTTTTCATAGTTACTTCATATCTAAACTTCCATGGCTTTTTTCGGACGCCTGTTTAGATGTTTGAACGGGGTCTTCGAACTCCCAATGGTAGTATCCATTATAGTATGCGCCACGGCAAGAGTTTTTCTCAAACGGCATTCGCATAATTCTTTTTCACTCATGGCATCTGAAAACTCTTTTGATTGAGCTTTAGCAAGCTACTGCACTGTATTTTCTTTCTGAATGAAGTTTGGTTCGTTACAAAATAAATAAATAAATCTTCAACAATAAGATTTGATAGATCAACTTACTTACCTCTCTAGAGATGACGCAAGAAATTCCGCCACAAACATTATATTCCTTGCAATATAATAAACGGGTTAACAACTGTCAACATGGTTTTAATTTGAAGTATATGTGCTTCTTGGAGATGCAAATTAAAGCTGTATACTCTTTTTCTTTTTCAATTATATATTTTGAAAAATACTAGAATTACATTTTTTTTAATAACTCATTTATAACTTGTTGCCATGTGTCAAAATATGATTGGATGGTGTTAAATTTTTTTAGTGACTAATGTGTTTTCAATTATGTGCTAACACATGTCAATAAGTTGTAAAAATTAGAAAATAGTTGTTGGTGTAGCATTAATACTCATATATTTTTAAGTTAGGGGAAATTACCTTTTACCCTCCTGAAGTATCTACCGATTTTCACTTTTGCCTCCAAAGTTTAAAAAGTGACACTTAACCCCTCCAAACTTTCAAATTGTGACAATTTAACCCATTTAGCATTTTTATTCCCAAAATGCCCTCATCATATTTTTTTTAAAAAAAAAAAAAATCCAAACGGGGTGGCCGGCCACCACCTATGGGGTGTTTGGCCACCCCAGCATATATTCATATATTTTTTTTGGCTTTTTCTTATTTTTTAGGATTTTTTTTTGTTTTTTAAGAAAAAATGTGATGGGGCATTTTGGGAATAATAAGGTCAAATAGGTTAAATTGCCACAATTTAAAACTTTGGGGGGGGGGGGTTAAGTGTCACTTTTTAAACCTTGGAGACAAAAGTGGAAATCGGTAGATACTTCAGGGGGGTAAAATGTAATTTCCCCTTTAAGTTAATATGAATTAAGCGTGTTTCAATTCAAGTAAATAAGTGATGAACAAAGTTTTCTTTTTGAAGGAAAATTTTTTCAACCTAATCTATGAAACTAATATCTTTAGAGCATGCATTTTTCACATACATTTTTTAAAATGTATGTGAAAATTCGACGATTTTTTTTTTTTAATTTGAGTTTTTTTGTTTTGTTTTGTTTTGGTAATTGAGATTGAATTCCAATTAGAACTTCAATATAATAATTGGCACAGCGAGTACTCACAATTAACTTCAAGATGCATAAAATAAGACAAACTCATTAATACAAAAGAGATAAGCATACATGCATGCATGAAAATAGGCGTTAATTAACAATGCTGACATCTATAGTAGCCTAGACATATCTGCTTTACCTTTCCCAAGTACAAAAGCATCTCTTAAGCATTCCTCAATTATCTTGGATTTTGTAGATTTTGCAGATTTTATGCGCTCGCGTTTGCTTTTAAGTGCCTCAAGCTTTTCAATATCTCTATCAAGTTGATGAAAGAGCACTGTCAACTTGCTTTTCAGCATAAAGACCAAAATGAGCATGTGTGACTTTCTTCAAATGATCAAAGGCAAAATCAATTTGAAATCCTTCAAGTCGTAAAATTTTCAAGTACGTCCACCAGTGGAGAAGTATATCGTGAGTGATATCGACAACCATGGTGTTTCTCATGTGATATATGCACTTACATAGCATGCAAACATAAAGCGAACATAAAGCGATTTGAACTTAGGACTTAATGTGGATTGGACACCAATATCCCCATGGTTAGAAAGCAAGTGGTTTACGATAGGAGCTAACTTACGAGAAGTCATGTAATCCCCAACATTGACAACAGCCTCTTTGTTTTCACGATCAGAAAGATCCCAAGGACAATAAATCTTGTCATTGGAGAATCCAGAATGATTCAGAAACTTCATGAATTGTGTATAAGCCTTGTCAAAAAACATTATAATTTCTTCATGGTCATAAGCTTCTATCTTTTCTGCAGTAATTGTTACCTCTATTCTATCCGTTAAGAGATTCTTTTCCTTTTCCTCGTCTTCACTCAAAGTACTTAAAACATTGCCCCATGTTAAAGTTGGCTCGAGTTGTTTTTTATCTTTCTTTTGGATCATCTCTTTTGCCGTGTCTTTGGTGATAACCTTACCAAACTGTCCAAGAGGATTCCTCAACTCTACATCTCCATATTCCCTATTTAGCGATGATACCACCTACAATTGTAAAATGAAAATTAATCTTGATATATAAAATTACAGACGTCAAAATGACACAATTAAACCTGTATTTGAATTAAAAAAGCTTAATTAATTACCTCTGAGATGACGCATTTAACTTCAGCAACAAAATGACATTCCTTGCAATAATAAATGGGTAATAAGAATGGGTCTACTCTTTGTTCCTCACAAGCATCACAATAGTATTCGTCCGGCTCGCAATCCTCTTCATCTTCAAGGGGAGAAGTTGTAAGGATAAGGGGATGTATGTGGGATTGGTGTTGAATGGTATATGGTAATGGACCACAGCTAAGATGGAGATTGAAATCACAATCCACTTGTAGGCAACGGAAACCGTCATATGATTCACAAGTACTGGATTTGTAGCAAGCGCTGCAATAAATCTCTCTAATATTGTCGTCGAATTGAAGAAGGTGATCGTGGCCTTCGAATGTTATGGCAGGCATTATGACACTAGTGCATTTGGCGTGCAAGCAAAAGCTAGTCTTCGTATTGTTACAGTGCTCACAAAAGTAGGCGAAGCAGCCCAAGTACAGGTCCCCGTAGATATCCTTGCGACAGGCATTGCATTTAACATGATCATCCTTGATGCGTTTCAAGGTGAGAGGGTCCTTGATGGGTTTTAGGGTGAGAGGGTGGTATGGATGAAAGGGATGGAACATCTCCTGCGGCAACTTAAAACACGAGGGATGGAGAAAGAAGCCACATGGGAGGCAACCATAGGACTTCGGGTTGGAGCAGTATATTTGACATACTTGGCAGCGAATGCAATGGGCAGGTATGTTCTGCAAGAGTCGCAATGGATGCTCATGCATATGGTGGGTAAAATGATGAGTACCAACAACTGCCTCTGCCTCCTCCTCCCCTTCTTCTATCGCTGCAGGCCTTATAAAAGCGCACGCAACATCAAGGTTGAAGTCGCACTCTTCACAAAAGTAGGCGAAGCCCCCGAAGTTGACGTACCCGTAGATATACTTGCGACAGGCATTGCATTTAAAATGATTATCCTTGATGGGTTTTAGGGTGAAAGGGTCCATGATGGGTTTTAGGGTGAGAGGGCGGTGGTATGGATGAAAGGGATGGACAATCTCTTCCGGCAACTTAAAACACGAGGGATGGAGAAAGAAGCCACATGGGAGGCAACCATAGGACTTCGGGTCAGAGCAAAATTTTCGACACACGCTGCAGTAAATGCGACCGGCAGGCATGTTCTCGAAAAGTAGCAATGGATGCTCAGGGTGGCTAAAATGATGAGTACCAACAACAACTGCCTCTGCATCTTCCTCCCCTTCTTCTAACGCTATAGGCCTTATAAAAGCGCACTCAACATCAAGGTTGAAGTCGAACTCTTCACTAAAGTAGGCGAAGCAGCCGACGTTGGCATGCCCATAGATATCCTTGCGACAGGCATTGCATTTAACATGATCATCCTTGATGCTTTTCAGGGTGAGAGGGTCCTTGATAGGTTTTAGGGTGAGAGGGTGGTATGGATGAAAGGGATGGACAATATAATCTCTTCCGGCAAGTTCAAACACGAGGGATGGAGAAAGAAGCCACATGGGAGGCAACCATAGGTCTTCGGGTCCGAGCACCATCCTCCACACACGCGGCAGCGAATGCGGTAGGTAGGTATCTTCTCTAAGAGCAGCAATGGATGCTCATGGTCGCTAAAATGACGTGTACCAACAACAACTGCCTCTGCCTCCTCCTCCCCTTCTTCTATCGATGCAGGCCTTATAAAAGTGCACTTAACATGAAAGTTGACGTCGCAGTCCTTCTCGCAGCGGAAGGTGAAGCCCCAGATAGTTTCGCCACAAGCATTACACTTACCACACCTGCTGTATTGTGGGTGTAGGGAAAGAGGGTGTGGGTGAAGAAGGGGGTTGTGCAACTCCTGCGGTAGCTTTCCACATGATTCGTGCAGGGAGGACCTACAATCCCTGCAACTGTAGATCATCACACCTTTATACAAATTTCCCTCGCATACGAAGCATCGTTGATATGTATCTGCTGAATCCTTTTTACTCAGCAATAACTTATGCTCGTGACTGAAATGCTTAATAATCATCTCCATATCTCTCTGCCTTTCTCTCTAGGTAGGTATGTTTTAACCCAAATCAGGAAAAAGGAATATTAGAGAGTGATCTGTTAAGAAGTGCCTCTTCAACAATATTTTTCTTACAATTACATATAATGTCAGACATACACATGTAGAAGATCATGAGAGAATATTTAAAAATGCATTTACATCATAAAGCAAAAACATAAAGATAAGATCAAAAGCTGTGCATGTTCCCATTACGTACGGTCACCTTTTTCACACCCTCTCAAAAGTCTAAATTATAGATGATAAAAAAAAAAAAAAAAAAAAAAAAACAATATGTCTACTCTCCCATTAGCCATTAGAGCATCTCCAACTGATGCTGTAAGTTAGTTATTTAGCTAAATTTAAGAGTTTTTGTTGTCCAACAAAGCAGCTAAGATGGTGTTTTTCCTTGCATTTATCTCCTAAATTATTATTTCTTTTACTTAATTATAACCTTTTTAACTATTATTATTATTATATATTATAAATCAAAAAGATAAAGATAGAGCAGAAGCTGTGCAGGGTTCCTCCCACCCCTTTTCTGCTGTCTTTAGTCCACATGCAACTTTCTCTGGATCTCTCAATCTCTCGATTCTAAAAAAAATAAAATTAATTAAATATAAATTTTTTTTTTCTTCGTTAGCAATTTAAATATTAAAATAGTTAATTTACGAGAATAATTTAAATATAAATCTAAAAATTTAATTACAGACTTCGATAGCTTAATTTTTAGTTGAAGTTGGAAAGTGAAAGAAAAAAGGCCAACGTCCCCAAGTCCTCGAGAAGAAAATGCAAGATATTAGACAATTGCTCTTCAATCTTTTTGGATTAGAAAGATAGAAACAAAATATAGCTTAATAAGTTAGAAATAATATCATAAAAACAATTAATTTGTAACAATTTAAATTTAAATCTAAAAAATTAATTACATACCTTAATTGCTCAATTTGTGCTAATTTTTCGTTGGAGCTGGAAACAATGGAAAGTGAAAGAAAAAACGCAAAATGGCCAAAGCCTAAAGAAGAAAATGCAGGAGAGCGTGAAGTGGGTCAATTTCTTAAATAAAACAAAACTCCAGCAGTCCAGCTTGGTCAGAAAGTTAGGAACAAAACGTGTGTGGCTCAAGGTTAGACATCTGGCCAACCTGCTTGCACTTAGGTTATAAGATAAGTTGAAAAATCTACTTTTTTTTTTTTTTTGGTTGAGAAAGAAGATAGCTTCCTTGAAAATTAACCAAGCATTACAGATTGCTCGTAGGTAAGAAGATGCTTAATACAAGTGGGTGGGTCTGACAACAGTGATATGGAGACCAGACGGTCATGCCCTGCCGGCTGGAGCTTGGGCTTGTTCTGGAGATTTTAACGACTTATGAACCTTTGATTCAGACTGAACCTTTTCGTTGGGCTTTAAGGGATTTATTTTGTATAAGCAGAATTCATTAATTTTGGTTGAAAAGCCGTAGTCAATTGTTAATGTGTTTGTGACTTGAGTTATGTTCTTGGCCCTACGTACGCTTCTGACTCTCTCTCCTATTTACTGCAATACAGAAGAAAAAAAGCGAGGAAATTTTCCTTGAAGCTTCAGTGTCGTACAAATATATATATTGATATTAAGAAATAAGAATTGCATGTTGCCGACAAGAACGCTGTATATATATAGGTGCACAAATACAAACCAGTGTTGTCGTTGTTATCGGTACAAGATTACAGGCAATTACAATTTACAAACACAGCCGTGAAATAACTCAATTCACATATATGCCAAGCATTTACATCTTTCGGCAGGACTCTATCGTGAGTTCATTTTCAAAAACAATGCATGTCTTTTTTCCCTCTGGGCTCTGGCTTTAATCAATGTTTCAAAAATATGTGAATGGGCCAGCAGGTTGACGAAAATGAATTCACACAGCCTCAAGCAGACAAATCCCCATATCAAGTTTTAAAGCCCATCTGTAGCTGGAGCTGTACATACCAAGCCCACTGACCATTAATGCCAAACATTCTATTAAAATTGCCCAACCGACAAGACACACGGCTGAACAGCCTGAACATCTCACACACACATTACACCAAACATCTATTCTACACTCGAAACGCGCACACTTTCTTTCGTAAGCGAGGAAACGATTACAGTATTATCACATCCTGAATTAATTGATATTTGTTCATTAGGGTCGTTTCAGTTGCTAAAGGATGAGAATGATCAAAAGTCAAAACAGTTCAAATGTTTGGGGTTTATCTTTGCGTTAACGGCAAATTTTTTTAAAAAAAATGCTTCCAAAGCTTTGAGAAAATAGCTGCTCGGTTAACTCGGTTTCCCTTCAACGTTTACAATAAAAACTTACGAATTGTTACCAAAAGTATTTCTCAAGGACAAGGATGGTCCTATCTAATATGCCAAATTTAGAAGAAATGGGAGTGTGTTAGAGTCTAGAGCTAGGATAAATTGAGCTCCATATAAATTTATAGAATCAGTTCAAAAATTAATAGGATATTATTAATAGGAAGTTAGTGTAAGTGCATATTTAATATAATTTTAGAAGTTAACACTTCATCATTGGATAACTCTCTTTCTCTGTGTTCGCCTACACATGCTTCTCCTTCCATCCTATTCTACTGTATTATAAAAAAATGGGATCTTTTAATGTTTATGTACCTTTCCTTCAATATGAATGTCTGTTTAGTTAGGAGGGAGTCATTTATTAGTTATCCATTTCCTTTGTTTTGGCGGTGGGATGGACGGAGTTGGGTTTCATTTCTTATGCCTTGACATGTATTCATTAAACTGCAGGCTGCCAAGAAGATGGCTGATAAGCTCGCAATAGATTTCCAGTCGGTTCTTAAAGAATTTAAGAAGGCTGCAACTGAGAGGGAAACAAAGTATGCTCCTTTTGTTCCTAATGAAGTTCTTTCCATCCAGATAGTTGTCTCTTGACAACTTGGCTAGTTCTGCATCTTCATATTTCTATTTTTGTAACTGGTCTACGCCTTGTTTGGTTTACAGTCTCAACTTGTACCAAATGCAACTTCTGGTTTGATCAAATTGTTGCTGCTCACAACTGGGCATAGTTTTGAGACAAGATGAACTGTATAACTTATTCAAAAGCATGTCATGGTGTAGGTGTGGAGCACACTGGGGGAGACATGTTTGATAGCGTTCCAGGAGGAGATGCCATTTTCATGAAGGTAACTGGCTGTGATTCTGCTAGCTCTTTCGCTTGGCTTACTTTCACTAAGCTAATAGCTTACTTTCACTAAGAAGAAGCCCCCGGGAAGGTTGGCAGATGCACAACAGGAAAATCCATCGGAATTTGGGTATAGGGCAAGAGGGTGTGGGTGAAGATCGGGGTTGTGCAACTCCTGCGGTAGATTTGCACATGATTCGTGCAGGGAGAACCCACATAAGTCCCTGCAACTGTAGATCATCAGACCTTCAGCGCAATATTCATCGCATGCTTGGCATAAAACCCTATCTTCTCTCTTCTTTTCACTAAGCGATAGCACATGCCGGTGATTGAAATGCTCAATCTCCATCTCTGAATTTCTCTAGGGATTTTTTTTTTTTTTTTTTGTCTCACGAAAAAAGAAAGAGAGAGTGACCTAATTAAGAAGTGCATCTAGCTTCAGCATTAGAGGACTAAAAATAAATTTTGGCTACTTTTGTCATTTTCGATCTGCATTTTCAACAAACTCCATTTCATGCTCTCTCGATTATAGATGAGAGAGGGAGAAACGGACAAGTGATGATGACTCCACCATTGCCCCCTGTGGAAAATGACAATTCGGGGGAAAATATATCTTTACTCTCCTGTTTGTATTTATCTCCTAAATTATTATTTCTGATACTTATCCTCCTTTCAACTATATATACTCTTCTTTTTATTTGACACCCTATGATCGATGATCCATAAATCTACTCAACCAACATTAATCATAGGCAGCCGGCCAGGGATGCTTCCAAGGATCCGGCTTACCTGCTTTTATTATAATAACAGCAAGCTATTTTAAAAGAGATGGACGTACGTTCAATATATATATGACAAAAATTTAGACAAGTTGAACAAACAGTCGTTTGTTTTGAAGGATGCCGTTTACATCGTTTTCTGTCTGACCATCACCAATACCTGTCAGTCTGCTGACGCCAAACACTCTCACTGGAGGAACTCAAAGGGAACGAGATATCATCTGGTTTCAGATCTGGGCATAGACTGAAGAACAATATTGAGAACCACCTAAACTCAGTTTTGAAAAATGACGAAGAGAGGATAGGATGGGAGGTCAAGAGGTCAGACTTGTGTTTGGTAGGAATTTATGACTGTAAATAAAACAATCTGTTCGACCCACTCAGTTTAGCTTTACCCAAATTCGAGATCGATATTGTAAAAGCCCGCTTGTTGATGAGAAAATAATACATACTTAGACTCATTCGCGAAAACTCAATAAAAGCTAGCAATCTCAGCTCCTTTGCCTAGCTCATTAACTCGTTTATATATATATATATATATATATATATATATATGTGTGAAAACTTTTTTCTTACAATTAATTATAATGACAGGCAGAAGAATGAGTGAATTAAAAATCAAATTTATATAATAAAGAAAAGAAAGAGCAAAAGCGTTGGAGAATAAGTGCAAGTTCAGGGGTGTAAACAAGTCGAACTTGAGCGAACTTACCTTGTTTGGACTCGGCTTGTTTAAATTTTATTTGAGATCGAGCTCGAGAACAAGTCGAGCCGAGCTAACCCAATTCGCGAGCTGACTCTTATATTTAATTTATTTATTATAAATTTAAACTTCAAGTACTATTAAATGGCTCAAGAGGCCAGCTTGTATATAAGCATTTGCTTAATCTGGCTAGCCGAGTATGGAGTCTGAGTTAATAGAGCAAGACACTTAGTTTTGAAGAAAGGATATGCATCATTGCATCATTTTATAATAAACGGATGCTATTAGAAGAAAAAAAAAATCATCAATTTTTAATATTAATATGAGCAACTATGTAAACAACTACCAATTCGAGCCTTATACAAGTTACTCATAATCTTAACTGAGTCGAGCCGAGCTTGCCTCATATAATATTTGAACCAATATTTATATTCATGAAACGCCTTATTTAATAATCGACTCAAGTACGAGTTAATACTTGTTCGCGAGGGACTTCACTCACTTAACACCCCTGAGTGCACGAACGACCATCTTTGACTACTTTAATTTGTCCTTGTCCTTTTTGTGCTGTTTTAACTTTTTAGCCGCCCGCCAACTCCTTCTTTGTCTTTTCCTACGGACTTTTTTGTTCTTCTTTTTTACATTTATCAAATAGTCTTGATCTGTGCATTCACAAAATTTCAATCATAACAATTTTATCTATAATCGTAGAGCAAGCACAGATCGAGACATAAATTTTTATTGAAATAAGCCAAATCATAAATGAAAAATATATTAAGATAAGAAGAAAATAAGAAATATATTGAGATTGAATATTAAATTAATATATAAAAAATAATAATAATGATCTATTTTACATTTTCTCCTTTTACTTAATTTTCTGTTATACATTTGAAGAAAGGAATCACAACTTTTTTGAGCGGATTCTACTTTAGATCTCCCCGCAAGACAGATTTTGATTACTTTTTTTGGATTTCGGAAGATTTGCCTCTCCCAGAATCCTTTGCTTTGCCTTAATTTGGCTGCAGCGCTTTATGCTCGCTTTGATTCCGAGTCATCTATTTGGACCAAATTAATCCTGCTGGTTACCGTGTTAAGTTGTTTTTAGCAGAACTGTCTTGTGGCTGTTTTTGAGGTTGTTGGTGAATGTTGATGCCGCACTTAACGCGAAGGCGGGACGGCTGGGATTTGGTGTACTATTATCGTTAGAGACCCGGAGGGGAAGGTAATTGCGGCAAGAAGCTTATCGAAACTGGGCTTAATAGAGCCAGCTGCAGCTGAGACAATGGCGGTATTTTACGGGGTCAGCTTCTGTCATGAACGTGGATTCTCAAATGTATTTGTTGATCGACGGCGATGCTAAGCAGGTCATTAATGTCTTTTTCCAAAATGGCAAATCTGACATGCCGAAAAGAACAACTGTGTTCTATTCCATCATATTTCTACAGAAGTTATATTTTTTTTAACAACTCCTTATCAGCAAATTAACATAATAAACTTTTGAGTAAAGTGTAAAGCAGTGACCGGTGTTGAGACAATAGAAGAAGTTATTTTTAAAGTACGACTTATTTTCCTTTGGTGGTGACGAGTGAGACTTTACTAAATTTCATTTTTATCTAGTAAGTAAGACTCCAAGGAATGTAAAATTTTAATTTTTAATTTTGTTCTTTCTTTCTTGCAATATTTTGTCTTGCGTCGCGGGATGTTAGCTCTTAACCTTCTTAACAAGTTAATTAATTACCTCAGAAGCAATAACATATTGGTATTACCTTATTAACATAAGAATTTTTTTAATTCCCTGATCAATAAGGGGAAAGGGGGAAAGGGACGATTACCAGAAGAAAAAACACAAATAAAGGGTTTGAACTTCAATAGAACCAGATCAATGCGGATTAACCTGGCATCTCTCTCACAAAATTTCATCATAAAACATTCGAGCTTAATTTCAAACATATTACAAAAATGAAGTACAATTGTCTTTGTCTCTTAACTTAAATCACAGATCGAGCATAAATGGAGTTGGATGAGGAAAAAAAAAAGGGAGTCTATTCTCATAAATTCATCTTTTATATATAATTTTCCATAGACCTTTCGGGTTGAAGCTAGATTTCTTGTTGTTCTTGGACAATGAATTTCTAGTGCACGTTTATTGGGTTTCTAAGGATCTTCCAGTCGGTATGAGCAAGTAATCAACAATAGAGACTGCAATTTTGGAAATTTCTGCTTCTTGTTCTGCATGTTTTACCACATGCATCTCGCTAGCTTGTAGATTAAACAATATATGAAGCATACAAGAAAACTTCAAATGAGAATAAAGCCCCTTTTAGATTGGCCGCGAATTGAAGCAACAAATCCAGTAATAATCTGCCTAAAAGTTATTCATCTACTTCCATTTACTCTAGTTTTCTCCTTTCGAGAGTATGGATTAGGAAATCTCCAAGATGGAACACAATCTTTACTGTATCTTTTTGCATAATGTCTGTGATTAAACCAAATAAATAATACGTGGAACACCACAACCTTAAATGAATGCAATGCAGAAAACACCCATTTGAATTGAACTGTAAGAAACAAAATTTTAAGTTAGCATTGGCGGTCAAGCAACCATATTCACATCAGAATGAAATAAGGCAAAGAGGAATCATCTTTGAGTATAAGACACACATGTACACTAGCACATACACACAATTCTGCCCCCATTGATCGTCTATTTAACCAAATAATAGCGTACTCAAAGAATGAACTAAGATCAACTGTAAAAATTGATTCTTGGAATTAAAGTAAAAAGAAATCAGACCTGGGCAGCTTCATTTGTTGTTGTCCTGGTCTACAACGCAAGTTTGTCCTGCCTCAGCTGGCGCACGCTCGCAACCACATGCACCGCAAAAATTATGGCAATAACGTTCCTTTCTACAAAAATTCCATGGGATAATATGACTGATAGTTGATTGCCTTGCTCATGGAAAATCGTAGGTAAAATTGGGTAATGAATGGAAAATGGCTTTCTTCTTCAAAAAGCTCTACTTAGACATTCATGTTAACTGTGAACATATTATATTAGCACAATAAGTGCCCACCAACTTCCTGACACACATAAACAAGGCAATCTAATACAAAAAGAAATAAACATCCATGCCTGCCAATAGATGTTTAACACTCTGTGTTGACACCTAGAGTGGTCCAACACCTGCTTTCCCTCGCCTCATTATCGAAGCCTCTCTCAAGCATTCCTTGATTAAGCTGGATTTAACGGATTTTATGCGCTCGCGTTTTCCTTTCAGTGCCTCGATATCTTTATAAAGCTTCTCAATATCTCCGTCGAGTTTATCAAGTGCATTGTTTTCTTGCTTTTCAACATAAAGACCAAAATGAGCATGTG
Organism: Carpinus viminea; assembly: GCA_013348765.1. Classification (NCBI taxonomy): domain Eukaryota; kingdom Viridiplantae; phylum Streptophyta; class Magnoliopsida; order Fagales; family Betulaceae; genus Carpinus; species Carpinus viminea. The sequence goes on from CP054673.1 coordinate 3,731,140, forward strand.
CAACTCTCTTCAAATGATCAAAGGCAAATTGAATTCTAAATCCTGCAAATTCGGTCACGCCAACCTCCTCAGACCGGCCGATTTGGGGTGGCCGAAGCCACCCCACCCCCCAACTGGGGTGGTCCAACCACCCCTTTATTATTATTTTTTAATATAAAATAATATATTATTATTTTTAATTAGTTAGACATGTGTCTCATTTGTAGCTGTAGGATTTTTAAGAAAAAATTTTAGTCATAAAATGGATATTCTCCTATCTAAAATGGATTGGAGAGGATCTTGTTCTATTTGTAAAACTTTTTACTCGCGATCTGTTTATTTAATAAATGAGTATGAAATATTTGCCCTAAAAAAAAGGGGGGACGGAGAAAATTGTAGTAATATGGGTGAAGATATTTCTGACCGAAAATGAGCCCACAGCCGAGCATGTTGCTTGGGTAGTGGACAGGAAGCCCCCTGCCGCCCTGCTTGAGCAAAGGAGGGCCCATCGGGCCTCCTCAGTCCACACATCCCTGCCCAATTACAACGGGAAAGGCGCGCATGGTGACTGTGTACATGCCACGATTCTCGGAGAGGTGATTTAGCAAAAGTTAGGATCCTGCACTTGGACCTCGATCGAAGATCGGACCATTCAAAGTTCAAATCACTGAAAAAGTTCCATCTCCCTGAGCGCAAGTTCCGGTAAGTAATGAATCCTCTCCCACTGAAGTCTGAACTCTGTTTTTTCTTCAGTACCACAGCGATAAAAGAACCCGGCCAGAATTGTTTGCCGGATTCTTTAATCGCTGAGTTTTCTCCCTAACCCTACATGCACGTGTACAAACCTTCTAATTTCTAAACGAGACTTCCCTCTCTGATTCACAGATTCACACTAACTTCCTCGCGGAAAGTCAAAAAATGAGTAGTTCCGAACAAACCAACCCGAACCCGATAACCCAACAGCAAGAACTAGACCAAGAAGAAGAAGAGGTGGGCAAATTGGCCGTCCGGTTGGCAAACGGGGTGGTCCTTCCTATGGTTCTGAAGTCGGCGCTCGAGCTCAACCTCATCGAGATAATCTCAGACGCGGGCACCGGCGCTTTCCTCTCCTCTTCCGAGATTGCGGGCCGGCTGCCCACCAAGAACCCGGACGCGCCGGTTCTGCTGGACCGGATGCTTCGCCTCTTGGCGAGCTATTCCATACTCAAGTGCTCTCTCGTGACCAGAGACAACGGGGAGGTTGAGAGACTCTATGGCGTCGGACCCATTTGCAAGTTCCTTGTTAAGAACCCACATGGGGGCTCTGTCGCTCCTCTGTTCCTGTTGCACCACGATAAGGTCTTTATGGAGAGCTGGTAATCTTTGAAACTATATAACCTTCCTTTTGTTTGTATATGAAAAAACAAATTTAATAATATATATATAGTTGATACATTGCCTTTGACAAGTACCTAATTGAATAGCTTCAATTTCTTAAGTATATGAATTGTCTAATGTGATAGATTTATTAGATGGTGTAGTAGGCTTATTCAAGGGTGATTGTACTCAGGTACCACTTGAATGACGTTATACTAGAAGGGGGGATTCCTTTCAACAGGGCCTATGGGATGACAGCGTTTGAATACCCAGGAACAGATCAAAGGTTCAATAGGGTATTCAACCAGGCTATGTCAAACCACACTACCTTGATCATGACGAAATTACTCGATGTGTACAAAGGGTTTGAAGACCTTAAAGTGTTGGTTGATGTGGGTGGTGGGATTGGAGTTACCCTTAGTATTATCACTTCTAAGTATCCTCAGATTAAGGGCATCAATTTTGATCTGCCTCATGTTTTAGCTGATGCACCTTCTTATCCAGGTTCTGGATCAGTTCTTTCTTTGGCTTAAGAGTTCTTGATACCTTTAAGATGTAAAAATATTGATATTGTTCCAGGACTCAAATGTCTGTTGTCAAAGAACTCATGCTTATGAAGCAAATATGCCATTACTGTCAAATGCTTGTCCCATGACTCAATATGTCGCCAAACAACCCTGATGCCCTCCTTATTTTTTCACTTCTCAACTTGTATCAAATGCAACTTCTGGTTTGATCAAATTATTGCTGCTCACAACTGGGCATAGTTTTGAGACTAGATGAACTGTATAACTTATTCAAAAGCATGTCATGGTGTAGGTGTGGAGCACACTGGGGGAGACATGTTTGATAGCGTTCCAGGAGGAGATGCCATTTTCATGAAGGTAACTGGCTGTGATTCTGCTAGTTCTTTTGCTTGGCTTACTTTCACTAAGCTAATAGCCTGCCGTGGGGGCCTCCTTCTGGAGCCTGCAATGCCGAAAGCAAGAGAAACCCCGTTCCTCTTTTCCTTTTTACGTCCCCATGTCCCCTGTGTGATGACATGGGGCAAAAACAGGAGATCCTATTAACTTGCTCCAACCTAGGAGAATAAGCCCATGAGCTTAGTGTTGTTCAAACCAAATAAACTCTCACTACATTGTCAGATTTAAAATAACTCTTAAAGATTATCATTACTTTGAGATTAGGGATAAATAACATAGTAGTTTCATTTGCGAATCATAAAAAATATTTACTGTACCAAGCCTCTTAACCGATACCATGCCATAATCATTGACTTGATTGAGGCCATTATTGACCTCTGTTGAGTGTGAGAGAGGGACCTTTCACCATAGACCATCTTGATGTTCTATTTTTAGAGAGCATACAGCTATTCAGTACTTTTGGCACCAATTCAGGCATGGTAGGCTGGTAAGTGGGTTACAATGGCCCAACTACATAGCTTTGTTCTGGTCTGCGTAGTGAGGGGCTCTTCTTTATTTAGAGCATATATGCTTTAAAGCAACCCATAAGCCTCCAATTGATATAACTTGAAGCTCTAGATAAGTCTTGTTTGTCTACATGTGATGTTGTTAGTAGTTTTATTCATTAGCTGTTGCGATGTTGAAACCTGCAGTGGATACTCCATGATTGGAGTGATGAACATTGCTTGAAACTTCTCAAAAACTGCTGCAAATCTCTTCCCAACTCTGGAAAAGTGATCATTGTGAAATCAATTCGTCCTGTGGCTCCTGAGAGTAGCGTTTCGGCGAATATCGTCTTTGAGCAGGATTTGTTCATGTTGGCTCAAAACCCAGGAGGAAAAGAGAGGACCCAAAAAGAGTCTGAGGCATTAGCTTTAAAATCTGGATTTTCTGGCGGTGAGGTCATATGTTGTGCTTACAACAGCTGGGTTATGGAGTTCCACAAGGGAGCCGATCCTTAAGTTGCTACAATAACTTTTTTCTTTTGTTTTGCTATTGCTACCAGTAGCTCATGCTAATCCCGTCTGTCAAAATTTCAGGGTTGGATACCCAACTCTATTATGTTGTTGTAATAATAGAACAGGAGTTTCCTACAGTGTAGGAAACTCCTACAAACTTTCTATTTTGTAAAGCTACAAATTCATTAAAGCTATATGTTCCAGTTGTATTTAGGGAAAATAGGGTACAGAATTTGATGTTCAATAATCTTTTATTTTATTTTATTTGGCACCAAGTGGTATTCGGAGCTTCGCTCCGACTGAGGTGTACATGCCCTCGATAAGGAGCTTCCCGCAATTACACCTCGGTTAATTCAAAAGACGAACCCTCACTCCAATTGCCCCAAGAAGTAGTTTGCATTAAGTGAGTTTCAAATCTAAGACCTTAAGGAGCATACTCAAAATTCTAGGCAGGGGCCAAACTCCTGGGGTTTTCAATAATCTTTTGTAATCCTATAATATAGTTCTATATTGTATTGCTGATAATAATCTTTAAGCCACACATTTGGGGTGTAGAGCTTGATGATCAATCTCATTAAAGTTCTCCATATAATCTATTGTGAAAGACTATTTTATTTTTTATTATTAAAATTAAATAGATTAATATATTAAATAATGAATCAAAATGAAAACTCCTCTTCTCATATTTAGCAGATAAATTATAAGATAATCATATGATTTTGTGATCATACATCAAATAAAACTGTATGAACTTTTGTCCTATACGGTAATGGACCACACATTAGATGAAGATTGAAGTCACAATACAGACAACTAAAAGCATATGATTCACAAGATAAATTGCAAGCTCTGCATGCACTTATCACCTTTATAGGGTATATTCTCTATCTTGTCCCTGAATTGTAGAAGAAGGTGATCGTGGCCTTCGAATTTTGTGGCAGGCATTATCACACTGCATTCAATGTGCAAGAAAAATCTGCAATTGTTAGTTGTTGAAGCGGGGATCAAGATCCCCAGTAATTTTTCTAAAATTGTCAGTCAATTTTTTTGAAAATCTCAATTGTTGAAGTAATCTAATGGCTCAAAATAAAACACTCTATTTTTTTAGTGGATAGCATAGATTTCGAGATTGAATTTCAAAATTCAAAATTTTAAGTTTATCTCTCATATATTAAATGTGTGTTTAATTTTGAGCCATTAGATTTTTTCAATGACTGAGATTTTCAAAAAAAACTGGCTAACAATTTTTCAAAATTGCTGGGAATCTTGATCCTTGAAGCGGATATCCTTGCGACAAGCCTTGCATCGTCCACCACATAGCAGGAGCTCTAGGGTGAGAGGGTGGTATCACATGTATGGACGAAAGGGATGCGCCAACAAAACCAACAACTTCCCTTTAATTTTTTCTAAGTTTAGGGCCAATAACTTTCTTTATCTTTATGTATACCATTAAAATATTATTTCTTTATAAAATATAATTTCTCTGCATACCCTCACTTTTTTACAAAATTTTAACACAATCCTTAATTAAATATAAAAAAAAATGAAAGAGAATAGAGGAAAGGGAAATGTTTATATTAAAATAATATATAGGAAACAATTTTTGGTTCCCTATATATTGGGAAACATTATAGCAACTCTTGAGAGTTAGTTAAATATAGAAAATTTAATTTGAATAAATTTTTGTGGTTTTTTTTTTAAAAAAAAAAAAAAAAAATTCCTAGATATAAGGAACTAAGGAAGTGAATGGCATCTGCTGTTAGTGCACTATTAAATTGTACTAATATAGGGCATCTGCTAGTGCTCTAATACTAATACTTTGTAAAAAATTTAAAAGTTAAAAAAAAAAAAAAAAAAAAAAAAAATCGGTGTGGGCTTACTCATAAATGTGTTTTGAAAAGGTCGTAAATCACATTAATCAAATTTTGTTTTTGACTCTAATTTAAATGATAATTCTCTATCAAATAATCAAAAAAAGAAAGGGACGTAACTTAAATTGTAGCAATGTGAGAGAAGACTTCTATGATCGAAACGAGCCTACACTCGAGCAAGTTGCTTGGCCTTCTCAGTCAACACATCCCTGCATGGTTCTTTGATGCGAGGTGAGTTAGCAAAAGTTAGGATCCTGCATGCCCTTGGACCATTCAAACCACTGAAAAAGTTCTGTCGGGTACGTACTGAATTCTCTCCCACTCTGCTTTTTCTTCAGTATCAGAGTGATAAAAGAACCTGGCCAGTATTTTTTGTCGGATTCTTTCATCGCCGGAAAGCTTGTGGTCTTTCTACCTGAACCTACATAGGCTACATGCACATGTACAAACCTTCTAATTTCTAAACGAGACTTTCGCTCTCTGATTTATAGATTCAAACTCACTTCCTCGTGCAAAGTCAAAAAATGAGTAGATCCGAACAAACCAACCCGAACCCGATAACCCAACAGCAAGAACTAGACCAAGAAGAAGAAGAGGTGGGCAAATTGGCCGTTCGGTTGGCAAAAGGGGTGGTCCTTCCTATGGTTCTGAAGTCAGCGCTCGAGCTCAACCTCATCGAGATAATCTCAGACGCTGGCACTGGCGCTTTCCTCTCCTCTTCCGAGATTGCGGGCCGGCTGCCCACCAAGAACCCGGACGCGCCGGTTCTGCTGGACCGGATGCTAAGCCTCTTGGCGAGCTATTCCATACTCAAGTGCTCTCTCATGACCAGAGAGAACGGGGAGGTTGAGAGACTCTATGGCCTCGGACCCATTTGCAAGTTCCTTGTTAAGAACCCACATGGGGGCTCTGTCGCTCCTCTGCTCCTGTTGGACCACGATAAGGTCTTTATGGAGAGCTGGTAAACTCTAAAACTAAATACCTTCCTTCTGTTTGAATATGCTTAGAAAAAAGAAAATAAATAATTAATTAATTAATTATATAGTTGATACATCATACATTGCCTTTGACAAGTACTCAACTGAATAACTTCAATTTCTTAAGAATTTGAATTGTCTAATGTGATAGATTTATTAGATGGTGTAGTAGGCTTATTCAAGGGTGATTGTACTCAGGTACCACTTGAATGACGTTATACTAGAAGGGGGGATTCCTTTCAACAGGGCCTATGGGATGACAGCGTTTGAATACCCAGGAACAGATCAAAGGTTCAATAGGGTATTCAACCAGGCTATGTCAAGCCACACTACCTTGATCATGAAGAAATTACTCGATGTGTACAAAGGGTTTGAAGGCCTTAAAGTGTTGGTTGATGTGGGCGGTGGGATTGGAGTTACCCTAAGCATTATCATTTCCAAGTATCCTCAGATTAAGGGCATCAATTTTGATCTGCCTCATGTTTTAGCTGATGCACCTTCTTATCCAGGTTCTGGATCAATTCCTTCTTTGGCTTAAGAGTTCATGATACCTTTTAGATGTAAAAATATTGATATCTGTTCCAGGACTCAAATGTCTGTTGTCAAAGAACTCATGCTTATGAAGCAAATATGCCATTACTGTCAAATGCTTGTCCCATGACTCAATATGTCGCCAAACAACCCTGATGCCCTCCTTATTTTTCACTTCTCAACTTGTATCAAATGCAATTTCTGGTTTGACCAAATTATTGCTGCTCACAACTGGGCATAGTTTTGAGACTAGATGAACTGTATAACTTATTCAAAAGCATGTCGTGGTGTAGGTGTGGAGCACACTGGGGGAGACATGTTTGATAGCGTTCCAGAAGGAGATGCCATTTTCATGAAGGTAACTGGCTGTGATTCTGCTAGTTCTTTTGCTTGGCTTACTTTCACTAAGCTAATAGCCTGCCGTGGGGGCCTCATTCTGGAGCCTGCAATGCCCAAAGCAAGAGAAACCCCGTTCCTCTTTTCCTTTTTACGTCCCCATTTCCCCTGTGTGATGACATGGGGCAAAAGCAGGAGATCCTATTAACTTGCTCCAACCTAGGAGAATAAGCCCATGAGCTTAGTGTTGTTCAAACCAAATAACCTCTCACTAGATTGTCAGATTTACAATAACTCTTAAAGGTTATCATTACTTTGAGATTAGGTATAAATAACATAGTAGTTTTGTTTGCGAATCATAAAAAATATTTACTGTACCAAACCTCTTAACCGATACCATGCCATAATCATAGACTTGATTGAGGCCATTATTGACCTCTGTTGAGTGTGAGAGAGGGACCTTTCACCATAGACCATCTTGATGTTCTATTTTTAGAGAGTATACAGCTATTCAGTACTTTTGGCACCAATTCAAGCATGGTAGACTGGTAAGTGGGTTACAATGGCCCAACTACATAGCTTTTTGTTCTGGTCTGCGTAGTGAGGGGCTCTTCTTTATTTAGATTATACATGCTTTAAAGCAACCCATAAGCCTCCAATTGATATAACTTGAAGCTCTAGATAAGTCTTGTTTGTCTACATGTGATGTTGTTAGTAGTTTTATTCATTAGTTGTTGCGATGTTGAAACCTGCAGTGGATACTCCATGATTGGAGTGATGAACATTGCTTGAAACTTCTCAAAAACTGCTGCAAATCTCTTCCCAACTCTGGAAAAGTGATCATTGTGGAATCAATTCGTCCTGTGGCTCCTGAGAGTAGTGTTTCGGCAAATATCGTCTTTGAGCAGGATTTGTTCATGTTGGCTCAAAACCCAGGAGGAAAAGAGAGGACCCAAAAAGAGTTTGAGGCATTAGCTTTAAAATCTGGATTTTCTGGATGTGAGGTCATATGCTGTGCTTACAACAGCTGGGTTATGGAGTTCCACAAGGGAGCCGATCCTTAAGTTTCTACAATAACTTTTTTCTTTTGTTTTGCTATTGCTACCAGTAGCTCATGCTAATCCTCTGTCTGTCAAAATTTCAGGGTCGGATACCCAACTCTATTATGTTGTTGTAATAACAGAACACAAATTTCCTACTGTGTAGGAAACTCCTACAAACTTTCTATTTGTAAAGCTACAAATTCATTAAAGCTATATTTTCCAGTTGTATTTAGGGAAAATGGGGTACAGAGTTTTATGTTCAATAATCTTTTTTTTTTTTTTAATTTGTCACCAAGCGGGTATTCGGAGCTTCACTCCAACCGGGGGTGCACAGGCCCTCGGTAAGGAGTTTTTCGCAAGTGGACCTCAATTAATTCAAAAAGCAAACCCTAGTCCGATAGCTCCAAGAAGCAGTTTGCACTAAGTGGGTTTTGAATCTAAAACCTTGAGGAGTATACTCAAAATCCTAGGCTGTCCAACCACTGGGCCAACTCTTCTGTAATCCTATAATATAGTTCTATATTATATTGCCTGACAATAATCTTTAAGCAGCACATTTGGGGTGCAGAGCTTGATGTTCAATCTCATTAAAGTCCCCATATAATCTATTGTGAAAGACTAAATAAATTAATATATTAAATATGAATCAACATGAAAACCCCTCTTCTCGTATTTAGCAGATAAATTATGAGATAATCATATGATTTTGTGATCATACATCAAATAAAACTGTATGAACTTTTGTCCTATACGGTAATGGACCACACATTAGATGAAGATTGAAGTCACAATACAGACAACTAAAAGCATATGATTCACAAGATAAATTGCAAGCTCTGCATGCACTTATCACCTTTATAGGGTATATTCTCTATCTTGTCCCTGAATTGTAGAAGGTGATCTTGGCCTTCGAATTTTATGGCAGGCATTCTCACACTGCATTCAATGTGCAAGAAAAATCTGCAATTGTGACACTGACAAACGTAGGCAAGAGTTGTTGAAGCGGATATCCTCTCGACAGGCATTGCATCGTCCACCATACAGCAAGAGTTCTAGGGTGAGAGGGTGGTATGGATGAAAGGATGGACCAACATTAGCAACAACTTAACTTTAATTTTTTTTTTTTTTTTTTTTAAGATTAGGCTAATAGTTTTCTTTATCTTTTCATATATTATTAAAATATTACTTCTTTATAAAATATAAATTCTCTGCATACCCTCACCTTTTTTTTTTCCTTCACAAAATTCCAACACAATCCCTAATCAAATACAAAAATAAAAATGAAAGAGAATAGAGGAATGAGAAATGTTTATATTAAAATAATATATATGGTTTCCTCAACATTGAGAAACACTGTAACAACCCTTGAAAGTTGGTTAAATATAAAAAATTTGATGTAAATACATTTTGGACAGAAATTTTCTCCAAACCGGTTTGGATAAAATTTCGTTCAATCCACATAAAATGGTGCCTAGTGTCTAAACATTTAATATACATATTAAATATTAAAGATCATTAATAACAGTTTACTAATTACTAAGGTTAACTTTTTTTTCTTTTTTCTTTTTTTCTCTTTTGGTTAAACATTAGACTAACATTTTGTTTTTTCACCAAGGTTAAAACTAATCTTAAAAAGTGAATAACTAACGTCAGATTTGATTAAAAAAACCAAAAAAAAAAAGAAAAAAAAAAAGGTTATAACTAAAGAAGCTAACATTGGCTTAGAAGAAAAAAAAAATTCACAATTAAGATAGAGTTATAAATAAAAATCACTAAAGAAGCTAACGTTGTTTATATGTATTTTTTTTTCTTATAAGTCAATGTTAACTTCTTTAGTTCTACCCCCCTTTCCCTTTTTTTAATCAAATTTGACGTTAGTTATTCCCTTTTTAAGGTTAGTTTTAACCTTAGTGAAAAAATAAAACGTTAGTCTAATGTTAAACTAAAAAAAAGAAAAAAGATTAACCTTAGTTAGTAAACTGCTATTAATGACTTTTAATATTTAATGTTCATGTTAAATGCTTAGACACTTGACACCATTTTATGTAGATTGGACGAAATTTTATCCAAACTAGTTTGAAGGAAATTTCTGTCCATAAGTTTTTGTGTTTTTTTTTTTTTTTTAAATAAAAATTCCTAGACATAAGAAAGGGAACGAGTCAGTGAATGACATCTGCTGCTAGTGCTATATTAAATTAGTACTAATATAGGGCATCTGCTGTTATAGCACTAATACTTTGTAAAAAAAAAAAAATCGGTGTGGGCTAAGTCATAAATGTGTTGTGAAAAAGTCATAAATCACATTAATCAAATTTTGTTTTTTACTCTAATTTAAATGATAATTCTTTATCAAATAATCAAAAAAAAAAGGGACGTAACTTAAAATTGTAGTAATGTGAGAGAAGACTTTTCTGACCGAAACGAGCCTACACCCGAGCAAGTTGCTTGGCCTTCTCAGTCAACACATCCCTGCATGGTTCTCTGATGCGAGGTGCGTAAAGTTAGGATCCTACCCTTGAACCTCGATTGGACCATTCAAACCACTGAAAACGTTCTGCCGGGTACGTACTGAATTCTCCCCCACTCTGCTTTTTCTTCAGTATCAGAGTGATAAAAGAACCCGGCCAGAATTGTTTGCCGGATTCTTTCATCGCCGGAAAGCTTGTGGTCTTTCTACCTAAACCTACATTGGCTACATGCACATGTACAAACCGTCTAATTTCTAAACGATACTTTCCCTCTCTGATTCACAGATTCAAACTCACTCCCTCGTGCAAAGTCAAAAAATGAGTAGCTCCGAACAAACCAACCCGAACCTGATAACCCAACAGCAAGAACTAGACCAAGGAGAAGAAGAGGTGGGCAAATTGGCCGTTCTGTTGGCAAACGGGGTGGTCCTTCCTATGGTTCTGAAGTCAGCGCTCGAGCTCAACCTCATCGAGATAGTCTCAGACGCTGGCACCGGCGCTTTCTCTCATCTTCCGAGATTGCGGGCCGGCTGCCCACCAAGAACCCGGACGCGCCGGTTCTGCTGGACCGGATGCTAAGCCTCTTGGCGAGCTATTCCATACTCAAGTGCTCTCTCGTGACCAGAGAGAACGGGGAGGTTGAGAGACACTATGGCGTCGGACCCATTTGCAAGCTACTTGTTAAGAACCCACATGGCGGCTCTTTCGCTCCTCTGTTCCTGTTGGTCCACGATAAGGTCTTTATGGAGAGCTGGTAATCTCTGAAACTACATAACCTTCCTTTTGGTTGTATATGCTCAGAAGAAAGAAAATAATTATATATATATATATATATATATGAGGGCTTTGTCGCTCCTCTGTTCCTGTTGCACCACGATAAGGTCTTTATGGAGAGCTGGTAATCTCTGAAACTAAATACCTTCCTTTTGTTTGAATATGCTCAGAAGAAAGAAAATAATTAATTAATTATATAGTTGATACATCATACATTGCCTTCGACAAGTACTCAACTGAATAACTTCAATTTCTTAAGAATTTGAATTGTCTAATGTGATAGATTTATTAGATGGTGTAGTAGGCTTATTCAAGGGTGATTGTACTCAGGTACCACTTGAATGACGTTATACTAGAAGGGGGGATTCCTTTCAACAGGGCCCATGGGATGACAGCGTTTGAATACCCAGGAACAGATCAAAGGTTCAATAGGGTATTCAACCAGGCTATGTCAAGCCACACTACCTTGATCATGAAGAAATTACTCGATGTGTACAAAGGGTTTGAAGGCCTTAAAGTGTTGGTTGATGTGGGCGGTGGGATTGGAGTTACCCTTAGCATTATCACTTCCAAGTATCCTCAGATTAAGGGCATCAATTTTGATCTGCCTCATGTTTTAGCTGATGCACCTTCTTATCCAGGTTCTGGATCAATTCCTTCTTTGGCTTAAGAGTTCATGATACCTTTTAGATGTAAAAATATTGATATCTGTCCCAGGACTCAAATGTCTGTTGTTAAAGAACTCATGCTTATGAAGCAAATATGCCATTACTGTCAAATGCTTGTCCCATGACTCAATATGTCGCCAAACAACCTTGATACCCTCCTTATTTTTCACTTCTCAACTTGTACCAAATGCAACTTCTGGTTTGATCAAATTGTTGCTGCTCACAACTGGTCATAGTTTTGAGACAAGATGAACTGTATAACTTATTCAAAAGCATGTCATGGTGTAGGTGTGGAGCACATTGGGGGAGATATGTTTGATAGCGTTCCAGAAGGAGATGCCATTTTCGTGAAGGTAACTGGCTGTGATTCTGCTAGCAACTCTTAAAGATTATCATTACTTTGAGATTAAGGATAAATAACATAGTAGTTTTGTTTGCGAATCATAAAAAATATTTACTGTACCAAACCTCTTAACCGATACCATGCCATAATCATAGACTTGATTGAGGCCATTATTGACCTCTGTTTAGTGTGAGAGAGAGAGCTTTCACCATAGACCATCTTGATGTTCTATTTTTAGAGAGCATACAGCTATTCAGTACTTTTGGCACCAATTCAAGCATGGTAGACTGGTAAGTGGTAAGTGGGTTACAATGGCCCAACTACATAGCTTTGTTATGGTGTGCGTAGTGAGGGGCTCTTCTTTATTTAGATTATATATGCTCTAAAGCAACCCATAGGCCTCCAGTTGATATAACTTGAAGCTCTAGATAAGTCTAGTTTGTCTACATGTGATGTTGTTTGTAGTTTTATTCATTAGTTGTTGCGATGTTGAAACCTGCAGTGGATACTCCATGATTGGAGTGATGACCATTGCTTGAAACTTCTCAAAAACTGCTGCAAATCTCTTCCCAACTCTGGAAAGGTGATCATTGTGGAATCAATTCGTCCTGTGGCTCCTGAGAGTACTGTTTTGGCAAATATCGTCTTTGGGCAAGATTTGTTGATGTTGGCTCAAAACCCAGGAGGAAAAGAGAGGACCCAAAAAGAGTTTGAGGCATTAGCTTTAAAATCTGGATTTTCTGGCTGTGAGGTCATATGCTGTGCTTACTATAGCTGGGTTCTGGAGTTCCACAAGGGAGCCAATCCTTAAGTTGCTACAATAATTTTTGTTTTCTTTTATTTTGCTATTGCTACTCTCTCAAAATTTCAGGGTTGGATACCCTACTCTATTATGTTGGTGTAATAATAGAGCACAATAATCTCTATTATGTTGATGTTCCAATAATCTTTTGTAATCCTATAATAAAGTTCTATAATATTGTATTGCGGACAATAATCTTTAAGCAGCACATTTGGGGTGCAGAGCTTGATGTTCAATCTCAATAAAGTTCTCTATATAATTTGTTATGAAAGTCTATTTTATTTTTTATTATTAAAATTAAATAGATTATATTAAATAATGAATCAAAATGAAAGCTCCTCTTCTCATATTTAGCAGATAAATTATGAGATAATCATATTATTTTGTGATCATACATCAAATAAAACCGTACTAATTTTGGTAGTAAACTTAAAGCACCAAAGCTAGTACTAGCAATTTTTTGTTGGTTAAAAAAAAAAAAATGGTGAAACGCAAAGGCTATTGCCGTTTTGAGATTCGCGGGTTAAGCCCTTGGTTTGCTGGTACCAGAAAGCACAGGAGCACATCTTAGCCGTCAAAATTTAAACCTGTGCTGACGATTGTGAACCTCCAAAGCATCAGGGTGGGTCTACTTGTTGACAAGTCAGCATTTTTGGCAGTCGGTGTTTGGTAAAAACGAGGTCGTATAATAGCCAAAGTTTATCGTACCATTTTCCTCTTTCGTTCTTCCCCTGCTCTCCAGTTTTCCCGACAATCTCAGAGGAAAAACCAAATTCTCCATTCTCATGGCTTCAGGTATTACAATTACTCCCGAAATTTTCAATTTTTTGGTTCAATTAGAATGACTAATCGTCGAATTCCCGTACCGTTTTAGCCGCTTAACCGTTTCAATTCATTGGAATTAAGCGTGAAGTTATAATCTTTTGTAGAATATTCGTGAAACCCATTTGCTAGCTTGTTGGATTTCTTTCGCATTTTGATATTTTTCGTTTTGTGTATCCATTAAGTATCCACATGTACTATAATTTTCATCTGGTTGTTTCGAAGATTGGATATATTAGTATGACTTATAAAAAAAAAAAAAAAAGAAAGATTGGATATATTAGTATGAATTCAAACTCAATCTCAATTTAGCAAGCATGAGATTGTGATGCTGTGGAAATACAATAATCAATAAATTTGGAATCTTTGCGTTTCATTTACTTTCAATTTTTTAGAGAGTTAATCAAGTGTCCATATTTACCTGTCCAACTCACCGCACTTGAGTCAAGAAGTTGCAATAGGCACATTTGATTTGGTTTATTGTTTTCTCAACTCCCACATGGTGGACAAATAAAATTCAAGTTATATTGTTTTGCTTCGATTGAGCTTGAAAGTGAAAAGACCTGTGCTTCTTGGTTACATCAATCTCAATTAGGTATAACTCCTTGCAGATTTTGCCTTATCAGTTCCTGCTGAACTTGAGTCGGCTTTGCGGTTGAAGGCAGTTCAGTACTTTATAACGAAAAGGCCTTGGCTTGGTAATCATTTTATTCTATATTTTTATATCACTATTAACATATATTGTCTTCTCCATGTTAGATGTTTTTCTTGTATAATAGGATTGGAGCCCTCTGCACTTTTAATGAGATTGAATTACTTAAAAAAAAAACTATTAACATATATTGTCTGTGTGATCTAAATTTGTACTTTGGAATTAGATTTTTATGAGTTCTTATTCTTTTCAGGTTTTATGTTTCAGATCTCTATGGGATTAATGTTAAGCCTGTTGCACCATTTGGAAGTGTCAGCAGAAAACCATATGTTGATCCAGCACTAATTCATCGTTGTTTGCCTGATGAACTGCTCTTTGAGGTATTGCATGTTCAGCCAAGAAGCTACTGGCTATGACCTATTTTATGAAGAGAACTTACTAGCCACAGGAACTATTTTTATTTATTCTCTACCCATTATCTTCTGTTTTGTTTAGCTGAGGAATGGTATGCAAAAGAATAGAACCAAAACCCTTTTGTTATGAATATAAAAGTACTATAAGAGAAATGTAATGGATATTTATACACAGGTCTTTGCAAGAATGACTCCATATGATTTAGGAAGGGCAGGTTGTGTATGTCGTAAATGGAGGTACACAATTCGTAGCCCTGTGTTTTGGCGTAGTGCATGCCTGAAGGCTTGGCAGGTAAACTCGGCATCTATTGAGAAGCATGAACCATTTCTCATTTATTGCATGTAACATTGAAGCTTAAAAAACTGTGACTTCTTTTATGAAGCTCTCTGGAGTGGTGGAAAATTATAAAGTTTTGCAGTCCAGATATGTGGGGTCATGGAGGAAAATGTGGCTTTTAAGACCAAGGGTCCGTACAGATGGTGGGATATGCTTACACAAATCTTGTTTAAATTTTGAGCGTTTTACATGTCTGTATCTCATATACTTTAATGCTGTTGATCTCTTAGTCTGGCCGTAAAGAAAATATATGCACTTCAGGACCTTAAATGTGTTCAGTGTTCATTGTTCATAAACAAAACTTCAATGCCATTCTTTTATTATTGTTCCAACTTTTGGCTTGCAGAAGAACATTATGAAGTTAACACAAGTTTTCACATCTCAGGTCTTTATGTGAGTAGGAATACCTATATTCGTGCTGGAGTTGCAGAGTGGAAAGTCACCAATCCCGTCCATTTGGTATATTTCTATTCTTTGTCATACCTATGTGATTATTCTTTACAATTTATACTATTCACACATGTCACATATATTATATGTATATAGCATATAATATTAATAGAGTTTTTATTAAACTAAAACTCTTGGGTAATTAATATAAAGATAACTACTAAAGGTGAAAGGTTATGTCATTTCACTAAAAGTTGTATTCCTTGATGGAAGGAAGCAACGTATGGTTAATTGAATAAGGGTCTTGGCTTATAAATAAGCATGTGATTCTCCATCAGTCATAAGGATAAAACGCGAGAAATATAGGTCAAAAACTCTTATCTATTACTCTCCAACATATTGTGAGGGTTATAGAATTTGTTCTAGAATTGCAAATTGAGGATTCTAGATTGTGAATTCAACAAATTTTCAAGTCTGATTTTCTGGATTACTCAATTCAAGTACTTAAGCAACAATGGCAAGAGGTTAGTATTTATATTTTGATGTGTATATGTTAAATATTCTCCCAAATTCTTACATTAGTGGTATCAGAGCCTCCTTCTGTGCCATGTTGTTTAGTATGAATTTGTTGATCGTTTCTGGAGTGATTGAACGTTTTTATGTTCATAGAAGATATGGATGTATTATTTATCTGTTTTGAGTTTTTGGTTTTGGGTTTCAAGTTTCATAATGGGTATGGTTTCATGGTTTGGCCGGATCTTTGAAATTTAAAATTTATGATCCTTTTTGTGATTTAGAAGATTAATCTTGTTGTTTTTGATTCTGCAAAATACTTTATTTTTACCAATTTTGAAATCTTTAAAACAAGATTTTCGGCCATGATATTTTCTTTAAAATGATGAGTTCTTTTCATTGTTTTTTTTTTTTTTTTCTTTAAATACCCATATGTTTCTTAACCCATAAATCAAGAGATTTTATGATTCTGAACCAAAACCATGATTTAAAATCGGGTTTCAGTGCAAAAAATTTGATGGAAAATGAGAAAAAAAAACCCGTTTTTAGGCCTGGCTGAAGGTAGGGGATGAAGTTCCCTACCCGGATGCAGGCCCACTCGCGTTTAAAAAATATATATATATAAAATAAAATAAAAATCTAGTTCCGCTTTTTCTGCTGGGAAGTTTCGAAATTTTACACCAGGGTCTGGGCAAGAGGGGTTCAGCCATCAAGCCACTAAATTGTTTTGGTGCAGAAAACGTTTTGATTATACATGCTGTTTTTTATTTTTTGTTCTGGCACATTCTTAGTTATATCTCATCTGAACTGGGCATAAATAATTATTGGTGCCATGGGATATTTTGTGATTAATATAAAAATAAAGTTTTATGGTGCCATTATAAAGTAGTGAAAATCAAAGTGACAAAGCAATAGCCACAGCATCCCAAGTCATGATGATAATAAGGTGAAGAAATTTTTGTAAAAATTTCAAAGATGAATTTTGGCATCTATATGGAAATTAGATGTTACTGAAGTTATGATTATTATAATATTTTTAGGAATAGCCACAACATCCTAATTTTATAATGATAATTGCATAAAGATTATTTACAACTTCATAAAGAAAATTAAACATCCATGTTGTGATTAATTCATAAATTTAATGACTTTTCCCCAATAGAGGTTATTATTTTTATGAGTTAATTATAATAAGATGGTAAATTTGGCATTAAAAATAAAATTTTTATTATGCCCACATGTACATGAAATTTTTATTTATTAATGTTTAAATTTACTAGTCTTATTGATAAAGTTATTTAGTAAATTCATACGTGATGTAGCCTTTGTCCATAGGTAGGTTGGAATTTACTATTAAATTAACATTGGTTAATTTAAATAAAGTTACTTCATAGCATTAAAGTATTTTATTTTTCTTGGTAATTGCATGCATTCCTAGTACTTCAGTTAATGGTATTTTATGTTCCAATACTTTGTAGTGATAATTTTTCTGACTGAAAAAGAAAATGTGCTTTTAGCTTTATGGTGTTTGGAATTTAATTTGGTGTTCTGTGTAGAGGAATCACCCACTCTAGTAGAATAAAGTACACTAGATGAGATTATTAGTCATGAACAATGGGAGCAATATAATTGCCTAAGTTTGATGTTCAAAAAATCTCATATTACCACATGTATCGGGATTCTATTCTTGAATACTTTAAGGCCAAAGATTTTACAAAGGTTGTCAAGGAACATTTAGTGAGTTCCTATAAGGATTCAACCAACACCCTACTAGAAAAGCTTTCAAGAAAAACCTTAGGCACCTCCAAAAGTGTGCATGAGCACATTATGTTCGGTACATAAAAGTTGGAAAAACCTTGCAAATTAAGGAAATCTATTTATGGGCTAAGATAGGTCTCCTGTCAATGTTATACAAGGTTATTACTTCATATGATTTTATTGAGAACCTTGTTAATAAGCGTTATACCATTAGGTCAGTGGGAGTAAAGTTACTTTCTTTTAGTCCTGTATATAGATAAAATTTTTGCTTCCAAGTAGTGATTTAGGTTTGCTACATAAAGTTTCTCTGGAGAGATTCAAAATGATGGGCTGTGAATTTAGTAACACCTATTATTAAAGGGGATAAATTTAGTAAAAATCAATATCCCAAAATGCATTGGAACAAAGAGCATATTAAAAGTCATTTGTATGCATCTATAGTAGGCATTTTAGTGTATGCACAAGTCTGTACTAAACATGATATTGGACTGGCAGTAGGATTACTGGGTTGATAAAGAGTTGCAAATAAACCAAGAACTACAAATAACCATTTAGAGGTGATTGGTTATTCAGATTCAAATTTTGTTGAATAAGTAGATAGTAGAAAGTATATTTCATGATATATTTTGTTATTGCTAAGGGGCTATATCGTGGAGATGCAATAAGCAAACTAAAGTTAATACATCTACTATGAAAGCATAATTTATTGCATGCTATGAATTTAGTTCACAGGCATTATGGTTGAGACTTTTTATGAAAGGTCTCGAGATTGTCGATTTTATAACAAAACCCATAAAGATTTTCTGCAATAATTATTCTCTAAGAATAATGAAAGTAGAACCAGAAGTAACTATATTGACATAAAGTACCTCATTATGAGAGAGAATATTAAGAGACGTGAAGTGTCTATCAAGTATTGAATTAATGATTGCGGATTTTATGACTAAAAGTTTACCGGTACAGAAATATAGTCATATGCAGTATATGATACTCATTAATTCATTTTGTGTTTAGTTCTCTCTAATGGTCTATAGACATAAAGTCATTGTTATAAAGTTTTTGTGCACATGTATTATCCATTGGGATAAATAAAGTTAGACCCAGAATAACTTATTGGAAGTTACTCGTAAAGAATTATACCTTATAAAGATTTTGTTTAGAAAGATTAATACATTGTAATACATGGAAGGAAATGTTGATATAATAACATAACCGCCATGATTCATGTATTGTATCTCTCTAAATAAAACTAAAGCTTGAGTAGTTTTTAAATTATGGCCATATTCAGTTTTAGTTACCCAAATGATTTTAAGGATGTGTCATGTGTGTCAAGTGGGAGAATGTTAGAATAAATCTTCTAGGGTGTCACACATGTCACATATATTATATGTATATAGCATATAATATTAATAGAGTTTTTATTAAACTAAAACTCTTGGGTAATTAATATAAAGATAACTACTAAAGGGGAAAGGTTATGTCATTTCACTAAAAGTTGTATTCCTTGATGAAAGGAAGCAATGTATGGTTAATTGGATAAGGGTATTGGCCTATAAATAAGCATGTGATTCTCCATCAGTCATAAGGATAAAACGCGAGAAATATAGGCCAAAAACTCTTATCTATTACTCTCCAACATATTGTGAGGGTTATAGAATTTGTTCTAGAATTGCAAATTGAGGATTCTAGATTGTGAATTCAACAAATTTTCAAGTCTGATTTTCTGGATTACTCAATTCAAGTACTTAAGCAACAATGGCAAGAGGTTAGTATTTATATTTTGATGTGTATATGTTAAATATTCTCTCAAATTCTTACACTTCTTCTTCTTCTTTAGTTTGTCTTAAAATTAGCTCCTTTTAGGTTATATATGTGAAGGATAGAAAAGAAAAAATATATATATTTGTAATATGTTTTCCTATACCTTTGAAACTAGGAAAAATATAGAGAAAAAGATATTTATTTGATGTTGTTTTGTTTTTCCTTATTTTCTGTTCTAATTTATATATTATTTTTCATTATATTTCTTATTTTTCTTTTTTAAATTTAATGGACTCTTTTTTTTTTGGTGTGTGTGTGTGTTCAAATATTCCTTCCAAGATTTTTAAAGAAAGAGATAAAACTACTCCTATGGCAATAAATATTTTAATATGTTTTATGGGTCTTGTGTTTTAACTCATTTCAAAGGTTTTTTTTTTTGGCTTGTTTGTATGATTTACTATTATTTTTTAATGTGCTTAAATTAATTAAGAGTCTTATGTTTTAACTCATTCTAGGTTTTCTTCTTGCTGTTTTCTTTTTTCTTTACACTTCTTTCCATTTTAAATTACACATGGAAATTTTTTAATATGTTTTAATTTATATATAGTTCTTATAATAGTATATTTTTATGTAATTTATATATTCATGCAATATTATGTGTAATTATGTCACTATATTCAGCAATATATTGTTGCGTAACTTATAATACTTTTTTTTATTGAAATAGGCATGATATATTTTTTTACACAACTTCTTTGACCTCTAGTAAAAAGTACAATGGATGTGTTTTAAATTTTAAAATTAAATTATAATGAATAGTCCCGCGCAATGAGCGGGTTTTGAGCTAGTTTTTTTAATAAAATGTAAGTTTTCTGCAGACCTTTACTTTTTTTTTTACAAAATTTCAACACAATCCTTAATTAAATAAAGAAAAAAAATGAAACACCAGGGAAATGTTTATATTAAAATCATATATAAACCTTCTTACTACACGAATTGAAGGCTGCAAGCAAGCGTAAATAGCTACGTAGGATTTGTGCAGCGCGCGTGTCCTACATGCATAGCAATTTATAACACACGTGTCATGGTCCTTGATCACACAGAGTGACATTGGATGTCCGTGGAAGAAATGCTAGCTAGCTTCAGTAGTACTAGTACTAGATTTTTCAATTCTCCTCTCCTTATACAATATATTTTGTTCTCGAAATTTCAGCTTATCCCGAATTCCCGATGGTTTTTGTTAAAACATATATAATTCTTGAAATGTTTACAAGCACATAATGAAATTCTTGTCCTTTAGACAAGCGATTTACAAAATCTAGGTTAAACCATATATAAGCTGCCAAATATTTGTGTCAAGAGTAATTTAAAATAAAAATGTGAATGTAGGCGTTTCAAACAAAATCATTTTAATCTAATCACAAGGCATCAAGAACACAATATGAATAAGCATCTAAAGGTCACCACGATGCCACGACGGTGGAAATTGTTTTAAACATAACTAAAACATAAATAATAATAATAATAAGAAGAAGAAGAAGAAGAGGAGAAATATCACCTATCATGAATTTTATTATGCATTCATGTTGTAAACATATCAGCAAAATGAGAACCCAGTACTATGACTTCCTGATACATAAAATCATACAAAATAAATAAACATACATGCATGAAATAAAATAGATGTTTAGCAATGATGATGGTTGACATCTATATATAGTAGCCTAAATGCATCTGCGTGCTATTTTACTTTTCCCTAGTAGAGAAGCCTCTTTCAAGCATTCCTCAATATTTAGGCTAGATTTTGCAGATTTGATGCGCTCACGTTTTCTTGTAAGTGCCTCACTATCTTTATCAAGTTGATCAAGAGCATTGATCACCAAGGTGGTAGTCGAGTTGGTAAAGCAGCAGGGGATAGGGTTCAATTCCCCCTCCCCCTTCCTTTCCTCCTAGTGGTCATGGGTTCGAACCCACTTGCGGTAGTAGTTCGCGAACCAGATGCTACTAAAAAGGAGCTTTACCGACTTGCATTTTGGTGGAGCTGTGGTGACGGACTCACCTTCGAAGGCAGTAGCTATGACTCAAACCGAACATTCCACAATGGGTTGGAACCTCGATGGTCACGTCCAAGGGGGAAAATTACACTAGTTGCCCCTTCCAGCCTTTTCATCTAGAGAAAAAAAAAAAAAAAAAAAAAAAAGAAGTTGATCAAGAGCATTGTCCACTTGTTTTTCAACATAAAGACCAAAATGAGCATTTGTGACTCTTCAAACGATCGTAGACAAATTCAGTTTTAAATCTTGCAACTTGTAGGATTTTCAAGCATCTCCACCAACCGAGAAGTATTTCATCAGTGACATCCACAACCTTGGTGTTTTTCATGCATGTGATCTATGCACTCACATAACAGACAAAAGTAAAGTGATTTCACCTGAGGACTTAATGTGGATTCAGCACCAATATCCCCGTGGTTAGAAAGCAAGTGGTCTAAGATAGGGGCCAACTTCCGAGAGGTTGTGTAGCCCTTAACAAGGACAAGCTCTTGATTTAGATCATGAAAACCAATATTCCAATCATAAGGAAACTTGTTTTGCGAAACCTTAGAATGATTAAGAAACTCCATGAATTGTATATAAGCCTCGTCAGAAAACATTATAATTTCCTCATGGTCATAAGGTTTTATCTCTTCGGCAATCGTTGTTTCCTTTATTCTATCCTCTAAGAGACACACTTCCTTTTTCTCGTGTTCACTAAATTTACTTAAAAAAAACTCCCCATGTTAAAGTTGGCTTGAGTTGTTTTTCTTCATTTTACATCATCTCTTTTGCCGCGTCTTCGGTAATCACCTTACCAAATTGTCCTAGAAAATTCTTCAACTCTACCTTTTCATAATCTCCATTTAGCGATGATATTACCTATAAACCAATCATAGACTTTGAGTTAAGAGCTAAAATCATGAAAATCTTGAGATATATATATATATATATATATATATATATATAACAATATTATTGTGTCATGCTCACATGACGTCGAATGGCACTAACTTGTATTTGTATTTAAAAAGGAAATTAAAGTGCTACTCATATATATATAATTGATTCAATAATTAACTATACATTGGTTGGTAAATATTTTTTACAAATCCGAAGATCGATGCTTTAAAATAATAATAATACCTTTATTTTCTCCAAATTGGTTTGGATGAAATTTCGTCCAACCCACATAAAATTATGCTAAGTGTCTAAGCATTTAATATGCGCATTAAATATTAAAGGCCATTTGAAGTTTTTCAATGGCTTATTATTTAAAAAGGTTAATCTTAATTAGTAAATTGTTATTAATGACTTTTAACATTTAATGTGCATATTAAATGCTTAGACACTTGGCACAATTTTATGTGGGTTGGACAAAATTTCATTCAAACCGGTTTAGAAGAAATTTATGTCCTAATAATAATACATTTATTCAATATGACCTTATTAATTAATTTGATAATTGAAGAATATCTTTAAAGCAACATTTTCCATATAAATCATTTTATACTCTCATGATAGCTTCCGTTTCGTTTTTGTCTTAGGGTGCATTTGGGAGTACGTTTTTAAAAAAATAATTTGCGTTTTTAAATCAAATCGCAATTTTGGAGTATTTGGGATTGCGATTTTGAAAATGCAAATTTTAAAATCGTGAAAAATTTGCGATTTCAATAAGCTGAGTAGGTGATGCTTATTTGAAAAAGTGTAAATTTAAACCAAAATCACGATTTCACTTAAAAGACAATATTTACTTATTTGGTCTGAAATAGCAGTTATATGCTAATTTTATCCAAACACTCGATTAATAAAAAAAATTATTTTTTAGCCTATTTTACCAAACACCTGTGCAATTTTAAAAAGTAATGATTTCAAAAACACCATTTTTAAAAACGCAATTTTTAAAATCGCACTTATTGAAATCACACTCCCAAACAGGCCCTTAGTCAAAAAGGGTAAAGCAATATGAAATAAAGATCAACTCAAGATTCTACATGATCAGGGTTTACCTTAGAGATGACGCATTTAACTTCAGCAGCGAACTGGCACTCCGTGCACTGATAAATGGGTAATTGTGGATCTCTTTCTTGCTCACAAGCATCACAATAGAATTCATTGTCACTCTCATCTTCATATACAGCAAGAGAATGCAAGAGGATGAGGCGATCAATGTGGCATTCGTGTTTAATGGTAGATGGGAATGGACCACACGTATGATGGAGATTGAAATTATCACAATGCAGACAACTAGAAGCATATGAATTGCAGGTGGAATTGCAAGCACTGCAATTAAGTTGACCATCTATATTCTCCTTGAATTGCATAAGGTGATCGTGAGCCTCGTATTCTATAGCGCGGCCTCTTATCCCACAGCATCCAACGTGCAAGTGGAAATTGCAATTCTCGCTCTGGCAACTGTAGACAACGATGCCGGTCTCTCTATGACAGGCATTGCATACACTCCCAGTAAGAGGAGCTGTCCAATCTATTATATGTCCGACATGATCTCCGTGGTACTGCCGAAGCAGAGTGAGAGTGACGTAGCGGAAGACTTGGTAACTTCGCCTCTTAATCAAGAAAAATAAAAACGCAATCCGTAGATTGCAACACAACCCACAAGTTGAAGGGGTTCTCTGCAGAGAAATAGTGAGATAAAACTCAAATATTTAATAATATTTCAAAAGTTTGATTCCTTCTTGTTCGTTTACAAGCTTCTTATAGGAAAAGAAAAGCAATAAAGTAATCTAAAAAAAATAATTAAAATAATTCATCATATCCTGATTCTACCTAATACCACTTATGGCTTTTACTAAATGATAACCTCTGTGAATGGCCAGACTTGGCCATACTTTGCATGACAACTTTTCTATCCATACCTTTCGGCTAACAATCAGCTGACAAAATATGGCCTTCACGTGATAATGCCTGACAGCGTTTATTTCTCCCATTTTGTAGCCCTGAGCACGTAAGCCCATGCCTATCCACAATAGTTTTAATCATGAGCTCGGGTGAATAGCATTGTCTCAGTATCTGCTAAAGATGCCCGGGTGAACACAGTAAAGATGTCAGGGTGAATAGTACCTTGTGAACAGTAATTCGGGAATAGTGTATGGCCGGGTAAGAAGCACGGTGAAGATGCTTGGTGAGAAGTGCTCTCTGGTGAACAATGTCCCGTGAACAGTATCCAGGGTGTATAGTACCATATGAACAGTGATCCGTGAACAGTACCCCCGGGCGTGAACAGTATCCGGTTTGACCAAAGAAGAAGTTTATACGGGTGAAGTTCATGCTCACGTGTTTCCTTACCTGGTTTAGCTACCTGAAAGAAAAATAATTGTTTTCCAAGTATTCCAGGGTCAAAAGTGATCCCCGGATCAAAAGGTGTTCCGAATGGGATAGAAGTTTTGGTTGGGTGAAGTTATCGGAGAAGCTGTCCTACATCAGTCTCCCCTTCTTGAAAATAACTTGTCCTCGAGTTAAAATCAGATGCTCCTTGTGGAAAATTAGATTTGGGAAAATCTATATAAATTTCACCAAGACTTGACTTCTCCTTTTCTTCGACTTTCAATAAAATTTCCCGATTGGTCCTTTCATGGTCGTCTTCTTCAACCTCACTATTTTCCTCATAGGAATCATCACTCTTTGTGGTGAACGTGATGAGTAGCATCGGTGGAGGAGGTTGCATTTGTGGTGGAAGAGGTTGCGCATGCGGTAGGGGAGGTTGCTCCTGTGGAAGAGGAGGCTGCTCCTACGGTGTAGGAGGTTGCTCTTGCAGTGGAGGAGATGGTAGTTGTTCCTCAATTGGAAACAATGGTGGTGGCTGCACATATTTCTTCTTGGATGGCAATTCCACCCTTGTAACCATGTAACACCTTTACCATAATCAAATTTATCTTCATAGGTAAAAGGCCTATTTGGAGATTTATGAAGATGGTTAGGGACATGACGAAGGTGGCTTACATCATCGTCACAAAGTTTATCAACATAAGGATACCGAACGGGTTCTCTTCGGATCCCATGGTTGTCTGGTGGTAGGAACCGGGCATTGAGTAACCACTTCATCTTAGGCCAAGATGTCATGGGCAATTTTCCTTCCTTGGATCGGGAAAGTTTCAACCATTCCCACCAAGCAGATGCTCCTTCTTTGAGCTTTAAAGCCACTAGCTTCACTTTTCTATTTTTTGGAATACACATATAATCAAAGAAATTTTCTACCTCCATTAGCCATTCAAGGAAATCTTCAAAGTGAGGATGATCGGAGAATGAAGGGAGATCAAAATTCGTTCTGCATTCCAAGGACTCTTTTCTGCAGTATTGATGATGCCTAGATTGTGCACCATAAGCATCTCCATTACCAGTAGCGAACCCTTTTTGCTCGTAACCTTCGTAGCCAGCACTAACTTTGGCACCTCTACGTCCGCCTTCTCCTCGGACTACATCATAGTCCCTGTCAAAGACTCCTTCAGCGTGTTCATCACTGCTATCGTCGTCATATGGCTGGGGTTGAAGAAATGGTGCCGGGCGTGGATGATGGACGGTTCTTCGGACTCCACTAACTTCTTGGGCGTGGTCCCGGGGAGCGTGTTTGAATCCGGTTTGCAAACGTCCCACAGCCTTCTACAGTTGCAAAATGGGCTGTCGGAGGGTCTGCACTTCAGCTCTCGAAGGAGCCACCCTGTCACGAGCTGTGTTGTTAAGGGGGTAGTCGCCGATGCGTTGATTGGCCATGACCAGGATAAAGCTTGCTCTGATATCAACTGACGAAACGGAAGACTTGGTAACAAAAGATTAAGAGCATCTTCGTCTCTTAATCAAGAAAAATAAAAACACAATCCACAGATTGCAATACAACCCATAGGTTGAAAGGGTTCTCCACAGAGAAATAATGAGATAAAACTCAAATATTTAATAATATTTCAAAAGTTTGATTCCTTCTTGTTCGTTTACAAGCTTCTTATAGGAAAAGAAAAGCAATAAAGTAATCTAAAAAAAATAATTAAAATAATTCATCATATCCTAATTCTACCTAATACCACTTATGGCTTTTACTAAATGATAACCTCTGTACTGAACGGCCAGACTTGGCCATACTTTGCATGGCAACTTTTCTATCCATCCCTTTCGACTAAGAGCATCTCCAACAGCCCTTTCAAACTAGTTTTTTTGTTAAATTTAGCATTTTTCTTCTTCCAACAGAGCCTTCAAACTAGTCATTCCCTCTAAATACGCTACAGTAAACTTTCAAATATGAAAGTTCACTGTACACCTTGTTAACAATTTTTTATTATTTTCTCTCTCTCTCTCTCCCTCCCCTCTCGCTCGTCTTCTTCCCCTCCGCCCGACAACATCAACGTAGATGGAGACACTGACGGGTTTGAAACTGAAGAAGAGTCCGATTTAGACGTCGACGTAGATGAGTTTCTGCTCAACCCAAATGGAGACACCGATGGAGACGCCGACGAGTCCGATTTGAAACCCACGCCGACGTCGATGAGTTTCTGCTCGACCCAGATGGAGACGCCGACGAGTCCGATTTGAAACCCACGCCGATGCCGACGAGTTTCTGCTCAACCCAGATGGAGACGCCGACGCCGATGAGTCTGATTTGAAACCCATATGGGTTTCTACTCAACCTAGATGAAGACGCTGACCGAGTCTGATTTTCGGGATCATTTCTTAGGTTGGATGCCAAACTTGGAGGGCTGTGGTTGATTGGTTGGGTTGGATTTCTTGGATGACGATGATGATGCTGATGAGGAGGAAGAAGGGCTATTTCCCCGGAGGCATTGTTGAAGCTCCACGTGGACCTGTTAAAATATTTAAAGAAATAATAAAAATAATAAAAATAATAATATTTTAATAAAACATATAGTTAAAATAGAAGGTCTACTAGAGCGTTTGACTAAAATTTAGTAGCTAAAATGAAAAAAGCAGATTTTGAGTGGCTATTTTAGCCACTCTTGCTGGAGATGCTCTAACAATTAGCTGACAAAATATGGAATTCACATGATAATGCTTGACAACATTTAGTAATCCCGTGAACAGTACCCGGTTTGACCAAAGAAGAAGTTTATTCGGGTGAAGTTCATGCTCATGTGTTTCCTTACCTGGTTTAGCTACCCGAGAGGAAAAGAACTATTTTCCAAGTATTCCATGGTCAAAAGTGATCCCCGAATCAAAAATGTCCCGGATGGAATAGAAGTTTTGGCCGGGTGAAGTTCTCGAAGAAGCTGTCCTACATCAGAGAGGGTGGTATGGATGGAAGCAGAGACGGAGAGAGGGGGGACTGGCTGGGGCCATGGTCCCCCACCAATCCAGAAAAAATAAATAAATAAATAAATAAAATCTACTGCAACTACTTTTTCGTCGTTTTATTTTTCTTTCAATTAATACTTTTTTTTCTTTTCTTTTTTTTTTTTTTTTTACTTTAAAAAGGGCATGCAGGAAGGGAACAAATTTAAGAGAATTATTTTTGTATTTAAAATATATTTTTTTTTCATCTCTTGGAATGCAAAATCATTAATTAAATTTTATATTGAAGTTTTTTCTAACTCGCATGAATACGGGAAACCAATATTTATATAAAGAGAAAAGAGGCATATTAATTGGACATTGGCTAATTTTTGGGGAGAGATTATACATTATGATTTTGTTTTTGCGTCTCTTTGTGTGTGTTTCTTTATTCTAAATGTTTGTATATGACTCTCAAAAAGTAGCTCAATAAGCTATGAATTATGCTTTATAAATTGAAAATCACTATTAAGCCTTTTTCTACCATATGCCTTAAGTTACTACCTAATTTGCCTAAGTCCCCAATCTCTACTATCATACTCATCCAAAGACAGAATGAGGGGCCGGCCCAAAAAATTTCCTGACTCCGTCCCTAGATGGAAGGGATGGCAGATCTCTTTCGGTAACTCGATGCATGTTTTGCAAATGTAAACCTTCTTACTACACGAAGGCTGCAAGCAAGCATAGGTAGGATTTGTGCAGCGTGTTCTACATGCATAGCAATTTATAACCCACGTGTCATCATCCTTTATCACACAGAGTGACAATGGATGTCCGTGGAGGAAATGGTGCCGCTCCTGTTCTTCAGTGGGCAACAAAGTACAATCAGCATGCATCCCAAAACGACACTCACGACAGCCATAATAGAAGAGCCCCGGGGACAGGGGTTCGTAACAACCTCTGCAACTCCAAAACTTCGATTCCTCTGGCTCTGGGTTATAAGTGGACAAGGCGAGAGGGCAGGTATGAAAAAGTGTTGGATCTTTCCCGGCAAGTTTCGCTCATAACAGGATCGATGCAGAAAAATGCTACATGGGAAGCGGCCATAGGTTGGATCGGAGCAGTGTTCTCCACATAAGCGGCAGTGAATGCGGTGTTTAGGCATTTTATCGACGAGCACCAATGGATGCTGGTGAGTAGAAGGATCTGTACGAAGTGATTCGTCCCTTCCTTGGGTTGCAGCTGGCCTTATAAAAGCGCATTCACGATCAAAATTGACGTCGCACGTGTTGCAGCGGTAGATGAACCCGGAGGTTTGCTTTAAATTACAAGCATAACAGCAAATGTCGTGGTTTGGAATTGGCTGCAGGGTAAGAGGGTGTGCAGGGTGAAAGGGGCTTTGTAGTAGTCGCTCCGGTAGTTTTGCACATTTTCCATGCAGGAAGAACTTACACTTGGAGCATGCCCGCACCGGAACATCACGGATGTTCAATGTGCAAATGGCGCATTTAATTGCCTCATCATGCTGCAACCATTGCAAACCTAACCAATTATTCTTTCTAATATTGTTGTTGAATTGAAGAAGGTGGTCGTGGCCTTCGTATGTTATGGCAAGCATTATCACACTATTGCATTCTATGTCCAAGCAAAATCTGCAATTCATATACTCACAAAAGTAGGCGAGGTTGTCCTGGATATCCTGGCGACAGGCATTGCATCGTCGCCTACCTGTATCCCTGATGCGTTTCCGGGTGAGAGGGCCGTGGTATATGGATGAAAGGGATGGAAAATCTCTTCCGGCAATTACTTATAAAAGAGCACTTGACATTAAAGTTGACGTCGTCCTTTCCGCAGCGGAAGGTGAAGCCCCAGATAGTTTCGCCACAAGCAGTACACTTATTATCATACCAGCGTGCATGGGAGCAGTACTAGGGAGAGAGGGTGTGGGTTAAGAAGGGGGTTGTAAAACTCCTGCGGTAGTTTTGCACATGATTCGTGCAGGTCGAAGTCACATTCCCTGCACCTGTAGATCATCATCACACCTTCATCGCAGACTTCATAGCATCCCTGGCATCTAACATAATATTTTTCTATCTTATTTTTACTCGGCGATAACACATGCTCGTGAAGGGAATGCTTAATAATCTCCATATCCGTGTCTTTCTCTCTAGGTATGTTTTAACCCAAATCAGGAAAAAAGGAATATTAGAGAGTGATCTGCTAAGAAGTGCCTCTTCAACATTTTTCTTACAATTACTTATAGTGTCAGACATACACATGCAGAAGATCATGAAAGAATATTTAAAAAATACATTTATATCATAAAGCAAAAAGATAAAGATAAGATCAAAAGCTGTGCAGGTTCCCACCCACAGTAACCTTTTTCTGGCCTTGCCTCTCAACAGTCTAAATTATAGATGAGAGAGCTAGCTCTATGAGACTTGTCATAGTCAATACTTCCAATGTCTAAGTAAAAAAAGTAGGATATTGTTACAAAAAAAAAAAAAAAAAAGTAGGATATTACGAGAAGAACATAGGGCCTCATATAATAGGATGGGGCCTACACAAACAAGCACAAAGCAACCAAAAAAAACAAAATTTCATTTGTGCTTATAACTTCGGAATTTATTTTTCGTGACATGTGTTGGTTCAGAAAATTCACCTCCCACCGTACGTAGGTTTTCTAATTGTTTTCATTCTCTTCATACGCACTGGAATATTATATATAATGACATTCAACATATGATCAAAAAGTGGGGAAAACAAAACAGGAAAAGGATATACAATCGTGTTCTCCCCCACCCCCAGCTATAACTACGCATATTCACAGTAAAAAGGTTTAAAAAAAAAAAATTTTAAAAATCAAATTGGGTTGAAAAAAAAATCTCAAACACTTGGGGGTGTTTGGGATATTTCTCAATTTTCATATTTTATTTTATTTTATTATATTATCACCCACTTTCGCCAAACCAAAATGTCGATGTTGACGAAGAAGGCTTCAGCCAAAAAATGTTCTTTGAAGGATGTGATTTGAACAATTACTTATTTAAACAAATAATAAATCTGAGTCTCCAACCGGCAAACCCATATGATCTGTTTGGCTTCTTCTTCAACAATCTTAAAATAATGAATCGTTCTTATCATTCACTATTTTATTTTTTTTTCCCGGGCAATAGTTTAAGGGCGACGGCCGACAGCTGACGTGCTTAATTACCACCATTTTAATTGGGTTGTTTATTCGGCAGATACAATAGAGAAGAGCACGCGCAAATTGCTGATTAGTATTCAATAGTTTTAAGACCAACTTGCTTATTACTATCATATTATATTTGTTATAGATTATGATTTCACAACAACGTAACCCACCCCCAAATGTGAATTTGACCAATACTTGAGCCAAATTAATTAAGGAATAGTGTAGCAAATTACGAGTCTTTTTTTTTGGCTTTGGGTTTAAGTAATTAAGACCTTTTTTTGAGATTGTATAGAGAGATAAAGCTTTTTATATTTTGAAAGTAGCTTTTGAGAAGAAAAAAAATATATATTTTTTCAATTTTTTTCCCAAAACTGTGTTTGGCCCTTTTTTTTTAGAAAAAAGTTAAAGAAATTTTTTAAAACTACTTCTCAAAACCCATTACTCATTCTCCCAACTGCATGACAGTGAATAAAGGGCTAGGATGGAAGAAAACTTCCAACAAGACAATCAACTTTTCCAAACAAACGTTTGATTCTTGAGAGTGAATGCCATCTTCCGTAAAACAAACTTCAATAAATGAGAGTGAAGTGGAGAGAAACTTCAGCGACGACTTGACGATCAACTTCAGCAAAGACTTGTCCAAGAATGGGCCTCTGTACCAACACTACGATCCATGTGTTTGTGGAAAAAATTTAATTAGATTTTGGGCAAAAAATGTTTTGTTAGGCGGTAATTATTTTATTTGAATAACAATATAAACTTATAAATGTGATATAACAAGTAAAAAAATAAAAAATAAAAACAAAAAAGGTTAGAATGTTTTAATACTAATTTTTTTTTAGAAAAAAGTGCCGCGAACGGTAAAAAAAAACGGTGCAAAGGCTTCTGCCAAATGGGGCATAACTTTTTTTTTAATTTTTTTTTTCCAGAAACAGACCCGTAGAAAAGATTGTTGGAGTGATTAAGATGTTCAGGTACACCATTAGGGTATATTCTCTATCTTGTCCCTGAATTGTAGAAGGTGATCTTGGCCTTCGAATTTTATGGCAGGCATTATCACACTGCATTCAATGTGCAAGAAAAGGGATGGGCCAACACTAGCAATAACTTTCCTTTAATTCTTTCTAGGTTTAGGGCTAGTAGCTTCCTTTATATTTTTTTTTTTTTGAAAGAAGCTTCCTTTATATTTTTATATATCATTCAAATATTATTATTTTTTTATAAAATGTAAGTTCTCTGCATACCTTCCCTTTTTTTTTTAACAAAATTTCAACATAATCTCTAACTAAATAAAAATAAAATAAAAAATGAAAGGGAATAGAGGAAAGGGAAATGTTTATATTAAAATAATAGGATCAGGGCTTGCATGCTGTTATTAAAATAACATCATATATAATGTAGTAAAAACAATGGTTGAGATTGAATCTCTTAAAATCTATTTTTATTTTCTCTCTCCTATTACAAGCTTTTAAAAGTAAGTCAACTCTAAAATTTAATCTCAACCGTTGCTTTTACTACAGCATACATACATGCTGTTATTGAAATAACAACATATAAAGTAGATCCAAAATAATATATAAGAAACTACTTTTGATTCCATACACATTGAAAAACACTGTAGCAACCATTGAGAGTTGATTAAATGTAGAAAATCTATTATAAATAAGTTTCTGTGGTTTTTTTTTTTTTTTTAAATTTTCCTAGACATAAGGAAGTGAATGACATCTGTTGTTAGTGCTCTATTAAATTAAAACTAATATAGGGTATCTGCTGCTAGTACTCTAATACTTTGTAAAAAAATTAAAAATTAAAAAAAAAAAAATTGGTGTGGGCTAACTCATAAATGTGTTGTGAAAAAGTCGTAAACCACATTAATCAAAATTTGTTTTTGACTCTAATTTAAATGATAATTCTCTATCACTACTTATTTTGCTCTAAAAAAACCCTAGCCCCCACCAAGAAGAACTTTGAAGATCTAGATCTAGATCTTTCCTCCCCCCTTTCACGATATCAGTGTGGTGTCTTCTCTGTAGGTTCTACCGGTCTTCGTTTCTGGCGGGTTGCTTTAGATCTAGATTCAGATCTAGTCTCTTCAACTTTAGATCTGATCGTTTTCTTCGGCCAAAGCGTGTTTTTTGAAAAGATGTCTATGATGCCGTGCTCCTCCGCTACTGCTTCTAGGTTTTTGTTTTTGTTTTTGTTTTTTTTATTTTATGATCCTAGTCGTTGGACTGAGGACGTGAATAATGCTTCTGACTTTCGAGTCGAAAGGAGAATGTTTTGGGTGTGGGTTTTTTGCTCATGCTTGGGAAATGGCTTCCTATGCCACCAGAAGGAGTCTGCGTTAGTAAATCTATTTTATAAACTGAAGATCAGGCTGAGATAGTGGATGTTTGATGTCATAAATTGATTTTCATTGTAAGATCTATGTGTTTTTGATTTTTATGACGTGTAATCTTTTAGCTTCGGTTATAATATTGTAGAACTATATGTTTTGAGCTTTTATGCTCTTGACCACGATTAATAAAATTATATTGATTTTTCCTAAAAAAAAATGATAATTCTCTATCAAATAATTTAAAAAAAAAAAAAAAAGAAAAAAGAAAGGGACGTAACTTAAAATTCTGGTAATGCGAGAGAAGACTTTTCTGACCGAAACGAGCCTACACCCGAGCAAGTTGCTTGGCCTTCTCAGTCAACACATCCCTGCATGGTTCTCTGATACGAGGTGCGTAAATTAAGTAAAGTTAGGATCCTGCCCTTGGACCTCGATCGGACCATTCAAACCACTGAAAACGTCCTGTCGGGTACGTACTGAATTCTCCCCCACTCTGCTTTTTCTTCAGTATCAGAGTGATAAAAGAACCCGGCCAGAATTGTTTGCCGGATTCTTTCATCGCCGGAAAGCTTGTTGTCTTTCTACCTAAACCTACATTGGCTACATGCACATGTACAAACTGTCTAATTTCTAAACGATACTTTCCCTCTCTGATTCACAGATTCAAACTCACTCCCTCGTGCAAAGTCAAAAAATGAGTAGCTCCGAACAAACCAACCCGAACCTGATAACCCAACAGCAAGAACTAGACCAAGGAGAAGAAGAGGTGGGCAAATTGGCCGTTCTGTTTGCAAAAGGGGTGGTCCTTCCTATGGTTCTGAAGTCAGCGCTCGAGCTCAACCTCATCGAGATAATCTCAGACGCTGGCACCGGCGCTTTCCTCTCATCTTCCGAGATTGCGGGCCGGCTGCCCACAAAGAACCCGGACGCGCCGGTTCTGCTGGACCGGATGCTAAGCCTCTTGGCGAGCTATTCCATACTCAAGTGCTCTCTCGTGACCAGAGACAACGGGGAGGTTGAGAGACTCTATGGCGTCGGACCCATTTGCAAGCTCCTTGTTAAGAACCCACATGGCGGCTCTTTCGCTCCTATGTTCCTGTTGGTCAACGACAAGGTCTTTATGGAGAGCTGGTAATCTCTGAGACTATATAACCTTCCTTTTGGTTGTATATGCTCAGAAGAAAGAAAATGAATAATTAATTAATTAATTATATAGTTGATAAATCATACATTGCCTTTGACAAGTACTCAACTGAATAACTTCAATTTTCTTAAGAATTTGAATTGTCTAATGTGATAGATTTATTAGATGGTGTAGCAGGCTTATTCACGGGTGATTGTACTCAGGTACCACTTGAATGACGTTATACTAGAAGGGGGGATTCCTTTCAACAGGGCCCATGGGATGACAGCGTTTGAATACCCAGGAACAGATCAAAGGTTCAATAGGGTATTCAACCAGGCTATGTCAAGCCACACTACCTTGATCATGAAGAAATTACTCAATGTGTACAATGGGTTTGAAGGCCTTAAAGTGTTGGTTGATGTGGGCGGTGGGATTGGAGTTACCCTTAGCATTATCACTTCCAAGTATCCTCAGATTAAGGGCATCAATTTTGATCTGCCTCATGTTTTAGCTGATGCACCTTCTTATTCAGGTTTTGGATCAATTCCTTCTTTGGCTTTAGAGTTCATGATACCTTTTAGATGTAAAAATATTGATATTTGTCCAAGGACTCAAATGTCTGTTGTCAAAGAACTCATGCTTATCAAGCAAATATGCCATTACTGTCAAATGCTTGTCCCATGACTCAATATGTCGCCAAACAACCCTGATACGGTGATACCCTCCTTATTTTTCACTTCTCAACTTGTACCAAATGCAACTTCTGGTTTGATCAAATTGTTGCTGCTCACAACTGGGCATAGTTTTGAGACAAGATGAACTATATAACTTATTCAAAAGCATGTCATGGTGTAGGTGTGGAGCACACTGGGGGAGACATGTTTGATAGCGTTCCAGAAGGAGATGCCATTTTCGTGAAGGTAACTGGCTGTGATTCTGCTGGCAACTCTTAAAGATTATCATTACTTTGAGATTAAGGATAAATAACATAGTAGTTTTGTTTGCGAATCATAAAAAATATTTACTGTACCAAACCTCTTAACCGATACCATGCCATAATCATAGACATGATTGAGGCCATTATTGACCTCTGTTTAGTGAGAGAGAGAGAGCTTTCACCATAGACCATCTTGATGTTCTATTTTTAGAGAGCATACAGCTATTCAATACTTTTGGCACCAATTCAAGCGTGGTAGACTGGTAAGTGGGTTACAATGGCCCAACCGCATAGCTTTGTTTTGGTCTGCGTAGTGAGCGGCTCTTCTTTATTTAGAGCATATATGCTTTAAAGCAACCCATAAGCCTCAAGTTGATATAACTGGAAGCTCTAGATAAGTCTTGTTTGTCTACATGTGATGTTGTTCGTAGTTGTATTAATTAGTTGTTGCGATGTTGAAACCTGCAGTGGATACTCCATGATTGGAGTGATGAACATTGCTTGAAACTTCTCAAAAACTGCTGCAAATCTCTTCCCAATTCTGGAAAGGTGATCATTGTGGAATTAATTCGTCCTGTGGCTCCTGAGAGTAGTGTTTCGGCAAATATCGTCTTTGGGGAAGATTTGTTCATGTTGGCTCAAAACCCAGGAGGAAAAGAGAGGACCCAAAAAGAGTTTGAGGCATTAGCTTTAAAATCTGGATTTTCTGGCTGTGAGGTCATATGCTGTGCTTACTACAACTGGGTTATGGAGTTCCGCAAGGGAGCCAATCCTTAAGTTGCTACAATAATTTGTGTTTTCTTTTATTTTGCTATTGCTACTCTCTCAAAATTTCAGGGTTGGATACCCTACTCTATTATGTTGTTGTAATAATAGAACACAATAATCTCTATTATGTTGATGTTCCAATAATCTTTTGTAATCCTATAATAAAGTTCTATAATATTGTATTGCGGACAATAATCTTTAAGCAGCACATTTGGGGTGCAAAGCTTGTTGTAAAATCTCAATAAAGTTCTCCATATAATCTGTTGTGAAAGACTATTTTATTTTTTATTATTAAAATTAAATAGATTATATTAAATAATGAATCAAAATGAAAACCCTCTTCTCATATTTAGCAGATAAATTGTGAGATAATCATATTATTTTGTGATCATACATCAAATAAAACCGTACGAATTTTGGTAGTAAACTTAAAGCACCAAAGCTAGTACTAGCATTTTTTTGTTGGTAAAAAAAAAAAAAGGTAAAACGCAAAGGCTATTGCCGTTTCGCGGGTTAAGCCCTTGGTTTGCTGGTACCAGAAAGTACAGGAGCACATCTTAGCCGTCAAAATTCAAACCTGTGCTGACGATTGTGAACCTCCAAAGCATCAGGGTGGGTCCACTTGTTGACAAGTCAGCATTTTTGGCAGTCGGTGTTTGCTGAAAACGAGGTCGTATAATAGCCAAAGTTTATCGTACCATTTTCCTCTCTTGTTCTTCCCCTGCTCTCCGGTTTTCCCGACAATCTCAGAGGAAAAACCAAATTCTCCATTCTCATGGCTTCAGGTATTACAATTGCTCCCGAAATTTTCAATTTCTCGGTTCAATTAGAATGACTAATCGTCGAATTCCCGTACTGTTTTAGCCGCTTAACCGTTTCAATTCAATGGAATTAAGCGTGAAGTTATAATCTTTTGTGGAATATTCGTGAAATCCATTTGCTAGCTTGTTGGATTTCTTTTGGATTTTGATATTTTTCGTTTTGTGTATCCATTAAGTATCCACATGTACTATAATTTTCATCTGGTTGTTTCGAAGATTGGATATATTAGTATGACTTATCAAAAAAAAAAAAGATTGGATATATTAGTATGAATTCAAACTAAATCTCAATTTAGCAAGCATGAGATTGTGATGCTGTGGAAATACAATAATCAATAAATTTGGAATCTTTGCGTTTCATTTCCTTTCAATTTTTTAGAGAGTTAATCAAGTGTCTATATTTCCCTCTCCAACTCGCCGCTCTTGAGTCAAGAAGTTGCAATAGGCACATTTGATTTGTTTTATTGTTTTCTCAACTCCCACATGGTGGACAAATAAAATTCAAGTTATATTGTTTTGCTTCGATTGAGCTTGAAAGTGAAAAGACCTGTGCTTCTTGGTTACATCAATCTCAATTAGGTATAACTCCTTGCAGATTTTGCCTTATCAGTTCCTGCTGAACTTGAGTCGGCTTTGCGGTTGAAGGCGGTTCAGTACTTTGTAACGAAAAGGCCTTGGCTTGGTAATCATTTTACTCTATATTTTTATATCACTATTAACATATATTGTCTTCTCCATGTTAGAGGTTTCTCTTGTATACTTCTTGTGTACTAGGATTGGAGCCCTCTGCACTTTTAATGAGATTGAATTACTT
Source organism: Carpinus viminea (assembly GCA_013348765.1). Classification (NCBI taxonomy): domain Eukaryota; kingdom Viridiplantae; phylum Streptophyta; class Magnoliopsida; order Fagales; family Betulaceae; genus Carpinus; species Carpinus viminea. The sequence continues at coordinate 3,769,119 of CP054673.1, forward strand.
AAAAAAAAAAAAAAACTATTAACATATATTGTCTGTGTGATCTAAATTTGTACTTTGGAATTAGATTTTTATGAGTTCTTATTCTTTTCAGGTTTTATGTTTCAGATCTCTATGGGATTAATGTTAAGCCTGTTGCACCATTTGGAAGTGTCAGCAGAAAACCATATGTTGATCCAGCACTAATTCATCGTTGTTTGCCTGATGAACTGCTCTTTGAGGTATTGCATGTTCGGCCAAGAAGCTACTGGCTATGACCTATTTTATGAAGAAAACTTACTAGCCACAGGAACTAATTTTATTTATTCTCTACCCATTATCTTCTGTTTTGTTTAGCTGAGGAATGGTATGCAAAAGAATAGAACCAAAACCCTTTTGTTATGAATATAAAAGTACCATAAGAGGAGAACTGTAATGGATATTTATACACAGGTCTTTGCAAGAATGACTCCATATGATTTAGGAAGGGCAGGTTGTGTATGTCGTAAATGGAGGTACACAATTCGTAACCCTGTGTTTTGGCGTAGTGCATGCCTGAAGGCTTGGCAGGTAAACTTGGTATCTATTGAGAAGCATGAACCATTTCTCATTTATTGCATGTAACATTGAAGCTTAAAAAACTGTGACTTCTTTTATGAAGCTCTCTGGAGTGGTGGAAAATTATAAAGTTTTGCAGTCCAGATATGTGGGGTCATGGAGGAAAATGTGGCTTTTAAGACCAAGGGTCCGTACAGATGGTGAGATATGCTTACACAAATCTTGTTTAAATTTTGAGCATTTTACATGTCTGTATCTCATATACTTCAATGCTGTTGATCTCTTAGTCTGGCCGTAAAGAAAAGATATGCACTTCAGGACCTTAAATGTGTTCAGTGTTAATAAACAAAACTTGAATGCCATTCTTTTATTATTGTTCCAACTTTTGGCTTGCTGAAGAACATTACGAAGTTAACACAAGTTTTCACATCTCAGGTCTTTATGTGAGTAGGAATACCTATATTCGTGCTGGAGTTGCAGAGTGGAAAGTCACCAATCCCATCCATTTGGTATATTTTTATTCTTTGTCATACCTATGTGATTATTCTTTACAATTTATACTATTCGTTAAAAGGTTTGTTCCTGTAGAAGATGCAAATTTGTTTCGTGTACGACATGGACGGGGGATCTCCACTATCAAGAAAGCCAAAATCCCAATTTAGTGTGCTCAGCTCTACTGCTTCACTATCTTACAATTCAGAAAAATAAATCTCACTACCCATTGATACTTAGATTTTAGTTGTGAAAAGATAACTGGATTTGAGAAAAATAAGATATGGTAGGATCATGCTTGTAGTTTTGGGCACATTCTCTAGTGCGAAATTGTGCCTACACTGGGCACAGAAAAAGTAAAGCATTATAAACTAAGAGAAACAGAAGTCAGTTTGGGTGCCCCTTGAATTTTGTGAAATAGGTTACCATAACATAGATTATAATTTTATGTAATTTGAGAAGCTAATCGCATCATATTTATTGTATAAAGATAACAATAGAACATTGTAGAAGAATTTACTTTTTGTCGGTTCAACAAGGAAGAGTTGAATTGTAATGTAAAAGGTGCCTCATCCTAGTTGTTATGCAACCAATTCATTTTCTCTTCGGCTAATATTTCTTAAAATTTCTGGGTTTACAGGTATGCTATTTCCGTTACATGAGATTTTTTCCTTCTGGAAAATTTATGTACAAGGTTACTGTCCTTCTAACTAACTTAGTGCTTCTAAAAAGTGGAAGTGTTTCTTTAGCTGATTACTTCCATTTACTCTGTTAATTTGCAATCAGAATTCTTCGCAAAAAGTCAAAGATGTGGCAAAATACATGAACTTTCGTGCATCTAAAGCAGAGGGTGTTTTTAGAGGCCATTACACACTGTCAGATGACCAGGTTAGGTTCTACTTTTTACCAATTCCGGAACATCTGAATTAATAGTTGCAGGTTTGGATATCCTCTTGTTTATATTAGTTGTGATTGATTACACAAATCTAATTGATCCTTGCTTTACAGTTCCATCTTATTCTCCTTTCTATTGCTCCATATGCCTACTGAAGGTATGCATGGTTACTCTTTGATTGCAGATTGAAGCTGCTGTTTTGTATCCTGGTATGCGTCCAACTGTGTTGAGAATCCGCCTAAGGTATTCATTACCTATTATGCTTTTATTTAACATTTTTTATTTCCAAAAGAAGAAGAATAGAAATTATTTCTTTATTTTTCCGTAGGCAGCTTCCTGTTATTGTTATTGTTACTAATTTTTTCCTTCAAGTAGTTAAGTGACGGAAGAACTCAAAGATACATGATGTTGAAAACTGTCACATAGGGGTTGAGACAGTGCTTTATAGAAATTAACCTTGGGCCAACTCTTATGGTCTTTTGTTTCGAAGCTTGGTAACCAGCCACCTCATTCTTGATCTTCTTCTCTTTTTCTAAATGAGTTTGAAGCTTTCTCATAAAGTATGGGCAGCAAAGAAGGTAAATTATGCCATAATTGTGAATTTACATCAGAGAGATTGATCTGACAAACGCCTGTTTGGGCAACCACTCATTGTTGTTGAACCTATTCGTAGGCTGTGAAATGAACTCTTTAACGTAACCTTTAGTTGCAAGGATTTGTAGGCTTATCTGCTTTTTGTTCAGGTTAAGAGGAACAACAGCAGGGGCTAACAATCGGATGGATCTTCTCTCACTTGTTACTAGTGGTGTGAACGATAATGAGGTCCAAAACCCTGATGAGGACATCCTTGGAGTGGTCGAAGGGTGGCAGGATGATGAATCACACAACCCAGATGTGCCTGCAGTCTCACACAAGAGGGGCATGAGGCCTTTTGTCTTTGTTCCTTTTGAAGAGGTATACACAAATTTCTACTGCTTTTCCCCTTGAATTTAGGAGAGCATTAAAAGGTCTTGAAACTCCACCACCAATGGTTGCATGCATGCTTGTCGTAGTGTTTGATTTTAATGACTTGAGTTGAATGAGAATAATCAAGATTTTTCCCAAAAAATAATTTTCCGCATTGAAGATTCCATAATTTATTTCATGGTAGACAAAGTTTCTTCTGCAAACCCCCCAGCCTGTGGCATGAAAACTCGAGAGCACGCATGTTGTGCTTTATTTTAAATGTTTGGCATTTGTTGTCTTCTTGGTACAGGTGGAAACGTCGGTTCTGAATCTGCCTGTGGAGAAGATGGATTATTTTGTGCCTGGTTGATGCCTCAAAAGACCAAGGATCTCCATTCTGTAAATAAAAATTTGAATTCCTTGGCATTATGGGTCATCTGGATTCCTTTATTTTATGTATAAAATAACGGTGGGGGTCCTAAAATAGCTTGATGTTGTAATTCATGTCCTTGATTATGGTGCTGGTTTCAGTGTGTTCTCTCTTGTATTTGCTTCTGCCGCTTGCTGTTGTGTGATGGCATCCTATGTATCAAATAACAGTCTGGTGTTGATAGTGAATCATGAACTACTGTTATCCCTTTTTGACTATTTTTATGGATTCAAATTTTTAATGCCGATAAGTTCCAAATGATGGTGCTTGTATATTGATTATATATATATATATATATATATATATATATATATATATTTGCAGACGAAAAGAAGCAATAAACGCAGCTAGTTGGAAAAAGAAAATTGGAGAAGGAAAAAGAAATCAATGAATGGTGATAAGTAGAAAGTGTCAACCTTGTATTACACTGTTACTACTTTTTAACGTAAGATGTACAGGAAAAGCGGGATTTCTTCGACTCTAATGCCAACCACTTTTTCAACTCTTTTCGAGGTTAGATATACGGGCCTGTATCGGCTCACTCCAAAAGCAGCGTAGACTCGACATAAATGTAAGAGACTCAAAAATAGCAAAGATAAGAAATGCCTGGAAATGAAAAAATAAAATAAAAATAAAAATAAATCTTATTATTTAAATGTAATACAGAAACAGTCTGGCTAGAAATGACACAAACCCCTTTACGATGAGAACAAAGTAAGCAAAAGAACATCTGCTTAGGTAGTTTACAACTTACAAACACTTTCCTCAAGCACTCCTCAAAGAGCAGAACTCGTTCCAATATTAGATTCGACATCTTCTGAGTATAACAGAGAATTCCAGGTGGGGTTTCGCAGAAGAAAAGTGTCCTGCCAGGTATAAAAAAGAAAAGAGCATGAGCAAATTCAAAGCATTAGCTAGGCAAGTCCCGGAAACGCCATATGGTGGAGGAGGCAATTGAAAGCTTGGGTGTTCAGAGGAGTTTGAGCATGATGTATATAAATTGCGGGAAATCTTTCTTTTGATTCTTTTGCGGGAAATATAGCCGAAAGAATCCATTTTTTTTTTTTTTTAATTTTTGTTCTGGCCGGTATCAAAATTAGTACTTTTGATCATCAAAACTCGCGTGAAAAACACACAAACTTAAAAATACGCAGAGATCGTCCCAAGACAAAGCACATAGAAAACAAACACGAATTCATTACGTGTGTCCAAGAAATCAGAGGAACCTACCACTAAGACCCAGCAAACCAAAAATAATAATAATTGCAACCAAACAATTTTTCCATGGAATAAATCTAGTGGGAAAAAAAACCCTTAAATCAAGTAGTGAAAATTCGATGAAACGGCGGAAATTGAGAGGAACCCAGAAAGGGAATTAGAGAAATGAACTGACCGAGACGTAAGAACAGGTTGGTATGATAGAGATGGAGTGGGATTTGGCGTGGTTGAAGGCCGCAACGCAGAGGTGGGAAGCCAAGCCGAGGCCTCTCTTGGAAGATGGTACGAAGGTGTGGACCAAGTCCATGACTTTTCCATCGTTCCTGAGCACGTATTCTATGTATGCCTTCTTGTCCTCTGTCTCGAACCTGTGTTTTGCCTCGTTCCACACTATCTTTGGAGCCTCGGCGGCAGCTCCACCCCCTCCTACTCCCGATATTCTTGTCGTTGCCATCTCTCTCTCTCTCTCTCTCTCTCTCTCTCTCTGTGTGACTGTGTACGTTAGGCCAAAAGTTTGAAGTTTTTGAACACGTATGGAGCGTGTTTGGAACATCAGGACCGTCCCATTTTTATATATATAGTAATTGAACAGAAGTGGATGAGACTCGTGAGAGATAATAAACACAATTTGAAGATGGTCTATTTTTTATTCTTCCTTCTTTTTAAGAAGAAAAAAAAAATGGTAGGGGACAGTCCCATCGGCTAAGATTCTCCTGCCCATTGTACATTGGTCGCGTGTTTGATATATAAAAGTTGAGCAGCAATGGAGGCCTCGCAGAAGAAATATTAGATGTATATTCTGGTGAAAGGTTGAGGATTATGGTGGTGACTGTGGCAATTGATTTCAGATATCGTCTGGAACAGTGAAGAAGACGATGAGGAACTAGATGTGAAAGAAGAGGATGGTGAATGGTGATGATGATGATGGCGAAGAAATTGGTGAGAACTGTGAAGCATATTGCCGAATTGTAATGGTAGTAACCCGTTCTTATTTAACAAATGTATCGTCACAACTATGTTCATAAAGTACTATTTGAACAAACTCGTTTCAGTTAAATTTTAATACAGAGAAGCCAAAAGAAAAAAGAAAAAAAAAAAGAAACGTGGCCTCCTCTAATCTGCGCGAGATTGGCCCGCTCGGGATGAAAGGATGATCCCCACAATGAGACCATAGAGAGCAAGTGCTTCAGCAAAGATGAGGATCAGAATCATGCCCACAAACAGCTTCGGCTGCTGTGCATTAGCCCTGAAAACAATCCCAAAAACAAAAATAAGTACAAAAAATCATCTCATGTGGCATGTTATTGAATCTCATTGTTTGTAGCATTACCAACATGATGCATAGTATATAATCTTACGAAAAATACATATGGATTCAACTCAAATGCAACTTGGTGTCAACAAACATAACTAAAAATGCAATTCCAAAAAAAAAAAAAACATTTATTTAGAACCAGAAAATAAGTCAGATGAATATTGGAATAGGATCCTCTCCTTCTACTACGTCTCCAACAAAAGTATTTCTCATCATATGCAAAGAAACACATAGGAAAGCCATAAGGTATGTGGAATTCCAAACTCACTTTTTTTTTTTTTAAGATGTCCACACAAAAAGGGGGAAGAGATTTGAACTAATGACCTCTGTTTCATTAGGCGTAATCCTACTTGAATGAACTATCTCTTGGGGACCAAGCCAAACTAACACTTCTTAACCAGCTTCAGTTTACAATTTTCATACCAAAAGCAAGAGAAGAGAAAAGAAGGTTGCAGGAAGCAACTCAATTTTTAAAAAGCACTTTCGTCCCCATTGTAGCATGGAAATCAGTTCTAATTCAACAACCAAAAACCACTAAATGATCACCAAAATTATACTATGGTGCCTGATATTGCATCACCGGCACTCGGATGAGTTATAGCCAACAACTTCTTTTATTTGCTAAGTAATTATAGCCAACAATTTCTCCTGATATGAAATAAAGCACATCCCACTTCTTAGAATTATGAAGTAATGAGAATTTATGCAACTTGATGGCTATCAGAACATTAATCCATCCTTTCATTACAATTTTATAAGAATAGAACTAGGGGCTGATCAAGGGGCCTGAAAATTTGACCACACTGATGCTGCCAGCTTGAAACCACACAATATCAATCAGTTTATAATAGTCTAACGGTGCCAGTGCAGGCGAATTTCAGAAATAGACGCCCATTAGGTTGGTAGTCAGCTCTTGGAATCATTTGTTTGAGAAAACCCAACCTTACCAACTTCAATAAAAATCAGAATTTCCTTCACTTTTTTAGTTTTTGAAACCTCAATCAGCCATAGCTTTTGCCACCCTCACCCTCATCAGACCTCACACCTGAAACCCAACACTTCCCTTGAACCACCACACCCATGGGTAAACCTAAACCCAACACTCAACACCGTATGTTAGCCACTGTGACCAAACATAAACCTGTGTGTCCCAACCGGTGAACATGGACAGCCACCAAGGCCAAAACCCAACACTCAACACCGTATGTTAGCCACTGTGACCAAACATAAACCTGTGTATCCCAACTGGTGAACATGGACAGCCACCAAGGCCCATGATCACTGTCGCACCTCAAACCCTCCACTTAAATGCTGTGACCTAACCCTCACAATCCTCCAACCTTCAAACCAACCTCAACCACCATGAAAGAATCATCCACGGGCATCAAACCAAATGACCACCACAAATTGACGATCCAATCACCACATACTGATGCTGCCAGTCACCTCTAAATTAAGGAAGGACTTTTTATTTTTCTATTCGAAATAGGAAGGACTTGATGATGAACTGGTGACACTTGGATCTGTCGCCCAATCATCAGAGTCTCTTCTCTTTCTTTATCTTGATTTCCTATTTCCATGGTTTTAATTTGAATCTATGCCAAACTTAATGATCAAACGGGCCAAAGCAGAAGGTCCAGAAGACAAATATTTTCCCTAGTGATACAATGGGCCCACAATGGCCAAATCAAAACTGAAAAGCCAGCCCAATCAGCCAGCCAATCTGCACAGCATCAAGTGCAGACAATGCAGGTCGGCTCAATTTCTGTCCACTGTTTGGTGTGGCTCAGTGAATGGTTTTTGATAAGCAACAGCATCAGCTCAGTCATTGGATAGACAAAAACTTACAGCACTGATTAGTGGTCATCCCTAAATAGAACTTAAATTTTGCCCTCAAGACCAGCAAACAGAAAGAGTACGACTTATAACTGGCTCTTACGATGGGCAAACAAAACCCCAATCATTAGAGGATGCATTACCCTTCCCATGCACAATTCGAAAGTTTAACACAAATCTAAATTCAAATGCAAAACTAACACTAAAATGAAATGTAAGGCCCCCCTGTATTTTGGTAAATTGAAGCATAAACCCAGTATGCGAGGGGAAATTGATCTCTTCATAAGCAAGGCATCTCTTGCCTTCCAGGTTTATAATAGACAACCATCAACCTTTCGAACTAAACCATAGACCACTTACCAAATAAAATTTAACCATTCATTAAAGCAAGCAAGTTTTTCAACCCACTTTGCGCTCCACTTGATCAGCGAGCTTGTCAACAAGACACCATTCCATTGTTCAACCTTAGGTGAAAATCACCAGTTCCAGTAACCAAAACAAATTCTAGTGGAAAAGATAACAGAGAGATAAATTTGGCACACCTACTTTTATTAGTTTATATATTGTGCTCCCCAACCCCAAACACACAAACACGCTATTTACTACCTCATATATAGAACACTCAATTGCTAGTCATTCAATAAAAGGTTAAATATTTCACCATGTTAAACTTCAACTTCAAGACCACCCACATGTTGTATTTATTAACGCATTCTCATACTTAATAAAAAAACTAAACTTTACTAATTGGAGCCAAATGCACTAAAAAGAGGGTAAAAAAAATCATTTTATTAAGTAAAAATAAAAGGTATAGTAGTAGAAAGATATAATCACCGGACTCCGGCGTCACCAACGATCCCAATGGCCATTCCGGCTGAGAGGCCAGCGAGGCCACAAGCAAGCCCTGACGACAAGTGCGCGTAGCCATCAAAGAGATAATACGACTTGGCCTTGGGGTTTATTCCAGTGCTGATAATCACCGCTATGATCAGCCCGTAGATCCCCAACACTCCGGCCATAACCACCGGTACAATTGACTTCATTACCAGCTCCGGCCGCATCACTCCCATGGACGCCACGCCCACTCCGCTCTTCGCCGTCCCGTACGCCGCGCCCATACCTGAAAAGAGAAATTCGCGGGGGGTTAGGTCGATTAATTTTCTGGGGAAAATGTTTCCCCAAGAAAGCAACAGTGGAATTACATGAGAAGACGAGAGCCGCGGCGGCCCCGAGGAAGCCGAAGAAGGGGGCGGTTTCGTCGCCGCTGAAGGAGGACGAAGACATCTTCCCGGTGTTTGGTTGCCGGGAAAGGGTGCGCTAATCACAGTTTTGGGCAGAATTCTGTCCTTGGTTTGGCTGTCGTCCGCGAGAGGAAGAGATCGGATCGGTGGTGATGATGATGATTGACAAAAGAGAGAGTGGCTGAGGAGTCACGGCCACAGAAAGGACCGTTAGGGTGTGGGTTTACGAGAATGCCCTCGCGGTTACGTGGAATTCTGGCAACAGTTTTCTGATGTGGCATGTGCTGATACGGTCGGTGGGCAATTAATCCATTTTTTGTTGGGTAACATCAAAATAAATACAGGAAATTTGGGTAAAGGAAGCCAAATGACATCTATATCAATATCCATTCAGGATTTTTTATTTTTTTATTTTTTTATTTTCTCTTCATCTTTAAAAAAAAGGCACCACTTTGTACAAACTTTTGCACATGTTACCTTCTTGCATAAGTCCAGTTTGGTTGACAACTTGTACACACCACTATTTAAAGGAAGCAATTAAGTAGGAGGAAAGTCTTTTTAGATGGTAAAAAGATTTGGATCAATTCTCATTTTTGGATATATGGGTGGTTTTTTGAGCTGGAAAAGGCACAAATATATTAGGATGGAATCTATAGGACAAAGGATTCTTATTTTATTTCTTCTCCTTTTTGGCCTTTTTAATCATGCTAGTCTCAATCTAAACATTACACTTGTTCTTCTCAAACAAAGATGATCAATTTTATGTCATAACATATTTTACCATATGATATTATCATCTAAACTCTTAGATCAATTAGTGCATTGGCAATGCAATTATCACGTGACATTGACAAGTCAAGCTGAAAAATGTTGTGTCACGTGACATTAACTTTACTAATTACTAGTATTATTATTAAGAGATTAGATTCGAAATTTGGATAACAGATTTACTAAACTTTTTACCTCGTGGCAAAAGAACATGGGGGGATTCACGAATTATGACATGTTCAACGGACACAACATAAAAAGACGTAATTCGTAAGCACAAAAGTCTTCGCGACTTCGCCTGCGTGTCCTTCTCTCTCTCTCTCTCTCTCTCTTTCTCCCCCTCAAAAGCACAGTGAGACTTGCAGACTGAGAGAAGAGAGAGAAGCGTGGAAAGATGGCCGATTCCAAAGTGGAGACGATCTCAAGACTGGCGCAATGGAAAATCGACAATTTCGGACCCTGCTGTTTCAAAAAATCCGAACCTTTCAAGGTCGGAATCTGGAACTGGTAACACACGCTCTCTCAGAGTAATATTTTGGATGTATTTATGTGTGTGTCGTTGAATTTTGAGTTGGTGGTTGATGTTCTGGAGATGGGTTTGCAGGCATTTATCCATAGAGAAGAATCGGTACCTCTACATTCGCCTATTTCCAGAGCCCTCGCGGGTCTCCAAGGAGCAGCCTCCGCTTGCTCGCTTTGTCCTCCGAGTCTCTAACACCGGCGCTAACCGCAGGCCCTACATCTCCCCAAGTATGCATCGTTTCGTTCTCTTCCTCCCTCTTGTTATCCGCATATGTGCTTGTTGAGTTTTTTTTTTTTTTTAGATGGATAAGTTTTCGGATCATAGCAGGTATTGGGTATTTCTAGTATGTGGTTGAGATATATATATATATATATATAATAAGGAAAAATATACTTTAACCCCCCCCCCCCCCCCCCCCCCCCGGAGTTGTACTCTTTTTCAATCTCGTCCTTACGTTTAAAAAGTGAAAATCAACCCTCTAAAGTTTTGAACAGTTTGCAAATTTGCCCATCCGTTGGCCTAAAAATGCATTGCATGTGATTTTTTAGAGGATGAAGTCTTCAAAATGCCCATATCAAAAATTGGTAACAAATGGGCAAACTTGCTAATGGTTGAAACTTCGAGGAGCCAATTGCCACTTTTTAAACAGTGGAGGTGAGATCGAACAAAGGGTCCAACTTCGAGGGGGGTAATCAAGGATTCAAGGTAAACCTTTATGCAGGCCAGGAACTGAGATGCCGAAGATATTTTGTTCTTAATCATGTATAATAATTTGTATTGTAATATGATGGGGATAGCTACTTGTTAAGGGAGATAGAAGTGAGATTGTGATATAACATGTTGTGACAATATTATATTCACCACTCACTTTTGTTCTTATTACTTGACGTGAGATTCTATCATAGGTGACACTCCAACACCATTATATATACGTTGTTACAATAAATTGAGAAGCCAATGTGTGTTTTGAAGAAATCTTAGTTGCTTGCTCTTTTTGTGTGTGTATGCCTTTGTGATATTAACTTGGACTACTGCTTGTACGGGGATAGGATTTGAGATTTGATGGCAAGTCAGTTTAGGACTCTGCTTGTTGTGTATGAAAAACAAACTTAGTTAAATATGCGTCTGCACTCAGATTTATAAATTTTGATCAATGCATGATTATTTTGCAGAGATATAAGTTATAATAACATCTGTATCTGAGTTTGGCTTACTAAAAATTAAAACATTTTAAAAAAAGGTAGCAAAAGCCATAAGGAATATAGCTAATGGAGAGTAGATAAGGTAGTGTCTATTTGATTGCTGTGAGAAACTACATCGATTTTTAAACTGGTCCCATATACTTAAACCTAACTCTGCTCTTCAGTCTGCTGGCTACTGGCTAGGAGACATGGCAACACTAGAATCTTGCACAAAGGAGATGAAACTGTGAGGATGTACCTTGATGCCCCAATAAAGTGGAGGTATTCATCAAAAAAAATATAATTAAGAGGGTACAAAAGGAAAAGTAAGTGGGGTGGGTTTCTTAGTGGTCCGTTGACCCAGTTTCTTGTCAAAAAGAGCTGTACTAGATATAGGCATGATTTGAGACACAAACAGATGCCAACAGAAATGTTTTGCCCTTAAAAAGTTTGTTGAACACCTTGTGATCAAGTGTTCAACCACTTGCTATATTTCTTAATTTTTTTGTGAGAAAATCACATGATCTTTTTGCCCTGGTGATTCCTTGAGGTGGATCTCAATTGCTCCCCTGCATCTATTATGCTCGAATTTTGATAGATGGTCAGGGTCTTGTTGTTTGAATTGGATGAGATATATTTCTTAGTAGATAGTTTTTGCTCGGTGTTGCTGAACCTAGTGTGCAATGACTCGAGTTAAAATAAGCAGGTACCATTTTTTTTTTTTTTGGTTGATAAGTCAAAAATAAGCATGTACTATGCTGTTTCCCATTTAATTTTCATTTTGAACAATCAATTGAACTCTTTGTACACCATATTATAGGTCTGCAAAGTTTCTGTGCTGCTCTTTTCTACAACATGTTTCTGTCTTTCTTACAAATAATCTAACTCTTGTCTCTTAATCTGGTTTTCGGTTGACAGCATGTTGTAATTATACCTTCATTTTTTTTCCAAAAAAAAAAACTTTAAAGTATAATGCTATAATGAGCCACTGAGTAGTGTTCTTATAAATGTTACATACAGAGGAGAAGAAGTCAGGCTGTATTTATATTACAGTGGGTAAGGTAAAACAAACGTTTGACCTACTTGACACAAATAAGTAAAATCAGTTCTAACAGGTTTTTTATTGATCATCCAACATAGAGTATTGAAATTCATGTATCTTATTTTAAGCTACAGTGTGGTGATATATGTTTTGCATATAAGCATCAGGCGGATAATGCTGTATTGCGTCATACTGCAGTTCATGAGAGACTACTTCGGACATCTGAAGACTTTGTTTGGCCTGTTGATTCCACCTTCCTTGGTCGCTTCATCATTGACGTTGAGTTTCTGGACCTGAAGATCTGCCCTCTGAATGTGAGTACGTCTGTAGTCTTATTTGAGTTGCTATGATGTTGGTTTGTGCAAAGTTGTTTTAGTGAAAAGATGTTAATGTGCTCTTGGAGCTCTGGCTTTAATATGAATGCATTCAAATGTATGTCGTAGAATTTCTCTAGCAGCAGAAAGTTGAAATTGTGAACCTTTCAAATTTACTTGTTTCCAGTTTGCTTCCTCTATGATGACGTAGCTTTTAACTAGAAAATACATTTTAAATGAATTTATTCTTTTTTTTTTAAAAAAGAACTAAGGAAATCATGCACCGAAACAAACTCATAGTGCCTCATAATTTCTTTAAACCTTGATATGCCTTTGCTTCATTAATTGTTGGTCTTTGCATGCTTAAACGCAGGGTGGGGAATCCTGTTCTATATGGCCCAGTGATGGGATGATGCAATCTTTGTCAGCCCAAAGCACTCTTCGCTGTCTCTCTCGTATGCTTGATGAGGCCATCCATGCTGATCTCACCATTAACACTGCTGACGGCACTTTAAGATCTCACAAGGCAGTTTTGTCTGCAAGTTCTCCCGTGTTTCATAGCATGTTCCATCACAACCTCAAGGAAAAAGAATCCTCCACAATCTACATAGAAGACATGTCACTGGAATCTTGCATGGCCCTCCTCAGTTACTTGTATGGAACCATAAAACAAGAGGATTTCTGGAAGCACCGGCTGGCACTACTTGGGGCAGCCAACAAATATGACATTGCTGACCTTAAAGACGCTTGTGAGAAAAGCCTCTTGGAAGACATCAACTCAGGGAATGTGCTTGAGAGGCTGCAAGAGGCTTGGCTTTACCAGTTGGACAAGTTGAAGAAAGGATGCATGATGTACTTGTTTGATTTTGGCAAGATATATGATGTTAGAGATGAAGTTAATAACTTTTTCAGGCATGCAGACAGGGAATTGATGATGGAGATGTTCCACGAGGTGCTTACAGTTTGGAAGCCTGTATAAAATACTAACATGGGAATCTGTCTGTAGATGCCAAGAAATATGATACGTATCTCTATATATACTGCTGCATATATGAGTATGCTAAGGTTTTGCATGTCAGGAAGCAACAGTTTCTGTTGTGTACGAATGTTTTTATTTGGGACCCTTGTGAATCTTGATCTGGGGATAACAATCCTGTAATTATGTTTGAAGTAAATGAGGCAGTGTTTTATTGCTTTTATCTATGAGTTTCACCCTGAATGTTGTTTCAAATCATGTGAGCTCTTAGGCAAGAATATGGGTGGCTCTCCTAGTGGTGAGTTTTTAGATTATATCGGTACTGTGTTAAATTATTACTTATTTTAATAGTTTAAATAGGTAGAAAATGATAATTTAATAATTTAATTAAAATTTTAACAATTTGTTAAAAATACTATTTATCATTCATTAAGTATATTTACATTTGTTTTAACAAGTCATCAAGACCTTATATTTATGGGTGCAGTAATTCATATAACTACCTTTAACATGAAAACCCTCTTATTAAGATAAAAAGGCGAAGATAAGTACTTTGAAAGCCCAAAATTACACACAATTGCCACACTCCTCCATATACTTACCCTCATATTCAACGTTCACTTTGCTCTTACTTTTTTTCTCTCTTCTTTTTTTTTTTAATATATTTCATCAAAAGAAAAATATTAAAAGTTACACTTTTATTTTGTCAATATATATTTTGTCTGTGGCAGTTTATTTATTTTGTTTGTTTTTGTCTATGCAAATCAACCCTTAATGGATTAGCCTTTATTAAAAATAAATATGAGAAACTTAACATAATCTCTCTGAGCATTTTGAAATTATCCATTTTAATATTCTAAAACTCTCAATTTAAAATATCGAACTTTTAATTTTTTATAATATCTCAACTCTGTTAGAATTTTCTGTTAAATCTTGTCAAAATTTCTAAAATACTCATTTTTGTATAATAAAAAATAATTCAAAGATTCAGACGTAAGTGTTTTTGCAAATTCCGTTAAATCTTGACAAACATATAAAATCTTTGTAATTTTTATTTTTATTTTTTATAATTAAAAAAAAAAGGAATATTTTGAAAAAAAAATTCAAAACTTTACTAAAAATCATAACGAATGGATAATATTGCAAAAAATTGAAAGCTTGATACACTAACTAAATTAAAAGTTTTAGAACTTTGAAAAGTAATTACAAAAATAATGAAAGTTCAAAAAGTTAAGTGAAATTTTTTCAAATAAATAGCTGTAGAGTTGATTGACATTGTTATTTCAGTATAGTGAGATAGTAATGAATTACAAGTATGATTTGTACTGGTAGTTAATCCCTAATTCCTAATCCCTAATTTAAAAATTAATTTGCACAGTCAGCAAGGTGAGATAAGTGAGATAGTATCGGGTTAGAAGTAGCATTTGTAGTCCGAGAAAAGACAAAAAAAATCATATTCTCAAACCTTCTTTGCCAAGAAACCATCTTCGATCACTCTCTGTACTATCGCCACCGATGGAATCCATATACGAATACCACATCTGCAGGGAAGAGCAAGAGCAAGACGACGGCAATCACATACAACTCCCCTGCGATTGTTTCCTCATCAACCTGTACTTCCGCCATGTGCTCCAATTGGATTACCCACAACGCGCTTTCATCCCCATGGCCTCCTTTTGCCAGCCATTCCTGGTACCATGCGACGCCTTCTCCGCTCTCGGCCCGACAATCTTGCACGAGATGTTCTCCGAAACGGGGGTGTCTCAGGACTTCTTGGACGCGGCTACGCCTCACATACTGTCCTTTGCCTTGGACATGGTTGAGGGCACCACCCGTAGCGCCGGGCGAGCCTTGTTGCCTGTGGCTTTGGTTGTTCTGGTTGCGACACCCTACGACGACAGCGACGAGATCGAGAGGGCGATAAGGGAATCGACGACGGAAGAAGCCCGGAGGGTGATTGTGACCGTGCCGGCGACTAAGTCGTCCATTGATGAGGCGTTGCAGAATGTGAGAATTGACGAAGGTTCTTGTACGACGAGAGAATGTAGCATATGCTTGGAAGATTTCTGTAATGGGTTGGAGCCGGAGGTTGTCTGCATGCCTTGCTCCCATGTTTATCATAGGAGCTGTATTGTCCGGTGGCTGCAGACGAATCATTTGTGTCCGATGTGTCGCTTTCCGATGCCAACTTGATTACAGTTCATAAATTGGTTTAATTGGGGCATTTCAGTACAGTAATATTGGAGGCGAATTCGAAAGGTAAAAGATTTTAAAACATTTCGGATTTACTGGTACATAGATATGAACCTAGTGATCGATCATCATTGATTTATTGAGCTGCCATTAGCAGTCATATTAATCTCTTGGTGATTGCAAACTTTCTGTTGCATTGGAAAATTGAGTGTGAAATTCAAATTGAATCAGAGGAAATAAAGTTTTTCTATAAACGAGGTCGGAGAAAAGTCTATTAAAGTGACATGTGATTGTCATATATATTTTAAAATGCTCTACTAAAAATGAACGTGGGTTCGACAAAATTCTTCTGATACAATTTGAAGGAGAACTTTGTTTGCAAATACAAGGTCCCAACGGCCTTGTGTTGATCAGCTCTAGTAGTTCTGTCTCAATTGTTATTGTTCTTTCTATGAAGTTGCCTGTTTTTAGTTTGTTCTTTGCCACTAAAGCTATCAATTCTCTCTGGATGTCTACCTTACTAATGATCAATGATGAGATTTTAGGTGGATATTATAACTAAACATTTGTAGCACCATCCAGGCAAGGGAAATGGGCTAGCTGTGCAGAGCATAAGTGGAAGCAGGGCTACAGACTCTCACACTCAATGAGCGTTTGCACTTGATTTGGGGATTTAAGGGGCAGGGCTAGCTGGACTGGAAGAGGGTGTTGGGACCAGGTACTTTTTGTTGCTCATTATCTTTCCAACTATACCATCATTTGTGAAAATTTTGGCACCTTGAGTTCCTTGCAACTCAATAATGTAAAGTATTAATTTTTATGATTGTTTGTTTTAATTTCACATACGATTCTTATCAATGATGATAAAAACGTTTTACATCGAATGAATCCTCTTATGCTACTGACTACACTTCTAAAGATGAAGGCAATGTCTCGTACACCTTTTGCTCTTGTTGCTCCCATAATTCTTGGAAAAATGGTTCCTGGGACTCCCATTCGAATCATTCCAAGAGCTCCTGAATCTCTGCTTTTGTTCGTTGTTGAGCTCCTGTCAAAGCTGATGTAGATTCAAGTATTTCATATCCTGATTCTACCATGTCCGATGGATCTATGGAAACAAATAAAGTCTTCATCTTTATACACAAAAAATCATAATTCTCACAGGAAAAGACTAGAGCTTGAACATTACTCCAGTTTTCACTACATGTCAAAGTCTTCTTTGTTTTCTTTTTGACTTTCTGCTCCAAACTCACCTTTGAACGTGGCTTTAATACCAAATCTGTTGGCTGGATGTTCCAGCAAGACGATCGTCAAATGGCGGTAAGAGGAAGTATTGATGCCGAATTTTCTACTGAAAGAGAGCCCTTAAACAGAGGAGGTGGAGATATGAACTGAACTTCTTCTTCTGTTTTCTACATCTACTTTTCATACAAGCTACATTTTAATTTTAAGAATACAAACTTTCTAGAACATACATGTGGACTAACTTAAAGTCAATTCATTTTCACCTAACACAAACCAAGGTTAACAAAATACAACTCAAGTAAAACAGGAAATTTCAAGGCACATTATCCGTAACACAATGGCACTACTAAGACGCTTAGAATGACATAATGGAGTTACACTTTTATATTTCTCTTGTTGGCTTTACACTTTTATTCAGATTTCATGTCTGTGACAGTGAAACTCTCTTGCATTCATATTAATTTTCTGTTTATTTCACAGGATATAATAGAATTTTGTTGCGAGAAACATGGTGAATGAGAACCGTACATGGATGAGAAGTGTATCACACTTGCGGAGTTAGCAGCTACAGCTGTTGATTTTCCTAAGACTGGGCAGCAGCTTTGTCGCCATGCCTTCATGAGAAAGAGGATTACCAATCCTACAAGTCGACTAAGATTTTGGGAAGACTTTATTGCCAGATTAAGGATGCTTATGATCAAGATGTTGTTGCTACATCTTCAGAGCTAAAAATTTTGTTCCTGCTCAAGTACCTTTTGATACAGATGATTCCAGGATCTACTGATTTTATGGAGGCATGGGATCAAAAGTTCTCTTATCATGGGCAGCTGAATGGTCTACTAGGACAGTATGTATAAAGTGAAGAGGAAAGAAGAGATTGTAACTAGGGCCTAAGCACATTTGCTCCTTGCCCAAGTACAACAGTAGGAAGCTCAAGGAGAAGCTCAAGCATTCCTACAGTGCTCTGAAGAAAGAGTTCAGGCAAAAGTACACCCCCTAACAACATTTTTAATAAGTAGCATTTCTCAAGTATTCATGCAAATTTCATAAGTTTAGACTTCACAAATTTTTTAAAAAAACAAAAAATAAAAATCTTGTATACATTACCCATATTTGAACATTTTCATTTTTCAAGTGTTCATGCAAATTTCATAATTTACTTTAAAAAAAAAAAAAAAATCTTGAACAGGTTCGGGAGGCCTCCTTTTGTTGTTGGGCTCGGATCGTTAGCTGGGCTAGGCTTGGGCTCGAAGTTTCTCGACTATTCAGATAGTAAGCCAGCATGGGCCATAGTGTTGTGAACTCAGCCTGTGTGGGCTGATGTATCCTTCTTTTTAATTGGGCCTCAGCCCATCATGCGGGTCTACTCATCGGAGCTTTTTCCTATGAAGAGATTAAGGGCTCAAGGTTTCGAGCCTGGCCATTTCGGTGAACCGCACGAGGAAATGAATCCACGTGTTAATCTACCCTTTATACATTGCTGCGCGGATCAAGATCCCGGCAATTTCCCAAAATTGTTAGCCCATTTTTTTGAGAATCTCAACCACTAAAGAGATTTAATGGCCATTTTTTTTGTGGATGGCATATATTCTGGAGGCTTAAAAAGTTTCCCTTCAAAGGCTTTGCTTTTTCCCTCTAAAAAAATTTCCCTCGAAAGTGGGAAAGGAGAGAATTAATTAAAATGCTTCTTTCTTTTTTTCATCTTTCTCAACTTAAAAAAAAAAAAAAAAAAAAAAAAACCACCACAAAGCTTCAACATTTTGCAAATGTTTTGGATAGCAACCGGTATTTCTAAGGGAGAATATGAGAAAAACTATCAAGTAGGATAACACTATTGAAATGGTATTTCTCTTTTGGGTAATTTATCCATTTTCACTATTTATTTTAATCCCCCTCGATGGCTCGTGTGCGACCTTGAAGGTCCTGGGGAAGAGGATGAGACGTGAGCTTCGGAGTTCAGCTACCATTTTGACTGGGTATGTTGCGGGAGAAGATGGTGAGAGAGAGTTGATGAGGGCTTGCTTCACATAAAGATGGTGAGACGTGAGCTTCGGGCTGAACGAGAGAAGGAGAGAGAGAAAGGTAAATATAGGAGAGAATAAACTTAAATTTGAAATTCAACCTCGGGAATATAAGCTATTCACTAAAAAATAGGTGTTTTATTTTGAGCCATTAAATCTCATCAACGGCTGAGATTCTAAAAAAAATTGATTGACAATTTTGGGAGAATAGCCAGGTATCTTGATCCCATTCACATACCATCCTTCATATATAATTACTTTGTAATTCCAAATACAAAGTAAAGATCATATATCAGAACCATATATTGTCATATATGATTATTATATGTTATTTATCCCATTCACATACTATCCTTCATATAGAATTACTTTGTAATTCCAAATACAAAGTAAAGATCATATATCAGAACCATATATTGTCATATATGATTATTATATGTTATTTATTGATAATGTCTATATCATCATTTGATTTGTTGATATGGATAGTATGGTATTTTTTTTTCTAAGCAAATAGGGATAAGGATTACAAGGAAGGTTACTTACTGTTCTTGATCCAAAAGAAAGAGAGAGCAGGGGATCCAATGAAAATGGGGGGGCAACCCAAACAAACGCCCTGAACCAACCAGAAATCGGCGCCAAAGAAGAACCAGAACTAGAGAACCGTTGGGAATGGATCAAATGAATGATCCGGCCCATCAAGAAAACAAAGGCGGTCACAAAGGGCTGCTGATAAAGGTAAAACAAGTGTCGAAAGAAAACCTTCCAAAACACTTGCAAAGAGAACCACCATAGATCCGGCACCGAGCAAGGTTGGGTCAACGGCATAGAAGAGCACCCAAACCCCAACAATCATCAACAGAAAGTAATCCAACAAACAACAATACAACAACCAAAAATACAAGCAAAAACAGTAAATAAAACAGACAAAAAACCCAAAAATCAGCGGCTTGTTGGTAGCGAAAGCGAAGGCAATGACACAAAGAGGACATGGAGATGAGTGGCCGGCCGTTGAGAGCAGTGAATGAGCACTTTGGAGGCTAGATCCATCGAAGGAGAGGAGATCGAAATAAATCCGATCTGAAAACCTTGACAAAACCAGTAGCCATCGCGATGGAGAAGACAACGAGCTTGGTGGAGACGAAGACCGGCGCAAAGGAGGAGCCACAACGCTGAAGTTGAAGATTAGGGCAGGATAAAACCTCATCATACAACGAAAAAGTCGAATAAGAGGTTGCAAAAACTGGCCACAGAGGAACCAAAAACAGAACCATAAGAAGGAGAAAGAGAAGGGAAGAAGAAAACAAGGAGAAGTGTGGAGGAGGGAAGAAACGATTTCTTCCCTCCTCCAAAGGCTTTTGTTTTCACTTTTCCTCTCTGACGGCTAGAGAGAAAGAGATGAAAACCTAATGTTACCCAAAATGGATAGTATGGTATTTGATTTGTGAATTTAATAACGAGTCCCCAAAAGCTTTTTGGGTATGCCATTGGTGTTTCTGTCTAGTGTCAATCTTCTTTTGGTTCAGTTTTTGCATTTTCGCATTGTTTATGATCTCATGGATGGTTTGTACTCACGGTTATCTACCATGTCACTTTGTGATAAATGCTACATTTGACTTG
Organism: Carpinus viminea; assembly: GCA_013348765.1. Taxonomy (NCBI): domain Eukaryota; kingdom Viridiplantae; phylum Streptophyta; class Magnoliopsida; order Fagales; family Betulaceae; genus Carpinus; species Carpinus viminea. The sequence continues at coordinate 3,789,908 of CP054673.1, forward strand.
AATACAATCTCAGTTTATTTCCAAGTATCTGTAGAAAAAATCATTGGATATCTTCTCTGAAAAAACAAAGGATAGAGGTTTAAGATCAATTAGGTAAATGTGCTCTCATTAGAATTGAACTAAAGGAAGACAGATGAATTAAACAAAACGGCATAGATGCAAACCCAAATCGTGGGACTCAAAGGTTCTTCATCCTCCTCTTTTGGGTTTATCAGATTCCGGTCTAGATCCTTCTTTGTATTTCAAAATTGTTGCCAAAGCCCAAAGTAGCATTAATGGCATAAAGCTTGGCTTTCATGGAACCCCATTAAAAGTCAAGCCGTTGATCAGAAGTAACTAATTACCTTCTGGGTGGAATTGCTAGAACATATGCATTCTTCCTAGCAAGAAGGAAATCATACTGAAACCAAGCAATGGTCAGATTCTTCCTTATGACTCATTGTTGGAACTTACGTGGACCAAACTACACTCATCTATTGCATATCATATCACATATGACAATCATCTAATACTATCATGGGACCCCATGGTTCACAGACAATAGACAAATTTACTGGGCAAGCCCAAGACAACTAGACAAACCTCTTCCAAAGCATCACAAATGGCATAAAACTTAAATTATGTAGATAATGCTTGAAAACTAGTATTAAGAGGTAATTCAGAATCCGGGAAAATTAAATAGTTAACTATTACCCATCCAACATTTAACATTTTCAAACACCGGACGAACAAAAAGAGAAATTCCTATTGAACTCCCCACATGCAGCAAATGGGAGCAAATGAAAAGGATTCTGCTTAAAAATCGAACTGTCAAAACCTTGCAATGTAGGAACCATCACTCTCAAGCAAGATTTGAGCTCTCTGGGGCCCCACCAACACCACCAGATCCACGACCAAAGCCAGGCCTTCCACCAGGACCCTGCAAGTTTGGTGCAAGAAACATAATCAATAGAGAAACTACCGAAACTACAGTCCCATAAAAGACATGTAGGCTGCCTGAGCAAACAAGTAATCCCCAATTTTTTTATAAATAACACTACCACCAATGGACGTCTGGTGACTTACAAACTATAATCTCACATATTTCCCAATCAACTTATAGCTTGTTTGGAATTACATTTGGGAAATAGAGCTTTTATCTATAAAAAAAAGCCTGAAAGAGCTTTTTAAAAAAAGCTTCATTTTCAAATTTCTCCCAAAATGCAGTTTTGGGCTTTTTTAGAGGCAAAAAAAAAAAATGTTCTTTAAACTTTTTTACCAAACAAACCGATTTTTGCTTGGCACAACTTTTAAGCTCCTTAACACAATCCCAAACAAGCTCTTAAAATATTCCAAATAATTATTCAAATGCAAACAATATTTGCAAGATTAAAATAACATGAAAATTTTGAAGAGATTAAAAAGACTAGATTGGACAGAAAGAGTGATACTAATAATGGGCAGCTAACAATCACTAGGCAGTCAAAATTATTAGGCTACAATATGTAGGATTGAACCCCTCAATTTTATTTTTTTTTTAAAAAAACAAGACACCTGATACGATAATAATTAGGGCATAGCACTAGTGCATTCTTTTTAGCTATAACTCCACATATAATCTAACTTCTAACCTCACATCAATACAATTTAATCATTTCTCCTTTTGATCACAAATGGAAAGCTGCCAATGCGTGTCTCAAAATGTTCTATTGGCTACTCAAACATCATTTCATAACACATTATCAGGCAACTTGTTCAAACAACTAGATGGACGTCAGAAACCATGCTATAAATAGAGAGTCTGGTCTTGGTTGACAAACTGAACCAAATGAACCAAGCATTATTAACACATGATACCTCAAGAAAATAAAAAATAAAAAATAAGGGGGATTAGAGAAGCCATGGGGCGGGGGGACAGGAAGCAAAGACCTCAAGCCAATGACAGAAAGCATTCTCTGATAAGTCTAAAATCTATAAATTTGCCAAAATCCAGTCACCAAAATTATTAATTTTTTTTTTTTGGTTTTTTACTATCTTCTTGACCTGAACTACTGCCACTCAACTCCTCCTTCCACACAGGTTCAGACCAGAACTTCCCCCTTTTAATGGGCTTATGTACCTGTGGGCTATGATACTTACTCTTGTAAGCAGCAGCAAAAACTTGTCTAAACTCTGAACTGCGGGAAAGTAAACACCAACCCCATTGGCTTAAAAGAAAACTGGATACACTAGTTTCCCTCACTCAATGGACTCACCAAACCCATCCAACCTAACCTATAAATGGCATATTTGAAAAAAAAAATTAACAATGTAAAAGAAACATCTTGCTATCACAAAGAACCAATTTGTATGTTCCCCTCTCAACCTTCGGCACCAAAGTCAAGCTGGAGAACATCACAATGGGACATAAATATGATACATACAGCAACAAAATCACGCAAACATAATAGATGCCAAAAGAATGTACTAGAGAAAGACCACAATAAAATTACCCCAAAACTAGGCCTGTAGTCAGCAGGCGCTCCACCCTTGTCACCAAAGTCGCCACCTGGACCACGGGGACCTCCACGGTACCCATCTCGGTCACCAAATCTCCTCTCTCCCTCAAAACGAGGAGGGCCACTGATTCATCACAACAATTTTCAATTACTCACACAAACGCTCCAAAAAACACGAATTTAAAAACAAACCCATATCATCACAATCAATTAGAGAAATATCAGTAACCAATCCACCACAAAGAAAAAGAATTTACCGGGGGCGATCTCCGGATGGGCCGCCAAAGGGCCGACCGCCAGGCCGGGCTTGCTTTTTCAAAGTGGCTGGGACAATCTCTGAGGGAAGGTTGAGGTAAGTCCTGAGGAACTCAATGCCGTCGTTAGTGAGATACCAATAGTAGTGCATCCAAGCAAAGGTCTCGCGTACGTACGCCTTGGACTTGAAGCTCTGCATCAGCTTTATTACCTGTAGATTCGGCACATCAATTTCCGGGTGCTTCGCCAGATTGAAGTCCTTTTTCGCATAGCAAACTCCCTCTGAGCACAAACATTAACACAAAATTCAATAATTAAGTATAGAGATAGCTATATAACATATGTATGTACGTATAATATAGAGAAACCTTGGAAGAGGTACTTGGAGATCTCACGCCGGTTCTTCTCTGTAATGATCTGATAGGGAAACAATTAGACAAGTCAGAGACCGATTTGATATCTGTTTGGATGCCAAGAAACTGCGGAAAAGGAAAGGAAAATAATTTGAAGGCTTTAGATTTTCGTCTAAAACCCTAATTACATTTTCATTTTCCTTTCCTTTCCTAGGATTACTTTCTCTACAATCAAACAGAACCTATAACTCTTTCACAGACAAAGAGAAAGGTACCATGGTTGCGATGAGGTTGAGGACGCGAGGGCAACACGAGGCGGCTAGCTCTCTGTCACGGCCTAAAGGAGAAACGCTGAGGTAATGCTATCACCCTATCAGTAGGATTTGTATTTTTGTCTTCTTTTTATTTTTAAAAATTAATTTTGATTTTTAAAATTAAAATTAATTTTTAAAGAATAAAAACTAATTTTTTGGAATAAAATAATACAAAAGTCCCACATTTGCTCATAATAGTTATCATATCACATATGCATCAATAATTAAAGATTACTGTTTAAGCACCAATTTCACCCCCACAACATTTTCCTTCGCTTGTGACTTGTGAGTTTATCTCATTAGCCACTTTCAATCTAAAGTTATATGAATAACTTTATACTTAAGGCTTCGTTTAGTTCACATCATGTTTAATTAATTGAAAAATAATTAGTTATTAATAGGAATAAAAGAGTGTGGAATAGACTAGTTATTCATATTCTTTTGTTTGATTGTAATACTGAAATAGAACATTCAATTGGTTGGGATCACGTCTAATAAAACGGAGGTCACTAGTTTGAATCTCTCACCCCCTCTTGTGTGTACATGTAAAAAAAAAAACATTGAAATAGAATAGTAATTATGATAAAATCATGTAGATTATGTGATCAAATTTCTTAAAATACCCTTATAATACAAATACAATTTATATCATTAAGGATTTTTTTTAATTTATTTTTTGAAACATAAACAACTATACTATAATTTTTTGTATCTTCTTCTTTTTCTTCTTTGTATGTATGTCTCTCATATATTTGGGAGCAGATGGGCCTCAGTTATTATTTTTTTTCAGTCGTTCATCACTTTCACACGTCTCACTTACAAACTTTCTATTTATTTATTTATTATTTTTGAAAAAAAAAATGTCCAATTATCAAATCTTGCCATTTTTTTTTCAGATTTGATAATTGGGCATTTTTCCAAGTATAGCAAGCATTGCCAATTTTCAATTTGAGAGTTAGGAGCTTACCAATAAGAACAGAATGTTTGGTATTTTGATTTTTCAATAAGGATTCCAATTGAGATGGCTCGTCCCATTTAATAAATCAGGTCTTGAAGGCTTGTGTTGGAAGCATCCATGGAGTTGGTGTAAGTCTTGAAATAGAAAGGCGTTACAGAAAAGAGGACAAAGTCTGAGAGGGAGAGAGGTTTAGATGGGACGAACCATCTTAGTTAGAATCCTATTACTTGTAGAGAAGAGTTGCAGTTTGAGAGATTGCGTGGGCGTCGAGAGGGTGGGGTTTTTTGTGGCAACTTATACGATTAATTTAATTCTATAGGAAATAATTAGTTAAGCCACTTAAAAATAAGTAGCTTAGCTAATCTAGTGTAGACTGTGTATATGGTATTAGTAGTCCCAGATTAATAGATTATTTTCAAGAATAGAGTGTTACAAAGCAAAGGAAATAGCTATACTTAGAATTAGCTAATTAATTTCAATAGTCTATTCTACAAACCAAATAGAGCCTTAAAATTTCGAAATTTGACACTAATGATAAGGCTCCATTTAGAATTACAATTGTAGCACAACCTTTCTCCCTTTATTCTTTCATTTGTACAAGAGACGTATTTTGAACATGTACAAAAGCTTTAAATGTTCCTAATCCTGGTGGATTCACAATAAGAACTCCCAACCACCGAACATTAAAATTAGAGAAACTCATATTGGCACCTCTATAGTTCTTCTTTCATTTGAAGACCTGCTCCTCTTAGCACTTAGCTAGACCAAATGCATCTAACAAAGTATTAGCATTGAACATTTGTATCGGTAACCTGATTTCATCCAATTTTTACTGACTTAAAAAGATCTTAATCGACTTATAAAAATTTAATTTCCTCCAATATTTTAAAATCTTTTTGAAGTACTACAAGTCTCATTAAGTTGAGGGGAATTTAGACTTAGGACTGCAATTTCAGCTATAAATATGTAACACTCATTATAAATGCATGTTGATGTTCATCTTAGCATCATGATTATATGCATCACAATAATTTAAACGTAATAATATCATGCAAATAGAGCCCATCAGAATTGTTGCTTTTTGGAATCAGAAGGCCACTAATCGCAACAATTATATTTCACGAGGCCCATAGCAGGCCATGTATCAAAAAATTACCTTATTTGTTAATACTTAATTTTTAGAGTTTGTTTTTTATATTTTGTTCAAATATTATAAGTTATTTGTTAATATTTTTGTTTTTTTTTTTTTTTTTGAAACTGAGAAATATCATTGATCAATTAAAAATGGAGCAAAAACTCCATCAACAATTATAAAATAGAGCTAAACGCTCCATCGAAACGATATCACTAATACAATTTGGAATAGTATCACTCCACATTCTATCACTGACATCTGTTATGGCTGCTTTAGCAAGCCGATGTGCAGCCTCATTTGCTTCACGACGCACAAAATTACATTTCCATCTAGTAAAATCAGCAAGGATCCGTCGTGTGTCGTCAATAAGGTGTCCAAAGCGACTCCATGTATTCATAAGAGAATTGACAGCCTCCACAATCTGTTCTGCATCTCCCTCCAACATAATATGCTGCAAACCCAGGTCTCTACACAAGCACGCAGCATTGAAGGCTGCAAAAGCTTCTCCTGTAATTGGTTCGAAGTTGCCCAATCTGATTTTGCTCATTGCTGCGATGGTCTGCCCCTTCTCATCCCGAATAATGACTCCTATTCCCACTCTTCCTTGGGGTTTATCAATAGCCACATCCTAATTTGCCTTGTACCATCCTTGAGAGGGAGCCTTCCATTTTATTACATGTTCAGGGAGCACCGCTGTATGTCCCGAAGGTCGCTGCTCATGGGCCAGATTATACTGCTTTATTTGTTCTTCTGTTCTCTGTAGAACCGTATTTGGGTTAATGAATTCTCCCTCATGCACCCATGTGTTCCTTCGATGCCATATCTAACGCGCCAACCACACAAAGTGCCCAAAATCGTCGGGTCCACATTTTTTAAGAATAGTTTCTGCTATTGTCATGAAGCTCTCACCCTCCGTACGACATTTTTGAAAACTCCTCTTACAGTTCCCCCATACATCAGCTGCTGCAGGACAACCCCATAACGCATGAAGAACTGTTTCAGGCTCCTTTTCGCAGATCGGACAATACGGCTCCTTCACCACCTTTCGCCTCAGAAGATTTTCTTTTGTTGGCAGAATATTCTGACAGGCTCTCCAGAAATTTTTTTTTGCTGCATTTGGAATGGTTAATTTCCAAAGAGTCTTCCACAAGATAGTTTCCTTTCTCCCCCTTGATCCTTCCGGAGTCCCCTTCATATCCATCTCCTTCGCTAAGTGATGGGCACTTTTAACAGAGAAAATACCTGTGTTGGTGCACCGCCATATCTGGACATCCGGTTGATCCGTTTGGCTTATGGGTATAGAAGAAATTCAGCAATTTCCTCTGCAAAAAAATTCTTTGACAGCTTATCCCTATCCCATCCAGTATTCCCCCTGTCAAACAGCTCCCGCACCCTGCTGTTTGGGTTTAGAAACATAGGAGGAGATTGGATCCTGAAGGTAGACGGGATTGGCACCCAACTATCACCCCATATACTTATCCTTTGACCATTCCCAACCCTCCACATAAGGCCAGCTTCCAACAAGTCCCTAGCTCCATATATACTTCTCCATGCAAATGACGGTTTTGTACCCAAACTCACCTCCAGAAAGGATGAATTAGGGTAATACTTGGCCTTTATTATCTTTGTAGCTAGGCTATCCGAAGATTCCATCAAACGCCAGCATTGTTTTGCAAGTAAAGCTTTATTGAAACTCACCAAATCGCGAAACCCCATGCCACCTCGATCTTTTGGAAGTCCCATTCGACTCCATTTCATCCAATGTATTCGCGATCCGTTTTCTTGGTTTCCCCACCAAAATTTTTTGCATCATAGAATTAATTTCTATGCATAAACCTTTTGGAAGAAGAAAAATGCTCATACTATATGTCGAAATTGCCTGTATTACTGCTTTCAGAAGCACTTCCTTCCCAGCTTGTGATAGGATTTTTTGCTTCCAATCACTGAGGCGCCTCCATATTCTATCTTTGATGCTTTTGAAAGCTTGGCATCTAGATTTTCCAACAAGAGCCGGCAAGCCTAGATATTTATCATATCTTTGCGTTGAGGGGATTCCTGACAATCTTATAATTTCTTGCTTGGCCGCATCTGAAGTATTACGATTGAAAAAATGGAAGTTTTCGCCTGATTTAAACGCTGTCCCGAAGCAATCTCATAGGTAGATAGAATCTGTGTCAACCGGTGCCAATACAAAGGTGAAGCTTTACAGAACAAGAGGCTATCATTTGCAAAAAATAGGTGGCTTAGTCTAGGACCCTTCTTTGAAGTAGGGACCCCAGGTAGCACGTTAGTAATCTTTGCTCTCAATAACATGGAACTGAAAGCCTCTGCACATAATAGGAAAAAATAAGGTGAGATTGGGTCTCCCTGTCGAAGTCCCCTAGTGGGGATAATTCGACCTGTTGGGGTGCCATTAACCAAAACTGAATATGTAGTCGATTTGACACACATCATAATCAATTTGATCCACCTCTCCACAAAACCTATCCGACCCATAACGGCTTCCAGAAAATCCCATTCCACCCTGTCATAAGCCTTACTCATGTCGAGCTTCACTGTCATATACCCCACTTTCCCTCACATTTTTTATTGCATTGTGTGTAGGGTTTCATAAGTTGCTAAAATGTTATCCGATATAAGCCTTCCCGGGACAAATGCACTTTGGTTAGGTGAAATAATATCATGCAACACCAATTTCAATCAATTAGCCAGTGTCTTAGTAATCAATTTATAGAGAACATTACAGAGACTGATAGGACGGAAGTTTGTAACACATGAGGGATTTGCAGTTTTTTGGTATCAATGCAATATAGGTTAAATTTATTTCTTTATTCATTCTTCCATTATTCAAGCATTGAATTACAACACGGCTAACCTCTTCTCCAATAGCCACCCAATTTTTTTGGAAGAAACAAGCGGAAAATCCATCCGGGCCCGGTGCTTTGAGCGGGGCCATTTGATTCAATGCTATCCCCACTTCTTCATTCGTGAACTCCTTCATGAGGGCTTCATTCATGGACCCAGTCACCCTTGGCTCCACCTCTGCCAATACACTCTCCATATGTTTAATTCCACTTGTGGTGAATAAATTCTGGAAGTATTGAGTAAATGCCACTCCAATTTGATCATCAGCTTCCCATTTCCTTCCTTGCTCATCTTTTATCATATTAATCAGACTGGCACTCTTTTTTTGGTTTGCACTTGCATGGAAAAAACGTGAATTTTGATCCCCATACCTCAACCAATCCTCTTTGGCTCGCTGCTTCCAATATAGGTCATCCTCCTTTTGTTTTTTAATTAAATCTGCATGGAGCTTCTGGAGTAAGGACGAGTCCACCTCTTCTTGTGCCGCTTGTGCCTCCAAAATCTGGTTGGACAGCATGTTGATTTGCTGCCCCATATTTCTGCCATTCACCTTTTGCCACTCCCTTAGAGCATCCGTATCAAGTTATGTAAAATTTAGTTAAATTTAACTTTTAAAGTGTATTTTTTTAGATATAGCTAGTCACTTTTAAAGACTATCAAATATCAAACTCTTTAAATATTTTGCTATTTTTACCAAATATTATTGTTTTTATTGTGAAACCAAATTACTTTAAACTCACTTTCATGCTTACATACATGAAATTATTTTTTGTGCACAATTGCATCTTTAATTCAATAGATTTCATTGATGAATGCATTTAATTTATTAGAAGAAAAAAAAAACAATGGACGTCAATTAATGCACTTGTGTATTTGAGAAAAGATGAGTGACGAAAAAAAATGGAAGGGGAAAAAAGTAAAAAATGAGAAGATGAAACTTTGAAGAGAAAGAAATAGAAAGAAAAAAAAAAAAAAAAAAAAAAAAAAAAAAGAGGAAGAAAAATGAAAAGTGGTGTTAGAATGCAATAAAATAATATTATAATATTTTAACATTTGCTTTTGGTCTCTTTAAATTTGAAGATAATGTTTGACAAATGTTATATTTAACATTTGATAGAGAGATTGATGTTGAGGACTTTTTGTAAATTTTGTTAAAATTTTAAAAAAATGTTAAATTTAGAGAGCTTGATGTGGATGCTTTTAGGTCCCTTCTGCTGGCATTTAATTTCCCCTGTACCGACTTCCACGTCCCATGGTCCCTATTCTTTACCCTCCAGATTTGTTTTATTACTTCCTTGCACTCTTTATTGTCCCCCCAAGTGGCTTCAAATCTGAAACCACATCCCCTTCTACGCTTCATCTTTTCTCCTACCAAATTAATGAAAATAGGAAGGTGATCAGAAAATGCCGCCACCTCAAGAGAGGCGTCAACATTTGGGTACCGAATATGCCAAGAGTGGTTTGCAACCACCCTGTCTAATTTCTCCATCATAAAATCTTCTCCCTCACGCCCATTATTCCACGTACAACGAGGGCCTCTGCACTCAACTTCGGAAAACCCGCAAAACCCAAAGTAGATTTGAAGTTCTCCATTAAATAATTGGGCCTTCGCCTCCCTCCTATTTTTTCAGCTTGATCAATTATTTCATTAAAATCGCCGGCACATAGCCAAGGGCCATGTGCCATTGATTTTAGGTGTTTCAATAGACTCCAAGCCTCACTCCTTTTATGTGCCTCCGGATGCCCGTAAAAACCCAAGGAGTTGAGTTGTTAGGGGCCACCACCGCGTTTATATGGCTGTTGCTATAATTCTGAACTTCGATTCCCAGACCCTCCTTCCAAAGTAGCGCCAAAACTCCTCCTTTTCCGACACAGTCAACTACTAGCATATTTTCGAAACCCAGCCGTATTTTAATTGCTCCCATTTTCTTGCTCCTTAGTAGTTTGGTTTCCATGAGGAAAACCAAATTGGGACACTTCACTTTTACCTTCTGGCAAAGTTCACGAACTGTCTCAGGTTCCCAAGCCCTCGACAGATCCAACATAAAATTTTCATACCGGTCGGCGGGGCTGTAAATCAGACCCCGCCATACCCGATCCATTTTCCAATATTTCATCTTCGTCCCTCAGCATCAGTTCAGTCTTCTTTTTTTGTTTTAAGTCTCCCATTCTGGTTCAGTTCTCCTTCCCCACCCTCTTTTCCTTCCCCACCCTCTAATTTTCGTTTCCCATTCTGTTTCACGGGCTGGGCAACAGATGGCCGATGTTGTCCAGCCCTTGCCCTTCGTTTCCACCTCAGCACCACGTGTGAATTTTTGTTTTGAAAATTAAAAAACAAAAGTAAGAAAGAAAAAACGTTATCAAACAACCACGTGTCTATATATATATCATTAAATTTATAAAAGCCTAATGAGACCATATTATTTATTTATTTATTTTTTTTTTTAAAAAAAGCCCTAGAATTAGAGGGCCACCCCTGAATCAGAATCACCTAGTGCGCAAGCTAGCAGAAACCCCCCGAATCATCCAGAATAGGCATAACCGGAAAAATATAAACGGTAGTAACCGTATTTTTGCACCGCCTCGACCCTATTTCCCTTTAATAAAAACAGAACTCTTTAGAAAGAAAAGGAAGAGGAAATAAGGCAAGGACACAAAGACAGAGAGGAAGGAAATGTTCTTCTTCTTTGCAGGAGGAGTAGAGCAACAGGTCAGGCAGGTGCTGAAATCTGGTGCGGGCAGGTGCATAGCGTGCCGGTCGCCGGCTGATCTGGTGGAGTACGAGAAGGTCCTGAAGCTATTCTTCGTTCCAGTGTGGCGGTGGCAGGGTAAAGAGCCCGTGATGTACTGCAACAACTGCAACCTCTTCTTCCCTCGCTCCTACTCTCTACCGCCGCCGCCGCCACCGACCGCCGATTCGGCCGTCTTGCGGTGCCGTTCGTGTGACCAGGCGGTGAAGCCCGATTTCAGATTCTGCCCCTTTTGTGGCTCTGCTCTGTGAGCGTTGTTTTCTCTTTTTCTCTTTGGCATTGTGTCAGATCGTTGTGGTGTATAGGCGAACACTTGAGGGTTTTGGGTTTTTGTGTGGGGTTGTAAAAATTATGATCTTTTATAAATAGTTGTGTTAATCTCTCTATTATAGCCTGATTTCAAAGAGAGAGTAATTGGCGGCGAACTTTTCTCTGTGATTTCGTGAGATGGGGTGGTTTGTCTGTGCTGCAACTGTTGTAACCGCGCACAATAATGATGAACAATATATGAGATCTAAAAGAGAGAGATCAAGAGAGAGACATACGATTTAACGTGGTTAATTCTACGCCCATGGGAGAGAGCTATATATTTCTATTCAATAATTTAGTACAACATAACATATTTATAAAAGAAACCCTAATTATAAGTATTTTGAAAATCCCAAAATACCCCCCACAACTTATTTGTTCCCAGGCCCACATAAACTAATTACACCCAATGGGCCTTTAATAGAATATGAGCCACTTGTTTCAACAATCTCCACCTTGGTATTCACCTCTTTGAAGATAATCAAGTATTGGGCCTCCACCGAATCGATAAGTTTAGTGCCGCCTCCTCTCCTCTCCTTTCTAGCACCGATATTTATCAAGTCCAAGCAATGCTTGAACTTGTCTCATGTAATAGGCTTCGTCAACATATCCGCTGCATTCTCGTAAGTGTGAATCTTCTCAAGTAACAATTCACCAGAGCAACCAATTCTCGATCTTGTGAAACCTCACATCAATGTGCTTGGTTCTCGATGATACACCTGGTTCTTTGCCAAGTAAATGGCACTTTGATCACAATACAACGGAACTCCAACTTGTCAATACCAGCTCTTGACTAACCTCAGAAGCCATAAAGCTTCCTTGCGCCACGCCATGTACTGCCTCCCGTGGACATTGCAACTGTGGATCGGATCATAGACTTCCAACATATGGGTCCTCCCGCAAGAGTAAACACATAACCCGTGGTCGATCTTCGTCATCCAAGTCCCCGCATAATCTGATCCACATATCCCATAATCGACAAATCACTCTTTTGTCGACAAAAGTGATGCCGTAGTCGTAGTACCTTTCAAGTATCTCGAAAATCCACTTAATCGCATTCCAATGTCCGGATTTGCCATGTATTTACTCACCACGCCACCGCATGAGCACCGCCTCAGGTACATACCATAGCATACATCAGACACCCCACTGCACTGGCATATGGGACCTTTGACATGTCTTCAGTTTCTTCAACTGTCTTTGGACACTGTGAGGTAGACAAGTGGAAGTGATTCGCCAAAGGTGTACTTACCGGTTTTGCATTCTCCATGCTAAACCTCTCCAACACCTTCTTTACATAACCGGCTTGAGATAGCCACAATCTCTTGGCATCTCTGTCCCTGCGAATCTCCATCCCAAGAATCTTCTTAGCTGCGCCCAAATCCTTCATGTCAAATTCTCTACTCAACAAAACCTTCAGTTTGTTGACCTCCACTATACTCTTTGCTGCAATAAGCATATCATCCACATATAGTAACAGAAAAATAAATGAGCCATCATCAAGGCTCCTCATATACACACAACAGTCATACTCACATCTTCTGTAGCCAATCTTGATCATGTAGGAGTCAAATCGCTTATACCACTGCCTTGGAGACCTTGACCCATATAAGTGACTTCTTCAATTCTGAGACCAAGTGCTCTGTCCGAGTTGAAACCCTTACGGCTGCTCCATGTAAATCTGCTCCTCCAAATCACCATGAAGAAAAGTCATCTTCACATCCATTTGCTCCAAAGCCATGTCATAATGGGCTACCAACGCATATCGCTCGATGGAAGTATGTCCGACCCTGGGAAAATATTTCTTCATAATCAACCCCTTTCTGCTGTGAATAACCTTTGCTACTAGGCGAGCCTTGAACTTTTCTCCCCTTTTTACATCGCTTCCTTTTCTTGAACACCCATTTGCACCCTATCTTCCTCTTTCTCTTTGGGAGCTCCACCAAATCCCATATGCGATTTTTATGCAAAGACTCCATTTCTCCATAGCACCCATCCATTTACTCTTCTCTTGGCTATTGACAGCCTCTTGAAAAGTGGTAGGATCTCCGCTACTAATAACAAGTGCATAAGAAATCATGTCTTCAAAACCGTACCTGATTGGTGGTCTGATAGTGCGTCTAGGTCTGTCTGTGGCTATACTGTGATGCTGCTCAACTCCTGAAGTAGAAGTCTCTGTACCCTGAGAAGTGTTCTCCTGCACAGGAGTCTCTAACTCCACCTGCACCACCTGCTTATCACTGCTTCTGCTTTCTGGCACCTGCTGCTCTTTACCCTGAGTACTTTTCAACATGGAATTTTCGTCAAATACCACGTCTCTACTGATCACCGCCTTGTTTGCCGTCGGATCCCAAAACTTGTAACCTTTAACCCCTTTCCCATATCCGAGAAAGATACACTGTCTAGACTTTGGATCAAGTTTTGACCGTTCTTCACTAGGTATGTGCACATAGGCTGGACAACCAAATACTCTCAAACCAGAGTAATCTACCTCATTTTGTCCACACCTCCTCCGCAACTTTCCCATCTAGTGCTGCCCTTGGTGACTGTTTATCAAGTAGCATGCCATACTAATCGTCTACCCAAAAAATCTTTGCAAGTCCAGATTCAACCCGAGACATCTTGCTCTCTCGCAATCGACCTATTCATCCTTTCCGCCACACCATTTTGTTGAGGTGTCTTATAATCGTGAAGTGTCTCTTTATACCATCTTTGCTCACAAAAATCTCTGAACTCATCGTTTGTGTACTCGGTGCCATTATCCGTCCCGAGGCACTTAACCTTCTTCCCACCGTTTCTCCACTTGACTTTCCACAACTTGAACTTGGCAAAGCGTTTCGATTTGTGCGCATGAAGTACACCCAAACCTTTCTGGAAAAATCATCAATAAAGATGACAAAATACATATGTCCTCCTCGTGACGCTGTTCTCTTGGTCCCCATACATCGGAATGAACATAGTCCATAATACCCTCTCGCCTTGTGTGTGGTCAGTCTTGAATTGTACCCTATTCGCCTTCCCCAGAACACGTAACTTACAAAAGTCAAGTTTACATGTTTTGACACCCTTCAATAGATTTTTCTTATGAAGCTCTAACATGCCCTGCTCACTCATATGACCTAACCGCATATGCCACAAAACAGTACAATCAGATTCGGACTCTCATGAGGCAATTCCACCTACAACTGCTTCCTAACAGTTTATAGATATTCTTTGAATTTATCTGTCCTTCATCACTACCATCGCACTTAGTTACCTTCATTACTCCACCTATAGACTTATAACCATAACCGCTTGAGTCTAAGGTGCCTAATGAAATTAAATTCTTTCCACTACGGTACATGTCTAACATCACATAACGCTCTAACCACACCATCAAACATTTTAATTCTAATATTACCTATAATTTTGCAATGTGCACCATTACCCATAGTAACTATACGAATTAACGGCACCAGAGGTGTCAAACCAATCTGTTGGGCGTCACGTGAAAAGAACATTTGAGTCGAATCCAAGAATCCACATTGCTCGAATTAGATGCAACAGAAAGCATATCACCATCGACGCGTCGAATTGACTTCCACTACGTTCGCAGACTTTGAGGAACCTTCATTCTCGTCATCCTTTTTCTTCTTCGATTCCGCTTCATGTGCCCTTTCTTTCGCACTTAAAACAATTGATGTCCTTCCTCCCCGGACTTTGACCGAGAATTCTTGCCTTCGACTCACCCACTTATTGCTTCTTCCACGGTCATGGTTACCCTTTACAACTAGCCCTTCTCCTTGGGAATTTTCATCAATATTTTTCTTCCTTTGATGAAAAGCCAATAGGGCTCTGTAACATCCTCTAACTCCAAGGACTCTTTCCCCATGTCGAGTTGTAACCAAATTCTCATATGTAGAAGAACTTGGGAGTGAATTCAACAGATCAACGCCTTTGTCTTCGTCTTGAACTTCACATCAACCCTCTTCAAATCACCGATTATCCGATTAAATACGTTGATGTGTTGGCTCGATCAACCCTCCGCCATCTTCAAGCCGACAACCGCGCTTTAGATAGAGCTTGTTCGTCAACGACTTTTGACATATACCGACTTTCCGCTTTCAACCAAATCGCGCGGAGATTCTTCGTCCATGACATGATACATCACGTCATCTCCTGCACAAAGCCGAATAGTAGCCACCTTGGCCTCAAGTTCCTTCCAATCTATGTCCGCCATCCTTACGGTTTTGACCCATATAACGCCTTCACCATCCCTTGTTGCACCAACAAATCCTTGACACGTCTCGCCATAACCCGAAATTTCCGGATCCATCGAACTTCATCACGTCGAACTTTGCGGAAGATGTGCCAATCCCACCATCGTATGATTAGGCTCGATACCAATTGTTGTATCACATAATAATGATGAACAATATATGAGATCTAAAAGAGAGAGATCAAGAGAGAGACACCTGATTTAACGTGGTTCGCAATTTGCCTACGTCCACGGAGAGAGCGGCTATATATTTCTATTCAATAATTTAGGTTACAACATAACATATTTATAGTAAACCCTAATTATAAGTATTTTGGAAAATCCCAAAATACCCCCCACAACTTATTTGTTCCCCAGGCCCACATAAACTAATTACACCCAATGGGCCTTTAATAGAATATGAGCCACTTGTTTCAACAGCAACTATAATAAAGAGGCAAGTTCGATATCCATTTCGATACTAAAAGTAAATTATTTTGAGCGTGATTTGCGACGGTGTGAAATTGGATGGTTTTGGGTCTTAATTATCAAGTTGCACTATTTGATAATGGCACCTATGAAACAATCTGCTGCACAATCAGCCACAATTCCTTGTTATTGCGCATTGGCGGCATGGAAGTTGGGTTTCATTAATCGCCACTTGATGCATCACTTGGATATTTTTCGACAGACCCGTTGAGAGTTTATATTGCGATTTGCGGGCTATGGGAGATCAGAGATCTTGGTTTTCCATCTGCTCAAAGCGATGCAGTGTAAAAGAACCAAAATTTCATATTAGAAATGTAAGAGACTAACATACACCAGCGTCTAAGACCAGAAAACAGTCTTCATCACTCCGTCAAGTGGTGAAGTACTCAAGGAGAGTGAATTTAAGAGGAACAAAAAATTGATTTGACTGTACACAGAATCAATAAAAATTAGTGTACAGTTTCTTTTAGTTTACAAGGGTGTGTAAGGACCGTTTGTTCTCTGCCTCGAATCATTAACAATTTCCGCCAAGGGGTTTTATTTGAGAGAGCAAAGGTATGCGAAACTGCACAACATCGTCAACTATCCGGGTGCTTGTTTGCGATTCTCCGCCCTGGTATCCATCAAATGTGCAAGTTGTACGGAGGGCTCATCTACAGAATTTAATTCCATCTTCAAATGTGATTCTACATTGATTTGTTGAATGGTAGTCTAGCTCCTTGCTCCACAGCATTTCTCCATAGCCTATACCTTACACCAAGCTTGTCATAGGATACCGGCCAATTCCAGACGTTTGCGCCGTTGATCATGCGCTCTTGCTGGCCAAGTACAAGCCGGAGATCCTCATTCAAGACCTGTGTCAATTCAACATCAAGAATGTTTGGATAATAAAGTCAGTAAGGAGTATAGCCGGGCACGAAATTGGCATTTTTTTTTTCTTCTTCCACAAGAAACTAGTTAGATCCTTCTACAACAGGCTATACTAACAAAGTTGAGAAAGGAACAAGTGAATTCTCTTTACCTGTTCGGCGAAATGCCTCCACAGATATTGCATGAAAGGAATGTGCTTAAGCAGGGGAGCAAAATCCAATGACATTCTGTATAATAACCTCGTTTTCTGCCTCGATGAAGGTAAGCACACGTGAAGTTGGTGCAGGTGTGTCGGACACTGCTGGGTACTCTGTCCTCCCAGTTTTCCGGGCTTTGAGATCCCTATGGTTGATAGCACCATACAAGGCGGCCGAAATTCCATATCTATCGGATAAGGGTCCCAATATCCTTGGAGGCCAGATTCAGGTGTCAAAAATTTCACCAAGCTGAAAGAACAGATTATTCAAATTGATAAGAGAGTTTTGACTGGAATTGCATGAAAGGAATGAGTTATGGGAAACAAAGAAGCATTTCAAAGAGGAACTAACCTTGGAACGCTCCATCCCTTGGCAAAGGTGGAAGTGTGAGTAAAAGGGGCATGCGCAAGATCCAAAAGATTATCTAAAAGTAGCCCATGTTCCACTGGAAGCTCCATTACAATCTGTCATATGCAAGGACATAAAAGAGATTGAGATGAACCATATTCTTTCATAGAATCATCTAAAGCATAATTCACATGCTTCATGCATTCAAAATAATTAGAAGCCAGAAGGATATGAATGTCTGTAGCCATACCTCAGCATGGATTTGGAATCCTGGAGGTGGTTGTAAAGAAGGAATTGTGGCTGCTGGGGGGTCATTGCCAGGCCAAATCCAGATCATCCCCTCTTGCTCAAAGCATGGCAATGACTTTATCTTCACATTAAGTAATCGCGTAGACGGCATTTTCTCACATTTTCCATCAGTTGAGTACTCCCATCCTGACATTCATCCATAACAGATTTTCACATAGGTTTTCATTGTTGTAGTAGTTTACTATTAAATTTCATGTATGACCCATATATTATTGGACCATATAAACTTTAGTTATTTCCCTGATTCTTACTAACCATGGTATGGGCATTGTATGCGACCCTCATTTATTGAACCAAGGTGAAGAGGGCATGCTCTATGTGCACAGGTGTTCTGGACACATCCAGGTTTCCCATCTTTTCCACGAAAGACAACCCACGGTTCCTCAAAACAATCAATTGGCATCTGAAACAGAAAAGTGATAAGGAATTCATAAGGAATTACTTGTGGAGAACAGAGATGATTTACACCATTAAAGCATGCCACATATGGTAGTGACAATATAACTGGTACCTTGACAAAAATGCAATGCTCAATACATAAAGAATGAATCACAAACTTTTCAAGCTATAGCTTACCATTGTATCATCCTTCAGATCATTGGAGAAAGCAACAGGATACCAGAAATTCTTTAAGAGCGGATGGTACGGTTGAACAGGACCTGACACGTCCAGGCTCTTACGGGGCAACCTCCTCTGGACAACATCACGTGTTTGTGTGGAAGTACTGGGAGATGGGGATGTTTGGTTTGATGCTGTTGCACTTCTGTCTTGTAACAGCCTATCATTCACCAATGCTTCCATGTAAGCTAGTTTATCTAAAGCAGTGGCGACCCTTGCTTCAGATATGTGAACCTGTTGTTATTCAAGGGTTAGATATCAAATGCAAACAAGATTAGATTTGTATGTAACAGAAACATAAAGTTCCTCAAGATCTAATAATCAGTTGGATGGTCTAGAATGAAGGGTATGTTTCAATGAAAATGTGAAATGAATTGCAATCTAATGATTTGTACGTCATTGATGGTATGTACCCTGACAGACATAATTTAATAAAAACAACTACAATTATCAAGTCAGAATTCATTATCTCATTAACTAATAATTTCAACACCTGTCTGTGAGCTTGTGATAAGTCGTCTTGCAACCCCGCAAGCTCCTTCTTCATTGTTCCAATGGATTTGTAATCACGGGCTAGAGGATTTAGAACTTCTACAACCTGCAGGCCATCTTCTAAAAATGAGAATTGCCTCACAAAAGAAAGAAACCCCTTAATAACCATACTCAAAAGGATCAAATTCAGCAATCCCATTAAGGCATGATTTGCATGGACTCTAAGCTAGTGAAATCAAGAAAATGAATAGGTATCAAAAGAACCTTTTCATGAAGGAGCATGATTGTAAGCACATCTTGTCGAGCTCTCCAGTCACAGTACTGAATATCATATCTGGCCACTTCCAGGGCTTGGTTCACATCCAAGAACTTCCCTTTGCATTGCGGGACTCTAGACCTGGGATCCTCCACATCAAACAGAGGTCCCCAGGAACTCTTCCTTTCTATCCCTCCTTCCTCTCCAAATACAGCAAAAACCCCAAATCCTCCTCTGACGCCCTGAAATTCAACCAAACCCACAACAATCTGAGTTAAACATAATCCAATCTAAGAATCAACTAATAAATAAGTACACTTTCCCGATAAAATTTGGAAGGTGCCCCGTGCACATAAAAACTTAAAACAGAAGCCCACAGTCTACAGAGAATCGTGTATTCTAGGATGAAACAACTTTCACATACATTTTAGCGGGTGCCCATTTTGTTTTATTTTTTTTCAGATAAAACAAATGAAAGATCATAGTCCTCTCCTTCCCATTAAGACCATTCTTATAAGCTACAGCCTACAGATCAACTAACATGTTGTTCCAGTTCTTTTACCATACACCCAGATGAAAAAAAAAGAAAGAAAGAAAGAAATTGAGTACCTTTTTGGTGTTGAACTTAGACGATCTACCAAGAGAGATTGGCAAAGAGAGTGCTGAAGCAGTAGCTACGGTGTTCATGTCTTGGCGTCTGAAACTGACAGACTCTTGGGGTGAGAAAGAGAGAGAAGGAAGGAAACATGCGAAAATATTAGTGAGCGAGATTTATTTGGGGATTTTTGTAGATAAGAGAGGTTGGTATTTCCCGCGATCTAGGTTGTCCGTCCAAGGGTTGACACGTGGACAAGCGTGGACTCCTTGGTCGCACACGTGGCCTCCCCTGCCTCCACATGCTTTTTTGGGGTCTGAGAGAGTATCATCGCACAGTGGGGCCTGACATCTTTCCAGCTCGGACAGGAAAGACCGAAGATAAAATCACTCTATCTGTTGTGGTTTGGGTCGTTTGTCTTGTTGCGTAGGATTTTGAAAATGTCAGGGTTGTGATCGTATGAGATCGGTAATAGGCCTTTCTAAAAGCTGATGTGGACCATAACTAAATCTTATCCGTCCAATCCACCATATTGGATATTGCAGTTTCTTGTTGCTTGCGTGGCACCTCATAACCTTTGCATTTGTTTGGGTAAAACAATATTAATTCGTTCAATTCAGGAAAATTATAAAACTATTTTTTATGCTTTGTTCTTATTTTTTAGCCAAAACCCTAAAATCACCTCACATTGGATTCAACAATGCTATAGTATCATCATTTATTGTCTCTAAATGGTAATTTAATCGGTTGTATGCCACACCTCATAAAACAAAAATTATTAATTTGAATTTTTCATTCTTTTGTGTGAACATGTCAAAATAAAAGTATTGTCATTTATCACTTCATTAATTATCATACTAACGGACAAATATAATAAATAATTAGATAATAAATGATAATGTGGCAAAATCTAAATGAAAATAATGCCATTTTATTATTGGGCTTGAGTTCCGGGATTCAATATGTACCACTAGTTATTGGATCCAATTAATAGAATTTTGGGCATGGAGGGGCTTTCGAAGACACTGCCATGGCCCACTAAGGCAGCATCGTTTAAGGCCATCAGTTCACCTTGCCAATAGCAGCGACAGGTCGCTACCACTCACTTTCGCCAACGGCAACCATTTCTATTTCATAAGCCAACCTTTTTCTTTTCTTTTTTTAATCTTAGAATGTTTACGGAGCTTTTGAAGAATTGGATGATGGTTGGGTTTTATTTCTTTGTTTTGGCAGTTTAGTTCTCCAAAATCAAATGATGTTTCACCACCTCAACCTCATCATCTTATGCCATTATTTATTAAAATAATATATAGTAACATGGCATTTGAGAACCTATCAATTCTACTTCCTTCCTATTTTGGTGAATGACGGTTTGGTATTTCATTAAACCTTTCAATGCTTTTTCATGATTAGCTTCCAAAGTCATTATCACGCTCTCAGAAATGTGGCACATTTTTTTCTTTTTAACAACGTATGAAGCGTACATAAATTTTTAATAAAATTTATTTCAACTCTATTTTTGTTATTAAAAATATATATAAATCTCATATATTCAAGAAATATATGTCACTTTTATTTACTAGTTTTTTTTTAAAAAAAAAAAAAAAAACCTTTAATCTAAGGGTTAAATACCTAATACCCCCTTGGAGTTTCATAACTTTATTTTTTTCCCTTTAGGGTTTGATTTTTATCATAGGGGGTTCTTGTGGTTTTGATAAAAGATCAAATTAGTCAATCATTTAGTTGACCGTTAGTTGACTTAACGGAAGTCTAGTCATTGACACGTGGCCTAATTATAAATTGACACATGGCATAACTTGACCCATCATCATTATTCACACTGCCACCTAATATACCACCTAATTAAAAACAAATATCCAATTAATAAATTAAAAAGGCTGAAAGTTGTTTTTTTAAAACACCTAATTAAACAAACAAAACAACTAATGATATAAAACAAACAGGTGAAGAAAAAAACTCCAACCCAAACCCTTGCCTCCACGACCCAACCCAACCCGGCCAAAATATCCTGAACCATGACGAAGCTTCCTCCCCAACCCCAAGCTTCTACGGCCAAATCTCATATGCCTGTTTGTTGTGGGGCTCTTTTCTGCCTATGCTAACTGGCTCTTGGCAGCATTTCACTTCATTGATGCGATGGTTAGAGGTTCATTAAATACAGAGATCTTATGGGCTTTCTTTTTGGTGCGCTTTTTCACATACCAACAGAAAAATGCAATGGTATATTTAAATCCCCACTTCATATGCCGCACGAGATGATCGAGATGGAAATTAGAACCAACCAAAAGATTATGAGTCTCATCACTTCCCCCTTTTTTTTCACGTTTTTGGCTTAATATGTGTAATGGGTTGATAAGTATCTTGATAATTTCCCGTAAAAAATATATATATATACATACATATATATATTATTTATTTATTTCTTCTGGGTTTTCTGGTATGAGCCAATTAACCATTTGTCTTATGGTTAATGGTTTAGTGAGAACATTGATATACAAACAAACTTTTGTCTTGAAATTGAAAGTGTGTGGCGGAATTGATCCCTTGTTTGTCACAGAAATGTGCTCTTGGAAATGTGTTGAACGTTCCGGGGGAAGCATTTTAAATCTGACGACTTTGCTTTGGTTTGTGAAAGTACATATTAATAATGTGTTCATCTTAGATTGGCTTTGGAGTAAGTATTTAAGGAGGTTTTTGCTTCCTTCCTTTCATCTACTACTCCTCTCTCTCTCTCTCTCTCTCTCTCCATTATAGTTGCTGTTCTTCTCTCTTCTTTCTGGGTCTTGTATTGAAGTTTATAAAGAGATACAATTAAGGTATTTATTCTTACGGTTTGAGACATATATAAGTTTGTGTGAATTATGTTTGGTTTAATGACGCCGGATACTGTGTTCGTGGTTTACAACATTTGTTTGTTTGAGATTTTTATGTTTAAATGTTAAATATATTTGTTTGTTTGTTTTAAACTTTGATTAACAAAATAAAACCCAACACCTCTATTTTTATTTGTAATTTGTTTGTTTTAAACCCTAATTAACAAATAAAACCTAATTTTATTTTAATTTGTAATCTGTTTTTTTTTTAAAAATAAAAATAAAAATTAAGTTGATAGTTTAATATATGGTCAGCACTAATGATGTGTCAAGTTATGCCATGTGTCAATTTATAATTAGGCCATGTGTCAATGACTAAACTTCTGTTAAGTCAACTAACGATCAACTAACGGATAGATTAATTTGGTCCTTTATCAAAACCACAAGAACCCCATGTGATAAAAATCAAACCCTAAAGGAGAAAAAATAAAGTTATGAAACCCTAAGGAGGTATTAGATATTTAACCCTTAATCTAATTTAAAGAAAAACTTTGTCTTTTTTTTTATTTAAATTGAAAAAATATTTAATATTTTAAAATGTATTTTTCGTGTTTTAAATTATTTTAGTAACGATTACGAGATTAAATCGAAAAAATGTTTTCAAAATTCGTTTTTTAAGGCAAAAATTGTGTCTACCTGCTGCTTGCCCGAGAAGTCTAGAAGAGTTGGGTCGGCAATCGGCATCTGGTTTTCGGTTCGGGACGGGTCTCGTCGATAACCCAGTGACCCACTACAAGTTTGCGGGTATTGGAAGGCTGGAAGCAATAATTTTTGTTCGGCGACGAACTGAATCTTTGAATCCCCAAGAAAATCAGTGGCTGGCTGCCTTTGTGTACAGCGTGGCCAGAGAGAGGGAGAGATAAGAGCGAGTGATGGCTAGAACAGCGCAAAATGAGAACAAAGCTGGGATTTTCTTCTTGGCTACCCTGGTGCTTTGGTTCGTGTCGGTTTGGTTCGAAATAGTTTTCAACAAGCGCAAGGAGCTGCTGTGTGTCATCGCCGGCTGTTGCTTTTACCAAGCGGCCAACCGGGTCATCCGCTTTTGGCTCTCTCGGGACCCTCTCTTCGTTAACACCTCCGTCTCTCTCCTCCACTCTTCCATCACCTCCGTCTCTGGTTCGTTCATTTCCAATCATTCACCTTCTCTTCGTTTCCTATTATGGGTTTTGTTCCATATCTTGAATTGGGGTTTTTCCTTCTTGGTATTGTCAATGCTAGTGATGAGTTATTGTTATTTCTGCTCCTGATGTTTATGTATGCTAAAGAGTGGTTTGTATTGTTTGTTTTGTTGTGGTGGTAATTCTCTTTTCTAGAATTATGCATGTCAGGTAGGAATCCTGATAGTATCCTTTGAAAATTGTTTGGAATTACGAGTCTATGCCCCTTCCTTTGTTGGCAGGCCTGTTGAACGCATGGTTTGGAAAATTCTTCCGATACAAATCCCATATTGGTAATATCCAATTAATGCAGCATTATGTTCAATGTTGTTATATCAACCTTTTCAACATTCACGATTTTTTTTTTAATGGATTCCTCGTCGATTCTTCCCCTCGATCCTCAGGTGTCCAAGTAACAGAATATTTTCTATAAATTAGGGTGAGGAAAGTATATGCACCATCAAGAGATGACAACTAAAAGCTCTTGTTATGCGTTCTAAGAGTGAGGATCTCAACACCCCTTTCTGTCTGCTCCTCCAAGCTAGAAGGACTAGGTGATTATACTAAGGTGGAGTTGTTGGCTTTGTAGGAATATTAAGGGAGGGTGTGCACCTTGGTTTCTTTCACATGTTGATTGAGGAGGGTGTCTTTGCTTCTTTCATTTATTTGGCCGCATTGGTTTTATCCAGGTCTTGGAGGCAGGCCAATCTTATGCTGAGATTAAATCTTAACTTCCTTTTACACATAATCTCTTTATATGTCAGCCGATGAGTAATGTGATTTCCTAGTTAGGAGGAGGTGTTGTCAGTTGTACCTTGAAGAATTTTTGGCTTTTATTTTTTTCTTTATTCTGAGTGACTTGGTAAGTCTTAGCTTGGTCGAAGCAGCCAGAACATGGTTCTGTGGAGCTCAATATGTTGACAATTGAGCTTCATCAAGCTAACTTATCCAAAATAAAAAATAAAAATTTGAGCTTCATCAAGGTTCAGATGATGGGGTGCTTTAAACATGTAAAGCGGTGAAGTTGGTGTACTTCAAGTTTCAATGACCATGAAGATAGTGTCTTGTTATGGAGGAAATCCATAAATGGGAATTTGTTTGAACACTTTTCTGTAATAGATATCTTGATCAAAAACTGATTATTAGGACTCTTCTGGGGCAGGGAGGTGGTCTTGCCTTCTAAATAAACTCACTGGTCTTGAGATAAAAATAGAAAACTGATTCAGAGATCAGTAAGTAAATTAAGTGATGAATGTCCCCTCAAAAAGAAGGATTTTCTAACCTAGACAAACAATTTGGGCTGGAGGAAGTTTCTCTTTACCCCTCACACTACCATATTCAAGTTTTCAAAGTAGAGGCGGGGGTATTGTTACATTTTGAAAGAGGTGTTGACTGTCGAGTTTAGCTTGATTATCTTCTGGGTAGCTGTCGTTGGCCCTTAGTTGTAGCTTTCAGGCCCATATGTGCATGTTTGCTGAAGATATACACGAATATAGGTTTCATACTTATATACAGTCATGCAGGAAGAGTTTTAGTTGACAAAGCTTGTTTATGATTTATACTATGGCTGCTATTGGTTGTTAGACTTAAAAATTAGGTTGTCCTATAAATAAAATTCCATCCCCTGATGTTTTGGTCAAGTATCTCAAAGGCTTTCCTCAGGAGATGCTGGCTAAGAGGTGTAAATAATTTTTTTATATTATTTATTATTATTTATTTTATTTTCTTTAGTTTCTAAGTTTCCTTTGTCTTGATTTGCGGGTTCTCCTAACTGTTTCTGAAATGTATCTTTTGGTTTTTCACTCTTATAATTTCAGATACTCATATACTCTACTACAAATTGTGTTGTCTTAGACATTTTCTCTCGCTCTGAATTTGAGTTTTCATGTCTTGGTATTCTTAGTAATTTCAAATTTGTGTTTATCTCCTCTGCAGTTGTATTCATTTTGGTTAATCAGTGGTTAAAAAATGGATCAAATGGGATGTTTGAGCACTCACAGCTGTTTGAGGGTACTTGGCCATGGGCATATCCTGCTTTGTGTTTCTCATGTGGTTACTTTGCATATGATCAGTTGGATATGCTGCATTACCGGTTATACAGTGGTCGGATCCCTGCCATCTTAGTCCATCATCTAATACTCCTAATCTGCTTCACTCTTGCTTTATATCGAAATGTCACCATCAACTACCTTATTCTCACTCTCATTTGTGAGGTATGTTTCTTTTTCTTCCCAAAGTTCTTTCCAGTTTCTATGTAATTGTTTTTCCTTTTTTCCCATCTTCAATCTTTTTGTTCAAGTATGTCCAGTTTATCGTTTGACCTAGTATTATGGTAATGTAAATGTTGAATTGGCTGAGGCATAGATAGTGGATTATAACCTCTAGATGTCTACATTGTACCCAAGGTGAGAATCAGATCTCATAGGATCAAGTGTTTGCTTAAACAACTTGAAGAACCCTAATACTTAAAATTTTTAATTGTGGTGTGAATCTAGTGTTTGAGTTCTGTATAGTTTGTGATCTGTATAACATGCAAAATTTTCAAATAACCAAGCCTTTAGGTAAATTCTGTTTACTTTCCGTGCACTCACACTGTCACACAGATATATACACTATATATTGACATCATGAGAACATAAAACCTAGAGGGTTTGAATCTTGAGGCAGTCCTAAACTATATAGTTTTGTAGTTACAATGAATTTCGTTTCTCTATGTATGTTGGAGAAGGTTGCATTTGTTTGGAATAGAAATAAATCTTGGGATATTAATTTAATAAAACTAATCAATCCCTTTATTCCTTTTAATCTTAGTCTTTTTTGCTCTGCAAGCAAGTCATGAGAAGTGGTATCCCAATTTCTATGTTTAATTTTTTTCAAGGAAAAGGCTTCCATATCTATTTATCAACAAGGTGTTGGGCAATTCAATATTAGCCCTAGCCTATGTGAACCATTGATATAACTGAAGGTGAAATCTGTTCTGATGATGCAGCTGCATTCGATATTTCTGCATGTGAGGAAAGTAAGACGAATGGCTGGTATTCGTGATGCCAAGAGCAAAATTGTAAAGTTAGAATGGGTGCTTAATTGGGTCACTTTCATTTTAGCAAGGGTTGTATCCCACATTCTCATCACTGCCAAGCTCATCAAAGATGCTCATAAGTTCGGACGGGGCGTCGAGCTGCCGCTTGCCTTATTTGGGATGGCCGGAATGAACTTGCTTAATATTTTTCTTGGCATTGATCTTTTCGGTGCTTTCAGGAAAGAGAGAAATTCTCAGGCAAATGATCGTCGCCATCATAAATGACAGAAATAATGATAAAAAGGGTTATATTGTATCTTATGTTCAACCATTTGTTATATTCATTTTGCATAGGAAGTTGTCAACAAAGAATGAAACTCATTGAGAAAGAAATTAGCGATGTATATTTATCTTAGAGATGAAAAAAATTTATTTTTCCTTTCGGCATCGGAGAAATGAACTAAATAACTATCAATTACGCAGATAATATGATAAATTATTGTATGTTTTGAAGATCTACGATCAAAACTAATGAGTCCAATACAATATATCATCGTATGTCTTTAAAAGTCTTTTTACATGAGGATATACAATCTACATGAAAGGAGCCACTTGACTTTGTTGTTGAGAGAGTATTAAGGATGTGTATGGTTTGAAATAATCGGATTTAAAAGTCCTTATTTTGTGCTCATATTAAATAAAAAATAATTAAACGGTCTTTAGATGTATTACACCTTCAAGTCCTTTGAATATGCGAAATTATAGAACAAAAACTATAAAATTTTGTAGATACAATAAATTATTGAAAACTAGTATCATTTTGAACTTTTAGAAGTACTAATGAAGGGAGTCCACGTGGGCATTCCCTTGACTACAAGAAGCCAGGCGTTACACGTGGCTTACAACTGGCCATTGGATAGCCATTGGTGACAACACTGCATCTTCATCTGTTTAAAGGGTTAGGAACAAAAAACAAAACAAATGACACCCCCCGGTTGGCCTCTACGTTTGTTCAAACAATTGAATGGAAATCTAGGCAAAGGAGAAAAAGAAGAAAACGAGACAAAAAGAGGTCTCACCGGGAGTCGAACCCAGGTCGCTGGATTCAAAGCCCCAAAAGAAATCTACAATATGTTTTAAGAGGAAAATTTTGGTGATAATAAAAATCACTATTTTACTTTGACTTTAAAATTGTGAAATGTACGACAGTAAAATATTAAGAAAAACAAAAATTGGCTTGTACCCAAATCCGTAGAGGGTAGCAAAGAGTCCCATCAATACAAGGTAGGTATTTGTGTTGGACAAGGATCTCTTGTAATTGAGATTTATAGCCTCCTCTTTGAGCAAGGGTGTATGGGAGAAAGCTCTTAAATTATTATTATTACGCCTCCTCTCTTTTGGACAAAGAATAACAGGGAATTTGGATCCACCTATGCTGCCCAATTGAACAAATCAACAATGTAAAAGTATCTTCTTCGAATTAGTTGGATTTGACGTGTTTTAATGTCACTTAAAAGGTAAATATATTATTTTTTACAAGTATATTTTGATGAGCTCCACATTTGAAAAATATATTTTCTATTTATACATTGGCTTATTTTTTTTTTAAAAAAAATTAAATAAAATGTACAGCCCTAAAAAAAATAAAAAATAAAAAATAAAACAACGTTTGCATCTCAAGAGTAAACAAATTCTGTAGTATTGTTTACCTTTAAATATTTATTTTGTGGTCTAGCATCCAAACGGGGTGGTGGCGCAGTTGGCTAGCGCGTAGGTCTCATAGCTTCTGAGTTATCCTGAGGTCGAGAGTTCGAGCCTCTCTCACCCCAAATGATTTTTTTTTTCTCTTCCGTCAATGTTATGAACTTATGGCTAGCAAATGGCATAGAACTGAATCAAACTTTCAAGTACTGCTGCTCTTAAGGACAATTTTTTTTATTTTTTATTTTTTTTTTGTGATGAATGATTGTTCATATATATATATTTTTTCATATTCTCTTACAAATTTAATAGAATAATCATTAGATTTGTGGGAGAGAAATATTATGGACCAATAAGTTTCATATATTTAACTCATATTCTCCAATAAATTCAATAGATTAATCATTAAATTTTCAAAGTTTACCATTAACTTATCTAAGTTCACATAAATCTACAAATCCAATGATTGATTTGTAACATGATGTGTAAAATATGAAGAAAAAAACAATATTGGCTCCAAACATTTTTCTTTGTGGGGTCCATATAAGACTATAAATCTAATAGTTAATTTTTAAGATAAGAGAAATATAGAAAATATATGTGTGTATATATATTGCCACCAATCATTTCTCTTTTTTCCATCTTTTTTATCTTCCTACAACTTATAACTTGATGAAGCAACAAGATTGATGAAGTGGATACGGCAGGGCCAGGCAAGAATACTCGCTGAGATTAAATATAGACACACAACCAAAACAAAAGCACAATGTAAGTGAACATAACCAGAAGAATTGTTTGAAATTTCAGATTTCATAGACCCCTGTTCATGTGAAACAAAATCAAACCAACTCTTTTGCCGCTGATTAATCAGCAATGTAATCAGCAGCTTTCAAATGGAAAAGAATCCTAAGCTCTCAACCCTCTACAACTGAGAAACCAATTACACCTTGTTTTGTATATCCTCACTATATTTCTAGTCGTACCCCACTCTTGGTGCGAGAGAAAAATTTTGCGAACCCGTTTCGATTCTTCTCAGAGCTGACATGATTTGACAAAGCAGCAGATGAAGAAGAGGAAGATGGGGGTGAGTTCTCTTCAGTTTTCTTTGTTAAAGGACCAGAACTTTCATCAGCGATTTTTGAAGGGTCGGAAACTCTTTTAGGTGAAAATGTTTCATTAGAATGCAACTTCCACGGTTCTCCATCCGCTTTGGTAACCAGTGGTGTCACTGGTGTGCCTGCAGATAACTCTGGTAGGCTGGGAGTGTCAATCAAGAAGTCTTCCAGCGTTGCTAGAGATTTCAGTTGATTCCCAAGAGATGCTATCGTTTTCTGGCACTCTGCAAGTTTTCCAGCAGCCACAGCTAGATCCTCCTGATATTCACAAAATCTTGTAATTGTTATGTGAAGGAAACATAACATTTGTCTCTTATGCCTCCAGCAAACAAACGATAGAAGTAAAAACATGCAATGTATAGTAGATAACAAGAGTTAGTGATGACGGACCTCCTTTATCTTAAATTCACCATTCGAGCTTGCAGTTTTCTGAAGTTCGATTTCCTGCCTCTTTCTAGATAGCTCTTTTTCTAATTCCCGACACTTGCCTGCAATTTCTGCTGACAAAGCCTTCTCTTTTTGAACCTCCACTTCTAAACATTCAACTTTGGCAGCCATGGTCGTGGCTTCTGCTTCCATGTTAGAGAGTCTAGAGTCAACAACTTGCTTTTTTTCTTTTGCAATATTTAGCTCTCTTTGCAACTCCTCCAACTTCATTTCTGCCTCCTTTAACTGAAGTTGAGATGTCTCGATACAGTCTTGACTAGAAATTAGAGCAATCTCCAGTTCAGTTTTCTGTGTTTCCATCTTTTCTAATGTCTCTTCTAATTCAGCTATCCGACGACTCATGGTCCCAAGCTCAGTTCTCAGGGAACTTTCTACATTATTGGTTTGATTGGAAACCTCTGATGCAAGGCAATGGCTTCCATTCTTGGTTTCAGGCAGTGCAGCAAGTCGTTCCATTTCAAGAAAATCATCCATAAGATCAATTTTCACAGAAGAGGCTGGGAGATTTCTTTTAACAGCCTTTTCATTTTTGAATTGATCAAGCTCTGCAATTAGGGCAGACGCCCATGAGTCTGAGCAACTAGACTCACACTTGTTTGGCTCTGAGCTACTCATCTTGCGGGTATTAACCTCTCCCAAGCTAAGCCTCTCCCCACTCTCTGATTGACTATCTGTGAGAGATTCAACACAAATTGAGGAGGCAGTAACAGATTTATGATCATTAGCCGGGGATGATTTGGAAGCTATTGATTTTAGCCTCCGGCACTCAGCCTCAAGCTTGGCCACCTTCTTTATGCTCTCCAAATGTTGCTTGCTGGCCATCTCAGCTGCTTGGGTACTCAAGTCTCTCTCAATCGTCCGGATTTCCAACTCTTCAGATTGAGATTGGAGCTCAAGTTTGAGAGCTGAGTTCTCTTTCTCTACATATTCAATTCTATGGCAAAGTTCAGGATCAGCATTGGCAGGAGAATCAGATTCAGTAGCTTCTGCTTTGCTCTGGAGCTCAAGAATCTGGTTCTCAAGTTTGAGTCTGGTGGTTTCCCACTCACGGGTTTTCTTCACCACAGCTTCATCGATCTTTTGTTCATGCTCCTCTCTTGATTGTCTTAGCTGCCGAACAAGCTCTTTGATAGCCCCATCAAGATGGCTTACCCGATCTTCAAGCACCAAGTTTTGCTGCACTGCAGCCTCAAATTGTTGCTTTAGAACAACCACTTCATTTTCAGCCTTCTCCCAACCTGGAATTATATTGTAATGAAAGAAATAGTATTAAAGATGCAGTGTACAGCAATCATTAATATGTTTGGTAGAGATTTGCAAAAACATTTTTTATACACTGTTACACGAATAGGGTCCTAAAAAAAGAGTACTAGTTTATTATAATATTTCAATAAGGAAGGTTGTACTCCACGTAGGGTAAGTAGAATAATTATTTATGATTTCAATAAGGAGTAATACAC
Organism: Carpinus viminea; assembly: GCA_013348765.1. Taxonomy (NCBI): domain Eukaryota; kingdom Viridiplantae; phylum Streptophyta; class Magnoliopsida; order Fagales; family Betulaceae; genus Carpinus; species Carpinus viminea. The sequence goes on from CP054673.1 coordinate 3,821,528, forward strand.
CATTGCTATTTTAGAGTCGGTAGGAGATCTTTCTAGATTCTCCTAGTTTGGGTAGTATAGGGAATTATTCTCCTAGTATGGGAAGTATTAGTTGTCAGAGTCCTATGGGGATTTGTCTTTGTTTTGTAATTCTATTTAAACCCTACGTTTGGGTGAAGCATGCAAAAGTTTATTCCTCAAACCTAGCGTTTGAAGAGCTAAGGATCCTCTTAAAAATCCTACCGCTAATTCTCTAATTAGCAAATATAGGCAAGAAGAAGAGGCTGGATCCACCTTTGTTCTCGGTTGAGAGGCGAGTTACAAGATCAGTCACAAATTCTCATAACACAGACTTTGAATTCATGCAAGATACTAGGTTTAAAACATTAGGGGCACAAATCCATTGCAACTTAGTGCCTTAGCCAAACATAGTACTGTGGTTGGTTGTTATGAGGATAAGAAGAGGCAGAGACATTCCCATGCATCATGTATTTGAGTACTACCTGCAACAGCTTCCTCTGCAACTTTGGCATGCTGCCTTGCCAAGTCATCTTTGGCACTAACATTCACAAGAGCTGCGGATAACTTCTCCATCAGGCTTTTCACACTATCATTAACATCTTTCTTTGATGAACCATCATCAACATCTTCGGCACTTGCCACAGCTTTTGATGTGACTTCAGGTGATTGAGTATCATCATTAGGAGATGACTTGAATGTCTCCTGGATCAACAATGAGACATTGGATAAAACAATGTTTTGATTTCAAGGAATAACAAAAACAATCACCTCATGAAAAAGCCCGCAAACTCACCCACAATTCAATTCTATGTTAAGAGGAAAGCGAAGAACACAAGTTTTTTACTGATTTTTAGAAATCAGGAAACAATATGCAAACTTGAAATTTTATAACAGTTTAGGTTGAAGTGACTGCCCTGTGAGCATGCATGCATTTGTGCAATTCAAATTCAGTTATTTATTGCCTCTGCTGCAATGAGGCCATGGATTCAAATCTAGTTCACAAGACAATAATTACAAAGGGAGAGGGAGAGAGAAGTAAACCATAACCCTGGTATCTAGAATTAGCAATGTAAATGAGGACCCTGCCTAAACAAGGTTGTTCCATAGAGGGCAGACAATGGCAAAGGATGCATTTAGGATTAACTTCACTTTTTCGAATTTCGGACATCTGAGCGTACTAGGCTTAGTTGGCTACATCTCTTGCTTATTTGGCTATGTTTACTGGCTTTGAGCATTCCTATTATATGCCGCTCTTCTTCTCCCCCCCCCTTCTTTTTTTCTCTCTCTCTCTGTGGAATCCTGCTGGGATCTGTTTAACATCATATAGACTTTCATAATGTCATCACAGAACACAACCATGTCAATAAATCTGCACCACATGCCCAACTAATAGCGCCTCAAACTCCTGCCAATCAACGCTTAGTTGTTTGATCTGCCATAGGTAGCACTTAGGCTTTTGAATTGCCCTTTTGCAACTCCCAACACGAATTATATTAGTAGCTTTACATGATGAATAGTGGTCCCGATAATCAATGATTGGAGAGCAACTATCATCTCTAGAGCTCAGTAAAACCAACTTTCCTTGTTGCTCTGCCAGGGTTTCTCAACATATGAAAAATCAACAAGAGGTAATGCTGCCTAGGAAGCAGACTAGATATTATACAAGATACTCCCAAATGCAACTAAACATTGCACAGTCATGGATTCACAACTTTTGTTGCAAAGCTATATATAATGGAAAACACAAGTTGCGAATCAACATGCTATAATCTGATTTCTTAGACATAAGATAAACTTCTTCATTCAAGATAATTAATAAGCACAGCATGGACGCCCGAGAAAGAGTGGCCTTCTCATGCATGTTAGAGGAAATTTAGTTATGCGGCAAAAAATGGGAGGGGGACTTCAAAGAGATTGGACAAGCATGAAGCAACCAACACTCTTTATAACTGAAAGATACTCATATTTCCTTTTTGAGAGCAGAAGACACTCAATTGGACGGTTAGAAAGTCAGCAAAGAACCATGTTGAGCTTTTTAAAAAAATTCTCAAAAATTTATCTGTAGAGCAGGTTCACATGGTAAAAGGTTGATGACCAAATTTTTCACAATGGTAAAAATCAAAAGCAGAATGTCACACTTACCGAAATGTCAGCAAAACTTAAAACATTGCATAAGTGTTTTAAGTGATTTAGAGAAACGAATAACGAATTTCTAAAAAAAAGAAAGATACAAAGGTTTCTGTGATCATTATCAGTTAATTAGTCGGTTAAAGGCTACCAGAACAACTTTGAAGCTTCCTATAAGTCAAATGTAACACAAACTTTGTTGTAGAGAGGATTCAGCTGCATACCTGATCATCAGAGTATCTCTCTGAATGCGAAGATATCGAACCTGAACTCTCAGTTTCGCCGGTGCTTTTGTCAGAAGACTTCCTCTTCCACAACCATTTCTTTTTTTCCATTGCGAGGTACAATAGTGTAACATCAACAAGCACATTACAAACCGTTCATCTGCACACACATTTACACCACTTTTCAACAGGTCACTGAAACCCTATTGTAAGATCCACCTAAAAATTGCAGGAGAAAACAAAGACACAATCAAATGGATATAGAATAGCATCGCCGCCCTTTACTGTTAGTAACAAAACTCCCACCAGAATAAAGCCTTTGACAAGCAGAAATAAACATCCACCAACAAACTAAAAACAATTCATACAAAAAAGATGACGTGGCTTATCATTCTTTCAGCTTTGCTTCAAATCCACCCCAGGACCATCCAAACCCAACAACAAAAATATATGACATCCCAACAACCAAAATGGGTTCTCTCTAAGTTTAAAGAACCCAATTGGTACTTTAAGAGAACAGGGTAGAAAACACAGAGACATACATCTAGAAGATGAAAACGTTTCGAGCTTTTATTCACGTTTAACACCTTCAATGGCTCCTGAAACACCCCCAAGCTAGGAAGTCGCTAGAAACCCAGTACTAGAATCACAAAATGAGAACTTCCCAGCTGTTAAAACTTATAAAATTTGCCAAAACGTGAAGAAGATAATTAAAAACTAATGAAACAGTGGTTGGAATAAGACGAAAAACACAGAAATGAGCAACAAAATTTCTAAATTTCCAATAAAAAAGATCCCAAACATGAGTGACCCATGAATGCTAAAAAGCCCAAAATCCTACTAGCTTTACCGATGACACAACAAATAAACCAATAATTTTTCTTGATATACACATCATATTCAAATATGTTTTTAAAAATAGCTAATTAGAAGGAGCAAGACCCAGATCAAATACCTTTGACTGGGAGATTAGACAGCCACAAGTCATCAATGATTAATGAAAGAAACCAAAAGATAGGTTCAGTTCAGACTTGAGATTTAAGATTGCAGAAACACGATGGCAGTATTTAATATATAGCAACAAAATAACTCTGCAAAAAAACTGTTGAATGTCAGTGGGTTTTCAAATGTATAGAAACAAATTTGAGTAGCAGAGCAGACTTATAAATGGGGTTTCCTCTATTCTTTGGCTTTTCACTTTTACCTTAATTAAAAAAGGAGGATCCGCATGTGACTGTCGATGTGAACTTCAAGAATTGATAGACTGAGTGAGACCTCAAAATGCCCACTTTTTCAGCTTTTCTATTTTGAAAACTTGCAATCGATTTTTTTATTTTTGAAAACTGAGCTGCCCTAATTGAATTATTCCCGCCCTTGGATTAGGGATTAGGCGATTTTCAATTAATTAATTAGTGCAATTTTCTTTGTTGCAGAGAGCTACAAGCTGTGTGTCTGTCTCTCCACTCTCTCTCTCCTCAGCTTTTCAAAAAAGTGCTTTTATATTCTTTGTCTCGGCATGGTGAAGGCATCTTCATGTGAAAGGCGAGGTAGTACTAACCGTGGACTTTCTCTCATGGACGTTGGATTTGCTGCATTTCTCAAGATCTGGACCTGATTTCATGATCGGACGGTAGGGAAGGCGTGAGAGATTAGGACCCGCTTGGTGCATGCGACTTTAAAATGGTTTTTCTAGGGACCATCTCATTCGATTTTTATTTTTTATTTTTTAAGTCATCTCATTCAAATTTTAAATTAGAGAAAGGTCATTATTGTTAATGTCATTTTCAGCCATTACTCATTAGTTTGCTGTATATTTTCTTGCAATCAATTTCATATTTTACTTATTTTTATTTTATTTTAAGTACTACATATATTACTTACTATATTTTAAAGTGGCATTTACCAAGAACAAATAAATAAATAATTAATTAAAGTATAAAAATATGTAAGTAGTTTGATGTTTCATCCATTTTAAAAGTGGTTATCCAAATTTCAAAGTAAAAAAAAAAAAAAGCTTCTCTCTTTAAATTGGATTTTTATTTGATGAGCTCAATAGAAATGTCTTTCTACCATTTTCAGGAAAAGTAATAATGTTCTCAAAGAATAACTCAATCAACTATGAATTATATCTTACGAAAGGGATGCAACTTACCTTCCTTCATGTGTTGGTAGTTTAGTAAGGACTGTTTTCAGGTTAATTTAGATAAAGACAAATAAGAATAGCTAAGGTAGGAATTCTTTTTGTTCCTATTGCTAGGGTAAGAGCTAAGGATAGATAGAGGAATTAGGTTAAGGATGGTATCTTAACTTCGCTTACTAAGCTGTTAGTTTTTTAAGGTAGTCTCCCTTTTAGTTTATTAGTTTGAATTCATCATTTTTTTTTTTTTTTTTGTGGACATGTTAAAAAAGAAGTGAGTAATGCTAGACGGACCTCTCGTGTCACTCAAAAAAATGATATAATTTTTAAAAGTGACTTCTAACAAGATGCTTTGTACAATGCCAAATATATAATTTAGAGTCTTCATAACTCAAACAATATCAGTTAAGAGATAATTTGTTTTTTTTTAAATGTTACTTCTTCATTAAAAAAGACTTAGGCTAGAGCAATTAACTCCGTTTGAATAATATCATAGATACAGTTAGGCATCTCATCCTTCCAAATATTATTTATGACACTCTTAGTAGCCAATTTTACTATGCAGTGGGCTACCCCATTCAAAGATCGTCTTATATGATTGGGTTGCCAGTTTGGTAGGGAATTAAAAATCGTCATCGCCTCCTCTATAGGGTGTCCATATCTACTTACATTTTGTTATGTTTCTCGCAGCGTTGTTATAATTGTAGATGCGTCGCCTTCAACAATCACGTTGTTCACCCCCGTTTCTTTGCAAAAATGAGCTGCTTGAACTACCACCATTGCCTCAGCAGTTGTCGAATCTAAGTAGCCCCTTTTTGTGAAACTCCTAACTGCAAAGGGCTTCTCTGCCCTATCTCGGATGATCAATCCTCCTCCCATCACACCATTTTTTCCATCAATAGCAGCATCACAATTAATTTTGAACCACCCAGGGGGAGGTCTCATACATGTCGTTTGTACTGTGTCTCTGTTGACGTCATCTTCTAGCTTTGTCTCATTACACCTTGCGAACTCCTCTACTGCATGTGATGCCATCCTGCCTATCTTATCTTGTGTGGGGGAGTAAATAGGTCTTCATGAATTCATCTATTTCTATGAAACCAAATTTTCTTTGTCGTTTCCACAAAAATATGAAACTCTTTTTTTTCCACACTTCTGAAAAATTTCTTCCACTAATTGCAGAAATTCCATGCTTGTGCAATGAATTTTTGGAAAAAAACGGGATCCCTCACAACACATGTCCGTCGTAGATGGGCAAGCCCAAGGTATATGAAACGTTGTTTTGGCCTCCAACCCATATATCAGACACATGAGGTCACTGATTATTTTCTTCTGACAAAGGTTGTCTCTTGTTTGTAATAAATCGTGGCACGCCCACCATATAAAATTTTTACTTGCATTTGCTAGGTGAAGTCCCCATATACCTTGCCAAACAGGAGTATCTGAATTGCATCGTGAACTTTCATCTTTGGATCCCGTAGTGATCTCTTTTGCAAGGTGGTAGCTCTGTTAGGAGTTAATGAGTGCTTATAGCCGTAAAGAGTAGTACAATTTTTACTATAATTTTTTTTTTTTTTTTATAAATTGACGTAACATTTTGTTTACATCAACCAACTCATTGTGAATTGTCACGTACCAGTCCACATGACACTCATTTATATAAAATATGAATTCTCACACAAATTTAATAAAATTATAATAAAAGCTATAGGTACCGTATGTATTTTTAGGGTACTGTATGTATTTTTCGGGATATTTTTGGAGAGCTAATACTCGGAAGCTAGATGGTGGATTGGTAGTATCTAGAGTGGTGGTCCAATTTCGTACATTCCTTATTATCGAAAGTGGTGGTCCTAAGCTTGACATCTCTTGGTCATGGCTATTGTTGGACCATCATGATTATTTAGTAAGTTAATGTTTGAATTTTTCGTTGGATCTTTAAATGGAATGTTATTTCAACTATTATGTGTGAATCGACTATATTTCTTTCTGCATATAATTACCATCTTTGGTGGGATCTTTCTTTCTATCGTTTTAGCTTATACAAAATAAAAAAATAAAAATTCATATTATACCATTTTTGAGAACAGAAAAAGAAGTACAACTTTTTAAGTGTCATTGATGTTTTGCCTTTTTTTATAACATGCATTGAAATATAATTGAACTCTAGATTTCTTCTTTTTTCCTTTTATTTTATTTTATGCTTGGAGTTTGTATATTGCTAAAAATGTATTAAACTTTTTTGAGAAACTCCACAAAAATTCTTTGAACTTTTACTCGTTTTAACATTATTCTCAAATATTTAAAACTTTTAATTAAGAGTATCGAACTTTTAATTTATTTCAATTACCAAATTTTGTTTTTCCATTAAAATTCTCAAAATACCTATTTCTTTATTTTATCTCTATAATAATAAAAAAAAAGGTATTTTGAAAATCTTGACAATATTTAATTGAAAATCATAACAAAATTGAGTAATTGAAAAAAATTAAAAGTTCGATACCCTTAATTAAGAGTTTTTGAACTTAAGAGGATAATTTTAAAACGCGTTAAAGTTCACGAGGTTTTTTAAAGTGTTTTTTGGTTTTTTGGTTTTTTTTTTACTGTTTGAGCTCAAAGTTTAAAGGTGCAAATGATTATGTTAGATGGTTAAACTTCTATATATGTTACATTAAACTTTGAAGGAAAGAAATAGCTTGATGGGTTTTTTGTTTTGTTGGACAAGTTATGGTGAGCTAGAAGTAGAAAACTGTTAATTTTGTTTTTTAAGCATTGTCCATTATTACAGACCAAGTCATACATTGAATCTCCTTCAAAAAAAAAAAAGTCATACATTGAATCTTGTTAACTATATGTTTCTTAAGGAGATAGACTTATTAAAAAATAAGTCTTGAACAAGTTTCTTTTTTTCTTCTAACCTTTTAACTATGTTTCTTAAGGGTAGAGATTTCCTACAAATCGGCGCATATATCTCCTAACATGTAAAATTTATATATATTTTTAATAGTATGTGCTTATTAATTTTTTTTTTTATTAGCATTACTAAGAAAATATATACTTTTCACATGCTTACAGAACACATGTCGTTTTTGTAAGTTAGTATGTAAAAAACTCCTACAACCTAATTTGTAAGGATTTTTTTTTTTAATTTAATTTTTTTCTGTTTCTTAATTGCCTAATTGTATGTCTGTTTTGGAGACATCCAATGGAATTTTGTTTAATCTTATGATGATTTATGATGTCTCATGATCTATATATTGTCTTGTTTCATGTAACATGTACATGGTGCTGTGTTTTTTTTTTTTTTTTTGATATGTCCGCACAAGAGGGGAAAAGGGGGATTCGAACTAGTGACCTCCGCTTCATTAGGCGTGATCCCAGCCGATTGAGCTACCTCTTGGAGACTGTACATGGTGCCGTGTTAATGTATATTGTACGTCTATCACATCATTTAAAACTTAATACATATTATTTCTCTAACTATTATCTTTTTCTTGTCCAAACTCTCTTTCAAATTCACCATTAAACCTACGAGTAATTTTAGAAGACTTATTTGTGTCTTATTTGTTTCCTACTAAGAATGATGTAACTATTAAAATCACTATTGAACTTGTGATTAATCGTTATTGGACTTTGATAAAATGATGGTTTTAATAGTCACATTATTTTAATAAGATACATGTAGACCTTTTAGAATTATTCTTCTTAGACCTACATATTCAACAATAAATTTATTCATAATAAATTATTATTAGATTTTAATATAATGATGAGAGTGAGAGTCACGTATAATACAGAAATTAACTCTCTAAATTACAAAGAGATAGATATCTAAAATCTTATATATTAAAATTATACGTAAAAAATTAAAAATTATAAATGAGTGTAACATTCAACGTAGAAGTTGGAACACCTCCGACAACGGCCACGAATATTCGGCCATGCTACTCTTTCTAGCCTTTTCCTTTGTCATTCGATTTTGGGTCGCCGTCTACTTGGATTCTTCTGGTCATTCTTTCTCATTCGATAATTAATTTATGGACACCCGTGACTCTACCCTCGCTGTCACGTGTACACTCTCTTGAGTCTTAACCTTTACGTCAATGTCTGCTCTTTTCCTCAAATTGCTCCACACGTACATGTTTGAATAATACTTGTGATGTTTGTTTTCTAATAGAGAAGTTATTTGTAATATATGGAATGGATGCCACTATTTTCTATTGGAATGGAAGCCAGCGATCCATTTTTTAACTTAATTTGGACAAAGATAATAGGGTGTTACTATAATGAAAGTATGAGACTCAGCCAATCAGGCTCAATTGCCTATCTGATAGCCTACTAAGCTTAAAAGACAGTTAACTCAAACGCAACCTCAAAAGACGAGCAAACCCACCAAAAGCTAACCTTATATGAATCATATGTTCGGGAAAGAAGTTTCATATCAAGCAATCATCTTCTATAGAAAGTAATGAATGCACCCACTTAAGAAAGATAATTCATTAAAGGAAAATATATCAAAATTACCCACACAATTGGATGCCAAATTAATGGCCGTTTGACAATAATTTCACTACGAAGGCACATGACGTAAGAAGCTAGACAAAAGTGTGTTCCAATTCTTTTTTTTTTTTTTTTGACATCTCCGCACAAGAGGAGGTGTGTTCCAATTCTTTAATATTCATCCATCTCTTTCATTTTCATTATGAGAAAATTTGTGTAATAATTAGATAAAAAAAAATAAAGTATTGGACTTGCAGTTTAGAATCCAGTTTAGACTGATTAATAATTTGGGCTTAGAGTGGGCCTGTATCTATTGGACTGCAGTTTAGAGCCCAGATAATACTTTTGTGCCAAAAGAATCTTGAACCCACCAGGATCCAGGAGGATGAATACTTGCTGAGGTGTCAATTCAAGATTTGTCATCTTCAGATAGGTTAGTTCCAATTTGTAGTTTTGCAGGATGGGTTTTTTCAGTATACGTGTGATTGCGCGTGCTACACATCCATCCCCAACAATCTTGAGTTGCAAATTTAGTAAGACCCGAGTGAGACCTAAGAGAAAATTCCAAGACGTGTTATTTTGTCAAGATCCTTCATGCGTCTTGATGGCCGATTTATTCCCCCATGGATACGGAACAGCTGTGTCCATTAAAATATTAATTAAATGATTAAATTTATTTTTTTATTAACTTAATTTTTTAGGATAACTAATGATCTAGTATATAGTGTGAAAACAAAATGTTACGAGCTTAAACTTTAATTTCAATTAATATTTCACATGTCGAGCCTCAATTATTGAGGAAGAATTTGAGTCACATGTAAAGAGAGTGCTAGAATATTATTCAAATGATTAAATTCATAATTTTCTATAAACATAAGTAGTGATTTAACTGAAATTGGTTCGATAAAAGTTTTGGAGGAAACTTCATTAATCCTCTCAAACTATTATATTTTCTGCAATGTCTCATTCTACGACTCAAAATGACGGACATTTTTTATATTATAAACAATGAAAAACATTGTTGTCATTTTGAGTCGTAAAAGGAGGATATTGCAGCCCTAATAATAAATTAGGGAAACATTAGAAAAGACATTAATTGTACAAAGAATAATTATTATAGGAGGCAAATGTAGTTAACCCTAAATCTTGTTCCCTTATGAAATATATATATTTTTTTCTTTGGCGAAAATGGTTTTTTCAATTCTTTTCCACTTAAATTTCTTCTTTTTTCTTAGAGGCACATTGGGCTGAAGTTTACATGGCTGACAAGGGAGTCCACTTATCTTTGTTTTTCAAAGTAGAATATAAGAGATTTTTGTGCTTCAAATGAAATGGGATTCAGCTAGAAACGTTATCTTCAAAATGCTACGAAGTACACTGGAGAGACGTGGGCACTCTAGTTGCCCGTCATTAACCCTCGCACCATATCCACATCTCTAGACTCACCATATGAACCTCAAAAACATTTGCATTAAAAGAGAGAGCACACAAGTGTTTTGTTCCCTCACTACTGTCACAAAAACATCAAACCAGCCGATCAAGCCATGGCTCAAACCATGTTGCTCATGTCTGGTGTTTCTACTAGCCATGTGGTGGATTTGAAGAGAGACACTTTACTCAATTTCCAAATTCAAAAGCTAAGGCCCAAATCCTTCTCTCATCTACTGCAGCTTCCTCGTCTTCCTACTGATTCTTCTTCTTCTTCACCCCAGCCATTTACCACTTTTGCTCTCTTCAAATCAAAAACCAAAGCCCCTCTCAAGAAGGTTTTCGTTAATTTCCTTCTACCAAGCTTTACTTTGATCAACAAATGTATGTGAGAGTTTTTCCTGATTGTAATTTGCTTTCGTTTGCTAGGTTGTAGAGCCAAAGCAAAAGGTTGAAGACGGTATCTTTGGCACCTCCGGGGGCATTGGCTTCACAAAGCAGAATGAGCTCTTCGTGGGTCGCGTTGCCATGATTGGCTTTGCTGTGAGTACCCTCTTTTCTTCTTCTTCTTCTTCTTCTTCAGTAATTTACTTGCAATATGCTGCTTTTTGTTTGAGATGTATCTTTTTCTTATCTAATTTGAAAAATGTCACAAATTTTAAGGAGGAAATAATGGAGCTAGACTGATTAACCATGGATATTTTTACAGTATTATTGCATGCTACATCTGAAAAGGATATGTTGATATACTCTTGTGTGAGCAATGTGGTTGATCAAGTAATAGAATCCCATATATATGAAATAGTAACAACAAGAGTGGCCGATTAATTAATATAATATTGTCAATCCAAATCTATTGTTTTAAAATTTTAAATTAAGATAACGTTGTTGTAACATAGTGTATCAATGAATAATATTACTATTTACACTTATTTATTACACTTATTTTATACTAACTGATGTGACTTGTTTTAAGTGATTATGTGAAATGGGTGTATGAGAAATACGATTGATATTAGAAAATTATTGTTTTAGACTTAAAACAAGGAAAAATATCAATCATAATTATGGGGTTTTGGTGACAAAAAGACGTTGATTTGTATGTGGTCATCAAAGTATCAGCTTCTATTGTGGCTGTATATGAAAAGACATAAAAAGAAATGATGGAACTAATATTTTTTTTTCTTTATAAAATATTAATTAAATGATTAAATTCATCATGTTCTACTTGAATTTGGTTTCACAAGTACGTGTTCATCTAAGTATCGAAAATTCAAGAAGAAAAAGAAATGTCAATCATGACAACAACAAATGTAGAATGATGGCTAGGCATGTAGAAATGATGACTACAATAGGCATGGAGGTTTTCAATATCTTGCATTCTTAATGTTATGATTTACCCTTTTGTGCAGGCATCCTTGTTAGGTGAAGGAATCACAGGGAAAGGAATCCTAGCACAATTGAATCTGGAAACTGGAATCCCCATATATGAAGCTGAGCCTCTTCTTCTCTTCTTCATTCTCTTCACCCTGCTTGGAGCCATAGGTGCTTTGGGTGATCGTGGTAAATTCGTTGATGACCCACCCACAGGCCTTGAAAAGGCTGTGGTTCCCCCTGGCAAAGGCCTCAGATCCGCACTGGGCCTTAAAGAAGGAGGTAATTTGCCACTCTATAATACAAATTTACTTTTACTAAAGAAACAAGCAACTTGCTTGAATGCTGATTTAGGAGCCTCGTCCTTCCCTTATTAGTTGATGAATATTGCTATACTATTCTTAACATATTTGGCAATGGTTTGAAATGCAAGGTCCACTGTTTGGATTTACAAAGTCGAACGAGCTGTTTGTAGGAAGATTGGCTCAGTTGGGGATTGCTTTCTCTTTGATTGGAGAAATTATAACCGGGAAAGGAGCTTTAGCGCAACTAAACATTGAGACAGGGCTTCCCATCAGTGAGATTGAGCCGCTTGTGTTGTTCAACGTAATCTTCTTCTTCTTTGCCGCATTGAATCCTGGAACTGGTAAATTTGTGACAGATGACGAAGACAAGTAGGTGCTAGCTAGCTACTTGTGCAATTGTGAGAAGCTTTCTTGAGTTTCCTTGATGTAAGAATAATAAACTCGACCTCTTAATCTTCATGTTCTATTTATCCGCAGCTTCGGTTTACAAAAACAGAATACGTAATATAAAGCTAGCTAATGCTTTCTTTTTCAACAACACTTTGGATATAAATTTGTTCATGTCGTCAATGCAAAAATTGACGTCTATAATATAGGGTTAACAAAAGTACGAACAGAAAACAATCACGATCAGCCAGGTTGTTTCTCCAAAGCTGGGAATCCATGGCATCCGATAACAGAGCCAGCCAACAGAGCATCGTTTGTGAAAGTTTAGGTTGGATGGTCCCGGTCCCATCCGTCCCAACGTTTAGATTTTGACCATTCATTGCCTTATCTCGTGTTGGTCGGTGCAAGATTTAAAGCTACACCATCCAATTAACTCACGTATTACTCCTACTTTATTGTTAAATTTGTTTTAAACTAATCATTTTATCTGTTCATGCCATGTGATTTGTTATGTCAATCTGTAAACATAATAAGGGTTAAAAGAAGGTTAAAATAGTGCTCTGTTTTTAATTTGTTTTAAAGAGTTGTTTGTTAATATTTTTATTTTAGGAACATAAAGCAAAAGACAAAGAAAAAAAGAAGAAGTAATATTGTCTTATTGGAAATCTATGGCAGCTAAAATGGAGGATTTTAGTTGTTTATTAAGACCTCCATAATCACGTAACCTTAAAGCAAATTTAATTGGGAAAGCAAAATTAAAGATAATTTTAATGCATTATATATATATAGATCCCACGTAGGGACGTGGCTGGTTATCATATGATGGCCATTTCATGATTCATGCACCTCACTTTCTTAAAGTCATAGCGTGGCCAACTATAAATGCTTTTTTTTCCAAGTTTCAACGTTAACAATTTGAAAAAGGACACATGTTGGGTGTACGTAACACAATACCATTAACATTTCAATAATTCATTTCATATAACTGCCTTTTGCCATGATCTGGTAATGAATCATTATTAGTAATTCAATTATTTTATATAACATATTTAAAATCATACGAATGAATTTATAACATACATTTTATATAAAACATTAAATAAATACCTAAAGGATTTTACAAAAAAAAAAAACAAAGAAAGCTTAATTAATTGTTGTGTTTTTTAGGTTATTCCTTCCAAATTAGTCGTACAAGAATCCAAGCTAGCTTTATAGTTAGATGGAGTTTATAGTCTAGAGCAATTGTATGTTCAATAATAGAGAGATATTCAAATTTAAATAGATATAAAAAACTAATCCGATAATTAAATCAATCTCTATAAGAATTCGATAACTTTAAATTATTCCTAGTCGATTAAGTTCATGTATTCTTCAAATTTGGATAGACTAATTATCTAAAGACTTATTGTTGTATAAATTTGAATAGACTATATGCATATATAACTTATTAATGTATTTTGGGAGGTTTTTTGTTGTTGAGTATTCTAACTTTTAAGAAGAAATAAAGACTTAATTTTAAAAATTAAATCACAATTTTAGTAAAATATTTAATTATAATTTTTAAATAATAATACATTTTAAAGCTGCAAAACGACATATAGTTGAGTCAAAATCTCCTTGTTTCCGTTGTAGAGTCAGACCACGCCAGAGAGACAAAAACCCAGCTCTTACGTCTTTGAGTCTTTCATATGATTCCCACTCCGCTTCCCTCACAGGCTCTTCTTTTCGTCTAGTCTCTCTCTCTCTCTCTCTCTCTCTTAAGAAACTGCTTCGTTTTGGATCCGAATAGCGAACTCGGGTCGTTAAAGTCACCCGGACCAGCCGTCACGCGCTCGTCACCTCTGTCTCTGATAAACCGTACCATCCAGAGCGGGGTTTCTCAAGTCGGTGACCGTCACCGTCACAGCCCGCGATCAGAGCCATTGGTTTCGCGCATGAGATGGATGATTCAAACGGCCATCACCATCAGGATTCCATTTCTTCTTCTGGTCCTGCTTCCTCCCGCAGAGACGTCTCTTACAGGTCCAACCCCTCTCTCTCTCTCTCTCTCTCTCTCTCTCTGAATTGCTTGTTCGTTTGCACAAATTGAATTGAATTCTTGATTTTTATTTGATTGGGGTTTGTGACAAGTTTTAGCGACGATCGTATCAGGAACTTGGATGTAGAATTACCATATAATTAAGGAAAGTTTTAATTTTTGGAATTAAAATGAAAAAGTACTAATTGATTGACTTTGTTTGACTATAAATTTATTAAATTTGTGATTTTCTTTGTAAAAAGAAGGTCGAACAAATTTGGTATTTCTTTCCATTATAGTTAACTTTTAACTTCTTCCGGGAGTGAATTGTATTGATCGAATTTATTTGGTGGCTGCACATAAATTTTGTGCACTTACTTTGATACGTAGCTGTTTGAATTAGAAAAGTTACGGCAAATTCCACTTGGATAAGTGGGTTTGGAGTTTCATTTGTGATGGGAAATCCTTCACTGAGCATGAACAACATACTTCAGTGTTTGATATTGTTAAGTCTTAATTGAACGATTAAATTTACATTTTTTATCGATTATTTTAAGCTTTTGAGATAAATAATAATTTCATGTCCGAGTCCATAGTTTTAAACTTGATGGTGTCGTCCTATCTGGGTGATTTTGGAGGAAAGAAAGTGATAAAAGTTTTGAAGACCTTCGCAAATTTTAAGTATTTATTTTTCAAAGTTATTTGTCATTGGACAGCTACTCTAGATTGTAATATGCATAGTTTTCATGATTTTCTTTATTTGTTTTCTCTTGTATGCTTCCTTGTGGCTTTTCTCTTTTAATGATATTTTGATGAATTATAAGGGTTTTGCTCGAGACAGAGTATAATAGTTGTGATAGAGGCTTACATGTGGTGTTCCAAGATGTTGTACTAAGGTGTCACTTGAAGAGTGGTTGGTTTTTAGCATCCCCACATTAATTATAAATAATTTTTGTTACAATATTTTATCTAGGATATAAAAATTGAGGTTATTTTGCCTAGAATTGTCTACTTGTTTTGCAGGTTACTATAAATTACAAAATGGAATGGTTCCTCGTTTAAAGGGGATGTTCATTAGGCAGCGACATCTATCTTGTATAATTTGCACAGGATTTGATGATCAAGATCGATGTAATTACTATGTAGGATGCTAGTGACATAAGAATTGTCTTTTCATATTGTTTCTCTTTCATCCTATCCATCTTTAGACATATGTAATCGATGAAGGGATTGGATTGAAAAAAGTTACATTGAGTGCTCCCCCATCCTATCCCCTTATTGGCTTAGTGCTTCAACTTGCCGCTACCCAATTCTGTTGGATTTGAATGCACATAGCCCTTTCATTTAATAAAGTGGTACTTAACTGATACACCAAAATAATTTTGGAGGAAAGGACAAATAGAATCATTTTCAGGACATTCTGGTAATAGAACTAAACCATCCTAACCGTAAGGGGTTGGCCTAGTGGTTGTTGAGGCTTGTAGTCTCAGTATCACCCCTTAGATCCCAAGTTCGAGACTTGTTAGGTGCAAACTCCCCCTTAGGGCCACACCCCATGGTATAAAAAGCCAGCAATTTATCTTAATTCGTGTAGGAAAACTTCTGAGGGTGTGATGCACAGGTTTGAAGTGTAATCTGCAGGGGTGGGTCCAAAAGGCACGGCCTTGTTGAGGTTTCCCGTCATAAAAAAAGAACTAAATCATCCTACAAATAATTTGAAATATTGCATTTCCTTTATTAATATTTTTTGTTATGAAAAGTGAAAAAGAAACAGTGTTATCAAACAAAGCTGATATCTTTAGTTGTAAGCTCGTCTCAGTGAAATCATGGAAGTTTGATCGGTTTTTATATTCTGATCATCTTGTTTAGGATAACTCCTATACCCCTTTTCAAGCTGTGAGGGACCCGATCTATTCTTAAGTGGTTTTCGGTTGCTTTTGTCTTTGTTTTACTGTTGTATATGCAAAAAATAAACGTGATGGTGGTTCTTGACATGGCATTGACGATATAGTCTCTTTCATGCAGCTGTGGTTCTTGTGGCTATGAGCTAAACCTAAGCTCCTGCAACCGGAACACCTCGACCATTGGCTCTAAGTATGGAAAATCTATAAAGAGAGGGATCATATCTTTCTTTAACATCGATGAGAGCAGATTTACTCAGGTTGATGAAATCCAATGCATACCCCACCTTTCTAAGCACGCTTGGGGCTTAATCCGCCGGAGAACCAAACTTCTTTGCCGCAAATGTGGTAACCATATTGGAATTGCTTACAATGATTATACTTCATCCCTTCCACTTGTAACAGATGGATCGGATTCTTCCTTGGGCAATGAAGTTTCAAGTCGCAGAAAATATGATGTTAAAATCCGTGCTTTGCAGCCCTCGTCTTCTGAAGAATCTGGCGTTCCGCTTTTCATGTGACATACTTGAGCAAGCTTGTTTATATGTTCTTTTCCTGTCAAAGTAATATGATCTGCAGCGACCAAGTCAAGAATTTTCTTGGAAGAATATTAATCTAAAGGTGTTTTCCTTTTGTATTTGTTTAGTGTTTTGCCCCTTCTTATTTTTTTTGTTACTTGTACATAACAGTGATTTTCCGAAACTGAAACTATAAGGAAGATGGTGTATGGCTCATGTGGTTTTGGTTGATAAAATTTTGCTAAAAATTTTCGATGCTCAGTTAAGCCATTAGTGTGATATTTTGAAGTTATAAGATTGATGTAAGTTTAGTGGAGCACTATAATTTTCCATTAAAGAAATGAGAAAGTCTAAACGTCATTCTCCACAAAGGAATATCAGCTTTTGCTTTTGCCCAAATTTGAAATTGATTCTTCAATCACTAAATTATTCTAGGGTTTTCAATAATTGTAAAATATTTTTCTCATCTAAATGCCTTGCTATTTTTTAGGCTACATTTGGTAGGATGAATGGTAATTCTTTTTAGGAATAGGAATGAGTATCATTGAGAATAATAGAATATAAATTTGAATGGAATGATCGTTTTATTCTTTTGTTTGGTGACAACACGATGGTGTTCTTGTTGGAATTGAAATAAAATTTTTAGAATACTCAAGCCCCAAAAATTATTTTCCAAAAAAACATTTTTATTTTTTCACAACCAAAAATTTGCAAAAGAAAAAAAACAAAGAAGATAAAAGTACAGATACCCTATCAAACTAACATGCAATTTGCAATGCTTTAGCTAAACTAAAAATTCGAGTGTTCCCAAATTATCAAAAAATTGCAATGTACTCCAAATAACAAAATTACCCTTAATAAAAGTTTAAAAATTAGATTTTTTGGAAAGTTAGTTTTTTTTAAGACTCAAATACACTCCAGGCTTGTAAGGTAGGCCGGTGTCTTTAGGATCCTATGGCTCATAAAAGATTATGAGATTTATTCATTGAGAACGAGCTAGAAATTGTGCATTTTTAATGTAGATGACTCATCTTTAAATATAGAAAATAAACTTTTTATTAAGAAATGTTGTAACTTTTTAAGCCACTTGAAAATTAGTGGCAAGGAACGGGATTTGGATCCCTTGCCAGATTCTGGAATTCCTAGGGGAATCTGTTTCAAACTGTCCATTTTAATTCAATGGCTAATATCCTGTCACGTGTCAAACTTATAATAAAATAATATTTAAATTTTTTTAAAAAAATATAAAATAAATAATAAATACACTTTTGGGTGGCCACCCCCAACAAAAAATTGGGTTTGGCCGGCCACCCCAAAATATTTTTATTTTTTTAATTTTATTATTTATTTTATATTTTCTTTCTGGGTATATGCTTTTGTATATATATGATAAGAGATGCCCAGCGTTCCTTCCAATACAATTTCCAAGCATCAAACTTCCTTCTTGGTTTCCTTTCCATTTGCATCTTTCTCCAAATATGGAGTCTCCTATCATTCTCAACTACTTCACAATTTCTGTCTCTTGCTTTTGCATGATTTTATTATATGCTTCCACGCTGAACTCTGTGTTTGCTCTGAAAAATTGTATCTTTCCGGCAATCTTCAACTTTGGAGACTCAAATTCTGATACCGGTGGATTAGCTGCTGCCGCCTTTATAACACCGACACCCCCTTTTGGGGAGACCTTTTTTCACATGCCTGCTGGAAGGTTCTCAGATGGCCGCCTCATTATCGATTTCATGGGTATGTTATATAGACTACTTTCCTCATTAATTTGCTAATGCTCAGTGCATGGGGTCTTCCAGCTACCGATTTCAGTGTGTAAATGGTAGAAACTAAATGCTGTTTTTTGGTCTGATGCAGAAATAGAACACACTGAATAGATTGAATTAGTAGGCCCAGATACACTCATTTTCTCATAGATATTTAGCAATTTGTCCTTCATATAAACATGATGGAAAAGCATAATATCCGGTCAGCATATTCACGGGCTATCCTGCAGAAAACTGTCTTAAGAGTAGTAATACCCCAGAAGAAAACAAAAAATCATTAGGATCCATGGACAAGGATCATCTCCAGTCCAAAATGGAAGGGAGAGGATTCAGTTTACTCTCATTAAAGATTCAGACACGTGACGCACAAAAAATAATAATAAAAAAATATTATTTTACTTAAAAAAAAAAAAAATTCATATCATTTTCCTCTATGGCTCCGACGACGCCAAGGCAAGAGTTGGATCTCGGCGTTCCAGCTTCGGAAGATGTTTGTCATGGAGAGG
This sequence comes from Carpinus viminea, assembly GCA_013348765.1. Taxonomy (NCBI): domain Eukaryota; kingdom Viridiplantae; phylum Streptophyta; class Magnoliopsida; order Fagales; family Betulaceae; genus Carpinus; species Carpinus viminea. The sequence goes on from CP054673.1 coordinate 3,840,724, forward strand.
TGTTGATTTGGTTTGGTTTGGTTTTGATTTGGCTTCATGTTTTGCCATGACCTTGGTGCTATTGATTTGGTTTTGATTTGGATTTGATTTTATTTGGTGCTTTGATTTTTCATGACCTGTTGGTGCTTTGATTTGGTTAATTGGTTTATGTTGTTTGGATTTGGATTTGGCACTTGGGGTCTTAATGAGGGGTGGAGAGTGGAGAGGAGGGAAGGGAGGAGGGAGTGGATGAGAGGGTTTTCTGATCAGTGGGGGGAGGAGGTTGGTGGTGAGGGAGGAGAGGAGGTTGGTGATGAGGGAGGGAAGGGTTTGTGGTGAAGTGGAGGGGGGCATTCTTGATGTGATGAAAAGTGTTTTTTTTTTTTTTTTTTTTGGTGTGTGGCTCATTGGCCGGTGAAAAAAGATTGGTCCGTGAAGTGGTGGCTTAGTAGAAATGACAAAAAAACAAAAACATAAAAAAAAAAAAGAAAAAAAAAAGAGTAAGTTTGTTTAAAGCTTTTTCCTTTTTCCTTTTTAACTGTTTTCTCTTTTTTAAAATAAAAAATTAATTAACAACTTAAAATACTAAGTATTTAAAACTATTTTTACTTTTACCAAATCAAAACATTTAAAAAAAAAATACAGAAAATATATAAAAAGCCCTCAAAATTATTAGCTATTTACTATTTAACCCTCTAATGTTTAAAATGTAATAAAGTAACTCTCAAATTATCAATTAGTTGTAATTTAGCCACTTTATTAGTCATCACCATCAAATAGGATGAAAAATTCAATATGACCTCGTTTTAACAAAATTAAATTACTAAAATACCTTTTTAAGAAAAAATATCAATCTAAAAGCGGCTTTCCAAAACGACGTCATTTGCCAAATCCGAACTTTTATGGAGAAAATACCTTTTTTGTTTTCTCTTGGCAGAAAAACTCTTGAGCTGTTTTTTTTTTTTTCCTCTGGGTTTGTATAGTTTGTTGCCATCGTGGTGGTGGGAGTGGTGGTTAGAGATGCTGGAGGAGGCAATGAATTCGCTACCTTTGCATCCATTGATGCAAAGGTCGTGTCCGTTGCTTCATTGGCTTTTTGGGGTGCTAACGGCTCTGGTTTTTGTTGGGATGATTGTTGTTTGGAGCGTAGATGGGTGCACCATAAAGAGCTTTCTTGAAGCTTGGAGGCTCGGGCGAGATTACATTACCATGAAGCTAAACACTCAACCGGTTAATCTCACCCAAACCCATCAAAGTTTGCCACTTAACACCTCGAACAACCTAGCTAATCCGATTCAGAAACAGAACAATACGACCCACTTTGATTCTCCCCTTCTTGAACCGTTTCCTGTTGAGATTTCAACTGGGATTCCTCAAAAACTAGCCCAGAATCCAATGCAGAACATAGCTTTGCGAAATTTGAGTTGGGTTTCAGTTGAACTGGAGCGAAACTTGACCTCCAATCTTCTCGCCAGGTGGTTAGTGTTAGAGATAATAGGTGAGTTGTCCCACAATCCACATTGCTCAAGCTCAAGTGAGGAGAGGCTTTGGCCATTGGCTTGTATAAAAGCCTCATCCTCTTGTTCCACATTATTAAGACACAAGGAGTTCTTCTCCCTTTAGCTTATATATAATAAAGCTCTTATGTACAATCAAATTATTCAATAAGAACATAATGTAATCCATTGGACTTTATCTGTGGACGTAGGTCATAAACTGAATCACGTAAAATCTCTTGTGTCTTATTTTACTATGAGAGCTCCTTGGGTGCAGACCATCTGCAAAAGGTGTCTTTTGTAGCAACCAACTACATGATGACACATAATCAGGCTTATTTTAATAAAATAAACTCAAAAACACCAAATAAACCCTAACAAAAACCAAACCACCCGCTTGCTCCGGCAACATCCAAACAACCGGTGACACGTAACCCACTGGTGAACTCACTGGCGACGGTGGGTCACCATTTCCGGCCAAACAACTCCGGCGACTTCTTCATTTCCGGCCAAACCCAACCGGAAAACACTGAAAAACACCAACTCAACCTCAAAAATCGATTCTAATGCCTTAAAAATTGATTCTAATGCCTCAAAAATCGATTCTAATGCCTCAAAAATCAATTCTAATGCCTCAAAACTTATTTTTTTTATTCAAATCTAAAATCTATAGGGGAAGGTTAACCATTTTTAGGATTTTTTTCATCCTAAAATCGGAGCATTTTATTAGCCTAAAAGTCATCGGAGCCATGTTAAAAGCCAAAGAAAAAACCAAAAAACCAAACCCAAATCGGAACAAACCCATCAGAAAAAACCAAAAAATAGACCCAAATGTTACACAGCAGATATGCACAAATCTTTCAACATTTCAGTGATGGCAAACCTTCCACAATCGTTGTTTGGGTCAGATCTGCCGTCGTCGTCGTCTTCGTCGTCGTCATGAGCAGCGATTTCGAGCACGTCCGGAACCAACTCGTCAAGACCCACAGCCGGTGAGACCCAGCCATGGGTCTCGGTGGCCGGCCGTGGGTCTGCAAACCCACCGGCAAGACCCAGCTCTTTTCTTTTTTTCCACGGTCATCCTTTTTTGCTTTTCGAGTGTTCTTCCCAGAGTCTCTTTTCCAGAGTCTCTTTTCACGCTTTTTTTGCAAACCCACACTTTTTTGCTTCTCGAGTGTTCTTCCTAGGCTGTTAAATTCTGGCAGGCAAGTCCTAGCACTTTGTCAGAAGGCTGGGTTTTTGCACGTGATTTGTGTTAGCAATGCATTGGTATCCATGTATGGGAAGTGGGGTCAAATGGATAATACTAGGCGCATTTTGCTTTTTCTGCTTTTTCCATCTCTTTTCACGCTTCACTTTTCTCTGCTTTCCACAAAGGCGCTTTGTCTTTCTATTATATTAATTATGGCTTTGATCAGTTACAGCACCCACTAGTTTTTTTGTGTGCAATTTATTCTTTTTATATGAAGTGTCATGTTCTTAGTGGAGGCTGTAAAAGGTATATTTTGCAGATTGTCTGCATTCAAGGTTTTCTCTTTTACTATTCCATAATTTATTATTTGGGAAAAATATAAAAAAGCCCCCCAAACTACCAGCCGTTTACGATTTAGTCCCCTGAAGTTCCAAAAGTAATAAAATAGTCCCCCAAACTACAAAAAAGTTGCATTTTGGCCACTCCGTTAGTCAACACCGTCAAATTGGATGGAAAATACAAAACAACATCGTTTTTTGAGATTAAGTTACTAAAATGCCTTTATGAAACTTTAGGGGGCCATTTTACAAATGGCTGATAGTTTGGGGGGCCATTTTATATTTTTTCAAAAAAAAAAAAAAAAAAACAACCATTTTGGGGTGGCCGGTGAGATTGAAAACACAAGATTATTTTGCAGCCCCTTTTCTTCTTCGTCGGAAACTCCATAGCCTTTCTTCTTCATTACCAGAAATAATAATAACTTGCAACACTTCTTCATTTCTTTTTTCTTATGCCGACACCCATATCACTTCACTTTTCTCTCAATTTTTTTCTTTCTTTCTTCTCGATGCCTGCTGCCCCCTTCCACTACAAAAAACACATTTTTTTCCTAACGCCCCATTACTAACATGTTAAGCCCATTGATACGTTAGTAATGGGTAGTAACGTGCCACTACTAACGTGTGTGATGCGTTACATATGTGCTTGTTAGAACTGAGGGTTTACTAACATGTTAGAGATGTGACACGTTATCATTTGCTAACGTAATATTATTCACACGTTCACGTCTGTAACGCGTCACACATGTTAGTAATGGGAAGTAATGTGCCATTATTAACGTAACGTGTCACCTTAAGTAACGTGTCATTACTAACGTGCCAATGAGCTTAACACGTTAGTAATGGGGCGTTAGGAAAAATGTGTTTTTTGTAGTGGAAGGGGGCAGCAGGTTTCGAGAAGAAAAAAAGAAAAAAATTGAGAGAAAAGTAAAGTGATATGGGTGTCGGCAGAAGAAAAAAAAAATGAAGAAGTGTTGCAAGTTACAATTATTTTCGGCGATGAAGAAGAAAGGCTATGAAGTTTTCGGCGAAGAAAACAGGGGGCTGCAAAATAATTTTGTATTTTCAATCTCGCCGGCCACCCCTAAACAGTTGTTTTTTTTTTTTTTTTGGAAAAAATATAAAATGGCCCCCCAAACTACCAACAATTTGTAAAATGGCCCCCCAAAGTTTCAAAAGTGTATTTTAGTAACTTAACCTCAAAAAACGACGTCGTTTTGTATTTTCCATCCAATTTAACGGTGTTGACTAACGGAGTGACCAAAATGCAACTTTTTGGTAGTTTGGGGGGGCTATTTTATCACTTTTTTTATATTTTTCCGTATTAGAGCTCTGGTTTTTTTTTCTTACTCTTTGCAATTTCTTTTCAATTGTTTTGGATTGTTTTCCACAATCACGGAACCATTTTTTTTTTCTTCCTCCAGAGTTTGTTAAGAGATTTCATTTCTTTTATTTGTGCTTTTGAATTATTTTGGGTGATTGTTCCACTCATTTTCACCGGTCAAAAAACATGTGGGCTGATTTCAATTGTCCTAGTGATTTTTATTTTCGGTTAGATATGAAGAAAAAAAAAATCAGAATCTATCTAAGCCTTTTTGCAGCCCAATCTAGAAAAATAATTTCAGAAACAAGCTTGCATCCCAGTTGTATAGCTTCTAAAAAAAAAAGAAAAATTAATACCTAATTTTCAATGTCATGTCATCCCAATTATTGGATTTACCATTTTATTCTGTCTACTGCCAACTCATTCTCTGGGGCATTTCTTCAAACACCTCAGTGACCTCACCTTCATTCTTTGTGCCATAATCTAAGCTCATGCTTGTCTTCATCACTGAATTTTTTTTTTCCCACTCTTCCGCAATCCAAATGGCCTCACCCGTCAACTATACCTTTCCCAATGTTACCACCTTGGTGTATGTCAAACTGGAGGGGCCCAATTACCATACGTGGCTTACCCAGTTTCAACCTGTTTTACGTTCCAATGAATTTATGGGCATCGTCGATGGTTCTAAGCCCTGCCCTCACCAATTCCTCTTTGATGATGAAGGAAATGACACAACCACTGTTAATCCTAATTTTTCCCTATGGACAAAGAAGGATCAATGCCACTCTTATTGAGAAAGTGTTGTCAATTGTTTATGGCCTCAACACTTCTCATCGGGTTTGGGCTTATCTTGCCAGCAAATTTGCTTCTCAATCTCGCTCTCAGGTTGCTCATCTCAAACGTCATCTTCAAAACCTTCATCAAGGATCCTAGTCGTGCTCTGACTACCTATAATCTACCAAGTTGTGGTCTGACCAACTTGCTATTGTGGGCAAGCCTATCGATGATGACGATCTAATCTCCTATGTGATTAGTGGACTCAATGCCTCATATGGCCTTATCACCCTTATCACCTCTCTCTCGTTTGCTACACGAGACCATTCCATTTCCTTTGACGATTTCCAAGCTGAATTACTATCCCACGAGCTCTTTCTAGAGAATCACCAAAGTTCCACTCCTCACTTGAGCAATGTGGGACAACTTACCTATTATCTCTAACAATTAGCTTTAGAAGGTGAACCTTGTTGGGATTCCAAGACAATGCAAATTGCAGTTTCTAGTTTGGATGGTGGGAACAGGGTTGATTTGTTGGCTGGTGAAATACTTGAATTTGCTTTTCAATTACCGGACGAGTTCGGGAATCCTCGCTGTTTAGGTGGGGATTACTTTGAGAGTGATCTTTTAGGGGGTTCTTGGAAATCCAAGCTATTAGTGAAAGATTTTGGAATAGACTAGGTTATGTTTCGCTTCAAGTTCATCCGGATTTTGTTGGGGATTACAATGGCCTGGATTGGGCGGTCGACGAGCAACCCACTAAACCACCCCTTCTATTTTTTTTTTTAATTATTATTATTATTTAGGGTTTGCCAAACCATGTCGTTTTGAGGGTCTTTTTTAAATTGATTTTTTTTTCTTCTTCTCAAAAGGGCATTTTAGTAACTTAACCTTGTCAAAACGATATTGTATTTAAATTTTTCATCTTATTTGACGGTGATGACTAACAGAGTGGCCAAATTACAACTAGTTGGTAGTTTAAGAGTTACTTTTTTACATTTTGAACATTATGGGGTTAAATCGTAAATAACTAATAATTTAGGGAGCCTTTTTATATTTGTCCTAAAAAATAAAATACATTAACAAACGGAGCCATTAATTTACTTGTGCAAAGCTGAACCTTCCCTTTAAGGTTTATTGTAGGGGTGAAATTTAAAACCGCCTAACTGCATCCGTTAACCACACTAACCGCTAACCACTAACCGCTATCTGCACTAACCGCTTGGAAAGCTGTTAGTAAAAACCGCTAACCGCCTAGGCTATTAGCGGTAGCGGATAGTGGATTTTGAAAAACCGCTTAATCGCTAGCCGTTAACCGCATTTTTTAAAATATAATATATATTTATATTATATATATTATATATAATAAATAACAATAAGTTATTGTAGCGCAGTGGTTATTTGTCTCTTTTTGACTTTTATTTGGGTTTTATATTTTTATTATTTATATAATATAGAAGTGCAAATTTTATTCGTATGTTATATGTTGTAGAAGGTGACCAACAAGATTTTGGTATAATGATCCAACATATAATACTCACTTTAAACCAACAATTTTTAATGCTAAAATGGCCATAAAAGAGAAAAAAAAATGTTTAAAGTGAGCAAAACAAGGGTTTAAAGTGATCCCAAAACCGGCAAAAAAAAAAACGGTTAACCATATGGTTAACCGCATCCGGTTAACTGCTAACCAGGCAGTTAAGGTGGTTAGTAGATTCTACTAACCGCCTATGCGGTTAGCGGTTAGCGGTTTTAGCCACTAACCACTAATCGTAACCGCTATTTCACCCCTAGTTTATTGAGTTGAATTGTGTTGGTATTTTTTTCATCTTTCCATTATATTCTCCCTCATAGCTGCTACTTTCTACTAGATTGATAAGACTAACATTTAATCTAAGCCCCTCCTTCAAGAGATTAACCTAGTAGCTGGTAGTGGTGTATAATCACAAATTTCTAGGGTTTCATAGTGGGCTATGAACCTCCATTACTGAGGGCTTATGTCATGCTAAAATAACATTGGGTGTGTTTGTTAAAGGGTTTTGATCTGATGCTATAACAAAATTGATTGATGTGGAAAAAAGTAAGATTTTTTTTTTTTTTTTTTTCTGAAAAAGTAAAAAGGTAAAAATGTTTGGCATGGAAAAGTGTAAAAAAAAAAAAAAATTGTTTTGTATTATTTTTTTTATTTGAATAATAAAAAAAGTAATTAATTTGAGGTAAAAAGTAAAAAAATAAGGGAAACTTCATTTACCCCCCTGAACTTTCACGGTTTTTGCAGACATCTTTCTAATGTTCAAAAACTCTCATTTAGGTGTATCAAACCTCTTCCGTACAAAGAATTTTCTTTGTACGGAAGAGGCAAAGTGAGAGAAAATCAAACTTTAATACACCTAAGTGAGATGTTTTAAATGTTTGAGGGTATTTACAAAAGTGGCCAAAGTTCAAAGAGTAAGCAAAGATTTTCCAAAAAAATTTAAAAAAGAAAAAGAAAATAGTGAGATGAATAGTGTGAACGAAAATGGTTTACGAAACGGAGTGTGGCTAATCTCGCATGCCTGCCATTGGAGCAAGCACTGTCAAAAAGGGTCAAATCTTGCAGTTTAGACCTATTGACTAATCCTTCTCATCACTTGGCCTACCATCTCAATTTATTGCGGCCTCAAATTATTATTATTACTTTCTTTTTTTGATGAATAATTCTCATTTTCTTGACCCTTCGACCTTAATTATGTGGTTTACAGCAAAGAGTGTTGGTCTCCCGTATTTGAGTGCATATCTTGATTCTCTTGGGACCAATTTTAAGCACGGTGCAAATTTTGCCACAGCTGCCTCCACAATCAGGCTACCGGAAATAATTATGCCAGCCAAAGGTGGATATAGTCCCTTCTACTTCGACGTCCAATACTTACAATTTGTGCAGTTTAAGATCAGATCACAAATAATAAGGCAAGAAGGTAAACTTTCTCCAATTCAATTTAATAAATTAGTATTTATTTGTTTAGATTAGGGGTGCTTAATTGTAGATATATATATTATCAACTACCTTTGTTTTTTCTTGCAGGAGGAATATATGCAAATTTAATGCCCAAGAGGGATTATTTTCCAAAAGCTTTATACACATTCGATATAGGTCAAAATGATCTTGGTGAAGGATTCTCTAGTAACATGACTATAAAGGAAGTCAATGCTTCAGTCCCTGATATAGTCAACAAGTTCTCTACTAATGTTAAGGTAAATTAAGACTGATTAATCATTCATAATGGGCTCTTTTGGGTTACGAGTAATTCTAGAAGGCTTATTTGTGTTCTACTAAGAATGATGTGACTATTAAAATTACTATTGAACTTATGATTGATTATTATTGGATTTTGACCAAATGAGAATTTCAATAACCACATCATTTTTGTAGGACACAAGTAGGCCTTCTAGAATTACTCATTGGGCTACCCTTATTACTCATTTCCTTGTCCGGCCGATTTCCAATTAATTCAAGCAGATGAAGAAAGAGAGGAATGTAGGTTCTCGGGTGTTCAAGTAGGGATCTTCAGGTTTTTTGGGGGGTGGGACCGACCTACTCGGATAGTACTCTTAGACCTTTACCTTATCTCTAATTTTCTGTTTAAATTCAAGCTGAAAATCCCAACCTCGACCTATTACTCCTAGGAAAATTTACTTTTTAAGGCTTAATTAAGAAGTAATATATAAAATGATGAGGTAACTAGGTTTTGTTTTATGATGATGTAGGAAATATATAATTTGGGAGGTAGATCATTTTGGATCCACAACACAGGACCAATTGGTTGCCTTCCCTATATCTTGACCAATTTTCCAACAGCTCAAAGGGACAACTATGGTTGCGCAAAGCCCTATAATGATGTGGCTCAATATTTCAACTACAAGTTGAAGGAGGCCATAGTTCAGCTCAGGATCGATCTTCCTTTAGCTGCAATTACATATGTCGACGTCTACTCTGCGAAGTACTCTCTATTCAGCGAACCAAACAAACATGGTAAGCGTTAAATGAGAATCACATGCTCTAAAAATAAACGTTAATGCATGTAAGAATTTTCAAGCGTATAATTTTGGTTGAAAATATGTAGGATTTGAGCTTCCACTTGTTGCTTGTTGTGGGTATGGTGGGAAGTACAACTATGGCACTAGTGTTGGGTGTGGAGGAACAATTACAGTAAATGGAAGCCAAATATTCGTAGGTTCATGTGAATGCCCCTCAATTAGAGTAAATTGGGATGGAGCTCACTATACTGACGCCGCAAATAAGTTTATTTTTGACCAAATTTCAACTGGAGCCTTTTCAGATCCACATGTACCCTTGAAAAGGGCATGTCATCATATTTAATAAAAGGCCATTGTATATGGCATATATTTGAAAGATTCATGTTAAATCTTGTCAATTTAAAGTGTTTTATTATTTTATATATATATATAAATGTGTAATGATTGTAAACCAAGCACACGCTATAATACTCGTTCCAAGATTATTAATATAGAAAATGCTTGGAATACTACAATTTTTTTAGAAATTTACGTGACAATATCTTAATGGTGAAAACAAAGGAGAGAAGGGAAGGGGATCGCAAGCTAAATGAAGCCTGTAGCATCCCATATCACTTGAGTGTGGAAAAAAAAAAGTTTTTATATAAAGTATGCTCTTTTTAAATGATATGAAGTTTTTTGAGGTAAACCCAATAATAAAATTGTAATGGGCACTCAGATTGTCTCCAAATGATCCTACCCACAATCTCAGCCTAAAAACGAAGGTCCCTAAATTTGAATTACAAAGAGGTCAAGAGCATGGATTGCAGGTAGGTTAAAATCATGGTTAAATAATTACATTTATTTATTTTTAATCAATTTCAGTTTATAAGACAATGGGGCTTGTTGGGTAATGGACATGTATAGGATTTTTTATTTGAAGGTGATTGATGTGATTCAAAGTAAATAAAAGTTTTGATTTTTTTGTATAAAAAATTTTTTGTTTTATAATGAGTTTTTTTGTTTAAATAACAATAAAAATTTATTAATATGGTATAAAAAATAAAAATGTTGAAAAATTAATTATTATTATTTTTTAAAAAAATGATATTTGTAGGCCTTTGCCAAACAAGGCCTCTAATAATTTAACAGGCCCTTGAGATGAAAGAAAAATCCTCAGATACAGCAATTTAAAATTTTTTTTTTTTTTTTCTTATTGGAGACTGTTGCAGGGATTTTAACAGGATCCTTTGGGTCAAAAAACTCATCAAGTACAATCTTTTCCACTGTGTTTGTAGGACTCTGTTGCAGGGCCCACTTCCCAGTTGTGTCCCTTATTATTCTCTCAACCGAATAAAAGCATAGGCTTCTTTTCTTTCGTTTTCTTTTTCTTAAAATAAAAATATTCACAAATTAATATTTTCTTAAAAAAATTCATATTTATATTACACTAGAACACTCTTTCAAACTAAAAAAAAAAAGTGAAAAAAAGGTCAAGAGAAAAAAGTTGGAAAATCAAAGAAAGAAAAGAGTAACAGCTTTATTAAGGTGTTGGCAGGCTGGCAGCCAAACAGAAGATAGGATAGATATTTGGGATTTGGCTTCTATTGCACTACCCCGTAGATGCGGTAGTTCAAAACTGCACCGTTTTGGTGCAGTTTTAAACTCAAATTTGAAGGAATAATTAATTGTTGGCCTTGCCCACTTATAATTAAAAATTTAAAAACAAAATATAAGAAAATATTTAAAATTAAAATTATTAAAAAATTAAAACACTAAAATAAACAAAGGGGTGACTGGAGCCATCTCAAATGGGCGGCATGAGTGAATTGTGGACAAACCATCCCATGGCCATTAGGGGTGGCTCGGAAGAAAAAAAAAAAAAAAACAATTGGATTTGGTTTTTGTGGGTTGTCGAACCACCCCCAAAGGCAACATGGTGGTTTCGGCCACCCCATGGCCCGTATGGGGGTGGCCAAAACCATCACCCTCATGGTCCTTGGGGGTGGTTCAGCCATCCCCAAAAACCAAACCCAAAATTTTTTTTTTTGTTGGCTTTATGGGGGTGGCCCATGGCCATGGGGTGGTTTGTCCACCCCCATTCACGGCACCCCTTTGTTTTATTTTTGTGTTTTATTTTTTTAATCATTTTAATTTTAAATGTTTTCTTGTTTTTCGTTTTTTTAAGTTTTAATATTTTTCATTATTAGTGGGCGGGGCCCACAATTATTCCTCTCCACTTGTAATCGGATTCTTCATCGGGCAATGAAGTTTCAAGTCGCAGAAAATATGATGTTAAAATTAAATCCGCGCTTTGGCGCCCTCGTCTTCTGAAGAATCCGGCGTTCCACTTTTCATGTGACATACTTGAGCAAGCTTGTTTATATGTTCTTTTCCTGTCGAAGTAATATGATCTGCAGCAACCAAGCCAAGAATTTTCTTGGAAGAATATTAATCTAAAGGTGTTTTCCTTTTGTATTTGTTTGGTGTTTTGCCCCTTCTTCTTCTTTTTTTTTTTTTTTTTTTGTTACTTGTACAAAACAGTGATTTTCCGAAACTGAAACTATATGGAAGATGGCGTATGGCTGACGTGGTTTTGGTTGAGAAAATTTTGCTAAATATTTCCAATGCTCAGTTAAGCCATTAGTGCATGCGATATTTTGAAGTTATAAGATTGATATGAGTTTGGTGGAGCACTATAATTTTTTTTGCAGCACGTCGGATGAGAGCAATAAAGAAATGAGAAAGTCTAAACGTCATTTTTCATAGAAGAATATCAGCTTTTGCTTTTGCGAAATTTGAAATCGATTATTGTAAATTATTTTTGTTGCTTTTGCCCAAATTATTCTAGGGTTTTCAATAATTGCATGTAAAATATTTTTCTTATCCAAATGCCTTGTTATTTTTTAGGCTACATTTGGTAGGATGAATGGTAATTCTTTTTAGGAATATGAATGAGTATCACTGAGAATATAAACTTTAAAATTTGAATAGAATGATGATTTATATTCTTTTGTTTGATGACAGTACGATGATGTTCTCATTGGAATTGAAATAAAATTTTTTAAAATACTCAAGCCCCCAAAATTATTTTCCAAAAAGCTATTTTTATTTTTTCACAACCAAAAATACCAAAAAAAGAAGTAGAAGAGAAAAGTACGGATACCCTATCAAATTAACGCGCAATTTGCAATGCTTTCGCTAAACTAAAAATTCTAGCAATGTTGTTTTGCAAATTATAAAAAAAAATTGCAATGTAATTCAAATGACAAAATTACCCTTAATAAAAGTTTAAAAATTAATTTTTTTAAGACTCAAATATGCTCGAGGCTTGTAAGGTAGGCCAGTGTTTTTAATGTACATGACTCATCTTTAAATATAGAGAATAAACTTTTTATTAAGAAATGTTGTAACTTTTTGATTGACTTGAAAATTAGTGGCAAGGTACGTATAACCAAGACAATACAACGTCATATATGCATGCTCAACCCTTTTTATGGGTCATTGTTGTTTAGAAATATAAATGGCTTCATTATTATTATTATTTTTCTAACAAATTTATAGATTAAATATATTTTTTAATAATTTTCTTTAGAGGTGGGGCTAGTGGGGGGCCATGGCACCCACCAGCCCTCCCTTTGTTCCGGCCATCTCTTCTCATGGTTTCTTCCCATGGTTCTGTCATTTAATCTGAAAATTTTGGATTTCTTGAGTCATCTTTTTGAAGTTAATTATTCTCCTGATCTTATTGTTAAATCATCCAGATTTTGTTCATCCACAGTTCCAATTGATCAACTTGTACGATAAGTGGACAATTGATCAAGCTAGCTAACTTTGAAGGATAAGATACTTAAGTTACGTACATATAACTATAAAAGATGCAGACTTATTGATAGATTTTGAGCCACAAACAAGATGTAGAAAGTGACATGAATATTGACCCAAGTTAATTAATTAGATAGTAAAGGTCACACGAAACTCTAATAGAAATGAATACCCGAAAATGTTTCTTTTTATAGGCATTCACGGAACCATGTTTTACATAACAAACATACATCAATTACTTGGAAAAGGCATAGTTACTGTTACAAATTTGACATGCATGTCAAATTTGTCGGTTAAGCTCTGACGATAAATAATGAAAATGCTTAATTATTTCATCAATTATGAACTCTCACATCAAATTTGTCGGTTCCTAACTTTTAGCTTAAGAGATGTAATGATCTTAATATATAAATGATTTTTAGTCGTAAGATTAATTATCACTATATTTCAAAGATGAATGGGAAAGCAACCTTTTCAGATAGAGTAATACTGCTACACGTATGTGCATACTTTCAGTCTTCAACTCTTATGACCCACCTAAACCCTTAGAGCATCTCTATTAGTAATAGCTATTATAACTAATTAAAAAGTACAATTCTTTATTTTAGCTATTTATTTTTTAATGCCAACTCTAACATATTCTCTATTCTATTAACTACTTACTTTAAAATATTATTTTTCTTTTTTTCATTATATTATTGCCAATACTTAATTAAAGGGAAAAAGTAAAATTAAAAATAATATTATATTACATTAAAATTCAATCTAGTGTGCTACAATGAATAGCTATTTGTAGCTATTCACTGCAAATAGTTATTCAATATAGCAGTTAAGGTATAATAGCTAATCTTAAGCTATTCTGTTGAAGCAAAAAAAATGGCAAAAATAGCTAAATATGGCTATTTTTCCCATTTTAACTACATTGCTGAAAATGCTCTTAAGGTGTCTCCTACTCTCACCATTAGATATATGCTTTTGTGTATATATTAATATATATATGATAAGATGTCCAGCTTTCCTTTCATCCAATTCCCATCCTTACCATTTGCAACTCTCTCTTCGTTTCTCCAAATATGAAGTCTCCTATCGTTCTCAACTACAGAACAATTTATGTCTCTTGCTTTTGCATGCTTTCATTCAATTCATTGTATGCCTCCGCACTGAACCCTGTGTTTGCTCTGAAAAATTGTACCTTTCCGGCAATCTTCAACTTTGGAGACTCAAATTCTGATACTGGTGGATTAGCTGCTGCCTTTATACAACCGCCACCCCCTTATGGGGAGACCTTTTTTCACATGCCCGCTGGAAGGTTCTCAGATGGCCGCCTCATTATCGATTTCATGGGTACTATATTGTTATATGTCTAACCTTGACTGTTACCATATCTATATATATATATATATATATATATATATATAACTATACTATATATCATGGAATTAGATCCTCAAAATAGCCTACTTTCCATCTACCTATTTCAATTCAGCTGTTTTTTGTTGTGTACGTAAAATATTATTGCAGAAATAGAAAACACAGTAAATAGGTTGAATTAACGTTAATGGCTAGTTATAGGCACATGGGGACCCAGATAAACTCATTAATTTTCTCATTGATTCTTCGCAATTTGTCATATTGATCAAGGTGCAAGGGCTATCCTGCAGGAAGCTGTCTAGCTAAGGGCATATTTTAATTCCAATTGTTGTCAAATCCAAACTTTCAGTTATTCAGTAGCACTATTTCCAAAAAACCTTGTATATATATATCCGTACTTCTACGTAGCAAAGAGCCTTTTCAAGAGTTTCTTGACGTGATGAAAATATATATTTGTAGCTTTTTTAACATTGATATGGTGCATGTGTTGAGTTGAATTGTCTTGCTTTTTTCTTCTTTCCATTATTATTCTCTCTCTCTCCCACCACTGTATACTAGATTTATGGGGTATGATAGCTAGACTAAGACTAACATTTAATCTTAGCCCTCCTTAATTTAAGAGATTAGCCTAGCTATTAAAGGCCCAGCTAGGTCATGCTGAAATTATAATAGCTCATATTTTTTTACTGATTTCTTAAGTGTGGCTAGACACATAAAATCTTTAATTAAATAATTAATTATCTCCAAAATTTAAGTCAATAAAAAGTGATAAATTTAATTATTTAACTTATATTCTAACACCATCCACCCTCGTACCTTAATTGCATGGTTACAGCATTGAGTTTTGGTCTCCCATATCTGAGCGCATATCTTAATTCCTTGGGGACCAACTTCAAGCATGGTGCAAATTTTGCCACGGCTGGCTCCACAATCAGGCTACCAGCAATAATTTTTCCAGCTGGGGGTGGATTTAGTCCCTTCTACCTCAACGTCCAAACCATGCAATTTATGCAGTTCAAGATCAGATCACAAATAATAAGGCAAAAGGGTAAACTTTCTCCAATTCAATGTCCAAAATACATGTCAATTTAATAAATTAGTATTTATTTGTTTAGATTGGGAGTGCTTAATTGTAGATATCTATATTATCAACTTCCTTTGTTTTTCTTGTAGGAGGAATATATGCAAATTTAATGCCCGAGAGTGATTATTTTCCAAAAGCTTTATACACATTCGATATCGGTCAGAATGATCTTGGTGAAGGATTCTTCAGTAACATGACTATAGAGGAAGTCAATGCTTCTATCCCCGATATAGTCAACAACTTCTCTACTAATGTTAAGGTAAATTAGGACTATGATTATTCATTCATAATTGGCTGCCTTGGGCTACCCCTATTACTCATTTCCCTGTCCGATTTCCAAAGATTTCCAAAGACTAGAATTCAAGCCGATTAAAAATCCCGATCTATTACTCCTAGGAAAAATATTTACTTTTTAAGGCTTAATTAAAAAAATAATTTATAAAATGAGGTAATTGGGTTTTGTTTTATGATGATGTAGGAAATATATGATTTGGGAGCTAGATCATTTTGGATCCACAACACAGGGCCAATTGGTTGCCTTCCCTATATCTTGACCAATTTTCCAACAGCTCAAAGGGACAACTATGGTTGTGCAAAGCCCTATAACGATGTAGCTCAATATTTCAACTACAAGTTGAAGGAGGCCATAGTTCAGCTCAGGATTGATCTTCCTTTAGTTGCAATTACACATGTCGACGTCTACTCTACCAAGTACTCTCTATTCCGTGAACCAAACAAATATGGTAAGCGTTATATGAGAATCACGTGCTCTAAAAATAGATGTTAATACATGTAAAAAGTTTGAAGTATATATGTAATTTTGGTTGAAAATGTGCAGGATTTGAGCTTCCACTTGTTGCTTGTTGTGGGTATGGAGGGAAGTACAACTATAGCAATAGTGTTGGGTGTGGAGGAACAATTACAATAAATGGAAGCCAAATATTCGTGGGTTCATGTGAACGCCCCTCAGTCAGAGTAAATTGGGATGGAATTCACTACACCGAGGCCGCTAACAAGTTTGTTTTCAACCAAATTTCAATCGGACCATTTTCAGATCCACCCATACCTTTGACAATAGCATGTCATCGTGTTTAGTAAAATGCCCCTGCTCAAAAATAAATAAAATAAAATGCCCTTGAATGTGACATCATATTTGAAAGATTGATGTCGAATATTATCAATATAAAGTGTTTATTTATTTATTTTTTTAATTTTTTAACATATCCACACAAAGGAAGGGGAATAGGATATTTGAAAAATAATATGACACATTAAATTATCCTTTGGAGACGTTATATATTAATGTCTAATAATTGTAAACCTAGCACAAGTTGTAACCCATTTCAAGGCTAACTATATGGACCTATAAATTATTATTTGTTATATCATATGGAGTAATTTGTAATTTAAGTCAACAGATGGCCCCATTCAGCATTCGCATCGATAAATTATTCACGTCCGAGATGAACGGGAAATTAAACAACCAACAAACAATCTTTCTAGATATATGCTAGCATTTGTATGTATATGATAAGATGTCTAGCTTTCCTTCCATTCCAAACATCAAACTCCCTTCTTGGTTTCCTTTCCATTTCCTTCTCTCTCCAAATATGGAATCTCCTATCATTCTCAACTACTTCAAAAGTTCTATCTCTTGCTTTTGCATGATTTATTGTATGCTTCCACACTGAACCCTGTGTTTGCTCTGGAAAATTGTACCTTTCCGGCACTCTTCAACTTTGGAGACTCAAATTCTGATACCGGTGGATTAGCTGCTGCCTTAATGACACCGACACCCCCTTATGGGGAGACCTTTTTTCACATGCCTGCTGGAAGGTTCTCAGATGGTCGCCTCATTATCGATTTCATGGGTATGTTATATAGACTACTTTCCTCATTAATTTGCTAATGCTCAGAGGGGATCTTCCGGCTACCCATTTCAGTGTGTAAATGGTAGAAACTAAAGGCTGTTTTTTGGTCTGTAAAATATTGCAGAAATAGAACACAGTAGATATATAGATTGAATTAGTAGGCCCATGGCGACCCAGATACACTCATTTTCTATCTCATTGATATTTAGCAATTTGTCCTTCATATAATTATATAAACATGATGGAAAAGCATAATATCCAGGGCAGCATATTCACGGGCCGGCTATCCTGCAGAAAACTGTCCAAGAGCAGCACCCCAGAAGAAAACAAAAAACCATTGGGATCCATGGGGTACCAAACTCCAAGCCAATTGCTTTTTTCCACTTCTTGCCAAATCCAAACCTTATATATATAATTATATATCCATACTTCTGCATAGGAAAGAGCCTTGTCAAGGGTTTCTTGATGTGATGAAAAGTTTTTTTTATCGGTGAAACTTCACTGAAAACCCTTAAACTTTTACATGTTTTGAAATACTACCCATAAACTTTAAAAACTCTCAATTTAGTCTCCTAAAATTTCAATTGCTCTCAATTTAGACCATACGTCAAATTTTAAACATTACATAATGTTTATACTTCCAACTTTTGCATAAAATTTCAACTTTTAAAATGTTTTTTTTTTAAATGAAAATCATGGATATTTTGGTTTTTTTTTTGTATTTTTAATGGCTAAAATTGACAAAGGAGTCCAAATTAAAAGCAATTGAAAATTTATAGAACTAAATTAAGAGTTTTTGAAGTTTAGGAGAATTTTCAAAACAAGTAAAAGTTCGGAGGTTTTCAGTTAAATTTTCCTTCTTTTATTTTTTTATTTTTTCATTTTTTCCTTTAGTGCGGCTGATGAAAAGAAATTGGTCAGTGAAGCTGTAGCTAAGTAGAAATGACAAAAAAGAAAAAAAGGGTTTGTTCGTTAAAAACTTTTTTCTTTTACCTGTGTAGCTGTTAGTGGTGTACAGTCACAATTTTCTATGGTTTCATAGTGACCAAAGAACCTCCGTTATTAAGGGCCTGGGCCATGCTAAAATAGCATTGGCTCATCTCTCTTGCCTGCCATTGAAGCAGGCACTGCCAAAAGGGACAAATATTGCAGTCTAGACCTATTGTCTCATCCTTCTCAGCGCTTGGACTACCCTCTTAATTTATTGAGGCCTCAAATTAATTCCTTTTTTTTCTTATTTTTGGATGAATAAATCCCATTTTCTTAAATTATTAAATTACATAGATGTAACCCTTCGAGTTTTGACCTTGATTGTGTGGTTACAGCATGGAGTATTGGTCTCCCGTATCTGAGCGCATATCTTGATTCTCTGGGAACCAACTTTAAGCATGGTGCAAATTTTACCATGGCTGCCTCTACAATCAGATTGCCAGCAAAGATTATACCCGGAGGTGGATTTAGTCCCTTCTATCTCAACATCCAATGCTCACAATTTCTGTAGTTCAAATCCAGATCACAAACGATAAGGGAAAAAGGTAAATTAGTTATACCCTTGCCCCACTTT
Source organism: Carpinus viminea (assembly GCA_013348765.1). Classification (NCBI taxonomy): domain Eukaryota; kingdom Viridiplantae; phylum Streptophyta; class Magnoliopsida; order Fagales; family Betulaceae; genus Carpinus; species Carpinus viminea. The sequence continues at coordinate 3,859,535 of CP054673.1, forward strand.
TTTGTAATATTATTTAGGACAAAATTTTTCTCTAGAATAGGTTGAAGAAACTTTCACAGATTCTATTTGAGTAATGTTATATATTACATCATAATTTCATATGTATTTTACTATATTGATATGATAGTATTCATCAGCTATTGTGATGATGTGGTAGTACTAATTAGTTATTGATTTTTATTTTATTTTTTAAACAATGGTTGATCCAAGAGAGTGTGATAATAGTAAGATAAAAGTATGTTTTTAGCATGAGCAATAAAAAATGTTGATGCAGCAGTCATAATCAACCTTTGGACCCGTCATCGTTAAAAAATAAAAAATTCAAGGATGGGTTAATTAGCTAGGACTATCATTACTCTATTTTAAAAAATGCTTAAAAACACACGAAAGAATCACATGAATTTAATAAATTAGATAAAAGAATTTTGGAAAAAAATTTATCCTAGAATTTAGCTGTTCGGGGTGCTTATAAACATCTATATAATCAACTACCTTTCCGCATTAAGCATGGCCTTTGTTTTTCTTGCAGGAGGAATATATGCAAATTTAATGCCCAAGAGGGATTATTTTCCAAAAGCTTTATACGCATTCGATATCGGTCAGAATGATCTTAGTGAAGGATTCTTTAGTAACATGACTATAGAGGAAGTCAATGCTTCTGTGCCCGATATGATCAACAACTTCTCTACTAATGTTAAGGTAAATATTTAAGGCTTGGGCTAGCCCTATTACTCATTTCCCTGTTCGATTTCCACTGAATTCAGGCCAGGGGAGAAAGAAAGGATTATGGGTTCTTGGGTGTTCGAGTAGGTCTTCAGGTTTCTTGGGGTGTGGGATCGACCTACTCGGACAATACTCTGAAACCTTTACTTTTTCTCTCATTTTCTATCTGAATTCGAACAAAAAATCAAGATCTACTACTCCTAGGAAAAATATTTACTTTTTAAGGCTTAATTAAGAAATAATATATAAAATGAGGTAACTGGGTTTTATTTTATGATGATGTAGGAAATATATGATTTGGGAGGTAGATCATTTTGGATCCACGACACAGGACCAATTGGTTGCCTTCCCTATATTTTGGCCAATTTTATATCAGCTCAAAGGGACAGCCATGGTTGTGCAAAGCCCTATAATGATGTTGCTCAATATTTCAACTACAAGTTGAAGGAGGCCATAGTTCAACTCATAATCGATCTTCCTTTAGCTGCAATTATACATGTAGATGTCTACTCTGCCAACTACTCTCTATTTAGCGAACCAAACAAACATGGTAAGCGTTACGTGAGAATCAAGTGTTATAAAAACAGATGTTAATACACGTAAAAATTTTGAAGTATGTAATTTTTGTTGAAAATATACAGGATTTGAGCTTCCACTTGTCGCTTGTTGTGGGTATGGAGGGAAGTACAACTATAGTAGTAGTGTTGGATGTGGAGGAACAATTATAGTAAATGGAAGCCAAATATTCGTGGGTTCATGTGAATGCCCCTTAATCAGAGTAAATTGGGATAGAGGTCACTACATTGAAGCCGCTAACAAGTTTATTTTCAACCAAATTTCAACCGGAGCCTTTTCAGATCCACCCATACCCTTCACAATGGCATGTCATTGTGTTTAGTAGAATGCCCCCGATCAAAAATAAATAAAATAAAATGCCCTTGCATGTGGCATCATATTTGAAAGATTGATATAAAATATTATCAATATAATTTTTTTTTTTTAACATGTACACACAAGGGAAGAGGAAGGAGGGATTCGAACTAATGACCTCCATTTTTTGAGACGTAGTACACAACCGATTGAGCTACCCCTTGGGGATGTTATATATTAATGCCTAATAATTGTAAACCTAGCACAAACTATAATACCCATTTTAAGGCCAACTATATGGACCTATAAATTATTACTTGTTATATCACATGGAGTAATTTGTAATTTAAGCCAACGACAATAACCAATTTTCAATTTATCCTTAACTTTTTTATAAGCTTACATGACCATATCTTAATGGTGAAACAAGTTAAGAATCAAAATTTGATAGATAAATTTAATTGTTTAGATGTTTTGAAAAAAACTATTCGAGTCATGGAGAGGGTCCTATCACCTATGGGATAGAACCATAGAATGGACCACTATGATTGTAGGATTCGGATTTATGGTGGTACGGTTCTAAATATCCCACATGACTTAGTAATACTAACTCATAAACATAAATTAATCTGAGTGTTACTATACTAATTCCAACTCGCTTGACTCTCATGATACTAAATCCTCAATATAATTGATAGTGCTCTCACAATCAAACAATAAATAAGTATCAATTCTTGCCTTTTGATGGACTAACAATATTAATTTTGCCGTAAAATGTTTGTAGTTGGGAAATGTTTGGCACGTACAAATTTTTTTTTTAAAATATATTTTCATTCAATAATATTAAAATTTAAATTACAATAATGTCTTGATTGGGTCTTGCGAGTCCCAACCGGTTCCAAGCATTGTCCCAACCAGGTTCTAGTGGTGGTCCGATTGAGTCCTGACCGGATCTTGATGAGTACCAATTAGGTTTCGGCGATGTCCTGACAAGGTGCCAATTAGGTTCCAACCGGATTCGGGTCGAGTCTTGGTGAAGTCCTAGAGGGGTCTCGACTAGGTCGGTCAATTTGAGAATAAGATGTTCAAACTTGGAAAATGGTTTAATTTATGGTTTTAAAAATTGAAAACCATTTTTCAGAAATTAAAGAAGCTTTGTAGGTCAAACAAAAAATATTTTCCTTTGACTATTATTTTCCATCTCACCCAGCACTTGAAAAATAAGAAAAACATTATTTTTCAGAAAATCATTTTACGCTGAAATATACGGAGCGTAAATTACTTATTTAACAAAAATAACGCATTCCAAATTCAAATTTTTAATAAAATATAGAAACAGTATGGAATGCCAACAGCAGGGATGGAGCCAGGTAGAAGAATGGAGACCAAAGCAAAGAAAAAAAAAAAACTGGGAGGGGGGGGGGACCGGAATTTTAAAAAAAATTTATAGCCTTTTTTGTTTTTTTTTTTGGAATTGGGGTGGACCATGGCCCCATCCAGTCCCCCCCCCCCCCCCAAATTCGTCTCTGGCCAACAGAATTGACAACCCCCACCACACCCCCCCCCCCACAAAATTCGTCTCTGGCCAACAGAATTGACAAGATAACTTGTGTTTTAATTTCCTTCCATTCTAAAAAAGTCTTTCATTGGAATTCAATGCATGTGGTGAGAGATTTGGAATATTCCTCAAGGTAATTAAATTAATATTAGGTGTGTATGTCATTCTTGACAGAGTCCAGGTTAAAACTTAAGGCATTTGCTATGATATCATATTAAATTGTCACTTAATCATTACTTTAACAAGTTTCAACTCAACGTGTAGAATAAGTGGTAAAATTCTAATAAAAAGCCAAGACAATTAATTGATCAAACTTTGAAAGATAGCTATCATAGACGAAGAGTTAAAAAAGACAGATTCTAAACCACATATAAGATGTAGAAACTGACATGAATATTGACCCAAGTAATTAAGATTGCAAAGGCCACACGAATTAATACACCTTTGACTATAATTCTCTTACAAATTTGATTTACGTGCGAGTTAAGCTCTTCTTATAGACACGGGAAGGATGAAGGGTGAAAATGCTTAATAATTTCTTAAATTACAAACTCTGACATCATATTTGTCAATAAAAGCTGCAATAGTTCTAACAATACTTATCAAGAATTTAAACTAGTCAAATTGTGGAACAGTTTTTCCTCGTAAGCTTATCACTAATACATTTCAAAGATGAATGGGAAATTAAGCAACCTCTTACAACAGACAATCTTTCTAGATATATGCTTGCTTTTGTATATATATATATGATAAGATGTCCAGCTCTCTTTCCATCCCAAACATCAAACTCCCTTCTTGGTTTCCTTACCACATTTGCATCTCTCTCGCTTTGTTTCTCCAAGTATGGAGTCTCCTATCATTCTCAACAACTTCAAAAGTTCTATCTCTTGCTTTTGCATGATTTTATTGTATGCTTCCACACTGAACCCTGTGTTTACTCTGGAAAACTACTGTACCTTTCCGGCAATCTTCAACTTTGGAGACTCAAATTCTGATACCGGTGGATTAGCTGCTGCCTTAATAACACCGACACCCCCTTATGGAGAGACCTTTTTTCACATGCCTGCTGGAAGGTTCTCAGATGGCCGCCTCATTATCGATTTCATGGGTATGTTATATAGACTACTTTCCTCATTAATTTGCTAATGCTCTGTGGGGATCTTCCAGCTACCCATTTCAGTGTGTAAATGGTAGAAACTAAAGGCTGTTTTTTTGTCTGTAAAATATTGCAGAAATAGAACACAGTAGATATATAGATTGAATTTGTAGGCCCATGGTGACACGGATACACTCATTTTCTATCTCATTGATATTTAGCAATTTGTACTCCATATAAACATGATGGAAAAGCATCATATCCAGGGCAGCATATTTGCCAAAACTGTCTAAATATTACTGTCATTGGAGCAAGCACTGTCAAAAGGTGCAAATCTTACAGTCCAGACCTTTTAACTCATCACTTGGCCTCCCCTCTTAATTTATTGTGGCCACAACTTAATTTCTTTTTTCTTTTTTCTTTTTTCTTTTTTTATGAATATATAATTCCCATTTCCTTACATGATTAAATTACATAGATGTAACCCTTATGAAAGTTTATTGATTATTGAGAAGGTAAGGAGGGAGAGAGGAAGAAACATGAGAAATATTAGGGACTACATTTTTTCCTTGATGCATTTCATTTTATTGATGGTTTATTTATACAAGTGATTTACGAGCCATTATATTGTAGCCGTTGGTTTGTTTCTAATAACCCTTCGACCTTGATTGTGTGGTTATAGCAAAGAGTATTGGTCTCCCGTATTTGAGTGCATATCTTGATTCTTTGGGGAGCAACTTTAAGCACGGTGCAAATTTTGCCACGTCTGCCTCTACAATCAGATTGCCAACACAAATTATACCCGCAGGTGGATTTAGCCCCTTCTACCTCAACATCCAATACTCACAATTTGAGCAATTCAAATCCAGGTCACAAATGATAAGGGAAAAAGGTATATTAGTTATATTCTCTGACCACTTTTTTGTAATATTATTTAGTATGAAATTTTTCTCCATGCTAGATTGAAGGAATTTTTGCTGGTTCTGTTTGAGTAATGTTATATATTACACCCTTATTTCACCTATATTTTACTATGTTAAACATCTATATTATCAACTACCTTTCTGCATTAAGCATGGCCTTTGTTTTTCTTGTAGGAGGAATATTTGCAAATTTAATGCCCAAGAGTGATTATTTTCCAAAAGCTTTATATACATTCGATATCGGTCAGAATGATCTTGGTGAAGGATTCTTTAGTAACATGACTATAGAGGAAGTTAATGCTTCTGTCCCCGATATTGTCAACAAGTTCTCTACTAATGTTAAGGTAAATTAAGACTACGATTAATTATTCATATGTAATTGGCTGGCTTGGGCTAGCCCTATTACTCATTTCCCTGTCCAATTTCCAATGAATTCAGGATGGGGAAAAAAGAGAGGAATGCAGGTTCTTCGGTGTTCGAGTAGGTCTTCAGGTTTCATGGGGTGTGGGACCGACCTATTCGGACAATACTCTTGGACTTTTTTACATTCTCTTTCATTTTCTGTCTAAATTCAAGCAGAAAATCCCAATCTATTACTCTTAGAAAAAATATTTACTTTTTAAGGCTTAATTAAGAAATAATATATAAAATGAGTTAACTGGGTTTTGTTTTATGATGATGTAGGAAATATATGGTTTGGGAGCTAGATCATTTTGGATCCACAACACAGGACCAGTTGGTTGCCTTCCCTACATTTTGGCCAATTTCCTATCAGCTCAAAGGGACAGCCATGGTTGTGCAAAGCCATATAATGATGTTGCTCAATATTTCAACTACAAGTTGAAGGAGGCCATAGTTCAACTTAGAATCGATCTTCCTTTAGCTGCAATTACACATGTAGATGTCTACTCTGCCAAGTACTCTCTATTCAGTGAACCAAACAAACATGGTACGTAAGCGTTACGTGAGAATTGCATGCTTTAAAAATAGACATTAATGCATGTAAAAATTTTGAAGTATATAATTTTGGTTGAAAATATGCAGGATTTGAGCTTCCACTTGTCGCTTGTTGTGGGTATGGAGGGAAGTACAACTATAGCAATAGTGTTGGGTGTGGAGGAACAATTACAGTGAATGGAAGCCAAATATTCGTGGGTTCATGTGAACACCCTTCTGTCAGAGTAAATTGGGATGGAATTCACTACACTGAGGCCGCAAACAAATTTTTTTTCAACCAAATTTCAACTGGAGCCTTTTCAGATCCCCCCATACCCTTGAAAATGGCATGTCATCGTGTTTAATAAAATGTCCTTGTTACATATGGCATATATTTGAAAGATTGATATTAAATATTATCAATATAAAGTGTTTAGTTATTACATATATTAATGTCTAATAATTGTAAACCAAGCACATGCTATAATACTTGTTCCAAGATTATTAATATAGAAAATGTTTGGTGTAATACAATTTTTTTAAAAAAATAAAAAATACATGACAATATTTTAATGGTGAAAAAAATTAAGAAATAAAATTTGATAGATAAATTTAATTGTTTAATGATTGAAATCGGTAAGTGTCGCATGGACTACCGGCCATAAAAGTTATAATATATTAATATCTCTAATAGTGTTCCATTAAAATTTGACATGGAAAAAGTTGTATTGACTATGCTTGTAGGCAGGGATGGAGGAAGGGGGTGGCCCATATAGGCCATGGCCACCCCCAACTCATTAGGAAAAAAAATGAAAGTAAAAAATAATAATTTATAAGATATATATATTTTTTCCATATCGGCCCCTAGCACCACAATTTATTAGCTCTTAACCCTTACCCATACTAAACTCTGCCTCCATCCCTGCTTGTAGGTAGGTGCGTTATTATTATTTTTTAGGGACAATTTCACTAACATCAAACTTTAGCAGACACACTAACATTCAAAAACTCACCTTACCCTCCTTGAACTTTCAAAAATTCTCACTTACCCCCATCCGTACAAATTAAGACCAAAATACCCCTGTTTTTCATTTTTTAAAAAAATAAAAAAACATTTTGGAAGTTGACATTTTAAATAGTGACTTTTGTATAAAATTCCAACTTCCAGATATTTTTTTAATTTTTTTAAAAATAAAAAACAGTATTTCTTTAAAAAATTTGTGTCCTAATTTTTGCGGATGGGAGGTAAATTTAAAGTTCAAGAGGTAATAGTAGAATATTGAAATAAAAAGCTAAAATTGATTTTCTAAGCAATAAAGGAAACAAGATTGAAAAAATGGGGATTTTTTGTTTTCTCACATTGTTTGAGTGTGAAAAAATGGATATGCTTATAGCCTTATATAGAGCATACTATTTTTAAATGGTATGAAGCATTTTGAAGTAAACCCAATAACAAAATTATGCAGGCTGAGGCCCAAAGTGGACATTGTTAGATCTGCTTAGCAATATTAATTAATGGGCCACTCAGATTGTCTCCGAATGATCCTACCCATTTCTCGGCCCAAAAGCAAATGCTTAGAAGTCTCTACATTTGAATTACAAAGAGGACAAGAGCATGGATTGCAGATTTGCAGGTAGGTGCTTGGATATGTTTAAATCATGGTTATATAATTAAATTTATTTTTTCTAATCAATTTCGGTTTATAAGACAATAATATTTTAACAGGCTCTTGAGGTGAAAAATCCTCGGATACAACAATTTTTTTTTAGTTTGTCTTTTAAAAAATTTATAAACCTAACTCATTTCATAAAATTGATTCTATAAAAGAAAGTTACTTTTTCTTTATAAACATACACAGAATCTTGTCCACATACAATATAAGATTATTTATCAACATCCTCTCGTATGTATAAGCTGATTTTTTTTTCTGATTTTTATTATAGAATAAATAGTGTGGAACATCCCAAGAGTTAGCTCAATCAACTTTGATCACATTTCATGAAGCGAAATTTACTAGTTTGAATATCTCTTTTCTTTCTTGTGGACATATCAAAAAAAAATGTAAAACATATTCATTCTGTGATAAGCTCTGATATTATAAAAAAAATTATTGGCCTAATTCATCAAGGCTCATCAAATAAAATTAATTCTATGACATTGTCTTATTCACTGACAACTTGGAGACTGTTGCAGGGATTTTAACGGGACCATTTGGGTCAAAATAACATCAAGTACAATCTTTTCCACTGTATTTGTGGGACTCTGTTGCAGGCCCCAGCTGTGTGCCATTTTCGTCTCTCAACCCAATAAAAGCAAAGGCTCTTTTCTTTCGTTTTCTTCTCTTAAACAAAATAAAAATATTAACAACCAATCTAATTTTTTTTTTTTTTAAAAAAAAAAATCATATTTATATTACACTAGAATACTCTTTCAAACTTTTTAAAGAAAAAAAAAAAGTTTGGAAAATCGAAGAAAGAAAAAAGTAACAGCTTTAAGGTGATAGCTGACAGTCAAACAGAAAATAAGAAATTGGGCGTAGATATAAACAGAAAACTCGTGTTATGTGAATTGTGGGCTGCCTCACTTGAAAAGAAATCAAGGGAAATGAGATGATAAAATTTTTTTTTAAAAAAAAATTATTATTATTAAGGCCCTACCAAATTGTCCCAATTAATTCCCCAGAGCTATTATATCAATGCTATATAGTAATAGTTAGGGTCTGTTTTTTAGATTAATACCAAAAAAGGTGAATCGTCATGCTGTGAATTTCGATCGATGCAATACTTTTTATCGGAACCATTTATTTAAATGAACAGCCCACGACTACACAACGAAGGAGAAAATTGCATCGAATGTAAGGGCGTGTTTGACAATGGAACAAAATACTTCAGGAAAGAAAATCCATTGGACAAGAAGTTCACCCCCCAACTTTATGAGTTGTGACAAAAGAACGCAGCTCTAAATAGTTTGTTTGACTCAGGCTTGTCAAACAAGTTTGTCTATCTTTGGACCAAAGCAACTAAAGCAGCTGCCCCCAGCCCCTCTATTGTTCTGACCAGGTTTTGGTAGTGGTCCGATTGAGTCCTAACCGGATCTTGACAAGTCCCAATCAAGTTTCGGTGATGTCCCGACTAGGTGCCAATTAGGTTCAAACCGGATTCGGGTCGAGTCTTAGTGAAGTCTTGGCGGAGTCCCGACTAGGTTGGTCAATTTGAGAATGAGATGCTCAAGCTTAGAAAATGGTTTAATTTGTGGTTTAAAAAATTGAAAACCATTTTTCGGAAATTAAAGAAGCTTCGTAGGTCAAACTGAAAATATTTTTCATTGAATATTATTTTTCGTTGCACCAAACACTCGAAAAATACGAAAAACATTATTTTTCAGAAAAATCATTTTACACCAAAACATACGGTGCAAATTACTTATTTAACAAAAATAACGAATTCCAAATTCAAATTTTAAATAAAATCTAGAAACAGTATGGAATGCCAATAGAATTGACAAGATAACATGTGTTTTCCTTATATTCTCGGAAAGTCTTTCATTGGACGAGATTGCGACATGCTTGTCGCAGGTGAGAGAGAGTTGAGGCCGCGGGTCATGGGTGACCTGCTGGTCGCTGTGCGGGGTGAGGCTTGCCGGTGACCATCAAGCCGCAATTCCGCCATTTGCGAGGTCTCGCAGGTCTGCACAAACTGGAGGTTGTGATTCAGCTTAGACAAGGGGTGGAGTTTACCAAAAGAAGAACAGTGGTTTAGGGGTGGCCGGCGAGCCCCACCATTCTTCTTCTTCTTCTTTCTTTTTCTTTTTCTTTTTTTTCAAAACGATGTCGTTTTTTGGGAGTATTTTTTAAATTGATTTTTTTTTTCCAAAAGGGCATTTTAGTAACTTAACACCAAAAAACGATGTCGTTTTGTATTTTTCATCCAATTTGATGGTCTTGACTAATGGAGGGGGCCAAAATGCAACTATTTGGTAGTTTGGGGGGTTATTTTATTATTTTTGAAGCTTTATGGGACTAAATCGTAAATCGCTGGTAGTTTGGGGGGCTTTTTTATATTTTTCCCATAAAGTTTTGAAACCCCAATAAAGTATTAGGTATTTAACCCTTAAATTAATATTAGGTGTGCGTGTCATTCTTGACAGAGTCAAGATTAGAACTTAAGGCCTTTGCTTTATTAATACCATGTTAAATTATCACTTATCCAAAAGGTTTAAGCTGATAGAAAAAGATAAATTTAATTACTTAATCATTATTTTAAGTCTTTAACAAGTTCCAACTCAACCGACAAAGTGTAGAATAAGTTGCAAAATTCTAATAAAAAGCCAAGACAATTAGTTGATCAAGCTTTGAAAGATAGCTATCATAGACGAAGAGTTAAAAAATACAGATTCTAAACCACATATAAGATGTAGAAACTGACATGAATATTGAGGGGATTGGGATCCCCTCACATTTGAGGGAATATGAGATTCTCATATTCCTCTGGCCATGAATATTGAGGGGATCATTGACCCAAACAAGTTGGATTGTAAAGGCCACACGAATTTCTGCACCTTTGACTATAATTCTCTTACAAATTTGATGTACGTGTGAGTCGTTAAGCTCTTCTTACAGACACGTGAAGGATGAAGGGTGAAAATGCTTAATAATTTCTCAAATTACTAACTCTGACATCATATTTGTCAATAAAAGCTGCAATAATTCTGACAATAATTTCAAGAATTTAAACTAGTCAAATTGTGGAAGATTTTTCCCTCGTAAGCTTATCACAAGTACATTTCAAAGATGAATGGGAAATTAAGCAACCTTTGACATACGACAAACTATCTTTCTAGATATGAATGGGAAATTAAGCAACCTTTGACATACAACAAACAATCTTTCTAGATGTGATATCTGCTAGCTTTTGTATATATATGATAGATGTCCAGCTTTCCTTCCATTCCAAACATTAAACTCTCTTCTTGGTTTCCTTTCCATTTCCTTCTTTCTCCAAATATGGAGGCTCCTATCATTCTCAACTACTTCAAAAGTTCTATCTCTTGCTTTTGCATGATTTTATTGTATGCTTCCACATTGAACCCTGTGTTTGCTCTGGAAAACTGCACCTTTCCGGCAATCTTCAACTTTGGAGACTCAAATTCTGATACTGGTGGATTTGCTGCTGCCTTAAAAACAGCGAAACCCCCTTCTGGGGAGACTTTTTTTCACATGCCTGCTGGAAGGTTCTCAGATGGCCGCCTCATTATCGATTTCATGGGTATGTTATATACACAACTTTCCTCATTAATTTGCTAATGCTCAGTGGGGATCTTCAAGCTACCCATTTCAGTGTGTAAATGGTAGAAACTAAAGGCTGTTTTTTGGTCTGTAAAATATTGCAGAAACAGAACACATTAGATAGATTGAATTAGTAGGCCCATGATGACCCAGATACACTCATTTTCTATATAAATATTACGGTCATTGGACCTATTAACTCATCCTTCTCATCAGAGGCCTCCAATTATTATTATTATTATTATTATTATTATTATTATTATTATTATTATTTTTGAAGATAAGTCGAATAATATTATTGATACTCAAACTGCCAGAGCTAAATGCTCTAACATTAACACGTCAGTAATACATTCAGGTGGCATTGAAAGCCACGTTTATTGAAGCCTTCTTTCGCAGCATTTCTTGCCAAGAACGTGTGCCACTCGATTTCCATCTCTTTTCACGAAAGAAATCAGAGTATTCTCGAAGTCTTTAAGCTCCCGCTTAATATCCTCTATCACATGGCCCATCCATCCTCTGTCGACCTCCTCCGAACGGATTGCATCAACGACCCCGTTCGCATCTCCTTCAAAATGCACTTGCTGGATGCCCAGTTCACGACAGAATTGGAACGCTGCCAGCACTGCCAGAGCTTCCCCCACCACCGGATTTAGGCATCCCTAATTTCTTTTTTTTTGGATGAATATATAATTCCCATTTCCTTTCATTATTAAATTACATAGATGTAACCCTTCGACCTTGATTGTATGGTTACAGCAAAGAGTATTGGTCTCCCGTATCTGAGCGCATATCTTGATTCTTTGGGAACCAACTTTAAGCACGGTGCAAATTTTGCCACGGTTGCCTCCACAATCAGACTGCCAGCACAAATTATACCTGCAGGTGGCTTTAGTCCCTTCTATCTCAACATCCAATACTCACAATTTGAGCAATTCAAATCCAGATCACAAACGATAAGAGAAAAAGGTAAATTAGTTATACCATCTGACCACTTTTTGTAATATTATTCAGGACGAAATTTTTCTCCATATTAGATTGATGGAATTTTCGCCGGTTCTGTTTGTGTAATGTTATACACTTATTTCACCAGTATTTTACTATGTTAAACATCTATACTATCAACTGGCCTATGTTTTTCTTGCAGGAGGAATATATGCAAATTTAATGCCCAAGAGAGATTATTTTCCAAAAGCTTTATACACATTCGATATCGGTCAAAATGATCTTAGTGAAGGATTCTCTAATAACATGACTATAGAGGAAGTCAATGCTTCTGTCCCCGATATAGTCAATAAGTTCTCTACTAATGTTAAGGTAATTTAAGACTATGATTAATCATTCATATATAATTGGCTGGCTTGAGCTAGCCCTATTACTCATTTCCCTGTCAGATTTCCAATGAATTTAGGCCGGGGAAGAAAGAGAGGAATGCGGGCTCTCGGGTGTTCGAGTAGGTATTTAGGTTTCTTAGGGTGTGGGATTGACCTACTCGAACAGTACTCTTGGACTTTTACCTTCTCTCTCATTTTCTGTCTGCCTTAATTCAAGTAGAAAATCCCGATCTATTACTCCTAGGAAAAATATTTACATTTTTAGGCTTAATTAAAAAATAATATATAAAATGAGGTAATTAACTGGGTTTTGTTTTATGATGATGTAGGTAATATATGGTTTGGGAGCTAGATCATTTTGGATCCACAACACAGGACCAATTGGTTGCCTTCCCTATGTCTTGACCATTTTTCCGCCAGCTCAAAGGGACAACTATGGTTGTGCAAAGCCCTATAATGATGTAGCTCAATATTTCAACTACAAGTTGAAGGAGGCCATAGTTCAGCTCAGGATCGATCTTCCTTTAGCTGCTATTACACATGTAGACGTCTACTCTGTCAAGTACTCTCTATTCAGCGAACCAAACAAACATGGTAGGTGTTACGTGAAAATCGCGTGCTTTAAAAATAGACATTAATGCAAGTAAAAATTTTCAAAGTATATAATTTTGGTTGAAAATATGCAGGATTTGAGCTTCCACTTGTTGTTTGTTGTGGGTATGGAGGGAAGTACAACTTTAGCAGTAGTGTTGGGTGTGGAGGAACAATTACAGTGAATGGAAGCCAAATATTCGTAGGTTCATGTGAACGCCCCTCAGCCAGAGTAAATTGGGATGGAGTTCACTACACCGAAGCTGCAAACAAGTTTGTTTTCGACCAAATTTCAACTGGAGCCTTTTCAGATCCACCCATACCCTTGAAAATGGCATGTCATCGTGTTTAATAAAATGCCCTTATTACATATATATGGCATATATTTTGAAAGATTGATATTAAATATTATCAATATAAAGTGTTTAGTTATTACATATATTAATGTCTAATAATTGTTAACCAAGCACATGCTATAATACTCGTTCCAAGATTATTAATATAGAAAATGCTTGGAGTATTACAATTTTTTTTTTTTAATTTACATGACAATATCTTAATGGTGAAAAAATTCAGGAATAAAATTTGATAGATAAATTTAATTGTTTAATGGTTAAAGTTGTAAGTATTGCATGGACTATCATAAAGTTATAATATCTCTAATGGTACTCCATTAAAATTTGACAAGGAAAAAGTTGTATTGACCATGCTTGTAGGCGGGACTGAGGAAGTATGGCCACCCCTAACTCATAAGAAAAAAAAAAAAAAAAAAAAAAAAAGGTAGAAAATAATAATTTATAAGATTTTTTTTTTTTTTTGGGCATATTGGCCCCTACCAACACAATTTATTAGCCATTGATCCATGCCCATACTAAACTCTACCTTTGTCCCTGATTGCAAAGATTGAAAAAATGGGGATTTTTTATTTTCTCACATTGCTTGGGGTGTAAAAAAATGGATGTGTTTATAGCTTTATATAGAGCCTACTCTCTTTAAATGATATGAAGCATTTTGAACTAAATCCAATAACAAAATTATGCGGGCTTGGGCCCAAAGTGGACATTGTTAGATCTGCTGAGCAATTTTAATTAATGGGCCACTCAGATTGTCTCCAAATGATCCTACCCACATGTCGGCCCAAAAACAATGCTGAGAAGTCTCTAAATTTGGATTACAAAGAGGACAAGGTCACAAGAGCATGGATTGCAGGTAGGGGCTTGGATATGTTAAAATCATGGTTATATAATTAAATTTATTTTTTCTAATCAATTTCGGTTTATAAGACAATAATATTTTAACAGGCTCTTGAGGTGAAAAATCCTCGGATACAACAATTTTTTTTTTAGTTTATTTATGAAGAAATTTATGAGCCTATTATTTATAAGCATGCTTAAGATCTTATTCACAGATAATATCTCAATATCATTACTTATGTACAAACTGATATTTTTTTCTGATATTTATCATGAAATAAATAACATAGATCATATTCATCCTGCATTAAGTTTTGATATTATAAAAAAAAAATTAGTAAGTCTACCTCATTACATAAAATCTATAACATTGCCTCGTTCACCGACAATATGGAGTTATTACTCAACATTATCTTATTGGAGACTGTTGCGGGGATTTTAACAGGCCCCAGCTGTGTCCCATTTTCGTCTCTCAACCCAATAAAAGCAATGGCTTCTTTTCTTTCGTTTTCTTCTCTTAAAATAAAAATATTAACAACCAATCTAATTTCTTTTTTTTTTAAAAAAAAAAAATCATATTTATATTACACTAGAATACTCTTTCAAACTTTTTAAAAGAAAAAAAAAAAGTGAAGAGAAAAAAGTTTGGAAAATCAAAGAAAAAAAAGAGTAATAGCTTTAAGGTGATGGCAGGCTGACAGTCAAACAGAAGATAGGAAATTGGACGTAGATATAAACAGAGAACTCTTGCCATGTGGATTATGAGCTGCCTCAATTGAAAAGAAATCAAGGGAAATGAGATGATAAAAAATAAAATAAAAAATAAAAAACAATTATTATTATTAGAGCCCTGCCAAATTGTCCCAATTAATTCTCCAGAGCTATTATATCAATGCTATATAGTAATAGTTAGGGTCTGTTTTTTTAGATTAATACCAAAAATGGTGAATCATCATGCTATGCTATGAATTTAGATTGATGCAATTCTTTTTTTGGAACCATTTATTTAAATGAACGGCCCACAACGGGATGAAGAAAAAAATTGCATTGAATGTAAGGGCGTGTTTGGCGATAGAACAAAATACTTCAGAAAAGGAAATCCATTGGACAGGAAGTTCACCCCCCAACTTTATGAGGTGTGACAAAAGAACATGGCCCTAAAAAGTTTGTTTGACTCAGGCTTGTCAAACAAGTTTGTCTATCTTTGGACCAAAGCAACTAAAGCAGCTGCCCCCGGCCCCTCTATTGTTCTGATGAGGTTTTGGTGGTGGTCCAATTGAGTTCTAACCGGATCTTGACGAGTCTCAATCAAGTTTTGGCGATGTCCCGACGAGGTGCCTATTAGGTTCCAACCGGATTCGAGTTGAATCTCAGTGAAGTCCTAACGGAGTCTCGACTAGGTCGGTTAATTTGAGAATGAGATACTCAAACTTAGAAAATGGTTTAATTTGTGGTTTTAAAATTTGAAAACCATTTTTCGAAAATTAAAAAAGCTTTGTAGGTCAAACTGAAAATATTTTTCATTGACTATTATTTTCCGTCGCACCAAGCACTCAAAAAATACGAAAGACATTATTTTTCAAAAAATCATTTTACACCGAAACATACGGAGTGTAAATTACTTATTTAACAATAATAACGAATTCTAAATTCAAATTTTAAATAAAATCTAGAAACAATATGGAATGCCAATAGAATTGACAAGATAATGTGTGTTTTCCTTATATTCTCGAAAAGTCTTTCATTGGAGTAATTCGGTGTGGTGAGAGAGACTTGGATTCCTCAAGGTAATTAAATCAATATTAGGTGTGTGTGTCATGCTTGACAGAGTCAATGTTAGAATTTAAGGCCTTTGCTCTAATACCATGTTAAATTATCACTTATCCGAAAGGTTTAAACTGATAAGAAGAGATAAATTTAATCAATTAATCATTACTTTAACAAGTTTCAACTCAACGTGTAGAATAAGTTGCAAAATTCTAATATCATTACTTTAACAAGTCCAACTCAACGTGTAGAATAAGTTGCAAAATTCTATTAAAAAGCCAAGACAATTAATTGATCAAGCTTTGCAATATAGCTATCATAGACGAAGACTTAAAAAAGACAGATTCTAAACAGCGTATAAGATGTAGAAACTGACATGAATATTGACCCAAGTAAATTAGATTGTAAAGACCACACGAATTACTACACCTTTGACTATAATTCTCTTACAAATTTGATGTACGTGTGAGTTAAGTTCTTCTTATAGACGCATGAAGGATGTAGGGTGAAAATGCTTAATAATTTCTCAAATTACTGACTCTGACATCATATTTGTCAATAAAAGCTACAATAATTCTAACAATACTTTTCAAGCATTTAAACTAGTCAAATTGTGGAACAGTTTTTCCTCGTAATCTTCTCACTAATACATTTCAAAGATGAACGGGAAATTAAGCAACCTCTTACAACAAACAATCTTTCTAGATATATGCTAGCTTTTGTATATATATATATGATAAAATGTCCAGTTTTCCTTCCATTCCAAACATCAAACTCCCTTCTTGGTTTCCTTTCCATTTCCTTCTTTCTCCAAGTATGGAGTCTTCTATCATTCTCAACCACTTCACAAGTACTTCCCTCTCTTGCTTTTGCATGCTTTTATTGTATGCTTCCACACTGAACCCTGTGTTTGCTCTGGAAAATTGTACCTTTCCGGCAATCTTCAACTTTGGAGACTCAAATTCTGATACCGGTGGATTAGCTGCTGCCTTTACACAACTGACACCCCCTTATGGTGAGACCTTTTTTCACATGCCTGCTGGAAGGGACTCAGATGGCCGCCTCATTATCGATTTCATGGGTATGTAAATGGTAGAAAGTAGAAACTAAAGGCTGTTTTTTGGTCTGTAAAATAGAACACGTTAGATATATAGATTGAATTAGTAGGCCCATGGTGAACCAGATTCACTCTTTTTCTATCTAAATATTACAGTCATTGGACCTATTAACTCATCCTTCTCATCATTTGACCTACCCTCTCAATTAATTTATTGAGGCCTCAAATTAATTTCTTTTATTTTTTTGGATGAATATATAATTCCCATTTTGACCTTGATTGTGTGATTACAGCAAAAGGTGTTGGTCTCCCGTATCTGAGTGCATATCTTGATTCTTTGGGGACCAACTTCAAGCACGGTGCAAATTTTGCCACGTCTGCCTCTACAATCAGATTGCCAGCAGTAATTATACCCGCAGGTGGATTTAGTCCCTTCTATCTCAACATCCAATACTCACAATTTGAGCAATTCAAATCCAGGTCACAAACAATAAGGGAAAAAGGTAAATTAGTTATACCCTCTGACCACTTTTTTGTAATATTATTTAATATGAAATTTTTCTCCATACTAGATTGAAGGAATTTTTGCCGGTTCTGTTTGAATAATGTTATATATTACGCCCATATTTCACCTATATTTTACTATGTTAAACATCTATATTATCAACTACCTTTCTGCATTAAGCATGGCCTTTGTTTTTCTTGCAGGAGGAATATATGCAAATTTAATGCCCAGGAGGGATTATTTTCCAAAAGCTTTATACACATTCGATATCGGTCAGAATGATCTTGGAGAAGGATTCTTTAGTAACATGACTATAGAGGAAGTCAATGCTTCTGTCCCCGATATAGTCAACAAGTTCTCTACTAATGTTAAGGTAAATTAAAACTATGATTAATCATTCATAATTGGCTGGCTTGGGCTAGTCCTATTAGAGCATCCACATCAAGCTATGCAAAATTTAGTTAAATTTAATTTTCAAAGTGTACTTTTTTAGATATAACTAGTCATTTTTAAAGTCTACCAAATATCAAACTCTTTAAATATTTTGCTATTTTACCAAATATTATTTTTTTATTGTGAAACCAAATTCTTTTAAATACCATGAAACTTATTTTCATGCTCACATACATGAAATTATTTTTTATGCAGAATTACATCTTTAATTCAATAGATTTCATTGATGAATGCATTTAATTTATTAGAAAGAAAAAAAAAACAATGGACGTCAATTAATGCAGTTGTGTATTTGAGAAAAGAGGAGTGATGAAAAAAAAATGAAAGGGGAAAACAAGTAAAAAATGAGGGGATGAAACTCTGGGAGGGAAAGAAATAGAAAAAGAGAGGAAGAAAAATGAAAAGTGGTGCTAGAATGTAATAAAATAATATGATAATATTTTAACATTTACTTTTGGTCTCTTTAAATTTGAAGAGGAGGTTTGACAAATGTTATATTTAATATTTGATAGAGAGTTTGATGTGGAGGACTTTTTGTAGATTTTGTTAAAATTTTAAAAAAATGTTAGATATAGAGAGCTTGATGTGGATGCTCTTACTCATTTCCTTATCCGATTTCCAATGAATTCAGGCCGGGGAAGAAAGAGAGGAAAGCAGGTTCTCGAGTGTTCGAGTAGGTCTTCAGGTTTCTTGGGGAGTGGGACCGACCTACTCGGATAGTACTCTTGGACTTTTTTACCTTCTTTTTCATTTTCTGTCTGAATTCAAATAGAAAATCCCAATCTATTACTCTTAGGAAAAATATTTATTTTTTTAAGGCTTAATTAAGAAATAATATATAAAATGAGTTAATTGGGTTTTGTTTTATGATGATGTAGGAAATATATGATTTGGGAGCTAGATCATTTTGGATCCACAACACAGGACCAATTGGTTGCCTTCCCTATATTTTGGCCAAATTCCTATCAGCTCAGAGGGACAGCCATGGTTGTGCAAAGCCCTATAATGATGTTGCTCAATATTTCAACTACAAGTTGAAGGAGGCCATAGTTCAGCTTAGAATCGATCTTCCTTTAGCTGCAATTACACATGTAGACGTCTATTCTGCCAAGTACTCTCTATTCAGTGAACCAAACAAACATGGTACATAAGCGTTATGTGAGAATTACATGCTTTAAAAATAGATGTTAATGCACGTAAAAATTTTCAAAGTGTATAATTTTGGTTGAAAATATGCAGGATTTGAGCTTCCACTTGTTGCTTGTTGTGGGTCTGGAGGGAAGTACAACTATAGCGGTAGTGTTGGGTGTGGAGGAACAATTACAGTGAATGGAAGCCAAATATTCGTGGGTTCATGTGAACGCCCCTCAGCCAGAGTCAATTGGGATGGAATTCATTACACTGAAGCTGCAAACAAGTTTGTTTTCGACCAAATTTCAACCGGAGCCTTTTCAGATCCCCCCATACCCTTGACAATGGCATGTCATCGTGTTTAATAAAATGCCCTTGTTACATATGGCATATATTTGAAAGATTGATATTAAATATTATCAATATAAAGTGTAGTTATTACATATATTAATGTCTAATAATTGTAAACCAAACACATGCTGTAATACTCGTTCCAAGATTATTAATATAGAAAATGCTTGTAGAACTACAACTTTTATTTAAATTTACGTGACAATATCTTAATGGTGAAAAAATTCAAAAATAAAATTTGATAGATAAATTTAATTGTTTAATGGTTAAAGTCGTAAGTACTGCATGGGCTACCATAAAAGTTATAATATCTCTAATAGTACTCCATTAAAATTTGACAGGGAAAAAGTTGCATTGACCATTCTTATAGGCGGGGACGAAGGGTGTGGCCCATATAGGCTATAGTCACCCCCAACTCATAAGGAAAAAAAAATGAAGGTAAAAAATAATAATTTATAAGTTTTTTTTTTTTTGGGGCATATTGGCCCCTACCAACACAATTTAGTAGCTCTTGACCCATGCCCATGCTAAACTCTACCTCTGTCCCTGCTTGTAGGTAGGTGTTATTATTATTTTTTATTTTTCTGAGCAATAAATGAAACAAGGGAAGGGGATTGCAAGATTGAAAAAATGGGGATTTTTTATTGAGAGCCCCTACCATACGGTCCATCTGCAAAAGGGGTATTTTACAGCATCCAACCACATGGTGACACATCACTAAGCTTATTTTGACAAAATAAAATCAAATCACCAAATAAACCCACACAAGCAACCAAAAAACACCTACGCACTGAAGTCCCACACCGGCAGACCCACAATCAAAGCACCGGAGAACCACTGTCAAACCCACGCCGGCAGTGGGTCTAGACCCACGCCGGCCATGGATCTGGCCCGGCAGACCCACAACCAAAGCACCGAAGAACCACTGCCAGACCAACGCTAGCAGTGGGTCTGGACCCATTGCTGTTCAACTTAATGTCTTCAGTTGTGGGGGACTTGCCATTGGTGTTTGCGTGCTTCACACCATCGCTGATGGAATCACAGTGAGCGCATTCCTTAAAACTTGGGCGACCATCACGTGGGGCGATGAGCTGTTTTGCCCCGACTTCACCATCGCATCCACGCTCTTTCCACAGAGAGATCTGGCGTCCTTGACTTGTTCTCCGATCGTGGATCGCGACCCACGCCGATGCGGTGGTCGACCCACGCCGTGGATCTGAACCCACGGCGGTGGGTCTAGACCCACGCCGGCCGTGGATCTGGCTAGACCCACGCCGGCCGTGGATCTGGCTAGACCCACGCCGGCAGTGGGTCTGGACCCATGCCGTGACCCATCGAACCACCGTGACCTGACTCCGAACCCGTCGTGACCCGTCGAAATTCGCATCAAAACTCGATTCTAAGAAAAGAAAGAAGAAAAAAAAACTGAAAGATATCTAGTGTATTGGGGCTTATTTTATTTTGGTGCAATTTTTAAACTTAAATTGAGCTGTCACTTAAGGATTGGGTGCTGCAAAAGTTGGGTTTTGCAGCCCATCTGTATTGAAGTTAAATCCTTTTTTATTTTTTCACATTGCTTGGGTGTGAAAAGATGGATGTGCTTATAGCCTTATATAGAGTTTGCTCTCTTTAAATGATATGAATTATGATGCATTTTGAACTAAATTCAATAACAAAATTATGTGGGCTTGGGCCCAAAGTGGACATTGTTAGCTCTGCTGAGCAATATTAATTAACGGGCCACTCAAGTTGTCTACAAATGATCCTACCCACATCTCGGCCCAAAAACAATGCTGAGAAGTCTCTAAATTTGGATTACAAAGAGGACTTGCAGGTAGGTGCTTGCATATGTTAAAATCATGGTTATATAATTAAATTTATTTTTTCTAAACATTTTCGGTTTATAAGACAATAATATTTTTGACAGGCTCTTGAGGTGAAAAATCCTCCGATACAACAATCTTTATTTTTAGTTTGTCTTTGAAGAAATTCGTGAGTATAATTTATCTTATAAAACTGATTCTATCAGAGAAGGCTACCTATTATTTATAAATATACTCAAAATTTTATCTGTAAGCAATATAAGATTATTTCTTAACATCTTTCCTCACGTGCAAGTTGATTTTTTTTTAATTTTTTTTTTTATCACAAGATAAATAGTATGAGTCATATTTATCCTGTGATAAGCTTCAATACTATAAAAGAATTTGTTAGCTTGACTCATTCTATAAAATCAATTCTATAACATTGTCTTGTTCACCGACAATGTGGAGTTATTACACAATAGTATATTATTGGAGAGTGTTGCAGGGATTTTAACAGGATCATTTGGGTCAAAAAAATCATCAAGTACAATCTTTTCCACTGTTTTTGTGGGACTTGCAGGCCCCAGCTGTGTGCCATTTTCGTCTCTCAACCCAATAAAAGCAATGGCTTCTTTTCTTTTGTTTTCTTCCCTTAAAATAAAAATATTAACAACCAATCTAATTTCTTTTTTTTTTTTTAAAAAAAAAATCATATTTATCTTACACTAGAATACTCTTTCAAACTTTTTTTTTAAAAAAAAAAAAAAAAAAAAGTCGAGAGAAAAAAGTTTGGAAAATCGAAGAAAGAAAAGAGTAACAACTTTAAGGTGACAGCAGGCTGACAACGAAACAGAAGATAAGAAATTGGGTTGGACGTAGATATAAATAGAAAACTCGTGTTTTATGGGCTGTCTCACTTGAAAAGAAATCAAGGGAAATGAGATGATAAAAAATAAAAAATAAAAAATTATTATTATTATTAAAGCCCTACCAGATTGTCCCAATTAATTCTCCAGAGTTATTATATCAATGCTATATAGTTATAGCTAGGGTCTGTTTTTTAGATTAATACCAAAAATGGTGAATCATCATGCTATGAATTTAGATCGATGCAATACTTTTTATCGGAACCATTTATTTAAATGAACGGCCCACAATGTGATGAAGAAAAAAATTGCATCGAATGTAAGGACGTGTTTGGCGATGGAACAAAATACTTTAGGAAAGGAAACCCATTGGACTGGAAGTGCACCTCCCAACTTTATGAGGTGTGACAAAAGAACGTGGCTCTTAAAAAGCTTGTTTGACTCAGGCTTGTCAAACAAGTTTGTCTATCTTTGGACCAAAGCAAGTAAAGCAGCTGCCCCCGGGGCCCGGCCCCTCTATTGTTCCGACCACATTCAGCTCATGTTTGGTGGACGACGAGACTTGAGAGGGTTGCTGCCTCCTTTCGCATACTCTACTCTTTCCTATCCTACTTTGTAATAACTATTTCATTTTTATGGGTTTATTATGCGTACCAAACGTGTCTTAACTTTGTGCATTCCACGCACGACAAAGACCCTAAAGCGTTGAAATTATGCATTAAATGTCGAATATAAATGAAGAAGGAAACAAGCAACCACCTTTTCAGCTACATGTTTCATTAATCATGTGTTGGAAAAAAAAAAAAAAAAATTCCAATTAGGGTTTGAGTTCATGATCTCCATAATAAATCATCACTTATCTTAAAAATTCAATTAAACTGATATTGATATTCTAACAATGATTAGACAATTATCTTGTGTTCAATTCAATATTCTATAAGCTCATCACCCATACTTTGCATCATTGTACTTTTTATTTATCTTTTTGATCAACAATGTCAATGAGTGTTTTAAAGCTTAAGCAACTAATTTAATTGAAATTTCAGATAAATTATAGTGATTAAGGTCTGAATCGAAGATTTTGGCTCTGATATCATGTTAAACACCACTTATTCAAAAAACTTAAACTAATAACATTAAATAAATTTAATCATTTAATTAATACTTTATCAATTGAACATAGTCGTAACCGGCCTTTTCCCCAAAGAAAGAAAGATAATTCATACCGGTATGAAACAAATGGAGGAGCCGGTTGGTCGACCTAGCCTCCTCCTTGTACAATAGAGTAGTTGATGAAGGTGGGGGGTAAAGATTCATGTCCTGTCATTTTCGTCCACTCCATATGAAGCTTTTTTCAACATCCATTGGGGTCCTATGGGAGATGAAGATGGTCCCATGCATGGCTGTAGGTAGAGGGTAGAGGGTAGGGGGTAGAGGCTAGAGCTAACACTTGGGACAAATTGCCCCACTCAAGGGCACCACTACAAACAACTTCTGCCTAATCCAACCATTCTGCACATGCAGCCCATATGGTAGAATAATAGAATATTCCCGCTTCGTCATCACCATTTTTTAATCCCTCAAACATGTCTTTATATATGAAAAATCTAAAGCAACCTAGCTCCATCCTTGAGTGTTCTCAGAGAAGGAACAACATATTCTCCCACCAAGACAACTATAAGACAAGCCCTACCACTGTGCATATGGGCCCTCGTGCGCCATTGCTTCCCACCATGTTACACCTAACATGATGTTTTCCTTTAAAAATTCGAAGATTAGAAATGGGGGTGTCTTTTTTTTTTTTTTTTAAATGAAATTCGGGTAAGGAATGAGAAAGTCTAAACTTCACACTTTCGGCAACCTACTTGACACCCGCTCAACCCTTTATCATTCTTTATCCGAATTCTATGAAATTCAGGTATTTTTTATTGGGTATATATATAATCATAAATGGGGAAATCGAATCACATTTCAACATTTGTTTTACAGTTTGTAATGTAAAGTTGAAGAGAGCCTCAAAAGATCATTTGAAAGCAAGAAAAAAAAAGCACATTTTTGAGAGGGATAGAGTGATAAAGTTATATTGACTTCTTTACAATGCACCCCAATAAGGCTGGCTATAAGGCTTATAATATATAATATATATATAATAAAGCTTTACATGATATTGTCACCAAATTTAGATATGATAGAGGAAAAGACTTGTGTCACTTTCTATACAACAACTTTATTCCGCGGCCTTCCTCTTTGTCAGAGTCCTTATCCACCACCCCTTCCTCACCTTCACTCCCTCCACCTTGCTGCCCACGTGGCACACATTGCCCTTGTTGGACCTCTTCCATCTGATGAGCTGGAACACGTGCCCAATCCGCTTCCGCCACCTTAGGGAGACACGTGGTTTCCCATGTTCTATCACTGTCTTCGTCTCCTTGGCCTCCTTGCTCTCATGATAATTCTCCGCAGTACTACTTGCCTTCTTACACACCACTGTGCTCTTCTCCCACGAGGCTACGCCGTTTTCTTCAAACTTTATTGATATGAACGAGTCTTCCAAAGCTAATTAAATTGGGTGCCAAACAAACCCAAACAAAAATCTCAATGATTCGTTTTTTATATATATATATATATGATTAACTGAACAATGTATATATATGTATAGGCTAAGGAGTAAAGACCTCAAATTTTTTTTTTTCTTTTGTTTTTTTCTCCTGAGCATGCATTTGCATATAGGGTAGCTAATGACTTGATTAGTGGAAATGACATCAAAGGGATACTCGAGATCCAAAGGGTCCCTCTCAGATCTCATTCTATGAATATATATATATGGGTAACGGGAATGATCTAAACAAAAGTAAATGTGGGTTTTATTTATTTATTACAACTATATATATATATATATATAAATGTTTGTTTACAAAAGTGTCTAATGCCATCATGAATTATGGTATTGTTGTTCAAATATTACTTTAAATAATTAAATTTATTATTTTCTATTGCTTTAAATTTTTAGAATAAATGGTAGTTAACAACATTAATTCCAAGATTCAAATATTATATGTCATGCAAATATATATAAATCCTAAATCTCTTTTTTTTTTTTTTGAGAAAATATATCCTAAATCTCTGAGCAGCTATAGTTTGACCACAAATTTGTCACTACAGAAAAATAATTTCACACACACAAAGATCAAAGATGTGATGTTAATTAGATTATCTTTAAGTAATGTAAATTTACGACCGGCTAGAAAGAAAAATATGGAATATTTGGTAATTAATTATAGCAACGATAATAGGATGGAGTAAGCAAGCGGCATTAGGCAATAATACTACAATATACATATATACCTTCTTGACTGGTGGAGGCATCGTGGTCGTGGTCGTGGTCGTCGGAGTT
This sequence comes from Carpinus viminea, assembly GCA_013348765.1. Classification (NCBI taxonomy): domain Eukaryota; kingdom Viridiplantae; phylum Streptophyta; class Magnoliopsida; order Fagales; family Betulaceae; genus Carpinus; species Carpinus viminea. The sequence continues at coordinate 3,885,373 of CP054673.1, forward strand.
GTCGGATTTCCAATGCCGGAATTCAAGACGACGGCTGAGAAAAGAACCGAGAGCAAAGATCTTGGGGAGAGTGATGGGCGGCTTCTTGTGCACGGAGGAGCTTTGGGCTCTGCGGGCGCTGGGTCGGCCTGGCTTTGCGGCCAAGATTAGGAGCCTCTCATTCAAGCAAAAGGGGCAGACACCTAGAAGGGCCTGTTTGGGGTGGAAATAGCAGAAGGAGTTTGAGTTTTCTTCTCTGTACCCATTCATGTTATGGGTTGTGGGTTATGGGTTTAGGAAGGAAAGAATGAAAAAGAAAAGAAAAATTGTGGATTTAAAGGGAGAGGGAATAATTATCTTAAGCTGTGGGAATTTTTTTACATGGTGGAACTCATTTTATAGTGCGGAGAAAAGTAGTCCATAACCATAATCATGGCCCCCACAAACATATCAATCTCAATAGTATTAACAGCCATTGTTCCACTTTTAAGTCATTTCCACAATTTTTGGTGCAAAAAAAAAAAAAGAAAAAAAAGTCATTTCCACAATTTTTACTGCATCGTATATTTATGGCTCTTTTGGGATTATCGGTAATACTATTGTCTGTTGTTAGATCCTTTTAGACTTGATTAATAATTTATAATTGTTACTGTTTTTGTACTGTGTTTATCTTTTAGGTTTTATTATTGAAGTGTCTATCCTTTTTGTTGTCCGTTAATCTTATAATCCGCTTTTTCTAATTTGATTTAAAAAGAAAAACTCTTTTTTTTTAAGAAAATATATATTTATTTCCATGAATCATGACGTACTTACTGAGCTTTCTCTATTGGCCCAATTCTCGAAATCATGACAATTGGCCTCCAATCTCAAAGGTAAATAAATGTATTAATTAAGATGGATTTGGTTAATAAAGGAAAGGGGGTGGGCTCCAATTGAGTATCGCTATACATCACTTTATTAATTTTTTTTTTATGACGTAATCTTTCACAACCACGTTGGGAAGGAGATGAAGAGGATATTTCGGTTGGACATTCATATGTTCTTTTACATTAACTACCAATATTACCTCAGATTACGATCCACTTAATTAGAGGTATGAGCTCTATTTGTCTAGGAAAAAAAAATAAAGTTAATACTGTCAACCGAGTTAACTTTTTAATTTGATATACGTATTTAAGTTTGTATTGTAGTGATTGTTGTGGCTAATAACCTTATAATAATGCTTTGTGCTTCTAAAAAATTAAGTTGACGAACCTAATCCTAACGAGTCGGGAGCGTTACATAATTGATTCTACGGGGGCGTGGAGATGTGGGCGCGCAGAACCTTTGGTATTTAGGAAGAGAAAAGCAATTGATCATTGGGGCTAAGGGGCTTTAGTTGATATCACAGTCACGACATGAGCACCTCATAGCGTGCAAAGTCGGTCCTGTTTAAAAACTTTGTAAATATTGATTGGGTTGTGGGGTTAAGTCAAACTTTTGGACTCCCACTTGAGATTATAGGGAGCATAAGAAAGGCTAATGGAGTTTGCCTAAAGGCAGCTGAGGTGAGATAGTGGCTGCCTAGGCATCAGACTGCCTGGCATGAATCTTGCAACTTTTCAAGGATGGGGGGCTTTTTGAATTGTGTTGGGAAGCACATGCTGTGTTTTCTTATTACTAAATTTCAAAAATAATAGCATTGTGCCATACTTTTTCCCTAGGAAAAATTTACTTTGCAACAAAAAAAGCTCTGAATATTTTGCATTCTTCAAATAAAAGTTTGATAATTGAACTCAGACATAAATTCGGTTTACTAGATCATTAGCTTGGAAGTTGAGCGAATGAGTCAAGTATATTAGTTTATGAGTGCATAAATGTTTATATAGAAGATGTTTAGTTTAGTGGTTTCAAAATATGCGATTTGAAAAGATAACGATTTCAAAACATAGTTAATGAAAGTGTGATTTTACAGAACGAGTGTTCGGTTAAAAATAGGTCTGTTGTGCTTTGGAATTTAATTATCTATCCTAATTTTGTCTATAATTTGTTGACAAAACGAAAACTATTCAAGAACAATGTGTGATTCTGGTTTTACCACCGCAAGTAAACCAGGCAATCACTCAAAATTGGAACAGTTTCTGAATAGTCTTCAGGCCCTCCTGAATTCCCTTTATACTTTTTTCTTTTGTCATTTGAAACCTCTTGCTTCACCCAAGGATGTCACTAGTACACGCACTCAATCTCATGGACACAAATTCTGTACGTGTGCTTGAGAGAGAGAGAGAGTAAAGAAGAATGGAAGGCAATTGGGGGGGGGGGGGCCATGGGGGCGTCGGAGAAACATCTTTTGAAAAGGATTAAAGTGATGGAAGCAAGAAAAAAAAGCGAATGGCACATGGGTGAGGGCGTGGGGCTATTCCAATGGGGTTGGCTTCAGGTCGGGCTCACATCATGGACCAAAAGTTGGATGTGGGACTCCTTCCTGCCACCTAATTGTGTAGTTTCCTCCAAATTCAAACCCTTTCTCCCAACTATCTCTACACTCGGACTACTCTTTATTTCCTTGTACCTTAATCTTCCTTTCTTTAAGCTTTTTGAGTCCTGATTATGCCATTAAGTGCGGGAAAATAAAAATAATTAATTAACCAGTAGAGGGCTATTAGCACCAGTTGGGATCAATTGAAATGAATTCACTTTGTTGGGTACCACCATTTTGGCAGTTAGCAGATTATAATTTGCAAATAAAAGAACAAAAGAGAGATTTTTTTATCCTATTCAGTCAGGGGGAAGAGGGCTAAGCGAAAGGCGAAGAAAGAATAGGAAACCAATTGAAAATTCTTTTTAACTCTCGATCCATTCTAGTCCAGGATCATTAGAATGGATAAACCTTCCAAGATTGGCTCTCCAGGAGCAAGGGGAAGAGAAGGAGATGAAGAATTATGGGAGAGATTAGAAACCAAGGGAACTCTCTTTCTCTCTCTCTCTCGCTCTTTCTCTGCAGTATAAACATATCAATAAATTAAACATTGCTAAGTCCATTTTGCATATTGCATTCAATGAGACGCTGGCAAAGCTGTAGATATTATATAAACCATAGCCAGAGATTGAAAGAAATTAAAAAAAAAAAAAAAAAAAAAGAGCCTAGTCAATTAATGTCCAATGTAGAAAAAATAGATTCATGTTACTAAAGTTCCTATAAGGCTTTCCCCCAAGGCCGGAGGCTCATACCTTTGGCTTTGAATGGTGAAAAAAAAAGGGGGAAACAAAGAAATATGGGACAACTTTTCATCATTGGAACATTTTCCTTTTCTATTCTTTTGTCTGTTTATTGGGAAAGAATCGGAACAAGGTAAATACCCTAGCCAAAAAAAAAGTGACATAAAATGAAGACAAATGTTTTCAACACCAAGGGGGACAAAATCAATACATCTCAGAATTTTCTTACAATAGTTCTCAGCATAAATCATAATATCGAAATAAAGAAGAAGAAGAAGAAGAAATTCTCAAGAATCATGAAGTGTATAATTTTGAGAGGTCTTCAGAGAAAGCCTTCCTAATAACATCTCTCTTAATCTTGAAAGCTCCTGTGACTAGGCCAGATTCAGGAGTCCACGGTTCAGAAAGCAATTTGATTTTTGCTGGAATCTCAAACCTCTGCAATCGTGCCCTCTTTGCTTCCTGCAAACAGAAAAAATATAACCGAGAAAATTGAATCTCAAATTCACAAATCGGAAGGAAGCTCATAATAGTATATAAGAGTGCTCTCTTCAGAATTTGAAGTTAAAATTCCTAAACTTAAATTAAGCTAAGTTCAGAGTCAGAGAAATCTGTTCACTGTAGATACCTTTTGGATTGAAGCAAGCACTTCTTTCTTTGTTTCTTCCTTCTCACACAAGTCTGCAAAGTCGGTAAAAGAAATTCCTTGCTTAGAAGCCCAATCTTGCACTGTATGCTGAGAAGCCACCACAAGGGCCACACAGTAACTGTGGAACGGATCAGCATGCAACATGATATTGTCGACATAGGAGCAAACAAGGAGAGCAGCTTCAACCTGTAGGAAGAACATTAGTCCCTGAAGGAGATGAAATGAAGATTTACATTTCATCTCACAATATTCATACCTTGCCCAAGGAGACATACTCTCCATGCTGAAGTTTGACTATGTCCTTTTTACGGTCAATTATTTCAAGGCAACCATCAGCATGAAACTGCCCTATGTCACCCGTATAGAACCACCTCATTCCTCTCTCGTCAACCTTTCACAACAAAGAAAGAGAGAGAAGAGAGAAACATAATTAACAACAGTCCAGACTACATATATCTTTGGCTAAAGAATGGAAACTTTAGAACTCCACCTTGTATGATTCATTTGTTTTTTCTTCATTTTTGAAATACCCTACTGTAACATTCGGACCACCAACGATAATTTCCCCACGAGGTGTTGGTGAATCACTAGTTAGATATCCACCTTCAGGCCAATCAATTAACTGAGATAGAAAAGACTAAATGTTAAAAAAAATGAATAAATTAAATAAATCTTTTACCTGAATGTAGCTGTCATATAAAACATACACCACATAAAGGACAATTGAAACCGTTAAATTCACTTGTTTGACGCTATGTTTAAAACGAAACCTATAAATCGATCACTGATTCAATTTGAGTATCATGGATGAGAGGCATAGAGAAGAAAGTGATAAGATATAGGGTTCATGTATTGCAATTACTACTCTTGTCAAACGCATGAGTAACCAGGAAAGAAGAATTAAAAATGAGAAATAAAACGACAAAAAAAAAAATATATATTTATGATGCCAGTAATGCAAGTTATTATACCTCAACATATTAAGGTATCACCTATACATGAAAATATAAAGCTGTTAATCAACAAGAGCTTAAGAGGGAAAGAGTAAGTGGACCGTGAAATATGCTATGGTGTTAGAACAAGAATCGGACTTCTAAGAGCTCGCCTCATCAAGCAATGTATGTTCTCTGCAATATTTCTATAATAAGCTTCCATCAATTTTTTTATGTTGTTTAATCATTCATCATGTTGGATCAACCATGACCACAGAACTGTTATCCAACGAAACTGTTAGGAGTATGAAGGGCAGGGACATAAGTTTCAAGTCGACAAATTGACAAATCTGGAAAAGTGGAACAACATGGAGAGAAAGGGATATGAGTTTTGACTGTCAGCTACAGACCAACTCTTTTACAGAGCATTCATGCTTTTGGCCAATCATAACCTTCCTCATGCGCTGGGAAACTTTCACGCGGTTTGTGATCAGATTTAACTGTTGAGAGTTTCCCTAAATCTTAATAGATCACTTCTTGTTCCTCAGTCTTCATAGAATGTGGAGTTGAATTATTATAAGTTCTTTGTTCCAAACATTTCCTGAAAGTAGATGAGCTCATGAACATTTGATTGAATTTCTTGCCTCACCCTAAGATGCAAGAGAAGATCTATTTTACTTGAATCCTACACCTAATCTCTACTCCTACACTCTCACAAACTTCAATGATCATTATTTTATTTTATTTTTGAAAAAAAAAAAATGAATAGTGAAGTATCTATAGGCTTGTCTCAAGTCTTGAGGCTCATGCTTCAGAGTGATGTGCTGCAAAACTTCTTTCCTTATGCATTTGCTTTAGAAAAGATGAAGGTGGAATACTGATAGTAAACAGAAATTGCTAAATGAATTTCTATAACACCATATCAGTAGCTACCTAAACTTTCGAAAAAGGTGCACATGTTGCTCCAAAAAGTTTTCATTTAAGCAGATTAGGTAAAGTATTTCAGTAATCCATTACCTTAATGAATGAGCAAGGAAGTGGAGCTCCAACACGACCAACAGACGTATCATCAACCTCAGAGAATGTCGCACCAGCAGAAGTCTCAGTAAGACCATAACCTTGCCCTATTGGAGCACTGGAGATAGTCATCCAATTAAAATGTGATATTTAAGAACAGAAAGAAAAATTAAGACAGATGTCAAAGGGTAAACCTAGTTTCATTGGAGTTCCCTCTAACAATTAGAATGGGTGGATATTCTTCACACGGTCAAATATAAACTTTCCATGCACAGTATCTAATAAGTATTCTTTTTCTATAACCACCCCCCTACCCCCCTCCCAAAAAACCGCTTTTTAAAGATGTGAATAAGCATTGCGCAGAAATGTATCCAATGTGTAGAAGAAAGAGTTGGTTGAATTCAAAAAAGAAATATTCAGTATTGCTGAAACAGCCATTCACTCCATGCCAAGCTGGATCATAGCAAAGCTCTTATAGTTCAGAAAAGGAGGGACGAGAAACATCTCTTGTATTTGGGCAGCCCATTTACATGCCCTCTAGCTTCCTGGTAATAACCAATACCAATCCAATCATAAAATACCATTGCTCAGTGATCACTATGGCCTCCAAAGGAGTATTTGCTAATAAAAAGAACCTGAGCCCAAATGTATTCAAGCCTGGCGAGTTGCTAACACAAATTTTTTTTTTTTTTTCCTTAACTAGATGGCTAATTTACTAAACTCAAAACAAGTGGACCAGCTCAAGTACTCCTTTGTGCACCTTAATAAAAAAATCCAGAAAAGACTAGCCACCCAGGAAAAGCTAGTTTAAACTTATTCAGTAGAATTTCAAGAATTTCAGTTGTACAAGATCTCCACTCCCGCATCCAAAGACACCACATCGAACAAGGACAAAAACGTTACAACAGTAAGCTACCTAGTTGCGTAAACTCACTTGTCCATCAACAAATCGAGGTGCTTCACATGACGCAATTGGGAAGCTCAAGATTCAGATGCTTTTCCGGTTTTCCCCATTCAGAGTTGATAAGAAGCACTATATTTTACATTATCAACTATTCCCTCTGTCCCAAAATAAATGTCTTTGTTCTAAATGAAACAAGTGTAGATGGAAACTAGAAATTCTAAGTAACTTCCTAAAATGCCTTCATTCTATATTAGAGATACACATGACTTTTAATAGAAATCTTGTTTACCTTTTGGGAAAGGACGAAGATAGTTTAGGAAAATGTCAAACTCAATGTTTCCACTTTTAGAAAGCACCCATTTTTTGGGATGTCTAAAACAGGAAAAAAAAACAAACAAACATCAAGATTGGGCAGAAGAATATAAAATCAATATACTGGGAAAAGACATAAATTAATGATCTTGTTTTCAATCACACTGATATAAGGTGGCACTAATTATGATGTGTTAATCTTGTTCTCAAATACTCTTTGTAAAATGAGGATACACAGAGTTAACAATCGGAACGGTCAGCCTAATGGCCTAATTCCAATACAGACAGACAGCAATTATGTGTTCTTCCAGCAGCTTAAGTCGCAATGAGAAAATCTGTAACTATGCATTATATGTTGGATTCATATTAACATCAGATACGGATTAGCAGCATGACCGCATTTGGTCAGAGGTTCATAACTTAAACTATAGGTAAAATTTGCTACAATACTGACCCAAGACATATGTTGATGAATCTTTGAGTATCACCAGAGAGAGGAGCACCTCCGGACAGCACAAAGCGGATACGACCTCCCAGAATTGCTCGGACCTTTCTAAACACGAGAAAGTTCCAAAGAACCTTTTCCAGGCCCCTAGCCCCAAGCCAATTACCATTAACCGCAGACAACCTACGAGCATATGCCAAGTCGAACAATTTCTTTGATAGTCCGCCCTTTGTATTCACCTGAATTATTAAGAAGATCAGTAATGGTTGAAGTCACCTAATATTAGGAAAAATTTCACACAATCTAACAAGCAGACGCATAGATAAATACAACACAGCCTTACACATGCATTTATTTGCATATATGTATGTATTCAACCATATGCAGGTCAAAATTGACAAACCTTCTTAAGCACCCCATCACGAACACGATCGAGAATTGCTGGAACAGCTGTCATTAAAGTAGGCAACAGCACAGAGGCATCCCCTTGTGTTCCTTTTTTTATCTTGCTTGATGTATCAGTAAGCGTCAAAGGGGATCCATATCCTATAGCACTTCCAACAGCAGCCATCACATTCTATAACATAAAGAGTAAAGTAAGCATACGATAACCTATTGTTAGAAGGTGATGCAGAATGCTCTGAGCTAAAGTATGAATAGAACCAGTTTACAGATCCAACATACCTCAGCTGCTAATTCAAGGATATGAGCCATGGGTAAGTATGCCATATAAATATCCTTACTTCCAATGTCAGGAACAATTGTCATTACAGCAGAAACTGTAGCTAGGACATTGGCATGTGTCATCATTACACCCTGTATAAGGTGGGAAATCCCATGTGAATCAGTCCCAGATAAAACTCCAATCAGATCCAACATTTAACAGTCAACAATTCAGAAACCACTGAGATAATTAATCAGGTGCAGAGGTGAACGAACTTTATAGAAACTACAAGAACTATGATACACATCAGATGCTTCTAACCTTAGGCATTCCAGTACTCCCACTTGTGTACATTATAACTGCAATATCAGCTGAAAGAGGTAAGTCAGCATCAAGAGGATTTTCCCTACCAAGTCTCTCCACATCCGCAAAAGAAGTAATTGCCCAGCCTCTGCTCTGCTCAACTAATGAGGCAGTAGATGGGATTTCATCATCCATACATATCACGCGTTTCACTGTGTCAAGTTGTCCGCTTATGTCTATGATTTTCTCGAGTTCTTTGTGCCCACATATCACAGTAGTAACTTCTGTCTGGAATAAATGAAGAATAAGAAATAAAATTAACCAATATTGAGTAACAATGAGAGCAAGGCAAGGAACTGGAACATGAAATAGCCCATTAACTCTATTCATCTCGACAAGTGGATTGCAACATTGTGGATCAGCTATTGGAAATTTCCAATCACTTGAAATTGGGACATTAATTGATTAGTAACTCGTTAATAGCAAGTCCCATCTTCCAAGCTGTTGGTTACTAACCTAGACACTCTTTAACTAGGTATACATACAAGAAAGTTAGAATTTCTATCACGGATTGCTAAAATTAAAGAAACTAATGTTCACATTTCACCAAAATATAGAGCAAATCATATAAATTAAAAAAAAAAAAAAAAATGGAAGTTTCTAGAGGAATGTCTGAAACACATCTGTCTAATAAATTAGGTCTCCCAAACACTTTCCTAGCTTCTTCATAAAAAACAACAATACCACCTTCAGAATCTAATAAACACCCTGAAGTTCCAAAATTTGCTAAATGAAGATCTACTCATTATAAAATATCAAGAAAATTATACATAGCATACGGAATGAGAAGAAATCTAATATTTAAAAGTAATAAGGCTCTGTTACTAAATTTATACTATTATATGAGGCATAGCAGATAAAACACATAGCATTTTATTCTCATGTTGTGGGAAGGGTTCGCAGCAGTTAAAGTGCTGCATTTCAGCTCCATAACATAAAATACCAACAGAATATTGAAGAGAGAGAGAGAGAGAGAGAGAGAGAGAGAGAGAGAGAACCTCATTTAATGAGTGACATAAAGCCTCTTCCCCCAAAGATGCATATATAGTAACAACAGTGACATTGCGCCTAAAGCAACCCTGACATAGAAAACTGTATCAGCTATAATGCTATATAATCAATCTCTAAAAAGGCAAAGGCAGAAGTATAATACATAGCTATTAATGCTTATATGATATTTCATGCCACCATCATCCTCAGATGCACCATGACTAAACAACCTACTTCTCGAAAGATATACCTCAGATAAATTAAAATCAAATCATGCGTGAACATAGTTTTCATAAAAATTAATAATCCGGCACATAAAGATAATTAAATTCAGTAAAAGAATGATCTGTTCTATATGTAACAGGACACATGAGACAAGCACCTGCAATGCAATGAGCCACTCTTCTCTTGTGTCAGCAAAGATTGCAACACGTTCTTCCCTTTTGTGCCCAATTTGAGTCAAACCAGAAGCAAAGTTGCACACAGCTTCAAATGTTCTCCCATACGTTAGCCACTCATAGTCTCCCAAATGAAGCTTCTCAAACGACTTTCCACCTTCACTCACTTCAAACTCCCTCGAAATCAACTTCCTAGTTCCAAGAAAGTGTTTATCTCGGTGCTTCCTGCACGAATGCTCGAAAAGTTCTGCAAGAGTTGAGATACCTTCCCATGCCGTCTGCACCGGGGAAGTGAACCGGCGGTTTCGGACAGCATACCCAGGTTCCCCACCAACATCAACAGGCAACCCCCGTTTCCTTGAATTCTTCGAATTCCGAAGTATAAGAGTAACTACGAGAGGAACAAGGACGCCAACAATATAGGCACTCATCTTTCAACAACTGTATGCCCCCAACAGAGTACCAATTTATATCCTGACACAGAGGATACACCCAATAAACATAAAACCGAGTCTCACAAATAAGTAATCAGATCAAAATGAAAGAACCTCTAATTGATTGAGTTCCAGAAAAAAGAGAAAATCCAGAAATCATATGTAAAACAGGTTTCTAGAACCTCATCAACAATTACCAATATTTGATTTGTTCAATAATAACCAACCATTTAATTGCAAAACAGTTTTGCTTCGGTGGCTAAACACAAGTCAACGAACAAACAAACTATTATTCAACTCCTCATAAACTAAGCAAATAATATATTATAAAATCACATTAATCCTGTACTCACAGCTAGTATTGACACGAATTGTTCTCAGTTTCTTACCCAAAAAAACAGATAATTAACTCCATTGTTCTAGATATTTGAATGAAAAGGCATACATTTTTAAGGAGCACTAAACAGGTTAATGAACCAAACAGTACCTTAAGCTTTGGACTCTGAAGCGGAAGAGCAGAGAAGAAAAACAGAGTTATTAGGTGACCAGCATTGCAGGAATGCAAGCAATGAACTGGAAACTATGACTTGCTTGGGATTATAAAGAGGACAGTGATCCAAAACGATGGCGTTCTGGTGTTGGCGGCAGTTTGTTGAGGCGGAGAGATCGAGAGGAAGGAGTTTGTACTTTCAGAAGCGTTTTTGTGTACCGTCTTTGTTGCCGGTATATGCAGTGCGTATTTGAGAGGGAGTGGGTAGAAGTGTAAATTTGAACTTTTTTTTCCGAGGGTGTACACGTGGGGATATGGGTTACGCGTTGGTGAATCTGGGCCGTGCAATCTGGATGATGGGTAGCGTGTTCACTATGTTGGTAGCGCATGGGGTCCAGATGGCATACAACATTGGGGACTGTCTAATCCTAGGCTTCTAGCGGTTCAAAATGTATGTATCTAAATGCTGGAATTTTCGTTGTCAAAATCGTATAAAGCCAAAAAGGATATTGGTCATCATTTAAATCAACGTTATGGAAAGGGAGAAGATCTATATTTTACGTTAAGAACTAAATTTTATATATATAGTGAATATTACAGGACTTATGGGCTGACAGGCCCATAAAACCGACATACCAATTCACTGACCTGAACTCATTAAATTTAATCTAAATTAATAAACTGATATTAATAAGATTAAAAATTTAATGTACATTTTAAATGTTTATAAACATTTAGTATTATTTTGCATGAGTTGAAGAATATTTTCTTCAAACCGGTTTGAAGAATATTTTCTTCAAACCGGTTTGAAGAAAATTTTTATCCTTTAAAAATAGGGAGTATCCATAATGGTCTCTAATCCATAATCTATCCATGAAAATTGGTGGTAGTATTTTATTTTTTTTTCCTCAGGACCACCCAAATTCAAAAGAATTTATTAGTGTTTTTTTTTTTAAATTAAATAAAAAAATGATTTGGGGACGGATTTATGACAAGAAAAGTGACTGAAAACGATCATTAACGAGAATGAGTGTCATTGAACTGCTTTAGTCCAGGGAGTTTTCTTATTCTCTTGTAGTATAATATTTAACGAGGATGGATGAAACGATCATAAAGAAATCCTGAGTGATTTTAATCCCAACAGAATGAAATCGTGAACATTATTTTACCAATGACAACAGATTATAATCTAATGCAAGCCACCTACTTGTCTGAGTCTCCAGCCAAGCGAGATGCTCAGGAATGAATTCCTTCCCATAAGCCAACAGATTGATTAACGATCACTTTGGGTGGGGAAGAAAATCACTTGACTAGAAACGTCGACGGCATTCTTTGCCTTGTGTATGGCTGAAACAGAACATTTCAATACTGAATTATATATGTACTTCAAAAAAATAATGAGGATAAACACATAATTCAGTCTGACTTCGTTTGAAAGGTTGATACCTGTCTGTTACTCTTAAAAAAGGGGGTGAAATTTCAGAGAAAATCCTAGCTAAAAGGAAGACAAATGATACAAAATGTTGTGGGAATTTGTACAGTTCCAAGACACTTGAAATATTCTAGTTTGGCGCAGGTCTTTCGTTGGTAGAATCTTGTGAATTATGATGGGAGGGTCCTGACCCCGTGAACATCTCCATCACAGATCTCAAAGCTCCTGATAGCTCCTCGGGCATTTGTTCTCCAAAATTCAAATTGATGTTCCCCCCTATTCTTATTTCAGGCTCATCCGCATCACCCTCTTCTCCATGCCTGTCTTGAGAATTCTGTCCCTGGTACGGATTTGCGGCATTTGCAGCCATGTTCATAAACATGCTTGCAAAATCAGTAGGGAGGGCAGCAGTGTGAAATGGCATAGAAGTAAATGGAGGTGGTGTAGCATGATTGCTTGGCCCACCCGAAGACTGGTTTTGGGATTCTCCATCACTACGACTTGCTGAGTTTCTGTTCTGTGTTGGACAAGAGAAAGGTAAGCTCCAAGTTGACAAAATATCGGACCACATAACAGAAAATTAATTTGAAAAACAATAAGCTATGAACTAGCAAACTCCAAAAAATGGCAATTAACTATTGAAACACGTTTTAATATTGCACGACATGTGATGGGGGACAACAAATGCTTACATGTGTTTTAGAAAAGCATTTGGATAAAAGCCCAAGAAAGATATATTTTTTCAATATGGCCATAAGTTGTGGGAAGCATGATCCTTTCATTTAGCCCCAACTCCCAAGGTTGATGAACACGTTTAAATATTTACAACTTTATAATGTCATCAATAATATTGCAAGATATGAAAAATCATATTTAATTTGGACTCTCAAACATATAATGACTCATGATTAACTGCCAGCAGGCCTGGTGCCAAAAACTAATGAAAATATCATACATAGTTTTTTTTATCGGTAAAAAAACTATGCATGATATTTTTTTTAGTTTTTGGCACCAGGCCTGCTAAAGTATGAAACTATGTATGAAAATATCCTACATTGTTAGACTTGCTAAAGTTAGAACATTAATAACTCTCATGAACTCACACCCCAATTATACAAATCCGTGCTACATGAGGAAAATATAGTTTCACGCATCTACAATATTAAATGAGTTCAGTAAGAGGTGAAAAACTTTGGCATATATGCAGGGATTTCAAAAGAAGGCATCCTATCTAAAATAGAAAGAAGTAATATGTCATCTCCTTGGTCAGAAAAGGTAATGAATCATGATTTTAGTATTTCCTAAAGGATTCTTTCAAACTAAAGAAATAATCATGTCAAACAGTACAAAGTGCACTACCAGCCATCATCGACCTTCATGTAAACGTTATAGACCTGTGCTTTTATTATTATAACCCTGCAATTCTTTTAACATGAGACTGAAGTACGCATACCCAATTTCCTCTGCGTTGTTGCTCTTCCCTCAATTTTTGCTCAGCAACCTGGTAACAACACCGTCATAAGAATAAAGTTGAAGAAGAAAAAGAAGGCACAGAAGAACTGACCCGAATATTTTCTTTGACAGATTCATTATTTGGATCCAATTGCAAGGCTGCAAAGGTAAGTCTCAAAATTAGGGATGAAAATGTTTAGTACTGCTCTTATTCACAATAATTCAAAAACTACACACCAATACAGGTTATGAATGAACGACTAGTAACATTTCCAAGGATATTATTGTGGAGATTGACTGACCACTATGAAGCAAATGATACAAGTTCAAACTCCATTGGCACGGGGGTAGTGGTAAACAGTACAAATTCTATAAAGATCCACCTAGAAAATACATTTATTCTTCACTCTCACAATTATGTCTTTTTAACAGATGTGTTGGACATGCATGTAATTGATAGCATATAAAGCTAACAACACAAGATAATTAAGGAGATGATCTATAAAAAGGTGACGTTTTATCAAATTGATAGGGAACGGTTTAGAATACTCAGATGGCTTACTGGCTTTTATATGAGAGCTAACGAGGGTGTAAATGAAGTAAGCTGTTCACAAACAGCTTGAGACTCAACTCAACAAAAGCGTGTTTATGCTTTTTATTCGGAATTGACCAAGGCTCAAAAATCAAACTCAAGTAACATAAAACTTGGCTCACTTTCAATTTGCAAACATGCTTGCTAACATGAGTTTATGAGCAGACTTAATTGGGTTAGTTATTAGGGGGAAAAATAGTTTCACATACTTTGCTTATATATATGCTATACATTTTAGTTTATTTGAACAGTTTGGATTTACAAATTATTCCAGCATTGTATGCAAGGAAAGTCCACCACCCAATGATGAATTATCCCTTCACTAATAACCCTAAGATCTTGATTTATATGGCTGGTGTATTTTTAAAGATAAAGACTATCTTCCAACTGTTGTATAGGCAACAGACATCTATCAGTTGATGAATTAAGCTGAAAAAAGCAAAGGAAAAAAAAAATGCATACAGATGTTTAGAATTCAAAATAGCAAGAAATGACCACAAGAGGGCTAATGGTTGTGAAATGACTCACTAAATAATTATTAATGATGCTTTTCCATGTTCCATAGTTCACAAACTCCTCTAACCAGGTGCCCCTCCCAAGCGAAATGCTATCAACACTTGTGGTGAGGTTCTGTTTGAGTCATACCACAGACCAATATTCAAATCCCCGAGGAGTTGAACATCTTCACCAACTGATACAGTAGTATGCATGCATATAAATGTCCTAAGTATCAAAGAAATTTCTATTTTCTTCCAACGAAGATGCATAGCAAAAACAAAAACATAATGTGCATCAATTTTGGTGAATGAGCACTACTATGGGCACTTAAGAATTAATCTGTTACCCACCTTTCTTAAATCCTTCATTAATGGCATCACTGTAGTTCCCTTGTGCATAATAAGCTAACCCCAGACGACTGTATGCCTTGCTATAATTTGGGTTAATTTCAATGGATTTCATGCAGTCCCTGATTGCTTCAGTATAATTGTGGATCTGCGTGTAAGCAGCTGCCCTGTATTACAATAAACTTTCCTTCAGGTATTTGAAGAAGACTTGATGCTAAATGTCATTGACTGAACAGCATATGTCTTATTTTTATTTTATTTTCTTGATAATTGAGATACATCAAACCTAACAAGAGACATAGAATTTGTCCCCAAAGTGTGCCGTGTTTGCGTGTGTTGTTCGGAGGGGAAGGTTGTGAAGACTTGGGATCTTGTTTACCGCCTTGGCATAGAAGGTTGGGTTCAGAATTCTAATTCACATTTAGATATTTATTTTTTTTCTTGTTATTCGCAAAGGACCTTAGCAATAATAACACTATGAGTAATGCCATAAATTACACCCCTATCATCAGCTTTTGGATCGGTGCTTGTTAAAAAAATATATATATCAAGGGTTGATGAGCATTGTCACATCAGCTCCGTGAGATGGAGGTGTACTATGTAGCATTTCTCTAACACTATTATTTGTCATTGTAAATAATCTCAGTAGCATTATTTATTCAGCATCTAGGTGAGTTTTCTGTTCAGCCTGTACTTTGACCCTCCCCCACTACCTGAGACAATTTGGTCCACCTTCCAGTGGTTGGTATGGCACCAAACCAGTGCATATGCAAAGCCTTGTTGAATATGATTTTATATTTCAGGCTTTGAAAATTAAGGTCTTATGGATTTATAAAAAGATAAGGACAAATTCAATGCCAACAATCATAAATGAGATTAGCAAAAAGTATGCAGCAGTAGTGCACCTGTTACAATAATAAACAGCATTATTTTCACAAAGTGCAATAGCACAATCGTACAACTCAATTGCTTCAGAGTATAGCTTTGACTGCATGGCCCTGTTACCTAACACAGAGACAAGTTTACATAATAAGGTCAGCTAGGACATAGCTTTACCAGAGAGCATAGATATTGTCAAGAACATGAAGAGCTATACCATTTGGACCTCGATAAAGTAGCATCCGCCAAAGTATTCACATTCATTAAGGCATATATCGATGTTCAAAAAGTAATTTTTTTATGCCATATATCCCATTGAGAAGACATGTAACTGATAATTGGCACAGGTTATACAATAGCAATGAGGAACAATAAAAGCCAGATTTTCTCATACTCTCTTACGAACATAAAAATACCTTGCAATTTTAATGTCTCAGCTAGGCTGTTTATATTAATTGACTGGCATCCAGATCTTTCCAACTCCTAGCATAGCAGAGAAATTTTTTCTTGTCAGGAAAGGATTGTAGAAGAAATATAATACAAATAACTTAGGAATCAACAAATATATGAGTAAGTACCATATTTATACCAAATAAAATATAGCAAAAAACCATAATGAGTACGTCACAGACTAGTATTGGATAACAACCAACAAAAGGATCAAAATGGAAGAAGAACAGCAAATGGCTGAAGAACAAAAATGTCCAAAATTAGGTCTTCAGATGGGTACAGGAATTTGAAACACAAGCACAAGGCAATCATGTCATGTTAATTTCAATTCATTAAAGAACTCATGCATTGAATCACAGTGGAATTAATATAGATGGCAAACAACACCAACAATCCCACTCTTCAATGTCTTCATCTAAATGCTTGGATGCAATTTTTTTTTTTTTATAAGTAATCAATATATCATTAAAAGCGTAAAGCACACCCCAGTACACAAGAAGAATACAAGTAACACCTGCCTGGAAGGAGAACAATGACCCCCCCAAGACAGCTTACGAGGTGAATATGACTTCCCCTCCTACATCCTTCCGAATCTCGAAAGAGAGAGGGACCGGAAGATTCTTCAGGTATGAACAGCTCATTTTATGTATTTCAGCCATGTGATTTTTAATGCGGTAATATTTTAGCTTCTTCTTCTTCTACTGGGTGTTTCTATACTTCTTGTGTGGATTGTGCCCATTTGTGCTTTTTATATGATTGATTACTTATAAAAAAATATAGATATTTTTTGGCCTGTCATTGGCATATGTAAAGCATGGATATTCCTCGGAGATGCAACATGAGGCAAGCAAATGACCAAACATTAAAGTTGACCCAAACCAGCATTGCAAAACTGAGACTGTATGCATTAGTTTAGTAAATTCAACAATATTTTCATGCAACTAGCTATACAAGTCCATCATTTATTTTTATGAAACGTGTATAAATTTACAGCAAAATAAATCATACAGTTAGAGCATCATGAAATAAATGCGTTGCTTTCTCCAATTGCACCGAGTCATCATTTCCATTGGGCATGGTTCTGAAAAAGTGAATTTTCTCAAGTGCAGCAAAGAATTGTCCAAAAAGTTCATCTTTAGACACTCCTGCCACATGGTCAATAAAAAACATTAGCCCAAAACTTCTAATATTTAGGATGAGTTCTAAGCAAAACTCCAGCTCAATCCATTGCAAAATAAAGTCTTAATAATTGAGATCATCTACACAATATTTATTTTTGTGATGACAGGGAACCCCTCCAAGACAAGGCACTTTGTGTATCCACCCCTATTAGGCAAACCCCTAACCCGTGCAAAGCACCTCCTTCACATGGATCGGGTAAGACTTTGGCTTCACCGGTGGGTGTAGCCCCAATGAATCATTTGCACCCAAAGGAATTCAAACCTTACACCTGACGGGAATACCACTAAGACCAAATTCCTTATCACTTGAGCCAACCCCTTAGGGTTATCTCCACAATATATTTCCTAAAACATTTAGGCAGTCAAGATACATTTTGAGGAATTTCTTTCCATTTTCTCATAGGTAAATTGTACTCACCACCCATCTGGGATTGAAACCGTGAGCAGACCCTAATCCCTTGTTCATGAGGGGAGGAGGAGATGCCACTTGGTTCAAAGACAGTTGGCACCTTTTGAACAATTTCTCAAAATACTAATTTTTTCGATAAGTAATTGAAATATTATAAAAAACGAAAGCGCAACCCAAGTATACAGGAAGTATATAGGAGAAACGCCTAACTAGAACGAGAAAAATTTCTCAAAATACTGATCCAAGAACACTGACTAATCCTTATTACCAGAGATTAATTTAGCAATTCAAGTCTACTATATTTAACCAAATTGCAAATCTAAGTATCTGTAATTTCCTGCTGAAATATAAAGCTAAATCTTTTTTTCAACACTTACAAAAATATATATATATTCTCCCTCCACATATGCAGGGACATCTCTATGTAGTGTCATATTTTATAGTTTTGCTAATAGATTCGCCCAGTCCCAAATAGTTTCCCACAAGTTTGCATTATTAGACAACAGAACCATATATTTCATTAGCAAAAAAGCCCTCTAAAAAAGTAAAGTCCCACATGCAGATATATTTTACATTGCAACACATAAAAAAGTCAATTATGCAACATTACAGACAGAATTTGGCAAAAATGAGTTCCCCATAGCTTGTCTAAGCTATGCTGTTCAGAAAAACTGAAAGGCATTATAGACACAACACCTTTTCCAGTAGAGATTTTGTGTTGATAATAATTTTGGTTCACAAAATCCAGAGTAAATTCTGCGTCTAATTCTATAACAAAGTCGTAGCTTAAAAGATGATATAATGAGAAGGATACACAGTAAGAGAAAGATGAACCTAGAAAAAAATAGCTTCAGAACCAAAACAAGAAAAACATTACCCTACCTGATACATGAGGTTTCCTCATCCAATCCTCACCCTGCTTAAGTTAAAAAACAAAAAACAGAATCAAAACTCAACATCGAGAAGCATAGCAAATAATAATTGCAACACAATAAATTCCAAATGCAAGCAACTTTGAAGCATCATCAAATTTATACTCAAATAAAATAAACGAAAGGAAAAGCCACAAGAAGATTGTAAAAGGCACATATTTTAACATCACAATATCATCAAGAAGAAACGATGAAAACAATTCTTAAATAGAAAATCAAAAACTTGATCGCATTAAGCATATGCAAACATTTATATGGCATTGATTCAAAATTTCAAATCCTCCAACATGATAACAAAAAACAACCAAATGTACGTAGAAATGCCATTTATAAAACCTATAAAGAGTATAACGAAACCAACCACCTTTCCATTAACATATTTACTAGTGTTAGGGATGGCTCTGTACTCTATTGTATGCATGCTTCAAAAATGTAGCAATAGCAAAACTTATACAATAGTATCAAGACTATTGATTATTACACTTGACGTGCAATGCAGTACCAAATCGGAGTCCATATATCCTACTCAAGCCAAAGTTATCAGGCTTAGGTATATTAGAATTACAAGTGCATTGCCTCAAGAAGTGGTTCTGTTTACATATGGCAAACATTATCTAATAGAAGTTATAATATTGAGCATAATGCATATATTACATATACACTGAGTTCAACAGTTCAGAAAATTTTTTTTGATAAGTAAAGAAATATAATGAAAAAAATGTTGGCACTACTTATAGTGACCATTCATGAAGTCCACTACAAGCCCTTTCACTCCCCTCTACTGAAATACATAATTCCTGTAACCTAAAACTTGATGCCAGAAGCTTACCTTCTCCACATGCCTTCTTACTATGACATTTTTCTAACCAATAATGCCAAAACAGTTCTTTGGTTCAAGAAAAATGATGAAGGATTCCAACAAAGCCCTCATTATTTCCAAAATAGATGCCCCTACCAAAATAACGCTGCACTAATTTTAGTAACCATGTTGGTAGAGGCATCATCTGCACCCAACATACCTGCCCTCATATATAAAATAAATCCCATAATGTATCTGAGAGGAAGGAAAATTGTGTTCTAGATGATATAAAGAATGTCAAAGCTAAAGCACCAAACTCTATCAGTTAACATCATCAAAGTACATACTAGGAGACCATATAAGTTTAAAACAAAATATCGAAATATATATTTATATGTGCGTTTGTATATGTGTATGTGTATCTAAATGAGGGAGAACAAACCGGTGAATTTGACGGCTCTGAAAGCTTAGCATCAGCAGCGTTTTGAACAGAGGATGAACTGGGAGCATCATCTGAGATTGCTCCATGAGCAGCATCGGTTCTAGCTTCCGGAAGCTCATTTCGTTCCAATGAACGAAATATGTCAACCAACAAATCGGGCTTTATCTGGTCATTGACAGAAGATGAACCAAGCTTAAAAGCCTCTGTCAAACATTCTCTAGCAACTTCAAGACCTTCAAGATCAACACCAGAAGCAGGTTCAACTGTCCTAGAGGAAACACATCAACATCAAAAGGGATTTAAAAAGGCAAAATTGAAATTCTTCATTGAAAAGGAAATTCTACCCATAATGAAGTCCCTCACACTAAAACAAATGCAAAATCTAAGTAGTCAAAGCATAGAAGAAATTCAAGACCTTAAACATATTTTATCAGGGATTCTCTACAACTTACATACATGTTTGGCTATTTAAGAAAGTCATGTATCTCAGAACACACCCATCATCAAGCAAAAGAAAATAAACCCAAAACAGCAAAGAACAGTCTCTAGATAACGCTTCTTCTTTTCAGAAATCGACAACATCATACAGTCTCAACCAAAATGGCTACTTCCTAATGATCATGATCATACTGTCAAGGACATCATAAGTGGCTTCTCTTCAAAACACACAAAAATGGCACTTTAAAGGCACTAAGGTCTCAACGCTCTAGCCTCTAGGTATGTACATTTTAACACTCCAAAGCAGTTTTGTTACACAATCTCCACCGGAATAAAAAGCTTATATAGTTACAGATGAGCTAGAATTACTACAATTTTTTAAGTCTTATTAAAATCAAGAAAATTCCAGACAATTAATTACACTTAAAGCAAAGAAATACTTGCACAACGACTGCAAATTTCATTAGACTACAAGCCAAATCGATATAAAAGGAATTCACAATCTAAGCATAAGATTAAATTAATAGAAGCTGATACAGAGAGAGAGGGAGAGCGAGAGAGATGACCAGAGTCGAGGAATTCGAGGAAGGCACGGACAATGCGTCGAGAGATGGGGGAATCGGTCTTCAAGTTTAAGTTAGCCATGGGAGAGCGAGAGGGCAATTGCGCATTCTAATTGTAAAGGGAATCAGCGACTCAGCGTCACGCGCTTCGGAGCTTCCGGGAGGTTTCGTGTGGTAGACTCGATGTTTGGCTGCAGGTTGATGCAAGTCTTCACGGGGAACCGAATAGGTTCTGGGTCTGGATTATGAACGAAGATCTCTTTCGATTTTGGGGATGATACGAGGAATTTTCACATGCATTTTTCCATTTATAAAGTGCATCTGAGGATGCTTGTGATTTGTTAATTTTATTAAAAATATATGTGTTTAAGTTGCTTAACCCAATTTAAACAAAAAACGTGTCCATGAATTATATGCTTTTGCATTTCTTCTCTTTGAAAGATTATAATTATAATATAAATTTCAAATAGAACTCACATTTAAAAATTGGCTTAAAAAAAACGGTGCTAAAAAATTCATATATACATGATTAATATCATATATAGGCTCCGTAAAAATGCTCCCTATTGAAAAATATTTTTAACTGAAAAATGACGCATAGATGTAAGTCATTCGAAATATACTTATTTATACACCCTGGGCTGGATAAGAGAGAAGTGTCCTAAGCCGGGCGAGCCTAGTTCTAGCATGGTGGGGGGGGTGGTTTGGAGAACGGGTAGGGTCCCACCAATTTGTTCCTATTCATTAATTGTTTTACCTATGATTCTCCTTTGGACCCTCATTCTAATTTGATTTCGATTTGAGCAGCCTGAAACTTACTCGACCAAATAGGTTTCATTAAGGACCCTCTCACAATATCCAGCTCAAAGAAGTGGGAAAACAGCAAAAAATGATTTGTGCAAATGAAAAAGCGTAAACCATTTTACATGAAGTTGTTTTTCTTAGTCAATTAAAAACATTTTAGATTGATAAATATTTTGTATCATGCCAAATTCTCAAAAAATAGAGAACCTTTTCCGAAAAATATTTTACGCTTAAACAAAAATTATTTTACGCCAAAATAAACCTGGCGTAAGTCACATTTGGTCTATGAGTAATGTTCAAGCTCTTCAATTTACAGTTTCAAGACGGAATCCAACCTGTTGCACCGTTTGCCATGTAATCTACCAAACACACTTCAGTCATTTTCCTTGATTTTCATATTCCCTTTACCATGGGGGCAATGCATATTTAACAATATACTTTTAACACAATTACCATGTTCAAGTTAGAGATACAAACAAGCATACGAGGAATGATGGATGGAAGTCGGAGCTTTGCCATGCATGATTTTCCATCAACGGTTTCAGGCATTATACATGATACCGCATCTTAGTGGACCCAATAGCCTTAAAGAATTACTATCACAAACATTATGTTTGGTTGAAATTTGGAAGGCAAGAAGTGTAGAGTCCCCTAAAGTTAGGAACATACATAATAAGTATATATATATATATATATATATATATATATATTAAAATTAAAGGAAAATGGATGGATCAAATGAACAAACCAGGGGAATTCAAATTCACATTTTCTTCATCTAGTGCGAAGTGTATCATAAACTCATCCTATTATTTACAGCATTCCGTATTGAAGTTGGTAACTCAGAACATAAACACAACATCTACAAACGGGCATTCTTTGGCTAATCTAACTTCAAGCTGATGAGAGTCCTCGGGAGTAATTTGACTACTCGACTTCTCATAACCTTGAGTGACGGAATTCAATATTTTTTGAGAACAGGAAGAAATTATTCGAAAGGTTAGATTTTTTTTTGCCTCCTAGTTCTTTTGGCAACCTGAAATAAGCAAAAAGCAAATATCAAACACAACCATGCGGAATATTTTCATCTGCAGTAAGATAACACAAAAAACGCAAAACAAAAATATCTGAAACTTCTGAAATCTAAATTGCAAGAGAGCCACATGTAGTGCAGAGGGAAACATCATGCTTCTATCATTAAAAGAGAGAGAGAGAGAGAGAGAGATGGCGACAGAAGAAAGAAAGAAAGAAGAATAAAAAAACAAAGAAAAACAGTTAAGTACCATAAGGAAGTAAATTTAAGATACTCCTATGCAGCCATATATTGATCATTATTCCTATAATATCATTAGGCAAGTGATCTTGTCCCCTTCTGGGATCAAGCATCCTTTTCTAACTTCAAATATTACGTTCTGCACTTTAGTATCTATTCACAATTCAAATCCATAGATGTACAAAAAACTAATAATGCATGTAGTAAGACAAAATTTTGATTAAAAAAAAAAAACCAAATACAATTCTTTGAAGTTTTTCTTGTTCTTCCAAAATGGAAGTAACAACAACAACATTAATATTTTTTCTATTAAAAGACTAAGGTTTTCACTTTGTTTGACAGCTTATTTATCCTTGATATTTTTAGCCTTGTTCCATTACATTTCGCAATTAAATTGCATGCAAATCTAGCAAGTGATCCTAAAATGACCTAACAAGATAGCATGATAAATTACAAATTATTATCATCAGCCCTATATAAGCTGAAAGTACCCCCCAACAAACCCTAGTTTGCTTGGAACTCTTGAAATTATTGTGCTAGGAATGAAAAAAAAAAATATTTGTCTTGCATCTTAATATGAGGATTTAATATTCGTCTTGAATCTTCATTTATGCCCCCATATATTTTACCTTTCTTAAGACAAAACTATACAATGAAAACCATGGGACCACCGACCACCCATATATTAGGGCCTACCCACAGTCTACAGATCAGTATATTTTTTTTTAAAAAAAAAAAATAGAATAGTTTTTTTGATAAGTTCTCATAAAAGGTCAAAGAATGGGAAGAATCCGCTTTCAAGACCTGATTTGGTCATTGACAAAATAAATATTAAAATAAAGAGGAAAAGAGTAGTAAGGCTTACAGCATTTTCATTCAGATTGATAACTTCTGATGCTGATGTATCTAGAGAAGCTTTCTGTCCCTTCTTTGCCTTTGCTGCACCCAGTTTATAGAATTTTATCCACAAAATAATCGTATCAGCTGTGTGAAGGATTTTGAGCGCAACTTCTGATGCTCCCAAAAAAAAAAAAAATCTCTACAGAACAATATACATAAGCTAAATTCTTTCCTTGTGTTGTGTTAGTCTGCGCATGCTTAAGGGATTTGACAGAGCATCTTAACAGAAAATTCATGGCATGATTTTGATAGATTGGAGACGTAACATACCATATGAAAAAAAGTGAGGCAATTTATTAAAATAATGAAAACATGATATAAAATAGAGTTGAAGAAACATACAGCAGGAAAAAAAAAAAAAAAAAAAAAGGAAGTACTACTGTTTCAAATGTCAACGAAATCTGTCCTCGACACAAGTTGAATTCATAAATAAACTAAATGGTATTCATTCAAATCCTATGAAAATTAGAAATGCAGCATGACTATCACAAGAGTGATGATGATAAAGAAGAGTGCCAAAAAAAATAAAAAATAAAAAAAGAACTTGCAATCTCTATTTGACAAATTTGAGGGACATTACCAGGAAGAAGAGTAGTTCTGTCAGAAAACTTTCGACATTCCTCAAATGGTGAGACTTTTTGCTGTTGGGTGGCAACATCTCCAATTGCGTGAACAGCTTTCTTTAGACCGCTGTTAAAAAAATGCTCCCCACTATCACTACAACATACCATGAGTCAGCTCATACTAAATGGTTAAGTGTTAACAGCTTTCTTCTCGATAATTTACAAAAGGATGAACAACAAAGTGCTTGAAAACAAAATTAAATGTGCAACAATAAACATTATCCCACATGCCTGGGAATCTGCAATATCAATAGATTGTATCAGACATGCATAGGAAGTCCTGATTAAATCTTTGATGTCTGTGGAAGAAAACACTTAATGAGCTCATTGAGACCTGTTTTTTTACTTTTTCTTTCTTTTATCATTAGGTAGATTCATACAAAGTTTATCCTCACTGATAGCCAATAATCTAGAACGAAAATGAAGAAAAGCTCAGTTAAGAATCATACTAGAATTCTTGGGGGGTCAAAGCTAGCATGAAAAAATTCCCCACTAAGTATGCATGTCTCAAGCCAAAAATAGCACTTAAATGATACGTCAAAAATTAAGTAACATAAACTTCATTAGCATGCCCAACACAAACTTTATTTGAAACTCACCCGCACTGCAACTGAAAGGTGTTTGACTCGTCTGACAAGACAACCTCCTTGCAGGGAAAAGTCAACATAAGAAATACATAAGGCATATAATTAACAAGCAGAAACAATATTGAAGATAAATTGCAACATTAGAGATAATATGAAAGGAAAAAGTAGCATTGTCAAAGCTGTATGAATGCAAATATCAGGTATAATCCATGGACATAAAAGAATATTAAACTAAGATTTAGGTTCTGGACTATCGTACCAAATCAATGAAGGTTTTTTTTTTCATTATATACAATGGGATATTGCCATCTCTAGATTTTAGCAGATTGAATTTCAGGGTAGACTATGGAAAACTGTGTAAATGCAAATATCACGTATTGAATAATCCATGGACATAAAAGAATATTAAAAGGACTTGGTTTCTAGAAAATTACACCAAACCAATGATCTGTCATTATATAGAAAGGGGTATTGCCATCTCTAGCTTTTAGAAGATTGAATTGCAGCAGAGTATGTCCCTAAATAATCATTAAAAAAATTATGGTTTGCTTAATATGTTTGAAACTGCAAAGGTGTGCAAGTAATTTGAGTGAAGAAGATCCAACCAAATTCAATTATTTTAGGTACTATTTGTTTCTTATTAGCTTTGAATTTTTTTATAGAGTCAAGCATATTGAAACCAAACTTGTTACCCAGCCCTAAAATACAACCCACCAAATTATATCTCAGACTGAATTTCATGGAGTTGGAAAGAGAAATGTTCATCTAAATCCACTTGAGCTTTCAAATCCTGGAACTACACTATATTGCTTATGTGCCATGCCCAAGTCCATGTTTGCAAGCCCATCAAGGACACACACATAGTACTTTGTTCTTACCCTTTCCACCAGCGGACTATTGCTTGTTGTCTCGCAGCTCTCAGTTTCCAGGCATAATACTTCAACCTCCCCACTATCATATGTGATCTAACAATTAAAAGAAGCATTAGGTCACAATAACTTAGGTCAAGTGAGAAATGGGAGAGAAGATAGTAAAAAATATCATCTGACATACAAATAAATGTGTCAGCCGCTAATGAACTCATGATAGAGAAAAGGAAAAAAGGAGGGGGGGGGGAGCTAATGCATGTAGGTTAAGTACCATAGCCAATTCAACAACAATGACAGCAGACTAGATCACTTTTATTTATCTCTCAAACAGAAAACAACTTTTAAATATTGGAAGAAAAAAAAAGTAGTTGAAAGCAGTTCTCAAAATACAAAGGTTTTTTTTTAAAAAAATTTTCCCTAAAATTTACTTTCCTACAGTATGAATGTGGTGTGTGTAATCTGGTTTTAAATACTTTTGATTCAGATTTTTTTTTTTTTGGTAAATACAGGAGGATCAAGATACCGCTGTGTTGGGATATCTTATCCATCTCTCCAACAAGAGTTTAAGTGCAATTTCTTTTTCTTTTTTAATCTCTCTCATCAGATCAATCTACCTCTTTAGCTTCTTGTACTTGGAAGATATTTGTTAGAAATGGTAACGGGGCCAGGTTTAGGACTGGGGAAGAATTCCCAAACTTGAACCCGTTAAAAACTTATGTATCATAAGCTTGATTAGATTTTGGGAATCTTAATCAGTCCAACCCCATCCCACTTATAGTTGGAGAACCCAAACTTTTCCCAGTTACTAGTCCCATTTACATGCAATCTTATCAGTAATTTTTCTACTTGTTCCATCAACAAATTCATACTCCAATGTAAATATCTTTCACCATATTCAGTTATGCTTCACAATTTGTCCCACCAACAAAATAACTTTTAACATATTGTCAGAGGATCTAGCTTACATGCTGTTAAAAAATTGAATTGTAAGGATTTAGTTAAAATAATTGAAGGGTTCAGATTTGTCATAATAAATATCAATTTTCTCTCTCATCCATTACTTCATTTATTTATTGGCATTTATTATAATAAATCTAAACCCTTCAATTACTTCAATTATTTTTTATGATAAATCTTCACTATTCAATTTATAACAGCATACATGCTATTATTTCAATAACAACATGTAAGCTAGATTCATTGTCAGAAGTATCAACCATATTTCTCAATATATTTGTCAGGTAAAATCTTTTCTCCTTTTCTGCAAAAGAGATTGTATGAGGGGACAATATCAAGGAGAGCAAAATGACAGTAACAATTCTGAAAAATGAAAAGCAACAAGCCAAGACAAATCCAAATGTATTATCCATCAATTCAAATTGTGCATTTTTTTTTTCTACTACCAAAAGTTGTTCCGTTTGGAAATGGAAAACAATGTCCAGATCCAGGTGCATAAGCATCTATTGACTTTCTCAGTATTGTTTTTGAGAATTACAACCGTCCACCAAGCATGAATAGAAACTGAAAGTAAAAGACCAATATCGGTTATATAGAACTACAAATGATACTCCAGAATTCCTCTCCCATAACACAAATCATCAATGTCTATCAATTGAGATAACAACTTGATCCGCCACCCAATTAAAGCCTCACACTTATTATCCATTCCCACACAATTCATCAAATAAGATAACTTAGGATACTTATCAAGAATATGGTTACTTAGATGCTAAAATTCAGATGTCAAACAATTTCAAGCTGCATTCTTAAATTAAGTTCATACTTACATTGCAAGGGTCTTTGAGCTTCGCTCTGAGATAATTGGAAGGTTCAGCAATAATGCTGCTACTATCCCTGAGATTTTCTTTAATAGGGGCATTTCTTTCTTGAATTTGAATCGAAAGATGTGATTCAGCAAGGGAGGGTCTCAGAGTTACAGAATCACAAGATGAAAGTACTTCTTTCTCTAGATTTTTTTCAGACTTCTTAGATGCACCATGTTGGTGATTGATAGTAGAACACTCACGCAATCCAACTGAATCAGAAGCAGTTGAAGAGATTGCCCGTTTTCGCCTATGTCCCACACTAACACACTGGCTCACATTTTTTTGGGTTTCTGTTCCAGTTGTGGACAATTCCCGTTGCTTGCCATGTGCCAACTTCAATGTGTTGTTCTTAATGATCTCAGACTGTGTGTCATCCTCTTGGCACTTCCGACCACGTTTAGGAAGAGAGCTAACAGGCTGAAACATGATCAGAAAAGTTCCAGCCAAAAAGTTTAAAAAGTCATTAGATTAATAATTAAAGGGGTTTGTTAGGGATTCTCCCCACAGTGTTCTCTTAGCGTTCTCTCAGTCTTACGTAAAACATAATTTAAGAAAAAATAAAATTATAGTACCATTTTTTTGCCAATAGATTAATTTTTATGAGTTAATATTTAGGTTCTAATGCTTTAAAACTTGTTTTTAGATTCAAAACTAAAACCTAAGGATAGAAGGTTAATCTTTTAGGGATGGTATCACTTAAAATAGATTTGATTATCCTAAATTTAGTGCTAATGCCTCAAATCTGGTGCTAATGCCTCAAATCTGGTGCTAATATCTAAAAAAACTGGTGGTGGAGGCCACTACAATTTTTTTTTTTTTTTTTAAATCATACATAAGATTGGAAGAACGCCAGGAGAACACTACAGAGAAAACCCCTAGCATTTTCCATAATTAAATGAAGCATATAATCAAATCAGTAAAAGCCACCCATTAGATACTTACCAGAGAGATACAAGATTTAAACCTGTGAATAATCTTCTCAAGAAAACAGTCATCAAAAGAGGACCGAGTAAGACATCCTGAATTTGCCTGCATGCAATAAATATATTAAAATGTGATATAATGATTTACATGCAATTAGTACCTTAAAAAAATCTTAAGAACTGGCCTTCTCACTCTTCCCAACAGAACTTACTCGATATAATGATGATGGCAGTAAGATCAATGCAGGGGCATGTGATGAAGAGACACCATTATGATTTAATGCTGTTACAAAGGAGAACCCAATGTTTGCTAAAATGTGCAGTCTCTGCATTTCAAAGAACACTATTTGTCGATATTAGTTAAAACATAAAGCAAAGATAAAAAAGGAAGAGATCCTCTAAGATACACAACTTTTTTATAAGCAATTATAAACAATTAATAGAAAACGTGAAACAGAGTCAACAAAGTATACAGATGTACACAAGAGAATCTGCGATACACAATTCTTACTGGAGTATTTTGAGCATCAACAACATCCTCAGCTTTCTTAATAGCACGAAAAATACTAAGCAGAAGTAAGCGAGCATCGTTAACAAGATCCATGTCCCCATCAACAACTGTACCACTGACTAATGCCTCCAGTAAATGAAAAAGTGGGCTGCAAATAGAAAATATACAAAGTAACATCACCATAATTGATATCTACATTCCAAGTCAGTACTTGGTAAACTGTACTAAAAGAAAAATTAAATTCAGGAATAACTCTTGTTTTTTTTGGGTGTGCATACTCAGGAAGGAATAACTTACCTGCAAAACTGGGCATAGAGTTCTTCATCCTTACAGTTTTCGTGAGGGAAGCCTGTATCGTGAGCAAGGAGATATATCAAGAATACCACTATATATGCCGGATAATCAGTGATTGATCCTCCTTGCGCAGCAGAAGCTTGACGGATTCTCGCTTCTCTACTATATTCTTTGATAAATTCTGCCATATATTTAAATGCCTAAAATGAACAGAGTCAGCATCTATTATTTATACAGAAAATCAAAAGAAAACTTTTTTTTTTTTGACATGTCCAAACAAGGGAAGGGGAAGGAGGGATTCGAACTAGTGACCTCCGCTTTATAAGGCATGGTCCATAACCGATTGAGCTACCCCTTGGGGACAGAAGAAAATTGTTATATGCACTCTTAAGTGTACACTCTTTGACGTGACAATGAAAATCATCTTGGGATTTGGATGGATTACCATCCAATGGTGATTTTCAGTGCCATGTCAGGCAGTGTGGACTTAGGAGTGCATATAACATTTCTCAAATCAGAAATATAATAACTGTATGGATGCAAGAAAATAACATACGTTATCCTGCAAATCTTTGAGGCGATCCGATGTGGCCAATGCAAAAGCACATGCATATCTACTAGGAATAGCATGCTCCTTTAATAGCTTGTGTGTCTTATCGAGAAATAGTCTCCGAACAAAAAAAGAAGAGTCCTGGAATTTGAAAAAAGAAAATAAATCTCACCAAAAAAGAGTATAACAACAATAAATTTAAAGAATAATAATTGAATTAGATAAAAATTACTGGATCTAAAAGATGCATAATTTTAATTTTTCAGGGAAGACAAAAAAGTTTAGGACTAGTAGCTTCACCTAATGGGTGATGGCAGTTAACTATAGATTTTGGACTCATTGATAAAATAATTATTT
This sequence comes from Carpinus viminea, assembly GCA_013348765.1. Classification (NCBI taxonomy): domain Eukaryota; kingdom Viridiplantae; phylum Streptophyta; class Magnoliopsida; order Fagales; family Betulaceae; genus Carpinus; species Carpinus viminea. The sequence continues at coordinate 3,916,079 of CP054673.1, forward strand.
TTAAAAGAACCTTTGAATGCCTTATTCCATTGGCAGAAAAATGATGTTTTAAGAATGTATTTCTACAATTAAAAGGACTGATGATGGTACAGAATCTATGGAGGGAAAGAAAGAAATGATAGAAATTTTGAAGGTTGAAAACATGCAATGACAAGATATGGAGGTGAACCTTCTTCTCCACCACACATGAAGTGAAGGGTGAGTCTCCAACTGGAAGGGAGTATCATATTATAGTCATAATACTGGACAATACGGAAAATGCTAAAATTACTGATAATCCCATTCAAATAAGAGCATTTTCAATGGAATACGTATCCATGACCTAAAGTCTCGCACATGGATAAGCATCATATGTTGTCTGCAAAATCAATTTCTGGTTCTGTTTCTCTTTGATATTGTATATTCTAATCTATAGTTGCTAAACATTTGATATGGAATGAGCTTGAAAACAGGCTCATGTTAAACTTTGCATCCATTGCGAAATTCAAATTACATTTGAAAGCCTTTGAAAACTATGGTTGAAAAAATTATATTTTCGGTATCTGCCTGAGGCCAACATACCTTTGCCATTAAAATTGTAAAGCAAAAAATCTCTGGTGAAATATGCAAATCCCATCTTTTGGAAAGCTGCAGAACAGACTTCGCAGCAGCTAATCTTATATGAGCCTTATCACTTTCACTGTATTACACAATAACCAGAAGCAAATAAGCATATAAAAAGCTCACTTATATATGGGACAAGCAAGTTTACAGACGATTCTAACCCAGCAAAGGAAATACTGAGTTCAAAAAGACAACATAAATACGGAAAAGTGCAGCCTCTTTAGATTGTTTTGTGTGTCTTTACTACAGATATACTAAAATAACATGCACAGTCACAGTGTCTGGAAACAGATCAAAATAATCATGGATCTGCCCCTGTTTACATAAAAGGAGCTACAAGGCACAAGAGATCAATTACCATCATCATCTTGCGTGACTGGAGAGATGCATCTTCAAGGTCAAAAAATGGAGGCCAAAAATTGAAATTTCCAAGTCAAAACGATAATGGTTGAAAATCCAAAAATAAATTAAAGAATGATCAAGTAGCTATATGAGCAACTATGCATCAAGGTTATTTTTGCTCCTTCTAGTTAAGTGTTTCCTCTTGTATACTTCTTGTGTACTTAGGGATGCCTTTACGCTTTTAATGATATTTGCCTACTACTTATCGGGAAAAAAAAAACTATGCACCAGGAGCCAGGAAACAGACCAAAAAAAAAAAAAAAAGGCATAACATTCCCAGAACAGTGTTTCCCACTACAGTATACGCCAAATTATCAATTCTAGGATTGCCACAGCATGAAAGCAAAGAAAAGAAATCAGTAGAAGAGAAAGTTGTTAAGCCTTAGGTGGAGCTACCAGAATCATCATAATGCATTTGGAAAAGGTGAATTTTATGACTTTTACAAGAAGTCATGGACAAATGACAAAAACCCTTCAGCAATAAAAGTTATACTACTTCACAAACTTTCTTTTATCGTAAATAACTTGCTAAAATCCTCCTTCTTGAGCGTCATCTTAGATTAGGCTGTAACTTTGTTCCTAATTTCTCTTCCTCTAATCTTGTGGATCTTGTTGACTTTCTAGAACCGCAGTAGGGTGGTTGTGTATCTTGTATACTTTTCATGTACGTGAGCTTTTCTTTCTAATAAATTATTATTCATTAAAAAAGGGCGTGAATTACATGAAGACACAATTCCCTAAAAGACTAACAGCAAGCAAGCGCTGACACTTACAGGAAACAAAATTTAAAATATTTGGAAAAGCAGATATCAGTAAAACCACTCCTACAAGGGATGCATAAACACTTCATAGATAGACAAATTTTATGATGATACTTATCATCCAACCCCTTCAAAATCTCTAATCCTTGCAGTTAAGAAAATTCTAACAAAATTTAGAAAAGTACCAAAAAGTTAGCATTATTATGATGAAAGGTATTCATACCTTTGCACCAATATGGAAAGTACTCATCAAGTTTGAGGGAAAAAGAATTACACAACGAAAAAGGAGCTTGTCATTTTATAAATGCAGAATGAATATTATAAGGAGCCAATGGTCTTAAGCCGAAAAGGTGTCTCTTCCTCCCATAAAACAAGGATATAGGATAAGGTCACAACTTCAATCCAGAATGGGTGATTGAATTATATTTACTTATCAAAAAAAAAAAAAAGAACAAAAGAACAAAAGAGGAAACATATAATGAAGAAAAGAAATAAGAGGGAAAAAAAAATCTGAAGAAAGATAAACATAAAAAGAAAATAGAACACACCCCCAACATTAAGATGCATGAATTTCTTCTATTAACTAGAACCCCTCTTAGCCAAAAATATGCCTCCATAATAACTGATTGCAGAATCCAATTAGGATGCACATAGAAAAGTTTAAAGCAAAGATTTAACAGCTTTCATTTTCTCCTTATCAATTTAGTTTTGGTCCAGGAGATCCAGATTGGTTTTTCAATAGAGAAGTTAATGCATGAATCAAGCTCCTGGTGAAGAATATCAATAATGAAGATTTAAATATAGTTATATAGCTATTAAGTCGATGATATATGAAAGGAGGGAAATTGCATATCAAAGTTGTGGAATCCAAAGTCACCATTAATTTTATATCTCATACCATGAGATGATACCATCAAAAGCACCACCCTTTTGCAGCATTTTTGACAAAATGTCCAATACTTCATTAATTTGCCTTCTGACATGAGTTGCCCGATGTGGCAAAAAACTCTTGACAAGTGTTTTCAGCCCATAAATCTGCAAATGACACAAAAATAAAACATGAGTAATTGACAAGGAAAGTACAATTTGCAGACAGTTATCAGAAGTTTGAAAATCATCACTAGAAGCTTAGAACCCTTGTTGGGTTTAAGTTTGAACCCATTTCTAATGCATCTACCATCTTTCATATGAGCAACCTGAGATTTTAAATTTTCTAAGAATTTTCCAAGCTTGAGAATTAGACTGAAATCTTTTTTCTTTTTTTCTTTTTAATAAGTAAAAAGAAAAAAAAATAGTACACAATAAAATAGTCGGTTAATGATACCAATCGTTTTTACTTTTTTATTTTTTCTAGAGCACTACCAATAATTTTAATGATATGTGTGATTACTTATCAAAAAATAATAATAATTTTAGCTACTTGTCAATCAAGCTTCCTACAAACAATGAAATGTCAGGAAGCAACAACCTTAGACCAAAGGCTTAATCCAAATACCTGCATATGGTGACAAAAAACTAACAAAAATGCTCTCTTAATATCCAGCAGGATATAAATTTTTTCCAGCAACTAATGCTTCTCAAACACAGCAAACTTCAACACTATGACAACTTATGAATAAATCCTCCAATCTTGTCATCTCACCACTCTTCTAAGCCAGATAATTCTATATGGTTCTGCAGCACATTCCAAATTTTCACTCATTTCACCACAAGACACTTCATCTCCTGTTTTATGGACACTTAGTAAAAAGACCAAACATTCATTGTATAAACCAACTCCAAATTGAAAGAATTTTTTTTTTCTTTGGTAAGTACATGGATATTTTCAATACTCGAACTCTTTCCCCCATTCTTTCTTACCAAGCAATTTAAGATTGTACTCCAAATTGAAAGAAATGGTCACATCAACAACTGAAACTAAACCAAATATTCAAATAAAACTCCCTTCTACACAACCTACCTTCAATTTGCAAGAATTACTACAGCCAGAAGTATCATTAAATGAATTTTGATCATCTGATGCATCCACCTACACACAAAAAGTTTACACTACTTAGAAAACAGTTTCCTATGATCACATGAAGTTAGATGACACAGGAGTACTAAACAAGTAAACCACATTACAGCTCAATAAATTACTTGAAAAATTTTCTCATTAATGTATGATGAGATCTCTCCGTATTGAGCCTCAAATGTTGAAGTAGAGTATTGTGCAATGCAGCTTAAAGACTGCAATACTGTTGGGATGTTTCGCCTACTGTGCAGAGAATCCACAAGTTCCTGGACAGATGTATCAAACATAGTTTATTTGTCACTACTGAGAAGCTGTTACTATTATCAGGAAAAATCAAAATCACAGATGGCTATGAATTTAATAATAACATACAGACAACATTATTTATGGTTTCTATTTTGACTATGGAGCATGAACTTCAAATTCAGAAAAGCAACCACAGGATAGATTATTCATAATAAGATGAATGTCTTCATGTGCAAAAAACCATACATATGACATTCACTTAGAAGAAGAAAAGATGAAGGAAACATATGACATTCACCTTTGAACCCTTATAAAGATCAAACAAAAACATTTCATGTCCATTGATGTATTTCATCAATGGAAGCAAAAGGTTCAGCTTTCAAGGCATATTAGTCAAAAGTAGAGAAAACAAATTCATTTTCATATGATGCTATTTCTGCAGTAGGGAAGATCTTGACAGTGGACAATCCTCGAAAAAAGGATATAATCATGGATTGGTTTTGTGTGCATACAGATAGTAGAGAAACAGTAGATCATCTCTTTACTTGACTGTTGTGGATTTTTTTAGCTTTTTGGTAAGAAAAATGGTCATTCTAAGAGTAGTAAAATTCGGAAGTCTATTCCATTGTGTTTTACAAGGATAATTCAGAGATAGTTGGACTTCTGAAGGGGTTGAAGTAGCATTGATCTTTTAAAATTGCAGATTGTAATTTGTTAGGAATTGCACTAGTTACTTCCTGTGTACTGAAACATTCTCCTTCTTAATAAAATGACTCTTTACTCATCAAACCAAAAAAAATATAAAAGAAGATACATAAAATTATATATCACTTGTAGCTCCAAAATATTGAGATAAGCATACCTTGCATAGTTCTGAAAAGAAGAATTGCTCAGAAACACCAGCTAATGCCGCAATTGCAGCAACAGCAATTTTGGCCTGCATGCGACTTCCCTCAAGACATACTCTCTCCAAGATGGGATATATATCACTACAAAAGGCAAAAACATTGTGGCTACGCCAATTAAAAACCCAACTGAAACAGAAACAATAATAAACCAAAAAAAAATCCTTAGATTTTAAAAGTAAAAAACGAAAAAAAAACAAAACAAAGAAGAGAGAAACATTAAAGATGAAATCCCCCAAATCACCATAAGAAAACAATTGCAGTGACTCAAAGAAACATGCTATAAATATACATCCCCAACAATATATAGCCATCAGTCTAGATAGATTCAAGATTTTATCCAAAATACAAATTTAGCAATGAAACAAATATTCAATTTGAAGTAGAAAATGCATCTTAAGTACAAGAACTGTATGCCCACCATGCACATAGAAGAGGTGAAGAGAAAGAAGTCTTCTAGAACTTTACCACATCACTGATGTAAAAGGAATAATGATTACTTCAGAAGCATAAACAAAGTACAAGAGTATAGTATGTATATTGAAGCTAGGAAGGGGAAGGTGCATTTTAGAAAGTTACTCCATTAGTCTCTTCATAACCAGAACGAATGGCTTATATGCACTGGATTGATATTGAGAAAATGGCTTAGCTTCAAAAAAATGTTAAGAAGAAAAACCCTCCCTTTTTCCAGAAATAGCACGCTGAACCTCTTCTAATGTTTTTAAATGGAGTCACCAAAATGTTCCAGTGAAGGGGAAGGATCTGATTCAATTAAGGGTAATCCATTTTAAGGCATGTATGAATTTAAATGATCACATTTAAGCAGAGAGAGAGAGAGAGAGAAAAAAAAAAGAATCCCCACTATAAGTCTCCTCTTAATCATTAATCTGGCATAGAGAGTATCACCACAAGCATAAAGCAAAAAGAATTACCCGAGTTTGACAGATATATGAGGACCTGCTTTTGCTAACACTTCAATCAGCTTGTCACTGATTTGGTTATTCTTCTCTATCAACATTTGAAGTTGCACCTCCGAACCTCTTAGGAGTGAGGGATAAATGCTAATGATAGCCTAAGTCAGGTGAGATGGCAATGATTTAAGTAAATGGTACATATAATAAACAATTGTAAAGTTTATGACTATGGATGGAACCATGCATTAATTAAGATTGCAAACTTATCCTAACAAAACATGAAAAATCAACCCTGAGACAAAGATTCAATCATACAACTATTTCTCCACCATGTTTTTTCTTTCTTTTTTTATTTTTATTTTTTTAACATGTCCTTTTTTCTTGATCATTCTCCACTAACGCACTAAAAATAAATAAGGTGAAATTTAATTACAAATAAATTTTTGCCAAGTAATATTCAAAAAGTATTGAGGAATACCACACCTTTTCATCAGTCACACAAGATATCAGTTTAAGTTGATTGAGTTAATGCCACCAATTGGCAACAAAAGCTGTGCCCACAACCATATATTCTGAGGCAAAAGGGGTCCGTTTGTTAAACGATTTTGGCAAAGGCAAAAGCATTCAATTATTTCATTTCTTCAACATTTTCTTATTTTTAACATCACATCAATCACTTTTTATTACACTTCAAATAAAAAAATCACTACAAAACAAAATTTTTCATTTTTCTATACCAAACATTCTTACTTTTTCAAAAAAAATTCACACTTTTTTTCACATCAATCAATTTTTGCTACAGTATCAAACCGAAATCGAAACAAAATCGTTTACCAAACGAACCCAAGATAATTCCTCAGGTCACAACCTCAATTGACCAGGCTCACAACCGAAGGTGTAGGACACTTACGTATAATTCATACGTTTACAAAAACAGTGCCCACAACTATATAATGTGCAGCACAAGGATAGTTCCTCAAGCCAAAGCTTTAAGGGACCAGGCCCACACCCGAAGCTGTGGGAAACTTATAAATCATATATTTGACACCTGTTATCCCGAGTGCAGCCAGCTATCACTCATTGAGCAATCAAACTACTCCGATCTAAGTTTTCACTTTAGATGTTATCTCTCTTCTAAATCAGTGTGGATTGTAGATGACTTGTTCGTCTAATCAGGTGGGGGGGAGTACAATCAGTTCTTTGCTCTATCCATTTGTTTATCTCTTACTAGTTTAAAATTATCCATTTTGTGCAGCCAGAAAAAAAAAAAAAAAAAAAAAAGGTGTTAGTTCATATCCACTTAGCAACAATGTTTTCTTACCAGAAGAAGGTTGGCAGAAGAAGCCTCCAAGAGCTTGTTTCCAGATCTGTTACTGGAAAGATGATCTAGAATACATTGGATGTGCTCCGAACCAAATATGTTATACGAGCATTTTGAGGAGAGTGAACACAAAAACTCATACTGTGGATGTCTACCACCTATTGTTTTCAAAAATTTATCCTGAAAAAAAAAAAAAAAAAGAAAGTAACATACAGTAGGTACAGAGTATGAACAAATAAGAAAATCGATGCAGGATTACTAATTAACTCTTCCAAAAAGAAGAGATTTGAGCAACTTCCTATACCATATTTATAAAATACACACAGATGAAAAAATTTATTTCCTTTTCTTCTTGGCCAGAAGCAGAATTAACCAATAAAGAGATCAACCATTGAGTTATGCCTGATCATGAGTAGTCAAACCAAAATTAAAATATCCTTCACCAACATAACACAACTCCCAACCACAACTGCAAAGAATAAGATGATAAGCGCCCAAACAAACTGAAAATATGGTTTTATTAAATAAGCACAAACAAACAAATACATTGAATTCTTTTATAGACCTCAAAAGGCAGTATCAGTTATCTCATAGCTCCAATTTAAGGGAGCATGGGAAATAGGCAGCATAGGATGCAATGCAAGACATGAAGCAAACCAATTCCATGAACATCCAAGCAAAGACAATTAGTCTTGTTATCATCGTCCTAAAAGCTCCCCTGCCAAAGATAATGACTTGAGAGATACACCTAGCAGAACTTCCAGATGCAGAAAGTTTTGGCTTCACAAATTCATGCTATATGTGAAAATTCGTATGAATCCATATTTGTCAGAAAATAATTTGAATTCCCATTAGTTTGAGCATAAGAATAGAAATAAGAATGCATGCCATATATAGTAGGTGTCAACAGACTTTCATGAGATAAGAACAAGCAAAAATAAGGCTCCATGTCAAATTCGTAGAAAAGCAAACCAAACAAAGGTTACTTTGCAAAATGGATCACTACTCACTGATTATAGATCCTGGACCATAAATGAATGGTCATTCTGAAGTGTTTCTGCAAATCCAATCCTCATTATGTGGGACAATAAACGCTTATTCCTCCAATATTAGTTATTTGCTTGTTTGTTTACAACCAAAAAAAAAAAAAGAGAGCATATGTTCCCTATTTTCTAATTTCTCCACGCCAGAACATTTGATGTAAGTCGGAACTTTTCTTTTGCTTCCCAAACCCCAAAGAAAGCAACAAATCACAGTGGTAATCCAAAGGTTAGTCTTATTTCATACTTCAAATTCACAAGATAAAAAAAATATAAAAATAAATAATAAATAACCTGCATCAAATTAGAAAGTTTTCATTAACAGATTATTTCCTAAAAAATAAAAGGCAAGCAACATAAACAAGTTCGCTAGAGACTCACATGCTCACATCATTAACTACCATTTTTTTTTTTTTTTTTATCAAACTTTGCTAATTTTTACATACAAAATCTGTTTATTTCTAATTTCTAATCATTTTATAATTTTATTAAATACTAATTATCCCAATCCAACTATGGTCCAATCAACCCCTAAACCTTAAACCTCTTCACTTTTCCGGTTCTCTCAACATTCTGGTTTTTAAAACATTGACAAAAAAAATGCAATAGATGAAAGAAACACAAAATAATACTAACCACTAAAATATCAGTAACTTGGCTGATCCAATAGAAGCATTTGAAACACATCCAATATGACAACTTTAATGCACTCAGAGACAAAAGAAACCTCCAAGAATAAAAGAAAAGGTGATAGATGGCATCCTCAAATAATAAGAAAGGCATTAAGCAAACTCACTCTGGTGGTCTGAGCATCTCTAACTTTCAGTTCATCCAATAATGATGCCAGAGTCTTGAAAGTGTTATTATCTTTCATTTGGTTCAATTTATGAAAAGAGTCTTCTGCTTTGGAAGGATCTGGAAAAAATGTAGCCATTTTCATAATCGAAGCTTTAATTCTATTCTGTATCTCTTCTGAACTATTCTCCTGCACAATTATTCCAAGTGCTTCAATAATTCAAAGCTTTTTTTTTTTATGAGTAATAACTCAACACTATATTATAAACAAGAAGCACAAAATTGTGTTTCAAATAGGCTGACACCCCACAAAAATGCTAGGGGTACCAAATCTTTTACCAATAGAACCTTGTCAAACTGATGTGTAACTCATTCATTGGAAATGAACAAAACAATTAAATAAGAGAAATATAACAAATACCAATGAATGAGTTACACATATGTTTGTAAGGCTCTCTTGATAAAAAATTTGGTACCCTTAGCATTTTCAAAAAAAAAAAAAAAAAAAAAAAAAGAACTAAACATTGAGCTCTAAAAATCAGAACCATAGAATGAAATGTTTTGCATGTCTAAAGCCAAGGCTTGTATGCAGTATTAATCACATGGACAATGATATACACCAAACTACACTGTCATTTGGTCTGGTAATATGGCTGTACAGATAACAATAACAAACTTGACTAATCTTTGGGAATAGAAACTGCAGAATTAGTCGTAGCCAAACTGTCTAATTCTACAAAATCACTAAATCTAAAGTCAAAGCATCATATAAAAATTGTGTAGTAAACAAACTTGAAGCATGTATGCCTTCAGTTGCTTATTAGAGCAATGTTTAAGAAGTAAGATGGCGATAAACCATGCAAATCATTTTTCCATTGACTAATTATGAGCTATAGTTAGCAACCTGGACATCCATGAACTGTACCTTATCTTTTTTTCGTAGGGCCAAATAAATTTGCAACTCTTTTTGCAACCTGAAAACAAACAAACCTAGTAAATAGTCTCATTCTTCACCAAGAACCATAGCAGCATGTTAGTACTGATACCTTCTCTTCTGGGATAAGATAGAGCTAAATGCCTTCACATGAAGAGGGGTGAAAAGAGAAAACAAGTGGATCCAATGTCTTGTCCTCTCCTCAACTGAAAGAACTACTGGAAATAAATCCTCTGCAAGTACAAGCTCCATGTTTTGGGACCTGAAGAATATTAATAATTTTTACACCTGACATATAATAACAGCATTTGATTCAACAAGCCATAAGTTCTAAACAAACATACCTGAACTCCTTGCAATCTTTATCATAGCACAGCATCAAAATCTTACATGGAATCTGTTCGAAGTGATCACTTATTGTCATGGGGCCTTCAGAACATTTGTTACAGTAATTTTGATATACTTCCACCAACTTATGTAAGGCCTTCTTTCTCACAGATACCTGAATAAAGAAAAAGCATTATGTGAGTGTCAATAACTGTATACAAGCAAAGGATAACAAAAAAATTAAAAAAAAAAATCTGAAGTAAAAGTACCTTCTTATCCCGAAGTCTTTCAGTAGCTTGAGATATTAATTTCGGGGAAACAAATTTCAAGTTAGATTGGGCAAGATCACAGGCAACAATCACTGCCTGTGTTCTCACTCTATCATCAAAATCTAACAATCGATCTTCAATGGCAGCTGCTCAGTTAATTAGCATTAAAAAATGAGATATTTAAACTATATCCAAAAGACTGCAGAATCAGGAGACATGCCACATGAGATGTACAAGTTTGATTGCTCATTACTTACTGAGAACTTCATGTGATTCTGACCCTGAGGGATTGGCCATGTAGAAAGCCTTAACGCATTGTATTCAATTAAATTAACAGCTTTTATTCGGACATCAACCTGATCAGTCTGCAAATAAAACCAAGCGGTTGATAAGTATAAAAGGATGAACTATAAGTAGAAGGCATGATTATATGATAAACTCACCATCTGAAGAAAAACAGAGAAGACCAATGGCCCATCATAGAGGGAGAGAGAGGTCATACCAGTAATTCGTGTGTCAAGTTTGGAATGATAGCAAGAAGCATCTGAGGAGCACACTGGAAAAGTTCAAAAATAATTTCATGGTAAAATTCTTTGAGCTCATTCTCTACAGCATCCCTATCCAGAATACAAGCTGTTAAAAACCCACAAACATAGGGCTCAAGCTTTTCTGCACAATTTTGGATGATAGAAACAGCAAGCTTATAAGAAGCAGAAGGCTCACCCTGTAAAGCATACAAGGGACATAAAAGCATTAAGGTGGAAGTGAAGTAAGACTTTAAAATCCAGCAGTGGCTCATGAAAAAGCTTGCATGTATACAATAAAAACAAAAGCATCGCGTAATAAGTGAAAATCCAATTTTCAACATTTTCCTGGTATTCCTCGTTCTATCATGGCCTCTACGAAGCCCTCCTATAGGAAATGTGAGATTTAAATATAGATGCCATGTTAAAGCAACCAGCCCTTTAAACTAAATGGAAAAAATAAACAAAACTGAAAAGAAATATGTTAAATAATATAAATTCTACTGACAATATAGTATTATTGAGTAGCTATAAAAAAATAATAATAAATAAAAGATATCTCCAAAGGGCTGAAAAAGACTTCTTACCCTTACATTTAGAAAAAATCTACTTCCTGGTTTCATAGATGTAGTTGCTGGATATTAAAAGCAAATCTAGATACTCATTGAGCAGGCATTTAAGATTGTATCAGGAAACAATCAAAGCTAAACCTCAAATTTAACAAGAGAGGAGGTTGTGGATTTCACCCTTTAAATATGAAGCAGAAACTCATCAATAAGATGTGGAAGATGCAGAGTATGTTGTAGCATCCAACCTTAGTGTGAGAAGCAGAACCAGAAAAGTAGCAAAATAGAATATAGGAACCTATAGACCAATAACGGCTAGTAAAGTTCTCTCAATATTTCTCTCCCAAATGACCCTTTTTGCTAAGAAAATGGCTTCAAGATTCCCATATCAATGTCTCCATGCAAGAAAAAACATATAGAATAGTAGTCAATAAATAATCTATAAAATGGCAAGCATCACATCTCCAAAAACTCCTATTCTTCTCTCAGGCTACTCAGGCACTTGCAAAGAATATCCCTCTACTCTCAGCTCTCAAACTAAAAGAAACTGCTTCCTGAAGACTTCAAGATGCTAAGTAGCTGCTTCCATAAATCCCAATTGCTCCAGTTAATTCAAAAAAATTTCTTTTTTTTTTTTTTTAATAAGTAATGTTGTTTATATATCAAAAGCGCAGAGGGACGCAACCCAAGTACACGGGGAATATATAAGAGAAAAACGCCTAACTAGAAGAAGAGAAAAGAAATAAAAAGTTTATATAGCTAATCACTAAAGGAGCAAGCCAGGCTGCTGTCCAAGTGTATAGCAAAGAGAAAAAGAAGGCCGTGAGTTCCTCCATGGTTCTCTCCAAATCCTCAAAGCATCTCTCGTTCCTTTCCAACCAAAGACACCAAACAATGCAAAGATGAACCATTTTCCAAACCACGGTGCTCCAAGACCAACCACCAGCAGTCGAACAAACCCACCACCTTACTAGGCATGACCCATGACAAACCAAACCAGCTGAAAACAGCATTCCATAGAGAGCGCGCAATATCACAGTGAAGAAGTAAATGATCAACATTCTCCTCATCCGACTTGCACAAACTACATCTATTAATCACAATAAGATTCCTTTTTCTAAGATTGTCGATAGTAAGAATCTTCCCTAACACCGCTGTCCATGCAAAGAACACCACTCTAGAAGGAGCCTTGGTGCGCCAAATGCTCTTCCAAGGAAAAGGACAAGCCTCTTTTCTTACTAGAGTATCATAACAAGAACGGACATCAAACTTCCCTTTACGAGATGGAATCCACCATATCTCATCCTCCCCTTCCCTATGCATTCTAAAAGAATACAACAAGGTATAGAAAAAGGCTAAAACTTCCAACTCCCAATGATGAGCCAACCAAATAAAGCTAATATTCCATTGATGAGACCCCCCAATGAAATCCAAATTGTCAGCAATAGACGCCTCTTTAGCAAAAGCTATGTTGTAAAGGCCTAGGAAAGCTTCCTTAAGAGTCGATTCTCCACACCAAACATCATCCTAGAATCTGATATTAGGCCCATTACCCGAATCAAATCTAGTATGACTAGAAAACAGCCGCCACCCCTTACTAATGAACCTCCAAAGTCCCACCCCATGTGGCCCGTTAGAGTCAACAGAATGCCAACCACCCCACTCAGAACCATACTTGGCATCTACAACAATTCTCCACCAAGCCTCTCTCTCATGCGTATAACGCCATAGCCACTTCCCTAGCAGAGCTTGATTGAACACTCTCAATTTCCTGATCCCTAGGCCACCATCGGAGATAGGTGAGCAAACCTTATCCTAGTTCACCAAATGATACTTAAATTCATCATTCAAACCTCCCCACAGAAAATCTCTTTGAAGCTTCTCTAATCGATTTGCCACCGATGTTGGCATAGGATAAAGAGACAAGAAGTAAGTAGGAAGATTAGAAAGGGTACTCTTAATCAGAGTAACCCTTCCTCCCTTTGAAAGGTACCCTCTTTTCCAGCTAGCCAACCTACGATCAACCTTTTCCAGAATATCATCCCATATGGGTTTAGCACCCAAAGGAAGCCCAAGATATTTCAAAGGTAAAGAGGCCGTCCCGCAACCCAACACACCAGCCAAATCTCCCAAGTTGTCCACCTCCCCCACCAGAGCAAAGCTGATTTAGCCAAATTCACCTTCAAACCAGACATAGCTTCAAAACAAACATGTAATGCTTTAATGGATCGTATTTGATCAAGAGTCACCCCACAAAAAACCAATGTATCATTAGCAAATAAAAGATGTGAAATATTAACCCTCTCGGACAAACTAGCTCCCACTGAGAAACCTGAAATGCAACCATGATCAATGGCAGCAACAATCATCCTGCTAAACACCTCCATGACAATGACAAAAAGAAACAGAGATAAGGGATCCCCTTGCCTCACCCCTCTAGAGCTACTAAAGAAACCCAAAGGATTGCCATTGATTAGCACGGAAAAAACGAGCCATTGAAATACAACGCTCTATCCAAGAACACCACTTTTCACCAAATCCACATCTCCTTAGAAGATACAACAAAATCTTCCAATTCATGTGGTCGTAGGCCTTCTCTATGTCTAATTTACAGAATTTTAAAAGGAGACAACCATTAAAGGTATGTGTCAAAAACCAGCAGGGAGAGTTTTCCAAACTTCAATGTGAAATAAGATAACTCTGAGTACAAGAAGCTGCTTCCATATCCTAAGAATGAGCAAGGAAGACAGCCCTTTTAAGAACCAGGAAACTAAAACTCATCAGGGAGCAAATTGTTTGCTTTATCCCACAAAGAAGCAATACACTTCTATGTATTTTAGTAAATTATAGATTGAAGTAGATGATTTGATTCACCACCAAGTGTTTGACCTACATAGGCATTTCCCTCTCCTACTAGGAACATGGAAGGCTATATTTGTAACTAATGTTAATTTGATGACAAAAGCCATGCATCAGACACATTTATAAACAGCAAAGATCAGATATTGAGAACACCAAAAAAAAAGTTTCTTTGCCACCAAAACTGAACTTACTAATAAATTGTATTATAGGAAACAGACAAATGTTCACTGCACAAAGCAGATTTTGTCTCAGTCCAATAATGCATTACTACAAAACTTCTTCTCAACTTAAACCGTACTAAGGAAAATATTTCTTATTGAGTTGTCTAAAGTCTAATAACATCAAAGAAGCCCAGTTTAATATATAAAAAATAATAATAATAAAATACAGCCACAACAATATGAATCCAAAACAAACACAATCCACTTACCTTTCCCTCCTTTACAAGATTTCGCATAATCACATCCAAAACTGTCTGAGAAGCTTCCTCGTTTAGAATATGTGTCATTATAGACATAATATGATTAATCAAACTCTGCTGGTGATTTTCCCTATATTAAAAAAAATGCAATGCATTATTATTGATATCATCAAAATTAAGCAATAAAATATGCTCAAATCCAAAATAACTAATTAGTGCTCAACTACTTTATTTTTACAGTTAACTAGCATTTAACTAAAATAAATAAAAGTACATTAAAATCTATCTATAATGAATGCAATAGATGTATCATTTTGAATACATTACTTACTAAACCATCAAAGCTGCAAATAATGCAATTAGGTAGGTTCTTTATGTTTGAACTGTGTGACAAGAGTTCCAATAAGCATTTATTATAAGGAGGCTCATATTTTTATGATATTACGTATTGAAAAGGTTTGACACATGCACGCGCGCACGCACACATATATAAGAGAGAGAGAGAGAGAGAGAATCTTGACCTCACAACCGAGAAAAAAATATTGAACATCTCAAGAACTAGATCGTTGCAGTCAATATCCAGCATTATAACACAACATTTACATTGTGCAACAGTCTCTAATATTTTAACTCTTCTTGAAAAGAATGGGCTTGCAGTATCAGCTAGCTCAGAAAAGGTGCCGACAATAAGCTTAAAAATGTCCTGAAATGAATAAATTGAGGTAACTTACCTTAATCAGTATGCAGGAAGTAAAATCTCACATAGGTATTAACACATGCACAAAATACACACGGTGAGACTAAAGAAGAAACAAAATGCTAGCTATACATTTATCAATTAGGTACTTGTTACCCTAAGATATTTGTCTTCGAAAGGTGGTTCAGGTGCCATGACCCGAAATATTTCACTAATGCAAATGGCCACTAGAAGTCTAACTTCCTTATCTTTATGCAGAAGAAGGCTCTGTACAATTGCTTTGCTCAAGGGCTTTATGGCAACTTCTAGCTTTTTGGTAGCTTCTAACTTTTTGGCAGCTTCACGCGATGAAGGCTGTTCTATTTCTGACAAAGCATTTGCAACTTGCTGCAAAGGAAAAATACCAAACAAATACAGCAAATGAGCCAATATTTTTCTGCCAGGAAAAGTTCAGCAAGATTAAATCAAAAAATGAAATGCACATAATATAAATTGACATCAAAAGAAATGTGAAACCTCCGAACTATGAAGAGAACTAAAAAGTGAGGGCATACAGTAAGTACATAGAACGATCCTGGAAACCACCTCTCTGCCTAGCCACCAAAAACTAAACAGAAATAAAAAGGAACAAATAGATAAACCCACAATGTGGCCTTCCAATTTATGTTGAGACAGCCACTTACAAAACTGAAACTCCTCACATGTTTGAGACACACAGATGACAGAAACAAACATAACCTCCTGGATCAGGCAAAGACTATGTTGCACACGGCACACACACCAGACACTGACTTAATATACATGGGAATACCAAATACAACAACAACAAAAAAAACAAAGCAAGGGTACATGGATACCATAACACTATTAGTCTCTACTCATCTTCCTTTTTATTTGTATAATTTCTATTGCAAAACACCCGTGCCTCAACATCTCAATCACGTGTTTGACACACACTGATCTTCTGTATGTGAGCTATGCTTACAACTTAAGACTACTACCAAAACCTTGCGCTCATTCAAGCATACACAACAGATTTCTCCCCACATTGAAGGAGTCTCACATCTGACAGAGACGCAGTCAGACTCAGCCCCCCTATACAGAAACGGTAAGTTCTGGTTAACCAACAAGGATCAACACCAACAACCATACACTCTCACTCCCACTCTCATATGTTAAAATCACCATTGGATTTTGATCCAATGGTGATCCATCACAAATTTGACAGCGATTTTTAAAAGTTACAATAGGGAGTGTGGGAGTGGGAGTGGGAGAATAGGAGTGTATGTAGTATTATTGATTTATCCTAATCCCAAATTAACCAGAAATTCATTGGCAAATCCTTCCATAAGACGATTTCATCATATGAAATAGGGTTCAATTACAACTCCATACTTCTAAAGCCAAAACCAGCACCGATTTTGCTCTCAAAAGCAAGAAAAATCGAAATATCAGCAAGTAAACAGTGACATGGTCAATCTAACGCAAACAAAATCCACACCGAATAATTTCGCATATACACTGTTTGGTATGTACACACACATAGCAATAACGGCTTACTTTGAGCGACTTGAGTAAGGAATCCTTGCTGGAGCGAGTTTGGCGGCCGAGTTGGGAACCGATTTCGGAGACGAGTTGCAAGGCCGACTCGGCCATTGAGGGGATGAGAGCTGTGGAAAACCTAGCTCTGTGATGAGGTAGAGAATTGGGAGTGAGGGTTTTGGCGGTTCGAAATCTGCATTTCGCTCCAACGCCAACAATACGTTGAGATCCTAGTGCGGCAAAAAGGGGTCGGCTTAAAGCGAGGACCTCCCGCTCTTGGTGGGCGTGAATACCACGCTCCTTCTTTGCAACAAGGTGGGCCGGTGATAACAGATCCAACGGCTCATATTTTCGGCACGTCACCAACACTAAATTGGCGGGCCCAATTTGTCAGCCCCACGGCCCATTACCAACTCGACAACTTCAAACCCAGCGCTCAGAGATGGAAGCGGCTCTCTCAAGTCTCAACACCGAGTGCCGAAATGGAGTTCGCGAACAGAATGGTGAGCGCGGCGATTAAAGCTACGAACAACAACGTGGTAATCAACGTGGGTTTGGTGGGGTCGTTCGTGGTGCTGGCCGTGAGATCGTTGAACCAGCAGAGAGACATTGAGGCCCTGGAGGCGCAGAAGGACTCGCTTACCCATTCCAACAAGGCAATGAAGAAGGCGATGTGGGAGTGGAAGCAACAGCTCTTCGCTGAAGCCTCCTCCACTGACACCGCTCTCGTCCCACTCACCAGGCTCAAAGCCATCTACGGGGAAGCCGTAGAGCCCCAAATAGGTAGTCTCTCTCTCTATCTCATTCTCTTTCTTTATGCATAGGTGTTCTTCAATTCTGAATACTTTTTTGTCTTCTTTCTTGAGAGTGATTATAAGTTTTGATGCATGATCACACTTGTCTGTTCATATGAATCATTTCCCCTATAACTGCTTTTACTTTTTTTATGGATTTGCCAGTGGATGCATTGAAGGAAGATGCAAAATCGTCTGCCTCCAAATTTGTAGTCTGAAGCTGTTTTTTTTCCAGTTCTCGAGGATGCAAGCATTTCAGACACATTGATTGCTGATGAGCGAAGCTGTTCCTGGAAGACGAAAAGCGAATTGATTTTGTATTTTTCTTCATTTAATTGGCATGTAGACCGGTAAAATATTTAGGAACTCCGGCTAGCTCGGAATTTCCCTTTTAAAAAAAGAACTATGGTTAGTTCTGTAAAATCCGTTACTTCAGAAGGACAGCAAAATAAACAAGCTGCTAGTGCTAGGGTTTGTGCTTTGTTAGCCTCATTGTGTTATTTCAGTTACTGTAAAAACAATCATTTTACAAGATGGAAGAGTTAAGCTGAACCTCTGTTTGTTGAGAGGACTTCTTAGTTCTTCCCTTTTAGTTTATTTATTCTGTTACATTATTACCATGGACGTTGACCTGATTGTGTAAATAGATAAATTATATGTTATTTCTTCTATACCGAAGCTGAAAATGCAAGGTACAGTGCCACTATGACTTCGATTCATAGATGGTATGATTTTCCCCTCGGTCCCTTTGTTGGCCTCTTGCTCTCATCAGGCATTAAATTGCCCTATGAACCTCTGTTGAAAAAAGCTGACTATACAAGCACGACGATGGTTTGCATAATAGTTTACAAGACGCAATCAAATTACCTTTGAAATCTAGCGTGGATCCTTGAGAATTAATCACAGAACTTATTGAAGCAGGTGAGACAAGACACAAGAAGCTTTCTTTTTCTTTTTTTTTTTATCAAGTATAAGAACTGTGAAATACTCCAAATATCTGATTGGATGTGTTCTTTTACACTGTGATACAGGCACCTTAAATATTGGCCAGCTAAGGTAAAGTTGGTACAATAGTTTCTGAAAATGAACAGATAGAACTGCCGTTTTCATATTTATAGGCCATCAATGCTTAAACGTAAAGTTTGTCTTTCTCATGTACAATCAGCAGAACTTCAGCCCCGTCCATAATTCAGCAACTCCTGGGTCAAAAGCATTGATGAGTGGAAAAGGTTGCAGCAAAGCACCATTAACTCTCTAGGCTAGACTCATAATCGTCCTCCGGATTCTCGGGAGAGGCTGTATCTGGAAAGACTTCTTCATGGGGATAAATCTTCTGAAATAGCTGTCAAAGTAACAGAACCACCATCGAATTAAAGTCAGGAACTCACAATGTGAAAATAGCAAAATTCCTCAATAGATTGGACCTATGGTATGACAACTACGAGGGAGAGAGAGGGAGCATAAAAAAAATCTGTTGAAGAATATACACATGAACTTAGTCCCAGTAAAAGCATGCATAAGGTTTGTTCGAACAACCATTGCATGGGAGATATCCCAAAACAGAATAGTTTTTGCAATGAGGTCAGATATAATTATACCGAGAAGTAACAACAATTCATAATACAAGCTGAAACAAAACATTGAACTTTATGAAGGTTAAATAAAACATGAAATACCTTCAAAGTCTCATCTAACAGATAATTATAATTAAGATTTCCATCTGGAATGGGAGCGTAGCTGAGAGATTCTAATTGATCCTGGAATTAACATAAAAAAATTATCAGATACCAACACATGTCAACCATAATGCTGCACATACAGAAATCATATCCACTTGCAAGGTTTCACCAAGAATGTCCACACATATGAACTCTGAAGAGTACTCAGACCAACAAGAGTTATGCCTTATCCAATAGGCAATAGGATATACTCTATCCACTTGTTTTCTTTCTTTTTTTTCTTTAATTGGTAAATCACACACACACCTAATGGATTTTGACCATCCCCTTCTTTTGAGACAAGGAGGTGTCATTTGAGCTAGAACTCATTGGCTATCCAACCCACACGGCTAGCATCCACCCAAAGAGATCTCAAAAACAGAGCTTCATGGTGTTGTAGTTTGGGGGGGAACAACACCAACAACAAAAGAAACCAAGTCTAGAACAGAAAAGTTGTGATGAGAAGCACACCATGGTAAGATCCTGAATATACAATGCTTTCCAAAGTAAGGTGGGCTTTTCTGCTGCAATATCACTTTCAACTGTGGTATTACTTTCAGGATGTCCAGACTCGGGTAGCATGAGAAGAGCATCTATGGCTGCATGTAATAACTCTTTCCCTTTATCGGCATCATGACACAAAGTG
The DNA here is from genome assembly GCA_013348765.1 of Carpinus viminea. Taxonomy (NCBI): domain Eukaryota; kingdom Viridiplantae; phylum Streptophyta; class Magnoliopsida; order Fagales; family Betulaceae; genus Carpinus; species Carpinus viminea. The sequence goes on from CP054673.1 coordinate 3,936,380, forward strand.
GAAAAGTATAATACAAACCTGGACAAGAGAAGGGAATAGCGTGAACTCACGTTTCACCAGTTTTTCTGAAGATGTAAGGGTATTAAATGATTTACTAGGCATTACGAATCCACATATAAATATAGAACCATTAAATGCCAGATTCACATGACCATGATGAAAAAGGAGTCAATAAATCAATCATTAATCCACATAGCACGCATCTCTATCCAATTAGCACCAAGTATCCCACAACATCACGAAAACAAAACAAAACAAAACAGCCAATTAAGTAAAAATTTGCATTCTTTCTGGCTAAAAATTTGTTTCACAACCATTGGCATCTGACAAAGAACATGGTTTTCTTCTCTCTTTTTTTTCCTTCTTTTTTTTTGTGGGGGGCGGGGGGAAGTCATGCTTCATAATGCAAAGGCCCAACTAAACATTGGGCACAAACATAATGGGTCCTGATTGTGATGCACAATTTTTAGAACTTATATCCAATACTCAATGATAAAATATCAAAAACAGAAGTGATTAGTATTCATCTACACAAACCATAAACTTACATGCCCGAAGGACAAACAGCTAAACCACTTCCTATTTGGAGAGCTCGAATTGATGTAACCTGTTCAGGGTACAAAGCTAGGAGAGGGAAAAAAAATTGTCAGTTTCTCTCCCTCTAATTCTTTTCTTTCTTTCACTCTTTCTTCTTTTTTTTTTTTTTTTCTTGTTTCTTATTTTGTTCAACAAAGTACAGGAATAGCTCTAGAATTAGATCTTACATCTAGGAGGATATACCACCAGGAAATTCGATGAATCTGGCCTCAAGGAGCTCCTTGTAATGCATATTCCCCTTGCCACTCTCCTTTTAACATCTCTCAGACCTAAAGCTTGAAGACTTTCTCTCAGAGGATCTCGTGGAGATGAAGCTAATGGCAACTGAACTGTAAAGGATGGATCCAGGACTAGCTGACTGCAGAATAAGTCTTGACCTGAAGATAATCTAACTCCTTTGTAATGCTCAGTACACTGCAAAGTTTTCAACAATTGACAAGAGCTTAATACAGGTAGCCAATATACCATATAAGTATCTATAAAAGAGCATAAAATGAAAAAAGATAGCTATGCACCTTGTCCATAAGTAGGGCAATCACAGGCATTCTCAGAACCTGCATATTAGAGTTTCAGGTGCATGTAATCAGAGCATGATAAACAGATTTTTTTTTTCTTTTTCCTTCTATACATGTAGGAAGGAAGGAAAAAAAAAAGGAAAGAAAAAGGAAGCAATATAATCAACCACCAGAGGTTGGAGTAATGTTGAATTTTTTTTTTTTTTTTTTTTTTTTTGAAAAGTAAAGGGAAAAATGTTGAATATTAACAACAACAAAAAGGTTAAGTCCAATAATCCAACAGCCCCAGATAGGTACTATCCTGACCCAGAAATTAATTACCACCATTATCAATATGGTAATCATCAATAAAATCTTTTTTTTTTTTTTTTGATAAGTAATAACCAGTCTTATTAAATCAATAAAATCTTATTTGAAGTTGAATAAACCAAGTTTACCTTCTAAATAACCTGGGTTTTCATCCTTCCTATGAATTTCATTTCTATATTTTTCAACTACCCGCCTCCTAACTTCAATTCCTATCAATGCAAATAGATGGTGTTCAGCAGGACATAGAAAACAGTAAGGAACCAACAAATGATGTTGCTCCAAGAACACTAAGTTGTAAACCCATAGACTGGGACTTACATGAATGCAACCTTTGACAGCAGCCCGACGGGAAAAAGCTTGTGGTAGTTCCCCTTGACCATAAATTGGATAAACCATAGCCCCAAGTGCATTTGGAAACCTGATAGCGATAAAAACTGTAAAGCGCATATTTGAGGAAACTTGATTACCAAAATAAAACAATCCCAACATTCTTAAGTCAACAATGCAAGATACAAAACATAATGATTTTTAGTATTAAATGCAAGACCATCAGAACCCAAAGCAAACCATTATCTACACAGAGAACACAGTTACTAATTACACCCGTAGAGCTTATCAATAGCACCAATATAAAATCTATAGCTTAATAGCACACTCTTTTTTAAGTATGAAACGGAGTGAGAACAATAACTAACCTGCCAACCGACGAGTTGTAGAGAGCCAAACGATCTACACCATCTTTTGTTGTGAGTACGTCTTCACAAATCTTTGTGTCCTCCTGATCATAATCGGCCATGGCTATAGCATACAGAATAATCCTAATGAGCAAGAAAACAATACAAATTCTCAATAATGAACCAAAACTATAGATGAACAAAAAATGTCAAAGAAAACAACTACAAATGTCAAATGCCACAATCCTATAACAATTCGAGCACAAACACATGTGCATATTCCATCATTAAAAGAAAGAGAAAAAAAAAATCAACAAATTTTTTAAAAAAAATAATACAATTATGGATATAAAGAAAGCTCACTAGCAGTAGCAGATAGAGAAGAAGAAGAGCAAAATGTGATGCGTTACGATTTAATCTTGGGCGGTAACCGCATTTTCGTCAAGAAGTCCACGAACGGACTCTCCAAATCCTCCTCCGAAATCCTCGAATTCTCCCCACCACCATCGTCACCGGCCAAGTGCTGCTGAACCAGCTTGAAGAACCTCATCAGCTGGTTCTTCTCCGCGAGCCCCAGGCTCTTGTCCTTGAATATCGCCGAGCGAGAGTCCGGCACGCTCACCAATCTCCTACTTCTCTCGTCGTACACGAAGCTCGCCTCGATGCTCTTGAATTCCATGTATTGGTTCGCCCCGGATCGGAGCATGAGATCGATGGACTTATCGGCGCAGAACAAAACCCTAGGTCCGCACACATCGATGTTGAACTTTCTGGAATGCTCTTCGGTGAAGACCTCAGGGGCATGATTGGAGATGCCAACGTGGGAGTAGAGGGGCCGTTGGATGAGTACCACGGGAGTGTGATCGTCGCCATCGGATGCGGCGGAAGGCGGAGGTGCAAAATGTGGATTGAGGAAGGCGGAGAGGTCGAGCAGTGGAAGAGAGGCGAAGTGGGACCCGTAGAAGGAGTTGGGGTCCAAGTGGAGGACGGTTTTTCCGTTGGCGGAGGCCGAGGCGGCGATCACCGATCCCGGTAGACCCGTGCCGACGACGATCAGGTCGAAGGTGGTCGGCTCGATTGGAGGGTACGAGGATGCGTCTTCGCTCATTGCAGCGCGTGGAGAGAACGTCCCGGTGTTCGATTGGTTTGATTGTGACTTGTGAGTGTCTGTTAACCCAAACATGACCCAAGCTGGTAAAGAAGGTCCAATTAAACCAAAAAGAAAAATGTCCGTTACTTTGGGCCCAATTTAGCATGGGATAGTCCACTTTGCAGTAGATCCATTATTGAAATTAATTAAGCCCAATACCTTTGTCGAAGAAGATTCACAGCCTTTTTTCTTCTTCTTCTTCTTTTTTTTAATCTATTAAATTCATATTTATCTTAAAAATATGTAAATAAAAAATACATGTAAGAATCACTATGGCCTGTTTAGGTGCGTGTTTGAAGGGCCTAAAAGTACTTTTAACACTCAAAAAGTCCGCTTGAATAAAAAAAGTAAACGTTTGGCAAACAAATTAAAAACGTTTTTAAGAGTCAAAAAAATCCAAAAATAATCAAAACACATTTTTGGTAAAAGTTTTTTCCAAAAAGCATCTCTTAACTTAAAAACTATATTTCTCAAATACAATCTCAAACATGTTGATCTTACTCTAAAAACAAATGTTAATTCAATAAACAAATTCTTCTTATTTGAATGAAAACTTTGTACTTAGCCAATTCTATTCCTATTATAATCCATTTGTTGCCATCAAACTAATTCATTTATGGCCCACTTTTTATATTTTACTGAGATGCACCCAGAAGATGAATGGAAATCAGCCAAATTCTTTCTCCAACTGACATTGATTTGAATGGGACAGAAAGATTTGGCAAATTGATACATACCTTCCATCCGTTTCCAATTTCAGGCGACAAAATTTCAAGATGCCATCCACCCCCGGATTGTGATGTTTTTGGTCATCTTCCACTTTTATGTTCAACCTTCTCCTGGTTGTGTAAGGGAGATTTCAAAGTTAATAAGTGGGTGTGTATGATTCCACATGCTACTAGCAGCAATATAGCACGCCATGTGAAAGAGATGTGCAAAGTGGCCTAACCTAGTCATCTTTCTTCCCAATATAACTTCGAACTTCCAAATTTGAGCCAAACCCTAAATCCTTAGCTTCTTCTTTTTCTTAATGATGCATGGACCTTGAGGAGATACATATTATGGAGTCATGGACACATTTTTTCTCATTCGGGTGAAGAAAATATCGACCATCTCTTTTTGTTTGGTTTTTGCTGGGCTGGTATTAGTTGACATTTGAAGGCCGAAGCCCATTTCCGTTTCAATGGGCACCTAATTTGTTTGAACTTCTTAAAAAAGTGACTTATAATAAGTAACATCAATTATAAATTTATAAAATAAATAAATAAATGTAAAGAATAGTGTTATTTTTATTTTCATAAAGAGTTGAAACTTCTTTATCTTACCAACAACAAGAAAAAGGACAACTTTATTGCAATCAACTGTCCAAATTGAATGGAAATCGAATGAGAAAGCCTATCTAACTTGAAGGCAAATTAATAGTAGACACGTCAATAGATCAGAGAATTAGAGAGTAAACAATAGTAGAAGAATACATATCCGTCCCTAGAAGGGAAAGGAACCAGATAGTCCAGTTTATGGACATGGTTAGCACTTAGCAGAAGGGTTTATTAAACTTCTATACTATAATATTATTGGGTCGGAAGAAAATATATTTTGTTGCTTTAAGAATTAGATTTGATGACATAAGAGCATCTCCAACAGGTCATTTAAACTAATTTTATAGTTAAATTTAGCAATTTACTCCCTCCAATAAATCTGTAAATTTAGCATTTTCTCTAAATATACTATAGTAAACTTTCAAATATTGAAGTTTATTGTAGTACATGTTAACAATTTTTTTAATAATTTGTTATCTCTCTGTCTCTCGCTCGTCTTCTTCCCAAAAACAAAAACAGATCCTTCGCACTACTGTGATCAAACATCAAAGAGGATTATTTTTTCTCTCTCTCCCTCTCTCTCTCTCTCTCTCTCTCTCACTCGTCTTCTTCCCCAACAAGTCTGATTCAGATGAAACCAATGAGTTGAAATCGACGAGTCTGATTTGATAAAACCAATGAGTCTGATTTGATATGGCGAGTCCGACAAGTCTGATTTGATCTAGAGACGCCGACTAGTCTGAGTGATCCCCTTCCAATCTTGCAGCCAAGCTTGTACTTGTCGTCGGCCGAGATTTCTCCTAATGATCCGCTTCCAATCTTGCAACCGAGCTTGTACATGCTGTAGACTTAATGATTCATATCTCTCTCTATCTCTTAGAGTAGCTAGGGTTTTTGACTTTGGATTGAAGAAGAAGAAAAATAACTTGAGGATTGGAAAATGAAAAGAATAAAATGAACCGGAGGGTCTTGCTGAAAGAAGAAAATGAAAAGATAAAAAATAATATTTAATTAGAAGAGATGGTTAAAATATATGTTTTGCTGAAATGTGTAGTAAAAAACCTAGTAGCTAAAATGAAAAAAAAAAAAAGAAAGTATTTTGAGTGGTTAAAATAGCCACTCTTGCTGGAAATGCTTTAAGAAGGGTTCCACAACTTTCACCTGGTCAGTAGTTGAATCGTATGGTTATCAAGTCATATACTAAAGAAATTATAAAAAATACATATACTAATGTTATGTTGTTAGGGCCTGTTTGGATGTGCATTTAAGAGGTTTAAAAGTATATTTAACATTCAAAAAATCCGTTTGAAAAAAAATAAAAATAAAAATAATCCCAATTTAGTAAAAAAATTTAATAACGCTTTTAAGAGTTTAAAAATTAAAAATAAAATAAAAAATAAAAGTCGTATACTAGTGCTATATTCTTAAGGTTTTAACTTTTTTGCGTTCCGTGAATTTGAAATTTTGGCCCTATTGGACAATTGGTTTTGTATCTAATATTAGAAGTGGGTCAGCACTTTGTAAAGCTGTCAAAGGATGGACCACCATTAAAGTCAACACAAAAGCGTGTTAAATTGTTATGATTATAATGGGGGCTAAATTTGGGGCACGTGTGCTATATTTGGCGAGTTAATGGGAAATAGGATCAATTCCTAAGCTTTTAAGCGTATTGATAATATAATTAACAACTAATTAATTGTCTTAAAGAGGTAATTCAATCGACTGTGAATTACGCCTTATGAAATAGATGTCATAAGTTCGAATATTTTCTCCCCTACCCTTGCATGGATATGTCAAAACAAAAAAAACTAATTAATTTGTTGGATGGTCGCACAAGCATAAAAAGCTAATTTATAGTATAGAATCCACGGTATTCCAAATGTTCTGATAGATTCTTGGGGCTTTTTTTTTTCAGTGGGTTGAAGTCAGTTTAGTCTAAACTTACATCACAATCATATTATATTGGCGAGACATGAATTAGACATCTTTATTTTTATTTATTTATTTAATAAAAATTGGCTAAAAGTTAACTCACGCGAAGTCATCATAATAAATTATGACGTGATTGAGTGGTGGTGTGAATAATAGTATAAATTTATAATTTATTATATAATAAGGTGACTGGCCAAATATCACTGGACAATTATGGCACGTACTAAATTTGGACTTTTCAACTTAAAAAATAAATAAATAAATAAATGGACTTTCTAAGGCACAGTTGAGTAATTTGGTTGACTCAAATAAAAAAATTAAAAAAAAAATAAAAAAATCTATGGGTTGTGACACTTGTGAGGTAAGACAAAGTGACGCAGCAAGTGAGTGAGCAGGTTGCTTTCAGCACCAGTTGTCTCTTATGAAATAACTGGTGTTTTATTTATTTATTTTTATATGTAGATTTTTTTATGGGTATATTTTGGTGATGTTTGGAAAATTGGAAGTAAAAAGAAAGATATTGCACTCTAATGATAGATTGGTAGGGTATATTAATTAAATTGAAATATTGAAAGGGATATTGCAAATTGTGTAGTAGATTGAAGGCATAAATGTATGTTTTTTTTCCTGATTAAATTTTGTTGATCCATAATATGTTAAGAAATAAATAATTGGGTTAATTACATTTTTCTTCCTCAAATTATCACCTATTTACATGTTGGCTACATGAACTACCATATGTCACACTTAGTCTCCTCGAACTACCATTAAAAAATAAAATAAAATAAAATAAATCAAAATCACTAAATCATATTGAATTTGCAATTTTTTAGAGAAAAAATGATGGGGATACTCTTAGATAAAGTGTAAAAAATAAAAAAACCTTAAACTTAAACTTAATAATAATAATTAGATGTGGGTGTCGAATCACCATTAAAAAAAAAAGTGGTTGGGGGTGCCAAACCACTCTCTAAGACTATACTATGGGTTTGAAGTGACACACGACTTGGTCTTGAATATTCAGAGATCCACTCTCATATCATTGGTCCTTTTTTCTCCCTTTTTTTATTATTATTATTTTTTAAAAAATTGCCCTGCTTGTTGAACTTATTTATCTATTCTGAGTTTATACTCTTTTTGTTTTCCAATTTTTTTTGTGTATTTTTTAAGTTAAAGGATATTTAAGCCAATATAATTTTTAAATTTAAGATATTTTAATCATTTCACGTAATTATAACTATTTTGACTAACCTATGGCATTTCATTTAACGAATTGTAGTTTAAAGTGGTTTTCTGTCACATATGATAATCCATCGGGGAAACGTGTAAATGAGCAGTAGTTTAAGGAAATAATTTGTAATTAACCCTATATATATATATTAGTCAAATTGTCAAAATATGTAGAGCTTAAGAGGGTCAACTGTAACTTGAAAAAAAAATATCTTCATCGTACAGTCTTGAGTATCCTCCGATTCAATCTTCCTTTGAATTAAGAAACAACCTAATTCACTTGCAAGACTACTTTCTCTTCTTTTTAGGAGTCCAATATTTATTTATTTATTTATGCTTTTAATTACAACACGCAAGGAAAAACAAAACAAAAAACAACAATAAAAACAAACTACTGAGGCAGTGGAGTCCAATATTTAAATCCAACAACACTTTGCCCCTTCATCAAGGGTTAAAGCCTTAAAAGCTAAAGCGTTTCTTATTGCGCAAACAAACACAGCCTTGCTCTTGCACATGTTTTCATGATTTATCTGTGACACCCTAATAATTGACTTTTATCCGTCACATGTCCCTGCCTTTTGATCCACATCAAAGTTACACATTATTGAAAAGAAGCCATTGTTATTATTATTATTATTTTTTACCCCCATAAAATATGAAATTCATATTGTCTACCCGCCTTAGAACACTTGAAAAAACACATTAAACAAACGACAGCTGATGAAGTAATCATTTTTTTGTTTTATTCCATCGGTAAAGAATGCACAGGTTGTTTATGTGTGACTATGTGGGAGTGCACGCAGAGAGTTGTCTCCCGCAAAAGGATCATTTTGGCATATTATTTTGTGCGTTTAGCCTGTTGTAGATCGGAGATAGATTAGACTTTAGAGGGTCCAATCAAGAACAGAAGACTTTATATTTGGCTCTTGCATTAATGCTTACAGTCCCACCCAAAAGAAAATAAATTTTTTTCAAATCAATTTGGAAATATTATCTGATCTTTTTTTTTTTTTTTTTTTTTGGTTTTGGTTTTGATTTTGGTTTTGGTTTTGACATATCCACGTAAGAATAAAGGAGGAGAAATTTAAACTTGTAACATCCGCTTCATAATGCGTGATTCACAGTCGATTGAACTACCTCTTTGGAACATTATTCGATCTATTTAAAATAGTGTAAAGTGTCTTAAAATTTTAAGATTATTAATAGCAGTTTATTAATTTAGACTAACATTTTAAATGTTTATAAATACTTGACAGTATTTTAAATGAGTTTAGAGATATTTCCTCCAACTAGTTTGGAGGAAATTTTGCCAACTGTTTTAATGACATGGAATCAAACAAGAGACTTAGATTACGATTTCACAATAATAATATGTATTTTTTAAAAATATCGCAAAACATAAGGCTTTTGACATTGCGAGTTAAAAATAACTCAATCTAAGATAGGAAAAAAAATGTGATTTATTTAAGCAAATTATGAGGTATTTATTTGAAAAAACATGAATTTAAGCAAAAATCACGATTTCACATCACAAATATTTGATAAAAAAAAATTAATATATTTTACCAAACGTCTTTGTAATATTAAAAAATACAATTTTTAAAATCATACTTATTAAAATCACAATTTTTTCAAACAGATCCATATGAGCTCCAATTGAACCAAACAGAAAATATAAACAATTATGCAATTTCTTTTGTTTATAGTTTTTTTTTTTTAAAGAAAACTATTTTAAAAAACATTCTGACCTCACAAGAAATCTTGAGCTTTTTGTATTTTAATTAGTCATTTGTTAGTATTTTTTTTTTTTTGTAAATATAAAACAAAAAAAGTGTTGTCAAAAAAAGGCTTATCAAAACAGAAGTTGTTGGGCATTTTACTTAAAAAAGTTAAATATATTAGCATTATGCGTTTTACAATTCTATTTTGTTGTGTGACTTGAATCTAGACCTCATTGCTAAAAGTAAAAGATGCCAAGATGGTATACCCTGCCAGTTCATCCACACCCCCAAAGACAATTAAATTATTACTTTTTTAAGGAAAAAAATTTATAGTAAACAGAATATTATTAACTTCCATTAAATAGAAAGTACTTATTTTATAATTAGAATCTTTTATTTTGTTGTATTTATAAGTGTTCAAAGATTTACATCATTTTAAATTTTAAATGGCATGCCAATATATACACTATTAATAAATCTGTAAAAATTTAATCAAAGAAATATATCCACTCAATTTTACTATTGATCAAGTTGGAAACACCTACACTGCCACATGAAAATATATTATCACATTATTTAAAATTATTACATTAAGTAAAAAAGATGTATTTGGTGTAATTCTTTTACTAAAGTCTCTCTTGTGTCATTCAAATAATAATCTAACTTTTAAAATCACTATTAGACTCGTGATTTATTAATCAAATAGTGATTTTAAAATTCACTTTATTTTTGCTCATGAAACTCAAATGTGTGTCTCACCCACTCAGCAATGGATTTACACTCTTTTTTTTTGTACAAAAATTTAAAAAAAAAATGTTAGGTATTTTTCTAGTATTCTTATGGTGTCCTCTAAATTATAATGTGATTTTTAAAATTACCAATAGATTAAAAGTCAATAGTGATAATATCAAATTTATCCTTAATTTTAAAAATTACATCACATTTGAAAGAACACAAAAAAAAAAAAAAAAAAAAAACACTAGAATAACACTTAACATTTTCTAATAAAAAATGTATAGAAAAATTGAAACCAAACATTTTTGTAAGTAAAATGAAGAGCATCCTTCCTATTCGATCCTCACATAAATTTCATTCCCCTAAGATTATGCCGGAATTAATTGTGGCGGATGAGAATTTAATGATGATTATTACCGTTTCGATCATTACAATGCACTTTAATTAATCACATCTTAAGGCCCATAAACCTCCACTCTGATGCATGAATAAACCATGACCACATGATCAGCCATTCCGAATGCGTCTCTCCCTCTCTCTATCTCTCACGGTGATGATGGCTGATGAGTGAGAGAGAAAAAGTCCAAGTGTCCCCCACGCTATTGATCAAGCATTGAATTCCAGTCTCCGAGCCATCAAAAGGGTTGAAAATTCAGGTCAAACCAGACCTTCCTACTTCCGTGTATTCATTGAACGGCTGCGATTTTCTGATCCCCAAACCTCTGTCCTCGTCCTATAAGTGGCCCCTTCGATCCCCACCCTACAGTGAGAGACCGTAGAGTGGGTCCGTCTCCCACAAAAAGGAGGGGGCAATAGAGTAGTAATTTCCACGGCGTGAAAGACTGGGCGAGCGAGCGAAAGAGCAAAAAGAGAGAACGTTTAATTTTCAACAAAACAGAGAGAGAGAGAGAGAGAGAGAGGGGAGAGAGACAGAGACAGATATACAACACACACACACAAATCTCACATGGGACTACAAGAGCTACCTTCACCGTTACACCCTCCCTCACATTTTTAGACTTCATAGAGACCCAATTGCCCAATTATCTATCTCTCTCTCTCTGTGTCTCTGTCTACATCTCTCTGGTTTCTGTTTGGCCCAAGCTGTGCTCTGGGGGGTCTGGGCTTTGGGAATTTCTCTGGTGATCTGAGTCTCCGGAGAGAGGGACAGAGTGATGGAGGAGACTATGTTGTGGAACTGGGGCGTGATTAGATCTCTGCTGGCAATTCTCCAATGGTGGGGTTTCAACGTTACTGTTATCATCATGAACAAATGGATCTTCCAGGTTCCTTCCTTTCCCTCAGTTGTGCTCCTTTCCCATTTCTCTCAATTGTGTTTTGCTTGTACATGCTCACGCTGTGAATTCTGTTTTCATAAATGGATATTTGGCAATCTTTTGTTCTTTTCATGTTGTTTTTTTTGGATGTGTTTGTGTTTCGATTCGAAAACAGTGAAATTGTTGTTTGTTTCGATGGACAGAACCACTGTGTTTGCTTTCTTAGAATTTTCTATGTGAGCAGTCGCTAAAGATGGTTAAATTATGAAATTATATGAAGTGCGTAATACATGTTGTGGGGTTTTCAAAGACAGCCTACCTGCTGATACGCTGTTTCTTAACACGTTAGAATCTCTTAAGGAGGGTGTGAATCGGAGGGTTCAGCGGCGCTGGTGATTGTTGTTTTCGTCGTCATTTTTATGTTGTTCTTGCTGGTGGCATCTAGCTTCTTTGCACAGAATATTACTTACCTTTTGGTTTGTTGAACAAGACAGCTTATGGCAAGGCTGTCAATTTTGTTTTCGTTTGAGCTTCGTGGCTCTGCGTGTGTGTGTGTGTGAAGTAGGAGAACAGATCTATGAATTTGAAAAGATATGCGATCAGATCTATGGATATCAAATTATGTATTAAGTGACTATATATAAAGTAATTATGTTCACACACCAGTATGTGATTAGTGGGGCAAAGTCATTAGGGAAGAAAGTAACTAGAGAGGTGACCTGCTTAAGAAATCAGTGTTGCACTTCACGTTTTTCCTTCATAATTGAAATTTCTAGCAATTTTCACTACAATTCTAACTTGATTTCCATTGCACATGTCATGCGAAGATGGTTGATGTTATGGGGCCCTCAAAAATTTTGATTACAAAGTTGTAATCTGCCTATGTCTCTAAATTGTTCCCACTAACAGTCGTATTCAACATTGGTAAATTTTAGATATGGAGAGATAAGGCATTGTGTATTTAGGAGCAATAAATTACCATTGTGTTCTCACATCTGATAACTTGATAGGTTCAGAGATAGGGCATTGTGTATTTAGGAGCAATAAATTACCATCGTATTCTCATATCTGATAACTTGATAGGTTCAACTGCTCACTCAGTGCCTCTTTTATTTTAAAGATGAAATGAAATGTAATCGTTGAAAGGGCCTTCTTATCATTTACTTTAGTTTAATCTGCATTTTAGAAACTTTTGAAATCCCAATTCCGAAGTGGTTTTTGTACCTGCTGTTGGTTCATGCCATAATAGAACGTGATTATAATCTTAATCTAAGATACATAGTGGGTGGGGGAGACCTTCTCATAGTCTCTCTAATGTATCTCCTAAAGCTGTTCAGAGCAACTTGCAGTAAATCTGAATAGGTTTTGATGGGGGAGAACCTTGTATGGGTTATAATGACCCAATTTGGGCACAGTAAAATTTGCTGAATGGCAGGCAATGTCTACTTTTCCTTTCTATGTTTGTTAACACTGTGGTTAAGGTTTTCTTTTTTAAATTAGAAAAAGGTTATGTTTCATAAACGTTTGGTAATGAGTTTTTGTTGCTGGGCTATGTTTATTTATACCTAAATTCTAGTTCGACTCAGGGATGGATTTAATAATTTTAATTGTTTGGAGTTTGACTTTGTATTGGCCATAAAGGTCCAATTCCAATTATCTTATCAAGTTACAATAGTTGGACAAAGGTTTGCTTTATCCTTGCTATTTTTGTAAGTTTGCTTGGTAAAACCCCATCGCTGATGTGAATCTGAATATTTTCTTACAGAAACTGGATTTTAAGTTTCCTCTATCAGTATCATGTGTTCATTTCATTTGCTCTGCCATTGGAGCATACATTATGATTAAGGTGCTAAAGCTGAAACCACTGATAACGGTTGATCCTGAAGATCGCTGGAGAAGAATATTTCCTATGTCATTTGTGTTCTGTATCAATATTGTGTTGGGAAATGTGAGCTTACGTTACATCCCTGTTTCGTTTATGCAAACAATAAAGTCATTCACCCCCGCTACTACAGGTCAGGTTTAAGCATGGATAAAATAATTCAATATCTCTGTCCTTGCCTTTTAGAATGAATCTTAAATCGATTTATTACCGCATCTGATATAGATGTATTTGTACAGTTGTTTTGCAGTGGCTTGTTTGGAGAAAATACTTTGACTGGCGAATTTGGGCTTCTTTAGTACCCATTGTTGGAGGAATCCTTCTCACATCGGTTACAGAGCTTAGTTTTAATATGTTTGGCTTCTGTGCTGCCTTATTTGGCTGTCTCGCTACTTCCACAAAAACTATCCTTGCAGAATCTCTGTTGCATGGATACAAGTTTGACAGGTAGTGTCTTTGTACTTGGTGCCTTTTGCTTTTCCTTATTTAATACTTCATAATGCTGTTTCTTTCCTTGCTTTTTTTCTTGATTTTTCTGCTTCTTTTATTTTTATTTTTATTTTTTTTCACTGTCTCATTAGTGTTTTTGTTTATTTATTATTTTGAGTACCATAAACTGTAATATGCATGATATCTGATGTGTCTCATCATGTCGCTGCACTCTGAAGTTGTATATCTTAAGAATGATAGCATCAATGTTGGTGTTTCTGTGTGCATTAAATACAAAGTATTTGGAGTCTTGTCTGTGTATGTGTTCAAATCTAGGTTTGACCTCATGTAGTATACCTCCTATTGCTGGGTTCCTGTTCATGTCAGCCTAAAGTAGTTTCAGGTAAATGTTGGAGAAGCTTGGGCAGCACCGGTAATTAATAGCTTTGACAATAAGCATAGAAAATAATATATAGAGTTTGCTTTGTTGATACCTTCTCAGATGTGAATGAAAATGTGATATTTAATGGATAAAGTAGTAGCATGGTATGTGGTTTTTTTTTTTTGTTCGAAGTTCGAATTGGAATCTTTGGTTTTTCTTTTCAATGCTTTGCAATTTAAAATTGTCCTTCAAAAAACTGCTGATTGAAGAATGAGTTCCCTGTAAAACATACTGGATCCTGGCATGCTTAAAGGTATTTGTATAGGGCTAGGGGTTGCTCTTTGTAATCAGTAGTGTTCTCATACTTGGATTGATGCTGCCCTAGGCTAACTTGTTGGTTCGATGCTTTAGGTTTTGAGGGTTTGTCACTCTACACCAACCTGTGACAATATTTCTAAATTCTATTATCCCTTCTCGATTATTTCTTTCAATTAAGTAGATCATAAAGATCATGATTATTAATTTTATACTCCGATCTCCAATTTGGTCACTTGGGTGGTAAAATAATTGTTCTCAAGTTGACGAGCTTTAGTTTAAGCATCTTAGACTGATTTTTGAAGTACTCTGCTGTTTTTGTGTGTGTATGTCTGTTTGTGTGCACCTGTGATTTAGTTTCTTACTTGTTTTATAAGTGTATGGTTCATGCTAAGTTATGCAATTATTAATTCCTTATTTTTGGTTGGACTCTTCAGCATAAACACAGTGTACTACATGGCGCCTTTTGCGACCATGATCTTGGCAGTACCTGCAATGCTACTTGAAGGTAATGGGGTCTTGGAATGGTTTCACACCCACCAGTCTGTTGGTTCGTCCCTCATCATTATCCTCAGCTCTGGAGTGATGGCTTTCTGTCTCAACTTCTCCATCTTTTATGTGATTCATTCCACAACCGCTGTCACATTTAACGTTGCTGGAAACCTTAAGGTGAGATCAATTTAGTGTACTCAGATAATTTGAACCGTCAAATGTACTTCCTCATAATTATTATGTCGTTGTCCTTGCCAGCCAGTGGTTCTTTATTTCTGGGATATAGAAACATGCTCTTTGTATTTAATGGACAAATGTTTCTATCCTATTGGATTTTTTCCCTTTTTCTTTTTAATGTGAAAGAAACTGTTCATGAATGCCATATCACTTGAATGCAACACGTCCCAAATCTAATTGAATCCTTTAATTTTTTTCAAATGGTTCCAAGTAAGAACCTCTTCATATTCCCACCCTAATGTGCTAAGTCTCCATGCTTGAATGAATTCTGTTGTATACTTCGTTGTTGCATATACTCTATTCATTGATAGACTGGATTGTTGCTGCCACTGAACATATAATGCAACCTATATTTTTAGTTCATTATTCCTTGTTTAAACTTTTCTATTTGTGTTGTCATGTTTGTTATGTACAGGTTGCATTTGCTGTCCTTGTTTCGTGGCTGATATTCCAAAACCCAATCTCAGCTCTGAATGCTGTTGGATGTGCTGTGACACTTGTTGGATGTACGTTCTACGGATATGTGAGGCACATGCTGTCACAACAGTCGCCACCATCGGGAACCCCTCGGACACCCCGGACTCCAAGGGCTCGGATGGAGCTGCTTCCACTTGTAAATGATAAATTAGATGATAAAGTCTGATTCGTAGATTAAGTTGAATGCGGGGATCCTGGCAGAGGGTAATAGGAAAGGAAGGGTAAAAAAGAAAAAGAGAAACTCCACTTCTTTGTTGTTTAAACTTGCATTAGTTCACTACAAATTATATGTTTTTTTTTCCCCTCTTTCAGAACTAGAAATTTCTTCATGTTCTTATATATTGTCATATTTTTTGTCTGAATGTGTTGAGATCTATGACTTTCCATTAATTCATATGCTTTTGGCATTTTACATATACCCGCAAATAGGACCATGCTTTCTATCCGCCCACCTTTTTTATTTGTCTTCTAAACGACTGCATCATCCTTCAACAAATACTTGCAGTTGCACCTACATGACTTTCACCACCCAAGACTGCCCAATTACATTTACATGTATTTGTGCTCGTGGAGTGAGCCCAATTCTAGTAACAATAATTGAATAGAGAATAAAAAGAAGAAACAGGACTAGAATTTGAAGAATTAAGCCTACTGTAAAATTTGTTTTGCCATAGCCCTAAGGCAAACCCACCACCCAGTAGAGTGAGGCGAAAATAGTGGTCATCAATGTTGGGAGAGAGAGAGAGAGAAAGACCTTTTATTTTCACTTGATTAATACAAAGAGAGATCTAGTCAGTACTTAATAGTTACAGTCTTACAGAGAGCAAAGCTAAGAAGCTTATATTAGAAATTATCTTCCCGTATATATTAGTCATAATAGCTAGGAGTCTAGGCTTTAAGCCAAGAGCCAGAAATTCTTCTGCCATCTGCTACTGATCAGGTAGCCACCCATGCCTCTGCTCTGCTTCCGCACTCCAAAGGTCAAGCACTCCGCATTGTTAATGCACTGCTCCACAAACTCCTCTGTGCTGCTGGTCCCGCGTAAGCTGCATAAACCCCCAGCGTCATTAAGTTAAAAGAAAAAGTCAAGATCAATATAAAGTTTGAGATCAAAGGGTAGTGGGAAGAAAAAGATCAGATGGTTAGATTGGACCCACCAGCTGAAAACTGGAGATGGCTTCTTCTGTCCCAGCACTAGCACAGTCACTTCCAGCTTCTTCACTTGACTAAACACCGTGGCCAGTTTTGGCCCTTGAATAACCAGTGCTTCTACTTCCACCTGAACATTACCCCATTCAAGCGTATAAACACAACTATAAATGAAAGAGGCAAATTACAGTCAGTCTCTCTCTCTCCCTCTCTCTGAGATTAAAAAAAAAGGACAGCTAGTTGGAAAAGTTCAGAAGCATCTGAAAAATCTGCATCTTCAAAAGAAAAAGATGAAAGGAAAACTGAAGCTGACAAAAGATCATCCACCTTCTCCATCTAAAGAAGGGAAAAGAGGCTTTAATTTTAATTTTATTTTTATTATTTTGAGGAGATTGCTAAAAAAAAAAAAAAGGTAATAGAAAAAGAAAAGGAAGCCCAAGTACGATCTATCAAACACGAGTATTGATTTTTACCCGATTGGCGTTTATTAACAGTAGCGGTGAATTATTTAATATAAAATAATATTAAAAAATAATAATAAACAGTAAATTTTTTTATATTAAATAATTCACATGTGTATTACTGTTTATCCACACCGGTTGGATGAGAATCACTGATCATCAAACACAATATAGGAATACTGTTTATTCCATTCTAGCATTTCCCATATAGGAATACTGGCGTCTGTATGACTCTATCCTAACAAAAGGACCTACCAAAATCAGAAAGAAAAGGCACAATGCTGAAGATAATTGAAAACCCATTTAAGCTAGCTCTGTATCTTTAGTAGTTTAATCTGTCACTCCCAAGACTCAAAAAGAGAAGGAAACATATAATAATCTCGCTTGATTTCTGGAAGCTGTTTTAGTTGGTTTTCGTGTGAATCTTAGTTGTATAGATTCTCTGCTGTTTTAGGAGGTCTGAGTTGGTTTCCTCTGTATTTTGAGAGTTTTGAGTTTCTTGGTGTAATTGGTGTAAAAAAAAAAAAAATTCATTCATCCAATAATAATAATAATAATAATGATAATAATAATAATCTAACTTGATCTTGACCCTTGAAAGAGAGAAGAAGCACATACCTCAGGTCTGCAAGCCTTGCAAAGAGACCCAAGAGAGTTGGCAAGGTAAGGAGAACAGGAAGAAGAGGACTCGGATGCGCTTTCAGAGCCCTTACCGGAAGCAGGGATGATGTGAAGGAGAGTGAGGAAATCACTCTTGTTGGCTACATGTGTGAGCGCCCACATCATTGCTTGCTTGGAGTGCGAGGAGTCATCCACCACAACCATCACTCTCTTCCTCATCACCAACCCACCATTCTCACTTCCATACATGTTAAGCCCTTCCATCTGCTTCCAACTTCCCTCACAACAACTCTTACCTCTCCCGCCTGCACTCTGCTTGCTATTCCCTCCCCACCTGTTTGATGTTGATTTCCAAGCCTCCCTCCCACTCAGTTGCCTTAAAAATGAACCTGATCCTGGCATTTTCTCAACTAGTATCAATAGTATAAGTCTACTAGTACAACTCTAGAGTCTAGAGAGAGAGAGAGAGAGAGAGAGAGTCTCAGAGAGATGCAATGCAATGGGGGCTCACAGTAATGTGGGTATGATTATTATAATGAGAAATCTGGGATGAGTGGAAGGGAGACAGACAAAAAAGAGCAATGGGTGTTGGGTTAAAGGAGTTGAGAGTGGGGGAACTGATCATGATGCGAAGCCATGATTTTTTTTTTCTTTTCTTTATGCAGGTTAAAGTGTCACGGGAATCCCTGCTCTGTTATGGCTTTACTCTTCATAGATATCAGATATAGCAAACAATCACTACGCTCTGTTATGATGATGAAACAGGGGATCCTTTGTACTACCCTCTTACATCTCTTTCAGATTCCTTTACATATATATTTTTTATTAATATTTTCTCATGATCTGTTTTGAATCATGGGTTTTACTTTTAAAATTAAATTAAATTAACTAACAAATCATCCATACCAATTATTTGTTATTAACAAGTTAAAATTATCATCTCTGGGTAAACTTATCCAAACACCCTTCAGATCGCATCGCTCTGTAAAGTCATGTCATTGGGTCTCCATCAAGATTCCAATTGTGGGGGTGCCATGACCTTTCGATGCACAATTTGTAGGCCCCAATTATAGTTCCAGAAAATGACGAGCAAATGATCATCAAAACCATATATAGATTTCTCAGATTACATCGGTTGATCACCCATAATAAACAGACACGAACGAGTATGCAAATTGATGGCCGCACAAGAGTTTGAAGGAGATTTACTTCTACTTCATCACATGTGATTTAAGTTAATTAAACTGCCAAGAGGAACAAATATTCTCTATGATTTTTGTCCGGCCCAAATGAGATTATGATATATAAATCAATGGATAATGGTAGCAGCCCTCTAAATCAAATATTAGTAACGGGGACCCGGGTGGGTGTCTGTTTTTTCTTTTTATTTTTTCTGGGAAAGTAATCAAAGTAATTGATGGACCTCTGAGTTGTCAGACGGCAGTAAATAATGGAACAGTACAGAAGAAAGACATTTTGGGTTAAAAATAAATAAAATAATAAGATTTATTTAATTTTAATTAAATAAAATAATTGCATTTATTAAAGGGAAATGTCAGAGTGCATGGGGCCTCGTGAATTGGGCTTTCTTTTCTTTTCTTGTTGTCGATGGAGTCAGATGTGATGAACTGAGAAGGCAGAAGGTCGTACTTCCAAATTATTGCTCCCGTTTAACTCGCTGGCGCTCTTCTTCTTCTTCTTCTTTCTGTGGTCCATCCATTTCAATTGAATTGAATTGAAATTTCATCAATTTCTTTTTGGCGGGTAGTAATCATTTTCTTTTTTCTGGCTCGCAAAATAAAAGGTTAAAAAAAAAAAAAAAAGTAAAATCACCTGATTTACAATTAATTTTATGTGATATTAAAATAAATTCGTATACCAAAAAAATAATTTAATTTTTATAGTTAAATTTTGCTAAGTGACTTAATATATTCAAATAGAGTGAAATGTTAGAATCAATATAATTGTAATATTTATCTTATTTAAGTTAGTGTTATACTAATAGAATTTGTTAAATAAGTTGACAAAATTTGATTATATACTCTTTTTTTTTGATATACTTAATGAACCTTTAAGTTTATTTTGATACCATAATGAACTAAATATAAATCATAAGAACTAATTTTACATTTTTTTTTTAAAAAATATTGCATGTTTTTGTTTGTTATTATTAGAGAATTTATATCGAGATATATTTTATGCTCAAAATTATTAAATCCTAAGTGTTTTTTTGACAAATAACATGGGTACATCGACGCCTATCATAAAATCCTTCCGTCAATTTTGTTAATCATACCTTTTTTCAAAACGCACTGCTTTTTACTAATAAAATATTATTTTTTAAAATTTAATTTTAAAATAAAATATTAAAATTAAAAAAAAAAAAAAAGAAGAAGAAGATAACAGGGGCAGCCACCCCATGGCCTAAGCCTCCCGTTTTTTTTTTTAATTTGATATCGAAGGCGTAGTCCTCTGTCATGGGCATGGGCGATACCATCGTGGTTTTCAGGAAATATACGTAGCGTTTCATTCCATTCACCTTCTTTGTCTTCTCTCTTTCTCTCTCACAAACTCATAGCCCATCCCTCTCTGCTACAAGTGCAACTATTTCTACTTGTTTTTGCCTTATTTTATTGCAGACCCACAAATTCAACCAATCACAGAGCGAGAAGATAACAATATACAAAGAGGAATAAAGAGAGGGAAATTTCCAACATGAAAGGTGAATATGTAGAGCCAAAGAGTGAGGCTTCCAGCATGTTCTCCAAGCTTCACCACCAACACCAGCATCCTCAACAACATCAGCACCACCAACACCAACACCAACACCAACAACTCCACCACCCATTTTCTCATCCTTCCACTAAGTCTCCTCCGCCCACGCCACGTGAATGCCAAAGAACAAACCTCCAAGATGAGGACAGCGGCAAGCAAATGGACCCACTAACACCATCCCTCCGACGAGCCAGCCCAAGCCTGCACTTCCTCCGGCGAGATGGAGCCACCATCGAGGTGGTTAGGCGGCCAAGGGCCGCCCACCGGATCAAAGAACAAGCCCAAGCCTCCGTCTTCATCACCCACGACCCGGAGCCCACCATGAGCCCCCTACGCTCGAGGTTCCCGCTGGAAACGACATCGCCGAGGCTATTTCTCGCTTCGCTGCCAAGAACATGGGCATCTGTCCTCACCGGCTCCAACTGCCGCCAACGCCACCTCCACCGCCTCCCCACTCCGGCGCCACACACCTTCCACTACCGCTCGACATCCTCTCCATCTCCGCCACCTTTCTCACCGGCACCACGCCCTTCCCCGCCCCCCAACGGCTTCTCAATCTCCTCGCAGCCCCACGGCCAAAGTTGTCGACGGCCTTGTCGCCGGATCCTCATCGCCAGGACTGCCTTCATAATCACCGGCCCTGGGCCACCTCATCTTCTTCTTTCTTTTTTTAATTATTTTTTAATAATAGATTTAATTTTTAAAATTAAATTAAAAAAATTAATATTTTAATATATAAAAAACGGTGCGTTTTGAAAAGGGTAACAGAAGTTAGCAAAATAGACGGCATAGATTTTAGGGTACAACTCGACTAACCCATGCCTATTTTTGTCAAAAAAAAAAAACTTAAGGATTTAATAATTTTGGGCATCTGACCCACGCCTATCTGATATAAATTTCCTTATTATTATTATCATGTTGTAACAAATTGCTTCGTAAAAAACAAACAAACAAAAAGCCCTTATTAGGAGGGAAGAGAAGGAGGTAAATCTTTGATAATTTGATTTTTTTTTTTTTTTAAAAAAAAGGAATAATGTGGGTGTATTTTTGTTGTTGTAATTTGAGTTAATTTCAATTATGGCATTTCTCGTCACAAAATTAAAGAATAAAAATAATAATTTAATTCTATCTTATTTCATTTTTAGTAATAAACTATTACTTTCTGGATGAAATAATCATTTCGTCCAAATAGAGTGTGATTATTTATGCATTGGGTTGATTTTTTTTTTAATAATATTATTATTGTATTGGGTTGATTAAAGTGCAACTAGTAAAGACCAGTAGGCAGTAGGCAGTAGTGTATAGTCGAAGGAGAGCAGATTCACAGGATCGCGTCACCTGCATGCCTTTCTTAACAACTCAGTCTCAGTGTACTTTGGAAATTGGGCTTTTTTGCTTAACCCAACAAATTACAATTAAACGCCCAATCCCCCCACCTAATTAAAAAAAAAAAACACTTGAGAGAGAGAGAGAGAGAGAATACAGACGAATCAGCAACAGTTTCCTTTCATCTCGTGAAAATTAATGAGACATGTATGCATAATCCACTGTGGGCGCTGGGGTATGTTTCCCATGGACTCGCATCGCTTTTTGTATTTCAAAAACCCTAAGAAATATGTCTTTATTCGATTTTTTTAAACCAAATCGGCAAATCCATAATATGCGATGCACCCTCTTGCACACGGCTTTGCAAGCAGCCATAGACATAGTATAAGGATCAAGATGAAGAGACACGTCTCTCTCTCCTCAAAAACTCTCATCCAAATCTCAGCCGCACCTCCCTCCCCCACCCAAACTATAATTTCCCAACATCATTTTGATTTTGCCGTTGTCTTTTTACTTGTAGTTTAAATCTTAGATTTACTGCAACCTCTCTATTTACTTTAGAGTAATTCTAAAAGTTATTTATGTATCCTTCTAAACATGAGACGAGTTTTAAAATTTATATTTAATCAAAATTTAATAATAATAAATCATAAGCTAACTTTTACCTCAACAACTTTACATGTTATAGTGCACATATGCCACGCACCATGGCAGTGTGTGGACAGTTAGTTGTCAGTAAACAAGAACAAACCCAACCATCAATAGCTGAAAAAAGAAAATACTGTCAAAAATGGAAAAAAGGAGGCTGGTACAAATACCACTTGATTTTAAAGGCTATTGTATTCCATGCACCTCGATAGTATTCCATGCTATTGTACCACTTGATTTTATAATGCTTTAGGGCTCTAATTGAAAGTTCAAAATGATAAAAGGCTACTCTCAATTTTAACCCCTAAATTGAAAGTTTCTTTTATCACCATATTTACATGTTTGAGTGCTATTGGACAATGAATAAAAATAAATAAAAATGTGGCATTGGACAACGAGTTGAGAAAATTTCTTTATTTGAATGACTATGCATTAGAAGATAAAAGAACCACTATAAAGCTTTACAATGAGGGAAATGGAATGAATCATATCCCAAGCTGGCTCAACTTAGCTACTCCAGAAAGCCCCTTCCATCAGGGACTGTTGGGCTGTGGCCATTGACACAAACCAACATAAAATAATGCTGAATATTCCCTTTACAGCGAACCCGCCCTTCATCTAATTATGTCACATTCTTCTACAGCGCTCCTCTATCTGGCCTATGACCATATCTTGGTATAAATGAAAAGGTTATAGCATCTATTCTGTTAGTTCTCCTAGTCGGAATTTCTATCTCACTGGGATGAATTCTTCCCAAAAAAGTTATATTGATCCAGAAACAATATGTCTTCAGGCGACAACCCTAATGAACCAGTACTCAAGTAGTGTCGAGCAGCACGTCCCCTGCATTGAAATATCATATGACTAATTGAGCAACTTGCAAGGGATGTGCCACCAATTATTAAAAAAACAGCAAGAAAGCCTATTAAACGTTCTGAGCACATACCTCCGTCTTCTTGTCTTGCCAATGCCTCCAGACAAACGGGAAGCTTCTGATCTTGAAATGTGGCGCAATGAAGAGAGATACTCACATAATCCAACATCTCTTGCCGTCAAGTATGATCTTGCAGGAATTATGGACCGGATTATATCAGAAGGACTTGAATTGATTTCACTGCATTGCAGACACCAAATAAAATGTTTCTATTAACAAAAAAGCATGCCAAAACCTGTTTGAATTAGTTAGAAGACAGACTGCTACAAGTGTCAATTTTAAGACGCCTTGTTTGAATGAGTCAATTAACTGACCAATTGAGAACATACATGGAAAATTTTGCTTGAGAACATAAAACTTGCACTAGGTCATGTTCATATCTTACATACACACAGCTTAAAACTTTTTTGGGGGATAGTCCATTGCATGCCACGAGTATTTATTTTTCAATAAGTAATGTATATTCATTCAAAGTATAGAAGGGTACAACCCTAGTACACATGAAGTATATAAGAGAGCCACTAAATTATATAAAAAGAACACAAGTCCAAAAACTCAAAAAAAATTAGAGATGCACACTATTCCAGGCCACTTTCCATGTATACATGGATTGTAGCATCTTCTTTATCTCTAACAACATACTCTCACGATCTTCAAACTCCTTGCGTTCTGCTCTCGTCAAAGACATCACATTAAACACAAGGAAGCCAACCTCCAGATTTGCAAAGCATGACGGTTTCCCAATTGTAAACATAAATACAAATTGTCCCCTCCAACTTCCCAACAAATTTTACCTAATTGTTTCAATTATTCTCTTTTTAAAATAAATGATAAAAAAAAAAAAGAAGATTAGATATTTACCACCTTACACAAAACTAGAATGCAAATCAGGTTATAAAAGAAAAAAGGGAAAGAATGATGAATATCGAGAAGGGTATTGGTGCCCTGCTAGAACAGAAGCTTCACAGCAGAAAATGATGGGATAAGGATTCTCATCCAAAAAAGGAAAAAAAATGTTTTTGGTTTAACATCTATCCAGGATTAGGGTGTAGGGCCACGATAAGATCTTTGACAACTTGTAAAAGCTGCAGGAGACACTACTACAAATATGAAGTTGTATAATGGTATACATACATGCTATTCTAATGGTGTATGAAGATGATTATAACAAGTGAGTTGAGGTTAATACCTTTTTGATAAATCACTTTTGGGTGGACTCATCTCTAAACTCCTCGCTGCATGCAAAGTCCTAGTTGTTCTCATATCATGTCCAATTAATTTACCCAATGCCATCATATTAGTTGTGGAAGCCAACATCTCTGAGGGTAAATCGACACTGCTCTCACAAGCAATCTTTGATCCTAGAGCAGCTATGTCTTTTGCATAAAAGCAAAAACCATGCTGTGCAATTGTTGATGTCATCTGTATTTGCTCATCGCACCAGCTGAATGCATCTGATCCCTCAGAAGAGACCTCAGGTTCCAAAGAATCCTACAAATTACCAAATTACCATAATGAACTACACACACATAATGAGAGGATAGGTTCACACTTTTAATCTACAAAGTAATTACACACTTACTACTAATGGGCAGTTAGAAAGCAACACGTCAGCTTCTGAGATCAGACCACTCATACCATAAGCAAGTTTGATACTTTTAATTGCATCGTGTTGTTCTGAGCCAACATAATGCCTTAGATCTGTCCGGCAACCACGAAGCTTTATCCATGACTCTTGTACTAAATCTGTCACCACCAACGAGGTAGGCTTCTCTACAAATTTGTAAGCCTTATCAAAATCCACACGACTGCACTCGTCCATCACTTGATAATTTCTTGTACCCTCCACATTTTCATATTGAGAATCTTCCACCTCTCTATGAGAAATGTCTGGATCCATATCACAAGTATTTCCCCATCTGAGTATAGGTATATCAAGATTGTCTGCTTCAACTGGTAACGGGGTCTGAATTGAATCATTGCTCACTGAAACTTCCAAGGTATCACCACCAACACGACCACAGGACACCGTTCTAGATAACATATCTGTTACATCACCTATCACTGTTTCAGGAACAAATGTTGATTCTGGCACGCATGACACATCGAATGACTGGCATGTTTCATCAATTTGTATACCATGACCATCTGGTCTTCCTGAACATTGATAACCTCTTTCTTCCAAATTCTCCACTCCAGAAAGTAGCTTGTCGGTTAATGGGCTTAAGCAGTTTTCAGTTAGTGGAAAACAAGAGGGGAAGTTATTATTGACTCCTTGGGATGCTTCATTGTTAG
The DNA here is from genome assembly GCA_013348765.1 of Carpinus viminea. Taxonomy (NCBI): domain Eukaryota; kingdom Viridiplantae; phylum Streptophyta; class Magnoliopsida; order Fagales; family Betulaceae; genus Carpinus; species Carpinus viminea. The sequence continues at coordinate 3,962,262 of CP054673.1, forward strand.
TATTTTTATCCAAAACTACAGGATATCCGTTACTTAAATTCTCGTCCTCAGAATCAGAAGACAGTACTACATGTTTCCTTCGAACGGTTTGCCGAGATAAAGGTATGGGAGTGCCTGCAGAATTGGATAATTCATCAAATTGATCAGTGAATTCATTGCAGTCTTGAACAGAGCCATTCCTCTTCAACATTGCTAACTTCTTGGTCTCTATCTTGAATGTTTCATTATCAGGTGTATCCAAACCTTCTTGCATTAAATTTTCGTCAAGTTCCTCCTCAACTACTTCCATTAAACTAGAATTTTCATCCATCATGGATAATGACTTGGAGATCTCCTTCTCAATTAGCTCTGATAACTGAGAAGGGAATTCCCAGGGGATAATCTTTGGTAGTATCTGATGGCCAGTCTCAACATCAAATAGCAATGAACCATACGTTTTCCGCACCTCCCTCTCTGGACAGTCAAAAGGATCATGTAAAAAGTTTGTCTCTCAAGCCGGAACAAAAGGTAATCAATAGGAAAGAAGATATAGTGCATTCAAATCAAAATGCTCTAGTAGAGGCTCCAATTCATGTTCTAAGCAGGAATATCAACATGTAAGAAAAACAGAATTCATTCCTGTTGCTGATTTAAGGCATTAACCTTTTTTCCAAATGAAATTAAAACAAAATAGATTTAGAATTTTCATAAAAATTAATGATAACATTAAAAAATTAATGTCATTACCGCAATTCAAAAAAAAAAAAAAAACTCCTATTGACACTAATGACAACATAATCCATATCCACTAAATGCCATGTACAAGAAGAGGAAAAGGGGTCATTTCGCTTGAGTGTCCAGAAACTCCCTAAATTGTGAACAAATGCCTATCACACTTGGCTTCAGCAAACCCAAATGCCTAATTTCTTAACTAATAGAGCAATTTCTGTTAGCTTTAGCAACATTTGTAAAAAGAACTTGCCACGTGATTTCTTCATCGTTATTCACTGTACATTATAAGATAGCCACCAAGTGTAAGCTGTGTGCAGTGACAAAAACTAATTCATAAATGCAGCTATTGATGAAATGTGAAACCCCAAATCTAGGTGACGTGCCATACTCTCGAAGGCAGATTGACCAAAGTTCACCCAATATTAGTTCCAAAACTGGGCATTTATCCCATGAGAATTTAACGGAGTTTAGAGACATGACTTATGGGAACCAATAAGCGGAATTCAGAATATATAGCTTTTGTAGCAACAATGCAACAATGACAGTTGTTGTAAGTAATCTAATAAAATAGTAACGAGAACACAGTATACACAACGTTAACATGCATATAAATGCCATGCAAGCTACATTGCGTAACTGACCTCTTCTAAATCCTTTACCCTGGCACCAGAACTGAAGATGCATAATGATTTTTCGAATATCTCCATGACAAGACCCAATTAATCGCTCTAGTAAATGAGGATGGACGTTGGCTCCTTCTGCTGCACAAACCTGCATTGCAAAACAAAATGAAACTCTTAAGGACCACAGAAATCCACAATGGGAAAGCTGACAGGAAAAGAAGATGCTAGAAGCACATACCATATATGCATGGCAAAGAAGCTCTTTCGATGATGGCAATTTGAAACACACCTGTAGCCTGTCCAAATTGTCAGGCAGGACAGGATTGATACCTACATTACCAGAATATGAGTAAAACAAAGAAGTTTAAGTAAAAACCCAACAAATTTTCAAGTGAAATGAGACTATCTCAATCGGCAAGTCCTCTTACTATTGCTGGTCAGTATCATGGGTCCCTTTGCTGTTTCAGCAACTTGTTGTATTGCAGCAACAAAACCACGATCCTCAAGAAACGTGATATCCACATCGTCAAAGAGAATCAAAGGCTTAACTTCACCTTGATGACTGGCAATTCCATTCTCCTTGTAGACAAAATTTGCTGGGGCTCCAATCTTATCATGGGAAGCTTCCTCATCTGATAAGGATATCACTTCAACCAGCTCGTTTTCAAACCCTTGTGATGCTTTGCCATTGGGAACAGCCAAGGGAGACTTTACCGCATCATTGTTACATGATTCCACAGGATGTCCCAATGGCCTGGAAAAAAATAACCATATAATATAGGATAAATTATCAAAGAATAACTTGAGGAATAAAGTTTAATTTCTGTTGAATTTCCTATTATTCATAAAAACAGTGTCGACAGCCATCACAGCCGAACCAAGGGCATGACTTTACTGATCCATACTAGCCAGCAAAATCTTGGTTAAAACATGGTTTTTTAAAGAGGATATGCTCATAAGCTAAAATATAGCTTAGAATTTACCAGAAGCAAAGCTAGCCAGTATACAAGAATGACATAGTAAAATCAAAAAATGAAGCGTTCTCGATGCCCATTGGGTACATGCTATAGTATCATAGCACTTGAAAATGGTAATTTCAGTCTCTCTATTAATTCAGTCAGGCATCTCATGACAAGAAAATTTTTATGCACAAAAAATTCCCCTTTTGCATTTCTGCTCTTGACAGAGCAAATCCACCATGCTCTACATGGTCACGTCGATAAATCTAGAAGCACATCCCCATATTTAGTCATTTCAAGAGAGAGAAAGATGATCTATTCCTACAAACCTTTTGAGCCAACGTGATTCTAGAGCCTCTCCAAACCTCTGCTTCACAAGAGCTCCATTCCGACAATCTGATGCACTTACCTAGTAAAACAACAGATGAGACATATTAAACTTTCACTCGAAGGGCTATTTTTGTAACTTTTAATGATCAAAATTTAAAACAAAAAGCATTTGAATTTACTTTTTCAGTAAGTGAAAATGGTGAAAGAATGAATTTGTAACAGCAGTATGGGATATACCCCTAACTATATCAAACAAACTTTCTCATAGAACTTCTGTACTGATACTTCTGATGATACACAGAACAAGTCCCAATGACCAAGTAAAGTTTGTGTGGCTTGCCTTCTTATACATAAAACAATCAGGGAGCTGGGCAATTTTTTATATGAAAAACTAGTCTGAATTTACCACAAATTGGCTTTAATGGTGAGCATCTTTGTCCACAATCTCTGCCACCTACAAACACCATTTTCAACCTGCACACACCTAAGCATTGCATGGTCTACTAGAAGGTACATCGTATGGTGAAAATTGCAAGAACAAACATTAATCTATGAGCTTCTTTTTATTTATTTCTTTACTAGTAAATTATTGTTGAAAATGTGGGAGCTTGAGGACATGGGAAGGTCAAAAAGATAAAAGTTGTGACCTAAGATTTAATATTCCAAAAAATATTTAAGAAATGGAAAAAGACAAGAATTATCCCAAAGCTGAGCTTTTTGGTTCACTCCGCATATTAATGGTAAGGGCATGTGAACTTATGTTACATCAATGGAACTCTTAATTCTTAACCATGGACCCCAGCATCTTGACCTTCCTATTTGTGGTTATATGCATACTAGGATATTTAAAACCAATAAGTGGAACCATCAAAACTAGAACGGTCAAAACATTTCAACAACAAAAACATATAATTACAGTAATACCTCCAAAACCTCGAATCCTTGCTCTTGTGCACAAGCATAGATAGCAGCAGATTTCCCACTCTGCAACACAAGGAACGCACCTTTTAACCACCAACATAATTCCAAAGCATTTGCAGAAAATATATATATTGAGTTTGACAACATTTATGTAATACTATACCTTGTAATAGCAAATCCTTCTAAGTATAAAAAAGGAGCTCTATTTGTAAAATATGAAATTTGGCAAACATTATAGAATTAAAACTCAAATTTTAGTAACAGATTTCATTAAAATTGAAGGAACTAGAAGATATTACAATGGACCTAAAGCAAGCAAAAATTTATTAGAAAAGGCCACCATAAAGCTAACTCTAATACCAATGCATATTGACACAGGCATTACACAAACCTCCTGACCATGGGGAGGGCAGTGCAAACTAACTTAAAATACTAGTTCTGATATCCTACTCAACTACATGCACCTCTAAGGACAATCAGTTAGTAATTCCAGAATAGCATACCTTCTGATGATTCCTAAAAGAAGAAAACAGGACAGCACATGCGTTGGCTTCCATCAAAGACAAAATCCTCTAATCAGTGGATGTGAAAATTATTAAACATCATTCCTGAAAAGTACTCATAATATTCCCTAGCTAAACTTCTTTTATAAAAAGGGGCTAATGAGATCCCCAATAACAGTAAAGAGATTAAGATGCAGGCAAAATGAACATCATGATTATCAAGTATGCCCAACTCGATAAAATCACCATGTGGACTATTGTCCAAAAATAAATGCTTATAAAAAGGACTCACTACAATTAATCTGATCCCTCATTCTTTCAGCATTCTTATAATACATTTTTTCCACACAGCTGCACTGGGTTCTACTTTTATAGCATCTAGCCTACTCCACTTAAGAATACTGGGAGGCGGAAGCAACTATGTTGTCTGTCTCCTCAAAATCTTTTCAGAAACTTGGACTAAAAATTAATATTTCATGAAAGCTTTAAGAAACTACATATTATATTCTCTATCATCTTAAAAGTTCCCAGAATGGTTCACACTATTTGTAATGTCATCTGATTGTTAGTACAGCTATATTGTATACATGTGGGGCCCGTGTGCATGAGATTTTACAAAAATCTTATGCTGGCTGGCAACCTACCACAGACTCCTAATTTTATTTGGGATTGCTATAAGCAATCCCAGCTAAGACGAAGGCTTAGTTGAGTTGAGTTGAGATATTTCATCTTCAAGCTCCCTAAATAATAGTATTTTTTTGAATTGAAAAGAAACTACAATCAGGAAAAAAAAAATATTACCACCAAATGAACCTCAAACAAGGAAACTATGTTACCATCATCTTCAAGATCCCTAAATAATAGTATTTTTGTCGAATTGAAAAGAAACTACAGTAAGAAGAAAAAAAATTATTACCACCAAATGACCTCAAACAAGAAATCTATGTTACTAGCTTTCAATTGGATATTACCAATAGAGCTCTCTTACAGATGGTAAAAACTGCCATGAGTTTACACAAGTGTTGAGATATGATAAAGGAAACAAGGTTCTTCAAATATGCAATGATGATGGTCTCAAACTTCAATGACGATGCAACTTCAGGTACAGAAACCCAAAGAACATGCCAAACTTCAAGCAAAGCAACAATAAAGTGAGGTTAAGATGAAAATAGTTGTATATACCCCAATTGGTCCTGTAACCAAGAGAACATTCTTTAGTCTATCATCTTCATCTATTTCTTCTGAATCAGAGTCATTATGAGAACAGTAATAGTCATCATCCTGCATGTTACATTGAGCACCACCAGCCTGATCTTTTCTGGTATGGAAACTTCTTGCATGCCAAAGACGTAGCCAATCACTCAAAAACTTCACAGCTTCATCATTACCACATACCTGCAAGACACCAAAAAAATATTATGAAAAAAATGTATCTCATCTCTGATGAGAAACTGGAGAAAAGGAAAAGATGTCAATCTATTTAGGACCATCAAAAATTGAATCACACAACTTCGATACAAAGAAGAAACTGGTTCAAGATATCTGACCTCTGTGGCCTTCTTTGGCTTGTACTTATAAGTCCATAAGGAACCCTCAAGCTGATTACCAGGACCAGCATAATATGACATCATCCTGCAATTGCAGCAAAAATGACAACAATCTCAACATCCAGCAACCCCAGCTGAGAATCATGCATAAATGATTGAAAGCCTAATAAGTGTCTCTAACAGTATAGGTATAACTGGGGGACAGGGGGTACGGTGGCAGAAAGACCCTTGTATAATCTAATATATAAAAATGAATACCAATTATTGTTAAAAAAAAATAATAATTATAATGAAGTCACTGTTTTCTGTTTACACAACCCAGATTGTGTGGGAAAAATTGTCAAAAAATTGGATCAAGAACTTAGTACGACTAATTTATATCATGCATCAACAAATGCATCTCTAAATTTGATATTACAACAACAACGTTCACCAACTAGAAAGTACAGGTGTGGATGAAGAAAACAAGGCAATCACATGATGAGGTAATTTTCTAGAATCACGTGACTTCATATGAATGTGATTTTCTAACTTAGCAGCAGCACTACTAGAGAGTACAAAATAGCAGATATTTGCCACCATATCACCATATACAAGTCTAACAACAGTTATACATATTACATGGAGAATTTGAATATGAAAATTTTGACCTTTCCTGAAGAAATCTACTTTGCTCCTCAGTGTCCGACCTCCTTAGACAGCTGGTATGCCCAGAAAATAAACCAATTTTATCCACCTCATGGTCCTGACAGCAATTCATATGGATGACTATTAAATCACTAAATGACACGGAGAGACTCCAAACAAACAATTCAGACAATGGTGACATCTAATTCCCTAGGGATAAAGAGCAATCAAAAGAAAGAATTGGTGTATTAATGTGAATGACGCAGTACATACCAGTTCAGGCGAATGTTCTTGTTTACTAAGATGCTGATCCAAAGTCACTTCGTTCTGTAAGATTGATGCATCACAGGGATGTAAAATGATAGGAAGGTTGTCAATATGCAACGACCAAGCAGAGCCTTCATAAACTGACAGTGATGTGTTCTCTAAACCATGAATGGCATTGATACTGGTGTCATCACAAAATGTCCAGTTTCTCCAGTCAAGAAATGTCGCATCGTCCTGCATACCAGAAATTTTAATTTTCACCATAGGAGAGAGATAAACAAAGACATAAAATTTGGTAGGTAAAGCAATTGTTAAATTTATCCATACTTGAATCGTTTCGAATACATGAATTGGGCCACAAGTAATTCGTTTATCCTTTCTGTCAACTGAGCACCAACTACCATCTCCTTCGGTCAGCTCTTGATTTTTCTTACCCACTTTCCATGATGAGAAAAAGGGATGTATTTGCTTCCCTGCAAACATCCGCGAATTTTCCTGATCAAACACAAAAAGAAGACGCTTAGAGCTACACTATTACAGTTCACAGACATGAAGCAAATAAGCCCAAGTACAATCACTTTTAAGATTCAAGCCAAAGTTTTCAAGCAACTGAAAAATCCAAAAGCAACACTAGAAACACCAAAGTGCAAGTACCTTAAATAATTTGCAGTTCTTTTTTCTTTTTTTTCTTTCTATTTTTGGATAACTAATTCATATTACTCATAGCATGAGTAAGCAATAACCACTCAGTGACAAGGATATGTGTAACACCTCTATCCCATATTGAGAAAATGAGTAACTCACATTGAGTGGGTGGTTATAAAGACACTTATAGATGCTAAGTCCAATATTGCTTACTTACTAAGTGAAACAACGCTTTATAAGTGATTTTAAGAAAACTCCAAATTGACTAATCATATTGGAGTGATAACGCAAGTGTAACTAGTATTTTCTAGGATTGTTACAAATGGTATCAGAGCCACCTAGTAACACTATGTGGTAATGGAGTACTATGTGATGTACTCCTGTTGAGGACATTAGAGGTTAAGGGGGGAAAGATTGTGACACCCTACCCCACATTGGGAAGATGAGTAACCCATGTGGAGTGAGTGGTTGATAAAGAAACTCATGGATGCTAAGTACTACATTGCTTACATGCTAGGTGAAACTGAGCTTTATAAATGATCATAGGGAGGCTCTAAATTGATTAGTCTGGCCGTTAGATACCAAATTCCAACAATACAAGCTGAATCCGCCGATCAAATGAAAATTTGAGAACACTATTAATATAAAACACAGCATACACATGGTGACTGACCTCAGCCGACTTCTTTGCCTCTAACCATAAATCAGGGATTGGCGGCGACGCAGCTTCACACTTTATTGAATTAGCTGATGTTTTCTTGGGTGTAGTATTCACCGGTCGCTTCTCCTTCGACTGCTAAGAAAACAAATGTAATGATTTTAATCTTACTATTAAGTACTCGAATTTCTTCTCTCTCTTTTTTTTTTCCTTTTAATTTCCAAAGTTTTCTCAGTAACCAAGCAGAGAATTACACACCAACAACTAACTAACTCCAACACGTAATCTACGATAATGATCAAAATTAAGCCAATTAAGCATCATAATTCACCTTCTTAGAAGCTCTAGGTTGAGGCATTGTCTTTCCTTTGGGCTTCCTCTTATTGCTCTGACTCCCACACAACTCCTCCTCACCGTCCTCGTCTTCGCCACTGCTCTTCTCACCCTTCGGATCGCCGTTCTCTTCGCGCTCCTGGGGTTTCTGCGGGAACAGCGTGGATTGAACCAATTTCCGGCGAACACAGCGCCGCGCCGGCCGCCGGAGGCATTCGGGGCTGATCTCCGTCGCCGGCGGAGGCTCGTCTTTCTCGTCGGCTTTGTCCATCGAATTAGGGTTTTAGGAATTCGCAAATCTAGGACTATGGGGGATGATTGGAGACTTTGGGAGATAGTGATTGAAAGAACGGGAAAGAGATTTAGAAAAATTCGGAGGGAAAGGGCAGTTCGTTCCCGCCTTGGAATAGGGAGGTCTTTAGTGAGCTGAAGTCACTGACGCTTTTACAGGTTACTTAGAGAAAAAAGTTTTAAGTCCGATTTATAGTTGCAGGAATTTAATAGACGAACAGTGCTAGCTTTTACCGGTGGAACCGGTGGCCAGTAACTTTGTTCGATTAGCCCCAGCTGTTCTGTTTACGAGGATACGGATCCCGCCCTCGCAGCCCATAGAGAAGGGAAACGGGTAATATAGGATTGTGAGAGGATTCTGCTTTCAAGTAGACCCGATAAAGATTTGTTTTGTAAGCCTACATTTTTCTTGTTTATAAGAAGGAAATGTCATTTGATTGATAAAATAATTTGTCAATCATCAAGACCTTTAGTCGGTTCTTGCAATTTTTTTTTCCCCAATTTTTGAATTTTTTCTTTACAATTAGAATTGTTAGGAATATTACAACTTTTAAAATAAATTTCTTAAATTTATGTGACACTAACCACATTAGTCATTAAATAATTAAATTTAATTATTATCGACGTGACAATATCATATGAATTATCACATTAGTTTATAAAGAAAGTATAGTAAAAACACAAAAACAAATTTCATATTTATTTATGAAATACCAAAACACTTTTTTCAAAGAAAAAAGAAAAAAGATTGGAGAAACAAAGCCAATATAGGAGGCAATTACAAATCCTAAGCCCAATAATGAACAAAATTGGGTTAAATGAAGAAGTGGGCCGGCCACCACGTGGCTCCACGGCTGAATACAACATACAGACTCGAATCTCGCAGCGCGTGGAAACAATTCTCCAATCTCCAGCCAATGGCTGTCAAGGGTGTGTGACGCGCCCCTTAATCCTGCGTGGGATTTCATACCATGCTCCGACCAGCGAGGCAACCAAAAATTCGTTCCCCGCATGCCTGAAAAGCGGACAACAGGACACCCGATAAATAGTTTAACGTGGGGTCCCGGGTCCCGCTCCCGCTTGGATACCCATGAATCCAAAAGGCAACAACCGAAATGACAAAAACATCCCTACTCAATGACAGTCCGAAAACACGACCGAAATTTTACCCAAATCAAATGAATGATGTTGCAATCAGTTAAAAAAATAAAAAAATAAAAGTTTATAAGTATGCTCATCACCTTTTTAGACCTTATTAGCCTTTTATATTTTACCTTTTTTTTTTTTTTGGAAATGTTATATTTTAGCCTCTAAAGTTTATAAGAATGCAAATTTTAGCATATATAATTTACCTTTGATAGCATTTAGGATAATATTTTATCTTTAACTAACGGATAGAATCCGGCATTATTATATGAGTTGTCTTTTGTAATCTTGTTTCTATTCTTTTCTTGTCACTTTTTTTTGTTGTTATTTTTTTATAAAAAAAAAAAAAATCGAAGCGCAAGAAGCAAGAAGCAAGGGCAACATTTCAAAAAAAAAAAGAAGCAAGGGCAATCTGGTAGTTAAACAGTGCCACTTGCTCGCTTTCTTCCTAAGAAGTCAGAACGGTGCCGTTTGTGGGTTGGAAACATCAGTTTCCACACGGAGAAGAAAAGATGTTTGCAAGGACAAATTAGTCCAAGGGAAAAATAAACGTTTCAGACGCCAACCTCGAGAATCTGACGAGTGTCTGTTCACTGTTAAGCTCTATGCAAGCACATCTTGTCCACTCCCAAGAGCTACTTCCTCTTCAAAACTTTCCCTTCTCATACTCTCTCTCTCTCTCTGTCTCTCTATAGGTGAAGAAGAAGCAAAATCCAAACCCTAAAGAACCCAGAAGGTCGCCCACCTGTCACCAGTGTCTGTCTTCCACCCCCAGAGCCAAAAATAAACCCTTTTTTTTTTTTTGTTGGTGTGGAAAGTCTCACCAATCTTTAGACCCATCTCTCTGGATTCCTTGTTCTGTTAGGAAAGAACACAGAAGAAGCAAAACCAAAGTACCAAACCCCCCCAAAAGTGATAAATGCAGGCTTAAGAGCCCTCCGGGTACCAAACCCAAAAGAACCCATTTTTATTTTACAGAAGGAAAGAATGCCGAATCAAAAACCCATCTTGCACAACACTCTCTTCTTGCTCACCTTGCTCTCTGTGTTGACGAATGTAGGTCTTGTGATCTCTAAGTCCACAATCGAGCCCTGCTCCAACGCCGACACGTGCAACGCCTTGCTGGGCTACACCCTCTACACGGACCTCAAGGTCTCCGAGGTGGCCTCCCTCTTCCAGGTCGACTCCATTGCCATCCTCACCGCCAATGCCATCGACATCTCCTACCCGGACGTCGAGAACCACATCCTCCCAGCCCAGCTCTTCCTCAAAGTCCCCATCACCTGCTCCTGCGTCGACGGCATTCGCAAATCGGTCTCCACCAAGTACAAGACCCGTCCCTCCGACACGCTCGCGTCCATCGCTGATTCCATATACTCCGGTTTGGTCTCCGCTGACCAGATTAAGGAGGCCAATTCGATATCGGACCCCTCCGTTCTCGACGTGGGACAGACCCTTGTGGTGCCGCTCCCCTGTACTTGCTTCAACGGGACTGATAATTCGCTGCCCGCTATCTATCTGTCGTACGTGGTGAAGCCGGTGGACACCTTGACTGGGATTGCCGCGAGGTATTTGACCACTATTACTGATTTGATGAATGTGAATGCCATGGGGAGTGCAGCTATTAAGGCTGGGGACATACTGGCTGTTCCTTTACCAGGTATATTTGTGGTTTTCCTTTATCAGTACAAGTGTTTGATCTTTTTGTGCTAAGCATTGTAATGACTTTCTGTGTCTGTTTTGGTTGAGTTTCATGCGAATTTTGTGGTGGGGTTCATGGGTTTTACGTTTCAAGCTAACATTTTGTTGTTAATTTTGTAAATTTTAGATGTTCAAAAGTGAGTTTAGTGCTGCTTATCTCTAATTGTTTCATGTAATAGTGATGTGCTTATTGCGTGGAATCTGTGTTAAGCACTCAGTATTGTTGTAACTTATCTGTCAGTTCAAGTTAGTGTGCATATGATGTATTTGCGTGTTTTGGCAGTAAAGAACACATGATGGTTTAGCTTGTTCTCCATTTGTTTCGAATTTTGTTGGAGCTTTTGTGCTGTACAAAGTTTTTGCTTTTATGGTTTATAAGTTTAGTAACAAATGGCCATGGTGGTAAGGTGTTCACTTCGTTTCTTGTGTTACAGCTTGCGCGTCTAATTTTCCAAGATATGCCTCGGATTATGGCTTGATTGTGCCAAATGGGAGCTATGCCATTACAGCGAGTCACTGTGTGCAATGCAGTTGTGGGCCGGGGAGCCTCAAGTAATTTAGCGACTTTTGCCACATTTTGATTCCTTTGTTGTTGACTTTGATCTTCTTGATGATATAAATTCTTAAAGTCTAGTGTTAATTAACTTTACTATGTGTGTAAACAGATTGTACTGCATGCCCTCTTCATTAGCTGTGTCTTGTTCGAGCATGCAATGCCGAAGAAGTAACCTCATGCTTGGAAATGCTACAGCACAGCAGACTAGTGCCGGTTGCAATGTTACTTCTTGTAGTTATGGTGGTTACGTCAATGGTACCATAATCTCTAGGTATGCTTGTCCTTTATATATATGATTATTTTATTTTTTAGCTTCTTACATTGATTTTGACATGTAATATCTTTTGATGGAGCTATGTTTGAAAGTTAAGCTGATTCGGTCCTCCCTATTTTGCAGCTTGTCTGCATCTCTTCAGCCTCGATGCCCAGGTAAAAATTTGTTACATGCTGTTTATTTATGGGCACTTGGTCTATACATGGAATATGAATTTGTAACTTTGTTTCTCTTGTTCACTTGGATAAAACAGTCCCAAACCCCTCGACTAACCAAAGGCTTTTGGTCTTGATAATGATGTTATGGAGAAAAGCTACTTAACACAGTGGACTTTTAAGTACTAATAGGCAACCATACTACTTGGATTTCAAAGCATTTATGCAGAGTACTAAACTAATTTTTCTAATGGGTAGTTGGTCTCTTCACTTGTTGGAAAGGGCAGTGCTGTTCTTTTCAAAGTGCAACAGCATGGAAAATGATCTTGTCTTGCTTATTGTGGTATTTATGGAGAGAAAGAAATGATTGTAGTTTTAAGGATTGCGAGAGATTGGTAGAGGATCTGAAGGCCTTTTTTTTTTAAAACCCTTTATCATTGGACAGCAACTGTTTACCTTCATTCTTCTAGCTTTCAGGATTTTCTTGATTTTTTTTTCTCTTGTATACTTGATGTGTATTTGGGTTGTGCCCTTTCACATTTTATAAGATTTCGATCACTTACCAAAAAATTATTCTAGACAATGTCATAGTAGAAAATCAATTGATGGGTTAACAACTCCTTTCACATTATGAACTTGAGTTTATATGCAGATGTAAAGTTCATAAATCTCATTCCCATCGATGACTATTGAAATCTGAAAAAAAGTATTCAGATAAAGCTTCATTATGCACTTCTTTTTGTGATTTTATCGTTGCAACTCTTAACTTGTTTTTGCATTGCTTTTATAAAATGATGCAGGGACTCAGCAATTTCCTCCACTTATAGCGCCACCTTCTTCAGTAGTCCATGATTCAGTGTTTGCGCCTTCACCTTCACCTCAATCATCTGATGGTGCTGGAACAACAAAACCCAAGTCAACAGTGATGCCAACGACAACTGGAATTGTTCCACTACTTGCCCCTGCAAGCAGTCCTGTTACGAGTGCTTCTTCTGATGCTTGGCCCCTGGTGAATTCATTAGCCACTTTCCCATCAGCGCTTCTCTTCTTTTTGCTTGTCAATTTCATAATGTCTATGTCATTGTAATTTTTCGGATTGATGGTGGGGTTTTGTTCTCCGTGGTGGTTATGTTTTTGTCTATTTTATTTAACTCTTATTTATTTGTTTCTACTGTCAAACTGATTTGTGGATGCAGTGAATCTTTAGTTTTAAAAAATGCGCCTTTTTTTTTCTTTTCAAAAAAAAAAAAAAGGTATTCCAGAGGTAAGACCAATTGCCTTTCTGTAGTCTATCCTTGTTATCAATTAAGAACTGGTCTAGGTGACTGCATGGCCTTGTAGCAGCATCCTTTAAGTGAGTAGGGGTGCACCGGACCGCCGATGAATAATAGGTACCCCCACCCCAGGCAAGGGATAACTTGTATGATCAGGGATGGTGCATCTTTTATTGTCCTTTTAACACTTTTGTTTCACCCTGCTAAGAAATTAATTTCTATTGGTTCATTGGTGGTTCGTTGTAATCTCAAATACCTTAAATTTCTGCAGCATGATCTGCTCTTTAAGCCGATACTTCGTGGAATTCTCTGTACGATGCCATAAAACTCTTTGTTTTGTCTTCAAGATAGAGTTTGTGGTTTTGACACTAGTTAAGTTTTGATAGTTTTCGAGTGAATTTTAGGATCACACGATTGGGTGCCTTAATTGGAGTCCAATTTGGGCTGCAAAAACCTCTTTCTTAGGCGGCTTGAATTGCATTGCAATTCGGGTACCCCAATTGTAGGGGATTTTGAGTCTTTGACTTGGTAAAAAAGGTATTTGAGGAAGCAACTACTCTATAAACTAGGCAATTGGAGATTGGATAGCAATAGTGAGAGAGGTCATATGAAATTCACCAACCCGATATGTGATTGGGTAGATGAGCATCATATATATGAACTCTCTCTCAATTTGTAATGCTTAAATTGTTGGAGATCTTAATTTAACCCATTATCGAAGCTCATTAAGAAAGTACTTCAGAAAGTTGGCAATGACTTTTCTTTCCTTGAATCGTCTCAAATTTATGTGCTAAAAATGAAGATGGGACTTTGATATTACACATTGAGCCAAAAAATTAGTTGGATTTATTAATGTCGGTCTAGCAGGCCAATGACTATATGTGTCTCACAAGGCACTTATTTTTTTTCGTTGTGTCGCATCAATTTGCTTGCACACATTTTATATGCAATACAAGTAACTTCCAACCTATCAAAAACAGAGTCCACAAATACTTTGGACTCTCATATAATGTGTAGAGAAAATTTCCCTCTAAGTTTCCTCTTAAAAACTTTTTGTTTTTGGTAAACCACTTAGACCCTGTTGATGTGCTAGCAAAAGTTGACTCACCATCACCAAGGCACCTACAACTGATCACATTTGGCAGGAATAAAAGACACAGTATTCTTGTTGAGATCATGAACAACCAGTATATTTTGCTGCTGATAGTTGCCGAATATTGACAAAGTACCCGTCGGAGCCATTGCCAAGCATGCCACTCCCATTTCCTTAGTCACTATCATATAATTCTCCCGTGGCAGCTCCAAATCTAACCCCTTGAAATGAAAAACCAGCCTAGGGATGCCCGCCTTGAGTTCCTCATCATCTCCTGACTTCACTTCAAAGCAAACATCCAAACCCACTGTGGAGAAACTCGACACGTTTAGTTTCGCCTGCGTCAGAAACTCTTGCGTTAGAATGTTAAATGCATCCTCTTGTAAACTAGTGATCGTGGTTCCGGAATCAAGGATCACGCCGCCCACTCCGTCGACTATTTGGAACACTTGTTCTGGTATGGGCAAGAGAACATCGCCAACAGTGATGCCTTGAAGAGATAGGTAGTAAAACAATGGCTGCGATGGGTTTTTAATCAATGGGGTGGCTTTGAGCCGCTCCCCATGTGTGATGTTTTTCAAATCTTTTAGAGACCCAAAGAAAAGGCTACTTTTCTCTTTGGCAGTAACTGATGTTAAACAGTAGGAGAATGTCTGCACGTCGAGCTGTGAAACAAGGGAAGTAGATCCTCGCCCGAGTCCCACAATCCCCGCAGCGTGGTCAAGTCCCACCCCCTTGTTGTCAACCCCACACCCAAACCCTATACTTGGCACGGAAACATGATGGTGCGAGTCTCCAAACGTGAAAGCGTCTGTTGCAATAAACCCTTCTGTGGACGACTCATCACCATAAACATTCTTGTATTGACATGATCCATTCCCACACTTCGAGTTGACAAAACCCTTGCACAACGGACTGTCGCATGAAACATTGTTAAACGAAGATGACAGCGTCGGGTCGAAAACAGGGGTTGGTTGCTTGAAACAGTGCCTGCATGGCTTGCATTGCGTCCAGATCAAGTCACTGCCCGTGTCCATTATAGCGCGTAAAGGTTTTGACGGGGTCCCCATCCACAAGTCCATTAAGAAGGCTCCGTCCACGCCTAGAACCGGCGCTTGAAAACCTTCTGTTCGTGCTGCAGCAAGGCGTAGCCTATCGAGCCGCATTTTCCCACGGAGGATTTCTTGTCGGATGGTTTGTATGTCGGAAAGATTTTTGTCGCTGTCGATGCGTGATAGGCTGACCCGGAAGCTGAATTTTCCTAGAGAGGAGCATCCCAATGGGAGAAGAATTAGTATCAAAATTGATAGAGAGGGAACAGGGAAATATTGTGTCATTGTACGTACGTAACGATCGAGTGACTGAATTGGCAGAGAGAATTTATAGTCAATCATCCATCTTTTTCTAAGGATATTGAAACATTTGGCGGAGGTGAGGATGATGCGGAAAAGGTGCGTTGAATGGTGCAGCTCATGCACGTGAAAAACGTAATGAGTGCTACACCACTAGCTATACATATAGAGAGAGAGAGAAAAAAAAAAACCGAAGGAACACAGAGCTCCTTTCTCTCTCACTATATATACACACCATTTTATCACCTTCCTATAAACACAAGGGCTAACGGTTTTATATCAAAGCATTAACCGCGAGAGTCTCGACAACTTTTTAGATCAGTCTTCATTAACAAATTAAAATAAAATTTGAGAATTAGTTAAAAATAATTGTATGATACAAACTATGCTATACAATATTACTCTTCTATAAATTTTCAAATAATTGGTTGAACTAAGAACTTAATAATTAGTCTTGAAGGAAACTTAGGACTCAATCTTTTTTTTCCTAATTTAATAAGGGAAAGGGTTACGAGGGGATCATTTCTACTCTTAATCCGAAAAGAAGAGAGATTAATTGACAATCATAAAAATGAAAAAAGGATGGGCACTCCAATAACATACCCAAAACGAAATACAACAGTACGGAAATATATTCAAATGTTAGGAAATAGGTTAAATAAGTGATTTGGTCCTCTCAAGGGGCCGTATAAAGTGCATATTAAGGCTAACATGTCTGAACCCTTACTTGGAAACAGCAACAACCATTGAAAAAAGATTGAAACTAAATATATAGTCATAGTTTGATGTAGGGACTAAAAAGTAGAGAGGTATCAACACTAATCTAGTTACAAAAGTCTCAACATATAGATCAAATTGCCAAAGAACTGGGACACAATAACCCACAAAACATAAAAGCTACAAAGCACAATAAAAAGAAAAACACAAGGAAAATAAGAAAGCAGTAATAAAGCCCACAAAGCAACAACTTTAACAGAGGGTGAGGCGGAGGGAGATTGGCGGGAGAGCTTCTAGCAACAGCTCGAAGGGCACGTGTCGGTGCCTGAGTTCCACGCACAGGCGTGTGACAACCATGTGGTGGAGCGTGGTGATTAGAACGGGAGGATGGTGGTAGCAACTAGCAATGGAAAATTGGGAGGCCGGTGAACATAATGGTGTGGCACATCAAAGCTATGGAGGAATGAAGGGCAACATACGTTAACAAAAGGAATCCAAATGATAGAAAAAGCCTCTTGTGTTTGTAGATGTTTATATTTTATCTACATTCTAATGGGGGAAAAAAATTGAAAAAGTGTGGGTGAAATGAAATATGGGCTAAAATTATAAAAGATTCATTTAAACAAAATCATAAAAGATACAATTAAAAAATTATTATAATCAAGTATTATCTATAACTTCAGTTTTCGTTAACTTATATACAATTACAGTTATGAAACAGACTACTCCTGGTAGACTAAATCTAAGACATGGATAATCCAAATTTTCAAACTTTATTTTCCGACCGTGAGAGATAATTCCTACAGTGATATACCCCTCCTCAGCCTAAAAGGTCAAAAACAACTCACGTCCTCGACCTAAAGACAATGACCCAAAAAAAAAAAAAAAAATCCCCAATACAAGGAGCAGTGAAGAAGTTCAAAGAATACGGCATCGTAAACATTTCTGAGAAGATACACCATGTTCCTTAAATTATGAGGTGAAGAAAAGAAATAAAATCTGATTAAAAAAAAAAAAAAAGCTGCTTTCGAGTAACGACATCTCACGACTCTCACGCACTCATTGCAGGGTTTTGTTCTCGGCCTCATGTTTATTGGCCCAAATCAATAAACCCAAATTTGGGCCTCTACCCGACCCGATAAAAAGTTATACCGATTGTGCTCCAACAAGTAGACTGCAGTTCATATGATCATCACTCAGAAAAACAATTGCAGAGAATCCCCATCCTCTCCATCGCTTCAAGTTCCCGCGAAACCAATTACATTTGATAGCAACACATACGCATTCAGAAACAAGGCCTGTAATTTGTAAATTCTCATGGCCTCCGGTCCTTCAAAGCTCTATGCAGGTCCATCTCTCTCTCTACCTCTCTCTCTCGCATTCTTCTTCTTTATCTCATTCTCTGTTTGCTGTTGGATCGTGTTGTTGCAGATGACGTGAGCCTCCTGGTGGTGCTGTTGGACACAAACCCTTTCTTCTGGAGCTCTTTCGCTTTTCCTTTCTCCAAGTTCCTCTCTCACGTATTCTCTCTCTCTTTCTCTCTCACACACACACACACAATTCCAAATCCTGACTATCTGATTGATCGGAATTAGGACTTATCAGCTGCATTTTCTGACGAACCAAACTGAGGTTAATTGCGGTTTAGATTCTCAGTTTTTGAGTTTTTACTGCAGGTTCTTTCGTTTCTGAACTCGATCTTAGTTCTGAACCAACTCAACCAAGTGGTGGTGATTGCTTCCGGGTGCAATTCCTGCGACTACATCTACGACTCGTCTATGGCGACGAGCCCCAGTGTTGAGAGTGGAAGAATGCCCGCCCTCTGCTCCGAGTTGTTGCAGAAATTGGAAGAGTTTGTGACCAGGGACGAGCACTTGGGCAAGCAAGACTCTCTAGGACCCACCACTTCTTCGCTGCTATCGGGCTCCTTGTCTATGGCTCTTTGTTGTATCCTTTTCATTATTGCTTATGTTTGTTTAGTTAGTCGCTATTGATATCGGAATATGATAAATTTTCGCTTGTCCCAAGCTTAAGCTTGCCGAGTTAGATTTTAACTCAGCATCTCTACTTTGATACCATGGCAAATATCTATCTGTCCCAAAAGCTTAAGTTGATGAGAAAGAGTGATGTTATGTGTAATAGCCTGAATCAATCACAAATGTGTAAGACACAATGGAGCTATTTGATATTCACGGGACATCTAAAGTTTGTTTTACTTTCACTTGATTCGATGACTAGATATACAGAGGGTTTTTCGTTCGGGACCGCTTCATCCGCAGCCTCGAGTGAGTATTTATATCTGCATTTAAAATTATACTTATTTGCTGAATTGCATAAGTTGGAGTACTGATATTTCTATGATTGATTATCCGGCCATCAATCGCAGTGAACAGTTCTCAAATGTATTGTGGAGCTGTGAGATTTTGTTTTTCAATATGATATACATCGTGCAAGTCTCATTAATAAGTATCTTGGTGATAATATATGTCTTTGACGTAGTCGCATCACTGTATTTGAAGATGGAATTGTGCGATGCCTTTTTAACACTTTCTAATCAACCAGTCAAGCACAAAGAGGCACATGTGTTTTCTAACCTATTTAGCAGTCTTAATCCATATATAGAATAAAAATCATTATACTTAAAAACTAAATTTTTTGGAAAAGATTAACCCCAAAGGGTTGGCCTAGTGGTTGAGGTTTGTGGTCTTAGATCCCAAGTTCAAGACTTGCTAGGTGCAAACTCTCCCTTAGGGCCACACCCCCTGGTGTAAAAAGCAGCGATTTACCCTGATTCGTGTAGGGAAACTTTTGAGGGTATGGTGCATGGGTTCGAGGTTTACTTTGTAGGGGTGAGTCCGAATGGTCCTGCCTTGTTGAGGTTCCCCTTCATTAAAATTTTTTTTAAACAAAGGAAAAGATTTTTATGTGTAGCAAAGCAAGTTTAGGGCGTGAGATTGTTGTTGGGAAAACATTAACATTAGGAGATACCGATGTGTGAATCTACAAGCTTTTGTGGTTTGTAGTAACTGTAGTTGTCCAAAATCTAATTGGTTAGTTCTAATTGCTGTATCAAAATTATTCATGAAGGTGCTAGTGGTTGACACACTCAAAACTGGAATTATTGATAATGAATTTTGGAGCACAATTTAAATAATATTGCCATTGAATGAGGTTTATTGAAGGTAAAATTCTTCAACCTTACATATAACTGAAACTCTATTGTGACACAAGCTCCAGTTAGACCTTAAAAGGTCTCTAGTTTTCTTCTACAAACTCTTCTAACTAGATATAGTGGATGACCTGTGGTGATGTTTTCTGTGATATGGTGATTGTATAGCTTTTAATACCATCCAAAGTTGAAATATATTTCACTGAACACTTGTTGCTCTTCATTCAGATTGTATACAGTTGGTCTCATTATTGCAATGCGCATGGCGAATTTGAAGAATGATATATGACATTGTGCTTCTTTTTTAAAGCCTACTTTCTGTTGGTTTTATTTGTAATACTCCCACCACCCAAATTTTCTGCTTTATCATTTTATCACATTCTTTCTGGTAAAGTTACTGACATATGGGGGCAGATTTTATGCTTGCAGGGATCCTCAGATGGACCAGAACAGTATGTTCTTTATAATTTTTTGGCAGTGTCATTTTCTTCTTCTTCTTCTCCTAATTATTACTACTACTACAACTACAAGTGGTATGAGTATTACTTTTATTATTGCTACTACTTTTTGTACTGTCAGGTTGAGCTTTTTAGCCTGAAGTTTTCCCCTCTTTTCCAGATATGTTGCAATCATGAATGCAATATTTTCAGCACAGCGCTCTATGGTATGCAGTTAATGTTTCCTCTGGGTTGTCCTATGAATAATCTGTATACAAAATACCTTTTGGTTAGTAAATGGCTGAATCAGTTGATTCCCTCTTCCAGTCCCAATGAAAGCTGGGAATGCTTTAGGCATATTAGTTTGATATCTTTTTATGATAACATGATAACATGATAGCATATTAGTTTGATATCTTAATCATTAAGTTCTTATTATTGTCAAAAAATCTCTTGAAGAAATTAAATTTCCTCCCAGTTGTCAAGCATGAAAGCTTTACTATTTATTTTGCAAAAATGGAACTGGAAACAGGTGGCAAACATGGTTGCTTTGTTTGCCACAGTTTTTAATGAATAACTGTGACTTACTGTCATATGTAAATGTCACTTCAGTAATCCTTAGTGAGAATCTGGACTGATTTCCGTGCATTAACCACCATACTCTATACTGAATTCTTAGTGACTTATTATGATAAATAGCATTATTCATCGAGCTTAATGATTATTGATACTAGTTTCATACAGATTACTATCAAACCTAAGGTTGCCAATCTTCTGTTTATGCTTCTTCAACCACTTGAATCTTGATTCTTGGATTGCTTGTTTATCTTCCAATCCTTCCTGCCTATCTGTTATTCAGTTTTCCAAACCTCTTCTCAATTTATATTTTGTAATCACTCTGACTCATGCAAGCTCCTCAAAAAACCTTGTTCTCACGACTTCTCCCTTTTAGCTTTCTTTATTCCTACCTTCTTGTTCATCTTTGACTTCATCTTCAATGAACCACATGCACATTCCTTCTCTTTATGCTTTTTCAACATGAATACTCATGTACTTTGTGCCCATTTTCACTCAGTTTCTTGTTCACTTCCTTCATGATCTGGCTGGACTTCTGACTTGGCCCTGCCAATGCATAGTGCTGAATCACTGCTGATGGATCCAATAAATTCAGATACCGTTCAAAATCTTAAGAATTTGAATGGTAGGAAGCAATCAAAACACTAGGAGGAGTACTAGTATTTTACAACATTTAGTTATTTATTCATTGACTTTCCATAGTAATAGTATCAAATGCATTTATAATCTAATGTCCTGTCTCGATTGATCTGGCCGTGCCTTGAATCATGGTCATTTGATTTTGAAATGAATAGAAAAGGAGATGGTTCCAGTGTCTGGGATTGGCGTTTGAGATGCGAGATTCTTGACATCAAGCAATGTTTTTCTGGGTCGTACCGCTTGTGGAAACCTCAATGTCTGTGAAAATAAAGGGTGCATCAAATATGATTGCACCCCTTGATTGAGCCATCCCCTATAAATAAATACTTCAAATGCAGATGCATGAACTATGAGCCTAAAAGTTCCAAATTTTGACTATTGATTGTTAAACTGGCATCTTCTTTGTCAAACAACTAATGTAATCTTTTATGGAAAATGCCTGACCATACTTCATTTGGCTTTTAGACTGTGGGCAAGTGCTAGACATTTGGCAACAGTGTAGGATAGAAAATGTACCATCATCACGTGTGTGATGTGTGCCAACATTATGGTTGGAATTTCATATCTTCAAGGCTATGCAAGATATTCGAGGGCTTATTAGATGGTCAGTCAAATTATGCTAGGCAAGCTTTGTTGAACAGGTTAGTTATATGCAAATTAGATATAAAAAAAAAGATATATAGTCACCTCAACTCAACTAAGCTCTAATCCCAACTAATTGAGGTTAGGTCCATAAACCCCTTTTCCTAACTAATTTGGATTGGCTAAATATATTTAAGTTGGCCGATTGCAAATTTGAAATGAAGTCCTGGGATGATTTGATCAATATAAATACATGGTTTCCAAAGTCTTTCTTGCAAAATATTTAACAATTTGTTAGTAAAATATGTTTGAGGTACAAATTTATGGTGTCCACATATATGTCATTTAAGTTTGTGGTTTGCTCTTATTTAGCTTCTTTAAACTGTATGTGTACTAGTACTAGTACTATGTTGGTTTATTATCTTTTTAAGTACTTAGGAGCATACAAAAGGTCCTCTAATAAGATTTATGATCTTTTTCCTTTTTTGAGATGATTATACTTGCTGATTCTTTTTTGAATTTAAAGAACTTTCTTATGTAAATCCAAATTGCCACTGGTGCAGGTTCCTATAGATTCTTGCTATATAGGTTCTAACAATTCTGCCTTCCTTCAGCAGGTAATTTGTCTGTTGCGTGTAATTTTAATGAAATTTTATTGCAATACATGATATAATATTGTCATCAGCCCTCTGTTGGCTTTAATGATTGCATCTAATGTGTTTGAATATCAGGCTTCTTACATAACTGGTGGTGTGTATCAGAAACCCCAACAACTGGATGGGCTGTTTCAATATCTCTTGGTAGGTTGTGTAGAATATTTTTCACTAAGCAGTTTAAAGTTGCAGTCTTTTTTCTTTGTTCTATGCTAATTGAGCTTGCCCATGCTGTATTGCTTTCATAATTTTTTTTCTTCAAAAATCTATATAATATGCATGTCAGATTTTAAAGCTTTTGGGAGTATAACATGAAACAATACAGAGGAAGTTAATTCACAAAAAGAATAATGCTATATACCACACTTTTATCCCACTTTGTTGAGGGCCACATTAGCAAAGTGGGATAAGAGTGTGTGTATAGCATTACTCTTTTTGCATAGAACTCAATAGAGTTGTCATAGAGCCAAATGAGACACCATTGGTTGAGACGCATGACATATGATATGGATACTATGTTCTTCACATTCCGGTTACCTGACTTATATTGATTTTCTGTCTATCAAGCTGAGGTGGCGCAATCTAGATATGATTAAAGCTGGCGATAAGTTAAAACTGACATTGTTCAGATCTTTGAAAGACTTATTTTCTGTATGATGATATGTAATAATTTTCAAGAAGTTCATGTCTTGATCTGTATGTTGTTGAGAGTACTATAAGAGAACCATTGCATTGTCAATGACACACCTTGGACCATGAAGCATGAAATCCAATACTACAGGCACGTTGGTTCACTGTGCCATCACTTGACATGTGTGTATGTTAAGCTCAGGTTTGGAAGAACTTGTGAAGCTCAAATTGGAAAATTTGGGACATGGTTTATTCAGGTTATGGTTCAAAACAGTCATTGTTCAAATCTTCACAAGATTACCTGCTCTTTTTTTATATTCCATAGGTTGTTGGGGTAGCTGCTATTCAAACTCTATGGCGTATCTGGCTCACTCTAAAGGGATATTAAGCTTGCACAAGCACGAGATCTTATAGTTGTTATTGTTGAAGGAAAACCCATGGTTGACCCGGCAGGATAGTTTGAACAGAATGTAGCTATTGTATGAACAGATCTTGTTTTCAGTTACAATACCAATGAGTTAGCTACTTCGTTTCTTTCTAATTCCAATGTGCTTCAAAACTGTATGAAAAAAATTGAACAGAACGTTCTTGCACTATAGCAGTGCTATTCTAAAATGGGGTTGCTTCTGATCCAATTGAGCTGCACTGACGAAATTAGAGTTCAAAGGTGAGAAAATGAGGATTTGGTTCTATGTTACATTCCAGGAATTCAGTACATAGAAATACCGATTGTGAGTTTACACATTAGTTAAGTCCCATAATCATCATACATCTCAATGATATTCTTGTGTGTGCTTCATATGTCAACTGTTGCAGCTTTTATTTCTGCCGCTTCAGTTTTGGGATCAGAACTTTTAGCTGTTTTCGGATTAGAAAAGAATAGTGTGTTTAAATCAACAGAATTGATTTGGTTTGAACCTGAAAATCTAGCAAGAACTTGTTGAACCTTTAATAACTTTCAGCTCTTTCACTTCTGAATACTGAACTTGCAAGAATCTAATATAGAAGCTAGTTATGTAGCTGTTATTCTTTTTCTTGTTTAAGATTTATTATTATATAGTAGATATATTTTCTGAAACTTTTGTTTGTTGTATTCTGTCACTATCTTTGGTTTATCATGTATATGCGACAATCTTGTTCCCTATTATGTCACTCTATCTAATTTTATGTAGTCTGCAAGCCTTTCTTTTACATGTCTTTCAACTTGTTGATATTGATGAAATCTTGTTGTTTCATGCAGACAGTTTTTGCAACTGATTTGCATTCTCGTACCTTCTTACAGCTTCCTAAGTCAGTTGGTGTTGACTTCCGTGCCTCGTAAGTTAAACCTCTTGTGGTCATTTGTTTTTCTTTATGTTGTTTTCAAGCCATTTGTTCTTCTGGATGTTTACCTTTGTAAGTACTAATATTGATGCTTGAAAATGTTATATTGCGGGTGTAATTATACTGGGAGCAGCATCATTGACTTTTTCTTGGCAAATGTGATTATATTTTTAATATTCTGCCTGCATTAAATTAAACTCACCTTAATTAGATAAATATAGGAAAAACTGATTAGAAATAAATCTATATCTGCAATGAACTGATTATCTATATTCATTTTTACATAAAGGTACAAATTAGATGGTGGGTCACAATTTTTCTCTTGGATCTGAATTAATGAGCTTGTTTGGATGTTTGGTGATACTGGATACAGCAAACTTACTAGAATCAAATCTCACATTGTATACACTTAACAATCTTTTCCATGGGCAGGGTTACCATATCGGTCATGGTTCTCAAAATGATGAATTTTGATCTCTCTCTCTCTCTCTCTCTCTCTTGCATGCATTGTTTACTTAATGTTTAAGTTTATTTGCAAGTATAAACTGTACATGTTATGGTGGATAGCTGCTTATGATTGTTTGCATGTTTATAGTTTTCTTGACGTTTTTGATCTCTTTTCTTTCTGTTTAGGTGTTTCTCTTGTATACTTGGGTACGTCCATTGGTTTTTTAATGAAATCCTCTTATAAAAAATAAAAATAAAAGAGAAGTCCTATGTAATGTGAGTGTTTTGTTTTTGGCGTGTGTGTGTGTGTTCGTGTAACACATAAGTACATGCATGCATGTGAATACATGCATATATACATAAGTTTATGCCCACACACAATTGAATTGCATGCACCGTACTAAACCTTTGAAACTCACAGGTGCTTTTGCCATAAAAAGACAATCGACATGGGCTATATATGTTCTGTATGCTTGTCCATATTCTGTAAGCATCACAAGAAATGTTCGACCTGTGGGTGAGTGGATTTATTGTTTTCAATTTATATTATACTGTTTATGATAAGCTGCAAGCAGTAGTTTCACTGTGTATGATTCTTTAATTCGAACTAATACCTATTTGTAGTAAATGACTGCAAGCTCAAAATCACAAAAGAAGTAGATTAACTTTTGTGGTCCTATGTTTTTTGAGGGTTTGTTCTAATGGTATATAGGGATAGCTATATCACTGTTCTTTCTGATTAAGCTTAACAAAGGGTCTTGAATCGTCAAACTCGGGGGTTCCAGGTAGTAAGAAATCTTTCAGCTCTCCATATTGGTTATGTTAGCAGTAGCTGGATGGCAAAGGTCTACCTATCATATTTTTTATTAAATCTGATGTTGGGTTTGTGAGGAGTTTGAGGTAGGGACAGAAAAAATTGTGATTATTTGTTTTTTTCCCATTTTTTAAGATAAACTTGGGGTGTTTTGTTACATCAATTGGAAGAAGACCATAACTTTATGGAAGGAAGATATCATTCACCACCAAAAATGTTAAAAATCAGTCAGTGGAGTGGTTGCCTTCATGGTGTGAACTTAGCCAATTTTATATGTTAAAGCTCAGAGAAATCAGTTACTGCACATCGCTGCTCTTGATATCCAGATGAATCAAGTTACTTTTATTTTTTATGATGAAAAAAATGGAGTTGCTCCGCATTTCTGAGATGTTGTTTTGTATCATCAATTTACCTCTCTTGATATTAGTTGTGGCTTTGGGCATCATGCAGGTCAGTATTTGGTCACGCTCACTCAGATGTTGCCTCGGCCTCCAATCTTAAGAGAAAGACTCCAGAAACATAATCTTACAGTGTAATATAACAGTGCTGTTGAAATAGTACATCTGATAGGTTTGTCAACCTTCTTGTCTTGAGCTGCTTGGGAACCCGAAATATGTTCGCTAAGACAATTTAGGTCGACAACACCAATTTTGCACCCTATAGCCTTGGGAGAAGAGCATATAAAAAAAAAATTTGTTTTAGGAAGGAGCAACGGTTATGTTGCAAGTAGCAACTGTGCTGAATGAGAGCAGTTTTGGATCTGTGTATTATTTATGTCGGCAAAGCATATTGCTTCTATATGAATATTTGTTTTTTTTGAAGAAATCAGAGTTCTACAGCTTTTGGCAATGTCTTCTTCTCAACCTAACCGGTAATCCAATATTCATATTTCATTTGCAGTTAGTTTGGAATGTAAGTTCTATGGTAGATATAGGATTGGGAATTTTCTGTGGTGTTTCTTTTGCGGCGCTATAATAAATTATTATTATTATTATTATTATTATCAGGGTAGGGAAAGAGGAAAGGGGTTGTAACAAATTACTTGGGGTTAATGTATGCCAACATTAATGTAAATTACCCATTGGAGTTATGAGTGATGTTCAATCGGAAGCCGCTGCAACCATTCCAGAAAGGTTCGGAATGGTTAATATCTCCGCAGATTACCACACTGGATTTCTACAAGAACTTTACGCAGGTTGATGTGGCAAGTTTTAAAATATTATTGTTCTTGAAGTGACTGACAAAAAGTTAAAATTCATCACATTAGCTGATTAGCTAGTATGGCTAATGTGAAAATCCAATGAGAAAATTAGCATCACTCTTTTTCTAATAGAAAATAAAGACGAAAGAAATAGAGGTAGAATGATAAATTGGGAGGCAGATAATGAGCCCAAGCATTTATCCCACATAAATAACAAATTCGTAAGAGGTGTAAGAGATGAGCTCACTTGGCTTCATGATACCAAGAATTCAAAGGCAGAACAATCTAGC
Source organism: Carpinus viminea (assembly GCA_013348765.1). Lineage (NCBI taxonomy): Eukaryota > Viridiplantae > Streptophyta > Magnoliopsida > Fagales > Betulaceae > Carpinus > Carpinus viminea. The sequence goes on from CP054673.1 coordinate 3,989,706, forward strand.
CTCTTACCACATTCTAATGTGCCACTGAAAAGGAATCAATCGATAGAAATATAACATTACTTCCCAATGAACAGATATCATTATGATGAAATCAATAAATACAATCAGTCATTGCAGGTGAAGAACAGTGTCCAAAGCCAATGCTATTTACATCTTTGTATAAGAATCACAAAGTTTTCTTGGTCTGTACACAGGCAAGACAGCAATAAGTAGAGCTGTATAATAGCCTTCTTCAGAGAGCCCTGAGAACAACTTTGCTGGTTGAATGAACACCCATTGCCGCAAGTTTCAGTACCGCACGACCCCTATACAACCTGTGATGCAAAATCTATGTCAAGGCCAATTTTGCTGACTAAGGTTAAATTTCTGTTGGAACATAACTGAAACCAATCAAATACTGAATGCCATAAAATAATACTCCTGCTGGCAGGTGCCAATGCAGACACAAACAGTAACAGACAATCAAACAGTCCAGGTAACTCAAAGAAGTTTGCTCCGACAGTAATGTAAACCTCATGCCAATATAGTCCCAATTTATGGAGGAGACTGATGCTAAAGTGATTACGTATTCCAAATTTAAAATATTAAATGTAAAGATGTGATAGAAAGCATAATTATTGTCTAAGCGCAGTAACACATTTAAATATTTGAAGGAAAGATGAACTAGTTATTTCTGGCAAGATTGATTCATGGGTGGTACAACTATGTCAAAAGGTCTAGCAATTACTTGCTTCCATTTACGTACAGGAAAATAGGAGGTCAGGCAAAGGGAGGAGGATGATATGAGAAGGAAGAAGGATGGGGAACTGGAAATAGTAAAACTAAATTCAGTAGCAATGTTTTTCTGCTTACCAATACCTTATTACATCTTGATTTGAGGCAAGAATATGCATAAGAACCATATTTTGTAAAAAAAAAATTAAAATTATAAAAATAATGCAAATTATGCAATGTAACATATCTGTGCATATCTTTCAACTTCTTGACCTGGAGAGCAGCAGAAGATCGAGGATAACATTCTCAACAGCTAATGGTATAGTAAACAAATTAAAACTCACCCAGCCAGAGCAAGTCCCCAGGTGGACAGGGCATAAAACAGTTTCCCAGCATGCCAAATATTTAACACCTTCTCAAGTTTGCTGACATCACCTAATGCTGTCCCCAAAGCTGCAAGTTTATAATGTCTCAGAGATAAGTCACATAGGCAATCATTCCCGGGTTAAAAGATCACATGTAACTGGGAGAAGCCAGAACCAGATTGGTGATTATTACATCAATGAGAAAGATGCCAAATTTCCAAAAAAGGTATCCAAGGAATAAATGTTATCAGCAAGCATCGCACTCAGAAACAGGCATCTTGTTCCCAAGGTAATGCTATTAGAGAAATCAACCTCAAACAAGGAAGAAGACAGTCAAAATGTGATTTTGGTCTGCAAACTGTGTTAAATTTCAATTTTGTCCTTGAATGACTATGTCAAATCAGTACTTCATGTTTTGAAAACATTTTATTTTTTTTGCCCTGTCTTGCGTCACTAAATGATAATTGCTGACATGATTAACCTTTTCCCACCCTCATATGTCCTTGTATTACTGACATGACATGTCAGGCCAAAGCAAGGCTCACATAATCGAAGTAAATGGCACCATATGACACGCATGTGAGGCCACAGCACCAACAGCCCTAAGTGAGCCATATTCATGTCAGAAGGTGTCAAGAGCTTCTCTTATTTTGTGAGTTTTGCTATTGCCTAATGTGTCGTGTCAACAATACAAGGGCATGAGGGAAATCGGAAAATGTAACGTGACACATTGTTTAGGGTCCAAAGGTCATATTATGACCAAGAAAGAAACCCTTACCACTCCCTATAAGACATTAAGACATTATCCTGAAGTTACAACCTATATGAAGTTTTGGGGAAAAAAATTTGGGGCAAAAGCATTTTCAAATGACTGGGCAGCAAACTTACTTTTTTGCAGCTCTTCCGGTGTCAAATTCTGCATTTGCAAGGAAGCAAATCATATTAGATAGAAGGCATGAAATAATTAATAAGCAATGAGAAATAAGTTTCGGTAGCCATGTACCCTAGCTTTTGAGTTTGAGATAATGCATCTAGCCATAAAGTTCGCAACCCCATCCACCACATGCTCCTCACTAACAACTACATAATTTTCATTATCAATTCCGCTCCATTCTTCAACTTTGCCTGGCACCATTTCATCTGTGACCCATACCCACCAGCTGGGTTCTTCATTGTCAACTTTTATTAGAATTTCAGCCGAGTGCAAATCATCACCTAATCAGAGAATCAACCCCAAAACCCAGAAAATATCAAAGTTGTGAAACTTAAAGGATAGGAAAGATATTTGCATTGGATACCATGCAAAGTAAAAAACCTGTGGCCTCCTTGAAAGGAAACTCATAGCTAGTTCCGTTGGCTGATGCCTGCTGGAGAGATTTGAGCCGAGTCAAGAAGTGTTCGGAATCCACCGTTGCCACAAGCCGAACATACAACTGAAATTGCGAAAGTAATACCTCACATCAATATAATTAAATGCATTACGAATAACCAACTCCATTTACTTTGCTACTCTAGAAGATCTTGGATATAAAAATGGGAGGTAAACGGTATGCGTAAAAATGCTCAAGGAATCTAATTTCTTAAGAAATTTAACAATTTCCTTTTCCTTCACATCAACCCACATGAGGAATTCAACAAAATTCAACAGCAGATGACAAAATTCCTTAATTTTTTTATTTGACATAAAAAATTTCCACTAAAACCAAAAAAAAAAAAAAAAGTAAAGACGTACATCGGGAGGGCAATCGTTGAATAAACACGGGGATTCGGAGAGGTCCTGAAGGAGCTTCAGATTCTGCTCGAGCAAGTTCCTAAGACGCCGGTTCTCCGATCGCAAAGCCTCCAATTCTTCTTCCGAAGACGCGCACTTGCTCTCGGGCCCGCCCTCCTGCTCGTGGCTCGTCTGGTGGTGGTGGCGGCATTCCATGGCGGTCCAGGCCACATCGGCAACCTCCAGAACCGTCTTGGCCACCTCTATGGCACCGTGGCCTCCCATGGCTTTTCACGAATTTTGGGGCTTTTTTAATTTTTTGGCGGGGCTTGCCTCTCAATTTTGGAGGGGGATTTGGGGGGAAGGAACCCTAAACGAGGCGAGGCTGGTCCGTACTTTTGGCTACCTTTCCCTTCTTCTATTTGTTTGTTAAATTGTAGAAGACGATTGATTATTTTATTTTATTAAACATCATAGAAGATGGACTTCGTTTGTACATTAATGTCACGTGACTATGGCGTGGGTGCTGACAGGGTCTTATATCGGAGTTTGACTAAAATTTGAAATACAACCTTTTTGATGAAAAAGACTGATCCAACGGTCCAGATCGAGAATAGACCTCAGAACTTGTACGGGAAGCCATGACTTTTATATCAGTAGATACACCCTAACAAATCCCTCTCCACGGGCAGATTCCAAAGTCCGAGAGAGAGAGACAGAGAGTAACAGAGTGACAGAAATGGCGGAAGAGGCGCGGGATAGCGAGAGCCCGAACGAGGGGGCGCATGAAATTGAGTCGCAGATTAAAGGCGCTATGCACTCACGCGTGGCTCACTTCAAAGAACAAGCAGAGTACTCTTTCTCTCTATCTCTATTGTGCCCTAATCAGTTGGTGTGCAAAACGCCGTAGTTGGTTTCAACTAGGTGTACAAGCCTAATAGTAGGAGTCCTGTGGTTTACAGAGTTTTTTTTTTTTGGCGGAAAAATGAAGTATTAGGAGTTTTACGCTTATATTCAATTTCAGGGTTTTGGAGGTTTAGCGTGTTGATATGAAATATAGCATTTTTACATTGTTACTCGTAATTGTTTAGTGATATCATTTCTTGTTGTGGCATTACCTCTCTGTTGGTGTGTTATTTGATGTCTATTTCTTCTACTGATTTTGGGAAGTGTTGTAAGTTGTAAGCTTTTTACAAAATTGCCAGCTGCGTTTGTATCTCCCTGGGAGCTTAGTTTCTCTCTCTCTCTCTCTCTCTCTCTCTCTCTTCCTAGCTAGGTTTTTCTCCGTATACTCTGCGTAACTGAGTAGCAGTTTTCACTTTTAATGATATTTTGATTACTTATATATATATATATATATATATATATATATATAAGGGGTCTGCCCTATGTACCAGTTTAAATGGAAGAGTTTCGTGCAAATCATGGTTTAGCATTAAATTTGCTGTTTTTTGTTAAATGTTTTTTTTTTTTGGTAATGCTCATGCTCATGCATGAAGAATTTATTGATTGAGAGTTAGCGGTTATATTGTGGATGAAATTATTGGTACATATTGCTCATTGGTTCATTTGTTGCATAAATTTGAACCAATGTATCTGCTTTAAGTGTTTTTTTTTTCCCCTGCACAAAAAAGGGCAAAGGGGGGCAACCAAATGTGGTATCTCTACCTAGTGTAACCGTAGCAGCCTCTACGCACTGTGTTGTCAGTCAAGAGGGGCATAGATGGCACGGGAAGATGCTCCTTGGTGATGAATTGAGCCATAACCTACCCTATCCCCGCCAAACCTTCATTAACACCAGGGGTGGGTCCCGTGGATTGAACTTGGGACATATCCCTTGTGGGCCTTGTAATGACCCTTAAATATGGCCCCTGGTGCCACAGAGCCACAAGGCTCGATGGTTGCTTTAAATTGTTTCATTAGTAGATTAGTGAAATTTGTTGGCCTTGAGCCTTTCATGGGCCATTCAAAGTTGAATTATTTATTTGATTGTTTTTGGATGCAGTTCTTTGACATTTGAGGGGGTACGGAGATTGTTAGAGAAAGACTTGGGGTTGGAGACGTATGCTTTGGATGTGCATAAGAGACTTATAAAGCAATGTTTGCAGGAGGTACCTCTTTGGATCTAGGAACTCTTCATCCTCTTATAATCTGAATATGCTGTAGTCGAAGTAGAACATTCTACAACTAAGATGCTTTCTCTTCAACTTTGATTTCTGTCCTCATGTAGGGGAAATGGTTTTCATAGTACCATATTATATTTTGTGCCATTTTTACAAATAAAAGTTAAATGTAAGGGAAAAGTCAAGCTATAGTCTAGAAAAATCAGAACAAAAGCAGAGTAGATAAACAAAGCTGATTAGATACTGTGAGGTCTACCAACTCCTTTTATCATTTCTAAGGGAAGAAGCTTCAATGCCACATATACACCAATAGGCAATAGTTTTGGTCTCGGAAGTCTTATCACTCTAATACTCTTCTTACTACTAGCATATACTTATCCAAAAAAAAAACCTTTTCTTACTAGCACATATCCACCATTTGCTGAACAGATTGAATGCAAATTTTGGCTGTGCCTTAGCAATTGTAAAAAGAGAGAACAAACGCTCACAACAATGGAATAGCAAGGCAAAAAATGAAGAGATGCTATTTGTGATATTGCCCAACCAATTCTTTTCTTTGCTCATATAGTCCCAATTAGACTTTTGATTTTTACACTCTTCTAAAAGAAGAAAAAAACTTATCTTCAACTTTCAATTGAACAAATAATGTGACTTTCAGTGGATCCAAGACTTCAAATGACATCAGACACTGATAGCCAAAGAGCCACCTTCTCCATCATGACTTAGAAAGGATGGAATATTAGACTGACTGAAATTAAATGAGGCAACATGTTATTGCTATACTAGTATGCATCATCTCATCTTCAATGTGCGTCCAATATTTACATAGGATACAGGCATAGAACTCCATGCAACTTCTAGGGTTCCTAGTGCATATCATATATTGAACAAAACCACATAATTCTACATTCTAGCCCACTTTTACATATCAAATCCAAATAGCTAGGTGATCACCCATGAGGCATCCATGCATGTTAACCCTCTTAAAGCTGGATTTACTTTTTTGAAACCACTAATGAAAGCTTTTAGATATCCAACTCCATTAAGATTTTGTAGAGATCACTAATAATGGATTCTTAAAGCCTTCTCGAGATGGTCAACGGTTTTGCCCCTATGAGTGATGTGGGAGGATGTAGGCTTATACTAATCTTTATCGTAAGTTTAGGTTATTCAAGGGTATTTGATGTTATCATTATTTTTGTTACTGTAATTGGTTTACGTTACACACATAATCAAATCTGTTTAACAACCCACAACTTTACTCTTCACCTCCTCAATTATATCATTATTATCGTTGTTATTATTATTGTATTTATTAGTACTTCATCTAAGGTGATGTATGGCTAGGAAAGATTAGATTAAGGGTTATGGTGGACCCAGACTTTATCCTTCACCAAATAAGCAGGATAAGAAAAGACTAGTCATCTAGTGGCAAATTCTGATGGACTAGTGGACCTGTTGGGTTTTGGACTAGTGAAAATAGTAGAACTGCATTCTCCGCTTGATAGTTCAATGCATTGGATTTTAGATGCTTTTAAACAATTTTGTTTGGAAATCTGATTGTTTATTTAAACAATTTTGTCCAGATTCTAGTTGTTGAGAAGGGATGCATAAAAGCATTTTCTTATTTATTTATGATTGAATAAATGTGTTCTACCATTTTAAATGCTAGTGCCTAGATGGTGCTGATGATGATAATGCCTCAAAAACTTTTGGGGAGATGGGGGAAAAAGGTTCCCCTACAGGAGAGGTGGCAGAGGCATCTGATGAACTTCACTTAAAGAAAGATGTAAATGACTCCGAAGACTCTCCAGTTATGGGCCTTCTGACAGGACATAAGACGACAAAATCAGGAACCGAGGAAAATGAAATCAGTGGAAATAATGAAGCCCCAAGCGAGAGCACAATAAAGAAAGCTATTAGAAAAAGAGCTTCTTATGTCAAAGCTAATTCGGAGTATGTTACCCCACCCTGCAAATTTGTTACCTGTTTTTTTTTTTTGGCGTTTCTATCATATGAACATGCTTTGTCATTCATCATATTTTTACTTGATTCTCTTCTATTTTGGTCTTTATTTACATAGTTTCTTTTCATTTTCATAAGGTTTTGGTGATTCTAAAATTGCTCATCAACACCCCTCCCCCCCCAATTTCTTCTCATAGGGATGTTACGATGGCTGGACTTCGTCGACTTTTGGAGGGAGATCTTAAACTTGATAAATATACTCTTGACCCCTATAAGAAGTTTATAAGTCAACAATTAGATGAGGTGAGTAAAATATGTTCTGGTGTCATTAACTTCTTGGAGTAAGTATTAAGTCTAATTTTTTATTTTACTTTTTAAAATTTTAATTTTATTTCTCTTTATTATTTATCAGGTATTACACTCTCATGAAGTTTCTGAAGATAAACCACCAGTTAATGTCAAGAAAAATGTTAAGAGAGTTTTTCGTAGCAAAACATCTAAAAAGGTCAGCAGTGAAGAGAGTTCGGATTCCTCAGATAGCAAAGGCGATGAGGAGGAGGAGGAAGAAGAAGTGAAACCTAGAAAGAAAAGCATTCCAAAAGGAAAGATGCAGAAGTCTGATCTTACAAAACGGAAAAAATCTGCAAAGGAGACCAATGTATCTAACAAGAAACCGAGGAAGGCTGGAGAAACAATATCAGAGGATAACAGTGACGCAGAAGATGGTGGACACGTCTCTGAAGATGATAACTCTCAATCATCTCCTGAGAAGCCTGTGAAGGTTATCTTTCTTATTTTTCCATCTCCTAAAAGCTGATCAGACAATACATCCCTTGTTGAATCGCATTTTTTGCTTGAAATGCAGAAGAAAGAAGTTTCAAATCTTACATATGGGAAACGTGTGGAGCACCTGAAATCAATTATCAAATCTTGTGGAATGAGGTTTTTCCTTTTTGACTCACTTTGCATGACATATATTTGTCAAGGTTGATGTCTTAACATTGTTGATCTCTTTTACAGTGTTCCTCCATCAATTTACAAGAAAGTAAAGCAGGTGCCTGAGAACAAACGTGAGGCCCACCTGATAAAGGAGTTGGAGGAGATACTATCTAAAGAAGGATTGTCTGCAAATCCTTCAGAAAAAGGTATGAATTGTGATTCAGCTTATGATGCCCTTGATCTTCGACCTTATTGAGTTTATGGGGTTTACTTCTGAGAGATACTTTAGACACCAAGTAAAAGATGGAAAAATATGTTCTAGATGGTACAGACATTCGTCTCTTCCTCATTAGTTGGATAGATATGATTTCATTGACCTCCTCTCACGCAAGCCAAACGATGGAAAGAGGAAGTAATTTTGTTTGCTATGATTGGTTGTTCTTGCTTTCACAGCAAAAAGTAATTCCAAACTATTTTTGCTCCAAATACCATTAGAAAATATTCTAGTGTGGGCATCATTCTTCCTTGAGATGGTCGTGAGTCTACCCTTTTGAGGTAAGGTCTTTAGGTGTTGCATGGTTGTATGCATTCACACACCTATGTGTGCCAAGCTGCATGTACTTGGATGTAGTGGATTGACATGATAATGTTTTTGTTATGCTCAGAAATCAAGGATGTCAGAAAGAAAAAGGAAAGAGCGAAAGAACTTGAGGGCATTGACATGAGTAATATCGTACAGAGTTCACGTAGAAGGTCTGCTATCAGTTTTGTAGCTCCTCCAAAGCCAAAAATACCAGTTGAAAGCGAAGGTGATGATGCTGAAGATGCTGAAAAAGATAATGATGTAAATGATGAAGATGAAGATGACGAAGATGACGAAGATGATGATGATGATGAAGAGGATGATGATGGCAGCCAGAGTGAAGAGTTTAATGACGGTAAGTTATTAAGATGTTAAAGCTCCCTTTTATCTCAATATTGGTTACTTCAGAAGCTTCCAAACAGAAATGGCCTGGAGGGTTACGGGAACGTGGGTTCTGTAGCTGGCAGTGCTTCTGCTAAGTATTCTGTTTGTTATTTATGCTTAAGTAATGAGGGTCAAGCACCATAATTTACATCATCTGGTTTGTGCTAAGAATGTTTGTATTTATGCCAAACCAATACAGTTATTTAACTTAAACTTTTTTGAGCTATTATGTCTTTTTTACTTAATTTGCCTTTTTTGGTCCTTAGAGGAAATATGTGTTGGTAATTCTTAATATACTGTTGATTACAATGTATGATCTGTGTGCTCAGTCAGTTAATCAATTAAGCTGCTGTGGTGAGGAAAATTAAGAAGGTGAGCAAAAAGAAAAAAAAAAAAGGAAAATTTGGTATATATGGAGTAGATTTGGTAATCAGAGAGATATAGGATGCATCCTCTGTTTCTTATTTTGAGAAAAGCTACTGGACGCAGTATGAGATGATTTTTACTTTTTACTTTTATTTTTGGTTATGGATATGAGATGGTGTGATATTATAGTATTTGAAATTCAACTTGCTACATTGTCCAAGCATGTGTGGAAGTAAATACTGCTACTGCACTTGTTTAATAGTTGATTTAGTCTTTTAGTTGCAACTTTTAAAGCTGTTATCCCAATACCCTAACTTTATCTTGACTCTTTCTATGCAGATGCTGATGAAGACAGTGATTAAGTTCTTCTTGAGAGGACTTGGTTGCTGATAACAGGAGCCTGAACAGTTAGAGTAGAAGAATGCACACTGTAATTTAGTTTCATTATTTTTTTTCTATAATTTCATTTGGGTGTGGAACAGTAGTCAATGGTGGTAGTCTTTGATGCAGAATTTGTATTCAACATTGCCAATTAGGGTTTTAAACTTCAGCTGTATCGGTGACTCATAAGGGGGTATCCTTGGTCGGTGAAAGTAGTATAGTTATGAAAGCAGTATTGCTAATTTTTGTATGTTCGTGAATGTTACATTTGGTATTTAGATGTGATGAAGGCTTGTAGTGGGCTTGTTTTGATGAGCATACCACCCAAAATAGCTCCTAACATGTTTCAGTTATACTGGTCTTGGTCTTGGTCTTGTTGAGTCTGGAAAGAATTGGACAAACCCAGCATGAGATTTGAGCCTTCGGTTCGAAATTCATATTTGTGCAGGTAAAACTGGCTCAAGGAGCGGATTTTGTCAATAGGGTAGAAAGGATATGTATGATCGGTTCTCCAAACTTGAAAACAACATAATTTATTTTCGGTATGTATCAATTATTGGATTCAACAAAAATATGTGTTGAAACAACTGAGGGCAGAAATCAACCTTGCTCTTGGTGAAAGACCATATGTTTCTCATGCCCGAATGGAGTCCAAACAATGCTGACAATATTTTACAAAGGGAATATATGATTGTTAACAACAGGGGACTTTATTAAATGAAAAACCGAGTCCCAACAATGCTTAGTATCCAATAAGATTTAATATCTTTCAACAGAACCTTGATGACTGCTCCAATTCATAAAAACCTTTTGCCAAGTATTCATGACATCATGAAGCAGTCAGCTCCCCCTGGGAAAGGATGCACCTCACTTCATTTGCAAGATCCATTACATGTTCGTCTTTACATCCTATCCAAAAAAAGAAAAGCAAAACAAAACATGAGAGAGAGAGAGAGAGAGAGAACTTTTCCCAGTTAAAGAGCGAAAAACTAATACAACTAGTAATAGATAAATCTGAAGGTTATGCAGAGTGCCTTACCCATTTGAACAAGAGCCTTCTCAAGTTGAAAAAGGTAGTCTCTGTTGGGTCCTGAAGGGCCTTCAGCGTGAATGATTTGCCTGCACAACAAGAAAAGGATACAAAGATGGAATCACCCAACTAGCAGAATAACTGGGTATTAGGATCCTCTCCATTTCAAAATTTCTCAATTTCCTCAATTTAGTGTATTTTGAAGGGTAGTATTGTCAAAGTGTTTTAATGAGGGTAGTGCATTAAATGCATTACCCTTCAAAATGTATTAAATGGAGGAAATGGAGAGGATCCTTTTCCAATAACTGGACTGTAACACATTAAGTGTAGGGTTCACTGGACGCAGGGAGGAATGAAAAAAGCATCACAAACACAGTAAAGGCAGCTGATATCAGGACTTTGGAAAAGAAAAAAAAAAAATTATTTGATCATCCAGTCTTCCAACAATCTAGATCATGAGATAATAAAATTAGACTAAAACTAAATCGTGGCTTAATTTTTTAATTTGTCAGTTGGACATAGAGAAGATTGCGCTTCATAAATTTAGGTAGGTCTCACTACTCAGATTCAAGATTTCAATCACAGTTTTATTTCAAAGCAAATGCAGATCTAAAGTGCATATACCAAAGATGCATACTTGGCAAGATCTTCAAGAGAAGCAGGCCCTAAGTAATTCCTGTTGAGCTTCTCGTCTGGAGATGCAATGTACCTAAAAGGTGAAAGTTTAGGTTTTGATCTGGTTGGCTTGTGGCAATCCAACATGTATAAAATATATAAAGTTCTTGATGGTTTGCCACTTACACCATTACTCCAAAAACAGTGGGAGTTGTAGCTGTAGGTTCCTAAAACAGATTTCAGTAGATTAACTTACATAATTGATAAATTCATTCCCATATTGCCGCCAAATATTAGCATGTAGAACTTACAGTGAAGAAATCAAGATAAGCTTTCTTGTCGTACTGTTTCTCCCTCACTTCTAAATACTGTGTGCTTATAACAGGAAAAAACAAAAAACTTCAAAATACTCTGTGCTATGAACATCATCAAAAGGAATTCTATTAAAAAGTATTAGTCATGGGCTGCAGAAAAAATTCAGACTGAAAAGTGAGGTTGCAAAACATGTTAAGCCATCTCAACAAGCTTACAACTTGTTAACAAAATGATAATTCAGGACTGATTGATAACTAGTTGAAAGATTTTCAAGCAGATTACAAAAGTTCTTGGTTGATGAAGTGCTTTGCAAGCTTCAAATAATAGATATAATTTTACACAGAGGGCGATTTCAATCATAAAATATTGGGATTCATTGAGTCATTCTGCTGCCTCTTGGCAGCAACCAAATTAGCTGCACTTCATTAGCATGCTGTAAGTAGATTTTTACAAAAAGCCTTACCATGAAAGACTAGAAAACTGAGTGGTTTTGTAGATACAGTGAGGAGAATCAATATAGTATTTTTACAAGAGATGTGTTAAGAGGGAAAAGACCAAGGGGATTGATGTTTAGAGACCTTTTTATCAGGGAATAATTCCATGAAACTGATAGAGATAGTGATTATTAGATGTATGAAGTTGTAAATATTCATATTGTATTCTTTTTTCTTTTTTGTCAAGGAAGATAGTAAGAGATCAGATAGGCATGCATATTTGAAATGAAGATGAGATATATAGCATTCAGCACATAAAATCCCAAAAGACAATAAAAAGTCACACGTAACAACTTTGACGGCAATGTTCAAATTAACTGTGTCCCCCAAACTGAATATAACTGTAGAAGCAGACCTAAATGAACCCCCTGCAGCTGCACTGCGCATGTGCTTGGAGGTGCATATCCTTGAGGTAAAAGGTTGAAAAAGAGCAGAACGTCCTATATGGAGCTACTACCATAATACCATACTATGCTTAACCCTCTTAAGAGCATAAAGGAGATTTTCTGTGTTAAGATCATATGTTTTCCAAATCAAGTGCTTAAAATAATAGTTACACCCTCATTTGATTAATGAAATTCAGAGGTCTCCTGTCCCTGCTTCAAACCCCAAGCGACTAGCTTAATGTTCAGTTTTGTCATTCATGGTTACAGTGCAAATAATGCTAGTCCTACTCGGTTGTCAATATTCAGTTAATCATATTGAACTTCTTTTCTTCTAAACTTCCCAGTACATCATAGTATGTATGCATTGCATGGAATGGAATAATAATATTCTCCAAGGCTCCTTAGAGGAATTTTTCCCAGTATGAAGTAATTAAGCAAATCAATTACAGCAAAGAAGATGGAAGAGTATGCTTTTATGAAATATCCCAAACATTAGTTAAATAAGGTGCAAAATAACAGAAGAAAAAAAAAAATATATATATATATATATATATATATATATATAGTAGAATATAACGTTAACAATCAGAGAATAATTCGAGTACGAAGCAGCAAATTTTTTGTTGGATTTTATCAAGCATTTGAATGAGAAAGCAAGGTGACGGCCACTAATAGAACACAAGTAAAGCCAAGAAAAAATTTAAGATTTATTAGTAGCACAAATAGATGAAATTTTAAATAATAAACTTCAAGAACCTTACCGTTAGTGCAACTTCTTCATCTTCCTTCTTAGAGACCTTGTAGGCAACTCCCCACTATGACCTCGCAAAATCCCAAATTGATCTACTTCACATATTTGTCTCATTTGATTATTTGAAATTAATCACTAAGAACTTACTTATGTCAACTCAAGAACTAAACAGGGGTATGGCATACAAATATATTGTAAGTGGGAGACTTCTATGCTCTGTATACCATCGATGAACAGCTAGAGGCTGTTTCTTTTCTCTGACAAAAGACAACCTATGCCTAGTTGGGTGCCTTCCTTTTTTTGGCAAACATATATGATGATGTTAGTGAACATTATTTGTTGTATAACAATCACATTAAATGTTTTCCTTTTCTTTTTCTTTTTTTAAGTAAATTGCTTTACTTAATGCAAGTGAGGTCACCTGTTCGTTTGTGTACAAGTTAAGTGGAAAAACACGAACTTATTTAGATGTCAAAAATTTTTCTTTGACAATTAAGTAACTAGAGGAGATAAAAAAATAAAAATAATAATAAGGAAAAAAGAGTAAAACCATTGCATCAACATCATGAATAGAACTTGCCTCAACACGCCCTCCCAAACAACAAAGCACCTAGCAATTTATCACATTTTGCTCTGTCAATGAAATTTGGGGTAAAGAACTTAACATTTTATCTCAAGATACACCTCTAATTTACATTCATTTCATATTATTGACTCGTTCTGTTAAATGTCGGCATGCCAAATAAATCATTGGATTAAGAATTACAATCCATCAATTAAATAGAGTAGATTATGTCTTTTCCATTAATTATATATATATCTGCAATGTACAATATCACATAAAGATAATAGCTTTCACATTACCACACAATAATCACTGCATGATTGAGAATTACCAGCACTCAAGTAATAGATAGACCAACAAGAAAAATGATAATTGAAAAAACAGGGAAGTGGGCGTCGATGTTTGTCAAGAAAAACCTACACAAACTTCCCCTTCTGCAGGCTCCAATGTCACTGTCCTCCCTGGATACTCCGGTGTCCCTCTGTGATCCGTACTACCTAAATTGTAATGACCCACCAGACAAAACATGAACAAAATAGAAGGAATATACATAACACACAACACGCACACACAGAAGAGTACCTTGATAGAAGACACGGCGATAGTCTTTGATGAAACCAACGAGGCGCTGATCGTAGTTAAAGCCAGCTTTCCATATAAGAGAACCATACCCAAATACCCACATCACCATCTCTCTCCCACCTTGTTACTCTCACTTTCTTTTATTTCTAATAAAATCTCTGGCTCTCTGCTTTCTCTCTCCACAGACGATGAAGATTGAATGACCAGAGAGAGAGAGGGAGAGAGTCTACCTATCGAGTGGGTCTGGTTAGCGCAAAGCTCGAGAGGACAGAGGCTTTGCGAATTGCGACCAATACTGTTGAGGCCTATGGGGTTTGTCAGGCCACCACTAGGAACTCGCCATGACAGCACAAAGGAGAGCACTGGTGTGCGCTTTGAAAGGGTCTCATTTGGATTTCCATTTTTTTTTTTTTTTAGGTAAATATCGTAAAATTTCATTAAAAGGATCATGAACAAACAACTTGCTCACTAAGTATAATGTTCCGTTCAAACTTGCTCAAAGATTGATGGGTTCCTTCGCTAAATAGTGAGTAATTTGTTTGATTAATAAGCATTTATCACAATAATTATCTAATAAATTTTTAATGAAATTTGACATGATATAGGATTACAAAGAAAAATGCATACGTGTGTATGGGGGAAAAAAAAAAAAAAAAACTTATGCTTTTGATAGAAGTATAGGATACTATAATTCACATTTTATGAAAATAGGTGTCACATACATAATCACATTTTAATAGTTGACGTAGTAAACATCACTTGGATTGTCATATCAAGTGACAATTTATATTTTAGTGGTTGATATAATATGTATCACGTTGACTATCAAATTAATCAGCTTCTAAATATAATTATATCCAGCCCTATCAGTATTATTATTTTATGTATATAATAGAGATGGATGTTTCAAAGTAAAGAATGTGGAAAAAAAGAAGGAAAAGACCTTTGTAATATTAAGCATCAAGTCCCTAATTAAAATTCCTCCCATAGCTTAGATTATAACCTATTTTCCAAGCTCCACCCAACACTTGGATGAGATACTTGGATGAGATACGAATCAAATAAAATAGATGTAAAACAAAGTTCTTTTCATTCGATTTCTAACCTTATTATATATATGCATTTGATGTGATTAAAATATATGACATTCTCAAGCACATTTTTAAAGTGCATGTTTTCTTAAGCGGTTTGCTAGGGGTTCTCCCCGTAATGTTCTTCTAGCGTTCTCCCAGTTTTACATATAACATAATTTAAGAAAAAATAAAATTGTAATACCATTTTTTTTTTGCCAACAGATTAATTTTTATGAGTTAATAATTAGGTTATAATGCTTTAAAACTTGTTTTTAGATTTAAAATTAAAACCTAAGAGTGGAAGGTTAACCCTTAAGGGATGATATCACCCAAAATGGATTTGATCATCCTAAATTTGATGCTAATACCTAAAAAAGGGGGTGGTGGAGGCACTACAATTTTATTTTTTTCTTAAATCATATTTTATGTAAGACTGGAAGAACGTCAGGAGAACACCACAGGAAGAACTCCTAACATTTTCCTTTTTTTTAATTGGGACCCAATTAGAACACTTTATAATATGGGAGGTGACGTAAGGAATTTTTATTTTAAAAAAATGGGCCCACATCTTCAAGTTATTACCAATTAGACGACTCTGATTCCCCGGCCTTTTGTTTATCCTTATCACAATTTGCATTTTAATCCTAGGACCAGCATAACACATGCAAAATGTCCTATATTTATTCTTTCCCATTATAGATTTGGTATATTTCATAAGCATAAGTCGTAGGAAACAGAACCTAAACCAAAGCACCACAAGTAGAGGAAAAAGAAAATGGAGTATATATATAAATAGAATATTAATCTCATATTATAACTGGGATGATGTGATCGATGATACTAAAAATTAGTTTTTAATATTAATATACTATAATTAACAACATATATATAGCAAAACATAAATAACTTAATTAATTATATTTAATTATATAGTTCTCATTGTAATTGATCCCAACGAACATTAAATAAGTTAAAAGATACATACTAATTCAAAGCAGCAGCCGGCCGGCCACTAGCTTGAAGAAAGAAAGCATATATATATGTAATCTTTCACTTAATAACCCTAGACTGTTGCTGGATTCTTTAACAATATCCCGTTACTGCGACTGGTGTCGATTGATTTAGTAGTGTCGGTGATTGGTAGTTCTTGGGTGCCACTTTTCTCATCGATTTCTATCACTTTTGAGTCAATTGGAAGATCTTTGCTTTTACCCCACACGACGGTGTAAAGGCCGAAGACTATGAGAATGGCTCCAATTACACTGAAATATATATATAAACAAACATTATTTATATATATATATATGTGTGTGTGTGTGTGTGTAAAATTTCGAGAGAATGAAGAGCATTAATATATGTATATTTATATGTATACCTGCCAAGGTGGATTTGCTCAGCTAAAATAATGGAGCCAAGAGCAGCAGTGATGATCATGCAGAGTGGGCTAAAAGATGTGACGAACACAGGGCCACGTAGCTTGCTTACAAATCCTTGTACATAATATGCAATTCCCGAACAAACTATCCCCTAATTGTAACATTTTTCAATGGCGTTAAAAGATTAAAGCTGAATATTTTCAAGTGTACGTACATATATATATAATGCATGCATGTAGCTGTAGAATAAAGCAAAGATTCGTGAGCATTGGATCGATGCTATATATATATATATACTTACAGAATAAACAGCGGCAATAAGCCTGGAGTCCCATCCAATGACCCAGACGCTCATGTCCCGTTCCATCACAAGCGTCACGATTGAACCTTCCACCACGCCCATCAAGCATATCCAAGCTGTGAGAGACAGCTCCGCAGGGTACTTCTTCAACGTAAATGACTGAGAATTACCCACAAGATAATTTCATTAAAAATATATAAAAATAAAAATTCATATATAGGAAAAAAAGAAGAAGCATGGATTAATAATGTGTAATGAATGAATGAATTAAACTGACTTGCAGAATAAAGAAAGCCGCCCAGCCACAGCAACTGCCTAGGAGCGCTAGCGTGCCGGTGACCCAATGCTGATCGGCGGATTCGGCGCTGGTTTTGTGGTGACTTTGGCCCCGGCCGCTTATGAAATCAACTATGGGGCCTTTGTACAACGTCATCACCATTGCTCCCATCACCGTTATTACTGTGCCCGCCACCTTGGCGACGCTGTGTAATTTCTTGAAATTGACTGTCTCTAACCTGTACGTACGTGTATGTTATATATATATTTTGCAGTCATTAAAATTTTGCATGAATATTCCAAGAAAAGTACTGAAACACCTGATACTGATTTTTATTTATTATTTAAATTAAAAGAATAATAATATTATTTTATATCCAACATGGCCTGCAGGTGTCTATTTTGTGGACCCAGTGTGAGCCAATTGCTGTCTCATAACGCTACATGATGATCATATATATATATGGTTTTTGATTAATTAATTTTAATTTGCATATTAGTGAATGATGACGTACGTAGATAAATAAAATGAAACTTGATTGTACCTGAAGATGATTGCCATTATAAAGGTTATTGCGGGGAGCATATTGACGGTGGCAGATGCAAATGTGGCTGACGTGTACTTCAACCCCAAATAATACAAGTTCTGATCGAGCACCGGCCTGGGGTAATAAACCATTCACCAATATTAGACCTTTATTCATGTTTTACTGCCTCTTTTTTTTCTTCCTAATTGATAAATGATTTTCACAGCCCCCCACCCAAGAAAAAAAAACACAGAATCAATAAATTAATTAGCTTTTAAATTCCAATTTAAAAGTTAACTATATCTAATTAGCAAACCCATTGAGAACTGGATTTGTGCAGCTAGAGCAGTCTTTCTTAATTTCTTTTTCTTTTTCAGAGAATTCATGAATATTCCTGTAAAGATATAGATATCTTTCAATTACCAGAAAATTATGGCGGCTTTGCATATGTATGTATGTTGATATGCAACAGTCCATGCAGGATACCATTAAGTGATTTCATGCATCATGCATGCATGCCAATATACGTACGATCACTTGACAACCAGATAATTAAACGTACGTAATACATAGATATATACAGTTAGAATATATACACACATATTGTAAACAACAAAACAAGGTATATATTCAGAGCATTACTCCAGGAAACCGAGCGCGACAATTCTGAGGAAGACGGGCAGAGTCATCTTTGGTCTGATTTTCCTGCAAAAAGAAGAGAAAACAAAAGTAATATTCAATAAATTGATAGATCAAAGTAAGTAGAAGGGAATCTAGCTATAGCTCAAATATATGTCAGAAAATATATGCGCACTTGTGAGTGAAAGAGAGAAAGAGACTTTTCAAGAATAATCGCAAAGGGTGCGATCACAAGCGTGGCAACAACATGACGATACGTGGCAAGTACGTAGTGGCTCATGCCTCGCTTCAAAGACACCACGGAGATGATATACATTCCTGCGTAACCAAACTGCAAGGACACCATTGCCAAGTAGGGTTTAGCCTTATTAATGGCTTCGGAAGACATCCCAAATGTCATCGTTCTCTATCAGCTCTATCTCTATCTCTCTCTCGCTTGCTTCTTATAATTTGTGGCTGCCACCACCAAAATGAGAAACAGCCTTCTTATAGACTAGGAAAAAGCAAAGAGAGAAATAAAGAAAACCCATTATGCACTACACGTACCAACACAAGTCGAAAGCATTTCCTGTCACACTCGATCTCTTGGATTCCCTTATCCATTGAATTAATACGTCCGCGTTAATATATATTCCCTTTTTTTTTTCTTTCTTTTTTTTTTCTTTTTTGTGGATGAAAAAACACCATATTACAGACAAATTAGAATCATCGCTGTGGATCTTTATGATGATAATAATGCTTGCCTTTTATTTATTTTGTTATTTTAATGGGAAGTGTGGAATTCGATTCATTGACCACCAAATAGAAATTAGGCTTAGTGCACTATCGTAATGTATGTGGGGTTATATATATAATGTAATCTTTTTAGAGAGTTTAGCGCTATAGGTGCTATATACGAAGATATATATATGACTGAGTGGGTACGTTCGTACACCATTTCTAAAAGATATACATATGTATAGTTTGAGTGAATTTAATAATTGGGGGATTTACCTAATTAACTGCAAGTTTATCTCAATCAAGAATTAATGCTAGTGCAGATGACGTGGTTAGTCATTTTTCAAAAATCAACTTATATATATCTTCAGCCTCAGCTTTAGATCATATTGTGTCAAAAGCATGATAAGATTTACTGTACCTAATTTTGTCTTTTTTCCTCCCAATAAATCAAATATTTTGATCAGTTTACTTAACTAGCTAGTTTGAATTGATATATATATATATTGGATTCCCACATTTTTTCTGCTGATAAAAAAGGTTTTCACACTATGTATATATAGTTACGTTTGGAGCAAGCAATCCAACAAGTACTGCTCATTCATTTCTGTTAAAATGCTTTCACATTATGATGTCTAATCAATCATCCAGATGAAATATTCTCAGTTTTTGTACATTTTTTTGCTTTGACAGAGCAGGGAATATTTATGCCAGCCCTTGAGTGTTTCCAGTATATATTGTATTCTTTTACGTGTGTAGTGTGTTTCAAGGTATATATTGTAAGATGCCTTTCCGTAGAGATATTGACATGTATGGGAGATTTTACCACGCACGTACGTACGTTGTTAATTATTATTATTATTAGAGTTGAAAATCTCCGTATTGTATAAATTGTACAATAATATTATCGGAGTATATTGACTTCGGAGATTCTCACCAATTGTATTTTTCTATGAATAAAAGACACGGGGGGAGGGGGCAGGGGACAAAGTTTCAAAATCAAACTTGGTGCTTCCGCGTGTCCAAAAAAAAAAAAAAAAGTTGGTGCTTTCGTGTTTGGACTCCAACAAAAATCAGGTTGGAGGAATCCCACCTTACAAAATGGGATGAACTATAGAGATATAGACAGAGAGAGGGGTTAACTCCGGCGTAGTAGGTATGGGAGCCACATAAAAAATTTTAATTTTTGATTCACTGTATATAATGGAGAGATGTGGTTAAGAATCATCCACAAATTTAAATATGAAAAAAAAAACTCGTCCCAATTGTATTCCAACACATCATAAAACATGTGTTGTGACATCCCACATTACTTGAGTATGAAAAAAGATGATGTATTTATTTGGAATATGTTCTTTCTAAATGGTATGAGGCTTTTTAGGGTAAACTCAATATTAAAACCGTACGGGTCTGGCTTAAAGCGGACAATATCATATCATTTAGGACGAAACGTCATATGGTATCAAAGCTATAGCCTAACCTAAGATGGAAGAGTGTACACAAGCCCATAAAGATCACCAGCAAGGACACTGGGTCACGTGTTGTTACGATGACCTTACTTCCATAGTTCCACGTGCTCTAGATTTAGAAACATTACTTCCATGTGCTCCTTGAGTTTAATTTGAAGCTGTTTTGGATCATTAATATTATAAGGTGACAGAGTTATTGCCTCTAAAATTGTTTTTATTACAATGAACACGTCAAATGGATCCGAAGCACAAACTCATACATTTAGGTTAAAGTGCTCCTTCACCATATATATATATATATGCTTTTTAAGATATAAATTAGAAGAAAAAAAAACACATGCATATCATTTTTAAAAGTTGATTTGTAAGAAATGTATGTCGAATCTACAACCTTATAATTTTAATTAATTAACATACAACATTATGTATGCCTAGTACTATAATCCATATATCCTTCGATCTATTCAAAACCGGGAATTGGTCGTGATCAGTAACAGCACATTGAATCCCGACCAATATTAGAAAGACAGGTAATGCTTTTAGAACACTGATTAATAGGAAAAAGGGCCTGAAAGAGCATTGAATTCCCGACTCATCCAAAAAGACATTTCTCATCACATTCGTCACCAATTGGACCTAATAGTACTCCTGCCATGCATGCATTAAGCTTTGTCTGAGACATGTTCTTGGGAAGGCACCAAATAACATAAAGACACGTGGACTGGAAAATTTTCTGCCATATTACCCAAACAAGTTAGAAAGGAATCAAGGATTGACATATCTTATCTCTATAGCTCCAAGTGATCGACCTGGTTTCCAAAAAGGGAAACTACCAATATATTTCCCCTTAATTGGTCAGATTAACCCAATAATTTTTGTTCACCATTTTACGCGGATTAGCAAACTAGCATCTCAAGAAGAAACTTTGAAGCATTCACATGAGCTTCACCAAATATAAGTTGTTCAAAGACAACAAATCATCCCCCCGTCAACCTCACCATTTTTCTGAATTTGTCTTATTTGGTGCCCAACAAATTTGCTAGCGAGCGTAAAATAATAGAATCCCCACATTAAAAATATATAAGAAATGTGAGTGTACGTTAATATATTATTAGTAGGCTCAAATTCATGAGCTTAAGTTTTTGGTTTGTGTGGCGTCTCAACATACTATATTATTAATTTACTAAAAAAGATTCCCCAATGTATTAATCTCCCAATAGTACTATACGAGGCTAATAATAACTTATCACGGGCAATAAATATATATATAGTGACTCTTGGAAGATAACATTTTAAGTCCAGAAAACATCACTAGTAATGTAGTGACAATTGCGTAGTGCCTATATTGACAAAGGACTCTAAACATAGTGACTGGAATTAAATAATGGTGATGTTTGTACAATGAAAACGACATTACAAGGTAACTCCCATGATCATATGCAACCAAGTCTCGGTGGTCGATCATCATACACTGATGACGTACACAAGTTAATTTGAAATGTTTTAAAATGAACATTGATGGTGAAGGATGGTCGGGAGAAAAAAAAAAAAAAACAAGCATTTTAAATGACAGGATATAACATTAATTAATGCGTCAGCAATTCCATCAGTGGAGCTGCATGAATTAGGGAGTGGGTTTCAAGACAATGGAACGTGGTTTCTGCGAGTGACATTGGTGCCATCCCACTGATATATATATATATATATAAGCTAAAGCCAAAGAATAAGAAGAAGAATATGTAACAAAACCACACCAAAACTTTAATAGATGATCATGGCAACTATAATTATGATATATATAGTATATACAAAGAACTGTACGTACGTGTTATTGTCGTATTATTTGTATTTCCCTCTCATATATACTTTGGATAGTGACATTAACGTATATAATTAATTCACTCATAAAAAAGACGTGTTCAAGTTTCAACATCCTTTTGCAATTATATATATATTCACGACCAGGAAGGTGATTATATATATATATATATATATATATATATATATATATATATATATATATATATAGCACATAGGAGGCAAAAACATATGTCGGATTTGATTAAGCTTGCAAGCTGAATTATGGCCATCAATCTTATACTTGATTAAGCACCGCCTCTTCAGACAACATTAGTTTTTCCAAGGCGTTTAGCTTAATAAACAACATTTAACAAAATTAGGTTATTCCAAAATCTAGAATTGGAGTGTCCGAATTTCATTGAAATTTGAGCAGAACTCCCATTAAGAGAGGAGGTCGTCGAACTGCGTCATAAATTACATGAAATTATATAAGTGAGCCGTACAGCCTTCTCCCGCCCGTAGGCAACAATTGCCACTTCCAAATAGTAAAGAGGAGATAAGTGGTAGACAAATTGGCTTTCTTTTTTCCTTCAAATATATATGGGTATCCTTGTTGGATTTCCTTACTTCTAGGCTTGCTGATCGCAATTTGTCTGTGATATGACCGATTTGGTGGTCACGGCCCTTTAATTTGCTGTGGTTGATGGCATGGGGTCATAATCTTTGCTCCCACTATGATGATAATGCCTCCAATTATTATACACTGAGGTAAAATCACAAGGAATATATAAATCATTCAACAAAGGAAATTAATTAAAACTAAAACTAGTGCTTAAACTTGATGGTATTACTTAAAGGGGTTTGTTAGGGGTTCTCCCCGTAGTGTTCTCTTGGCGTTCTCCCAGTCTTACATAGAACATGATTTAAGAAAAAATAAAATTATAGTATCGTTTTTTTGCTAATAAATTAATTTTTATGAGTTAACAATTAGGTTCTAATGCTTTAAAACTTGTTTTTGGATTCAAAATTAAAACCTAAGAGTAGAAGGTTAACCTTTTAGGGATGATATCACTAAAAATAGATTTGATCATCCTAAATTTGATGCTAATGCCTCACAAATTTGGTGTTAATGCCTCAAATTTGATGCTAATGCCTAAAAAAACGGGTGGTGGAGGCTATTACAATTTTATTTTTTTTTAAATCATGTTTTACGTAAGATTGGGAGAATACCAGGAGAACCTACGGGGAGAACCCCTAGCATTTTCCTTACTTAAATAACAATTATTAATTAAACATAATTCCACCCAAAAAAAAATGTCCGGTATCAGAAGGAAGTTACGGAGGTAGTTAAATCAGAAGAAAGATAAAATCCAACAAATAAATAAATAAAATAAAAGCAAAAATAATGCATAAAGTTGATGATATTATTACTTAAATAACTTGCCAATGGATTTTCTTGTTGATATAAATATTTAATTACTTCCAGGTAAAGATATATATATATATATATATATATATATATATATATATATATATACGCATCAAAGCACCTAAGAATTAGGTTTATTTTATTGTAGAACGCTTGAAGTGGTGAATTTTATACTAATAAAAATCGATAATAAAATTTAGCAAACTTTCTAAATGTTCATCAACTACGTACGTTGCCTTATCTTCACAAGTGATTCGAATATTAAAATTCACTATATATATTATATAACAGGTCTCTTTTAGTAGATTAATTTTTTTTTTAATCATCAGATGCTCCAAAAGGAAGAATACTAATAAAATAAAGAGTTCATACATGAGGTCAAACAGTAAAGTTCAATGAAATTGGTTCATTTAATCAGTTCTATACACTCAATGAGCTTATCTTATAGTTAATATGATGATTTCTTTAAGGTAGCTAATCAACTTCTTTTTAAGTGTGTGTATATATATTATATCACCGATCCAGCTGCATGCAATCGGGTTCCCGGATTCAATATATAGTAAAACAGTTTTTTTTTTTTTTTTTGAAAAATAAAAATTTATTCCTAAAATTATTATTATTTCAGTTTCTATAAAAAAGAATCATTGCCTGGGTTTTTATATCTTTATGAATCACTCTCTCTCCATCCTAAACCCTAATGAAACCTTCATTTACGTAAGCACCTCGATCGATATATAGCTAGATCATTAATGATGATGTCACGTATTCCTTCCAGTTAGACACTTCATACCCACTAATTGTGAAACTTTTTAATTATATATTGAAAAAACAAAATTATCAAAAAAAAAAAAAAAGGTGGCGTGGCCGCAGCCTCCACTCCTCTTCGGCTGGTGGTTGGGGGATGGCGTGCCATATATATGCACCTCCCTTATTTTGTTTTTTTTGTTTTTTGTTTTAATAGTCTTTTTAAGGATATAATTGAAATTTCACACAAGTAATAGTATAATGTGTTTAATTTGAATACGTGGGCCGTGGCATTTACGTACTAAACTAGTGGTTTATAAGAAATAGAAGATAGTAGAAAAATTGTTCACCGCCTAGCTACAAAGTTGAAAAGACATATTTTCGTTTGATAATGCGCTTTTAACGGATATTGAAAAGCAAGAAAATCATTGTCTAGTTGAGAAAGTTGTGATGGATCGTGCAATGGCTAGAGACGTGCATGATTCGCCGAAATATACTGCAGATCTGGAAGCTAATTGAGAATGTGACATTCAAAGAATTAAACAAAGCATAAATCAAATTTAGATGGAAGAAATTTCTCATTGTATATATATATATATATATATTTTGCTAGAGCTATATGCTCTATTTTTATGAAATAAATGAAGAAGAAGTATTGTTATCAAAAAGAAAAGACCTATTTTCATGAAATGGGATAGGCTGCCCAAATAAGTAGCTGGACATCTAAAAATTTATTTGAGCAACAGAATCTTATATAAATTCTTTCAGAATAATTGTCCAAATTGATCCGAACCCACTTTCATGGTGGCTTGCTTTTGGTGACCAAACCATCTCAAAGGAGCCTGTCGAACTCCAATGTCTATTTAGGGTCATTAGCACGATTAGCTTTGACGTGGATTCATAGGCATGCTTAGCTTGAACCATTGGCATAAGTAACTATATGTAAATGGGTATGCTTAATAGAAAGTTTGGCATATACCCTTTATATCCATAATTCAAACTTTAATGGGAAGGCGACTTCACCATGAATGATAAAGTAATTTTCCTTTTCTTTTTTGGTCCAATCGATAAATTATATGGTGGCAAGACTCAAATCAATTTGGTACATAATTTGGTTTTTAAATCACATAAAAATTGCCAACTCTTAATTATGTATACTAGATAGGATAGTTTTCCAATAATATCTTTGGCACTAGGGATAGCAGGAATCCAAATAAAATATTCTTAATATACGTTGTCACGTAGGGCTCGTTTGATATATAGAATGGGTATTCCATTAGCGGGACACTTTTTATGATTTTATTATAAAACACGGTTTAGTTTATAAAATCACATGGTCAAACACACTCTCTATCTATACCAGAATCATAATAAAGTTATTAACTCATTCTTAACCAAGAATAACTACAATTATGAAGGTAAGTGAAGGGAGAGCGTTCATAATAGCATATGCAAATGACGCTGACTAATATGTACTCATTCCCAAGTAAAAGTCACTACGAACTAATTTACAAACTGATGTGTTTGTCCATAATTGGTGAATTTGTTTAATAATTCCACCAATTATGATGATATATATGTCATGTCACTCAGCTGGAATATATATGCATTTACTTTTGTGAATGATATATTTATACAATATGACATATACACACACAAGAACCCCATTGCATTATCTGCATGCATCAAGACAGAATGTCAATATCTTTGCCTAGCTTGTTTTCCTGTAAAAGAAAGTGAAAGAGAAAGAGAAAGGTAGAAAAAAGTTAGTTTTCCATCTTTTTTTCTTTTAGAATAAGGAAAAGGGTTCCATCTTGATCAATGATACTGACTATACATAAATGATCATTATCTGCACTTCGACTAATATCTATGACCTATGACCCTGATATAAAAAACTCTGTATTTTCATATTTCGCAGATGACACTGTAAATATTATTATATGCAGCGAACCTTCTGAGAACCGATGCAAAATAAGCAATGGGGAGAATACGTAGCCATGCATGCTCATGATGCATGTACATCCCAGGCAGGAGGAGGAGTAGCTTCGCCGCTAGCTGCTCTCATCTCTCTGTATGAGGAAGGAAGAAGCTGTTTGTGAATGAGAGAGTGAAGTGCATGTGCGACATGTGTTGAGTAATGCTAAAAATTTCATTTTTATCTCACAACTATATATCTGTTGACATTTTTAACCCCTTGTATTTTCAATTACATGTTGAGGAGAGGTAAATTCCATTAAAAAAAAAAAGTTGCTCAAAGGAGAGTTGGGGGTGGTCAAGTCGGCCTCTGCCTCTGTCCTTTCATTTTCAGGAAAATGTATAGCTATTCTTAAAAATAATAAAATAACCCAATAAATGAAATTCCAAGCTCTAATTATCAATGTGCCAAATGCAACCTTGTAGTCACTTTCTACACATGTCACATAAGAACTTGACCAAATTAAGAAAGATAAACACTGGCCACTTTTGGAATTCATAAAAGTTACTTTATTAACTTATCAACAATCCCTTGATCAAAGAAATATCAAAATTGACCGCTTTTGGTTGATTAAGAGGTTTGCTTTATAATAACATTAATCAATATCCTCGTCCAACGTACGAGCATGTTTGGTTAATTAGCTAGATCATGAACTTTAGGTGATATCTTTCCTTAATTTATTTGTTTGTTGAAGTGCTTTTGGAAGGTATATTGCTCTCACTCAAGCATCTCTCTTATATGTGCGTATATATATGTACATATATGTATGTATATATATATATATGTATGTATATATGTGTGTATATACCTACACGGCTACACACATTTTATGTACATATATATAGAATGATAGAGATTTACACCTGAGATGAATGATGAAAAGATGCAATAGCTTTCATTTTCTTTAGTTAGTATAATTAATTACAAAAGTTGTTTGAAAAGTTTCGAATTAGTTAATAATCCCTTTTTAAGATTGATTAAAAAATATCTATATATGACATGGTGCACTCAGAAAGCAAACCTGCACTTTATATGAATCTAGATCATTAAATAAAGGTGATGGGTAATTATGCTTGGAATTCTGGAAAAGGATGCATGCTTGTATTGAATCTTATCTTTCAATAAAGCAAGGAAAATTCAAAAGTAACAAAAACTTTATTTATATCTTTAAGACTGATTGCAATTCGAAAGTGAGAAGCTGCTTTTCCTTTGTACTAAAAAAAAAAATTAAAAAAATTACTTTGCACAGAGAAAATCTTAAATGGCACGTTAATAGTGAAATTTAGTAAGCAATTTAAGTAATAAATATAAGTTGATTTAATGTTCCTTGGATCCAGATCCTTAATTGTCTTTAGGAAACTCTACATTGTGGTGTTCTTGACAATGCAACCATTATCTTCGAGTTATGTGTATCAATTATATGCAGAACAATCAATCAACTGAGAAAAAATTATAAACATTTGTTAAAGTGACAAATATGATGAAATACAGGGACCTATAAGGTAGAATTTTTAACTCCAGAGGATCTTATAAAGGACCATGAATCTTATGAGGTTCTAGTTTTCCTTCTAATTCTTTTAGGATTGTGTTTGACCGCATTTTCCATAAGAAAA
Organism: Carpinus viminea; assembly: GCA_013348765.1. NCBI lineage: Eukaryota > Viridiplantae > Streptophyta > Magnoliopsida > Fagales > Betulaceae > Carpinus > Carpinus viminea. The sequence goes on from CP054673.1 coordinate 4,017,917, forward strand.
TGCATAAAAGAAAGAAAGAAAGAAGTGGGTGCATTTGACAGTCAAAGATGGGGAAGGCCCTGCTTGTCTTTTGCAATCATGGACTATTCTCACTAGTTAAAAAACGTATATATGAAAAATGACGATCCATTATCAATCACTTTCTGCAACCCATAGTGGAGTAGTCCACAAAAGGAAAAAAAAAAGATGATAGTGTATTGGTGTTTATTGATGCAAATCACAGACTCGGCGACAGCCTTTATGCTTAATGTTGCTTGAAAGAAACGTGGGAGACGTACAGAACAACCTAAGAGAAGAAACAGAAATGCCTACTTTAATCACTGTTTAGAATTTACTGTCCATAAATTCTGTCCAAGTTCGAATCAAGGGCAAAAGATCATAATACAATCAGCATTCGCAGTTAATTAAGATCTTTATATTAAAAAAAAAAACGCAATATACTAGTATGAATCACTCACTCAATGAGCCTTAAAACCTGTTATTCTTTCAAAGCAGCTGCTATCTTCTTTTGGATGAGTTCCACTCCAAGACGTGGAGATAATCTAGGCAGGATTTCCTGAAACAGAGATTGATTTTTGTCAGAGATATATCACCTTCAGAAAGTGATGTACACAAAAAGCATTGTCATCACTGAATTTTTTTCACATCCATGCTTGCAAGCCAAACTTTCAGTTCACTTAACACCTGTTTCAGTAAGGAAAATATCTAGTCTTATATTACTTAAAGCTTCTGGCATTATTGGCCAATCCATTGATATTTTAATGCATTCTTTAATAAAGAAGGCAGTGATTTGATGTCAACAGAGATACCCCACCATTTAAAGCGAATTATCTGGATAATAAGAAGTTATCTTGCCAAATGCAAACAAAAAATTTTAACCCTAGGAACTTAATCCCGAAATCGAGTCTGACCAAAAAGTTAAGAGCAGTGTTGACACAATCCAAAAACATCACCATCTCACTGTGGGCAGTGTGAATCATGCGTGTATGAGTGCACATGGAATTCATTGGAGTAGGTTCAGCAGCCGGCAAAAAGAAAGAAAAAACCAAAATGAGAACAAAAGATAAACTGGAGCCGACAATGACATCAAAAGAACAGATGAAAAATGTAACTGCTTTACTGCTATGTCACATACGGGTTGAGGAAAAACATAATTTATATAAATGATAACATAATGCAAAAAATACATGGTTATTTTTCCATTGAGAAACACAGCCTTTGCCAAATGGATCACCTTAGCAAGGGTAAAGTTCTTTGAGGTCATACAAAGGGAAAATTGTTGTACATCAGGTCAATTAGTTGTTTAGTAGGAACTCACATGAGAATTATGAGCAAGTTAATCTGTTAGTCAATCATCTCTGGAGAACAGTATGATCAAAAGTAAATGGAAAAAATTGATCTCAAAGACAAATATAAGTTGAGGAACAACATGAAGGATGCGTTAGTAACAGTTGCAGCACCTTTAACATGCTATACTAGCTCATAGGCCGACCATATTATTATCTACTCAGCATAGAGCCTTTATCTCAATTATACTGGTAGCTCACTCAAAAAATTATACTGGTAGCTTACTGCAAAAATTAAAACTAATTAAGAAAACGTAAGGGGCAGCTCATTAAGCTCTAAGACTGTTTAACTCCCATTTGACATGGCTCCTTGAAAAACTCTACCACTTATGTCAGTGAGAAGTCCATCATTTTAGACATGATTTTCTACAGAAATCACGTTGTAGGATGCGTAACACTTCCACCAGCAAGAACCTACAGACTTGTGAGACAATTATCATCTCATTTCACTGCCTTCAGAGTTGCCAGATAGATATATATAACTCATGGGCCTTAGTTTTTATCTTGAATGGAACATCTACACACATCTAAATACCAATTTAGTATCTAGTATCACAATTATCATCAGAATCCATGTGAAAAAAACCTTGACAATTGGAAAAGCACCTTTCCTCTAACCAGAGCATTTCTTTTGTGCCTATCCTCCCACAACAAAATTTAATCACAGCCCTGTACTTATTGGACATGGGATTAATCATTTCAAGAGGGTTTTCCGTGATGGTATGGTGTGGACACTAGATACAGGCCAAAGATCACACGTGTATGGACGCTGATGTGGGAGGACAGCCCAGCCCATGACTTTGTGGCCGGGTGATTGAGAGCTGGAGATTATGCTATTGCCACGTTTATTATTTAGAATTTTATTTTATTGCCATGTTAGTTATTTGCCTGACTTTGGGCTTCATTTTTTTTTTGGGCATATTGTTATTTCTTTGTTATTGATGAATAAAAATAATTTTGACTATTTCTCCCCCTCTCTTTTCTTCCTCTTCCAATTAATAGAACTTTGTCCAGGCCCACATAGTTTGGACTGGTGAAAACCATCAGACTACTTTCTTGAACAGCATGTCCCAGTACTAATAATGAGAATGTATTTTTATTTCAAGTCTTAAAGGATGTGTCAAGACCAGGAAAGCAAGGGAGATAGAATGAAGATGAGAAAACAAGAGAAAACTAATGAAATGTGAGGTATGGCAGAAGATATCACAACAGTCCTACTACTAGTTTGAAGCAAAACAACCGACAGAATAAATTTCAACCAAATAAAGTCCTCTTACAGTAAATTGATGATTGTTCATATTTCTCAATAGAAGGTTGATGACTAGTGGGTCCGAAACTTGTGCACGAGGCAGCAATTTAATAGTACATGTTACATAACGAAAGAGAAGAAAGCATATTACAAGAGAAATGCCAATACATTATCGGCAGTTGAAACAAAGTGGGGATTACAATGGGCAAATTCAAGCCCTTCCAAGGCTGGTAGCTAATAAGTATCATGCATACATAGAGTGAGGAAAGATATCATCCTGAATTTTTCTTTTAACCAAACATTAATGAAAATTTAAGGAGATTGAAGGATACAAGAACAAGGAAGTCTTGACCTCAAGAGTTAGTTCAATAGGCCAGAGACCACGCCTCATAGAGCGAAGGTTACTAGTTCGAATCTCCCTTCCCTTTGGGACCAATTACTTATAAAATAATAATAATAATAAATAAATAAATAATAAGAGCAAGGATGACTTACCTTATAAAAAAAATTAAAAAGAGCAAAGAAGAAAGAAACAATCTCTCTATGATAATTGAGTGCTCTCATTTTGAGAAGGCATTCCTAATATGCAAAATCAATTTAACTTCCACCATTTGTCCCCACCATGGATTCTGGAACAATACTTTTAGTTTTAATTGTTAAATCAATATGGTCGACCTACTTGAATTAGAAGAATTGTGAAGATTTTATCTTAGGTCAGTTTTAGTAAACTTGCAGATTTAAGTTGTTTAATTTGTGTTTAAAACTTGTAGGTTACAGGTCTACCTGATTTTACACTTAGCTGAGCTTATTTTGAGTCTTGCTTAATCATAAAATAGTCGTCTTCTTTCAAAGTAAGAGTATCTAAAAGTTTCTGTAAGGTGTTAGGATATTGCTTTCATGTAAGCAAGTATTGTAAAAACAATCAATGAGCTTTTTATGAATGAAACTTTTTTTTTTTTATTGTAAGTACAAGTGCGGTTATAAAAGAAGCAATTATGAATGTAACTTTTCTGCAAGTTAGCTTTATTATTTATGTAAAGGCTATCTAGGTGAGATTCTAAACGACCAAGTGAGATTCTAAGATTTCCTAATTCTTTCATCATCACAATCTACTGATTTTTAGAAGGGCATCCTTGGTTTACTCATAGAAACACCATGGTTACAATGCAACCATCCTCGTACCCTTTCAACCATTATTACCACTGGTTTGAATGTCAAACCAGCGAATCATGTGTGACACCCTTTGTAATATAATGTTGCATACTTGAACATGCTATAACTAGCTAAACAACCTTAGATGGTAAATGTTCTAACCACCATCAGGGTAATCCCACAGACCAAATGTAACACAATATAGTTGCAACCACCACCCATTAAGAACCTACATTTATGTGAAGTGGCAAACATATTCGCAAATATTTCATGACATCTAATGGCAGTTTCAGTTCTTCCTTGACACTACTTGAAAATCATAAGCGCAGTGGCAAACCATAAATTCCATAAAGGCGAGGCATATTTTTGACAAGTTCATTTCTTAGTAGCACCCTAAATTACTGAAACAATAACTACGAGAAAACGAACATATAGCTTAAGCTAACTTGACCGAAAGCTTAAATTAGGACAAAATCTAGGAGTTCTTGTTTGAATGGCAGAACATTAACAAAGTTAACCCAAAAAAGGAAAAAAACTGACCTCAGTGCCATCAGAGAGTACTTTAGCCAGCACGGGAATCTCATACTGATAAGCCATTTCCCACTCAGGATTGCTGGTGATATCCCTTATCTGACAAAACCCAGAAACACATTCACAACACACACAAACGAGCGCGCGCGCACACAAACACACAGAAGAGAGAGACCTGTAAATCAACGTCGTGGAGGGAATCAGGGGCGGAGACTAAGAATGCAGCCTGGAGTTTTTCTTTGAGGCCATCACACAAACAGCAACCGGGCTTAGAGTAGAGAACGAGCTTTCTTGAAGGAGAAGAGGAAGAAGGCGACGAAGATGAAAAGGATGAAGAAGAAGCCAGAGGGGTGAAGGCCCACCTGGGTCTGAGCCTTTGTCTTGTTAGCAACGCAATTGAGGGTGGTCTTGCCACTGCTGCCATGGCCATTCTTCCAAATCCCCCGACTCGATAGCTTCACTGGTTTGAGATTGCTAACGTTAGCGTACTTCGCTGTAACCAAGTCGCGAGCAACAACGTATGGCGGTTGAGCTTGGGTCTGGGCCGAGGTTTCTAAGCATATTGACCAGTTTATTTATGATTAAGCCCGGCTCCAGCCCATCTTTAAATTATAAATTTTCTTAAAATTATCAAATTTAACTAAAAAATAATGGTTATAATAATCATGAAAGTAAGGGCGTAAGCTGCCTTAAATCACCTTTCCCTCAGACCCAGAAGAAAGTTTTAGGAAGGATAATTGAATGATTGCTAAAGTAATATTGGATATGAATGAATTATTCGCATTGAAATACCCTTTTTTCGTAAGAATTGCCTCTTTGAGCTACAGTTTTAGTATGGTAAAAAAAATACTCATACATGAACCATTTTCAAAGATCATCAATGACCTTATATTGGGACAATTGAAATAGAAGGATCAGAGATACTTCCTATCGTTTGAAAAAACAATCAAAAAACAAAACACCTTCTTAGATCAGTATTCTAAGAATGGGTGCTACATTGACTGTTTCCATTCATGATTCATTCAACAAGAATTTTCTTTTTTAACCCCAAGAAGAGGAAAAGTAAACAATCAGAAGAACAGGCTGAAGAAGACAGTGATTTGAATCTGTGAATGAAACATGATCTCCTTTAGTGTATTAAAAACCAATCTTACACCTACAATTTATACTCCTGCAATTATAGATTCATTTTTCTCACTCTATCCAAAGATAGTATGATATGATAAAAGAATCAACCCCCCCTCCCTCCCTCCCTCCCTCCCTCTCTCTCTAACAAAGAAAAGGTGAAAGAGAAAAGTCAAGACTAAAGAACAACTATGGTACAACAGGGATAAACGACTCCTCATTTTTCCACTCTTAAGTTAACTGCAGATTTGCATTAGAAAATCAATAGAAGAGTAGGGTCTATATAAGCTTCTTCTTTTGAAAGTAGCGCTTCAGGTGCCACAGCTGCAAAACTGAAACTACAATGCAGACTCCAAGGGACATGATACTTAACCATGCCACTTTACCATTGGTTGATTCACTGACTTCCCTCATATCTGCTTCCCTGTATAATTAAAAAACAAAAATAAGAGAAAAACAAGTGAGTTAAATGTTAGCATAAACATCAATACTTCCAGGTAAATATATTTATCTCTAATCTTTTAAATTATGTTGTTTACCCCAAGCAAAAAGAAAAGAAAGAGAAAATTTTAAAATTTTCCTCTATTTCAATGTTTGTTTTGCCAAGTGGAGAGAAAAGAAGAAGAAGAAAAAAGTGTGAGGAAAATATTTCAGCATTTTCCTCTCTAGTCCACCAGTAAATTTGGTTATGGAGATGAGGTTAGGTCTTAGGAGGAGAAGACACTAAAACTTCATTTTCTTCTCTTCACTTTCTCTCCAATCTTTACCAATTTTCTCTTGTATATTAAGACAAAATAAGTGTTAATCTTCCAATGATACTATCGAGACTCTTGCCATTTGAAACAGTCACAAACACCTTGATGAACCCTAGATAACCTTCTTTGGGAGCCAACATCACAAACACTTTAACCTTTTCTCTTCCAACTATAAGCTCACGTAATAAAAAGATTGAAACAACCAATTTAAATTTACTTCATATTTAGTCAAATGATCTTATCTCAAATATTTATATTAACTGTAATAAAGGTTTGAAAATTTCAACCAACAGTAACCCAGGTAACAAAATGGAGATTATTGTAAATTAAAAATTTGTGCACAGCACAGTACAAGGAGAAGCAGAGACAAGGGAGCATGAAAAATAACCATACTTAATTCACAGGGAAAAAAAGTATACTGCCAATGAGCTCTAACTCACAAACGTCCCTTCATTCACGTAACAATGGCGTTGAGGATGAGATTGTGCATTCAACACACTATATGCACGTGTAACTAACCCACAATTTAAGGAAAAAAAGTGAGGTAAAAAAAAGGTACCTCTTCTTGAGATAAATGAGATTCTCATGGATGGCTTGTACAGCTCCCTCAAGTTTTCGCAACTCAAGTTCAACACCCTACATTGAAGTGTGTAATAAGAAGAAAAGGGAAACCCAATTGTGTAGATATCTAAATATCATTTGAAAGAATCAGAGGAATAGAGCGTTCAGTGAAGTTACATCTATTTTCTCTTTCCTTGCAACTGAATCCCAATCCCGAGCAGCAATTCCAGTTTTCCAGTCAAGGCTGAGGGTTGTCTCTGCACCTCCTTCATGTTGGCCATCTAGCCAGAAACAAGCCAAGTAGTTCCCAGACTCGGTGGTTGTAAACGCAAACTGACCATGGGTCACATTTTCTTGGTGGTGAAGATTGTTTCCATAAGGAGATGTTACCTAAAAAACACAAAAAGAAAGCCAACTTGAGGTTGATCCAAAATAATGCAGAGGAACCACTCGAATTTCGTAGTATGCGACATTCCTCAAACATCAAATATCACTAATCCTGGGGAAAAGTTGTACTTGTTTGTATTTGGTAAGAAATTGTAAATTAAATCATATAACCATTATTCTAACACACCCTTCTCATGTGGATGTGGATCCAATGTGTAAGGTTCGAACTCAGCTCAACTACTTTGATACCATGTTAAATTGTTCTAACTTCGAACTCAGTTTATCCATTTTCTAATGTCATGTTAAACGGCTCTCAGTCTACTGCTTTGCTCAAATATCATGTTAAGTAAACAAGAAAAAATGAATATAATCGTTTAAAGATCTCAAACCAATTTGGAGAGAACTCAACGCATCCAGATTTCAAAAAGCAACAAATTGGAAATGGGAATCAATGATTTTCTCTTGCAATAATTGCCAAACATTTACTGAATCTTTGCTACGCCATGAATTAATAAACACGATCTGCTCTCACATTATGGTCTTATCTAGAAACATCACAGAAATTTTTTTTTTTAAAAAAAAAATGATAGTATGATATTATCCAGAAATAGAAAAAAAAAAAAAAAAAAAAACTAAGACTGAGATCTAAATTGGGCATCATAACCAACAAATCTTCGCAAAAAAAAACAGAGAGCAGAAATTGAGAGAGGGGAGAAAATAGGAAATTTACCTTAGCAGAGATAGTGGGAGTGTGGTGAGGCTGAACACCCTCGTCGACCACATAGTAATCGGCCAGAACGACGACGTTGGTCTGTATATCCTCCGACATGCACTTCGTACCCGAGCTCGGAACGTTTAGCCATATCGCTTCTGCTATAGGTACGAGGTGACTCGCTAAGCATAGAAGCACCGAGAACAAAACGGTAACTCTGGAGCGTGAGATAAAGTTCTGCGCCATCGATGACGATGAAGGGGTTTGAAGCCCGGAGGTAGGATTCAGTCTTCCAGATCTCAGAGCGCTTTTTGATTCTCGTCTGCGTTTAGATGTGGGGAACGCGCTGAGTGAGTTCGAGTTCGAGTTCCAGTAGAACTTGGTGGAAGATTGGCCACGCGCTACGATGTTACACTGGAACTGTGTTACGCGCGTGGAAACGTACGCTGCGAGTTGGTCTGGAGTGGGGAGTGACGCTTTCCCTTGACTTTTGAAGGCAAAATGGTTTGGATTCACCAATCATATTTGATCAGGGCGAGCCACGGAGGAAGCGGAAGGTTAGACCAAGTGGTTAAGCTACGCGCTTGCGATCTCAATGCGGGCTGTTGGGTAGTTCGGCTCCGGACTTCTCCCAAAGCGCCGCCGCCGCCCCTGGAAACCAACTACCAAGACACGACACGAAATCCGGGCATCTAGCTTATATGAGAGCATTCACTGCAACCTCTTCAAATTTTTCTTTTCAAAATAACCAAAAACACACTTTTAGTTATTTTAACAGCCCACCTTTTTAGAGCACACTTTTCAGCCTCTCTACTTTAACAATTCATTATCACTATTTTATTAAAATATTATTTTTAAAAAAATTTGTTTATTATTTCTCTAACTTTTGAGTGTTAAAATTACTAAAATGCCCATATTATAATAAAAAATAAAATATTAAAAACCTAAACAAAACGTCCGTTTTGCTGCACCCTAAAAAAAAACCCCTTCTTCCCCCTCTTCCCCCATGTTCTCCAACGAGTTTCGGCATGATCATCTTCGGCACTGACCCAGGAATCATCATCGGCAGCCCCCACCAGAAAAGGCACATGATCATCCCACCTTTTTTGTTTTTATTTTACCTCTCAACACCAACAAACCAACGATTTAAGCCCTGACTCTTGTAGCCGCAGAAACCCCTCCCCATTAACCCCAACACCCTTAAAAGATCCCGCCCTCCCTCCCACACGAGACAACCACAGACTCTCTTTGTGCAAAGATCCGCCCCACGGAAAAGGCACATGATCGGAAAAAAAAAAAAAAAAAAAAAAAAACCCATAATTGAGCAGCGACCCCAAGCTCTTGTCAGTGCAGCCGATCCGGCCGGCCCAGCCAGGATGACCGGCCGGATAGAATCGACCGATGAGAGCACCCCAACAACTCGAGCAGCAGTCGATGAACCAGATGACATCGACAACACAACGCCGAATCGACGCCAATATCGATGAATCGAGGACGCCGTCGACGGTCGATTCTGTCCGTCGGTTGCTCGTCATTTGAGAGGAATGGCTCGAGTAAGGAAAGGGTAGAGAAAGGAAAGGAAAAAAAGAAAGAGAGGAAATATAATTGTTTAAAGAGTAAAGAGGAATAGTAAATGTTAAATATGAAAAAATACTGTTCATAATGTTAACTTTTTTGTTAAAATGAAGAGGCTGAAAAGTGAGGTTTTTAAGCCTTTTTGTTAAATTGGCTCTTCAAACTAACAAAAAATTGTGTTTGAAGAGCCTGCAGTGGGTGCTCTGATGTAGTTAAAATTAATGATATATGTTATTATAAATTGAATTATGAGGATTTTATTAAGGTAATTAGAATGAATAATTATCTTTTATCCCCACGAACTACAATACCTTAATACTTTATCTTTATGATGACACTTGATACTTGACCATATCAAACTATCATTTTATGATTTTTTTCTCATTCCATTAGTTAAAAGGATTAAAACTAACAATCAATTGAGAGAAATTTTTTTTCCATTTTTGCCCTCACTTCAAATAACTAAAATGACACTTATACCCTCCTAAAGTGAGGGCACAAATGGGAAAAAAAATTATTCCCTTTGACTGACAAAAGAGGAAAAGTGTCATAAGATGACAGTTTGATGGGGTCAAATGTCATAGTTGGTAATTCATGAAAGAAAAGTGTCAAGGCACGGTAGTTTATGAGAGCAAAAGGTAATTAACCCTAATTAAAATGTTCTTAAAAGGTAATAATCTATTATAATAAATACCAATAAATTGATGAAGATATAAATGAAAGAGAAAATTGGTATTTATTATGACACATCTAAACCATTCAATTATTTTAATAAAATCTTCACAATTCAATTTTTTAACAGCATGTATACTGTAGTTTTAACTACAGGTATACAAGCTGGATCCGAGATGCAGATAGCATGCAATTCACTCGTTTCAATGGGAATTTTTTTTTTTCTAATTTTAAATTTGAGCTTTTCGTTTTATCTAATTAAATTGGAGTAATTAATTTTAGTTTTGAACATGTCAATTTTTTCTAATCAATTATCTCTTCATTTATATAATAATATCTATGAAAAATCACCGCTCCAATCAGTTTTAAATCTACAACAAATTTCGATGAACCACATCTCTATTTGTTATCAGGTTATTGAATCCTTGGCTTTTTTTTTTAATCTCTGCTACTAATGCTTTATCAGTTGCAATTCCCTATACTGCATTTACCATAGTAACAATTATTCTTTATATTTGATAACTACTTCGTCATCAGTCTCTAGTTTGTACTCATAAAATAAACCATAAGATAACAAAAGATCAATCGGAAAAACTTATTTCGTTATTATAAAGGATTCGTGAAAACAAAAACTTAAGAAAATGAATAAAACTTCACCCTATAGATTCCAACTATAAGCAAATTTAAAAAATACATTATTATTTAAAAACAATGAAAATACAATGACAAAAACCCAACATACCCTTATGCACTTTGATTAATCTACGGTGGAGGAGAGAAAAATTAGGAGAAGCGAAAGGAGAAAGAGAGCGGCGAGGAGGGAGTTGTAAATCCCTCCCCCAACTCTACTAGGCTCTCTAGCTAAGGTTTCTTCTAAATTGGGTTAGAGAAATCTTACTTGAACATGTCAAATTTACTTGCCTTTGTAATACAAACTCTTAAATTTGTTTAGACCGTTAGATGAAATAAAAAGCTCAAATTTAAAAATTTGAGAATCTCGTATTTGTAGAAAAATTGAGATGATTTCAGTCTGTTTAAACTCTCATATTTGCTATAAAATTGCTCTCTCTCTCAAAACACAATTTGAAATGCTATTCTAGAGAAATACTTTTCTTTCCTTTATGTTTGTCTTAATATTTATTTTGGGTAATTCCCTTTTGTCCTCATGAATTATAACACCTTGACACTTTTCTCTATAAACTATTAATTATAACACTTGATCCCATCAAACTACAATCTTATAATATTTTCTCCCATTTCGTAAGTCAAATGGGTTAAAATTAACAGTCAACGGTCATGTTACTTGCATGTGCCATTTTAAATATTTTTCCTTTCATTTTTGCCTTCACTTTAGTTCAATAAATGACACTTATACTCTCATAAATCCTAATCTAACACATGAAAACAATTGGAAGTGAGGGCAAAAGTGGAAGAAAACAAATTTAAAATAACACATACAAGTCACATAACTATTGACTATTAATTTTAACCAATTTAGCTAACGGAATGGAATAAAGTATTATAAGATGGTAGTTTGATGGGGTCAAATATCATAATTAGTAATTCATAAGAGAAAAGTGTAAAAGCATTATAAACTATAGGGATAAAAGGTAACTACCCCTATTTATTTTTTAAAATTTATCATTAAATTAGGTTATATAGATTTAACGGTGAATTTTAAAAAGTTTTACAAAATATTGACAAAAGTTGAAAGAATAAGAAGCCTCTATATTTTATGCATGTCTCTCAATAAAAATTGAACTCTTGCCCCAAGATAAGACGCTAATGGTCAGAATTTGAGGATTAATTAAAAAACGGTCTGCCTCTCCATTTAACTTCTTTTTCTTTTCTTCTGACAATACTAAGAAGAATTTAAAGAGAGGGAAGGTTTAGTTCAATGTCTTCTCTATAGATCTAGTTAAAAATATTTTCCCTTCCACTTTCATGGCAGCAAAGCAGAGACTAGATCTAATATCTTTTTCGACCGAGGCATATCTTTTAAAAAGATGTTTACAATTTCGTGTTTCTCTGCTTTTGGTTGTGGGGTTTTTGTTTTTCATTTATTTTTTGTTCTAGCCTTTCGGTTGTGGATGAAGTTATAGATTTAGTTTATACAAAGTAAATATGTTCCTCAAATATAATTGTATATAGATTAATGGAAGCTTGAAGTCATTTTTATAACTTCATAGCTTTTAACCATTATTTTTCAGAGCTGTTTGCTTAATAAAAGCTTTATACTCGTAAATTTTTTTTTTTTTTTTTAAAAAAAGGGGGCTAATGATCCGTGGGACAATAAAAACTCGAATTTATCCGGATTTTTTTTCACTCTTACACAAGAATGATAGCCTAGAATTTAGATGGGGTTTGGGATTAAGGGATCAATATCCAATGAAAGCGGTTTCAATTTGGGATTAAGGGATCAATATCCCGTACAGTAGCTCAACTCTCAACTCTCAACTCTCAACTCTTCCTCCGCTCGGCTCAGCCATGCTCAACGTGCACCAGTACTCTCTGCTCTCACTCTCAGTCACAACCCTTGTACTATTCCTTCTCGTCTCAGCCCAAGAAGACCATCAACAAGACACGCCCATCGCTCGCTTCCAGCGCTACCTCCGAATCAACACCGCCCACCCCAATCCGGACTACTCCCCCGCCATTTCCTTCCTCAAATTGCAGGCGCAATCCATCCAACTCCAAGCCCGAACCATCGAGTTCACCCCAGGCAAGCCCGTCCTCCTGCTCACCTGGCCCGGCTCCAACCCCTCTCTCCCTTCCATCATCCTCAACTCCCACCTCGACTCCGTTCCCGCCGAGCCCTCCAAATGGGTTCACCCACCCTTCTCCGCCGTCCGATCCCCTGATGGCAAGATCTTTGCCCGCGGGGCCCAGGACGACAAGTGCATCGCCGTCCAGTACCTCGAGGCCATCCGGAACCTCAAGGCGAAGAACTTCGTGCCCACCCGCACCGTCCATGTGTCCTACGTGCCCGACGAAGAGATCGGCGGGGTCGACGGGGTCGCCAAGTTCGTCGCCTCGAAGGTGTTCGAGGAGTTGCGCGTGGGGTTCGCGTTGGACGAGGGGCAGGCCTCCCCTGGCGACGAGTTCAGAGTTTTCTACGCCGATAGGTCTCCGTGGAGCCTGGTGATCAAAGCCGAGGGCATGCCTGGGCACGGGTCGAGAATGTACGATAACACCGCGATGGAGAACTTGATGAAGAGCTTCGAGGTTATCTCTAGGTTTAGGGACAGTCGGTTCGATGTGGTTAAGGCTGGGGAAGCGGCCAATTCGGAAGTTATTTCCGTTAATCCTGTTTATGTAAAAGCTGGGATTCCTTCCCCCAATGTAAGTTGATATAACCTGTGTAGCTCAAACCTCAAAGTTAGTTATGTGTGTGCACGCGCGCATGATGGGGATTGAGTGTGTGTTTTTGTGCAGGGATTTGTGATGAACGTGCAGCCTTCGGAGGCTGAAGCAGGGTTCGATATTAGATTGACGCCTACAGCTGACCCAGACCTTATGAGGAGGATAATTGCTGAGGAATGGGCACCGGCCTGGAGGAACATGACTTACAAGGTGAATGACCATATTTTGATTTCGTTGATTTAGTTGATTGGAACTGTAAAAAGATAAGGTGTTCAATTTATTATAACGTGATTTTATGCTTATATACCTCATAATTCCATATTACACCAAAAACTTGAGAGTTAATTTGTATATGATTAGCAATGTGTTCATCGTTAGGCTTCTTTGGTTCTTGAATAGATTTCCCTGTTTCCATTTTAGTTGATGATTCTAATAATGTCTATAACACTAGCAACTTGTGAGTTAAATTGCCATATATTCTGGTTGCCTTCATTTGAATTGTGGACTTTGATCTGGTAGAGTGTTCTTGACATTTTCCAAAAAATTGAAAGATATATCAGGGGTGTACAATATTAAAAAAAGAGGAACAGATTCTGACATTTGAAATCTTGGCGGATGTGCTAATTAATTAACATGATCTGATGATTACTAAGTTCCACCTGGTTGGCAAAACCTTTGCAAATGTATTATACCAGGTCCTAGTTGGTAGTATGTGTGCTAGTGCAGGCTATTCCCCTGGTCTTTGGACAAAGGTCCTTAACAGTGATTCATCATTATTACTTATCCAAAAAAAAAAAAAAACAGTGATTCATCATTATTGACATTACACATGTAATAACTTAGCCAATTTCTTTTGGTTGTATGAATTCAAAATTATTGATTTATACTTTCTTGAGAAATATCTTCCATTGGTTTTTTAGCAACCATATCTATGGTCACTACCAAGTGTCATTCTCTGTTTTCAACTATAGCCAGCTTCCCAGCTTTTCTTAATAGTGTGCCTATTCTGCAGAGCCCCAAACCGCACTAGATACTGCACAGTTGTCTTTCTTGAATTCTCCTTAAATAATCATTGAATTTTGCCACTCTTATTTTTTCTATATCCTGGTGTTAATATTATCGTTTAAATGTTTAATATTATCGTTTAAAATGGTTAAACTCTTGACATGTTCTATTATTAACATTTTGCATTATAAAGTGTGGAATGTGGTCAATGTTATTTGTATGGTTGTTTTCGCATGCTACGATTTATCAGTTGTAGAGGTCAATGAATTGGATATGTTTGGGTGCCAGGTGGGTGACAAGATAGCATGCATACCATTTATTCAGCTATGATTTTGTAAATAAAGTTCATCCTATTGAAGATATGCAATTACGATTGCATTTTGCAACTTTAAGGCTTTGTACTCATTGAAAAGAGGGTGCAATTGGCGTTATCTTTTCTTTTTCACAAAATCTGAAATATCTTTTGGTGCAGAGGGCATTCATAGGTACCAATTTTGGGCCATGCTTACTAAGCATTGCTTAGGCCATGAAATTCAAACCCGCTGTAGCGCCTGCCAAATTTGATACTGGGCCATTCATGTTTTAAGCTTCTTCTTTTTTTTTTAATAAGAATGGAAAAATAAAATAAAATGTTTTAAGCTTTTTGAGTAACAAAATCAATGTTAGATATATGCTGACCCTTTGGATTTGAAAGAATAAGTATACTTATGCCTTCATTCAGAGCCCAAATATTCAGTTACACTTTCCATACAAATGTTAGAGGATGTCCTTGGTCTGCCTTTAGCATCTCTAGGTGGCTGGTAGAAGGCCATTCCTATGACTCAAGCACTTGGCTTTGGTGGTAGATTCCTCCTTTCTTGGATCACCTTTTCCTCACCACGTTCTTGATTCTTTCTTTCTAATCTCCTAACTACCGCTCACATGCACATATGTACAAAGTAAGGTCTAGTTGCCAAGGGATATTTTCCCATTAAGAAACACGATAGGGAAACTTACTATATTGGTTCATGTAGTTTAGATATTTTTAAATCGCTTATTGAGTTTCCAATTTTATCGTTTATCTCATTGCATTTTTCGCCTTTAAAATAGACCCATCTGTCCAATTTTGTACACATTCCAATTTTGGAGAATTTGACATGTTTCTTGGTGCAGCTGTGAGGGAGAAGATTTGTGTAAAGTGATGTAGGCTTTTGGGTCTTAGTTTGGAGAGAGAGAGCTAAGGTTTCAAACTTACGTAGGGTGTATTTTGGGGTACAAGCTGGCAGCAAAATTAAGGTTTATTTGGGTTAAAAGCTGGTGGCAGAATTAGGGTTTAGAAAAAGAAAAATGATAAAAATTATTCTATCAACCATCTTCGTGTAGTGAATGGGTGAATGTACTATTAAATTTTTGTGGGACCCACATGAGTCCACAAATTCAATAGTAGATCCATTAGATTTGCAAAAAGAGATGGTTGAGAGAATGATGTATACCATTGGTTAGGTTTCCTTGTAAAACTAAACCCTAATTTTGAAAGAGATATAATAGGGGCTCAACTGAGCCTCATCTAAGACCCAACTTTTACTTACGTGTCACAAAGTTATATAAGAGTTATGTCATGTTCAAAATTGAAAATTTCAAAAAAAGAGACAAAAATCAAAACATATGTCCACAAAAGTTGGGTTTTAGATGTGGCTTAGTTGAGCCCCTATCATATCTCATTCTGAAATAGATTACGAAACAACTCCAATACAATAGGAAGGAGTTGGCATACAATTAGGACTTGTTTTGAAAAGGAAAACTTTCCTCCTTTAGAAAAATAAACTGGCCAGATTCTGTTAGATTTTAGGCTTAACCTTTATTAACGTTTTTAGTCCTTTACAATTATTTTTCAACCCTCTAACATGCCTCCGTAGCAAACCCACGAAATTAAAAGAAAAAATTAAACAAACAACCACCACCCAACAAATAAAAAAAGAAGACAAAACTGCAAACAACATCATCAAAATTACCCTTGTCTAGGGTGTCACAATGTTGTCGTGTTGGGGCTTACTGTCCTCATGACTGTTCTCGGCTAAGGCTTGCTGGCAGGAGCCCAAATCCCTTTTTATTTTCTACTTCTCAGGTGATAATGGCAGCCGAACTTTTATGTATATACTTTCTAGAAGTCGAATCATTTGATTTAAGATTTTAAATTTTCTTTCTTTCGTCTTCTCAGCAGCTATTTGGCTGATACTTTCTTTTTATGGCAGATCACTGAGAAAGGACCCTTAAGAGACTGCATGGGGCGCCCTTTGGTGACACCAACCAATGATTCCAACCCATGGTGGTCTGTTTTCAAGCAAGCTATCACTGCAGTTGGAGGAAAACTTGCAAAGCCAGAAATCTTGGCTTCAACTACAGATGCACGATACCTAAGACAGCTGGGAATTCCTGCTCTTGGTTTCTCGCCAATGACAAATACTCCCATTTTGCTGCATGATCATAATGAGGTTTGACATGTTTGCAATCTATCTTCATCTCTCTCACTCTTTCGCATACATTGATTGCTGCTATTTTTCTTGCTCTTAACTCTGTCAAGAACTGATTATAGATTCACATATTCGTTTCAAAAAAGATACACCGGTATTTCATTTACATTTAATGCTTGCTGTTCTTTTTCTTACTTTGTTTGACTCTGTCTTGCAGTTCCTGAAAGACACTGTATATTTGAAAGGAATAGAGGTATATGAATCCATAATCAGTTCTTTAAGTTCATTTGAGGAAGCTTAGCATTAGGCACTCGGGTGGCGGTTAGAGGAGATGATGATGATCATCATGCATTAAACTTGGCGTAGAGGCCATGTTATGCTGGTATGATTGGTGATGCTATTGTTGTGACTTTTACCTTTGGCCACACAGGGACTATTTTTGAATAATGTTCCCCTTAAGGCAACTTTTGCGTGGGAATGCTCTTGGCTGGGGTTGAAGCTGAGAGGGTAAATATGTATTAGTTTTGTGGGATCAAATTCTAACGTAAACGCATGTGCATATGCAAGTAGACACTACGATTGATCAGAGGAAAGCATTGTGGTTAATTGTGTAAATCTCTTGAATAAAACACACAAATTTGTTGTGGATACAAAAAATTGTTATTGACTGATGGGAATTCGAACTATGTCTGTGAGTCTCCAAGTGAAAGACTTTCATAACAAAAATTGCATTTGAACAGCCATTGAAAGTCGAGCCTAGTGCGTTTTTAAACCAGTGAAATTTCAGTGCTGCAAGACAACGGCCTTGCCATTGAAAATTCGAATATAAGGCTGAAGAACAGTCTCTTAAGAACAGAATACATAGAGATAGCTAAAATGGATTGTTATCTAAAGTTTAAATAGAACCCCTCAAACAGCCCCACATTTGATTAGCTATCCCTATTCTAAATAAATGCTTTTCCAAATTTGAAGGACTGAAGCTTACTTAAAAGGTTTTTTTAATTTTTTCATTTTATTCCCCCCCACCACTTTTTTTTTTTTTTTTTTAATGACGAGGATCCGTTCAAGGTTTGGCTACTTCATATACCCATTCATATCGAGTAAACTTCGGACTCGAACACATGCAAAGTTTCCCTTTCACACAGATAAAGTAATCCGATGGGCTAACTCCAAATAATTGTCTGTACTAACCCTCTTACATTGGGGTTTTTTTATTTTTTATTTTATTTTTAATTTCATTCTATTTATTTATTATTGTTTTTTAAAAAATAGCATGTTAGCTAAAACTTAGATTAAAAACAAAAAAGAAAAAAAAAAAAGAGAGTAAAGAATGCGAATGCTCTATTAATGCCACATGCTAATGGAAGGGACTAAGGAAGCACTGAATGGTAAAGGTCGCGAAGGCACTGTATTTGCAGCCTTGCTCTGCCAGATAGGATGTGTACGTAAAACATGCGTTATTATTAATTTTAGTTAGATTTAATTCCCTCCCACCCCGGAACCTTCATAGATTGCTAAGATTTGATATATTCCTAATAATAATATATATATATATCCCATGATTCAAAAATGAGATATATGGACCGACTATACCGACCTGTTGGGTCAACAAGTTCGTCCTTGAAGAAGATAAATATTTATTGATTGTATGTGCAGAACAGCTCTCTCTCACTGTGGATAGCAGGATATGGTTGTTGAATCAGACCCCCCCACCACCACCACCAATCCATATAGGCATATATATATGAACACATTTTCCAGGAAATTTCAATTTCTCTCTCTTTCTAAAAAAAGAAAAAGAAAAAGAAAATTATGGGATTTGATTATTCCCCACATCACATGGATGTTGCCTCTTCATCGTCCAACATCCTCCAGACTTCCAAGCCTTCGCTGCACTTTCGCCCATTCTCTCAACCCATGATATAATTCAAATGGCCCTACCATTCCCCCTCCTTTTTCATACTGTTTAATTACATTATTGGATGTCGCTTTGATAAATATGGCAAGGGGTACGGAAGGTCATGGCATGGGTACGTACGGGCTAGCTGGCCAGTTCACAGATAGAGATAATTAATTGCCATCTTCCCGGCCAGTACATGCATGTATGCATGATTATAATGTGGACGGATCAAAGGAGCATGAATCTTCCTTTGCTCATCTCATCATCTTCTTTTCAGATATCTCTACCTTGTTTTCTACCTAGCTAACACACGCATATATATATATATTCAATTATCCTTGAGATCGACTATGTATAAGTGTATGAGATAGAGCCAAAAAAAGAGTTGGATTGTATGAGATAGAGCAGAGGAGGGAAATAATTGAGTGCTTAATTGCCACATTGAAAGAATTACATGTGTTTTTTGAGCTTCTTCATAAATGGGCTTTTCAATCGAAGATTAAGAATAAGTAAATGTGATAAATGAGCGTGAAATATAGCATTATCTTAATGCTAAACACAATATTCACATGGCTGCAGGAATGGGTGTGTTTCATTTTAATCTTTAGCAAAAAACATTAACACAGAGTAAGAAGGCTTAAGCAGAAGACAATTTGGGTTCAAATTTTAGCAATTTCTCTATCAAGTTGGTCGAAATTGCTTTTATATAATCTATGTCTAAGTATCTGATTAATGATTAATATGAACGGTAAGCAACCTGAGTATGTTTTTTATTATCATTTTATTCAGGTTGTATGAGAGTTGTATAATTAGCTAGCAATATTTTATTTGATAAGTGTTGTTCATAGAGCTTACAGAAAGAAAGTCAACTTTTTATGAAAGCAAAAATTTGATTAAGCCTTAAAAAATAATAATAATAATAATTTAAAAGAAAAAAAAAAAGTGGAAAAACCATGGGTGCTTAAACCCTTTGTCATGTTGGGGGCCGGTATTAATTGTACATGTAATCACTTTCTCTCATCTATTGGAGTGTACGTTACACAACTATCTTTGTCCAACAAGGGTGGTAGTATGACCAACAGCTCTCTTCCATTAAGAAAGTTGCGCGATCATCTCTGTATATTGAGGGAGTCATTAAAAAAAAAATAAAAAACAGGTTTGTTTCAGTATTGAAAAAAATAATTAAAAAAAAAAAAAGACTTTAAAAAAAAATGTTACTAAACGTACATGACCTGGTTCCTAGTTTTCCCATTTAACAAGCTAGCCACTGGGCAAAGCAAGGAATAAAGCAGAACCTAATTATGGTCAAAACCTAGAATAAGGACAAGAAAAATTAAGACATGGGTGTAACGAAATTTCCTTCTAATTTCCAACAAAACAAACCCTAATTCTAATTGGTTCCAAATCTGCATTATTTCTGGCAGATTTAATATAAATTAAGAAAGATGAGTGTGGCTCGAACATGTGGGATTCATTTAAATAACTATTTTTTTTGTATTAATTATTACCGGAAATCGGAGTGTCAGCCACCTTAGAAAATAAGAATATATTTTGTGATTAGTTTAATTAGTAATTAGTACATTACCCTATTTTTAAGAAAAAAAGATGCCTGCAATGCGACCAGAGGAAGGAGAGAGGAGGGAGTGGACTCGTACGGATTGACGACACTATTCTTTTCACACATGTATTTTCCTTGGACAATGCAATTATGCCTTTCACTACACATCTCTCTCTCTCTCTTCATCAAAAATAAACTAAACTCTTTCCCTATTTTTATATATTTTTTTAAAAAATTGTTTTAGGTTTTAAGTAATAGTTTGATTGACCGGTTTCAAAATGCGTTGTTTTTTCAAAAAAAAAAATTACAAATAAAAAACATAATTAATGAAAACGAGAATTTGAAAACACTATTAAATGTCTCTATTAAAAAAAATTATAATTCAATCTTTAAAGTTGTGCGTTTTTGAAAAAAACATCCGCTTACATTCACTTTTAAACATGACACTTTCACAATTTTATTTTAAAATACATGTTTCACTTACAAAAATTGTGAAGCTAGCCAAATGCACTCTTAGTTGAGATATTTATATATTTATCTTTTTAAAAAAAATAAAAATAAAAAGGTTGGAAGGGGGCCAATTGTAGCTATCTTAACAAGACATGATTATAGTAACACCAACCCACGGGGCGCCACTCAGGAGGGGCCTAGACAATAGGAACCGAACCATAGGCGCTCCCTCAAGACCGATCAAGCCATATATAACTTAACATCTACCCTACTAGGGCATCAATAAGGCTTAATGTGACAAACACTAATAGGCTAAGAGATTTACATTGCAGGAATCAATATATATATATATGCGTATATAGTTAAAATATTTATATATTTAGCTTAAAAAAAATTCTTATATATATTCGATCTCAAAATTAGGCTTCAATCCTATCAAAAATAGATTTAATTAGTCTCTCAAAATCTTGGTTCTATTTAATTTCTCGGAGACTATAAATTTTGATGAATAATGCATTATAGTTTATTCAACGGTCTATATTTAACTTTTTTATTTTTTATAAAAGACTTATAATTAAATTTATATTATATGCTTGAGTTGTGGTTTTCATTACAGTTAGAAATTGGGTCGATGGCATTATACATTCATTACATTGACTGCGATTTTTGCGACATTATCATCAATTTCCCTTATCCCTATCCGGCTATCCTCATGCAGTGTTCTTGAGAGGCCACTCATAAGTCATAATATATCACCCCCACGATAACGCATTCCCTACATATAATTATATATATATATATATATATATGCATTTGAATTATTTGAATAATGCATGGCTGTCAATTGTCATGCATGCAATCCCTTTCACATTCATAGGCATTAATGGGCATGGCTTGACATTTACAACAAATTGCGCTGGAAAGTTGACAAAACACCCTCCTGCGTACGTAACGCATCATCAGTAATTTGGAAAAGAAATATATACGTCGATTGTCCCCTTGACCCCTTCTTCTTCCTCGGATCCATGCCATGCCAATATGCCATGCCATGCATGTGTGCTGGCATGCATCTCTGTTCCCAAAGCTTGAAAAGAACTAGACCACAAAAGTCAAGTCATGCAGGCGTAAGCGTCCAAGCAAATCCATATATGGCATGCAAAGGCGAAACGGTTGAGATGTGATGCGAGTCGTCGATCTCTTTAATTATATTTATTACTTTTTTTCTGCTGATACTAGTGTTTTTGCTTGCATGAGGGGAGCTAGGCCCCATGACGCGGTTTTGGGCCTCTGCATGACAGAGAAGCACCAGCTGGTGATATCCATCATCTCCAATGGCGCGTGTCGTTGAGTTTCGTGTTCACAATATTTTTCCATTAATTTTTTCACGTACAGCCAGCTTCAAAAGCTTACTAAGAAGGGAAGCATCACTCTCCCTGCAAATCCTGGAAGTTGCCTATCTATGACTAATCACAGTATCCTATGTTTCTCTCTCCCTCAACTCTCAACCATATTATAATATTAATCATATCATCTGCTTTTTTAATTATATTTATTTAATATATATTTACTCTCAAACTTTGTTCATTGCTTGAAATTACCAATACCCCCTCCCTATGCTTTCATTTCCTATATTTTTTTATAGTTTTGGTGGGCGTCAACCGGGGAGGGGTGACTTGTTGTGTAAGTCAGCAAACCTCGATCGATCGGTCATTTTTCTTTTTTATCGTTTCCTGGCTGCTGCTCTCACTGCTCCATGCAGCTGGCTGCAGTTTTTCTTCGCCTTTGTTTGAATTTTTCTTTCATATTTCTAAGCAGCTTTAATTATTACTTTTTATTATTAGTCAAACAATTAACTGCTCAGCAAGTTGCCAAGCCAAAAAAAAAAAAAAAAAGTCACGGAATTGTAATTAATGTCTTTTGTAATTGTGTGACAGGTTCTTATAACACATGCCACGATCCCAAGCATTTCCGAGACAATTCTTCCAGCTTAGTTGACAATTTATGTGGTTGAATCATTCAATTAAGCTCTTCCAAACCAAACCACCCCCCCCCCCCCCCCTCCCCCACAAGTACTAGCTAGCGGGGGGTTAAATTCTTTATAGTTACATCATGTTGTTTAACTTAATGCAAAAACAAACGAACCTCTCGGTTTTAAAAGTATAGTCAATGGTTCTTCTGGAACATCTGATAATCACAATTGGTCCTTTTATTAATGTTATGCCCCATAATTTAATGGAGTAGTACCACCTTTTTTTTTTCCTAATCAAATAAAGGAGAAAAGAGAAGGGAATTATAAATAAAGGTCTTTGTCACTCCTTAATCCGATAGAAACAAGAAAATGAGAAACGGTGGGAATGCTTCCGAACACTAATGGAGAAGCGGCCTATCGAGCTTCGAGGTGTGCACCTATATTTGCACATCTAAAAATCTTCACAACCTTCCACTTAATGGAGTACCATGTTAAATCAATAAGCATGCAATTACAACGTATTTCATATGCCATTAAATTATGGTTAACACGCAATTAAATTATGGGGTTTGCTAGGGGTTCTCTCTATAGTGTTCTCCTGACGTTCACACAGTCTTATATAGAACATGATTTAAGAAAAAATAAAATTGTAGTACCGTTTTTTTGCTAACAGATTAATTTTTATGAATTAATAGTTAGGTTCTAATGTTTTAAAACTTGTTTTTGGATTCAAAACTAAAACTTAAGAGTGAAAGGTTAACCCTTTAGGGATCATATCGCACAAAATGGATTTGATCATCCTAAATTTGATACTAATGCCTCAATTTTGGTGCTAATGCCTCACAAATTTAGTACTAATGCCTCAAATTTGGTGCTAATGCCTAAAAAAACTGGTGGTAGAAGCCACTATAATTTTATTTTTTCTTAAATCATGTTTTACGTAAGATTGAGAGAACGCTAAGAGAACTTACGGGGAGAATCCATAGAGTTTTTTCATAAAGAAAAATGTTAGGGGTTCTCCTCATAATGTTCTTCTACTACTCTCCCGGTCTTAAGTAAAACATGATTTAAAAAAAAATAAAATTGTAATGGCCTCCACCACTGGTTTTTTTAGGTTTTAGCACCAAATTTGAGGTATTAGCACTAAATTTATGATGATCAAATCTATTTTGGGTGATACCATCCTAAAAGGTTAACCTTTCACCCTTAGGTTTTAGTTTTGAATTAAAAAACAAGTTTTAAAACATTAGAACCTAAATATTAACTCATAAAAATTAATAAATTGTCAAAAAAACGGTAGTACAATTTTTTTTTTTAAATCATATTTTATATAAGATTAAGAGAATGTCAGAATAACACTACAGAAAGAATTCCCCAACAAATCCCTTAAATAAATATATTATTATGTTTTAATCCGATGCTATTTAATATTTAACACTTTTTTTTTCACGGCGGGATAAAAGTATCTAGAATGGCAGGCATCTGACGGGGGCAAATCCCTAATATTAATTTCAATAAATCTTTGATTTAAATACACTGGAAAATATCTGTCACCCATTTGATGTCCATATGTTGAGAACCCTACTGTTCTTTGACTAGGTGGGATTCCTTGCCCAAGACTCTAACCCTCGTCTATAAATAACAACCTGCTCTCCCCAAACATCCAGTCCCCATGTCATTGCTTTCCTCACTCTCATAACAAAGAAGAAGAAAAAAGAAAAATCATCCAGAGAAAACAAAAGATCTCAACAAAGTATTGATCTTGAACACCCTTTGTTCGATCACCAAAGTATTGATCTTTGCAGCTCTCAGCAAATGGTGAAGACAGAGCAAAAGACTCATCTGGAGCCATCAAAGCCAATGCCATCAACATCAGCATCAGCATCAGCATCAGGAGGAAGCAAAAAGAAGTACAAGGGAGTGAGAATGAGGAGCTGGGGTTCATGGGTATCTGAGATAAGGGCACCAAATCAGAAAACAAGAATATGGTTAGGCTCTTATTCAACAGCAGAGGCAGCAGCCAGAGCATATGATGCTGCACTTCTATGCCTGAAAGGCTCTTCAGCTAATCTAAACTTCCCCATCACTTCTTCCACTGATTATCACAATATTCCTCATGATATTGTTATGTCCCCCAAGTCCATCCAAAGAGTGGCTGCAGCTGCTGCCAATAGCTTTATTGCCAATGCTACAGCCCCACCATCACCCCCTCCTGCTCCCTCCTCATCATCAGTCTCATCCCCATCGATGTCCTCCTCACCGTCCGATCAACTCGACGATGATGTCACGCTAATGCCACCATTTGATCAAGTCAATGAGTCGATGGCCATGATGGAATCCTGGTACAACTTTGACGGCCTACAATCGCCAAAATTCATTGATCAAATGCTCAATGGTGCCCTGATTGCTCCACCTGTGGTTGATGATCTGTACGAAGAAGTCGATATTCGTCTGTGGAGCTTCTGCTGAAGAAATTATTCAAGATCAATCCAAATAAAGCCCAACCCATATCATTCTTTTTGTCCATTCACATTCGTTGATGATCTTCTCTTATTGCTTGAAGACATTGCTGACAGTAACCATAAATTTGTTTATTAGTGTATTTAGATTTAGGAGATCGAAGAAACTTTCATGAGGAGGAGATGAGACATTTTTTGGACTCTCCCCTGTGGTTTTCTATATATTAAGAATATGTATAAATCAAGCAAGGTGTGTCATATGATCAATATTATTTATGGTTTATATTGTAATGAAATAATAGGGAGAAAAAATGTTTCATTTCATTAATGCCCCTCTTGTTATATGCTTTGGCTCTTTCTCTCCCATCTAGTCTTTCTCTTTATAAAATAAGCAATTGGATGCAGAAATCACAGTTCTAGGCATTCTTTGGAGAGTGTGGGAGCCATATATTTTATAGAGAGATGTCAGAAATGCCTATCTCAGTGGGAACAAATTCATGGCAGAGGATGTGGAAACTTGAAACCATTTGAGAGTCATGTGTTTGTTGTGGAGTTCACACCAGCTGACTTCAAGGCTCACGGATTGTTAATATCTTCGAAGTCTCCAAATCTTGAATTTTTTTTTTCCCCTGGTCCTCAAAATCTAGATGCTGGGAACATGTTCTTGTGATTTTGGATTTTTGTTTTGTTTTTTGTTTTGGCTATGAGAATTTAGAACTTACAACGTAATAAAGCAGTGCTAAAGTGATGATATCTAATCGATTCAGAGTGGTTGGATGTAAAAGTGACTGGAGGATCTAACCATTGAAGCATCTAGATAGTCTTGCTTCTTTTAATTTTTCAGAAAAAAATATATGGAAAAGCTAGTACACCCATGTGATCTAGTAATCTTTAAGTTGATTAGTTTATTCCAGGAATTCAGGAAAACAGGGGAAATTTCCTGAGAAAAAGATTGAAAAGATAGTACACCAATATGATCTAGTAATCTTTAAGTTGATTAATTTATCTCAGGGAAGCAGGGATTTCAGGAAAGGAGGGGGAAATTTTTTCAGAGAATTGGTCCTATTTGTTAAAACTTTTATTTTTCACGTTAACAAAAAAAGGAAAAAAAAAATAAAAAAATTAAATGTATTTGATATTTGGTACACTGGCAATAATATTCCATTCCACTCGAGGCCCATTTTGTGTTGGAAACTAGTGGTTTACTAAGATTCAAGTTGGACCATATAATTATTAGATCAGATATATGATATGCATAAGATATGATATGTTCAAATGATTCAATGGGAGGATTGATGAAATTTTGGCACTTTCTAGGCAAATTTTTTGAACCTGGTCAGGTGCCTGAAGCATTGGTTCAAGCTAAAATGGCACATGAACTGTCCTCTTCTGATATAGATGGGGGCATGGGGTCCCATCCTCATTTGCTTCCTCTACATTGTATTTGGTCTCTTCAAAGTGTCCTTTATAAGCCATACTTACTCCCTTTGGAAGCAGGAAGTGTAAAGGATCGTGAGGACCCCCCTCTTTGATTGGAAAGCACAAACCAGAGTCTGCCATATTGGACTCCAAAACATGCTACTGTTGGCACTACATCGGATTGTGTCCCACGAAGAACATGTCACTGAATTTTAGCACATGATGACAAATCCACGGATTGAAGACACATCATGTGATATCAAAGCACCAATCTATCCATTATTTCACATTTTCTACTCAATTATTGTTGGAGTTATATCACATAAGTTGTAGAAGGAACTTGTGATCCATTTATAAGTATAAGTGTGAGATAAAACCTCACATTTTGAATTAGATTTTGAGGTTGAAAAAGGTTCAAGATCACCTAACACTGGTATCAGAGCCTAAGTTTACTAACAAGTTTTGGTCTAACAATCCATGAAAAAATTGGTTGTCGTTGCTTCGACCTAGGGCCCGATATGTGAGGGGGAGATTGTTGAGGTTATCCCACATCAATTATGGAAAAGGCTGATGATCTATCTATAAGTGTGAAGAAAAACCTTACCTCTTGAACTAGCTTTTGAGATTGAAATAGGTCCAAGACCATCCAAGATCCCTCACACTTACAAAAAAACTACCAGTCTCTTTTACAACCGATGTGAGATAACCCAACAATTATTGCTCTAATGCTACTTCCATTTTTCATGTTTTCTTCGTGCATAACGCAGTGGTTAATTTGAACCAAGTTTTGTTGAGTTTATGCATGGGTTAAGTGTTTAGTATAATTGTGATTCCGCTTTTAAAGTAATGTGCTTTTATTTTCAGTTTGAAAATGTTTTCATTTCAAATAATATATTTTTTGCATAATTGTTTTAAAACGTGCATTTGACTTATAAAATAGTGGGGCGAATGCATTGTTCCACAAAATACTATTATCGCTATTATTATTTTTTCTTCGTATTTGACTTTTGGTAATAGCAAACAAGTATTGCTTTCTATGCCATACTTAAAATATGAGTAATTATTATATACTGTTTACGTGATATATTTTAAATAAATTTTTATATTAATTGCTTAATAAATATAAAAAAAATAAACTTAAAATATGTCACATTAACGAATGCACGTAACAAATGGGTATAAAGAATTACTCCTAAAATACATATAGTGTAAAAAATTGTTACTTGGACATATAAAAGTTCGGACAAAAAATACAGAAAATATGGTAATGGTATCCAATGCCTAAAAAAGAAAAGAAAACAAAAGAAAAAAGGAGTCAAAATTAATTTTAATAGGAGTCGGAACTTAATTTTAAAGGCAAAAAAAAAAAAAAAAAACTTAATTAGGAGAAATTTTGAAATTGATGGGTCATGGGTCATGGCTCTTGGGTCTAAATGGAGGTCCAGTGGACCAGTGCATAACAATACAATTCATTTCGAAATGCGACGGCGTCGTATTAGGAGCCAATAGGCCCAATAGGGCCAATACCACCAGTTTGTCTCTCTTGTTTCTTAATTCTTAATCTAGCCTATAGATTCCCCGTTGGGAAAACCTTCTATCAGGTCGGTCTGCAAAAGTCATTTGCAGTCTTTTGAAGAAACCAATAAAATTGTTACACCTCAGCTAGATGCACTTAATAAGATAGGAACAAAAACACAGGATCTTAAAATCCAAAGACCCATGTTGTATCTTTTTCATCCCCAACGCAACCTAAAGACACGCTCATTTGCTGCCGCCCCTGCGGCCAACGCCCAATCGCTGCCGCCCCTGCCCAACACCCAATTTCTGTTTTGCAAGTTTGGCACGAGGGGAGCGAAACCAAATCATGTGTTATTCCAAGAATCAGTTACTAGCGCGCTTACAGGTTCTTTTGCCAGTGCCCCATTTGGTTTTTTCTTGCTGTTCTTCACTCGTTTCGAGTTCAATTTGATCTGGGTGTTCTTAATTTTTGCATTAGAATCCAATTTCCATGCTCAATTGGTAATGTTCAATCATTATTACGCTGTGTTACGTTCATTGCTAGATTTGAAAATGTGCAACCTCTGCTTGTAACATAATTGACCGCTTTCTTTTTCTTTTAATCTTTTGCTTTGGTTTGTTAAGTAAAAGGGAATTTTCTAACATGGATTATAGAAATAATGCTTTTGTTAGAACGTTTTAAGACTTATTTGAATAATACAATGTGTATTTAGCTGAATATTTAGTTCAATTTCTTATTTTATTTTCCTATTGGAACTGTTAATGGTTATTCCTTATTGTTTAGGAGCTAGGATTTAGTTTCATTTTTTATTGTAACATGATTTACAAATTTGTGAATCTATGCGATTCGGGGTTATGTCAATGGTCTTTGGGCCAAATGGCATCTCTTTTTTCAATTGGTATAAGGGGTGGAGGGTCAGTCACCGGTTCAATCCCCCTATGTGGGTGTGAGTAATATTTACCTATAAAGAAAAGAAAACAAGAAAAAAGAGATCTAGATTACATATGTTGTTTTGGCTGCCTTGGTTTTACTGTTTAATGATTGAATTTGCGGCATTTCGTTTGTTTTTCCTGTAAGTTACTGATATATTTGGTCTTCATTAGGAGCTTCAAATTGAATTTTCCCAGTATGAGCATCCTGTTGTTTTGACGGTTGAAGCTCAGGTAAAAGAATACTGAAGAAAAAAAACTGGGTTGTATTTCTTCCTGTACATACGGATGTACTTAAAAGCAAGATTATTTCTTTTCCTGTGTAGGCAAAATATGTAGGAAACGGTGAGGGTGCACTCAGTAAAAATTTATTCTTGAAGGTATGGAATTTTAAGACTTAGTACACCTTCTGATGCATAATGTTAAGTTTGGGCTTTGTTTCTCTCGGCATAGTCTGTGGCCCAACACCTGGACTTGTTTGTATACGCAGGACAAGAAAAATAGATTCTATATTGTTTCTGCTCTGGCTGATACTAAAGTCGACCTAAAAGGTATGCATTACACTATATATTTTCTCAACCTCAAGCACCTTATTGCATATAGCTATGTAGATATCGTAGAGACTTTTTGCAGTATTTGCACTGTCAATTGAATTGTTTTTGCTCATTTATTTCTTATATATTCCTGGATATTAATGGAGTTACTTGTGACTTCAAAACTGAGCAGTTCTATCTCAAAGGCTTGGTTTGGGGAAAGGAGGTTTGAGAATGGCTCCCGAAGAAGCGTTGGGCGAAGTACTTCAGGTTGGTATAATGCGTATAAGTTCAGCTTGTGCTTGTCTGCCCCTGGTTTGCACCTATGGTAAAACCATGTGCTAATCCAGCTGTTGCCCTTTTCATTTAGTTTTTTTGCAATCTTTTTTCTCTGCATTTGGTTCCAATTTCTGTGCAAATACTTCCTACTGGTGAAGCACATTTTGGTTATATCTTTTCAAATATAAAAAATATAAGTTATTTTTGTAGGGGAATTTCTGTATGCATAAGGTCTCCATTTTCTAATAAAATTTTGCTCTCTGATGTCTTTTATCATGTTTTTTTTTGCAAGGTACCTTTGGGTTGTGTTACTCCATTTGCACTTATAAATGATTCAGCACGGTATGCAGTATCTTTGTTGCTCTAGAAATTCAATTTCTTCTTTGTTTCCGTTCTCAAATTTTGAGCTCTTACATGTACCTATATAAAAACAAACTTTTGATCTCATACATGTGATAGTGTTGTTACTCTAGGCCTTTGAATGTACGTTTTCACAAAAATTATTCACATTCTGTGCCAATTACTTTTTTTTTCTTTGTTGTTGGTGTTGCATGGGCACATCTATTGTATCGTGTAGAAAACTTATTTTGCTTCAAAAAGGAATCCTTGAATTTTTCTCATTCTGGTAAAATTTGTCCTATGTATTAGTGGAAAGCTTTCTACTATTGATTGGTAGGTTTTGTTAATCTTCTGAATTTTTGTTTGTAATTGGTAGCTGAACGTGCTGTACCCTTTGGATTTATAATTTTTTTTTTTTTTTTCAAGTAATTCAATGTCATTAAATAAGTGCAGTAGGGCTCAACCCTAGCACACAATGTATAGAAGAGAGCCTCCTAATCGAAAGAAAAAAGTTGAACAAGCAAGTTATGATGTGCTGATATCCATGTATGTGTTATACTGTTAAACATGATCCTCCGCAGCTCTAGCACAGAAATCTCTACATCTTCACAGCACTGAACATTTCATTCTCTCCAAAGGCACCGCATTAAACACGGTGGAGCCAACTTCCATAGTTTCATAATAGTACCATGCCCTACCTGACCTCCCAAACTCACCAACAAATTGCTCAGCTATCTAGGCATAACCCAATCAACACCAAACAGATTAAGAATAGAGCTCCATAACTCTCTTGCTACTTCACAATGAATCAACGTGATCAATGGACTCCTCACTCTTCTTCCACGTGCAACACCACTTCATCACCACAACATTCCTCTTTCTCAAATTAAATACTCTTCGAAGGTAAATGGGATCCATTTGGACTAGTTAACACTTGTTAAAATGAATTCACTTCAAACTTGCTCCTTTTGGAAGGACTTCAGCCTATGCTATTCACATATCCTTGTATTTATAATTCTTTAATGAAATCATGAATCACTTTAAAAAAAATTAACTAACAGTAGACTAAGACTAGTACTTCTGTTTGTGCAGATGCACATGAGGATGCACTTTCGTGTGTGCGTGTAGTCATTTTAATTTTTTCGTATTTTATTGGAGGTGCCCCATATGATATCAACACATGGATTTTCCACGATAGGATTCTTGTGTGAATTTCAAAGAAACTTCTTCTTCTTTACATTGATTATAATTAAATTAATTTAAAAATAGTATAAATATATTAATATGACATAGTTTATATACTTGATGCCGATTTTATATTTAGACTTAAAAGATGCAAGATTTAATGAGTTTGAGGGAAAAAAATGTGATATTTATGGTTCAACTGGTAGGTTCTGTTCGGTTTCTAAAACACTAGGCGCCTATTCATGCCTCACATTTTGTTTTACACGATTTTCAATTACATATTGCATGATGTGATTGATAGCTTGATTGTCCAACGAAAGGGGATTTTTTTTATTTTTTTATTTATAACTTATGGTTTGTTACTATGAAATTATCAGGACAACATTTTTTGTTCTTTAGTTGGGGTTGTGTAATACTTTCTTTGTAATCTTTGTGCCGCAATAATGTATATTAAAAATTGGTTAGGTAGAATTCCAGCAGATATTCGTGCTGTCCTTTTCTCTCTCGTTCTGTGGTCCTTTCTTTGCATATTATCTGTAAATCCTCAGTTTCATGTTACATTATATCTTTTCTTTGTGAAGACATGTATCCTTGTTGTTGGATCAAGGGTTTAAAGGTCAGGAGCGCTGCTTGTTCCACCCACTGTCAAATGACATGACAATATGTAAGTGAGAAGGGTTTTTAGAAACAGAAATTCTTTTGTCATTGCTTTTGTATTTTTTCCCATCTTTAATTTTGAAACCATTTTCAACTTGCTTATTTTGTATCATCTTATTTACCATGTATCTTGTTATTTTTAGACTCTTGAGTAAAACTTTAAATAGAAACTTACACAAGATTTGAAGTATTAAATTGATTGAACTCCATGATGTTAGATATATATTAAAGTAATCCGGTATTAACTCATTAATGTTAGAGAAAATTACTGAATTGATTCCTGGATTTTAGGTTTGTATCAAATCTATCCCTGTGGGACAAAAATTATCTTAAAACTCCTTTTTTTTAATAAGTAATTGACCCTAGGAGAAGGGAGATTGAGAAATTCAAGTTAATAGAAAATGCCTGCATGATCTTTTTATAAAAGGCCTCATTTTCAAACTTTCCCCCACATCACTGTTTTCGACTGTTATAAAGCAAACAACCGTATTTCTGCCTGAAAGAGCTTTTTAAGTACTAAAAGCTCATTTTAAGCTCTTTAACACAATCCTAAACAAGTTCTAAATAGAAATTTGAATAAATTTTCAGTAGCCAAAAAAAAATCATCTTGTTTAATGAGAGACTTAAGGAAGGATGGAACAGCTATGTAAAATTCCTACTGGATTCATACGCATATAAGGACACTATGTAATGTATGACAAAGTGATGGGCACCCATGCGTCTATCTGTATGTGAACTCTGAAAGGACTTTCTGTGAAGGTAGCATTGCTGAAAATACTTTAGGCTCATTGTCAATTGTTACCTACATCTTACTTTGATAACATTACCTAGATCACTTCTTACTTCACAGCAGTATGGTACATAGTGATGCATCACATAGCGAACTATGAGGCCCTTCACTTGTCAATGAATTTACAGTTGATGAATATACATATATTTTTTTTCATGTTAGTCCCTGATCCTTGACATACTGCTTCCAGCTCTTAATGCCTGCGAGCTTGACAAATTTCTAAGATCAATTGGCAGAGACTCCTCATATGTTGAGCTAGAGGTAATTTATAAGATTGTTATGCAGGTTTGCCAAATAATCCTTTATTAGTTTATTTGATCCAATCATTATTCTTCTTGCTTTTTACTTTTTTGCAGGCTAACCCTCCAGTAGGGAAAGATAATCCTCCCGATCTAGCTGCTCTTGTTCCATCTGATTCCATAGTTTTGCCAGATTCTACAGAAAAAGCAGCTTCGCTACAAGGTCCTACAAAAGATCGTGTTGTTTCAGATAACAAGACAATGGAAATTACAGGTACTTTTGGCCAAGATATGATATTGTCACCCAATCATGTGCTTGAAAAAAGATAAATATATGAATGCGTATTTCATTTTTTCTCAACTTGTGGGATTCTGTCTGCATGCCAAGGATGGAAAGCCTCGCAGTGATTTGGAAATGGTCTTTCCTATCATGCTTTCCATGGCATTCATTCTATTTTGTGTTCTATTTTATCATTGAAAATGAGGCTATCCTTTAGGCTGCATATTTTTGTTTTTAGACTTTTGGTGAATTTATTAAAGTCTTCATTAGCAGTTGCCTTGCCTCCCTATTCAATTCCTGGAATGGTGAACACCTGCGTAGTTGGGTATGTGCAGTAAATTTTGCTTTATGAATTATGGGCCAAGAAGGGGTGATGGCAGACACATGTCCGCTTCAGTACATTACGGAGTTATTAGAAAGGGATCTTTGCAAGGCCATTTGTGTTATGCCCAGAAGCAAGCATCACATTCAACTGTGAACAATTATAATCTGTGTGAAAAATATTAGACCGGAAATTCATGAGATATTAGGTTTTAAGATAATATTATTATTGCTATTTGCTCAAAACAAAAAATGTTATTGCTATTTTTTCCTTGGGGGATTGGGATGGTGGCCAAATTCAGAGCTTTCATCTTAGGCTCATAAAGGTTTAATTAAACTTGCACATGATAATGGAAATATTATTAGTTTGGCGATCTAGTATACATTCTTTAAGCCCTCTAAGACTTGGTACTGACTTCAGTGGTCTAGTGGACATAATTGACATATCAAGCCAAACTGGTCTACACAATCTTATTAGATGAGTTGAGATCTACTCGTTAGTTATCAAATTTAGATGTTGGTTGTGATATGGATGGTGTTGATTTCTTAGATGATTGTTCAGTCACACAATAAAAATAATGATATGGGGAAGAGTCATATTGATTAGTTCATTTCAAAGGGATTAGTTCTTAATCATGGTAATCCAATAAAATAATTCTTTATGATGCAGCAAAAGCTACTGGGCCATCCAGAAAAGCAAAAAATGTAAAGGACAAACCTGCCAGCAGTGTGCAACTGTCGAGCTCCTACAAAGATGTTGGGCAATTTGTGGAAGAAATACTGGATAAAACATCAGCACTATTACTTTCAGAGGTAAGCATATTTTAAAAAAATTATGTTCTTTTTTGGTCCCATTGTATGCGGTTCTTCTGGGTTATGTTAAAGAAATCAAAGCATACAGATAACTGAGGATGCTATTAAGCAACATGGAGAAGGGTTAGGAGCTGTGTTATCAGACTCTATCAGAGCGCGTCTTAGCTCGGAGTTGAAGGCAGACACGGTGAGTATTTGGTTACAACAGTTGAATCTATACCCTTTCAAACATTTATTCTTTATAAAACAAAAAAACAACAACAATTGTTCATGGCAGTTTCAAAGAACATAAGTCTTGCATATTGAGGCATGGGTTCCTTGCGTTACTAACGAATATCAAATATGTGGTTGTGAAAAGCTTTTTGATATAAGTTTATGGTTTTACTCTATGATCATGATTACCCATATTGCAGAGGTCGTACCTGAACACAGCATACACAGAAGGTTTTAGTGTTGCTCGCATGATGTTCCAGAACACTGGTGCTCATAATCAGTTCAGGTGTTTGTGACTTGCAAAACTTTCAATTATTGTAATGCTATACATTCGTTTACACATTCGATAGAAAATGTCTAATTACCTAAACTGGCTTGGGGTATTTTGACTTTTGATCTATTATATTCATTGTTCTGTCTTCATGGTGATGAATCGCTTTTCAAGTTAACCCTTTTTGGTTAGGGACCCTCTTGTCATCCCCAAAATTTGCCTCATTGGGTAGACAATCAAATAATGTAAATGTATATAACTCACATTTGAAAACTGGCTTATAATGAGAGGGAGCTCAAAAGTTTATATCACGTGCTTAAGATAAGATGTAAGACACTTAAAATTGTAACGTAGCATGGCGTTCTGTTTATCTTGTCATTTGCATGAGAATGGAGCTTTCACACAATTAAGGTCAATGTTGTTATGTGGGATTTGGATTATGATTGGGATTTATCAGGCTAGTTTGAAATATTTTATCCGGAGACAATTTAATTTGATATGACCAAACAATCAGGGGATTATGGGACTAATGAATCCCATGATAAGGGAATCACTGTGACAACTCTCCCCCACAAAACTCATTCGACCTCTTCCCCTTCTTATGGGAGGAGGGGAACTGTTCCTCCTCCCCATCCCCTTTTGTTTATCCCTCATTTTCCTTTTCTTTAGTTTTTCAACTTCTGCTAGGATTTTTTTTTTAGGTTAGATCTCTAAACCTACAACCTCCACTTCGTGCCCCTTCCTTCATTGCCGCTCTCCCCTCTACCTTCCAGCATCCCTCGCTCCTGCGCTTGGGATACATGTGCCGCCACCTCTTTTGGTCTCTTGAAATATATCTCCTCAGCACTTCCGATCCACCATAAATTCTAGATCTAGATTTGGATTTTAAAAATACCCGATCTTGGTGGTTTTTCCCTGACCGTCCCAAATGTTATCTCCTCTGCTGCTATACATCTACCTCTTAGTCTCTCAAACTCCCTCATAAGATAGATAGGACCTATTTGTCTGAATTGATTAGGTGTATTTACGCATCCTTGTAGTCTATGTAGGTTGAGTTGCTTGTGGCCAGTCTGTATTCTGGTGAGTTTCAATAGCATGTTTTATTTTAATTTTGCAAATAATTACATTAAAGAATTGATAATTGAGATAATTATGTTTGGTGTTAGATTTACATAACTTTTTATTTACATGGTAAAGGGGGTACTTTCACAACAATTCCCCTTCACGCAGTATAGACGGGATACTCCATTGAACTTCATTGTTTCCCAAGTCACTGGGTGAGCTTTTGGCAAACCTCTGTGAGGTTGCGAGTGTTGAAAGGCATAATCTACAGAAACCACCATGATCCTGCAGAGCATATTGTCATACTATTAGGTTAATGCACCAAATGTATAAGTTTTATAATTTAAAAAAAAATAAAATAAAAAAATCTTGGGATAATTCGGCCTTAGAGGTCTACTTTCGTCACTGGAAACCGGAAAGAATCTTGTAGGGTTATATCTTGCTCTTAATGGCAGCCACCAAGAATAAAAGAAGAGGAAATTAAAGTTTAATCCCAGCTGGTAAAGAAGATTATCAAGAGGCTTTCTTACATTTTACCACTACCGTGTTGGGTGGTGAGGTGAAAAACCAAGTTCTTAGAAAATTATAATATATCTTCTTGATTCAAATCCGAATTAATAAAGAAGGATGCTCGTAACAATTTCCAATCTTCAACCAGCATCTGCTATTTACCCTATGCACGTGAATAGAAAACTCACAGCATTTACAAAGAACAAGCATTATGTAGGCAGTGTAGATTAGAGCAAGAATTGTTGCTCTATTAAGTGTCCATATAAATTGCTTCCAACATTAGCGGCAACAATTATGTGCTAGAGAATAGAGCAAGAATGCCACCGTGAGTTAAGTGCTGAAAAAAAAAAATTTTAAAAAAAGGGCAGAAAGATGAATTCAGCATAAAGAGTATAATGAACTAAACAATGAGATTACTGGCTGAAAATCAGAATCATGAAAACCAAATGATTTTCTGGTCCAAATTCTATGGTTAAGTTTATTTAGACCATCTTAATCCTTTAATTATTTATTTTTCAGGGTTTGGTGATGGTTAAGGAATTAGATCGGTAACCGTTATGAGATTAGGAGTTCAAATACTAGAGCGAAAGTGCAAGTTTTACTAACATAAAATTTTTTTATGGATTAGGCTCATGTGCTATAAAAAAATTATTACATTCAACCACTTCTTCTTCTTCTTCTTCTTTTTTCTTCCTAATTAAAATGGATGGAGGAGGAGGTCAATTGTAGGTATCCTACTTGGGCATGATCATAGTAGTATCAACCTGCAAGGTGCCGCTCAGGAGGGGCCTAGACGATGGAAACCGCAGGCGCTCCTTTAAGACTGACCAAGCCATAGTTTAATACCTGCCCCACTAAGGCATCAATGAGACTCAAGGTGTCTAACACTAATAGATTAAGGAATTCTTATTGTAAGAGTCGAACTCAAGCTCTAGTGCATGCCCAACCTCATGGGAATTCCTTTGAAACCATTGAATTACCACCTTTGGTTATTTATTCATTTCATCGGCTTTGAAAATAGTCTACTTCTTGTTAAATAACTACTTATTCAAAATAGTTGAAGCTGTTAATTTAATCATTTTAATTAATTTTAAGACTTCTAAAAGGCTATTTCTATTCATTTCAGTTCTTTTAAGGGTCCTGGTGTAATTTCAATTGTTTCATAAAAATAATAAAATAAAAAGTAAAAATTAAATCTAAACCCTTAAAAAACTACAACTAATTTTTTTTTTTTTTACGGCACAAGCAATGGCATGGTGTTGATCTGTTGTCTCCTAACATGATAATGGATGTATACAGAAAATAGAACAAGAAACTGATTCTCACCACTACGAGAAGTACCGACATGGTCATGA
This sequence comes from Carpinus viminea, assembly GCA_013348765.1. Lineage (NCBI taxonomy): Eukaryota > Viridiplantae > Streptophyta > Magnoliopsida > Fagales > Betulaceae > Carpinus > Carpinus viminea. The sequence continues at coordinate 4,055,850 of CP054673.1, forward strand.
TCACCATGGAGATTTACCGGTCGGTATCTTGAACGGAATGGCCAGAAAGAGGCCAGTTGGTTCAATCTCCGGCGTCCGCTGCCCTCTCCAACATGAATACGCTCAGTCTCAGAGTCATTTTCTCGTGCATCTTCTTGACAAGGTGCGGGGAGCTCGTGCCGGCAAACAGGACAAGAATTGTGAAGCCGCAGCCAAGGAACAATGCATTCAGAGTGGTATATATGCTTGCAAGGCAATTCCCTGGCTTCCCCACCAACCTTGAACTCCTCCTTGCACACGGGGCAATGCGAGTCGTTGGTCAGGTGGTCCGCCATGATTTTCACGGTTGGTATTGTGTTGATTGCCGAATCGGGTAAAGGAGGTGGCCCCGGCCGGTCATTTTGAGTTAGTTGCTCGATAAATTCGTTTAGGCCCGGCCCGAGAAAGTAGTTTCTAGGATCAACCCGCGGCGGTACTGGATTTTCAGGGTCTAAAATGGGTCTGAAAGGATCCAGAGGTCTAAGAACAATCCAAGTACGTGGCCGGCCTTGAATTCCAGGTTCTGGGTCCGAGCTCTCTCTCCCATCAGAACTGCGACGCGACCGCCTTGTACGCCGCTGGGCTCCAATTTCGGTTTCTGGGTCCAGACGACCTCTCCGCTGCTGGAACCAGGGACGGTCGGGAAATTCTGTTTCCGGGTCGGGATTGAAGCGCCTGATTGGAGGGTCGAGAATGAGAGAAAGGGCCTCGAGTAAACGGGCTTCTGGGGAGGGATCGAAATGGGTGAAATCAACAACGAGCCTAGGCCTGGTTGCGTCAATCTCACTGATGAACTGCCCGAAACAACGTGGGCAAACGATTTCGGATGGGTTTGAGGAGGTAACCCTGACCGCACGGTGGCACTGGTAGCACCAGTGGAGCGGGTAGGTCCTGGGAGCGCCATTGTTTCGGACCCGAGGAGGGCTCAGTGACATGATGATCAATTACCGCAGTCGTGAGCTTCAAAGTTCAATTAGGTTTTGATTTTTGCTTACTGGGTAAGCGTTTATATTGAAGAAATCAAGCCGGGAAAGGTATATGAAAAAGAATTGGACAAATGGAGCAAAGAATGGCTTTACTGGGTTGCAGAAAGCAATTCTTTCTCTTGGTAGGGATTATGATTGGTTTTGTAGTATTTGCATTCCCACTGTTTCGTTCTAAGAAAGAAAAGGATAAGTGGGATGCGTTACAAAAGAGCTTTTTTCTTGTAGAGAGGGTTTTTGAAAATTCGAATTGGGAGATAACGGTAACGGCTACCTTTGCCGGGAAGAGACTGGAATCTTTTTTTCTTGCGAACGAAACTGCATTTGTTCTTGGAAAAAAAGAAGTTAGCTTGGGACCAAAGAGAACTATTCAATTTGCACATATAATGACACATTTAGCTTCTAAAGTTTTGTTGGAGTTAATAGCTTATATTAACACCAGTGAAAGACCAAGTAGACGGGAGTGGGAGGGATATTTTAGGGATTTTCGTATAAGTCCGTACGGCGTCCATACAAGTAGGGTTTAGGTTTTTTTTTTTTTTTCCTATATATATATATATGTTATTGATATAACCCTGAATTATTAAGAGAACTATAGTCGCCTCTCTGTAGACATAGGCAAATTGCCGAACCACGTTAAATTTGTGTCTCAACTCTCTATATTGATTTCTCTCTTTTCGATTTTATATACTGTTTATCATTATTGTGCGCAGTTAGAACAAGTTTGAATGTTGCAAGTGAAAAATGATAGCCGCCAAGAAAATGTAGAAAGAAAAAAAAGAATAGAAAACTAAAGTTTAAGCCCAATTGATCAAGAAGATTACCAAGATGCTTTCTTACATTTTACCATCTGTAGATAATATTTTCCCCTGATGTGCCCTATTATTATGAGTTCAGAAACTTAAATTCCTAGAGAAAACTCAAGTGCTGCTATTTACCATAAACCACATCCAATCTTCAACCAGCATCTGCTATTTACCCTATGCACGTAAATAGAAAACTCACAGCATATACAAAGAACAAGCATTATGTAGGCAGTGTAGATTAGAGCAAGAATTGTTGCTCTATTAAGTGTCCATATAAATTGCTTCCATCATTAGCAGCAACAATTATGTGCTAGAGAATAGAGCAAGAATGCCACCGTGAGTCAAGTGCTGAAAAAAAAAAGGGTCAGAAAGATGAATTCAACGTCAAGAGTATATGAATTAAACAATGAGATTACTGGCTATCTTGAAAATCAGAATCATGAAAACCAAATGATTATATGGTCTAAATTCTATTGTTAAGTTTATTTAGACCATCTTAATCCTTTAATTATTTATTTTCCAGGGTTTGGTGATGGTTAAGGAATTAGATTGGTAACCGTTATGAGATTAGGAGTTCAAATACTAGAGCGAAATTGCAAGTTTTACTAACATAAAATTTTCTTATGGATCAGGCTTGTGTGCTATTAAAAAAAAAAAAAAAAACTGTAACATACATTCAACCACTTCGTTATCTATTCATTTCGTCGGCTTTGAAAATAGTCTACTTCTTGTTGAGTAACTACTTATTCAAAAAAGAATCCATTTTCTCTCAATAAAAAAAGCTCCCTTCTCTCTCCTCTAAATTATCCCAACTTTTTCTCCAGCTACCAAGGAGGAGGAAACCTCCTCCCCCTTTTCCTTTCTTTTTCCATTTTCCTTTCTTCCCCTTCCTTTCCCGCCTCTTAAGAGGTAAAATATGTCTCTTTTGAGACCCTATCTGCCTCCATGGAGGTCTTATCCGAGTCCAAAGCATGCAACTCATCCTCCTCTTCTGCACCTACTCCGATCGCTGCCATCTGTAGTCATTCCAAGTTCACAAGCCGTTCCAATGGGTTCCTGGAAGTCTTCGTCATCCTCTGCCAACAACTATCCAGCCATCTGACTCTCACGCGCCATCGAATGCTTGACATGCGCCTCATGAGTAGATCTTACTTATGGCGTGCGGGTCTCAGCCGCTACCGCGTGAAACCTTTCTCTCGCCGTTTCACCACCATCCACCTCCTATGGCGAAGGTTTTCTGGTTCCCTTGCTGGTTTGTGGCCTCGTGTGACTCCTCCGACTACTCTGTTGCTTGTTTTTGGACTTTTTTACCTGCTTTCTAGTTTGCTTTTCATTTCTGTTCTTTTTTGTATCTTTGTGTTTTATGTTGTCCTTATTTTCTGTTGTTTCCTGTTTGTTTTTTCGTTGTATTTTCTTGTTTTGTTGCTGTCCGTTGCTACGGTGGTATTGAGCCGGTTCTCCTTTGCAGTTGTGGTTATTAGTTCATCTAACGGTAAAATTTTCCATGCTGCCATCAAGTACCTCTCATCTGCTACTACCTTTGGTGAAGGCTATGCTGCTTCTCAAGCTGTTGAAGTCTATTCTTTTGTGTTTCTGTTTTGGTTCGGTTATTGCCTTTGTAGTACACTTTTTAGTGTACATGTAGTTGACGGGCCGCTTCTCCAGAGGCTTCCGGAGAAGCATTCCCAACCCTAATGTTTCCCTTTCCTTATTTACTTAGAAAAAAAAAAAAAAGTAACTACTTATTCAAAATAGTTTAAGCCGTTAATCTAATCATTTTAATTAATATTTTAAGACTTTTAAAAGGCTATTGCTATTCATTTCAGTTCTTTTAAGGGTCCTGGTGTAATTTCAATTGTTTCATAAAAAAAAAATAATAAAATAAAAGGTAGAAATTAAATCTAAACCCTTAAAAAAAAACAACTAATTTTTTTTTTTTTACGGCTCAAGCAATGGCATTGTGTTGATCTATGGTCTCCTAACATGATAATGGATCTATACAGGAAATGGAACAAGAAATTTATTCTCACCACTTCGAGAAGTACCGACATGGTCATGATCACCATGGAGATTTACCGGTCGGTATCTTGCACGGAAGGGCCAGAAAAAGGCCAATTGGTTCAATCTCCGGCGTCCGCTGCCCTCTCCAACATGAATATGCTCAGTCTCAGAGTCATTTTCTCGTGCATCTTCTTGACAAGGTGCGGGGAGCTCGTGCCGGCAAACAGGACAAGAATTGTGAAGCCGCAGCCAAGGAACAATGCATTCAGAGTGGTATATATGCTTGCAAGGCAATTCCCTCGCCTCCCCACCAACCTTGAACTCCTCCTTGCACACGGGGCAATGCGAGTCGTTGGTCAGGTGGTCCGCCATGATTTTCACGGTTGGTATTGTGTTGATTGCCGAATCGGGTAAAGGAGGTGGCCCCGGCCGGTCATTTTGAGTTAGTTGCTCGATAAATTCGTTTAGGCCCGGCCCGAGAAAGTAGTTTCTAGGATCAACCCGCGGCGGTACTGGATTTTCAGGGTCTAAAATGGGTCTGAAAGGATCCAGAGGTCTAAGAACAATCCAAGTACGTGGCCGGCCTTGAATTCCAGGTTCTGGGTCCGAGCTCTCTCTCCCATCAGAACTGCGACGCAACCGCCTTGTACGCCGCTGGGCTCCAATTTCGGTTTCTGGGTCCAGACGACCTCTCCGCTGCTGGAACCAGGGACGGTCGGGAAATTCTGTTTCCGGGTCGTGATTGAAGCGCCTGATTGGAGGGTCGAGAATGAGAGAAAGGGCCTCGAGTAAACGGGCTTCTGGGGAGGGATCGAAATGGGTGAAATCAACAACGAGCCTAGGCCTGGTTGCGTCAATCTCACTGATGAACTGCCCGAAACAACGTGGGCAAACGATTTCGGATGGGTTTGAGGAGGTAACCCTGACCGCACGGTGGCACTGGTAGCACCAGTGGAGCGGGTAGGTCCTGGGAGCGCCATTGTTTCGGACCCGAGGAGGGCTCAGTGACATGATGATCAATTACCGCAGTCGTGAGCTTCAAAGTTCAATTAGGTTTTGATTTTTGCTTACTGGGTAAGCGTTTATATTGAAGAAATCAAGCCGGGAAAGGTATATGAAAAAGAATTGGACAAATGGAGCAAAGAATGGCTTTACTGGGTTGCAGAAAGCAATTCTTTCTCTTGGTAGGGATTATGATTGGTTTTGTAGTATTTGCATTCCCACTGTTTCGTTCTAAGAAAGAAAAGGATAAGTGGGATGCGTTACAAAAGAGCTTTTTTCTTGTAGAGAGGGTTTTTGAAAATTCGAATTGGGAGAGAACGGTAACGGCTACCTTTGCCGGGAAGAGACTGGAATCTTTTTTTCTTGCGAACGAAACTGCTTTTGTTCTTGGAAAAAAAGAAGTTAGCTTGAGACCAAAGAGAACTATTCAATTTGCACATATAATGACACATTTAGGGTTGGTTTGGTAAACGATTTTGTTTCGTTTTGGTTTAATACTGTAGCAAAAATTGATTGATGTGAAAAAAAAAGTAAGAATATTTTTTTTGAAAAAGTAAAAAAGTAAGAATATTTGGTATAAAAAAAAAATTTGTTTTGTAGTAATTTTTTTTATTTGAAGTGTAATAAAAAGTTATTGATGTAATGTTAAAAGTAAGAGAATATTAAAAAAATGAAATAATTGGATATTTTTGCCTTTGCCAAAATCGTTTAACAAACAGACCCTTAGCTTCTACGGTTTGAATGTTGCAAGTGAAAAATGATAGCCACCAAGAAAATGAAGAAAGAAAAAAAGAATAGAAAACTAAAGTTTAAAATTAAGCCCAATTGATGAAGAAGATTATCAAGATGCTTTCTTACATTTTACCATCTATAGATAATATTTTCCCCTGATGTGCCCTATTATTATGAGTTTAGAAACTTAAATTCCTAGGGAAAACTCAAGTGCTGGAAAAAAAAAAGAAAAAAAAAAGAAAAGCAGAGATTAATTCAGCATAAAGATTATGGAGGCTATTATGAAAATCAGTAACATTACTAGCTATCCTGAAAATAAGAATCATGAAAACTCAAAGCATCAAATAAAGTTTATGACCCCATCATGTATATGACACAGGTCTTTGGGTTTTGCCAAAATATTTTATGGTCTAAATTCTGCGGTGAATCTCATCTATAGAAGTTCCTTAGATTATAAGTTAACTTAGACCATGTTAATCCTTTAATTTTCAGAGTTTGGTGATTATTAAGGAATAAAATCGGTAATTGTTATCAGATTAGAAGTTAAAAAAAACTAGGGTGAAAGTGCAAGTTTTACTAACATAATTTTTTTTTTTACTTGTTTCGCCCGCTTAGAAAATTGTTAACATTTTGTTAAATTATCATTAGCTACAAAAGCTTAAACGGATAGAAAATTGTAGATTTCATCATTTTAACTAATATACCATATTCGTAGAGATGCCTCAAAATTGTCTTCTGGCGCTTGTCCATCGTTCAGACCTCATCCAGCATTCTCGGCAAATCCGCAGTCTGCTCCAAAGGCCGCTGCCTTCTTCCCACGAAGCTGAGATACCGAAAGTAAAAAAGGCTTATTTTTATAAACAATGGCGTGGTTTTGCTCTTTGGTCTCCTAACATGTTAATGGATCGATACATAAAATAGAACAAAAAATTTATTCTCACCACTTCGAGAAGTACCGACATGGTGAAGATTTATGGGTCGGTATCTTGCACGGAAGGGCCACAATTGGTTCCATCTCAAGCACCTCCAGCACCGGCGTCTGCTGCCCCTTCCAACATGAAAATCCTCAGGCTCAGAGTCATTTTCTCGAGCACCTTCTTGACAAGGTGCGGGCAACTCGCGCGGGCAAAAGGGCTGCCGGCAAACAGGACAAGAATTGTGAAGCTGCAGCCAAGGAACAATACATTCAGAGTGGTATATATGCTTGCAAGACAATTCCCTCGCTTCCCCACCAACATTGAACTCCTCCTTGCACACGGGGCATTGGGAGTCGTTGGTCAAATGGTCGGCCATGATTTCCACGGTTGGTATTGTGTTGATTGCCGAATCGGGTAAAGGAGGAGGCCCCGGCCGGTCATTTTGAGTCAATCGCTCGATCAATTCGTTTAGGCGTGGCTCAAGAAAGTAGTTTCTAGGATCAAACCGTGGCGGTAATGGATTTTCAGGGTGTAAAATGGGTCTGGAAGGGTCAGAGGAAGGATCCGAAGGTCTAACAAGAATACGGTGACGCCACCGCCTCTGGGCTCTAGTTTCAGCTTCCCCGTCCAGACGATCTCTCCCCTCTAAACCGCGGCCTCGACGTTCAATTTCCATGTCATACACACCATTATTGAAGAAGCGCCTGATTGGATAGTAAAGCGAGAGAGAAAGGGCCTCGAGTAAACGGGCTTCCGGGGAGGGATCGAAATCGGTGAAATAATCGAGGAGCCTAGGCCTGGCCACGTCAATCACATAGATGAACTGCCCGAAACAATCCGGGCAAACGATTTCGGATGGGTTTGTGGAAGCAACGCTAATCATACGGTGGCACTGGTAGCACCAGTAGAGCGGGTTGGTGCTGGGAGTGCCATTGTTTCGGTCTCGAGGAGGGCTCAGTGACATAGTGATTAATTACTGCAGTCGTGAGCTTGATAGTTCAATTGGGTTTTGATTTTTGCTTCCTGGGTATGCGTTTGTTTATATTGAAGAAATCAAGCCGGGAAAGGTATATGAACAAGAATTGGACAAATGGAGGAAAAAATGGCTTTACAGGGTTGCAGAAAGCAATTCTTTCTCTGGGTAGGGATTGTTCTAAGAAAGAAAAGGATGACTGGGATATTTTACTGTGGAGAGGTTTTTGAAAATTCGAATTGGGACGGATCGGGACGGGGGCCAACGGCTATCTTTCCCGGGAAGAGACTGTAGAATCTTTTTTCTTGTGGCTTATAAATGATATTCAATTTGGACAAAGAACAAAAATGACACCTTTTTTTTTTTTTTTTTTTTTTAACTGAGAATCTGTTAACGTGGGATGAAAAATAACATAAAAGGTAATTCTCCCAAATCAAGTCAAGGCGATTAATATTAATCTTTCTTCTTCTATTCATCAACTCAATAGGTTTAGAGCATTCACAACAGTCTTTTTAAATTTTACTCTTCAAAATAATCAAAATTACATTTTTAGTTATTTTAACAACTCACTTTTTTAAAGCATCATTTTCAGCCTTACTATTTTAATAATTCATTTTTACTATTCCATTTAAATATTATTTTTCAAATATTTGTTTATTCTTTCTCTAATTTTTATATTTTTGAATGTTTATATTTTCTTAATGGTCTATTTTACGAATATGTTTTATTTTAACGGTAATATTTTTAAAAAGAGTATTCTTATGATATAACAAAAGAAACCAATAAAACATTAAAATTGTTGTGTTATGAAAGTTTTAATGTAGTTGATTGATGTATATACATGTGTTATTACATTTACCCTTTGTTTGGTAGTTAAGAAAATGAAAGGAAATAAGAAAAATCTAGAAACTCCTCAAAAACCACAAAATATAACTCAGTAAACCCAAATAATCGCATTGCTAATTTTTTTCAAATGAGTTTTATAATTTTTAAATAAAATTTGAAATGTAAATAACAAAATAATTATAAATTTTATAGGAATAATTTTTTTTAAAAAAAAATTATAAGCAATCAAATATTATTAAAAGAGAACAAAAATGAAACCTAGGTAGACATAATAAGGAGATAGAAATGAAAAAGGAAAGAGAAAATATATTTGTTTAATGAATATATGGTGAATAGTAAATTTTATGTTTGAAGATTTATTGTTCATGGTGTTATTTATTTGTTTATTTTGTTAAAATAAAGAGGCTGAAAAGTGACATTTTAAGCCTTTTTTGTTAAATTACTTCTTCAAAATAACTAAAAAATGATTTTGAAGAGACTGTAATGAATGCTCTTATATAGAGTTACAAAGAAACATGATACACATAAACTATTCACTTAGAGATACATCATATGATTATCCTGTCACTAACACACTAACACTTAACTGAATAAATATTAATAAAGAAGATATGGACAACCTACATTTGAACAAAAAGACCCTATCCTAAACAAAAAGACCCTATAAAGCTTCACTGTTCTCTAGGATTGGCTTGGGGCCTTTCTTGCGTAGCTTAGGTGGAGGGCTAATACCAATTACCAAACTACTTAGAGATAAAATTGATAAAATTAACTAACTATTAATTGATAGGTACCTAACAGAATCCATCTAGTGAAAAAGATTTATATATATATATATATGATAAAAATGATTTTCGAGTTTAATTTTACCATACAATTATCTCACTCATAAATATTATTAGTACTACAATTTTTATTCAAATTGACGTATTTTACCTTGTCAACTATTAAAACATTGACTACATATTAACGTAGCACTCATTTTCTCTTCGGTTGTACAATCGGTTAAATTGGACAAACTAGCCCGACATAGATTCATAAAAGCCCAAACATGTTTTGTTTGGAAAGACTACAATTCGATTTGGGCCCAAGTATCGCACTCATTTTGATGTGTATAACGCAACCATCTCACGCTAGCTGGTTCAAGTGAGTTTCAGTTGAATTCAGCCCCGTCCAATCACGGGCCTAGCCCATAACATAAAGTTGTCAACTATATACCTGAAATCATTTCTACTTTGCAGAAGCTGCTATAACTTGTTGGCAAAAGAAATATTTTGCAGAAGCAACTGTATGAAGCTAAACCTTAGCAGAGTGTTTGGTAAAAATTATGTCTGATATATATAACCAGAATGGATATCAAGGGATGAAGGGTAATTAATTATCATGGTGTTTCATAAAAACAATAATAACCAGCCTAAATAATTCATCAACCTGCAGGATGCAGGGGGCAGGGGCCTGCTGACTAGCTACTTCCCAAACTTTGCTGGGGGGCAGCAGTTGCTTTTGCTTCAGCAATCCATCTTGTTCTTGTCAAACACATCAACAGGTGCTTTAGACTGCCGAATAACATAGAAATTTGGACAGTCTAAAAGAAAAGAGTTGCGGGAGTCACTGTCTCAAATTATTAAATTATTTGTGCAGCCTAATACTAAAAACAAAAAGAGATAGTGCTGATCATCTTCACCTTGATTCTGAAAATAAAGTGAGGATTGTGACAACTATCTTTAGTGAAAGGTTAAAAGTGCATTATTAATAATAAAGTTAATTACTGGATATGATATTGAGATTTGAGTGCAGCCATATATGATCTCTTCTAGCTTCCTCCATGGATTAACATAGAATTAAATTATGATTACCTGAGGAATTATATGTTGTACGAATAATAAAAATAATAATACATCTATCCTTGCCTTGGCATATGAGTCAGTGCTCATCCATCTATAGAAGATTTGTGAATAAATTTATCCTTGAGAGATCTAGAGTCTAGAGAGAGGCAATTATTTCAAATTTTTAAGCGACACATATTGAAAACTGGAACATATTTTAATCAGAGACAAAGACAGAGACAGAGAGAGGCCAATTATTTTGAATTATTTTCGACAGCTTTTGGAACATGTCCAACTGCCTCTCTAATTTTAGCATGAATGATACGTTAATATAAGAACATATGTTTGGGCTTAGTGTTGGCTTGCTCAACACTTTGTTGATATTTTGATTTTAAAAATAAATAAAAAATGCTTGTCACGACTTCTAGCCCACCATCTACGGAAATGGACTTATTAAATGTGCCTACGTATTCTTAATAATTACTGAGGTGGCATTTCAGTTTAGTTTTGTCCACATATAACACAATATGTAAGTAATTACATCGTTTGAAGAACCCAATTACTGACGGGCTCCTAATAGGCTAATAGGCCATCCACCGAAATTGCCAAAAAATGCAGTGGCCTATAGCCGAAGGGCATAAAGAGGCTGACGTACGGTCATAGCTAAGAGGTTGGGAAGGCCCAGTGGCCTACGACCCAGATAACCAAAAGGATTCGGGTGCACTCTCATCTAAATGTAACCTCCAACAGCTCATTCTCAACTCTATAACTTAGCCGACGATCCTCATCTAACAAATTTGAGGAATGAATCTCCATGTCATAAACAAACTACTGGCATGATTTCTTAAACCCTAAAAAGCAAGGCCAGAACGGCAATTTATAAATAGAATAGGAGGGCGGCCTCCGCTCAAGTTTGACTTAACTAACCTTATCATTATTACTCTGCTAAAAATTTTCCTTTATTCTAGCAAAAATTGACTTAAGCGATAGAGTAGTCCCGTTGGGTCCACCCCGGCAGCAACAAATCCTTTAAGAGAGCTGCTGCTGTCCGGTTGTGGCAAAAACCAGGGGGTTTTTGCCACCACTAAAAAACTGCCACCCAACCCAATTTTACCAAACTTAAGTTTACAAGATAAACACAACTACACACTATTATTACCAAACCCACCTTTCTTCTGTTATTTCTCCCAAACCCAACATCACGCACGCTTCTTCTTCTTCCCGTTCTTCTTCTTCCCCTGGTTTTTTTCTTTTCTTTTTCTTCTTCTCCTCACCCTCACACACTTCTTCCCTGGTTTTTTCTCTTTTTTCTTCTTCTTCTTCTCCTCACCCCTCACGCTTTCTTCCCTGGTTTTTCTTCTTTTTTTTCTTCTTTTCCTCCCTCACCTCTCTGGTGACGGCACTCACCGGCGACGGCTGACCTAGCCATGACCCACCATTTCCGGCCAAACCCAACCAGAAAACATCGAAAAACTCAAACCCAACCTCAAAAATTGATTCTAATGCCTCAAAAATCGATTCTAATGCCATAAAACTCGTTTCTAATGCCTAAAAACTAAAACATATAGGGGAAGGTTAACCCTATTGGAATTCTATCAGCCTAAAAACAAAAAAAAATAAAATAAAATAAAAATCAGACCCATTGGCGGAGAGGAGAAGAAAAAGAGAAAAAAACAAAAAAAAAAGAGTGAACGGAGATGGCAGAGGAGCAGGGGAGGAGAAGAAAAAAAAAAAAAAAGAGAGAGAGTGAACGGAGATGACAGAGTGGCAGGGGAGAAGAAGAAAAGAGAAATGGAAGGAAGAAGAAGAAGTCGGCAGGGAGGAAGAAATAGGAGAGAAGAAGAAAGTGGATCCGCTGCAGCATGATGTAACTTTTTTGGATGCATTTTTTTGCCTTTATGTGAGGTGTCAATTTGTGAGTGGTTGGCAAAAAACACTATCTTTTTGCAATAACCGAACTTAAGTTATTCTCATCCTTTAATAAACTCCTTCTCATATATCTTGCAGATTTTTTCCTTTGGTGAATAACCTACAATCACTGTACTAATACCCATATTATATTTAATTGTCCTGACAAACCTGCCATGCATGCATATTGGCAAACACCTAGTGTGCTTGCCAAAAGAGAGATTGAATTGACCATAAGCATTAAGCACCGACCAGTACTGATTCGACGCAGGCCAAAAATGATCCATCTCACTGGGTATTGATTAGGGAGGTCCCTCAAAGCAATCTATTTCAATCCCCCATCCCCCCCACTACACGTAACACAATGAAAAGTCACCCACATTAAATACTTGTAGCACTTTGGGGGTAGGATTTGAACTATATAATATATATATGGCTAACATTATTTGAATAGTCTAAGGAAAATGGATCAAAGAAGACATATTCTTTATCGATGACTTTTTCTTTGTAATATTGCTGCACCTAATAGTAGTTCACCTACATGTCCCATAATTATTCATGGTGTATGTTTTTGGACCACCGTTTGTGTTCATTTTTTTAACCAATCCTTAAAAGTGAAAGTGATCAATGTAGAAAGAAGGATTAATTAATTAAGCCTAAGCGCCCATCATTACGGGCCTAATTTCTCAAGCACGTAACGAATAATTTTAGAATTTCGAGAAGGATAGATTGAGAAATATTTAGTGCACTTTAGAAATCTTAAATTTAATTTATTAGGCTAAAAAATATGTGGTTGAATGCGTAGAATGTCAATAATGAACAACTCTTGAGAAAGAAGAAAAAGAAGTTGGTGTTTGAATATGGCATTCGGGGTATATACTTTTATAGATGTCTTGACGCCAACTGAGAAGCAATAGTGTGTTTTGAAATCAAAAGCACAATGAATATAAAGTTGACCACATGACATTCTAAACTTTGGACCACAGCTAAAGTCTAAAGGTGGATATATTCGTCATATGCTTCCGCAAATTAATTTCACACTAAATTTATTCGTTACGTTATATATATATACTTCTCTCCCATGATATTACGTAAATTCAATATATATAGTTGGTATATATATATATGTAGACCATCTTGGTCTCACTCACACGTGGAAAGTTATATTAATCGTTACCAATCCAAATTGTTTAATCATGTCAAATGATCCAAAATTTTTAGAGCAGCATCATTCAAATGATGATGGTCTGCCAAAAATAAAATGTTTTCGGTTCGTAAATTTATTCCTTTTTTAAAAAAAATTAAAAAATAATAATAATAATAAGTTCGAAAAATTACTAAGCTGATCAGGATTTTGTTGACTTTTTAAGATGGACAGCATCTGGGATTAATATTCCAACGTCAAGTAATTTAAAAGATTATAAGATGGCGAGAATAATTTGTTCTTCTTGTATTTTTAATAAGAAATCATAAAAAATAGAGGTGATTATATGAAGGCCACGTTTTTGCATGGGTGAGAGCCACCTGGTGCAATAACTTCAGCACAATTAGGTTAAGATGCATTATATATATGGCAAGAATGATTTGACATTTCATGGTATTTACCGATTCAACCACTAAGCTAACTTGGTAGTTAAGTTTACATGGCACCAGAGCTTTCATCCCGCCATGTCCGTCGGTCCGCCTGCCGCTGCCTCTGCACATGATATCAATCACCTCGTCTCCTTCTTCTCCTCTTCTTTTGGTTATTGATTTTACAGTGAAAATAAATAATAAATATGGTATAAAAAAAAATAATAAATAAATATAACCACAACCACGCCGTGAAGACCCACAACGGCCAGACTGTGATTATGTGGTTGAGTTTGAGCAAATGTGATTGACATAATATATGTCATCTAAATTGTCACATCAATTTTCAAAAAACTAAGATTAAAAAAAAAAAAAAAAAAAGTGTTACCGATATTCAAATTTGACCGTGTGTTCCGTACCCCGGGCGGATATGTATTAGAATATAGATTTGTGCATTATTGTACACTATGTTGTTTGTGTTGCATATGAAAGTCAAACAAAGGTTTGTGTGACGTTAACCCTAATAAATTTTTGCCCGTAAAAGATTTGGATTGGACCAACTTGGGAGGACTATTTCTCATCCCCACCCCCACCAACTAATCTCACATTTTTTTTAGTTGATATTTTCTCGGATAGTCAATAAAGAGGGTTGAATTCGGTGACTTAACAGCTAATTTTTTAATTGCTGATAAAGAAAACAACAGCAAGGAGATCACCTTCATTTAAATTCAAACACTTGGAAGGAATTTCCTGCTTTATGTTAACATCTATATACCCCTACAGTCCGGGCAAAGTTTTACTAGGAAGAGAAAATTAATGAGAGATGAGACATTAATATTGATTTTGAAAGTCAAATTAATGTGTCTGTTTTGGACCGTTTAGACCCTTCAAAGACTTTTAAGCTTTAATTTTGAAGGTAAATTATGCAATTTTGACTATTTTTAGGCATTGAAATGTTTGAAATATGCCACATATTAAAAACGTGGTATGTTATAGTTGAGAATTTAGTATATTTTTATCAAGTTTTTAACTTTCTATGTTGTAAAAATACTTCCAGCAAAAAATTATGTTTTGATTTCATGAAGAACAATAGTCTCTATAAAAATGAAGAGGAAGCCTTTGGAGAGTAATAATTAAATAAAAGTCACAATTACGTAATTTGATAATCTATAATTTTAGGAGATCATGATCCTAACTTCACACCCATTTTATACTGTTAACGCTATTTAAATGATTTATTTTAAAGTGTAATAAATAATTGTAAAGAGTAGTATTTACAGGGTGTGATGAACCTTGGAATTTAAGCGGTGCCGGTGAATTTTACATGGAAATTGAAGATGAATACCTTAAAGTCAATGACAAGAATGGAGGTTTGTTCAATGAAACATAACCGGAGGACAACACGGTTCGGTGGAATTTTGAGGCTTAGGATCATCTCCACTTCAAATGAACTGAATAATATCCAATTACTTATAGTAAAATGATATTTTAGTTTACTCAAAAAAGTGAAAAGATTAAAATACACATTCACTTTAATTAACGGGATATTATCATGTTCAAATAAATAATGGTAAAGTAGCCTAGCATTTCATGTTGGAAAAAAGATGAAATCATGAATAAGGAATGGTGCCGTAGGTTATTGTTGTACTTGTATCTTAGGCAATGAAATTGACTTTCCATCTTTTTATTTATTTGTTTTTTTTATTCCCAAAGTTTTTATCTTAAGCATTTAAATTTTTCATGCAATTATTATTATTATTATTATTGGGCTTTAATTAGAGAGCATGATTAAAAATGAAAAATATCAGACTACTATTTTAAGTTTCAGATCAATATTAATATTCTTGATGTTCCAATTTTTTAAAATCAGTTTCATGTGTTATTTCAATTAATTTTTTGAATAAATCATTCCATTTATTACTTTTTTTCAATTTTCTTAATATAATCTATATGAAAACACACATATACTCCTAAAAAAAAATCAATTTAATAATATATATATTTTTTTTTAAAAAAAGCAAGAAAAAAGAAAAAAAAGAAAGAGGCTACAGCAAGTGGCCAAGTGGGTGAGGTGATCTCAACCCACACCCCCGCGCCTTCACCCCACCTACCCACAGTGGGATCCATTCCTCTGCAGGCGGGTCGGCGGAGGCAGTGTGGGTTGACCGGTGACCTACCCACAACTATTGTATTTTTTGTTTGTTTGTCTTTAATTTTTTTATTGGGTGCATATTTATATTTAGGGATAAATGGATAATTACTTTTTTTTTCCATGAACCACGGCGCTATGTCAATATCTCTCATGAACTGTCAACCTTATTATTCAACCGGAGCTTATCAAACTACTATTTTATTTTCAAAACCTCATTCAATCAGTTAACCTCATTAAATCGGACTAAATATTCTCTTTTAAATGTTAAATCTCATTAAAAAAAAAACAAAAATACTCCCCAAATAAAAAATATTTTTTTTTGTTTTAAATTATAAGTGTTTTTCAATTTTAATATATTTATATTTTTTGTTTTAATTTTTTTTAAAACTGGTACTGATACCTTAATAATATATATATTCAATTTGTTTAATTTTAAGGGTATTTTAATTTCTGTATATGACGTTAGGGTATTTTGATAATTTCAAGTTTTTTAACATGGTTGACCGACAAAAGGGGGTGTTTGAAAAGAAATTAGTAATCTGATGGAGTCAAGCGGTAAGTTGACAATTCATAATAATATTAACATAAGATTGTAGTTCCTGAAGGAAAAAGGTATTTACTCATTATATTTATATTCTATTAGAAAATAACCATAAAAATATAAAAAATGATCTATTTGAAAATGCATAAATTGTATGAAGACTAAGGAAAATTGAAACAAAAATATTTCCTTTGTATCAAAGAAAGTTCTTTCAATTCAATTTATTAAACTCGTTTAAATGTATATAATTTGTACATGCATTTTAAATTCTTATATTTTGAACACATGTTAATTTAATAAATTGAATTAAAATAATTTTTCAATTTCTTTTTTATTAGAAAAAAAAAAAAACATGTTCATGTGGTGGTCATTGTCCATGATCTCAAACATGGGAATTTTAAAAATTATCACCAAAACATCCGAAAAATACATGCAAACGCAGAGAAGGTGGGGCACTGGGGTTTGATAGTCTCATACCCAACAAGGCCACAAGCCAATCTGACTGACAACTCCACTACTGACTGAAATGTCTTGTAATAAAATAAATAAATAAAAGGTCCAAATTTACATCATGGTTTGATTAGATTTCAAGCAAGAGACAGAATCTTCAATGCAATTCATCTACCATGATGTTCCCTACAGTTATTGTAATATTACCAGCCACTAAGCAATCATCGCCTGCCACATGGCACATATCATGCTGCCACTGTCTAAACCACTGATGTGTCACACAGTAAATACCCTAACACTATAATATATATACTTGGATCAAAATATATTAAATTCTAGAATGATAACATTTTCAAGAGGTTAACTTTTCACTTCTAAGTTTTAGTTTTAAATCAAAAAATAAGTTTTGAAGCATTAGAAATTGGTTTTGAGGTAGGTCACATCTGGCAGGGTTTGAGGCGTTCACGGTAAGCCCGACCCATTGGTGGGTCTAGGTCTTGTCAGCTACGATTTTTTTTTTTTTTAATTTAGTGTGGTTGTTCTTACTTTTATTTTTTGTATTTTTCTTAAATTGATAAGGAGCTCTAAAATGATTGGTTTACACTAGGATCTAATAGTATGGGCTCTTTTTATTTTTATTTTTATAACCCTTTTCTTATTATTTATTTAGTTTTTTATTTTTTGTTGACATTATATCAACTATATTAGAGAATTTGTTGGGTCTCCCACTCCTACACGTATCTTGCATTTATTTAGTAATGAAACTAAGTCTTTCCCATAAAAGACAACCTTTAGCTCCAACTTTTTATTGAACCGATCCATTGAAAGCACGATGCTTTCCATCCTTCAACTAACTTTCAAAGAAAAAGGACCAAACATTTAAAAATTGTACCACAACTGAAACATGTTTTTAACATTAATCACGTATAAAATTCCAAGAAAATTATAACCAGAGATTTAATTTGGATGTTTTTAAGGTTTTGATAATTTCCATGGTGTAAATAAAACCAATAATGAAACGATGATTGACCAAATCAAACACTAGTAGACAGTCCAGTACGGGTCGTGTATAGCAAGGTTAGATATTAAAGATATAACACTGAAAACATTGATGGGACGAAAAGAGCAGGAAAATGTTTGGTCATAATGAAAAAATAAATGCATGAACCACAAGCCTCCAAATTAAAGTTATACTTTTGCCCAACAAAATTCTATTAGTTTATTTGAACCGTCTAATATTTAGGTAATTGTAAATTATTATTAAGAAATTTTTTATTTTTTTATTTTTTTTCGTCCATTTGAATTACATAATATTTTGTTAGTTATAGTAGAAAAATATTTTTATTTTTTCACTTTTTGAGAAAAGAAAAATACTCATTTACTATAACTAACTGAATATTATACGGTTCAAATGAACAGAGAGGATCCTAATTGGTTTCATAGAAGCATTTTTTTGTCACATGTAAGACAGTAATTCGTTGCTTACCTTACAAGAAAAATCCTTTCACCTCTTACAACTTTTTTATTTTTTTACAAATTTACATAGTAGTTTATATAAAATATTAGTGAAAAAAATTAAACCACATTATTTAGTGGACAATATAACAAGTGCTAACAACTCTTGAATACAAATGTTAAGGATCAAAGTTTATACTAATGGAATCAAGTTTAGTTGGGAAAATGAAAGAATCCAATAATAATAATAATAATAAACACTCTGAACAACTATACTCATAAATGTGTTTAGGGTTTAGGGTTTAAAGGTCACTTACAATTATGGACTCAATTCTTATTGTTTAATTAAAAAAAAAACCCCACTGCCAAGCCAAAAGAGATTGAACATGAAACAAGGGTCAGAATTTCAAATTATAAAATGGGTAAGAAAAAAAAAATGTCAAACAGATTTGAAAGTGCTTTCAGATAATTTTTAGTTTACTATCTTTAGTAGGATGTGTTAGGGAAACACTTAACAATTGCCTTCTTAATTTGCTGTTATTAGCATTTATTTAATTAAGGGGTTGCAGCTTTTTTTATTATTTAATTTTATAATTTGTCGTGTAGCAGCATGTTCTTAGCAAAGATTTTTTGGGGATCTCCCCAAGAAATTTGACCAGATCTTAAGGCTAACCAAATGAAGAGAACTTGCAATTAATAATAATAAAAAAAAAAAAATTGTATTAATATTTAGCGAAAGTGGGATGTCGAGTGCAGTAATGAAAAGAACATGCTACAAGACATTATACAAAAAACACAAGAATAATCTTAAATTAATGCCTCTCTGTGTCTCGGATTAAGTTAGTCAAATTGCTAATTAGAGTGTAGCATGCTGAGGCAGTTCCTTTATGGGGACTTTGATGAAACCCCATCAGTCAAAAGCCCTCTCTCCACAATTAAACAATCTCCCTCCCTCCCTCAACCCCTTTTCGTTGGACTTTTGTGAAATGCATGTGGAGTAGTTGAGAGTTTAAACTTGGGAGCTAAAAAGGATCGGAATCTACATAAAGTAAATCAAGTAAATAAAAACAAAATTAATAAAAGATCTTACGTGGCTCTGTTAAAGTTGTAGTAGTAACATAACACTAATCTTTTTATAATTATAAATTATTACGTTAATTTGTAAAAAAAGATTATAGTATTTCAAATATTTTCCTATATCCAAAAGGAGGTTGGTATATTTATTATTCTCTATTCTTTTTGTTTCTTTACCAACAAAAGAACCCCACCCCACCACCATCATATCATGTGCCATGCGTAAAAATAATGACAAATCTCAAACGTATCTTATATGAGGAAGGCACATGTATTCTTTTAAAGTATAATTTTTTTAAAAAAATTGTTAATTAAATACGTAGAAAAGTTTGTATTTTCAAATTATAAACAATACCCATTAGTTTAGTTCGGTAATTTGCTCAGAGTATTGTTAAAAGAGAGAACATCTATTAGCCGAGCTATATAATAAAATAATTCAAAAAATATATATTTTTGTAGTAGCTATATTAATTTTCGTGCCAGGATTTGTTGGCATCTTCTCATGTTACTAATGTCGACAGCTTGTGCTGCATAGGGCATGGATTGGGGAGTCGTCGTGGGGAGGTTCTTCTTCTTTGTACAGAAAAAGGGTCAAGCAATCACCAAAACGGGCACAAACTGAAAAGGCCTCTGTCTCTCGCCCTCTGTGCCAAGAATTTCATGCAACTTGCTGTAAGATCGCATTCGTGGCCCAGTTTTTTCCCCCGCATTATCAGATAAAGTCCCCAAAATTTTAGATAAGGCTCGTTCGTGTTGTTGTTGTTGTCGTCGTCCTCGATCGTTATGATGATGCTAGACAAGCTGGCAATCACACCTACGATTCATTATTGCTGCGGAAAACACAATAATGGAGCTTCATGCATGAAGTACCCCACAATAAATCACTAAGTTCAGGTAGAATGGGGGGCGAAAAGGAAAGGAAAGGAAAGGATAGAAAAGAAAAGAAAAGGAGGAATCATTATTGAATCTTCAAAAGTCATCTTCCATTGATCCATTGATGTACATGGTGTATTTACAAGTTACAGTGTGGTCGAGAAAACCTCAAATTCAAACATACTCTCTCTCTCTCAACCTCCGATGAGCTTTTGCTCACTGGGGTGACATCTTCCAAACACTAAAAATTAGCAAAAAAATTTACACTTTCAAACAACAAAGCCAGTATCTTCGACATTTGTTTCACAAAATTTTCCATCCATTCGGTTTTGAACAGCTTTGACAGCGGCAACTCTGGCGGCAGTGGCGGCTCTATTTGAAGCCACAACTGCCTTATTTACCTGTTCATCCACTCGGGGAAGGTTGATAGCATTCTCTGCTGTTTTTCTAGCAGCCTGTGAGAGATTTGTGTTTTAGTATATGTTAACCAGGAAGATGACAATTGTGAAGGAGATATCAATGTCAATACATACCTGAATTACTCGAAGGACTGTGTCAGTTAGTGGGGGTAGAGGGTATTTAAGGGTGCCGGCATCCCATTCTCCGCATCTTGATTCTGCATTTCGAAAGGTATACATGCCATAGCCTTGCTTACGACCTTCATGCCACGACCCTTCATAGCAGTGACCATTAGCAAAGTGATAGACGCCAAATCCATGAATCTTGTCTCCAAAATATTCTCCCGCATATCTATCTCCATTTCTACAACACCAGACATTCGTTGTCACAATTGGGTTCCTCTGTTAAAATAATTTACTTCATCTAGAGCAGGTCTAAAATGGAAGGAAAATCAAAATGACAGCAGCATTGACGATGATCAATCCAGGACCGACCAATCAATTCAGCATCAATACAAAATTACAAACCAAATCTGGAGGAACCTAAATAAATGCATATGAAACAGAGCTATGAAAAAGACACAGAAAATTTAATTGAGCTTGCACTTATCCAAAATGACCAAACCGTGCAAAAACAAAGGAAAATAGACCACCAAACGGTTCGGACAGCTATAAATCTCAAGAAAACAGAAAATTCAAAGTCAATGGCATTCGCCCATATCTTCAAGAAAAGCAAAATTACCAACACAATAAAAAAAAGATTCAAGGAATATCAATCTTTGATGCATCAACAAGACATCCAAGAAATCAATCACACAATTCAAGAATTAAAATATCCACTGTTCTATTAATGACGAAACAGTTCAAATCTAGTAAGGCCCACAAAGATAACGCTAAAAATACAATCAATATTTTTTTAAAAAAAAATTAAAAAAAAAAAAAAAAACCCCAAATACAAAACACCACTAAAGAAACCCCAATTCAAACCCAAGGATTTCGTAAAAATTCCAGAAAAGGAAAGTCCCCAGGAACTCACCGGAAATGGTAGCAACCGAGGCCGTGCTTGACTCCACACTTGAACTCCCCAACATAGCAGCTTCCATCAGAGCAGTTCTGCACTCCGACCCCATGGCTCTGCCCATTGCACCACTCCCCTGCATACGAGTCCCCAGTATAGAACCTGTAAACCCCATAACCATGCCTCAAGCCCTGCCTATATTGGCCCTTGTACCGGCTCCCTCTGGCCCAGCTCTCGATCCCGTACCCATCGTACCTTCCGTCGATCCAGTCCCCCTCGTACCTTCCATTCACGAAATAGTTGTACACCCCGCTCCCATTGCATCTCCCCTTGTGGAACTCCCCCTCGTAGAAATCACCATTGCTGTAGAACTCCACGCCTTCCCGTATGATCTTCTTGTTGCTTCTTTGTCGCGGTTTTTGCACGCTCGGCTCGCCAATGAACCACTGAACGGGTTTCGAGTTGGTTCTAGAAATCCCGAGTCGCTTCGAGCTCTCGTCCCACGAGTGCTTGAGGACCAGCAAGGTTTGGTGGATCAGACCCTTGTTCTTGGACGCGAAGAACAGCGCCACGGCGATGAAAATCAGAGCCAAGAGCAAGTTCTCCGAAGTGGGTGTATCCTCTTTTCTCAAATAGAACAAGTAGAGGAAGAAGAGTAGCGAGAAGAGCGTGAAGACACAGAGCGTGGCCATGGCGAGGACCGGGCTGGTGAACCGGGTCGACCCGTTTCTCGGGGTCGACCCAGATTTCCGGGGCTTCTTCATCAACTTCTCTTCCTCCGAGTCTTCTTGGTCGGGGGTGATAGCGTCCTCTTCGGTGACCGAAGAGAGGCTGTGAATGGACGATCGGATGGTCGGAGACGACCGGAGGAGCGAGGACTGTGTTCTCGTAAGCTTCGCCTGACTTTTCTGGCCGTCCATCTCGTCCCAGTGGGAGTACCTAGTAGATTCGTCCGTTCAATCCCCGCCCTCTGATCTTTTCACTTTCTTGGTTTCTTTCTTATCCCCTAGTAGTGGGCCCTCCTGCAACGCAAGATTCTTATCTCCAGGGTTGCTCGATGCCGCCGGCGACATCTCACGGCGGCGCACGATTAGAACCGTCACTCACGGTGGCACACGTAAGCAGAGCGACTCAAAAGCGAGCAATCACAGAGAAAAGCGATGGAAGCTTGAAAGGACAGAGTCTCAGAGAGAGAGAGAGAGAGAGAGAGGGAGGGAGAGAGTGAATCTGAGAGGTTAGGACCAGGTTTTGTCACATATATAATCGTGTAATAGGAGGAGGGAGTGAGGTTCAATATAGACCGTCGGATGGGGACCTGAACGGTGTAAATTTGGGGTGGGTTTAAAACCGTTGGATTGGAGAGGTCCCCGGCCTTGACGGGAAAGATTATGATTTGGTCGCCGGATCTAGATTCCAACACTTTTCGCTTTACTGTGGCAGGCCGGCACGTGCCGCTACAGTCCCAAAATGAGCACTGCTTGTTGCTAATCCCTATGATGGCAAATGACTATCACCGTTGATGATTGGGTCTTGGTGGTGGCCAGTTTTTTTGACGGTTAGGATTGATTGGGATTTGAATGGACGGAAAGGGTGGCATTAGTCTTAGTCCCCCACAATCTGACTTTTCAGGAAGGTTGCTATTTATACGGTGAGATTCAATTACTTGTTCAAAAACGGCACAATATTTACGTGGAGGGATAAGATTATGGTAAAATATATACGGTGAAAGTAGGGCCACCCTGCTTTTTCATTTTTATGTTGGAAATTGGAAATTGGAAATTTCCCACCCCCTGCCTCTTTTGCTTCTTGATAAAGGAACCGACCTCACTTTTTATTTTTTATTATTATTTTTTAACTTGGCTCACCCAATCTAATAAGTAATAATAAAGAAGAGAAAAGGAATTTAAGGTTAATTCGAAATTTTACCCAAGATAAATAAATAATAAAGAGAAGAGATGAAGAAGTGGGGGTTAATTTCTAATTTTCACAATCACCAGGGAATGGATCCGAATCCCTCTGTCCTAATGGTAATCTTTTTCTACGGAATCCACTGTATCCGATGTTTGTCAATTGTTAGTCACTCCAGCCAATCTAATCAATTGATACCCAACGGCCTGATGGCCATGGCTTATTGGTTACTCCCGAGTGGTTGCACCAGCAACCTTTCACCAATTTCTGTATTCCAGTATTCCACCATAAAATCTACTACAACCTACGACTCATCATTATGAGAAACCAAACCTTTTTTCTTTGAAAAAAAGAATATATAAAACATCTTTCCACCAAAGAATATTTTTTCTGTTTTCCTTTTTGTGGGTTTATTAAAAATTCTTAAACATATAGACTACAAAATGATTAAAAAAAAAAAAAAACAAGAATAATGTTTTCTGTTAACAAACCAACATTAATTTCAGTTAATAGATTAATGTTAAAAAAAAAAAATGACGTTGTGCTCAGTGACGGATTTGGGGGGAGACCGGTGGTGGCCATGGTCCCCCCAATTCCAAAAAAAAAAAAATTTAGGCTGTATTTTTTTATTTTTATTTTTTAATTCTGGTCTCCCCCCATTTTTTTTTCTTTGCTTTGATCCCCCCCATTCTTCACCCTGGATCCGTCCCTGGTTGTGCTCCAAAGCCGAGAGTTTCGTGTAGTATATTTTCTTGTCCAAATCATCTTCAAAAGAATTAGCAAAGATGTGTTTTAGATTATATAGACATATATAATCTATTAATTAAATAAGTGTTCTATAAAATATCTTAGTTTAGAGATTATTAGGGCACGATTATAATATGTCGTGAAATGATGCCACTTTGATCCTTATTAAAGTTCCAATGTTTCACTGGGTGGGGGGATATATATATATATAGGTGAAATTTAGGTAGATTTTTAAAATTATGGGTAACAATACAAACTTGATGACTATATCGTTTACCACTTCATCAAAAATTTCCTTGATTTTTCATAAATCATAAATTTGGTCCTTGTGGTTTCATCTTTATCCGAATAATAATAATAATAACAACATAGTTTTTGCCCTGAGTTAAAGCCATATAAAACTTACAAAACATTGTTACATAGAGAAAAAATCATCTTTGCAATGGGCGGTGGAATTTTCCAGCAACCAAGCCCGGCCGGCCACCCTCATGGAGGTGGTTCATGAGGGACTCTCATCCCGCAGAGGTAGGAGAGCCGCCTCTTTAGTGTTGTGGTGGGTCGCAGGACTTCCCACCCTTACGTACAAGTTACAACCATCATGGAGTGGAGGAGGTGGAGTAGTCCCTGGACCCACCCTAGCTGGGAGGGATTGGGTCACAGGGGCCAGGTGGTCCTTAGCGTGGAGAGGGTTGCAGAGGACCTTAGCGTGGGAGACGACAATCACCTCAGTAATGTGAGAGTCCCTTACAAGCCACCTATATGAGGGTGGGAGACCCCATAAACCACATCCGCAAGGATGAGGATGGGTGGTCGGAATACCAACCACCACATGCGGAGAGGATTTTTATCCACCGTCCTCTTATTCATTTTTTATTATTTTAAGTAATACGCTGATATGACACATACGTATACACGGTAACGTTTTACATGACTTTTTGCACAAGTGACAAAAATTTTATTAGATTTTTTTTTTGATTTTTTTGAACGGTAGATAAACGGATTGGAACCATAAGGGATATCGGGTGGGTGTCAATCTATACACCTCATTTGATCCAAAGGATGATCATTGATTCATTTTGATAAAAGCTAAAAACCAAGTAGCTAGACCAATTTTATAACTTTTGAAAACTCAAAGAGCCTTTTTAACCCTAAAATTATATAAAACGTTTAACACATTTTAACAACAACGTACTTGGAACTGGAGGGTGATGCTTTGGAAGTGGTGCAGGCACTCAATTCACTAGAGCTTTGTTGGGGACGAAATAGTCCAGTTTTGAATGATATCAAATTGTTTCTTCAGAACTTCAATGATTGGAAAGTCTCTCATGTACACCGAGGGACAAACGAGGTTGCTCATAGTCTAGCCAAGTTAGCTCTTTCTCTTGGGATTGAACACATATGGTATGATAATTTTCCTATGATAGTGCAGGAAATTGTAAATACAGAACAAGTCCATTTATAATTTAATGAAGTTATGTTTTCTTTCAAAAAAAAAAGAAAAAAAGAAAAAAAAAAAGGAAAATATTGAGGTCAAGAATATATATGCTCCAAATAAGATGGATTAACGTGTTTGGAAGGATCACGATCAGACGTGGATGCCAATCGTATGCAATTAATCTTCGTGTTATATATGCATTTAAATTCGTTTATCCAAGGTTTAATTCAATTCAAATCTCTAGCTTCCTTTTTTAAGTGCAAATTATAATTAATAGTGTTTTTATCTCATTTCTCTGGAAGATACAGCTTATTTTTTCCTATATATATCATTATGGATAGAAATTAATGATTAAAACATACATTCTTTGATCCTATCAATTAAAAACTAGGAAAACATATCTCTTATCATACTACGTACTTCGATCCTATCCAAATTGAATGATATATATTCACGTGCAGTTTCTCTAATTAATATACAATTTTTGGCACAATAGTATTGCGTATCATCTAATTAAGTTGTAATCCTTATAATGATATCGATGTTTAAAAATCAAATTAATTTATCTTTGCAAAAATTAAGGTTACAAGATCGACCATCTCCATCGATCTTATCATCAGTCTAAGAGGAAATGTAATTAAGATTTGATTCCCATATATCTAGGATCCTCAAAATTAAGGAGATAGCTTCTTCATCCCATTCTCAAGGAACCAGACAATAATTTATACCGATCCCCATTTTTATTTTTTATTTTTGGTTGTCGTGTTCATATGACATATTGATGAGCTTATTTAAGACCCCCTTTAATCAGTAATTTTTTTTTGCATGTTAAGACCCTTGAAAATTAATGACTTCTTGCTTTTGTGTAATGCTTAAAACAATATATTGCAGATTTCACTTATTTTTATTGCCAAGCAATGTTGACATTTATGGCACACGCCAGACAATTTAAGCTTCAAAATCATGAAGGCAAAATATTATCCAAGTAGCTCTGTACTAGAGGCTAAATTGGGGAATAAATCATCCTTTGCATAGAGGAGCATTCTCGGATCGTGTGAACTGCTTAAGGAGGATTTGTTTTGGAGGATTGGGAATGGGCAAAAGACGAGAATATAGAGGATAAATGGATTCTAATTCCAACAACATTTTCCATCCACTCTCCTCCTTGGATTTTAGCTAAAGATGCAATTGTAAGTGAATTAATTGATAGGGACATGCAACGGTGGAATAAGGGATTAGTTGAGGCTTTATTTCTCCCTGCAGAGTTCAAGGCAATCTTGTATCCCACTTAGTAGCACAAACCAAGTTGATTGTTTGATGTGGAGGGGAATGGCTAAGGGTGTGTCTACTGTCAAAAGTGTGCCGATCATATTGCTAAGGACAGGGAGAAGCAAAGATGCCGGCTGCATGATCGACTAGGGTGGCATCTAGTGATCTTTGGGCTTCTCTGTGGAAACTACAAGTCCCTCATGCTGAGAAGAATTTTCTTTGGAGAGCATGCCATGAAATTCTACCTACTAAAGCTAATCTATGAAAACATAAGGTATTAACGGACCCTTTACTACCCTCTTTGTCGTTTAGTTGCTGAGACAAGTTTTCATATTTTATGAGATTGTTGCTCCGTGAGGGACGTGTGGGGTGTTAGTACATAGGAGAAAATTACAAAAGAGTTTCCTATGTGGTCCAATCTTTTTTCACGTGGTGGAAGGAACCTTCAAGAGTTGTGAGGAGGAGGAAATCAAAATTTTTATTGGGATTGCTAGGAAAGTTGGTTTCGTAGGAATGAAGTGCTGCATGGGGGATCAATGGATCATCTACTCACCCAAACATCCTGGTTCTACAAGCTATGGTGTCAATGGCTGACTTCTGCTCGGCATAGCATGTGGATGTTCCTTTCAACAAAGAAGAGATCTGAGGAATAACGCATTCACCAAATGAGTAGCTCCACTCCCGGGTTGGCACAAATTAAACTAGGACGCGGTTCTTTGTCCAAAATGTGGCTTACTTGGAATGGGGATTGTGATACGCGTGGATTCCTTGATCCTTCAGTTGCTAAGTCGTGGGCTGGAGCTCAGGCTACGAAGCTTGGGAAGGAAATTGGTTATTTGGAAGGAGATGCAAAGTTAGTAATGGAGGCAGTTAATTAACTCAGAGGATACTAACTGGAGCAAAATAGGACACCTTGTGGAAGACATGAAGACGTTGTTGCAAGGTTTCTCACAATGGCAAGTACATGCGGTGGGTCGTGCAGCTAACAATGCGTCGCATACTATCGCGAGGATGGTCGCTACTATGGAGGAGCTAGATAGGACATGGTGGGAGTACGCGTATTCACCCTAATTGTATCCGCAAGACTAAAGGAGCTTTCCGCTCTTTCTATTTGATTGATTTATAAATGTGATCATGAATTTCTTTTTTTTTTTCTTTTCTTTTTTTTTTTTAAAAAAAAAAACAATATATGAATTGCTCAATCGGGGTAATTAAGGAAGGATTACCCGAGTTTATCAAGAAGAGGTTGGCACAACCACTAAAGGGCCAATATAAAGTATATATGCAACCAAAAAAGTGTGAAGCAAAAGAGACGGAGGAATTAATTTCATGCATATATGCCACTGCTCTCTTTCTTATAATTTTGATGACAATTTTCCAAATAATGATGACAAACACATTCCTTAAAGAATACCTCGAAATATATAATATAAAAGATCACGAACACATTCCTTCCTTAAACAAATGTAAAACAAAATTCAGTAGAAATTGTCGAACAGGAAAAAACGAAAACAAAAACAAAAACTGGGTGCCCTACTTATTCTAGTACCCAGATGAATTCAGATTCTATAATAACCCTAACTAATTAAGCAGTTTAATTAAACCCTATTGATAATTTTCTCTTCACCTTGATCTTGATGATGATCATAACCCTCTAGATCTTCATCAATATGCTCCATTGACATCTCCTCCAGCGATTTCCCCTTCGAC
The DNA here is from genome assembly GCA_013348765.1 of Carpinus viminea. Taxonomy (NCBI): domain Eukaryota; kingdom Viridiplantae; phylum Streptophyta; class Magnoliopsida; order Fagales; family Betulaceae; genus Carpinus; species Carpinus viminea. The sequence continues at coordinate 4,084,464 of CP054673.1, forward strand.
TCCGGCACCAAAAACGTGAAGAATAGCCCCACCGCACTAATCACAGCGAGCACAAGGAGAGAATTTCTCATGCCAATTCCGGGAGGGTACCCGGCGTCAGTCTTTGTCTTGTCTTGGCTTTGCGATGCATACAAGAACCCAAATGCTCCCACTATTGCACCGGCTTTTCCCGCAGCTGCTGAGATGCCATGGCAAGTCGATCGAAGCCGTGCCGGGAAGATCTCCGCCGGCACGATGAATGTTGTGCAATTAGGCCCGAAATTGGCGAAAAAGAAGGTTAGCGCATACATGGCAACAAACCCAATGTGGTTCCCTTTTTCCCTCCAGTGGTGGTAAGGAATTGCAAGGGCGAACATGAAAAATGACATGAAGAAAAACCCAATCATCTGAATCGTAAACCTTCCGATGTAGTCGATGAGAAGGACGGTGACCCAGTAGCCGGGTACTGTGCCGCAGAGAGCAATCAGCGTTTGAGCCCTTGCAATCTTGTAAAGCTCTTCGAGGGCGCTCATTGATTTTGCGGCGGGGATCCATCCAACGGCGCTGAATATGTCCTTCTGGAACAGATTCTGGCTGTAATAAGCAATGTCAAGCAGGAACCAAGTGGTTGTCGTTCCCAATAAGTGCAGGCCATGTCGGCGGGCAAATTCTCGAGTGAGTAACCCGAAAGGTATTTTAGAATTGCTCTTCTGATCAACCACCGCCACCTCGTTTTTCACCTCTTGAATTTCAATGTTCAAAATCTTTGACATGTCTTGGCAAGCTTTCTTCTCGTTCTTGGCAACGAGCGCAGTGTAACGAGGGGACTCCGGCATCTTCATCCTCCAATAATAAGTCAAACCGGCCGGCAATGCTCCGAACATGAGAATGATACGCCAAACATAGTCCGCCTGACGGATGGTCGAAGCGGTTGGATCAACAGAGTAAGCCGGTGCAGGAAACAGAGCCCGAAAGATGGCGGAGACAACTATAGCCACCATGCCACCGCAAAGAATTCCGAACCCTTGCATGGCGAAAACCGCCGCAATAAAAGCGCCACGTGTCTTCTTATTGGAGTACTCCGCCATGATCGTTGCGGAGAGCGGGTAATCGCCGCCGATTCCGAAACCGAGCCAAAACCTGAAAAAGCAGAGAGTAGCCATCACGGAGTTCGGCGAGCTCCCAAAGGAAAGACCGGAGCCAATGGAACAAACGACCATAAGCATGAGCGTTACGCCGTAGACGCGCTTCCTTCCCATCTTGTCGCCAAGCCACCCGAAGAAGAGCTGCCCTGCTAGGGTCCCACAGAAGGCGACCCCATTGACTGCGGCGGCGATATTGGGAGGCAGGCTACCCGGCTTCGACGAGCCTTCGACGTGGTAATATATGCGGCCGAGGAGTTTGGTGACGAGGGAGATGCAGAAGAGATCGTACGAATCGGTGAAGAACCCCATTCCGGCGATCACCACTGCGGTGAAGTGGTATACCTGCGTTTTCGCTCGGTCGAGCACGCGGAGAACCTCAAGCTGGTCTTTGTTGGCCATGGCTGTTTCTTCGAATTTCGTGTGATAACCAACTTGTTGGAGATCGAGAGACTGTTTTATAGGAGTTTAGAGTGGAAGTTGAATCCGAGTGGGACTCATACTTCCACCTGGACATTCAGTTGCGCTAATCTCTCTCATAATACGAATAAATTTAAGATTCCCACAAGATGCAGCAGGAGATGCCGACTTCGGTTAGTTTTGCTAATTATTAGTTACTTCCACAAATTTTTTAAGTATAAAAAATATAGAGCTTCAATTTTATAACGAGGGGAAGATTTACTTCAATTCTAAGACTTTTGTTTAAATTTGAAATTTTATCCATATTTTTTTTATAAATTCAATAGAGCAATTATTAGATTTGTAGGATCAACCATTGACTTATATTGATCAAACGGTTGATTTGTAAGATATTGACCCCCTACCATCTCTCAATTCTATATTATGTCTCATGAAGTTTTTTCATTTCAAATATTAGTTCATAATTAAAACTTGCAACACATGTCATTATGTGGTTCATTATGTGATTGTAGTTGGTGTGAAGAGTAATACTATTCTTGTTGAAAATCTTGCTGTGGAGCTCTCTTCAAATCTTACAATCTATACTATTTATTTTTTTTCGCATAAAATCTCTAGTTATTATTAGTATTTTTTTTAACCAGAAGCATCCCTAGGTTTTAATACGATTTCAATTTGATATTTGAATTTTGAATTTTGACAGTTAGACGCTTAGATTTTCCTCTAATTTCAAATAGGTCCCTCCAATCACTTACTACCAATTAATTATCGGTATGAGTACTTATCATACATACCAAACAATTAAACCATGCTACTTTTGTTTGACATGTCATGTAACTATTGTAGATGCCACATGGCATAATTACTTTAAAATTACAAATTATATTTGTATTTAAAGTAATTGTGACATGTGTCATGTATAGTAGACACATGTGTCAAATGAAAGCCACGTGTTATTAATTGATTGATTTTACGTAGCATACCATTAATTAATTGGACAATAAGTTGATGAGGTGATTTATTTGAAACCAGAGAAAAACCATGATGGCCTATTTGTCAAAATTGAAAAACCTAATGACTAAATTAAAATCCCACGAAAACTTAAGTACTAAATATGATTTTAATTTTTCCCTAGTTAAAATTGTGAATGTGACATTTTAGGGAAGGTTGCTGCAAGTGGGCATAGACTTAGGAATGCTGACGAGGCTTTTGAGATGAGGGGGGACTACGTCTACAAGAATGATACGATTAATCTTCAAGAGAAGTTGGTGGGTTCGGACTTCTGAGCTTCAAAAATGCATGCAAGTGTATGGAGAAGATGAGCTTCGAGAGTGGATTCTATGGTGGAAGGATCGAACAAAAGAGCTTCGTCCTGTTTGCCAAGGATGCTGCGCAGAAATTAGATCTTATTTTCTCTGGCCTTGTTTGATCCAAGTTTGCTTGAAATGCCAATGGGTTTTATTGCCACAGAAAATCTTCCAGTCGAATATGGTGGTCTCATGAGAGAGAACGATGGTGGCTTTAACTCCTGCGGAGAAGGCTTCAGACGAAGTTCAACTGCATGGGTTTATGGAGTTTCCGGTCACCGGAGGTACTTAAGTTAAATAATTGCTCTGTTAAGATTTCAATGAATTAATTACCACAAATTATATCTGCCTAACAAACGGATCAATACCCCAACCGAACCCTTTTGATAGCTTTCTTTTTTTCCTTTTGGGTTTTTTTGGCTGTGTTTTTGGTTGGGGTGACAAATGACAATGGTGTGGAATGTTATTATGATTTTTAGAGCAAATCTGGAACTTTTAGAATGTGTACATGATTTTCCTAAGAAAATTCACATTAAAATTTCCTAAACTATATATATATATATATAATGTTGTGATTGATTGCAGATTTCATCTTACACCTTTTTTTCTTTTGTTTATTTTATTTTGTTTTACATTATTACTATTCCTAATTTTTACTATTCAATTCCCAAGACGATTATAGGCTAGTTTATACTATATAAAAGAGAAAGTGGGAAAGATCTGTATTGATGTAACAGCAATAATAGAATACAACCAGCAAGTAGCGAAAGGATCGCCATCACAACAATGGATTAAATTTGGAGGAACAGGAACAGGACATAGTCATCCCCTGGTTTTCACCCTCGAACAGGACAAGCAATTTTATTAATTCATAAAATAAGAAAGTAGGAGAAAGTCGTCTTCAAATTGGTACACATAAACACATCTTCAAACTCCAACACGAACGTTTCCATTTTCCATGCTGTCAGATCATTTTCTCGTCAACTTCTCCTTCATCCTCTCAACTGCAGCCTTCAGAGTCCCCTCATCCTTACAGAAAGTAAACCGCACCAGATTCTTTCCATCTTCAGGGTTCAAGTAAAATACACTGGTTGGGATTGCTACAACCCCAACTTCCTTGATCAGATACTCGCAAAAAGCAACATCATTTTCCAGCCCAAAAGGGGTATGATCTACAACCACAAAGTAGGTCCCGCTAGACGGAAATACCTTGAAACCAACAGCATTCAATCCCTCCACTAAAATTGCCTTCTTTGCCGAGTAATCTCTCTTTAGCTCCACATAGTAAGAGTCTGGGGCTCTTAGTGCTACTGATGCCGCCCACTGCATTGGAGTGCAGGTAGCAAAAGTGAGGAAAGAATGTGCCTGCCGCACTCCCCATGTCAAATGGGGAGGAGCTATTGCCCACCCAATTTTCCATCCTGTTAAGGAGAATGTCTTCCCCAAGGAATTCATAGTAACTGTGCGCTCGTACATTCCAGGAAGAGATGCCATGGAAATGTGCTCCATTTCAAACGTCAGCTTATCGTAAACCTCATCGGTGAAAACCAACACATCATTCTCAATGCAGAGGGATGCAATCGTATTGAGTTCCTCTCTCGTGAACATCTTTCCTGTTGGGTTGTGTGGAGTATTTATAAGAATTGCACGCGTATTCTTTGAGATAGCGGACTTGAGCTCATTGATGGGGACAGCAAAATCCGGAGGGCGCAATGTTATACATTTAACATTGGCACCAGCCATGGAGAGTGTGGCTTCATATGAGTCATAAAAGGGAGCAAAGAGGATCACCTCATCCCCAGGATTTATCAACCCTAAGATAGTAGCAGCAATCGCTTCTGTGCACCCAGAGGTAACAGTGACTTCCTTCTCAGGATCCACCACAAGTCCAGCATCTTTCTTGAATCGTTCGACAATTGCATTGTTTAAGTCTGGAACTCCATATCCACGAGCATATTGATTTTTCCCATCCCTAATGGCTTGGATTGCCGCTTCCTTTACAAACTCAGGACCATCAAAGTTGGGAAAGCCTTGGCCGAGGTTTATTGCCCCATGCTTGATGGCGAGACTACTCATTTGTGTGAAAATTGTAGTTTTGAACTTCTCCAAGCGCTTTGCAACCTGACAAACAAACGCCAATTCACTAGATGCAAGCAACAAATAATGACACAGCATTCATTTTTTAGAGAGAAGAGAAAACTTCACAGAAGATTTGGCCATCAACAAGGCAACTAGCCCATGTTTAAAGAAAGAAAAGGAAAATCACAACAAAGCCAATCCAACAATGGGTTAGGCTATATGACTTTCAACAGGAAAAACAAAGTTCAAACCCAAAATTGACACGTGCTTCTATGGTTGCATGCACATGTAATATTTATGAGTATGCATGTATATATGTGTTGGCGTCACTTTTTCTTTTTCTTTTTTTCCTTCAAAGCGTGCGTTGGTATTCCTACATGTATAAAAGTCTGCATGTGTATTCCTACATGTAGCTAATCAGAAATGAACATTTGATGAAGCACACTATACTATGATCTGGACTGGACTGTATTTCAGCTTCAGCAGGATTAAATTAATGTCAAAGTATACTTAACAATTAAGTCACATTCATAATTTGTAGTCAACTAATTACCGTTTGAAATTACCACGAATGTCCATGCAGCACTTTTTTTTATAACCTTTTTCCTTTCCAAAAACTTAACCTTGATTTGGTATTAAACTAAAAGTTGAATACTAGTGAACAGAGCCTCATTCCCCTAATGTGGTGAGTAGATAGTGGGAAGATCGTTATTCCCAATCTTTATATCCTCCATATCAAAGGCACACCTGGCTAACAAATGGTCAACTTGTTGCCTTAAAAATATGAAGAAAATCATAAACATTTAGATGTTTGCTATCAAAAACCTTCACAAGCTCAATAAAACTATCCATGATAGGTATAAGAAAAAGAAACAATCATCAAGAAAAGGGGGTTGTCTCCCTGCCGAAGGTTAACAACCAAGTAAAACTCCAAGATGCAAACTCCTGCAGTAGCCAACCATCAGACCATGAGGAAACCATATAATAAAGTTCTCTTAGAAGAGGCTGCATCCCTTTTACTCAAAGATGGATGACCCATCAAAGGCGCACCCATAACATGGACTGATTGCCTATAACAAAACACACGCACTAGCACGCACTTGGATATAAGCAGAGGAAGTTGACAGCATGGATAATTAACATTGTTCTAACTTGCTCATTGTTAGGTTGTTTCAATAAAAATAAGTTTCTTCAAAATAGTTATTTCCCTCCATTTATATATATTTTAACTTTCCCTCCACTTGTGTTTTTAAACTGTCTCCACATTGGAAAGAAAAGAGAACTTTTGGTGATTTATAAGTGAATTATGTTTCACAAGGATGAAATTGGCTTACAAGAGTAGACACATGACATTGGTGTTTCGAACACACACTCTGCCGCGATGGGCCACTTTGCAAAGTCATATTGGCGCTTTAGGCGCACTTTGCACTGTGCACCCTCACTTGAGCCCCGAGAAAAAATTTTGGGTGCAAATTCTATTGTTTGGTTGAAGTTGAACAGACATTACTTTGATTCAAGTTTTTGCACACAAATAACTGCTTTTTTTAACAGTCATATCAACGGCTATTTTTAACAATCATATTTTCGCTCCTATATAAATCAATCAATTATATTAATTCACACTCAGCTTTTCTCTTCTTTCTCTTCGACTGTTACTGTTATGATGCTTCAGCGTATACCATGAGGGGTCAACGAAGTTTAATTTATGGTAATTTACACCAAATCTCAATCTAGTCACCCTGAAAACACAACCTTCGAATAACCCCAACCAAAATAATAGCAAATTAGCAATCAATAAAGTGAACAATAATCCAAGATACAGCTGGAAGGGGGAATAAAAAAAAGCACCTTAAACCAAATAAAAATAAAGGGCAACCATTTTCGAATCAAGTCATAGCCATTTTAAACTGACTTCAAACACAAAGAGACACTTGCAATTATAAGAAATGGCAAAAAGGAGGAAAACCCATTTCATTTAAAATCAGACCCATAAATACTAAGACAAAATATAGCAGAAATCAAATTGGGTAATACCTGCAAAGGCTGAGGGGTGTTCTGGGTCGATCCGTTATGAGTCGAAACGGCATCTTTCTCCGTAGAAACGGCAGACATGGTGGCCACAAAAGATGGGTAACCACTGCTCCCCCTTTCTCTTCCTCTCCGAACACTATCGCCGTGGATACTACGCAAATGCTTTGAAAAGTAGAGCACCGTGGATTGCCTGAATCGCATTCCAGGGCATGTCCAGGTGCATTGGACCTGCATGTCAGATACAGTCGGATCTTCTTTAGGGTTTTATACCGGACGCTGCGGACTACACAGCATAGACACTCTCAAGTCTCATCTTTGAGTTCAAATCGACTACTTTGTTGTGGGGCCAACCTCGTAAACGTGGTCCATGCCACCAGGCATTCAATATTGAATATTGACCGTGGGATGGGCTGATTGGGTGGTCAACAGCGGTTTTGATTACGTACTTTTGCGGTTTTGATTACGTGTGGCCAAAAAGTAATTTCAAGGGAAAAAAAGTAACGAGTGTTTTGGGTTGTTTTTTGTTCTCAGTGCAGGTGGGGTCCAATGGGGACCACGAAGAGAGACGCAGCCCAAGCCGGAACCAAGCCCATAGTCCATCTCGCCGCGAATTGGTCCAGCAAATTGAAGGGGACCAGGCATTTTACAGCCATCCAGCGGTGGGCCAACCCCTTTGAATGAATTGTTCAATGAGGCCCAAATGGTAGAGAAAGCTCACGTGTGCGGGCTCGATCAGCCCATTTCAAGCATTTCTTTTATATTTTATCAAAAGGAGAGACACATATTGACGTACGAAGATTTATAATCATATATTAATTTAATGATAAGTTGTAAATATATGCGAAGAGAGAGGATGGGATTGTATTTATTTATTTAATTATGAGAAATATATATATAGGCATTTCATTTGTAATTAGGCTGATCAAGCGAATGACGCTTACGGCTTTGAAGGTCACAAGATCGAATCCCCCCTCCCCTACCCTTGTGTGGACATGTCAAAAAAAAAAAAAAAAAAATCCAGGCATTTGTAAGTTTGTTGACCATTTCACTATTTTTGTACAAATATTTGCATGCCTCTTGCTTCGACATTCCAACCAAACATTAAGGCAATTTAATTTACAACTCCCCACGAACCCTCATACAGTGTATTTATGGACCATAAATATCCTCTTTTCAAACTTGTATTATTATTATTATTATTATTATTATTATTATAAAGGGTGACTTTTTCTCCTTTTTACTTCCTTTTTTTTGGGGGGTCGAGGTCATGATTATTGACTCTCATTTTCCATATGATATATATATATGGCATAGTTATGAATGGTAACCCGTCGAGGAAAATCTTTTTTTTTTTTTTTTTTTTAAGTATAATTATTATTGGGTCAAACAATTGATAAATAATCCATATATATTCAATAAATCCTTGAAATTTGAATCCAAGGCTTTTTATTTTAATTAGAAGGGAAGTATTAATTAGTAGGCCAAAATGTGATTAGTCATCCGTAACTTTTGAAAAAATTGATAGCCCGTCATGAAAACAACGAATAATATATATCTGGCCATTACAAACCCCATTACTTCCTCCCTCCTTACAATACCCATGATACACGTGGGAATTTCTTCCTTCCATAATACATCTACGACAAGTGTGGTAGCAAAATGTGCTAAACCATGTGCAGCATAATTGGTAGTATGAATTACGCTCATGTTGCCTGTGGACCGAATGCCTGCCTGAATGTCCTCAATGAAATGGCCATAGCAGGTGCTTCTACACGGGTTCATTGAATTAACTGCACATACTATTTGCTGGGCACAAAAATTGGGTTTAATTATTCTTCATGGCCTCAATTTTTCCCCCGAATTTTAAGGCTACATGCACTTGGATTTAATTAGGTGTTTCAAAGGGGTAACTCATGCTGCAAATGACCCAACACTCCATTGTCAAGTATTTCACTATAAAGTCCACGTGTCACTAAATGGCCAGTCAAAAATTGGGAGCTAAAAACCCCGACTATTGTATCCATAATTTAGTAGACAATTGCTACAAATCCGAACCCAAACGAATGGGAGATGAAAGCAGTTTAGAAAGATAATAAGTTCCCAATTGGTAGTTCAATCTGCTGTGAACCATGCCTAATGAAATTAAGATCACTAGTTCAAATTCTCTCTCCCTCTTCCCTTATATGGACATGTCAAAAAAAAAAAAAAAAAGAGGTTAATATATATTATTAATTTGTTAATTGGATGGTAATGCCGTAATGGTATAAACCGTATAATGGGAGTTCCATTATCATTACATGAATAATTTTGCAAACATGATGGGATGGATTTTTTTTGTTATGAAGAAACCTAAACCTTTTGGATTTTGAGGAAACCTAAAACTCTTTTTCAAAATTATGATTAATTTTTTGATTCGTTTATTAATGAGCTGGATGTCTTTAAATAGGCAATTGCAATACATAGAGAAAATATAGAGTAATGTTATAAGGCTTTTTAAAGTCATCCTAAATATGATGTGGCTTGTAAAATTATTGTTGAATTTGAGATGTGATTTATTAACTTTTGATCTGTTAGTGGCTTTAAAAGTCACATCACATTTGGGATGACTTAGGAAGGCTTATAGCATTACTTGCAAATATATAAGAGACTAAAGTAAAATAAACTACTCATTAAATGATATTACTTAAGTCTAATATTTAAATTTTAATCCCTACTTTTAAAAAAAAAAAAAAACTCATTCTCATTCCATAGAATTCAAGAGCGAAAAACCCTTATAATTACAAGACAAGCCCTGTAGTAACTGTAGCCTAAGCTACAAATCACATGTCGAATCTCATACAAATCAACGAAATTCAAAAACACATCCATTACCCCATGACTAAAACAACAGGATAAACATTCAAATCTGCTTGACAGGTTCAAAGACTACTGAACCAAGCAGACGTCATCCGCTGCACAAGAAGCGTTTATTCCACGACCCTAAGAGGTAAACCCTCTTATGCCGCTATTCATCCTCCTCGACAATTAAGCCAAGATACACATTCATCCACGACATAGAAGTCTGGACCATTTTTCCTCCTCGACCCGAAAGCCAGGGTAACATACACATCCACGACACATAGGTCAGGATCAAAGGGGATCCAATCGAATCATTGAGGGCAGAGCATTATTACAAGCAAATAACAAATGAAATATAGGGAAAAAACAAAAAAAACAACAACATAATTGAATACAAGCAAAAAGAAATACAGGTAAAGAAACCGATAGCGTGTATGTTGACCCCGTACAAAGAAGAACACGGTGGAAGCTCATCGCGGTGGGAGCGCGAAAGAAGCTCAGCAATGGACGAAGGGCAGCGAAACCAGCGCGGAGAAGATCGGCAGAAACTGCAAAAAAACTAAAAAAACACAGAAACAGACCGAAAAGTAATATAGCAAAACACCAAAACAAAAACCGGGATGGAGGAGGCGGGGGATGAGGAAAAGGGACGAGGGCACTGGGTCTAGGGACATCAAGTAAACTACTAGAGCCCGGTGCAAAAGGGATGTGGGGAGGAGGGATGGTCCCCTGTAGTTACAACGTTCTTGGAAGGGGGGTGGTGGCTTGGCTAAAGCTAAGAAAAACCATCCCTACTTCTAATGTTATCTATAAAAATAACATATTATTTTAAAGTATTTTAATCCTAAAATACCTCTATTATTAGACCCCCCCGCGACAATTTATAACCAAATTAAGGAAGAAATGTCTTAGAATTAATTGAAGAGAAATTTCAAAACTCTAGAAAAATATATTGAATCAAACACAAGGAGACCGAAAGAGAGAAACATGTTTGTTTTTTTTTTGCATGTCCACGCAAAGGTAGGGGGAGGGGGGATTCGAACTTGTGACATCCGCTTCATAAGGCGTGATTCACCGTCGATTAAACTACCACTTGGGGACAGAAACATGTTTTTTGATGAATCCAAAAAGAATATTTATGAAGGATAAATGATAGTTCAAAAAAAGTAGGGACAAGGGCGCCCTATATATTTATATATGTAGTAGTAGTAGTGATGATGCATATAAAGTTGGATAGAAATCCAAAAAAGAAAGAAAGACTTGTTAATGGGCGATAGGGCACATTCTAAGGAATCTCCGATCCAGTAGTGTCATGAGTTTGTCGCTGTGAAAGAGATGGACATGCTAACCACCAACTCCTCTGTCTTTCTCCCTCTCTGCAGGGTGTCCGTTGGTTTACGGCAGCATTAAACTGCTATTTTGTTCATGCAAAGTTCAAATTAGAAGCACATGTAGCTCTTCCATTTCTCAGAGATGCAACATTAACAGTACTACTTCTCGATCATTTCCAAATGTGACAACTTCGTACACACAATAAATTGTTAAATAATCATTAATTTGTTTGAAAGCAAGCACACCATTTGGATCGGGAAGAATCTGCCTTGAAATCTCCCATATATTTTCCTTGTATTAATTCAAATCACATTCAATTAAGTTTGGGATTCTTTTTATTAATTTGTTGGTTTAAAATCAAACTAAACGTACACAACAGAAAATATTAGGGAGAGAGCTCAAATTCAAACAAGCTAGTCGCGTAATTAATTTCAATAACTAATTAAATTGACAAATATTGACCCCCTGCATCAGCATATTGGATGGAAAGCAAATTAAAGTTAAAAAAAGTCAGAGTCCGGAGGCGTCCAAACAGAAGCTGACAGCAAACGCCGCGATTTCCACCCCAAAGAAATCTTGTTATTGCCCAGCTCCTCCACCCTATACCCGTCGTTGAACAGGCTCAACAAAAGCTTCGATTGACAGTGATTAGCAAAGCTTATGGGTACAGGCCTGAGTCCTCCCGCAGCCAACCACTCCCCCCACCCGTCCTCTCCATGCCCACGGTAGATCCGGCCCAACGACCTAGCTATCCAGGGCCCGAAGAACACCCGCTCCACCAAACCCCTGGTGCAGCTCTGCATGGGGGACCCGGCCTCAAGCGAGTCGTACACGGCCGAGTAATGGTGTAGGGTGTCAACGAACAGGCCCAGGAACTCGCCCTTGCCGACGTGGCCAATCTCCTCCTCCACAAGGGTCACAATCCTCGGGTTGAGGGTCTTGGCTCCGGATAAAAAAGAAGCCACCGACTCGGGTGTCCGGTGGTTGAAGTGGGGAAGGTGAAGCATGCAATTGATCACAAGGGTCTCCCCTCTCACCTGCTTCAAAGCCGACGGCCGAAACGTCTCGTCAGAGTCCAACCGACACTGGTGGAACGAGAAGGGCTGATCGATCGACGCTGCAAACGCAGTCAATCGGCGGCCTGTCTCCTGGACGGTGGAGATCGATTTTCTTCCGCAACCGGAGCCACCGGCACGAGAGATGGCGGTGATTCGGAGGTGTGGGGACGGGGGTCCGTCCTTGCGGGAGACGAGAGCTTGCATGAGGGAGGCCCACTGGATGCCTTCCATGATGTCGTAATCGACGATGTGGACGCGGCGGTCGAGAGCCACGGCCTCGAGGATGGCTTGGTTGGCCGTGAAATGGCCGAACTTGACGTAGGGTGACATGTCCTGCAGGAGCTGGAAAGCGTGCAGCAAGTCCGTCTGATTGTCGTGGTCGTCGCGGTGGGAACCGTTGGTGATGAGGTGCTTGGTGTGGACACCGCCGGCGCCTTCTAGCAGCCCCTGCATGGCCTCCGTGAAATACGCCGCTATTCTTTCCATGTTAGTTCCATCTGTGGGAGAGACCAATCCCTTGAGCCGAACCAATATCACCCGGGCCAGATCCCGGCATTTATTAGCGCCGGTGAGCGCGTTTGCCGCCGCGATCAGTAGGTGGACCAGCCTCAACCCTTTCCTGCTGTCTTCGTTCGTTTGGTCATCCATTGTGATATCCTCAATGGAGGTGGAATCGGAGAGGGACGACCCTTCTTCAACGGAGCCGTCTGAAGCAAGGTTGTAGATGAGTCGACCTCCTCCATCGTCGATCATGTTGTCGATGAGGTCTAAGCCGTTTTGGCCTAGAAGATGTTCCCAGTCCTCCACAGGGGGCCAGTCCCAATTAGTAATAGTATGGCCTAGTCCACTGAGGTTATCATATATATATTCGGTGCTGTAGGCGGCCGAACAGTCGAGGCCAAGGGTACTGTGGTCCATAGCCATGGCCATAGCTAAGCTCATACGAGAGTAATGTCTGAGTTGAGCTTCGAGCGTGTACGTGGGAGAGAGGAGCCTTGCAAGTTGCTTAATTAACTTAATTGGGTTTAAGGTTTTTTTAAACGAACCAGTGATCACTTGGATGAGCTGCCGATACCAAGCTTGTCTTTGCCTTTTTATATATATTGCGCTTTACCTAGCTAGCTGCTTCTGCGTCTCAATCGACTTTAATTATTAATTATTATTAATGTCCATAGAATTCCAGTAATGCCCTTACAGTTTCACATAACTCTCCACCAACTTTTTATATAAATTGGATGATTCATTAAAAAAAAAAAAAGTGAAGTGCTAATTCAAGGGATGACTAGGCTGCACAGTTGCTCCAGTTGCATCCCCAACCGGTAATTAACTACCTTCAAAGCTGGTATTTTACATAAAAAATGATAGTTTATGAGCCATGAAAAGCTAGTTATTACTGCAGTTGCTTAGACAAGTTGGAGGTTGGGGGTTCAAATTTATTTGTGTCCTTTTCTATTAATATTATGTTACTCAATTCATTCCAAATCAAACGTAGTATCAGCAACAAATATTAGAGGTCTTTGATTACGTGACAAATACTGCTGATCTGTATATAATTTTTTTAAAAAAAATAAGTGGTAATTTATTATGATTCAATAGAAAATTTCTCAATTTTGTCTCGGAAGCGCACAAGTTCACTTAGGGTCTATTTGGGTTTTTAATTTCAAAAAATGTGTAGTGATTTGAAACTTTTTTTTTTATTTTTTTAAATATATTCATCCCAAACCATACAATATTATCACACGCTAGCTCTTATTGTACGTCTTTCAAGTTATCGGTTAATTTTAATGGTTTAAAATTTTTATATATAGAGTACTATATCCTTTTTTTAAAAAAAATAATAATAATAAAATTGGAAGAGATAGATTCACGTACACTAAATAGATTGGAAATTTATAACCTGATCAACATGCATGATCTTTTGATCGTGATGAACAATCTTGCATTGTATTGGCTAATATATATAAGTTCATGATCATATTATTAAGTTAGAAATATTTATAAATCTCAGGGATTTAGGAAAAAAGCAAAATGAGTGGCCGGCCGGAAAGCTCAGTCGGGGAATTTATTAATTAATATTAATAAAAAAGCTTTGTTGTGTTTTTCTCGGATATTTGCCGGAGCCTCAATCATTAGAAATAAAACGTGCGTAGGTACGTCGTGGCCGGTAAACCCTTTCGATTCCTACAAGGAGCACGTTAGGAGGGAAGACAGTGACGCCGACCTTCGGGTGTTAGCTGATTAGCTACTAGCTAGCTAGGGTTTAATTAATTTAGGCTGTGACTTTTCACGATCTCGATCTTGATGTCAAAGTAAAGTTGATGTAGATCTTTCTATTGATTTCCACCTCTGAATTGCAATATTGAAATATTTAATCGAAAAGCTTCTTCAATCCATGGGTTCAACTAATATAATTCAGTGCCCCTCTCAACTAATATAATATAACATAGCCTAATCCAATCTCATCAAAGTTTTAATGAAAATCAATGTAATTTACACTAATCAAATATGAGGATTCCAACACTAACTTATTTTTAACCATTCATTTCCAATATATAGTTTTTTTTTTAATAATAATAATAATAAACACCAGCACATAGTGCGATTTATAGACTAATATTTATAGTAAGGCAACATGAAGCTAATGGCCGCTAACCATGTGTATATATATATATATATATATATATATATGTAATAGCAATTAATAAAAATAGGGTATTAATTAATTAGCAACAAGTAGCAAAAGGATGAGCATCGGGAGTAATTTACAAGTTTCTTTTGTGTCATTTTTATATCATTTCAAAATTGATGTGACTCTTAAAATCACTATTAAACTTATGATTTATCATTATTAAATTTTGATCAAATAATAATTTTAAAAGCCACATTATTATTAGAGAAATACAAAAATAATAGAAGAGAAACTTTTAAAATTATTTTGAGCGTCGATCACAATAATTAATGGAGGATAAAAGCCCACAATACAAAATTAGTCCATGTAGTTTACTTGATTTACAATTTACTCTTTGTGGTATCAAAACGAACTCAAAAGTCAATGTGATATGGCAAAAAAATAATTTAGTCTCTACAGTTAAATTTCATTCATTGGCTTAACGGATTCTGTTAGTGTGCCATGTCACATCCAATTAAATTATGACATGTGTCATGTTTTATTTATAGCTTTTAAAAACCACACTTAGATTTTCCATGTCATATTATTATGCCAACTAATATTCCCACCTTAGTTTTTTGTTTTTTGTTTTTTTTTTTTTACATTAAACACATCAGGTAAAATATTTTTAAAAACTCTAATTCTACCAAATTATTGATCTGAAAACCTAATTCAAAAGAAAACAAATTATTTTTCTTCTTCCCTCCTCTTCTTCTTTGTCTCTTTTTCTCTGTCTTCTTCTTCTTCTTCTTCTCCGTTTTTTTCTTTCTTCTTCTTCTTCGACAAGAACAAAAGGGAGAAGAAGAGATGGAGAAAAAAAACCACGACAAGAAAAAAACAGAGAAAAATAGAATGAGAAGAAGAAGAAGAAGAAAAAGAAAAAAATGGAGAAGAAGAAGAAGAAGACAGAGAAAAAGAGACAAAGAAGAAGACAGAGAAAAAGAGACAAAGAAGAAGAGGAGGGAAGAAGAAGAAGAATAATTTGTTTTCTTTTGAATTAGGTTTTTAGATCAATAATTTGATAGAATTAGGGTTTTTAAAAATGTTTTACATGATGTGTTTAACGTAAAAAAAAAAAAAAAAAAAACCGAGGTAGGAATATTAGTTGGCATAATAATATAACGTGAAAAATCTAAGTGTGATTTTTAAAATTCATAATTAAACATGACACGTGTCATAATTTAATTGGATGTGACATAGCACGCTAACGGAATCCGTTAAGTCAATTGATGGAATTTAACTATAGGAACTAAATTGTTTTTTTCGCATACCATATGGACTTTTGAGTTCGTTTTTATACCACAGGGAGTCAATTGTAAATCAAGTAAATCACATGGACTAATTTTGTATTTTTCCCTTAATTAAATAGATCGGAACATATCTTCAAACTCGATCATATCCAAATTAAGTGCTTCACGTACGTATAGTAGTACTACAACATGAAACAAATAATTTTAAAATAATTAAGAAAGTATAATGAGAAAGTCGTCTTCGAATTGGTAATTAATTAAATAGATCGGAACATATCTTCAAACTCGATCATATCCAAATTAAGTACTTAACGTACGTACAGTAGTACTACAACACGAAACAAAAGTTCAATCTATTAATGTTGTCGGATCATTTTTTGATCATCATCACCAACTTCTCCTTTATCGATCTATATATCCTCGATCCCTTCCCTTTGTGAATATATTGGTATAACTGACCATTTATTTAACATGATCAGTAAGAGTATTTTCACCAATCGATGATTATTTTAGTCACTCAAAATAAACTTTTTTAGTTTAGCCACTACTTTTTTACAATGATCTATAGCAAACCATTTATTTTATAATCTACTTTATTTAAATATTATTTTTTAATCTATTTTTCATTAGAGATAGAGGAGAGAGGGATGGAGAGAGAGAGAGAGAGAGGAGAGATCAAGGGGAGCAAGAAAGAAAGAATAAAAAATGTTTAGAATATGTTATAGTGAACTTTCAAATATAAAAGTTTATCGTAACAAATTTTAGAAAAATTATTATTCTAAAAGGTCATTCGGAACATCAAAATTACTAAATTTAACTTAAAAGTTAGTTTAAAAACCTTGCTGGAAATGCTCTAACCCGTCTAGCTAGCTATGAGAAGCATTTTTTGTTGTTTTTGTTTTGTCAAACAATTGACAAATTCATATATATCCAATAAATCCACTACAAACCCCATCACATGACATATATTTCATTGATTTTCAACTATATTTTTTTCCCCCATCTTGAAACATCATTTATTTTTATTTTTATTTTTTGTGGTCAACGTAATTTCTTCCAATTAAAGCACGTGTTAACGTACGTGCCTCTGCTGATCAACCTCCTTTGTTCGGGCAGCTGCAGCTTTCTATTCTTTTTGTTGGGTAGAAAGAGGCCTTTGGCCTCCTCGTTCATTGCCAAATGGCACTCACTAAAGTTTTATAATTTAACCTCTTAAAGTTTTAATCGGTATAAAATAATTCTTCAAACTATCAACTTTTTATAAAATGGCCCATTCTGTTAGTTGTATCCAAGGGTGTCAACCCGGTCCGATTTTCTGGTTTTTGGCCAAAACCGGGAACCGGAACCGGGGTACCCCGGTTCCTTGTTTTGGGAAACCGGAACCGGAACCGGGACCCAGGTTTTACCCAGTCCGGTAACCGGTTTTTTTTAAAAAATTATTTGTTTGAAAAAACGTAGTGGTTAAGTTCTTGTAAATAACATGAAAAACCTAACAAAGCATGGACTCACAATTCCCAAAAGCTTCACACTGTTTCAGACCTATTACAATTTAATCAAACAAGCCTTTTTTTTTTTTTTTAATTTTTTATATCAAACAAGCTTATACCCGCCGCAAGCACATTATGACCAAGTTGACCAAGTTGACTCTGTCTGATCATAGCTACATTGTTTGAGAAAATTGTAGGCTAGCATGGACATAAACAACGATCAAGTCTTTAACCAAAGCATCCAACGAGATATTAAAAACCCAATTCCAAATTTGTTCAAGGAAGAAGCCTTAACATACCGCGGCTCTGTTTTCGTCTTTTCCATCAAATCTTCATCAAATAGAAAAAGAATGCCTACGTACACAAGATGCTCACCAACGCCAATTTCAGACCTAGTGAAGATCTCCCAAATATAAGGTTGACCACACAAAAAAAATAAATATATATATATTTAACCCGGTTCCCGGTAACCCGGTAAAAACCGGGTATCGGGACCGGGGTACCCGGTTTTTGGTTTTTCCAAACCGGAACCGGGACCCCGGTTTCCCGATTTTTCGGTTCCGGTTCCCCGGTTTTTTTTTACACCCCTAGTTGTATCTGCTAAAATGGATGAAAAACCCAAAAGGATGTCATTTTGAGCATGTAAAGTTACGAAAATGCCACTGTTTGATTAAAAAAAAAATTAAAAAGGATAGAAATGGCGTTGTTTTAGTTGAGATTGAACAAGACCCCTTTCTTTCCTCCCCACCCCTCCCCCCCCGGCGTTCTTTCTGCAAGCCGTAGCAACATGAGCACTTGCAGTCTTTGTCTTGCTTGACAAATCCCACTCGTGTTTGAGCTTATGATCAAAGTTATAACTTTGATTCATTGGTTCATTGATTCTCAAGTTCAGGCTAATCACAGAATCTTGATTCTTTTTTTCTTCATAGCTTGTCGAACCACCCTTAACCAATACGAATATTGCTTGGCCTACACTACCCTCTCCTTTGCTCGATTCTCCGAATTTTCCGGTTTCATATCGATCAGCAAGGAATTTCATGAATTGGGCATCAGCCAGATCAACATCTTCCACAAAAACGACAAGCTTTCCGTGATTTTCCAAGGCTTTCACGACCACTTCAGAACAGGAGATCACCTCATTTGCTCTTTTTGTCGTGTTCATGTGGAGGAGCAAATCAGCAGACCCGAAAACAAATTCTGCAATTGCTCACGTCAGCCTTCTTTTTGCTATCGAGGTTGTAGGTCTCCCACGAGACCTACAACCTTGAAGAACCAAACTTGTCGCAGTGCTCGTGCTACTACGGCTTGCAGAAAGAACACAGGGGGGTGGAGGGGAAGAAAGGGTTTTGTTCAATTCCGCCAAAAACGACATCGTTTTTGTCCTTTTTAATTTTTTAATCAAACAGAGGCATTTTCATAATTTTACATACCCAAAATGATTTTTTCATCCATTTTAACAATTACAACTAACAGAGGGGACCATTTTATAAGAGATTAGTAGTTTATGGGCCTACTTTATACCAATTAAAACTTTGAAGAGCTAAATTATAAAAGACTGATAGTTTAGAAGGTCATTTTATACTTTTCTCTCTCTTTATATATATATATATATATATATATATATAGGAGATTTTGACTTTTTTAGGTCAAGATATTAATAAACAATTTAAAACTCAAAATACTCTTTAAAACATATATATTATGACAACTAAGTAATTACTCTATCATATTTTTCCTCGAACATGCCAACCTTCATCTTCGCCGTACCAACAACCCTGTCTTGTTCATCTTCTCCACGGTATTGTTACGTATGTACGTTTGCATTGGTTTGACGTGAAAAAAAATATGGCAACTAGCTAGCTAGCTAGAAAGTCTTTTGTTAAAGATTACAAGACCAAAACTAAAACTTTCGGCTGTCGACAATATTAATAGAAGCGTAAATTTTTGTGTTTATTTAGTGGCATATTGGGCCATAACTAGATCTCATTTTGATAACATTCTCTTTTCTTCTTTATATATTCCTCTTCCCCATCTATCTTGGGACTGATCCTCCCCCATCTTTATCTTCTTTGTAGTTTGGTTTGTTGGTTGGCGTTTGTCGACGTACTTATAAAATAATAATAATAATAATATTAGGAGTAGAGATTTTTGGCTGCCTAGAGAGTCTGCCATTTTTTTTTTAATTGAATAGAAAAGAGGTTAAAGGGAGAAGTGCCTTCAAAATTTAAAATTGAGAATCATTTATCAAAAATTGATTAAATAATATCTCAAATTTACTTGCCTCCATGAATTACTGATCAAAAATTAGTATCAGCAAAACTATATAAAACTGAGATAGCGTTTTGGGCCATTAATACCAAATTTAGGATGACTAAATCCCTTTTGGGTCATACCATCCCTAAAGGGTTAACTTTTCGCTCATATGTTTTAGTTTTGAATATAAAAACGAGTTTTGAGGCATTAACACCAAATTTATGATGACCAAATCCCTTTAGGATTATACCATCCCTAAAAGGTTAACCTTTCACCCTTAAGTTTTAGTTTTGAATCCAGAAATGAGTTTTGAGGCATTAGAACTCAAATAATAGTTCATGTAAATTTAACTAATATTACTTAAATATCTCAAAATATAATTCAAAACATTTCATCAAACATATACAATGCAAAAAACATAAAAAAATTTGTTTTTTTTTTCTTTAAAAAAAAAGAAAGAAGAAGAAGAAGAAGAAGATTGACGCTAGTCTCCAAAAACCAAAAAAAAAAAAAATCAGTTCCACGCTTGGCTGCCGAAACATGTCCTACGCATAGCAGAACTCTAATATTAGACAATATTCAGCCCTTTTTACAAGACCAAAACTAAAACCAACATGTACGATGCAAATACATAGATATCCTTAAATTATTGGGAATGGGCCAACATGGGGCCAGCCCATTTGGGTCTAAACTCATTAGTCAAGAGAAAAGCCGCGGCCGATCAACATATATAGCAAGTAAAAACTTTTTTCATACCTACTTAATTAATTAATTAATACCTTGTGGTGGTCCTTTAGGGATCCGGATGCTCTCCGGTCCATAATGGATTGGAGGGTGTCTAGTTTATCACTGAAATTTTTTTAAATAAATTCTAAGACCACAAATGTGCCACTTGTCCTCTTAATAAAAAAATAATTAATATTTAAAAAATAAATAATAATTAAAATAATTAAAAAAAAGGGTAGCCAACCACCCCCGTTAGCCAACGATTATTTTTTTAGTTTGGGCCTTGGGGGTCGTAGCCGGACCACACACAAGGGCCACGGGGTGACTTCGGCCACCCTATATCGAAAGCCACCCCATGGCTCTTGGGGTGGTCTGGCCATCCTTGTTGGCCAATGATTTTTTTTTTTTTTTTTTTAATTTTTTTTAGGTTGGGCCTTGGGGTGGCCCACCCCTTAGTTTTTAGAAATATTTTTTTAATTTTTTATTATTTTAGTTTTTATTTATTTTTTAAATATTAATTAATTTTTTATTAAAAGGACACTTAATATTATAATAAGCAGAAAAATGGGTTTAATGCTACATTTAGGTGTTTCAAAGGGGTAACACTAGCTAACACATGCTGCAAGTGACCCAACACTCTATTGTCAAGTATTTCACTATAAAATCCACGTGTCACTACAAGGCAAGTCAAAAACTGCGAGCTCGCTAAACCCCTACAATTCATGTGTCCATAATATAAATATTAGCCAACACAAACTGTACGTTATACACATTTTTTAAATTAATATGAATAGTAGCACAATAATTTAATTTAATTTATTTAATAAACAATGCAAGCAAATTAAAGATCGAGGTAACTGTCAATCGTACTGACGCTTGAATTTCAATTTGAATTAAAAAATTAAAATTAAAAGACAAGTGTGTTTATGTTATTAATTTAGGAATTATATATATATATATATATATATATATTCTATCAAAGTTGTTGGGTTCTCAACAATTTTCACACATAAGGATAGCATATATATGTTTACAAAAAAAAAGGATAGCATATATATATAGTTCATAAATTCAAGCCACTTAAATCATTTACAAACCAAATGAATTGGAAAATAAACAAAAACAATAGTTTTTTTTTTGGTTTGATTAATTGGATTGAATAAAGGAAGGTAATTATATATTATTATTGTTATTATTATTATTATTATCATTTTACAACAAAATGAATTGAAAAATATCTTGAATGAAAGACAGCGATAAAGATCGAAACAATATCTTATCATGAATCCAAAAAGAAAATTCCTGAAGAGTTTAAAAATGGTAGTGACAAGGCGTCCATATATATATATGGACGCCTTGTCACTACCATTTTTAAACTCAGGTACTTCCAAAGGAATCTTCCACTGTCAGATTGTCACTGTGATTCTCGCCCAACTATGACCGCAGGCTTACGTATGAAAGACATGGATACGCAAATTAAACAACCAAAGCCTCTCTAGCTCTCTGTCTCTCTCGGAAAAAAGAGAACTCTCTGGCTGTCTGTTAGTTTACGGCAGTATGCAAATGTCACGTTAATTAAACTGCTGTTTTGTAAAATAGTATTAAATAATGATGGCATATTAATTAGTTGTATATTTGCATAGAATAATCAAGACATAATTGGTGGACATCATGTTATCAAAATAAAATATGTATTATTATGTTCTATGGTCAAGGCTTGAATCTGTAAGATATTCATGTAATCTAAATGGAATATATTAAAATCTCCGAATGAATGGTAATAATTAAAATTGTATATGTAATTAATTTTTTTTTTTTAAAAAGTATATTTAATTAATTTGATAGATTTAAATATATATCCATAAAATTGGATCAATTTCCGTTGAGACAATCTTCATTTCAATTACCAAGAATGAAAACGGTAACAGAAGCTGGTTAATTATTATATTAGTAATCGATAGTTATGAGATTCTAATTATGAAGGAGTACATATTCAAAGGTGTCCCTAAGAGGTAGTTCAATCGGCTGGGACTACGCTTAATGAAGCGGAGGTCATTGGTTCGAATCTCCTATCCCCTTCTTGTGCGGACACGTCAAAAAAAAAAAATACGAAGGCAATGATTGGAGATATATATGACTTGTTTTATGATAATTATTGAAAGCTAGCCTAGGTTGCTAGATTAACATAATCAATTAAGCTTCAACCAACTTTAGAAGCATGATTGAGAATTACGTAAGATTGTTTGTTAGAATTAATGATCTTTAATAATGTTTGGGCCGGTAACACAAGGATTTTGAAAGTACACAAGCTAGTATAATCTTCTGAATTAAGAATCTATTTGGTTTGCATTAGAGTCACGAGTACACTTTTTCTCTAATCTGATCTCCTTTTTTCTTGTATTTTGCTTAGAGGGGAAAGAAAGAGAGAAAATTGAAGCACATTTGTTTATCCATTTGAAGATAAGTGTGGCGTAGTACTTTTATTACAACACAAAGCTCGATCAAAATTCTAACAAGCCACATTAATTATCTTAAATTAAAACTAAATTTACAAAACCGTGCCAGGTTACAAATCATATTGGTCCCCTGCACTGCACATTTTGTCCTAGAAAGGAGAAGGTTCACGACCCACATCTGGGTGTTAAACACTGACAAAACACAGCTGAAAAGAAAAATTAACGATGGAAGCAGACACAAAAGCACAGAAGTAAATGGATACTGAGCAGATTAATTCAGTAACAGGTCAGAGTCCGGAGGCGTCCAAACAGAAGCTGACAGCAAACGCCGCGATTTCCACCCCAATGCAATCTTGTTATTGGCCACCTCCTCCACTCTATACCCGTCATTGAACAGGTCCAACAAAAGCTTCGATTGACAATGGTTTGCAAAGCTTATGGGTACAGGCTTGAGCTCTCCCGCAGCCAACCTCTCCCCCCAAGAGCCACTCTCGTCCTCCCCAAGGCCACGGTAGATCCGGGCCAATGACTCTGCTATTCGGGGCCCGAAGAACACTCGCTCCACCAAAGCCCTGGTTCGGCTCTGCATGGGGGACCCGGCTTCCAGCGAGTCGTACACGGCCGAGTAGTGGTGCAGGATGTCCACAAAACGGTCCAGGAAGTCGCCGCCTTTGCCAACGTGGCCCATCGCCTCCTCCACCAGGGTCACAATCCTCGGGTTGAGGGTCTTGGCTCCGGATAAAAAGGAAGCCACTGACTCAGGTGCCCGGTATTTGAAGTGGGGGAGGTGAAGCATACAATTGATCACAAGGGCCTCTCCTCTCACCTGCTTCAAAGCCGACGGTCGAAACGTCTCGTCCGAATCCAACCGACACTGGTGGAACGAGAAGGGCTGACCGATCGACGCCGCAAACGCAGTCAATCGGCGGCCGGTCTCCTGGACGGTGGAGATCGATTTTCTTCCGCTGCCGGAACCACCGGCACGAGAGATGGCGGTGATTCGGAGGTGTGGGGTCGGGGGGCCGTCGTTGCGGGAGACGAGAGCTTGCATGAGGGAGGCCCACTGGATGCCTTCCATGATTTCGTAGTCGACGATGTGGACGCGGCGGTCATTGGCGACGGCCTCGAGGATGGCTTGGTTGGCCGTGAAATGGCCAAACCTGACGTAGGGTGACATGTCCTGCAGGAGCTGGAAAGCGTGCAGCACGTCCGTCTGATTGTGGTGGTCGTCGCGGTGGGAACCGTTGGTGATGAGGTGCTTGGTGTTGACACCGCCAGCGCTTTCTAGCAGCCCCTGCAGGGCATCCGTGAAATACGCCGCTAGTCTTTCCATGCTAGTTCCATCTGTGGGAGAGACCAATCCCTTGAGCCGAAACAATATCACTCGGGCCAGATCCCGGCTTTTGTTAGCCGGTTTAAGCGCCTCCGCCGCCGCCAACAGGAGGTGTACTAACCTCAGCCCGTTCCTGTCCTCGCCGTTGGTTTGTCCGTCCACCGTCATCACCTCCACCGAGGTGGACTCGGAGACAGACGACGACCCTTCTTCGACCGACGACGCTTGTTCGACCGACGACGCTTGTTCGACCAACGACCCGTCTTCAACAGACCCGGTTGGAGCCAGGTTGTAGACAAGTCCTCCTCCATCGTCCGTCATGGACTCGATGAGGTCTATGTCGTTTTGGCCTACAAGATGTTCCCAGTCCTCCACTGGTGGCCAGTCCCAGTTACTTTGGCCCAGTCCACTCAGTTCATATTCCATGGCTGTCGTGGCAGTTGCGGCGAAGTTGTTGCCATAGCCTGAACAGTCGAACCCAAAAGTGTGGTCCACGGCCATGGCCGTAGCTACGGCAGAGCCGACTAAGCTCATTATACAAAAGTGAGAAAGAGAGAGAGAGAGAGATAGTGTCTTAGTTGGGCGTGTCGTGCGGGAGATATCTAGGTGTACTTTTAAGTCTGATCAAGAGACATCAGATCGGGCTTCGCAAGTTGCTTACTTTTTGTGTTTTAAGGGTTTGTTTTTTTTTTTTTAACCAGAGACTTGGATGAGTTGCCGATCCAAACGTTACCTTTCCTTTTTAAATAGCACGGGTGCTCCAGCTTTCAATGACCTTTAATTAACAATTAATGCCTAAACAATTCCGATGATGCCCTTACAGTTTCACATATTTTAAAATCAATCAAAGTGTCACTTTTGCGTTTTCCACCTCTATATTTAATTTAATTTTATCTTTAACTAGGGAGTAGGGTGCACAGTTGCTCTACCTGCATCCCTTACCACCTTCAAAGCATACAAAAATTTACCTCGGAAATTATAGTTTAATTCTAGTTATTACTGCTGTTGCATCGGCAAGTTGGGGGTTAGGGGTTCAAATTTATTTTGAGTCTTTTTCTATTGCATTTAATTCCAAATCACAAGTCTGTATCAGCGACAAACATTAGAGTTTTGTTAACACGACAAGTATTTGTCTATATATGAATCTATTAAAATAAGCGCTGATTTACTATGTTTGGACAGTAAATTTGTCGATTTTGTGCTTTTAATCGTTTAAAATTAATATCTACTTTTTAATTTTATCATTTATTTTTTTGGAAGAGATAGATTCTCCCTATAGTTTCTCAAAATTATTAATATGTTACATGTTTCGTTTTAAATAAAAAATATGTAATCATGACAGATATTAGAGTTTTGTTAAGCGACAAACATTGTCTAGGCATATGAATCTTTTAAAATAAGCGTTGATTTATTGTAATTGGACAATAAATTTGTCAATTTTGTCTGTGAAGCACACAAGTTCACCTATTGCCCATTCAAGTTATTGGTTTTAATAATTTAAAATTAATATCTTCTGTTTGGTATCATTCTTTATTTTTTTTTCCTTTATTTGTTTGGAAGAGGTAGATTCCACCTAAGGCTTTTCTAAATTATATATATGTTGAAGTTAAGAAATAGATTATAAATTTGAAAGCACCCTATAATTACTAACATGATCTTTTGCATGTGTACTTGTGTATATGAGTGTATGTAGGCCTGTAAACGATCCGAGCCGAGTCGAGCTTAGTCGAGCTCGAGCCAAGCTTGTACAAAGAAATGATGAGTCAGGCCGAGCTTGTCTGAGAATCGAGCGAGCCAGCCGAGCTTGTACAATAATCGAGTCGAGCTCGGTTCACGTCGGCTAATTTGCAACCTAATTTTCCTATAATTTAAATAAATTTATATTAACTATAAACTTAAAAGATAATTTATATACTTGTTAATTTTATAATATATATAGTATAATTATTATATAATATAATTTATCTTATATAATATAACATTTAAGTTTGTATTATTGAATATAATGTTAATTGTCATTTGTCACATCCTAAAGAGTAACGCACATTGATTAAGTGCACATTGTTGACTAACTTTTTAATTGTCACCTATGTTTTTTAATTGCTTAGATTCTTAAAGCCTAGTTACTAAATTTGAGATTATTTTAATATTCATATCAAGTAATGATATAATTTATCTCTATATTTTACTTGATACTTGTTACTTGTTATTTGTTATTTGTTAAAGTTAAATTAGTATATGATGTATATCATATATTGTAGATAATAAACATATCATATATAAATATATATTATAATTTATTAATTTATAAGTATAAAACTAAGTTAAACTAATTTAATTTTATACAATTAATTAATATAACATTTAAGTTTGTATTATTGTATATAATGTCAATTGTTATTTGTCACACCCTAAAGAGATACATTAATAAGGTCATTTAAGTTTGTATACATTAATGTGATTATAATTTATAAATGGTAAGAAATACATTAGTTACTTAATTAATAATCATTTAATCTACTCATTTATGAATGAAATCGAGCTCACGAGTCGAGCTCACGAGCCCTTCTCGAGTTTAGTCGGCCGAGCTTTACTCATTTGTATTTGCTAATCGAGCGAGCTTGAAGCAGGGTGAATAATGTCGAGCGATTCGATCATTTAGCTTAATCGAGTTACATAATCAATTTTCCAGTGTATTGGCCAATATAAATTGGTATCATTACTTTTTAGAATAACTTCAATTAAATCAGTATCATTAAGTTACACCACGCGTGGTGTAACTTCTCTTAAAATTATGGTGAGTTCAAGAAGATTGCCCAATTAGAAATATGTAATTTTAGAGGTTTAGAAAAGCAATAACAATAACTATATATATATATACATTTGGTATATATAGAAATCATCGATCGAAAGGAAAGCTCAGTTGGGGAACTTTTAAAAAAGCTTTAATTCT
This sequence comes from Carpinus viminea, assembly GCA_013348765.1. Classification (NCBI taxonomy): domain Eukaryota; kingdom Viridiplantae; phylum Streptophyta; class Magnoliopsida; order Fagales; family Betulaceae; genus Carpinus; species Carpinus viminea. The sequence goes on from CP054673.1 coordinate 4,111,773, forward strand.
TTTTTTCTTGATGAACTAACTTTGAGAGACACTCACAGCATTAATCATTAAAAAAATAAAAAAACTGTCCCACACCGGCCGTAAACCCTTGGATCGGATTCAGTCACTATACGGAGTCTTCAAATGCTCCTTTTGACTGTTCTGAAATGATGGCCACGCCAGCAGCTCCGCTATTGGAGAACGGCCGTCGACCCCACCTGCTAACCGCGGCGTCTTCCCCCGTCATAAACCACTACGTTCGCTTTCTATCAGTTTTCATGGCGCTAGGAATGTTTTACTATTGTACGGGTTGGACTACGTCAAGGGCTCCACCACCCATGGAAATATTTTAGGTCAAAAGCCGGTGATTGGCTGGAGGGAAATTACCATAACTTTGAATTGGGTGCCCATTGGGAGAACTGTTGGGGATATTTTTCTAAATTAACTAACTCGATGGATGATAAAGACTCAATGTTTTTTTTTTTTGGTCTAATTTTTACTTTTTTTTTATAAAAAAAAAATGTCTGAAACAATAATTTTTTTTTGTTCTTCTTTTAATTGGTGTTTTTTAAAAAATAAATTTTGCATTTTTCTTCATAAAAATGGTCATTTTTCATAAAAATTGACCATTTTTATGAAGAAAAATACATTTAAAAAAAAAAACCAACTAAAAGAATGACAAAAAAAAAATATTACTACTTCAAACACTTTTTTTATTTTTTACTTTTTTATTTTTTTTAAAAAAAGAAGAAGATAATAAAGCTGGTGACTTTGAGTCAATTGCCTTTTGGTCAGGTCGACCGTATATACTACATATAAATAAGAAATATTAATATTCATCCTTTTGGTAGCTAGGGTTGCATTTTCATGTGTGAAGGCACACAACTTGTTTCATAGTTGTACTATAAAATATTATTCAACAACATAGAAAATTGAATTGGTAGAGAAGGAATACAAAAATAACATTAATAAATTGTTTATTTTGGTTAAGACCAATGAATGAGGAATAAAAGATGTGGAGTTCATATATTTTTATCGTATTTTGATGAAGTCATGATAGTATAACGAAATAACAATTAGTTTTGACAGTATAACAGTATAACGGCAGTGGCCATCCTCCTTCACCGCTTTGGTTGTCTACATCACCTTGTTGTTAGTTTTTCCTCTCCGAACTTTTGGTTTTGTTGATTTCTGCAAGGGTTCTTAAATTAGCTTTTTTCAAAGTAGATCTACCTTACACCGTTGGTCCAAGTTCTAATCTTTTTTTCTTTTTCTTTATTTTTTTTTTTAAAAAAACATGGATTGATTTAAGAGTTGATTTGGACTATTCCGTGTTGAGAAATTAATCATATTTTTCCCAAAATAAGAAGAACATTGAATAATAAAGATTAGGCAACCAGACACGATATTAAGATTTAAATAGTTTGGCTTAACAAATCTTCATTCAATGGCGAAGACGACTCAGAGAAAATTCACTATTAAAAAATAGAGAACAAAAATAATAGAAAGAAAATCACTCAGATCCAAAGCCATGCTTAATATACTTAAATCTCACTATCTCGCAAGAGGGGTTATTTTCAAAATATAATACAAAAGACAGATATAACTCTTATTTTATTGGAATAGATAGTAACTGATCTCTATTTTCTTTTCTCACTCAAGGGCTGCTCCTTTATATAAGAGCACTAAGTCGGGTATAATGGTGTAAGAAATATCATCATTTTAGGTAAGGTTGCGTTTTCTTATAAAGGCACACTTTGTATTCTCGTATAGATAATAAATATTAAAGATGAGAGAAATTATTCAAGAACATAAAAAATTTGAAATGGTAAAGAATTAACGAATACAAGAAGAGAGTGGAATATAATTAAGAAGGACAATATTGTTTAATGTGGTTGAAACTAATGAGTGGGGAATAAAAGAAAGGGGTTTGCTAAGGATTCTCCCTATAGTGTTCTTCGAGCGTTCTCTCAGTCTTACGTAGAACATGATTTAAGAAAAAATAAAATTGTAGTACCGTTTTTTTGTCAATAGATTAATTTTTATGAGTTAATAATTAGGTTCTAATGCTTTAAAACTTGTTTTTGGATTCAAAACTAAAACTTAAGGGTGGAAGGTTAACATTTTAGGGATAGTATTATCCAAAATGGATTTAATCATCCTAAATTTGGTGCTAATGCCTCAATTTTGGCGTTAATGCCTCAAATTTGGTGATAATACCTCAAATTTAATATTAATGCCTAAAAAAACCGGTGGTAGAGGTCATTACAATTTTATTTTCTCTTAAATCATGTTTTATATAAGACTGAAAGAATGCCAGAAAAACACTATGGGGAGAACCCCTAGCATTTTCCTAAAAGAAATGAGACTATATTATTTTAATAATCTTTTGATGGAGTCACGATTGCCCAACAATATAAAAAATAGGGTAAAGTTCACTTAACCCCCTCAAATTACCACCTTAATGACAATCTACCCCCACAAACTACCAAAACAATGATAATGTACCCCCAAATTTAATAAAATGACAAAATTACCCTTACTAAAATAAAAACAAAAAAACTAAAATATATATTTTGTTCTTCAAAATTTTAAGGGCATTTTTATTTTATTGAAAATTTTATAGAGGTAAGTTTGTCATTTTGCTAGCGATTGTAGGGTACGTTGTCATTGTTTTGATAGTTTAAGGGGGTAGATTGTCATTAGGGTAGTAATTTGATGAGAGGGTTAAGTGAATTTAACCCAAAATTAAAATAATAGTTATAGGATGAGTGGAATAACGTGCATTGAAATTGTTTAATTTGGTCATTGGAACGATTAGTAGTTAGGAATAGAAAGAAGTGAGATTAATTTTTTTTCTTCTTCTTTATTAATTAGATGGAATCACGACCGCGTAACAGTACCAGAAGAAATATGATCATTTTAGGTAAGATTGTATTTTCTCGTAAATGTTCAATTTGTATTAATTCTCATCAACTTGTATTGTCATAGAGATGATGATCGAGTATGTTTGATAGTATTCAAACAACATAGAAAATTGAAACATGATGAGTTGAAAAAGAGAGTGGGAAAACATAATCACATTAATGTTTAATTAATTTATTTATTGTCTTTTGATGGAGCCACAACCGCGTAGTAATATAAAAAACATCATCATTTGTTTTCTCACATAGGCAATCAAGAAGGAAGGGAAAAGAATACTTTGGAACTCTAAATTACTATCACTTTCCTTTTCATTTACACCTCCAAAATTACCATCACTTGTCAAAAAAGCCATAGTTAAAAGTTAAAATGGGTGAAAATATGGTCCTGTGCGGTGCATGTGATCACTCTAAATTCTTTCTAACATAATTTATCAGACCTCTGGCTTTGATATTGAGTTAAGCCATTATTTATCTCAAAAGTTCAAACTCATAAAAATATATATATTTAATTATTTAATCAAATACTTTGATATTGCCGATCACAAGAAAGCAGAAACCATTGGACATTGCATTGGCTAGGTATGCATTAACATGTTATTTGATTTTAGGTGTTTATTCTTATTCTTGTTGTCTCGAAGAGATTAGCTATGGCAGTGTCGGAAGGATGATGTTGATGCATGTGAAGCTATAATTTGAGGTGAGTGAAAGGGCATGATAGTTAAGCCTATGGGTGAATTTTTGTAAAGTCAATTTGTTGGAAACTTTTGTTGTACTGTCATTCTGCAACTTCGAAGTAATAGTTCAAATCTTCTATTTTGTACTATCATTGTTGTAATGTGATGTTGCAACTAGTAATCTATATTAATTGTCGTTAGGGGCGAGTATCTGTTTGGTTAGTGTCAATAGAGGTATTTTTGCCTACCAAAACATAGAAGTTAGTTAAGTCGATTAATTAACCGACTTAATACTAATAAGGAATAGTTTTAACCTTTTTAGTTAATATGTGGTCGGTTAATTGGCGGTTACAAGTTATTATGTTAAGATTTATTGACTTCCTTGTAACTACAAAATCAATAAACATATGCTTTATAAATGAAAAGAAAAGGTAAATATATGGAACATGGACCAAAAAGACAACCACAAATCAATTTGACAAAAGAATAAAGAAATCTAATAAATAAAATTCAAATTTCACTTAACAACTCGTTTAAGTTGGTTAATCAACGAAAAGAAATTTATACTACCTACTGAACCGAACCGACGTCAAAACAATATTTTAATTTTGCCACCAATCACTTGAAGTCGATTGTCAATTGGTGACAGCCGGTAGGCAGTCAGTTAACGGTAAACAATTAATCTATACACCCCTAATTGTTGTGAAAATAATAATGACATAGCACCCTTGGTAGTGACCTTGAATTTTCCAACCTTTGACCTTATTGATGTAGTAGATGATCTCACAATAGCAATTAAGCTAAAGCATAACAAATTACTTTTGACTATTAGATTGCACACAACACAAACAACTTTGTAACAAAACAGTTAGTACATGTATAAGACCTAAGGAAACAAATGGAGTGTTTGGCAAACCCTTTCTCCCTTTTTTTAATTGTTCACACATTTTTTTTTTCAAAAATATCAACATCATAAAAAAATTCAAAATTTTATACCACATCAATTCACATAAACTACAGTATTTAAGGTAAAGGAGTTTGCCAAACAAACAACTTTAACTCACTTTCTAAGAGTACATCCTCCGATCCACAACATTAAGGTTGTATTATTAATTATCCTTCACAATCATAGAAATCAAAGCTATCATAAGGGTCCAGCTAACTGTGGATTGTTTTTATTTCAATCACAAGTGGATGTTATAAAGAAAAGTGCAAGTACAAGAAAGGGTACCCTAGGAATGAGTGGATTAATTTTAATGCAATTGGAAGCTTGGACTAGAAAATGACCCAAAATGGATTATGTGTAGTCACTAATCAAGGTGTTTCTTAGTGATCAATCGACATATATTATAGAGAAATCTTAAGAATCTACTTTACAAGTCTTTAAAAACAAAAAACACCACCTTCAATTCTCTACATGTCCACTAAGATCCTTAAACAATATAATTAACTCACGAAATAGCTTGTGTGTGGTGTTGTATAACTCTGGTCTTGACCTAATCGCATATTATGTAGTTATCAAATTTTTTATGGTACAAAAAATCACCTCTATTCTGATCCATAAACAAACAATTTCCTAGATTGAGTCACTTTTAATTTAACACTTTAAACAACATTTAATCAAAATGTTAACTTAATTAACAAACTCGAAATAGAGACTAGGGCTTCAGATTATGCCTCTTTGGTAATTAATGTAGATTCCTCTTCCTTAATCTCGAGAAACCACAAAAATAGCTAGTGACACGAGAGAACAATAAAGTAAGGGAAAGTCAAGAAAACATGAAGGAAATTTTGTAGCAGCATGCTCCAAAAAGCTGCCCCCATGAATGCTTCCCTTGGTGAAGCTCATGCAGCTTTATTAGCCACTAACTTGGTGTGTTCTACTGGTTGCTTCCCTATCATTTTAGAAGGAGATTCCCTCCTTACTGTTATTGCTATCAAGGATCCACCACTGTTCTCATAATAGGTTTCAGCCCCAGTGATTTCTGACATCAACCTTTTGCTACTTGACATTCCTATCTAATCAGTTTTGAAAGTTTCAAGATGTGCCAACTTTTGTGCACATCAGGTTGGTAAATGGGTCGTTTTCCACCTTATGTTTGGAAGCAATCCCACTTCTCCTTTTTTTCTTTTTTTTTTTTGTGGTTCTATTCGCTTTAGGAGTGGCAAATGCCCTCCTTTGTATTGTTTTCCGTTCCCCGGTTTCCCTTATTTGAATAAAAAAATTAAAAAAAAAAAATCAAGAAAACACTTCCAAAAAATCCTCCCTTTTTTTTTTGTCATTTTCTTTTCCGTTCCCCGGTTTCCCTTATTTGAATAAAAAAAAAAATTTTAAAAAAATCAAGAAAACACTTCCAAAAAATCCTCCCATTTTTTTGTTGTCATTTTCTTTCATTAATTTGTTTTTATTTTCTCATCATGCTTCTAGATTATCTAAATTACAGCTGAATGTGTGATTAATTACTCTATAAAATTCTTTAAAAATTGTATTATATATTAGACCATTTATTTTCCTAGCTAGGTTACTTCAAATGATGTCCTGTGTCACCAAAATTTAAATTGGACTCAGTAATTAGGCTGTAAATTAAGTGAAATAAAAAGTAAATGAATTGGATGACTGTGTGATTAACCGAAATTAGATCCTCAGCAAAAGTCAACGTTTATGGCCAAAGTCAGCTGACCGATCCTGTGGTCTGTGGTAGGTAGTGCAACACGTACAGGTTCGGGTTAATTCTGTTGTAGACAATATTAGAATGAGTCGTAGAACTCATTCTATTCTGAAAAAATTGGATCCAAAACCAAACTGAATTTCTTGTAAAATCGATCCAAACAAACCTGAAAATTGTGGATCTCTCGTCGATCTGGGGTAGAATCAGGATATTTTGTGTGCATGTTTATATAAAATAAAAGTTTTTTTTTTTATAAAAAAAAATATTTTACATAAATATAATTATTGTATGTAAAATAAAAGTAGCTTAAATTTAATTTCATACTAATTAACACATAATTGTATACAAAAGTTACATATTATAAAATAATCTTTAGCAAGAACTTCATTAATTTTTAAATACAAAGGTTTTCTAAATATTTGCTATAAATATGTGTACTTGTAGACAGTTAAATCATCTAGCTATTTATAAGATAAAAAGTCACCATTGACGATGCCATGGTATAAAAAATAATATTTTCAACAATTTTTTTTTTCAGGGTGAGTATTGTGGTACGTAGTTTCACCCCTATCTTCCGTTACAGCGTGATACATAAGTACAAATATGGAGATTCATGCATATTAGGCGACTAGTACTCCGGCCACATCTATGTGTTCATCATGCATCTACTCCACAACTACGAGCCCATTAAATAGTTGTACACAACTATGTGCTCTTTAAGAGACAAAAATTGGAGAATGCTTGCCAATGATGCAAAACTCCAAAAAAGGGTATGGTATAATAAAGACCTGAAGTTCTATTGAGGTTATCTTAGAAAAGCTATCTGACTTAATTAACCATTGAAGACTCTCTGCCGACCTCTTATGTTGGTGTGACTTAGTCCGACTATGCAAAATGTGTTTATTATAGCAAAAAAAATAAGTAAAGAGAAGATTAAACAACCACGTAATGCATATATAGTACTCTGCCATCGACAATAACGTCTAATAAATTCATAACATCACACGTTCAAGATAAATATATGGAAAGTGGTAAAATTTGGGTCCAATATATATATATATATATATATATATATATATATATCAAGTGCATGGTTCAATGTGGGTACATATCAATATCCTTTTACTACGAGGCTCGATCACTTTTTCTTTTCTTTTTTCCTTCATTTTAAAACATTTTATTAATTAACATTTTCAAACTTTTCAATAAAAAAGATAAATGAAACTATATATATGTGTTGACAAAAGTTCTAACTGATCTAAATTACAGCTATTAATTCTTTTTTCATTTGAAACTCTGCTACATAAATTTAGATCCTTGTTGATATATATATATATATATATATATATATATATATATATATATATGAAGAAAAATAAAGAGCTGGCAGAGACATGATACGGTAATTGTTTAATGGCGTCATGTTAATGTTTCTTAATGTGAGGCAACCCCTTCCAGTCCGGCACGTTCCCATTTTTGGACGGCATTGGCAAGGACGAGTTTTAAGAGGTTGTTGAACAAATCCCGTGTTTCCTCTATTTTCGTACCAAATGATTGATCACTGCAAGTTAATTAAACAAATCCCGTCTCCAAAAGGTAACTCAATTGGCTAGGATCACGCTTAATGAAGCGTAGGTCACTAGTTCGAATCCCCCTCTCCTGTGCGGACATATCAAAAAAAAAAAAAATCCCATGTGCTCCATGTCATGATATTTAACATTAAGACTTTTGGCCCAATTTATATATGGATGATCGTGTTGGTGGAGCTATATATGACCTCGTAAAGGGAATATTAATTAATTTTGTCATCAAGAAAAGAGTAGGTATTTCTAAGAGGTAGCTCAATTAGTTGTGACCACGTCTCATGAAGCGGATGCCACTAATTCGAATCATCTTCCCCCTTTTGTGCGGACATGTCAAAAAAAAAAAAAAAAGTAGGTGTTTGAGTATTCATGAAAAAAAAAAAAAAAAAAGAGAATTAGAGATGTTAATTATTTGGATTCTGGATTACCTACCATTACTAAGCAATCACCTTAATTAATTTCCTTCGAGGACATAAGTTTGAGTCTCAAAGACTTATGCTATGGGGATGAGACTCGTGCCCATAAATCTCTGCTCATCGATTTTATGTTAGGGTTAGAATATCAATCCGTCTTGAGAGAATATTGGTTTTGACCGATATCCCATGTTTCTTAATATCTTCCATGATAATTGAATTAATTAATTTTGCCTAATCATATGATAGTTTTGTTAAAGTTAATTATCTCTTTCTATCGGCTTAAGTTTTAGTTGATGAAAATGAGATTTTGTCCTTTGTAAAAGCCTTTTTAATCAATTTAAAAATGCAATTAAATGTTTGGTGAAATTACGGTTTGACATTTAAAATAGTAGTTCAACTTTTAAAATCATGTATTTTTTTTTTCCCATTTAAAAATGAAAAAGTAGTTACAAGGGAAGATCTTCATCGCTCTTAATCTGAAAGGAAAAGAGAGTAGAAGATCCTAAACAACAAAAAACCAAAAAAATGTGTGAGCTCCTCAACAATATACCCCAAACGAAAACAATAGTGCGAAAATAAAGTCGTGCATTTTTAAAACCAACAAGAAAACCAATGGTATATCATAGATCATATCCATCCACGTTTGCATTGGATGACAATTGTTTTTTCTTAAAAAAAAATAAAAAATAGTGTCATCAGAGCTACGTACATACTTATAAATATTCAGTTGGACTTGGCATTTAATGCAAAAGCGATTGTTCATCTTATGGTACCCTAAGAAAAGATCATCACCCTATTCCAAGAAAATGGTGAGACCAACAGTACTAGTAATATCATTGACTCATTCAGCGGCAGTATTGAGTAGTCCGCATATATATGAATTAGGATTCTCTCCGATTTATTCGAATGGAATAATATCTAATTAATTTTAGTGGATGAATATTTTTGTCCACGCGTATATATATATATATATATAGTTGTCAACTCCTATAATTTAAGAACTTCATTAATTAAAATATATGATGAGCTAGATTCCTTTGTCAATTGCAAAATGCAAATGATCCATAAGATTCCCTTCTTAATTAAAAAACACGACTCCGATGTTACTAACGTGGTACACATCTCATGATCTTCCGAAAAACCCGTCTATATATTTCTTTTATTTAGGATTGTCGAAGTCCGACCCAATCAGGGAACAAACCCCGCCGGTTGGAGCTTCATTTGCTCTGTACGTGTTTAATTATTATTAATTTAGCCAGCTCAAAAGAGAATCTCGAAAACGATCAACCTCATCACCAAGCTAGCTTCGTAATCTGATCAATAACTTAATTAGTTTTCTTACTTAATTTGACAATGGAAGTGATTGCCCCTTAGCTAGAAGTGGTTAATTAATGTTCAGATTCTGCTTTGTTTCTCTGATGTGTCTTTTTTTGCAGTGATCGATATCACTAACAACTTCTTTAATTAAGCAACAAAACTCCAAAACTTTATTATTTATTTAACCAAATTATTATTATGCCAAATATATATAGTTTAATCATTTAATTCATTTTAATATTTTAAATTAGTGCACAAACATTAACAAGCATATATATATATATATATATATATATATATATATATAACTGAAAATGGACGACTTGGTAAGCAACATATGAGCTTCAATTGACCTGCAAATTGGTCTTAATTAGTTTGGAGAAGGAATCTTATGGCCCTTACAACCACACTATATTCCTAAGTAATATAGTGTGGTTGTATTTAGTTTGGTTCCAAGAAGATAGGATACTTAGGAAGTCATCTATGCAATTGACCGGTTCAAAATGAATTGCTGAATTTAAGAGAAAATTCTAATGGAGGGTTGAAATTGGAAAAAAAAAAAAAAAAAAAAAAAAAAGAGAGAAGAAGAAGAAGAAAAAAGAAAAGAAAAAGAAGAAAGATTGATTATCGATACACTAAATTGATAATTTTTTTAAGTTTAAGGGTGTAATTGTAAAAGCAATAAAAAATCAAGGGAGGTAAATGAAGTTTTCCTAAAATTTTATGATATGTTGATTGGCAAGAGTGACAACTCTACCCATGGACTGGATATACAATTTATCTATAAACAATATTCAAACTAAAAAATCAACTTAAATTTGACAAACTCCACAGTTTTATTTAATATTGCCTTGGATCATTAATATGTTTATATCATCAATCGTAGTTGAGCTTTTAAAATGTGGAAAAGTAATATCAACGGCATGTTTGTTAATGTAATTTGAAAAAGTATTATGATGTAATATAAATATGAAAATTATTTTTGTATTTTAAAAAATATTTTGTATTTTGAATTTTTTGTTAATTTTCAATCCATAGAAAATTATGATTGAAAATGCAAAGATGATGCGTAATTAGAGGTCTTCATTAATCATGGAATAATTGAAGCACATCAAAAGCAAAAGCGAAGCAAATATGGCAGCTCATAGGCTTGCAAAATGGCTATATACCAACATGAGCCACTAGTTGTTGCTTTCTAGTAGTTGGCGTTTCAACGGACACTACTTGTGTCTTTGGTCCCAATATGGGAGGCTACTCTGGGATTATGATTGATCCCCTACAATTGTAAAGAGATAGTAGATTCTCAAATTATGCTATTTTTGTCATTTTTAAGCATCGAAATGCTTGAAGAATACTACCTATCAAAATTGTGGTATGCTCCAATTGAAAATTGAGTATATATTTCTCACGTTCTTGCTCTCTATGCAGTTAAAAAGCTTTGAGCAAAAAATTATCTTTTTATTTTATGAAGAATAAGTGTTTCTAAAAAAGTGAAGCGAAAGCCTTTTGGAAAGATTTTTTTTTTTTTTTTTGTTATGTCCATAACATGCCCCAATAGGTAGTATTTTTCAAGCCTTTCTATACGTAAAAATGTTTGAATTACTTACTTTGAAAAATCTACATTAATTTTAAAGAAATTATAGGGAATCTTAATCCAATCGAGTACGTAAATATTTTTTCTCATGATCTAAGAAAGATGAAAGTCCACATTGCCTGCAGGATCTAAAAATAATCAAGATTATATTAAGCGAAGATAACCATTAATGTCCATATCATTAATTTGACGCAGTACTTATTATATAATTAAAAGAACTACTATCTCTTTCTTTCACAATAAATATCCAACACCAAATGTTGCTTTCGTTTTGCACCAAAACATGGAATACAGGCAACTAATACAATTACAACAGTATCGTTGCTCATGATTTAAAAAAAAAAAACAAATTGAAAGTTATTGCTAAAGTTGGTTGTTTTTACTATTAACGACCATAAGAGTTTGCAGATGCTCCCTCAATAAAGATAAAAATAGTTATAATGATAAGACGACTTGTAATTATCACGTTATCAGCGATAACATGTTGTCGTTACTGATACTAATCCTACAAATGACAACTCAAAATGTCGTCACTAATGATACGTATGTTAATAACAACAATTTTGTGTCGTCGCTATTGATATATACATTAGCAACCACACTGCCGTCATTAATCGTATGTTAACAGAGATGATTATGTAATGTTGTCCTTTTGTTTTTTGTTTTTTTATGGAAATGAAGGTAAACAAGACATTGCAAGGCAATTAAACTCGATCTGTTTAATGAACATTGAACAACCAGCAATAGGGCAGTGCAACACTAACTACATGGAAGACAAAAAAAATTGAGAGACGACGTTAATTTCTGTGCTTTGTGTTTTTTGATTGCACTCTTTGAGTGGGTATTAATTATATTAAATCTCTTAATAATTAATACTTTAATTTTATATGCTTATGTAACTTAAGTGATTAACAAATTAATGGGCTCTCTCGACTTTTGGCCAACCTTCATTATTTTGGGTAACAACAACTTTAGGGGTGTTGTTACCTTTCGTGGATTATAATAAAGAAATTATATGTGTGTGTATAACATACTTCAACAAACTAGATTTGGAAACTGATTGCTTTTTATTAACATTCTTATTTAACTCCACTACCTCGTACAGTGCCCTTTCTATTCACCCACTCATATTTTATATATGCCCTAAGTACAAAATGAATGGGAAATTAATGGTTGAAAATAGCTAGATATGGCTGATCATGTTCGGGTCAAAATGGATTGGCCCAGTTGGACACGGTTAATAAACTGTTTAAATTCATATCAATCCGATTAACCCAAAATTAACTATGCATAACCCGTATAATTAATGTATAGTTTTGTGAAGAAACTCTATATAATGACAGTAATTCCTCTTATATTTTATTGACAAAAGCTAACACTCTGCACATGTTCGTGTGTATATATATATATTAAAACCAAGCTTCCAAGAAAGATACATGTAAGAGCTGATTCTTTTATTTTTTATTTTCTCTCATTTACTTCGATTAAAAAAAAAAAAAAACACAAATGTGTAGCAGCAGGATTTGAATTATATAATAATATCAAAATGAAAGCGCAATTATGACAGATCCATTTCTACAAAGATATTCATCTGCGTATGGGAAACCCCATTATTTTTCTTTATAAAAAATATATTTGTCAACTCCTCTCTCTCTCTCTCTATATATATATATATATGCACTCGTGTATTCTATTAAGGGGTTAGAGATTCTTAAGTCCTACTTTCAATGCTAACCTAAGATGATATATTGTTTCCTGAACAACAGGCAAATCAATGCAAAACACATGTACAAGTTAGAAAAAAGTACTGAAAGATGACGTGTAAGTGAGAACTCGTGACGATTATTTGTTTTTCTCGTTGTGTGTGTTGAAGTACTTATTAGATATAGTATAAAAATAGTATGAGTATGAATATTACATGCCTCTTTTAGGACTTATCTGTATATCAAAGGATTAAAGTGATAAAGCAATCGGTATATTTAATTAATGAAAGGGATAAAGTAACTTAAAAATTAAAAAGAGAAAAAAGAAATAAAGGGATAAAGTGATAAACACCGAGTTTGTTTGACTAGATAGTCACGATTAATTATTTTGTATAGTAATTATATAATAATTGAACATAAAGGAACTATGATAATATAATTTACCGACTATAGTATTAATAGAAATAAAACTGAAATAGGAAGGGGTGGGCATCCTAATTAACAAACACCTACAAGACAATCAAAACAATATTAGAAATAAACGAAAAAATGAATAAAATATAATTCTGCCCCATAGTAGATCGATGTACCAGAAGGCTAAGGAGAGGCCGTCTTGATAGCGTTATATAAAGTACTAATTCAATGGTTGGACTGCCTGAACGGCTAAGAATAAGTGTGTATTAACAATGACTGTGACAAGGGGTCGATAAAAAACGCCCATCACATGCAATCAAAGCTTCATTATCACTTTTCTAACAAATAAAGTTTCATACTCACGTCAATTTTTCGTTTAGTTCTCAATCTTTTAAAATGACACAAATCATTTGCCGACCCACCATTGTCCATCGATGCTTTTTACTAAAATATTGGGTGGCTTTCTAATTGCTAAAGCATAATACAACTCTTCACACTTATTTTAATATCGATTGACGACTAATATTGTCGCGTATTTTATGTTTTTGCAAATAGACTAAAGAAAAGGCAAATCCGGTTACCAAAAAACTTCAAAATCATACTTTGGCTAATGACTAATATATTCGTGAGACTTAATTTTAAACATTCACTTTGGCTCGAAACTTTATCTTCTTAACCCATTATATTTTTTTTTCCATCGTCGTCCACGTGGAGCGCCAGATGAATGTTGTTCATATCATATTCGCTCGATATAATAATTAAAATCTTATCAATAACCTAATTAACCAACAACTAAGATGGAAAGTTAGCAATATTAATTAATTTCTGGTTCAGAATATCCATAATTCAATAAGTAGAGTTTCCATTGAAGAGATATTATAGTATTGGCTAATTAATTAAGAAAAAGCAAATTGATGGCTGCTTAATTGTCTTATACTGCAATATTAATTTGGTTATTGAATAATCAAGTCATTAGCTAGACTCCATATTTTTTGGGCCCGAGAAGAAATTTATCGAGCTGGACAGGCCGGGCCTTCCTGCTGAATGCCCATGGGCCCTTGTGCAGCTGTGCTCATCGGATGGATGTGGCCATTTACTCCAATTAATTAAGTAGTGGGCATATATGAATATGACCAGAAATAAATAAATAAAAATTGAAATAGTTTACCATGCACATATATATTAATGCTGAGGGAGGAATATTTGGTGTTTCAGTAATTTATTAAAAGAGAAATAAAATTATTTATTGCGCGCCCTCCAATGAGAAGATGCCATGTCACCATCGAACAGCAATTTTGTTTCCTGTTACTAATTATTTGGTGAACTCCATGACCCGAAAACCACAAGCAGAGCAAGCAAGTCGGGAACTTGAAAAACCCGCGGCTAAAGCCAAGGCCTTGAACTCCATCTCCGTCCTCTCCTTTCCTCCTCCAAACATACTAGACATAATACTGTCATACTGGGAAGCAAACCTACCCACGACGGTCGTCTCCGGAGCCACAGGCGGCTCAAATGGATCGATCACAATTACCTTTCTGCCCTCCCCCAACGCTCTGTAGCAATTCCTTAATATTTTCACGCATTCCTCATCTTCCCAGTTATGAAGTATTTGCTATACGAAAGTTTGATTATTTCATTCATTACGTACCCTCCAACCGAGTTTGGGAAAAAACTTTAAAAGAAAATGAAACTCACCTTCAACATTATGGCATCGCCTTGCGGAACTTCTTCAAACATATTGCCTCCAACATGCTCTATGCCTGCATGCATGCATGGATGATATATATATATATGGACACATGATTGTGATTGTTAATTAAATATTTTTTATTTTTTAAATCGGTTTAAAAAAGCGATACGTACGCACCATTATAAGATCGGGCGTTCCTTAATGCTCCGGGCAAATCGAAGTTAATGCCCTTAATGGAAGGGTAGTCGGAGACGATCATGTTGAGGGTGGAGCCGACTCCGCCACCGACATCGACTAATGATGAAAGGCCCTCAAAACCCTTGTATTTTTTGAGGATTTGTTTCATGATAAGGGTCGACTGTTGACCCATTCCCTCGTCGAAACACTCTCCGAATGTAGGATCGACGTTCTTGTACTCGTAAATCGGCATTCCATGGGCTCTCTCGAATGCAGAGCCACCTTCGAGCACCACGTCCTTCAAGTGGAAACTAACAAGAGTCCAAAGAAAATGGAAAAATAGAAAGAAAACAACAAAACAAATTATTCAATAATTAACGCTATGAGCTAGATTTAAAAAGGATGTTGTAGGGGGTTAAAAATCACTCTGCATGCATTCACTATATATATATCATATATATTATAATTTGCTAGTGTATTTCATCAGATAAAAGATTAGATTAAGCCTATTTAATAATTAAAAAAAAAAAACTCATAAAAAGCCTTAAAAAAAAAAAAAAAAAACAAGCCCATATAAATTAAGGCCATAGTAGTTATAAATAAAGACAACAAAAAGCCAAAATTACAAAATAGATATTACGAGCAAGAGTAATGATATAAGGCTTCCTAAAATCATCACAAATGTAATATGACTTTTAACATTATTGTTGAATTTAAAATGTGATTTATTGACTTTTGATCTATTGGTGATTTTAAAAGCCACATCACATTTAGGGTATATGACTTTACGAAAATTCTAGGAGGCCTTGTAGCATTACTCTAGGAGCAATTAGTCAAGAGTGCAATTATGGGTAAATTCCACCCCTTATAAAGTACGTACAGATGAGGATGTGGAATAAGGTTATTATGGTTTACGCGCCCCTACTTTCTACATAGTAAAGGATTGGTTGAGTTCGATCGGAGGGAATCGGCTGATTTAATACAAGTCTAAACCTTATAGGGATGAAATCAGTAATTTAGCACCAAAAAAAAAAAAAAAAAAAACCTACTTCATTTTTCCTTTGCTGGGATTTGGTAAGGTATATATCAGAAATTAAACTATCGGAACCAAATGATTATGGTGTGATCACACGTAATTAAGTATATTCGTACCGAATGTCCATGACTGCCTGGTGGCGAGAGATAAGTGAAAGTGGGACCAACGACCCTCTATCGACGCTTCTAACGAAACAGTTCCCAGCAAGCGTGAGCCCATAACGTCTCTGAACCTTGCCATCGTCGAGAGTGAGCACAGAGCAAGTAAGAAGAGAGTAGGAAGCAAGAAGATGCAGCATGCGGTCCAGCACAACGGGCGCATGAGGATTGCGAGTTGGAAGGTGAGAGGCGATGGTATAGGGCGAGAGTTGCACGTCGGGGCCTGCTTTGCTAATGATCTCGAGCACTTTGAGCTCTATGCATGCATTCAACACCATTGGGAAAATGAAAGAGCTAGACAAAACGCTTGCATATGAAATTGCTTCATCCACTTCGTCCTGACTACTGCTACTATGCTTTCCTGTAAACTCCATTCTCGATCACTCTATATAAATTTTACGTGATTCTGGATTTTATGTAATCAAACTAATTAATCTTATTTATAGAAACCACGCACGTTAAAGGCTAACACTATTGTAAGATTAAGACATATGCCTTAACTTGGGCTATTCATACCATTTGGAGGTAGCCAAACTAACTACCATTTTGACACCAAACCACTGATCAACTCGATCACCTTATGTTTAATTTTCGTTGTTGCCATGATAGGACTATTCATTTAAACTAAATGGTCCAAAAAACCCTATTGAATTTACCAATGTAAGTTAGGTATACGTATTTTTTATGAGTGAATTAACACAACTACCAACACCCAATTGTTAAGGAGTCCTAGGGTTGGTAGAAAGAAAAGTGAGCACAATTAATTACCAATTGTTAAAAAAAAAAATGTCTTCCCCTTCCCTATGAGCATATGTAAGATATTCTTGGTGGAAGATTCTATCTAAGATCTTGGCTAAGAATTAATTGAGGAGAGTAGATATATATACAATTTGAACTAGATTGTGCGCTGTAGAATTGATAGTACTAGGTGGGGTCTATTCCATGTAATCTCTTCTTCCTCCTTTCATATAGTTTTACTTGCTTTAAAAAAATAAAAAAAATAAGGGAGGGGCATACTTAAATAAGTGGTCCATTTTGTCTAAACAAAAATGGTAGGGAGGTCATGTCCAAAAAAAAAAAAAAAAATTGGTAGGGAGGTGCTACTAAAAGTTGGATCTGGCTTAGGTGCGGTAGTTAAATCTTCCAACGGCTGGGATTAGATAGGGAAAAAAAAACAAAAAACAAAGGCTGGGATTTCATGGAACCATTCCGGCTGGGATTAGATAGGGAAAACAAAAAAAACAAAAAACAAAGGTTGGGATTTCATGGAATCATTCCCTCACACTTCTTCTCCTCTTTTTCCTCCTTTCTCTTCTTGTTTTTGTTTAATCTTGGGATTAAACAGAGAAAAAAAAAATTGAGGTTGAGAATTAATAAGACGATTTCTAACAAAACTAATACCTTAGAAGTAATCAAAACAGCATGGTTCATGATATCCCAGCCATTTTTTTTTTCTTCTTCTTCTGTCTGATCCCAACCGTTGGAAGATATAACAGCATGGTGCAGTAGTTTTTATGCCTAAATTGGTGACGATTATTAAGAGGAATGGAAAGATATAAAATCAAAAAAGGCTTAAGAATTTACCTAGCTAGCTAGTACAATGGATTTTCATTTATAGAGGAGAGGGTGTAGCGACCGCCGACCTAGGCTATGTGGCATCATCTGGTTGGGAAACATCTTATCAATACGAGTCGCTCTGCTTGGGCATCTAACATTTTGTCAATACCAACTAATCCTTAGCCAACGGAAAGTCCAAAGAGCACTAAACTAGCCTACTCCTGACTAAAAAGTAGGTTTCCCCTTTTCTTTTTCTTTTTCTCAATTGATTAGCCTTTAATCCATTAATATTCCATTTGGTGGAATATTTGTGCACTCCATAGCACTTCCGTTGATTTGATCTTCAAGGCATGGCTATTCTCCTTTGTTATGGGTATTTAATGAATTGAATGATTGTATTATAATATTCATTTTTTTTTTTTAAATGAGCAACTTTTAATTAAGACTAACAATTTTTCAAACGACATGCGAATTTAACACAAATTGAAAATGAAATTATCGGATTAAAGTTAACTTATATAGTTAAAAACTTAATACTTATACCTCGACATAGCCTAAACCCGACACGTGATATTTAATACTGATAATTTATAACACAAATCCAATACGAAATTAACGAATTAGAATTGACATATATAATTTTTTACATATGCCTTTATCGGCTTTAGATTAAGATATCTCTAATTTCTGTTCCAAGGCCGCAGAACTTGACTGACATGGTATTGATTTTTTTCTTTTTTTTTCTTTTTTTCTCAGAGCATATGGTATATATTTAGAAATTATCACACAAAATCCCATATTGAACCTTTAGATCTTTTTTTGGATAAGTAATTTTTTATCCAAATTATATTGAACCTTTAGATCTTTGCGTTGGGTTGACAAAGTCACCCAAGGAATTTATCCTCATAATATATTATAAAGAAAAGTATTATTTGCACAGCTCCTATGTGAGAATATGCAGTTAAACAAAAGTGAACCAAAGAATAATGTTTAAGAGAAAGAAAGGAAAGCAAGGGTGACAAATATTGTATAGCCAAAGGGAGCCTTACAATGTTCGAAACCTTTCACATTTCATGGTGCATACATTTTACTTCATTCTTTCTGATCTTCAACAAAGAAGAGGTTTTTGTACGCTCCTGACAAGTAACATAAAACATCCTACAAATCTGACTTTCAGTAACCTTGATCCTGATATGAACATGATAAGATTATCTGGTATTTTCATTGCCACTAAATGGTCCTTGCTTTTGGTTCAAACAGACATGGATGGCCTTGGCTGATGCTATGGCAGAGTCTCCTTTCTTGACTATTTTCTCGAGCTCTCCAACCTTCTCTGACAGCAGCCTAACATTTGAGTTGGTGGACTGGACCAATTTGTTTGCATTTTCCAGAGCAGAGCATAACTACCAAAAAACAAAAGTTGGAAAGGTTAGCAACATGGTCAGAATAAAGAAAAACCCTTTTTTTTCTCAAGGAAACAGCATTCTTCAAACAGCTTGAGGGTGTAGAACAAGACAACGTCTCAAGTTTCATGTGGAGTAGCACATTCCTGTGTGAAAAGTTATCAGCTGTGAAATAATTGCAAGTATTTTGTGTAAAGCCCAAATAACACCCTCCTCCCCCCCAAAAAAAACAGGTATACTACCCTGACTTCAGGTGTAGAATAGTAGAACGTATACTACCCTTCGATACAGATCAATTTCACCTTTAGGGTTAGAGCCGTCCATGAGTGGTCTGTGCCAGAGAGCGCCTCATTCAAGCGGTCATAGTCTTCCTGAAGCAAGATCAAAGGAATTAGATGCTTCCTGCAGTAGAATCTATATATACTGGAGATGGTGAATAAAAATTGGGAAGAAAGGCTCATTTCTGGTAGATTTGAAACTCTTACATTTTTTATCAGCAATTACTAGGATTAATGTTACTTCAGAACCAACATGTGAAAACATAAAACTTACGGGATCAAATTTGTAACGCAAAGCAAAGTTAGTCCACTCTGGAGTTACAAGTCATTCCATGCAACACACGACTCTCCCATATATTTATTATTTAGAAATATGGAGCTTTTCAAATTAGTGTTTGAGACCCAATACTTTGAGATGTAAACCATAAATACTTCAGTTATTTATTGTTATGTATACCCGGTGGCAGCAACGAAATTTAGAATATAATCCTTAAATTAGAAAGCCTATATTCAAAAATAAGAAAATGGTGAATAAATGGGATAGCTACACTCCTAATACTTGCTATCATCTCACAAGCCACAGTAAATTCACTTGTCCGAAGTCAATGAGCTGTTGAAGGCAATTATGTGCAAGAAAGACTTTAAACTTTTCAGTTGTAATGCTTGTTACAGAGCATCATATTGGATAGAAATCTTCATGAATGCCAAAAGGTTCTTCAAGGTAGCACTAACACTTTACACATAAGGAGTGGCAAGATGATTTAACTTAAAGATCCACAAGGAAAAGAGAAAGGCTAGAAAGAGTGAGTAGAGGGTATGAGCACAATGGCCAACAAATAAACCAAAGATAGGCTCCACATGGAGCTGATGGCAAATAAAATCACCACATCATATCTAGTGGTTGGAAATAGGCATTAGCTTGTGTATAGCGTTTAGAATCTGAAGAAATCCAGAAAATTAACACAATCAAACTTGGTATTCTGCTTTACTTACATCAATTTTTTTTTATACAAGATAAATAACAAGCATTAAAAGATTAAATATCCAAAACTAATGTCCAAGCAATAATAAATAGGAAAGAAGCACATACTTAAAGTATAAAGAAACTGTCTCCATATTTAGCTTCCATAGATAACCTCAAAATATACTACCCATAAATATCCCTAAAATAACATCAATCAATTTGCTATTTTGCCCTTCAAATGTTCAAATAAATTAGATTCCCTCTTCTACTCAAAATAACTTCAAATAAGTATTGAAACTCCATTTTTTATGAAGAAAGTTTCATTTTGTCCCAACCCAGTTGTCTGAGCGTATCATGGCCGATATGTGTCGGACGTAAATGCTTCAGCCCTTTTGAAGTAATTCTGCTTTCTAGGCCGAAAGAAACTCTCTAAAAGTGCATAGCTCACCATCAAGATTTGTGATCCATTTTACAATCTGAGAGCACTAAGCAATCACAAATAAGTAATAACTCGGATGAAATGTGCCATCCTACCAGTTCATTTTAGCTGAGTGCTACAGATGGCAAATGAAACTCTTACTCCAGCTAATTACTCAAGGAAAATGTTAAGAATATATTGCTACAATTCCAAGCCATCTTTCAGAACTGGAGATCATTTAGGACAATAACTCTAGACCAGTTCATCTTTTGACTCCTACCACCTTCGGTTTTCATTTTTCTTTTTAACAAGACCACTAGAAAGCAATTTGACCCGAAACTAACATATGAACAAGCTCAGAGTGCTTCCTTAAATTGCAGCCATTGTTTTCAAATTTTACATCATAACCTTTAAAAGTTCCTTATCCATTACCAGTCTTCTGATTCAAGAGGATTCCTTCGTAATTGGAAAATTGGTTCAAGTTTCCTAATGGGTACTCCCGAAGATCTAGTATAATCATAAGTTCACAAAAATTGAGAGCTAAACGAACGGTAATAATAATAATAATAATATAATGAAATTGAACGGGAAGTGAACCTGGAAGAGCTTGGTGAGGTCCAATGCTTGCGCTTGAGGGGTGTCAATGGGGCTGGAAATGGAAGAGGAAGACGATGAGAGAGGGGTTTCATGGTGGTGTAGAGGATCAGCACCGTCCGATTCTCCAAGATCGCTGAGCAGATCGCCTATGCATAGAAGCGGCCCTCCAATTCCCCTCATCATTTATTAGGCGACTTGAGTTTTCCCTTTCGAGTTACACCAAATTTATACCTTAGCTTAGCTGGGTAAGCATTGGGCTTCGGCCACAGGCCCACGGTAATAAGAGGGTGGAGGCCGTGGACAAGTTCATTTCTGCAAAGAAAGGCCCATTCAAAGGTGTAAGCGATCGGGCCGGGTCTTGGATCGGAGTTGAACCGAGGAAGCCCCTAATCACATTTGTCAGCGGAGAGTGAACTCTTCGTCTTCCTCACACGGGTTTTGATCTGGCAAGCTTCGAACCTTGGATTATTTCGCAGGTCCAAAGGGGTTTTCAGAGATTTGCTTCGGCTTTGGTAGGTTTGAGGGCTTTGGCCTTTTGGGTATTACTTGAAAAATTCTCACCTGCTCTTTACATCGACTTCAGTTTTCGAAATTCCACAATCAGAATAAAGTTTACGTGTACTATACAGTTTCATGATTGTTCTTAATCACAATGAAGAGTGAAACAGGTTGAAGAGTGGGGAAATGGGAGGCGAAGAGACTGTTAAGCAGCTCGAAGACTGCTCAGTTTCCAAGTCAGTATTTTTCTTTCACATTTTTTTGCCTTTGTTTTTTTTCTATTTCTCTCTTGCTATGTAATGGTGCTGAATTAAGAATTCTCTCTAGTAATACAGCAAATGGGGATTGAAAATTGTGATGCTTCTCTAGATAACGACAATTATGGCTTAGTTGAGATTGTTTGTTGGGTTCTAGTTGATGACATTTTTGGCGTAGAGGTGTGTAATAGGCTTTCCTAAATCTCTTTATAACAAGATTCTGAAGCAGGTTCTTCCCATTTTGTGAGTTAAATTTTACTGTTATGTTATCCATTCTTGATGAGCATAAGTGTAACGAAGAGATCTGTTTGTGTTTTATTTGATAAGTACTATCAATCACATAACTATCTGCAAGTCATTCAGAGATTTTGAGCTGTGCATATCTTGAACATCTAAGTCACCAAGTATACTACTTATCTAAAATTCCATCATTGAAGTTCTTTTTTTTCTTCTTCTTTTTGGTGGGGGCAGAATAAATCAGGAATTTTGCTTATGACTCACACCTTATTGAATTGCATTCGGTAATAACAAGTGATATGTAGGATGAATAAAATGTATGATTTTTGGGGCTCGTGTAATCATTTTTCATAACGTTGTCACAGATTTTTATTTATCCGCACCTCTTGATTTTCCATGCAGTTTAACATAATAATTTCCAGAGTTAGATTGGTGCTTCTCATTATCCTTGCAATTTTGCAAATATAGCTTCATTTTATAAAGTCACTTGTCAAGCTTCTCTTTGACATGACAGATGAACATCTTTTTTTGTGCTGGGCTTTTGTTGCAGTTGGCATGTTGTTTGTTTTCTTTTAGTTATGTAATCCTGTATTTGCTCAAGAAAATGAAAGTGTTTTAATAGAAATATGAGTGTTGCTGAATGTCAAATGTTTGCAGCGCACTGGGCACATGGGTTTTTTCAGTGGCAGGGGCTTTGCTAGCAATTCCAGTGGGTATAAAACGGAAATCTCTAGCACCCCTTGTGTTCTTTGGCACAACTGGTACCATGCTTGATATTATCATGGGAATCACTGCTTGTGAAAGAGAACATGCAGAACGCCAAATGAAGCTATTAGAAGCTCAAAATTCTGCAGCTGAAGCTTCTCTTGCCAAGACAGCAGCGGATTCCTGATCTGAAGCTTATATTTTCATGTGCCTCATGTTTGGTAGCTGCCAGTTTGTTCAACTTGTTTGGCTGTAAAAGATGAATAGTTCTTGACAGTCCTTTGGTGAATTGGTATTTGTTTTCCTTTGTTTTGATTTCTCACTGTTCACTTGTTCATCACTTCAAATATCACTCTACCGTTGTTTGTGGTACAACTCCAACTATTGATCATCCGCAAAACTATTATCAGTTAATAACACAAATACTTGTTCATTTTTCATTGATTTCTTTGGAGACTCGGAGAAGGGGCCTGGTTTGTTAGGTTGAAGTTATGCGTCTATAGGTGGTTTCTACACATTCAGTTCGCCTTAGCTTTGCAGCAAAGTTGTGAGGTTGCAAATTTGACTCAAGAAAGTCATTTTTATTTGCTTAAAGAAAACTGAATATCTTGTTTGAAGATCTCCAAACGCTTCCCCTTGTTCATATTTTGATTTGCAAGACTGGGTAATTAAAATGAAAATAATGTAACATTTATTCCTCAATTGCAGGTATGAAATGTACATCGGATCATTTCGCTCTTAAGCATGGCATTGACATGGAAACCATTTCAAACCTCCCGTTTTCCCTATCTAAACTAGCATTTACGGAAACTTCAAATTTCAAAGGGCTGTTCTTTCCTTGTTGCAGCAATAATTTCAGAAAAATTAACCAAATCGAATAGAAGTTCATCTTTTTATCGCAACAGTGATTTTCCTTCCATTTGAGATTCTTATCTGCATATGAAGAATCAGAACCTTGAACATCTTTTGGATTAGGGTTCCAGTCATGGCTTTGCCCTCTATAACATAAGTATACTCTTTCAGCCTTGATGTTTCCAAACAAGACTTCTGCAGCCTTGTTCCTGACGAGGAGGGGCAAGTATTTTGATTCATCCCATACATATAACTGCATTTGAAGGCAGAGATTAGCACACACCATGTTGAATACAGAAGAGAACATGCAAAAAATAACAAAATCTAAAATAGTTGCCAATTACAAGATTATTGTTGACAATGAAGAAGAATCTAAAACAAAGTTATTACTATAAATTCATTTCAGATGTTTGCATGGTTATTCTTTTTAGGTTGTTTCTTGAAGAGGCGAGAGTGGGGAGAATGCCCGAAACAAAAATTGGCGACTCATGAGCCATTAAAAAATAAGAAGGAACTAAGGAGATAAATCAAATAAATCTGTCATCCGGCCATTGTAATGATTTCTTCTTTCTTTTTTTCTTTTTTTGATATGTCCACATAAGAGGGGAAGAAAATATTCGAACTAGTGACCTTTGTTTCATAAGCCGTGGTTCCTAACCGATTGAGCTATCTCTTGGGAATAATTTCCTATTTCTGAAATAGAGGCAAAAGCAATATACCATGTAAAAGGGAGGTAAATACCAATTTCTCTTGCCAGCCAAAAATAAAAGGAAAAAGCCAAACCGCACATGAGTGTATGCAGAACACATACTTCCAGAAGAAAAGGCAGAGAAAGAACTGCAGTTGTATCATGGTTTAGGGTGTGATGGAATGCCAAAGTTCCACTCTTAAGTCTTAACGTCTGAATATTAAATCTCCATGAAAGTGTGGGCGTTCTAAATCACCATATCATCTAGATTTCAAAACACTATATTTCAAGACCAGGAAGTAGTATAGAAATCACCATTCATGAAGCTATATACTTCAAGGAAGTAATATTGAGAGACCCAAAATATAATAACCGCATAAGGAAAAAAACATCATTAAACCAGAAATCGTCATTTTCGAAGCTATGTACTTAAGGAAGTAATCCTGTAAGGCCCAAAATGTAATAACAACATAAGCATTTAACATCATTAAACCAGAAATTCCACCCTGCACAAAAGGTCTATCAAACAATCTCAATACCATATTAGTCTGTCCATTGTTTATTGATTAAAATGTTGCAAGTCCATTTTTTCGGAATATTTCTTGGAAGCTTTTAGGTTCTAAAACATTTGTCTTCATACCAAGTAATGGACTGATCCCTTCCTCTTTTGTGCCTGGTTATGGATACATTGTTATTTCAGGGATTTGACAAATACATCCTCATGTTTTTGCAACTTATGTATTCTGCAGTACTCCACATTAACAAGCATTAAGTTAGTTGATATCAATTAGTCCTTGTCTAGCTCTACTGAATAAATCTGAAGTACTTCGTACTTTCCCTCTCACCATTTCAGTTAGAGCATGTAAATTACTCCAAAATGATTTTGTTACATGCAAAGTGACAAGATACTGTGAAGATACATGGAGAGTTCAATTCAGTGCATGGGATAAACATGGATAACCCCAGTGAACATACGGTTTTCCTAAAAGAATAAAAGTTGTGGCATTTTCATTATATTTATGAGGACAGAAAATTAGGCAAATCACAACAAGTGCAAGAACAAATCCATACCATAAAGGGTCTATATATCAAGCTTACTGCATGAAGACGGTTTGAACTTTTTGAGCAATAGAGTGGAATGGTGTTTTGTTCAAACATGGACCTGCTTCAATAAAAGGTAAAAGACATTCAGTGATCGTACTGATTGCCATTGCAACAAAGGAGAAAACATAATCTTCCATGCCTGTACTCCAAATTCAACGGGGAACCACACAGCTGGCAGCCAGTGCAAATGAGATCCTCCACTAAACTATCATCTCCAGTTCTATATAATCTCCTGCAGAGAAACATCTTTTCCTCCTCGAAATCACCAAGAGCTATCTGGATAAATGGCAGAAAAATTTCCCCAACCGATGCATGAAAAACTGCCTTGCAGGAGTTTGTTAGACACGATACTTCTGAAATGGAAACACAGTCCCTAGATTTTCTCTCTTCAACCACTTTCCAGTTTCTTGAAAAATGCCACTTTTTCTGTGCAAGTTGTTATCAGTAATTCATCCAAATATTTAGATGATGCAGTCGAACATGGAGATCAGATATATGAAATGAAGACACAAAATACAACTGAATACAGAAAAATCACCACAAGCAAATAACTCACTCCTCACCCAGAGTCGACATGCAACAGAAAAGGGATAAGCTTTCCCATTAACAATAGGGGGTATCAAGGTTTTATATGTTAGCATTTAGTATGAAAGAATTTAAGTTCATGGAGGAATCTGTCTTTACCTAGATAATGGATATGTGTACATAATCAGACATGATAAGGACACATAATATTACCAAAAATTAAATGTGAAATCAAGAAGCAAAGGGCACAGCATGTGACTCTACTCACTTTGCAGTATAAGTAAACTGAAGTGACAATTGAAGACTAGAAAGAGAAGCCAAGCATAGAAAACAGAGCCGCAACGTGGGGAAGCATATACAGAACATAAAGCAGCAAAGATGGGAAATTTTATGTGCATGCAATAGAAATCACTTGGACACGGCTCAGCACTTGTTCATAGCCACTAAAAGAGTAGAAGAAAACACTTTACATAAAATTAGATCATTTAAAAGTAAGTCGCATCCATGTTCCACAAGCAACAGTTACATATTATTAGCCAAGTTAAAAGACTATGCGAATGTTGAAAAGGCAGCAAACATAGAAGGGTAAAGAGAGTACTTGATAAGTGTGCAAGTCAATATTGCAAAGAGTGGATCCAGCTTGCTGCACCCATCCTATCACCTTCCTAAGCTTTTCCTTTGTTGTTATCCCAACTCGACAATTGGCTATTAAGTCATCAACACCTAAAAATATAGAGATATTACCTTATGTGCCTTTTGTTTTATCTCAATAAACTTCATACTAACTACATGCCGGTGCCTAAAATCAGTTAAATTTTAAGTAGGCGGAATAAGAAGAATGATGTGTCCTACTAGGGGTGTTCAAGCGAGGCGGTTATAACCGCCCTGCCAACCGCTAACCGTTTATAACTGCTTTTTAATAACCGCTTTAGCGGTTATTAAAAACCGCTAACCGCCTAGAACGGTTGTCGTTAGCGGTTTTAGGAGTATGAAAAAGCGGTTATAACCACTAACTGCCTTTATTTATATATAATTATATAAAAATATATATATTAATTAAATATTAAAAAAAAATCCAAAATGGCGTCGTTTTGGTGTTTAACATCCAAAACTGTGTTGAAGGATTTTGTGCCTATGCTAGAGGAATTTTGAGTGCCATGTGTTGAAGGCTTGTAATATTTGTTTTGCTTACATTTGCTGGTTTCAGACTTTCGTAGTATGTTTTGGTTTTGGGCCATTTAATGGATTTGGGCGTTATGACTATGTATGTGAAATAAACCCAAAAAATAGCTTGTTTTTCGGCCAATAGGGCAAAATAAGCACAAAAAATGTGGCAAAATATGCCCAAAATATATGGAAAATGAAGGCCCAAAATTCAAAAAAAAAAAAAAGGGGCCAAAAGCCCATTTTTAAAAAACTGGTTATAACCGCTTGTTAGCAATTTAAATAACCACTTATTAGCGGTTTGAATAACCGCTAACCGCCGGTTATAAAATAACCGATAACCGCCTATGCAGAGGCGGTTGCAGTTATTAAAAATCCGATAACCGCCTAAGGCGGAGGCGGTTATTGCAAATAACCGCCGGTTATAACCGCTTGAACACCCCTATGTCCTACACTAATTATTTTGAATCATCTAAGACGGGTAAATAGCAAAGTAATTTAAACAGAAGATGCTAAAGTCTCCAAGGAAATAAAACCAAATGAGATACCCTTTGAGAAAAGTGATTCGTGAGGGTGGATTAAACATTGTAACATTGAGCACTGAACAGTCCTGGCCTCAATAGTACCTCCAAATTTTGTAATCTTGACATCTGAGTTAAGCAAAAAGATGTTAAAATCTAAAACTCAATAAGATAAAGAGAATTATAACAGTAGAATAAGTCAGAAAATCAAACTTGAAATTGAAATACCATAAACAAAGATGGTTTAATAGAACACATGTACGACATAATGGTAATGTAATTTACTAGAATCCAACGTGAATATCCCAGAGACAATGTAAACACAAAAAGATCCGTAAGCACAGCACAATTGACAAAATGGCAACACAGAATCTACGAAGCTTTAGGAAACATCAAAGCCCTGTGCTATTTCACCCTGAAAGAGATGAAATTGAAGCTATATTTCTACCGAAACTTGTACTTACATGCGGTGAAGTGAGTTTTAACTCTATTTTCAAAGTTATTTTTAGGGAAGAAATGAAGAATACACTTACCCCATGAACTGACACCTAATTCGCATATATCTTTTCAAACTACCATTTGTGATATTCGACCCCCTTAAGCTACCATTTCATTGCAACCAATTCGTAGTTTTGGATGCATATATAGGGATTTAACGAATTAAGAAGAAATGAAAGTGGAACTCACTTTGTAGAAGTAGGATGTCACCAGCAACGGCCATTGATGCCATTTGCTTCTGCCATAGAGACACCGAAAAAAAGGGTCGCGTGTTGTCGCCGACCTGAATGTCTGTCCTTATCACCTCTCCGCCATTCGACAGCTTATACTGCATGCAACAATTAATAACAAAATTTTGAAGGAAATTCTTACAAATCACACACAGGCACATAGATAGGGAGAGACCTGAACAGGTGTGGACCGATGAACGAGAACGAGAAGCTGAACGAAATCGCCGACGTGGAGAGCGGCGTTGGAGAGGTCGATTAGGGGTCCGTACCATCCGATTGCTGACGTCATTGCTCTACAGACCGAGTAAGAGTTCTTTGCTTTTTGACCTTTTTGGCGCGTAAGTGACCCGGGACATTGAAACTCAGCGTTTCGTCACCAGCTCACCATTTTTCACTCCACAATATATATATATATATATATATATATATATATGAAATGTTAAAGGCACAACGTACACCTAATAAATACTCAACTTCTTTCTTTAAGTGTTAGATTTAAAAAAAAAAATGCCAATAAAGGAGAGAGAAAACCTTAAACTATAAAATAGGAGAAAAATTTGGTCTTTATTGAGTCTTTATTGTGATTGTATCACATCTATATATATATATATATATATATATGATTTGAGTTAGAGACCTCTACTTCAAACTAAAGGCTTTCACTTTTAGAGACGTAGTGCCTACCCTCAGGGACATTATACTCCTATACTTTATATCAACTAATTTGACGTAACAACTTTTCTTTACATGTTAATCAATTGAAAAATGAGAAGAAATTAATTTGAAGACCAACTTTACTAGTAAAAAAATATATATATATAAATAAACAAATAATTTTTACTCTTGATTTTTTACAAATGAAAAATACTAGAATGCAATATACTATCTATATTTGGCCCATAAAAATCTATGTGGCATCTCCAAAAAACATTTTAAAATATCTTTATAATGAAAAAAAAACCTACAATGCAATAAATGAAAGATGCCACATAGACTTTTATGAGCCAAATGTGAGTAGTTTATTACATTCTAACATTTCTCTTTACAAATTAACCTGACAAGATCACCCTTCAATATGGGGAATTGTTTTATTAGTACCCAAAACATCCAGCACTGAGATGTATCAAATATAACACACGAAGCACTTTAGAAGAGAATTAATTAGACTTTCCATTTCACCACAAGGAAAGAAGAAAACATGTTATTCAACTGGTAATCTGGTAATATAACAGTCGGCCACCCAGTTTTGGCAGTACAACATACAACAAATGCAAGAAAGTACCAGATTGAGTACTACTAGATCTTGCCACCCAAAATCAAAAATCTATTGGGCTGCAGTCAAAATGGGGAAGAAGAAAAATACAGCATTTAGCTTTGAAGCTCGAAGCTCCAGATTACAGCAGATAGTAACCAAGAAATATTGGATGGAACTGGCCTACAAAAACAAGGGCCTATTCCAGCAAGCAGCTTCTGTTAAAAAAAAAGCCACAACAAAACCTCCAATGTTATCTACACCTACCACCAGATGTTTTAGCATACCATAGATTCATAGAGCATCAACAGACTTAAAAACCATAATATTTTCCCTTCTAGGACTCTATTTGACCTATACACTAATTTCGTATCTACAACAGAGCTTTGCCCATTCCATACAAATGCTCTGTTATCTTCATTCTCTCTGTCTCCTTCAGTTCCAATAATTTGTTTGACACTTCCAAACACCCAAATTACCTTAAGTATGAGCTCATGTACAGCTTCACCCCAATATCAATGGGTCCATCATCCCCACCTACTGCATGAAGTGATACAGGAATTGTTGAAAGGAGATGCACAGTAAGAGGGAAAACTCCAGGATCAACTTCAGTATTTGTAATGTCAGATTTGCAAACGGGCTCCAGATTCTGAGCAACAAAACCAGTACCTCCTACTTGTTCATTAGAACTCCCTTCAAACAACCCTGGTTCAACTTCCAAATCATATGGTCTTACAACAAACGCAGCATCTTCAAGTGACTTCCATCTCCCAGGGCTACCTCTCCTAGACGAGTGTTTGTTAGGACATAAACTAAGCACCAATGTGGATGTAGCCTCAAGCCATTCTACAGTCAAGCTTTCAACTTCATCGTAATATATCCGCCGCTCCATCTGAAAGCGTGAAGGCATAAGCATTAGAAAACAAGATGCAAAGTGTAAAAACAAAAAAATGAAATAGAGAGAAGAGGCTTTATTCCAGAAATACATAGAAAGTCAAAAGCAACTTACAGCTAGCTTTTGAACATAAATGGACATGAATCTTGGCCCAAGACCCAATACTCTTGCTTCTGAAAATAAAATCTGCAGGACAATAAATAGGCCAAACATGAAGCAATAACCAAATGCAAAAATATTCTGAGCTGACACAGAGAGCAAAACCACCACATAACTAACTTCTTTTCAAAGTATTTGGTTCTAGCAGACAGTTTAATTTTTTTTTTTTAATTTAATTTACATTAAGCTTCTAATCAATGACTCTTCAAAACTGGAACACTAAATTCATCACAATGCGTTGAATCATCAAACTATCAGGTCTAGTAGGAGACTACTCATAAAGAGAATGAGGGTATACACTTTCACATGGTAAGGATGCCTGATTGATGCATTCCTGCCAAATAATCAGGATGTATATTTCTACATCATGCTGGAATTCAAGTTTAAAGATGATAAAAATCATAATGTTTGCATATAATATGACATCTGTAGTACTTATCCAAAAATATATATATATATATATATGACATCTGTAGTATACAGAGTTATGGCAGCAGGATCCGTGGACAACATAAGGTGAAAGGCAGAAGGCAAAAGCAGACACAGAAAAATCATAAAACCAATGCAAAATGCTCTTGTAGGACAATCTAGCTACAATCTTGCTGGCAAACACAATCCACCTGTGATAAAAACGAGCTAATAAAAAAATTACTGCAAATTTTGAGGGGATAAAGGGAGAACAAAATATACCTCATTTTTCTTTAGCACGACCCACATGCAGAGTTTCTCACAGGCATCCTTAACATTCCTACTTGCCAACTTTCTCTCATTGCAATAAGCAGCAACACCCGCAAGTAATTCAGCGCAGGGAACGCTATGCTTTCGTGCTGCAACTAACAATGCTTCCTTACCTTCCAGGGATTCAGCAGCATCTCTTTCAAACTGAATACCAGTGAAACATCTTCTTGCCACTTCATCTCCCCTGCTGCTAAGTTTGTGCAATGTTCCTTGATGTTTCAAATACAACTCCTCAGCTTCTATGGCTGCAGCCAGTGTCCGGTGTACTACAATATCAGCATACCGACGCAGTGGTGAAGTAAAATGTGTATAGAGAGGAATAGCCAGTGCATAATGGCCCCAATCCTTTTCACTGACATTTAAATCTCCACTACAAAAGTATGTAGCCAATTGCATTGGCCTTGAAGCATAAGAAATAAGAATATCAAGCAGCACAGCATCATCCTTGAGCTTTTCCTTGATTTGCTCTAGTGACTGATTAAACCGGCCAGAAGATATGTCCAATTCCAGACCATGTTTGCAACAAAATCCTTCAAACTCTCTGAGCTTCCGCATATTAGGTTCAGGATGCCTCCGCAGTAATGCACTATTAGGGAAAGCTCTAGATATGATTTCAGCAGCTGTCCTATTAACCAAAAGCATAAACTCCTCAACCAAGAAGTTTGACTCCTGCTGCTCACAAAGCATAATATCAAAAGGAATACCACAGCCATCAAATTGAAAAACAACTTTGGAGCTTTCCAGCTGTAAAGCCCCATCACTAAACCTCTTCTCCTTCAAAATTTTGGAAATTTGATGGAGGCTTTTAACAGATCTAATTACATCAGGCCACTCGAAAGGGCCATGCAGCTGGGGATAGCCATTTTCAATGATGTTAGAACTATCCACATTAAATATTCCATCAATAATGTCCTGAGCGTGTCCATATGAAAGCTTGCAACAAGAGTGTACCACAGTACGGCCAATCCAGCGATTTATAACATCCCCAGCATGGTTGATGTCCAAGAAAATAGAAAATGCAAGTCTATCTACTCCCGGACTAAGTGAACCTAGATTCTCTGAGAGCAGTGGGGGCAACATTGGTACTTTATGCTGAAACATGTACACACTCGCTGACCGAATCTGAGCTTCTATGTCTAAAGCTGTGTCAGGTAAAACAAAATACGACACATCAGCAATGTGGACTCCTACTCTGAAATTGCCATTGGACAATTTTTCAATGGAGAGAGCATCATCAAGATCAGTTGCATTGGAAGGGTCAATAGTAAATATGCACAAATTTCTAAGATCTCTTCTACTTCGACATTCCTCAGGTGGCACCTCCCAAGGAATATGTGGAAGACTCGACAGTAATTCAGGAGAAAATTCAGATGAACGAATTGCATTTTCAAATAAAATTGCATTGATCTGGGACTCTAACTCACTGCCCCGTCCAAAAATATGCAATATATGTGCTTGTGGAACAAGACTTTCTTCATCCCAGTCATCAATTCGCGCAGCTACCAGCTCCATTTCAACTGTTGAATCACCCTTCTCCAATCTTTTCCTGATACAGTCTGGCAAGCCCTTGATGAGGACCGTCATTTTTGGAAATTTAGGATCATTTGGAGTCAGGTGTATATACTCACGATCAGATAATGACAATGAACTCTTGTTCTTTTTTGCTTGGGAAGAAAACCACTGCTTAACATTAAGATAACCAACAATAGCATCTCGACGGGGAGACCTCTCAATTATGGCAACAATTCTCCCAGTTGGTCGTTTTGACGGGAATGAACTAATCAAAGCACACATCCTCCCCACTGGAGTGATAACTTCATTTTGCCCACTGGAAGAATATACATGTGAAGAATCTGAAGCAGTAGGTAAATTTCCATCAACAATATTACAACTAGCTGTTATAATCGGGTCAAAGTGAACAGTTTCACCATCACCACAAGAAAACTTCTTCTCAGGAATGGGGCAACTTCTATATCGGAAATACTCACAATCTGCCTCTATCTTACTTTTGCCCTTATAGCTATCACTAGCAACATCACTATCTTCCAGGAGCAAGTTACAATCTTCCACCTGTGGGGCATTGTTACATAACCCAATTGACCCTTTCATCCGGGTCCATAATGACAAAGGATCGACCTTCACCACAACAATGTCTCCTTCCACCTGCATAAAGAAGCCATGTCACAGAAATTATAAGCATCATCCTCCAGCAAAAGTAATGAGATAAAAAGTAAAAATTAAAAAATTAAAATAATAATAATAATCTCAATGACAACACTTAGATGATGAATTTATCTGAATTCTGATGACACATTTTTTTTTTATGACATGGAACCCCCAACCTTCAGTGAACCGGAGTAAACCCTGGATACCTGCCCTGACCCGCAAGAGACAAGTATAGCTTAAGACTTGGGTGTTTGTGTAGGATGTCAAACCTGGGCATCCTATTGGGGAAGCGTATGCATCCAACAAGGGCGTCATAGTAAAAATGGTACACGTGGTCAATGTATACTTGTTTTTAATATAAAACAATGTACCATAACAGATACAATGGTGGATCTAACTCATCACCAACTACCAACAAAACCAATTAAGGTACACCATGTAAATGCATGTAACAAAAGCAAAAGGGAGTTTTTTTTTTTTTTAAATAAGTACTCAGCAAATATCATAAAAACATTTTGATAAGTAATCAACAAATATCATAAAAGTGTTAAAGCGCCCTTAAATACACAGGAGTATACAACATGTAGCACAAGGGAGAATTTAAAAAAATCACGAAAGCATATTGATACCTCCATTCAAAAAAAGCATACAGCATGATAACATAATTGGAATGTTGTAAAACCAAAATCCAACTGCTTCATTGAATGTAGTATTGGGGAAGGGTTGAGAGGGGAGGATAAGGAGCTGGAGGCTTTCTATGTATAAAATGCAAAATGCAAGAGATGAGCCAATCAAAGAATATGTAAACCAAACCCAATCCAGACTTACAGCTCTATTCTGGGCAGCAAATCCACTAACTAGAACATCTGTTGGTACCCCATCGATTTTGCAATAAGCCTGCAAGTAAAACAACATAGCATCATATCATTCATTCAGGAATCTATATATGAGGAACTCAGAGAAACCATAACGTCATAATTTTTATTCAAAAACAATGTAACAAACCTCAAGTTTATTGTAAGCATTGACACGAAACAAAGCTCTAAAAGCATCGCCTTTCTGAAACAGAAGATAACAAATGAGAATAATTTCCATTCTCCAACAACACAGGTGCAAATATTCAAACATATATTAAAACATCAAGACCTGTTTTCAGACTGACCTTTAATGCCTCATTAACAGCCTCCATGGACCAGTGTGGATCAAAATATTTTTTTCGAGAAACCTCAATGTCAGGGCAAGACAGTGAAAACGCTCTTCTACCAAAATCAGATACACGCTGATTTGGTATGCTTAGCAACTCCACGGAGTCCGCTTGTTCACTGATATGCATTGTTGGCATGGAATAGAAAGCAACATTAGATACTCCAGTTAATCCATGCTCATTTGGATGATGCATGTACACTACTTGCTGCTTAGATGACGAATTACTCAAGGATGCAGGTACAGCATTACATGTTCTACCATCTCCCATGGACTCTGATGCTTCCCCACGTATTCCATCCACTGAACCACAAGAAACCAACAGATAAGGAGATAAGGGGAGAAAATGACAGTCAAGGTCGATGGGTTGAAATTTGTACAGAGACTCGTATAGGGGAAGAGGCAGAATCTTCTTCCAAAAGGGTATTATACCATTCACAGAGAGAAATAGAGATTAAATCACAAAAATTACTGCAAAAAACTAGTGGATTGCAACCGCCCTAAGCACCGATTAAGGTGGTATGAAG
The DNA here is from genome assembly GCA_013348765.1 of Carpinus viminea. Classification (NCBI taxonomy): domain Eukaryota; kingdom Viridiplantae; phylum Streptophyta; class Magnoliopsida; order Fagales; family Betulaceae; genus Carpinus; species Carpinus viminea. The sequence goes on from CP054673.1 coordinate 4,147,543, forward strand.
TGGCATAAGATAGAAAAAGGTTACTCTGTAAACAGCAAAATTGCATAGATTATACTGGAATTTATGCACTTTCATATCATAATAAGCAGTTGCAAGACAATCCCAGCCACAAGCAAGCATAAAATTTTCAAAGAAACCAAACGGACGCCACAAGACCATTGACAAAAGCATCAACAAAGAAAGGCAAAAAAAAAAGACCACGAATCCAATTCCTGGCTTAACTTACTCCACCACCTCAAAACTTTAGATTTTAATCTTAGTATCTGAAAACAAAATCTCTGTGTGTCGGCCTAACACAATTGTCACAAAAATTCAGAAATGAAATTCAACCAAAAGAAGCGCATTAACAATACAAAAAAGTGAAAATATTTTTACCCGAAGTAACTCTTAGTGCAGAATCCCCAAAATCCAGTTATAAATTTATCAAACTCTCCAAAAAGAAAGAAATAAAAGAAAAAATAAAAAAACCTGAAGCAGGAGGGGCTTGTTTGGATCGGCGATTAGATCGGCGCTTCTTCTTCTTCTCCTTGTCACCATCGCAATTCACAGCAGACGTTTCAACCACAGATTGCTGAACGACGCCCCTCATAATTCAACGATAAAATCAACCCGCGAAAAACGAAAACCCACCTCCCACCACCACCAAAAAAAAAAAACCCAACAAATAAAGAAAACGAGAGGGGAAAAAAAAAATCGAACCCTAGATAGATCAGAAAAAACTGAGATAGAATCCAGGCATCCTCCGATTGGTTAAAAAAATATACCGGAAGAAACCAACAATAAAAGTAACAACAACAACAATACGATGAGAAGGAGAAAAATAGTCTAAGAAGCAAAAGAGGAGGAGGAAGAAGAAGAAGAAGCAAAAAAAAAAAAAAAAAAAAGGAAACAGGTGAAGAGAGAGGGCAAGGGGTTTTATATATTATGGAGGAGGAAGGTATAGTGGCAGTAGTAGACTAGTAGTAGTGGTGGTGGTGGAGGAAAATGACGTGTTGAATGGTCGGCGGGGACACAGGCGCCGACTCTCGATTCCTTTTGTCCGACTCTGACCCTCTCAACCCCTCTTTACTCCTCTACTGGCCTTTTCCCTTTCGCAAGCCCTTTCTTGTCGCCTTCTTTTCTTTTTCTTTTTCTTTTTCTTTTTCTTTCTTTTTTTTCTTTCTTTTTTTTCTTCTTTTTCTTTTCTTAATTTATTGAGTGAAAGGGAGGGAGGGAGTGGGGGAGCTGGCCTTGGTTGCTTCGTCTTCCGACACGTGTTATGCTTCTTTTGGACTTTTGCAAACCGCTTGTGACGGGGTGGCGATATTTTTTCTTTTTTTTCTTTTTAATTTCGATCGGGACGAATTTTGAGTCATCAGCAAGTATTTTAAAAAAAAATTCCATATCTAAATTCTTTGACTTTATTACAAGTGCACATGGTATGTGTTGCCAACTTCCCATTGGCCTAGATTTGTACATGAACAACCCACGTGCTCGAATTCTGAGTGAATCACCATCAAAAATATCTTAACATTAAAGGCTATGTTTAGTTCTCGGCTAAAAGTTAATAACTTTTTTTTACTGTTTAATCATTTCTTAAAATTATAATATATTTTTAAGAGATAACTTATTCGACTATGGACAACATTTTATAAAGTAAATATTATTAATTCGAATGACTCTACTCATCATTGCTCGATCTATCCAAACTTTCTCAACTATATTGTAATTTTCTTATTTTTTCGTATCTGCAGCAAACGTATTTGCAAACTTAATCATATTTGTTGTATCTACTGCTTTACCTTTAGTGAATTCTTCTACATTAGCGATTTGCTTTAAAAAAAAATCAAAGATAAAACGAAAAAGATAAGCCAAAAATCGAAGATCACTACTCTAAATGTTTCGCGTAAATAAAATGTGTAATATGCAAGTATTTTCCAAACTAACCTAACTTGAGATCTAAGAAATGGAAAGAGGAAGAAATAAATATCAATAATGAGTGGTCCAGGACAAGAATAATTTATTTTTTTGGCTTTGCACGAGCATTATTCATCTTGTATGACTTTTTTTTCCCTGATAAATCAAGCACTTTCATTAAAAAAAAAAAACAAAAGCTAAAAAACACAATACCCACGAAAAGTCCCATAAACTCCCATGAAGTCGACCTGCATGGGAATGGGACCATTGCGTCATGCCTAAATGGCTAAATCCGTAACATGTCGTATCAAGGGCATGGAGTTGGCAAGCAAAATGTCTCCTTCTTCGACCATATAAACAAATATACATTTGTACTGTGAGACCAGGCCCAAGAGGCTTGGAGGTTGTCCATTTAGCCTGCAGCCCTGGGCCGATCATTCAAGACATCCATATGCCCAATTCTTCAAACAATAAATAATTTATTTACTCCCAAACTAATGCCTCATTTGTACTTCAATCTACAGACTACCAAAATATTATGAGTTATCCTTATGCCAAACTTGGCCATTAATTTAAATTTCTGTTGCATGATTAATCAACCGTTGTAAGAAACGATCACTACTCTTTTTTCTTTTTTTTTTCTTCTATATAACTCATTGAGTTTATTTCCATTACCAAATTGTACTTTAAACACAATAATAATAATAGAGAAATCATAAGTAAAGAATGGACGGGAGCCGCCTTCATTAATAAAGTAGTGGCTCGTAGGGGCGGCTCTGTTAGGCATGACTCCTACTTCCTAGGTCAATAAAAGTGGCTTAGGGATGGCCATGAACCACTCTATTAGTGTATCAATAAAAGCGAGAATGCTCATGAGCCACCTTCTTTATTAGTGAAGGTGGCTGCAAGTCACCTAGTTGTTTGCGAGGTGGTTGAAAGCCATCACCCCTCTCGGCTCATGAGGGAGGCAATGAGGGAAGACCCACCTCCTTAAAAGTTATCGGAATGGCATGAGTTGCTAGTCTCCACTTTTGTTTGTCTTCTTTTTCTTTTTTTCTTTTTTTAAGTGGAAGTCAACTTGTAATTTTTACTTTCATGATAAATTTAATGATGTTGTTAAAAGTATATTTAACTTGTTTTTTGAAAAATTGAACTAAGTTTAAGTTATTTTTTAAAATTTGAAAATGTATTTTCAAAACATTTTCATATGAAAGGTGGGAAAGTTTCTCTCCCTCTATGTGTATATATATATTCTAAAAAACGTTATTCGTTTTATGTTTTAAAAAGTGTTATAAAAAAAAAGAAAAAAAGAAAAAGTGGAACCTCCGTATTAAAATTTATTTGAATAACTATGTCTAAAATATGTTTCACCTAAGCCCTTTTTAGGCCCCACCAAACATGCTGGAATGTTTGGCTAATCACACCTTTTTTTCAATGACAAGTGCTTTGTCAATTCATAAGGGTGGGGCTTGAAAACTTACTTTATATTTAATTATTTATATATCTTTAAAGCAATCAACAATTTCTTTTGGTTCTGTCGCCTAATTTTTACTTTTAAGACATCCATCATCATCATCATCATCATCATTATTATTATTGTTAATTTTAATGTTCATTAGCTCATGACCACATCACGGGAACTTTCATTTTCAAATGCCATTAGAGCATATTCTGTTATGTGTAATACGTGATGGGGGATAAATTTTATGTTATAAGGGAACATAGATCTTAAATTTTTAAAGGAATTTAGATCTTTTAAATTTTGAGGAAACCTACAAGTATTTTTTCAAATACGAAGTTTGGGATTAATTTTCACATTTCTTTATCAATGAACTTGATGTCTTTAAATAAACAATTACAATGCATAGTAAAAATAAAAGACCAAGTATAATAAACTACTATAATAATAATACTTATCTTTAATATTTAAATTATAATCTCAATTTATAATATTATCTATAAAGATAATATATTATCCTAAAATTAAAATACCTCTATTATTAAACCTCTAACATATTCTTTCTTAATTTTAAGGGAAAAGAGTTTAAAATATATATATATATATATATATATATATATATATATATATAAAACCTTTACACCATTTATATTCATTTTCCCTTTATGTTTATCATCAATTTAATTGTGCTTTGCTTTTAAATTATTTTATTATATCTTGGTTATGCACTCACCATCGCAATATTTAATTATATCTTGCTTTTAAAAGGACCAATTGGAAAGTATGTTCACCATACGTGAATTTGAAAACTTCAAATATCTTCAACTTTTGCTTTAATTTATGGGATTTGTTAGGGGTTCTTTCTCTAATGTTTTTCTAGTGTTCTCATAGTTTTACGTAGATCATGATTTAAGAAAAAATAAAATTGTAATATCGTTTTTTTATCAACAAATTAATTTTTATGAGTTAATATTTATGTTCTAATATTTTAAAACTTGTTTTTAGATTCAAAACTAAAACCTAAGAGTGGAAGGTTAACCATATAGGGATTGTATCACCCAAAATGGATTTGATCATCCTAAATTTAGTGCTAATGCCTCAATTTTGATATTAATGCCTTAAATTTGATGTTAATGTCTAAAAAAATCGGTGGTAGAGGTTACTACAATTTTATTTTTTCTTAAATTATGTTTTACGTAAGATTATAAAAACGCTAGGAAGAGAACCCCTAGCGTTTTCCTTAATTTATTAGGCTAACAACACATAGACAAAATATGCGATTTTAAACTAAATCGTAAAAAATAAATTTTTTTAATTTTTTTTAAAAAATATTAACAATAATTTTATCAAACGCTTAACATTTTAAAATTATTATTTTTAAAATCGCATACCCAATCAAACCCTAAACAAAACTAAAATAATTGATATCACATTCACCTAGCTAGCCTTCACATGTATATTTCTATGATGGTTTATTTCACGCCGTTTAATACTGCTGAAGTCGTTGGTCGGCAACAAATTTATCACGTTGACTATTATTTAAACAGACTTTTTTTTTTTCTTCCTTATCTTTAACTCAAAGTATTCCCTTTTCTTTTCTTTTTTTTGAAGTTAACTCAAAGTATTCCTTATTGGCTTCCAGAATAAGACTGTTTGATATAAATTTGGGTAAATGTTATTTATAATCCATAATAGTGCATATATCATCTTCAACCAACATCACATCATGCGGAACCAGGGCCGATTTTGAAATTTGTTCATAATTTGAGACTCGTGAAGGGCTTTTTGATCTTGTCTCTGATCACGCCCTCAGTTGACAAATTGCTCAAATCATTAGCAAAATTAGATTCTTCTAAAATTTAATGTGATGAATAAAACCTCAAGCTTGTTTGAAAGAGTATTTTATTAACGGTGTATTTTTTATGAACGTTGTCACATTATTTAAAATTTTAAATGACAGTTATTTGAAAAAATTTGGTATCTGAGATGAATGAATCTCCAAGACGGTTATTTGGAAAGATTTGGTAGGTGAGATGAATGAACCTCCAAGATATAGTGGATACATCACCAAAACAACTTGTAAGTTGAATGAGCTAGACTTTATCATTTGGCATTCAACTAAAAATGTGATTATATCCGGTGGAGGTGGTTGCTAGTAGCCCAGTTGCACGTTTGTCTAATATTTTTTGACAGTTTATTATTATTATTAGTATTATTATTTAATTGAACAAATAATGACATAAATAAAAAATTGAACACGTTAGTGTTGACTTTAAAATAAAATGGTTCCTATTTATTTAGTTTTATACTATTTTTATTTTATAAATTTTGTCCTTAGAGGGTACGGTAGAGAACCATATTACCTCACTATAATTAATGCAAAAACACAACATTATTTTAGGGAAGTAAACTAAAAAAAAAAAAAAAATTGAATTTTGAAATAGTCATTTATTTTGAGACATCCAAAAAATAAAATAAGATTTACAATTTCCTACACGAATTTCTTAAAAGTTATAATTATAATAAGAATATATATATTTCCAATTTAGTCTATAAAATTATATTGTTTAGGGTTTTTTTAATTTCACTTACGAACTTTTGTGCTTTTTGCAGACACCATCCCATTGTTCAAAATCTCACTTTGATGTATTGAACTTTTATTTTGTTTTAAATACCCCATACCGTTAAATATTACAGTTAAATTAAACGAAAGAAATGAGAAGAAAATGACTAAAGTTATTTTAATAATTTCATATATTTTCGTTAAGATTTAGGAGGAAAGTGAAAGAAAATCAAAGTTTAATATACCAAAATGAGATTTTGAATAGTCTATGAAAATCGCGTAAATTAGTGGAGGTAAGTTTTTTTCTTTTTTTTCAAAAACTCTGTCCTTACAATATTTACCGTTAAACTATATTGTTTAAATTAATTATCAGTGCTGTATTATTATTACTATTATTTTATAAAATATTTTGAATTTTGGTGGAACAAACGGTTGAATTTTAACTGTACTACCTAATCGGTGAACTGAAACAGTGTGAAAAGAGAAATGAGCTCCAGTGCCATCCGCCATCTTCTTCTCCTACTAAAACTCGATCTCTCGAACTCGAACCCAAACCCAAGTCTTTCTCCTACTCCTACTCCACATCCACTCCCTTTCTTCACCCACAAACCTCCAAAACGTTCCAACCCAGTTCGCAGGCGAGTCCACTCGGCCCCCCCATTGCCACGGATATCCTCTCCGAACTCCTTAAACAACCAATTCGTCTCGGAAATACTAATCCTATTGACGTTTTCCTCGCTCCTTCTCTGCCTCCGGCTCTTCTCCAATGTCCTCCTACCTGATTTTCCCAGTCGGTGGAGTAACCTTGTTGCTTTCTCCGCAGAAGCCGAAGTCAGAGCAAGTTCTTATCCTTGGCATGTGTGGCAAGCCATTGTCGCTTACGAGGACCAGCGCTTCTTCAGGCATTGTGGGATTGACCCGGTCGGGATTGCTCGTGCGGTGTTGTCAATTTCGGCTCTTGGGGGAGGCAGCACCATTACCCAACAGGTGCAGTTTGTAATCACTTGAATTATTTATTGTGCAGACCATATGTTTGATGGTTTCTTTCAACCAAGTAAGTTTTGTTTATTTTCTTCTTTGGAATAATGGGCGTTGCTTATTTATCAATTATTGCTAATATCGTTGAAATCTCTGATGTCTAAAGAAAAGTTTTATTTATTTATGCTCTTTCGTTAATGATTGAGATAGAATATGCATAAAATAACATATAAAGGGGAATCAGTTATTCATCAAAAAAAAAAAGAAGTGAAATCAGTTTACGCCTTCAGCTCAGAATAAAGAAACAACAGATTAGGTCCAAATTGCATTATTGGTATAATTTAAGAGAGCAGGAATTATGATCGTGCGTGTATCATGTAAGGAAATCAAGACAGTGTGAAAGCAATAAAATAGGGGAAGAAAGGGTGTTAATGCTTGAAACACCAATCTTCTTAGAATAAATAAATATGCACTCAGGTTTGACCAGCACTTACAATTATTACATCTTTCAGACGTGGCTGATGTTAGCGTTGAATAAATATAATCTTGGCCACCAACTAGAATCAAGTTGGTGGATAGAGAGTTTCATAGTCAACACAAAACCGATCCGGAATTGGGAGGAAAGAAATGGAGGAAACGAGAGTAAACCACATTTATCCTCACCATTATGCTTTTCGTCAAACACTCCTCTTACTTTTCTCTCTTCTTCATTCCATCAAACCTCTGCATGGGATACTTCTTATTCTTCCCAACCATCTTTCTAGTCTTTCCTCTTGTCTCTGGTTTTCCACTCTCAGAGTTCATACATCCAAATTTCACATCATCAAAATATCAACTTATTGACAACAATGGTGCTTTCTTGTCCTCCCACAACGGCACATTCACAGCTGCTATCGTCAATCCCAGTGCTCAACAAACCAATTTCTACTTGTGTGTCATCCATGTGGCATCAAACACAATCATTTGGTCTGCTAACCGTGATGCCCCCATCTCAGAGTCTGGCACAGTCACTCTTACAACCAAAGGGATTGCAATAGCTGATCAAGATGGCAAGCCCGGATGGTCAACTCCGCCATTACGGTCATCGGTATATACATTACTGTTAACTGAGATGGGTAATCTTGTCTTACTTGATCATTCCAATGGTTCGCTTTGGGAGAGTTTCCACCATCCCACGGACACAATTGTGATTGGACAACACTTACCTGTTGGGACATATCTTTCTAGTGCCGTATCAGATTATGACTTATCATCTGGTGATTACAGGCTCACGGTAAGTACTTCTGATGCCTTACAGCAATGGTACCAGCAGACATACTGGAAATTGTCAATGGATACAAGAGCTTATATCAACTCGAACTATATTGTGGAATACATGGCAATAAACAGAACAGGTCTTTATCTCTTTGGTCCCAATGAGTCGGTGGTTGTTATACAGCTCATCTTGCCGCTAGCGGACTTCCGAATTGCCAAGTTAGGTGCATCAGGGCAATTTAGTGTTAGTAGATATTCTAGTGCCAATTGGGTTCAGGAATTTTTGGGGCCAGATGATGATTGTAAAATTCCATTCATTTGTGGGCAAATTGGATTGTGTACTGATAACCCACCATCCAGTACCCCAATATGTTCATGTCCATTGGGCTTCCATGTAGGTTCAATGAATATGAGTGGCTGTGTGCCAAGTGATGGTTCTTACTCTCTGCCATTTGCTTGCAACTCAACCAATGACGACAGTCAATTAAACTCATCACTTATTTCATATTTGTGGCTTGGCTATCGTACAGAGTATTTTTCCACAAAATTCTCCGATCCTTTAAAATATAATGTGAGCTTGTCAGTTTGTGAAGATCTCTGCTCAAGGGATTGTTCCTGCTTGGGAATTTTCTATGAAAACTCATCTGGTTCTTGCTATGTGCTTGAAAATGAGCTGGGGTCCATTATATCAAGCAATGCTGGTGAAAGTGACCTGCAGGGCTACATCAAAACTCTTGTTGGATCAAATACAGCAAATCCCAATGGTAGTAGCACTTCTAGTAAAGAAAGACAAAAGGTTCCCGTTGCTGCTCTGGTGTTTCTGCCTTTCACTGGGTTCTTTCTGCTAGTGGCACTAGGTTTTCTGTTGTGGAGGAGATGGAGACTCTCCAAGAGTAAAGAAATAAAGTTACGCCGCTGCAACTCACATTCTTCCGAAGACCTGGATTCCTTCTACATCCCAGGCTTACCTAAAAGATTTTACTATGAGGAGCTTGACGTGGCAACTGATCATTTTAAGAATCAGATTGGATCAGGTGGGTTTGGTGCTGTATACAAGGGTACACTGCCTGATAAAACTGTTGTGGCCATAAAGAAGATAACCAATGTAGGTGTTCAGGGGAGAAAAGATTTCTGCACTGAGATTGCAATTATTGGAAATATTCACCATGTCAGTTTGGTTAGATTGAAAGGGTTTTGTGTCCAAGGCAGACAACGCCTATTGGTTTATGAATATATGAACCATGGTTCACTGGACCGGACTCTCTTTGGCAGTGGACCAGTCTTAGAATGGCAACAGAGGTTTGATATTGCGCTGGGAACAGCACGTGGGCTTGCGTACTTGCATAGTGGATGTCAACACAAGATCATCCATTGTGATGTCAAACCAGAGAACATTCTCTTGGATGACCACCTTCAGGCAAAAATCTCTGATTTTGGGCTCTCAAAGCTTCTGAGCCCTGAGCAGTCTGGTCTGTTCACAACCATGAGAGGCACTCGTGGCTATCTTGCACCTGAATGGCTAACCAACTCTGCAATCTCTGAAAGAACTGATGTCTATAGTTTTGGAATGGTACTGCTTGAACTTGTGAGTGGAAGGAAAAATTGTTCATTACGATCACAAAGCCATAGCATGGATGACAGTAATAGCGACGGTGGCGACTCTTCATCATCATCAAGGTCAGTACTTGTTTATTTTCCTCTACTTGCATTAGAGATGCATGAACAAGGTAAGTACTTGGAGCTTGCTGACCCAAGGCTACAAGGACGGGTAACAAGGGAAGAGGTGGAGAAATTAGTGCGTGTTGCTTTTTGTTGTCTTCATGAGGAACCAATGCTTAGGCCAAATATGGTGAATGTTGTTGGAATGTTGGAAGGTGGGACTCCTCTGGCTCATCCAATAATAGAATCTCTAAACTTCTTGCGCTTTTATGGGCGTAGGTTTACTGAGGCTTCCACAATAATGGAGCCAAATGATTCTATGCCATATCCACTAGCAAATGCTTCTACAAGCACAACAAATGGCTTTCATACGGGTTTTTCTTATATCTCTTCACAGCAGATCTCCGGCCCAAGATAGTGTTGAATGACCAAGATTTTGCCACTTCTGTATAGTTTTCTGCGAACGACCATGAAATGCATGTTGTTAGGGATTCTAGTTATTGCTTTCTCTTAAAATTGGAATGTACTGTACCATTCTTACGTTTTGCCACAAGGCTCAAGGTGGATTTAGCTACTGTGACTCTTTACACTTGTGTAAAGTGTTCTTTTGATATAATATTATATGTAAACTAGAGGTTGATTCAGTCCTTATATTTTATCCTCTGAATGTCATTATGTTGTTATATCCAATCATAGTAGATTGGCAGTATGAGAAGATGCTCAAAGATTGTCATGTTATGTCTTTTTTACACATTTTTTTGGTGGTGGACGCAGAATTTGTCTAGGTTATTCTTCATTTCACTGTATAAGTACAGAACCCCTTTTAGCAACCTAATCATCAGATTTATTTTCCCTCTGGAAATCTATGCGTAATATCTCTATTTCTGTCATTTTGTCCAGGATGATTGAATATTTTGTAAATTTTGTGTCATTAATTTTGTTGTTACATGATATTCATTGATTTGTGGTGCTTAACTGTTCAGAATTGAGGAGATTTTGCTGTTTGCAACATAATTGCTGTGTTCCTGAGTCATGGTTATTGTTAAGCTTGCCTTAGTAAGGGACTTTCTCAAATTAGAATTTAATTATGCAAAAGAAAAGAGACCAATGTTTTTCGCCTTTATCCAAATGAAGAAGGTTGTTGAATGCTATAATAACATTAGAAATTATCCAAAACTGTCATCGTTTACATCTATTTTATTTTGTGAACTAGGCTGGTCTTTATTTTTATTTTTAGAATTATTGGATCCGATAGGTCCATAGTTAAGTTATTATTAGTAAGTTTTTTTCTTCACTTTGTTTTTTTGGTGAGAACATAGATCTAGTTGATGTGATTCCAAACATCAAACATCATTCTGTTGATGAAATCGATGATGTTCTAGTGTTAAACTCCTCCATATAAAGTCTTTCTGCTGTCCATGTTACCCCTTTTTTGTCTTTGATGTCTTTAAACTATGTGACAAGTTCATATCCGTGCAACATGAAATTGTTTTGAGGCTGTAATGTAATAGTGGGTTTGTTTAGGGTAGAAGTATAAACACATTAATGATTTGGCTCAGTACAGTTTATTTAGGACTTGGGAATTTTGCCAATGTGTATTTTGTGTGATACCGTGATTTTTTTAGTTTTAGATTAATACTGTTAAGGTGAATGAACTAATACATTGAGCAGTTTCAACTTGTCAAGGTGCTACTGGTTATCATATTAACATGCCACAATTTTGATGACTCCTATCAGAATTGGAGCTATTGACCACCATGAGGCCATTATTGTTTGGCTTGTTTTTTTCCATTTGATGGTCCTAATTAGTGGTATTAGTTTGTTAAAAGCCCAAACTAACAAATTTGTACAGTGGCCGTCATTTGCAGTCTCACCAATGGCATGAAAAGAAAAGAAAAAAGGACTTTGAGGAGAGGAACATTTGTTTGTTCACGGCCAATGCATGATAATACTCTGAAATATTTGACTTCCATCAAGGGTTAATGGAGATTGATGACAAATTTATCTCTTAATATGATGGTTGAAGTAATTGGCATAGAAATAGAAAACATTGCCCTGAATCATAATACTCAAACATAGTTATCTTTCCTATAGTTGCTTTTCACAATTTTAGAATATTATAATAGCTAATGTTGAGAGGAATACATTTGTATGTGTTTATTTTGAAAGACAAACATTTGAGGTATGTTCATTAATGATTTTCAGAAGTGTTTTTTGTGTTTTGATTTGAAAAGGTTTTTGACACAATATGAAGTTGAGAAGTGTTTTTAGTGGGTTCACATTTGACAAAATGTTTTTTGTGGGGTTCCCCTAAGAAAATTGTGTGGTAAACTTTTTAGAAAATATTTTGTATTTTCAAAGAAACAAATACTAAACCTGTCCGATAGAGGTGGCCGCGCAACCACTTTTCTCTCTTTTTTTCTTAAATATATATATTTATAAGTAATAAGTCAACCCCTACACTAGAAAAAGTAAGCACCCACTTTCTCAAAATACTCTTATAAGGTGTGAAAATTTTTCTGAAAAAAAAATTTGCTAAAAGGTGTGTTGTGTTTTGAAAAGTGAATTTCTTGTAAATGTTTTAAGAAAAATGTGTTTTTGGTTTTGAAAAGAGAATACTTTTTGAAACCGTTACCAAACATAGTCTTGATTACTTCACTATTCATTTGTAAGGGTTTCTTTGAAGGTCTTGAGACCTGGGCTATATAGTTGATCTTGGGTTGAATCATCCTGTGCCTTTGAAAACCTTGACATGGAATCAAGTGCTATGCTTATTTTTCAGTTATCTTCTTCTACTAATTGATTTCAACACTATTCGTTTTGATTATGCCAATTGTTTCCTGACTGTTCTTAAAACACATCGCAGCTTGTCAAAAACACCTTCCTAAAGAATGAACGCACTCTTCCGAGAAAAATAGTTGAGATGGTGTTGGCGCTAGCATTGGAGAGGACAATGTCAAAAAGGAGAATTCTGAGCTGCTATGTGAATAAGGTTTGGTCAACTGTGCTTCTTATAAATCCACACGATGACAATGCTGTCTCTTAGAATCCTATTCCCAATATCATAGCCCTACTATTTTTCAGATATTTTTATTGGGTGTAAGTTTGTAATAGAAGTCAGACAACATTACAGATTTACTGGGGACATGGTATTTACGGCATTAAATCAGCATCACTTTTCTACTTTGGGAAGCATCCTTCTCTTCTAAGTTTGGGGGAGTCTGCAATGCTTGCTGGGATTATCCCTGCCCCAGAACTTCGATCACCACTCAGGGATCTTAACAGGTTAGGTGCTGCTATTTATGCATTAATCCTACTTTGGTAATCGATTCCTTGCTTCAATTGCATACATTCTATTAAAATGATTTTTGCACTTTGTTCTTGGCTCCCTTATATGTTTATTACCAATAATTGCCTAAAAACCAAAATCTGAATTCTCACTTTCTGCATAGGGGGAAGACCTTCCAAGCTAGAGTCTTGAGGAGGATGGTGGAAGTTGGTTCTCTTGATATTGAAACGGCACTTCTGGTTGTGAAACAATCTCTTCAACTGCGTGTTGATATGTCAGAATATGCTGATGGATTGTTGCACCTATTACCTTTTTCCAAGGAGGTAATCCTTTTTCTGCCAATTAAATTTAAAAGAAAGTTTCCTTCAATACCAAGCAAAGCCTCTGCTATATAAGATTGTAATAAAATAACATCTCTTTTTTCACTTTTTTATCTTAGTGATCTTGGTAGTGAATTACTTTTGAAAAAATCAGAAAAAGATTTTGGTTGTGAATTTATATGACATGATGTATCTATATACAATTATCGTTATTACATGTCTATTAATAAGTCTACAACTGCATTCCAATTTGTAAATGTTTCTGCGGTTGATCCTACTTCTGTGGCTTTGTATCATAATGAGCTTGATCTGATTACTGTATTACCTCTTTCTTCTTTCTCTTTTTCTCCCCTTTTTTTCACCATACTTGTATAGTTTTCCTGCAATGAACGGAGATGTAAACTGAATGAATTTAAGATTCGCTCTAGAACATACCTATTAGCCTCGCAACAAATAGTCTAACTGGTTCATTTCTTCCTCCTCTTTTCTTTGTTTTTATTTTTGGCTTTTGTCCTTCTTAAAATGATTTCTCCTCTTAATTATTGGGATTGCACTAGAAGGGTAACTAGATGAACAAAGGGAAAAGGTCTTCTGGCCCTGTTTATATGTCGCTTGAAAATTGAATTGGTTTATCTGATTTGCATATAACATTGGAACAATCTCAAACCTATGAGCAGGATAGTTCTAGACAGGAATCCATCACTATGTTAGATGATGCTATCTCGTCATTTATAGTGAGCCTCTAACTTTTTGGGGGTGATCCAATTTAAGCTGCTAAATATGTAGCATACAGGATTTTTTTTCTAACGAAGCAATTTCAAATTGCATACTCTTGACAATTTACTTTCTCCCTTTTTTATTTTGGTGCCAGTTTATGCATGAGAACCATACTAAATTGTACTTGATTTGTTAAAAAACTTGTCCAAAGGTAAGTTTATTTTGCCACCTAGGGACTTGATGAGTCCAGCAAACTGAACCAAGGAGGAACAGTCTCAATTTTAAAGGATGTATGGAACTGGGAAAGAGAGAGCATGATATTGGAAGCATGGGAAGATATGGAAAGATGGGCCATTAAGGTGGGGCCAATTAAGCATGGAACTTCAGCGAAAAAATTCTGGTTGTAGTGACAAAATGGATGTTTCCTAGCAAGTTATTGTCTTTTGATTTTTGTCGTGACTCTTTATTAAACTGAACTCACTATAAAACTTGGATATCTTCACCAGCACTATGCTAATTCCATCAAGTATTTCTTTACCATTTTAATAGGCACCTAACCTTATAATAACTGCTTGTGTGCATGTATCTTAAGTTTTCTGTGATATTTTCTGTTATGTGGCTAATGTCAAACTAGGTCTTATTTGGAGGGGCTCCTAGGCTTCTGGAAAAGTTTCCTGTTGATGATTACTGACACTCAAGCCTTATATCAAATAGTTCTTTTTTTTTTGTTTGGGTGAGTATATCAAATAGTATTTAGGTTTGGCATGTCTTTGTTTAGATCATGAAAAATATGTGTAAACATTTTGTTTAGAGGCATTTTAGTTACCCTCCTTGGAGATGCTCTTAAAAAAGAATGATATGCTGCTGGAAGTTTTTGGTATTTGGCTTTTTCTTTATTTTATAATCTCTTTACCAACTTTCTTTCTTCATAGCAACCAATGAATGTGACATAAGGATAAGAAAGGATAAAAGGGGGGACTTTTGGTTGTCAAAGACTCGAAAGTCAAAAGAATGCTCTTGTAAAAAAAAAAGGAGTCTTTCTTCAAATCAATCAAAGAAACTCACATGAGAGTTGGACTTGTAGTTGTCAAAACTCAAAAGAATGATTAGGCTGGAAGTTTTCTTTTTCTTTCCAAAGCAATCAGTTGTTAAACTTTATAAATTTAATTACTTTTTCTTAAATACTGTTGGTGTGTTTTTGGTCCGAAAATTTGCTACATACCTCAACGATTTTTTTCATAGCTAAGTTACGAAGGGATCCTTGTATGGTAATGAGGCTCTTCCAAAACAAAAACAAGGTCAAAGGGTCTCCGATGGGCTGAAGACTCTTTGATGCTTTAGTTAGTATCTTTATTTTTACCAGAAGACTCTTTGATGCTTTAGTTAGGAGGTCTCTAGTTCGAATCCCTCTCTCCCCTCTTGTGTGGACATGTCAAAAAAAAAGAAGAAGTTAGTATCTTTATTTTTGGGTAAAAAAGATAATAAAAATCGCCTATAGTTTTCCATGAATCAGTGTGTGTTGAGAGAGGTATGCGAGAAATGAGAGGGAGAGAAGGTTGTCGGAGAGAGAGAGAGAGATGTGAGGGTCTCTAAGAGTCCCTTCAGAGAATTAGCCGTGTGGGGTGGAAAAAGAAGAATCAAAATAAGATCCCCTCTGCTTTCTCTTTCCTCCTTTTATCCAACGATGCAAAAAAATGTGGACACATGTTATTAGGTAAGTGGATAATGGCATATTGTAAATAAGTGTAAAATGAAATGAGGCCCACTGGGATATGTTTTTAGGTGGTCCGGCCACCTCCAAAAGCCAAAATCCATTGTTTTTTTTTTTTTTTTTGCCTTTTAGGGGTGGCTCACCACCCCTTTGGGCCAAGAGCCACCCCCATACGGTTGGTCTGGGGGTGGTTCAAGTCTGGGGGTGGCTGAACCACCCCCATGGCCAAAGGGGTGGTCCGGTGATGCAGTGATAGATCGTGTATAATCAAGAAAACAATAAGTAGAATGGATAAATATTCTTAAGATTGTGAGACTATCACAAAAGAGAGCAACTGCCGTACGATCATGGCAAAAAGGTGGGGTTTTTTGCCCATCACTCATAGGTTGACATCTCACCATTTTAAGAAAAATGTACAAATTAAAAATGAAATCAAAACACCCAATCAACTAATCATGTAACCAAATAGATGACCCACCGCCCACCTTCGGCGACATTTCTGGAGAACGGAAAAAAAGAAAAAAAAAAGATAAATCTGGCCACTGGGGGTGGCTGCGATCCACCTCAACAGCCAGGGGGAGAGATCCAACCACCCTCAATGGCCCTATATGTCTCTCCGGCGAACCAGCGTACCAAAAAAAAAAAAAAAAAGATAGATAGATCCGGCCACTGGGAGTGGCGCGATCCACTCTCAGCGACCTGGGGGTGGCCGTGATCCACCCCAACAGCCAGGGGGAGAGAGATCCAGCCACCTTCAGTGGCCATTTTTGTCTCTCGGTGAACCAAAAAAAAATTCCGGCTAGCTTAAAAAATCGTTTCTAATGCCTCAAAAATCAATTCTAATGCCACAAAATTCGTTTCTAATGTTTCAAAACTAAAGCCTAAAGGGGAAGGTTAACCTTTTTTGGGCTTTTATCATCCTAAAAACACACACACACACACACACACATAACCAGACCCACCTCTACAGAAAAACCAAACCCACGGCCGGCGAGACTTAGCCGTGGGTGTCAGTGGCTAGCCAAATCAAGGCCGGCCGTGGGTTTGCACCGTGAGGTTCTTGGTTCTGCGCCGTGGGTCTCTCCTCTTTCTCTTCATCCTCTTTTCTTTCTTCTGCTATAGGAAGTTTTTTTTTTTTTTTTGGTGCCATTTTTTTCACTTTATGTGAGGTGTCAGCTTATGATAGGTGGGCAAAAATCCCCACCTTTTTGCACAAACCGTATTGAAGTTATATCCATTACAAAATCAAAAAAATCTTCTCTAAACAATAGATACTATCTAAAGCTTGAAGGAAAAAGAATCAAGAAAACCAAGAAACTCAACTTTGAGTATTCTTATTAACAAAATCAATAATAATAAATAAATTGCTTTACTGGAGACTATAAGCATATATTTATAGCCTAAGACTCTTAAACCTAATAAAACACAAATTAAAGACTCTCAAAATCATAAACCTAATAAAACATAAAATAAAAACTAACAAAAAAACATAATTCAAATATAAGACTGAAAGATAAAATAGATAGAATGACGAGAGTTTCGATCTACATCATCTGGCCACCCCCAAAAGGCCAAAAAAAGAAAAAAATAATGGGTTTTGACTTTTAGGGGTGGCCGAACCACCCCCTTAGGCCATGGGGGTGGCTCACCCCAGACCGGCCGTATGGGGCCTTAGGCCAAGGGGGTGGGTCAGCCACCCCCAAAAGGCCAAAAACGAAAACGAAAAAAAAAACACACACACACACACACAATGGGTTTTGGCTTTTTGGGGTGGCCGGACCACCCCCTTAGGCCATGGAGGTGGTTCGGCCACCCCTACATTCTCTCTTTCTTATTCTTCTTCTTCTTCTTTTTTTTTTTTTTTTTTCTTTTTTTTTTTTAATTTTAGATTTATTTTTTAAAATAAAATTAAAAATATATATTAATGGCACACCCCTAGACCGGCCGTATGGGGCCTTGGGCCAAGGGGGGTGGTTTAGCCACTCCCCAAAAGGCCCAAAAGAAAAAAAAGAATGGGTTTTGGCTTTTGGGTGTGGCCGGACCACCCCCTTAGGCCATAGGGGTGGTTCGGCCACCCCTGCATTCTCTCTTTCTTTCTTTTTTTTTTTAGTTTTAATTTTTGTTATTTTAAGATTTAATTTTTAAAATTAAATTAAAAAATTTAATATTTTAATGGATCAAAACAATGTATTTTGACTCAGACTAAAGACAGTTAACAAAATTTTGATAACATGAATTTTATTGTGATTTCGATTTACACAGGGAGTAAATTGTAAAAAAAAAAACTTATGAATATAAAAAAAAAAATCCAAGTACCGACCCAGGGTTTTTTGATATAATTTCCCTTATTATTATTATTTTCTAAGTCGCGAAATATTATTTGGATTCGATTGAAAGTAACTTAATATTAAAGGGTTTTCCTGTCAATATATTTATTAAAGGGGTTTTTATTTATTTATTTATTATTATTTTTATATATATAAAGAAAGAAAGCAATGGCCGCCCACTTAGTTCCATTTGATTTTCCTTTCAAAAAAAAAAAAGTTCCATTTGATTTTTACCCGCCGCTATTATTAAAGACTGACATCGAGTTCACCATATTTTCCAATGCAATCATATGAAACCCATTATTCATATCATATGCCATCACCGTGGGAGCTTATTGAATTTCCGTTAGCGATACTCTGCGTATGTCTTTGTTAAATATTTGGGATCTGGATCCCCTCTCATTGGAGGGGAAATTAGAGCTTCTCCAATTATTCATCTTGGCCGTCCAACTTTCATCAAACAGTTCACACCACGCCATGTATCCTACTTAATTTTAAATACTAAATTATTAATTAACTTTAAAATAATAATAAT
This sequence comes from Carpinus viminea, assembly GCA_013348765.1. Lineage (NCBI taxonomy): Eukaryota > Viridiplantae > Streptophyta > Magnoliopsida > Fagales > Betulaceae > Carpinus > Carpinus viminea. The sequence continues at coordinate 4,166,251 of CP054673.1, forward strand.
AAAAAATTAAAATAAATTTATAAAAACTATGGGGTGGCCGGACCACCCCCATAGTTTTTATTAGTTAATTTTAATTTTAATTTTCTTTTTAAAAGTTAATTAATATTTTATTATTTAAAATTGAGTGGGACACATGGCATAGCGTGGGCTGTTGGATGAAAGTTGGATGGCCAAGATGAATAATTGGAAGATCTCCAATTTCCCCTCCAATGGGAGGGGATCCTGATCCGAATGGATTTTGATCGTCCACAAGCTATGGAAGTGGCCCAATCGTCGCCTCCTGTGGAGGCACAATGAACACTGCCCACGAGATACACATGTTCAATTTTTGGGCACCTTTCAATTTTTTTTAGATTTAATTTTTAAATTAAATTAATAAAAGAAATTAATATGCTAACATGGTAAAACAGTGCGTTTAGTTGAGATTGATAGGTGTTAAACATTTGGATGAAAATATAACGGTATGATTTTTTTTTTTTTGCATTGTTGATTGACCAAATGAGTAAAAATTCGAAAAAAAAAAAACTTTGGGATTGTACAGTTTTACTCATAAATTTATAATATATTAACTTATATATATTATTTTTTTATAGATACATATATTAAACGTATGAAATATATACTTGAAGTAACTTGAGATTATGAAAAATAATGATTTGATTAGTCTCATTTAAGCTGGCGTTGATATAGATATAGCGAATTTGCTACATAGAGACAAAATTCGAAGATCGAGTATCTCTAAAAAGAAGGCTCGCATTGTCCACCAATTAAATTAATCATAAGTTTTCACAAAGAGAATCTAGATTTAATTTTGAATCCATCGCTGTCTGTTTGTAACCTTTTTTTTTTTCACCGACCTTCTCGCTTCGAGCAATTGGACACTGTGTAGTGTGTATGTATGGGGTACATGCACAGACACGGGACACGGGACAGGTAACAGTAGGACCGTGTTGATAATAAAATGATCTGTTTTTATTCGGTATACGCGAACGCACGTGTTAATTTGTTTGTTGGGTCCAGATGTTCGGTATAATTTGTGCTATGAAAATTGAGTAATTTTTAAAAAAATTCTTGTGTTCATTTCCGATACATTTAAGAATAATATGACTATTAAATTTATTATTTGATTAAAAATTTAATAATAATTAGTCATTAATTTAATAGTAATTTTAATAACTATATTATTATTTGTTTGACATTATTTTTAAAGGAACTCGAGAACAAAACAAAGAGAATTTACCGGATTACTAAAATAAAAATGCAGATGCAGTGGGTCCAGGAGTTGCCACCGTTAATATATATATATATATATAGTTTTCTTATTCAAAGAAGTAAATCACAAGTAACTCAAACGTAGATACCGATGATAAATCACATTTTCATTCATTATTAATATTTGATTTATTATATGAAGTTGACAGGCAATTACAATAAAAGAGGCACGTAAAGAGACAAACACTAGGACGTACAGCGAGATATTATAAGGCGAACTACATATTATTTGGATTCGATTGAAAGAAACTTGACGTTAAAGGGATTGAAGGCAATGGCCAGTTGGCTCCAAATCCAATGCAATGACACGCCGCTATTATTAAAGAACGACTTCATCCAGATCACCGTATTTTCCAACGCAATCACTGAGCTTATAATATAAAACCCATGACCCATCTGGCATCTGCTATCGCCTATCACTGTGGGAGCTTATTGAATTTCCGGTAGCGATACTCAGCGTAGGTCTTGGTTGAATATTTGGGCGGATTTTCATCATTCACAAGCGGTGGAAGTGGCCCAATCGTCGCCTCCTGTGGAGGCACAATGAACACCGCCCACGACATGCGTGTGCGTTCTTTGTTCACCAAACTCCTGTGAAGAACACTCTTGTACTTGCCGTTGCTCAGCACCTGAGACATTAACAATATTAACAACAATATAATCCCATCATCGTTAATTTGTTTGACACAAACATGAGAACAAATGTCGAGTGTACGTACCTCAATCTGATCACCAACATGGACGAAAAGTGCATCTGGGAAGTAATCGACGGCAACCCAATTGCCGTCTTTGGAGACTTGAAGGCCTGGAACATCGTTGGGGACAAGTAAAGTGAGAGCAGACATGTCAGTATGAGGTTCAACCCCAAGAGCCAGTTGGGGTTGTGGGCATGGTGGGTACATGTTTATTTTCATCTCCACCTCCATTTCTTCATCCCTTAAACTGGACTTCAAAACCTTCCCTTCCAAACCAAGCCCCTCTGACAGCAGCTCCAATAGCTCGTCTGTTATTCTTACCATTTCTTTGTTATATTCTTCTGTCACTTCCCTGTTTCAAGTGCCAGCATTAATTTACACACACACATGTATATATGTATGTATGTATGTGCATGGATGATGAAAGGATGCTATATGTATGTAGGTATACCTGTAAGCAGGAGGGTTTTGGGGCCATACACCATAATTGACCTTAGAAGGAGGAGACATGAAATGGAAGAAGTAGTCAATCCACTCGACCTTCTCATCGCTGTTCTTAGTCATCTTGGTCCCGTACCCTTCGAACTTTCCAGTAGCGGCGTCGTTTGCATAGGCCTCCTTTTCCTCTTGTGGGAGCCGGAAGAACTCCTGGCCGACCTCTTGTAGCCGTTGGATCAACGACGGTGATAGGCCGTGATCGGTGACGAGGAAGAACCCCCACTCCTGGCACGCCAAAGCAACTTGTTTAACGAGCACGTCATGCGGCTGAGATAATGAGATGACAGGCACATTGACCCCCTCCATGGCCTTGCTGTTCTCCGGCCGCTCGTGGGCTGGGCGGATGAACTGCTCCGGCAGTTCCTTGAGGCCGCCAAAAGCCAAGGCCTGCACTCTCTGCACGTCCATTTTTTTAATTTTTTTTTTTTTCTGGTTTTTGTGAATAGATTAGATCTAGAACAGTGCAGAGGGGGTGATGGCGTGGTGGCTTCACATATGACTTACATGCATAGAATATATAATAGATGGAACTGAATTAATTGTGTTGCAAGGCTTGTAATGGTAGGTTTGACTATAAAAAACGGGCGGCTTCTACTTTAAATCCATCTACTAGTCAACCTATCGTATAATTAAATCTATTTAGTGCGATTGATCATCAGGGAATGGAAATGGGTTAACGCAAAATCTCATATATATGCATGTGTTTGATTGATCAATATTAATTGTTCCCTTAGAGCACTAGCAGCAGCTACCCAACCATTTTCCTTAAGTTTAGGGATCCAAACTACTTTTTGCTTCCCTATACAAAATACACCTATCATTAAAATAATATTTTTACTTTTAACTTTTTAAAAAATTATTTTTTTCTCTCTCTCCCACACGTTTTTCTCTCTCAACTCTCTCTAGTTTTCAAAGCAAAAACCCTTCTCGTTTCCCTATGTCATTGAGAAATCGGAGGGATCTCGATGGTGAGGCGGTTGGGAACTCGGCCTCGGAGCCCACTCACCCGGCCGGCGTGTTGGTGGAATCGGGCCCACAAGGCCCACACACAGGAGGCGGAGGAGAACACGAAGGAGCGATTCTGCCGTCACTACCCCGAAACCAATTGCAAAATGGTGGGACGAGTTCCATTGCACACCAGTTCGTGTGTGGTCCGATTGAGAAAAGCAAGGAGCGCTTGTTTGTCCTCGGCGGGCTCGAGTTGACTCTTCCACTCAATCTCGAGAACCCAAAGCGAAGCGAATACCACAAACCCATAATCAAAAACCACAACCATTGAGTAATTCCAATCCCAAACAAAAATCAAAATATCAAAGCTTCTTCTCCTCCTATTTCTATACTCTGCTCCGAATGGTGGTCTCGGATGGCGATTCGAGACAAACCCAAAAGCGGTTTTCCGGCGATAAGCCATATGAAAGGAGAGAGAGGCGGAGAGATAGAGAAAGCGTATGGGAAATCGTTGCAGAGAGATTTGTTGATTGTTTATGTTTTGATTTTTGTTATTTTTTGTGATTTTCCTGGTTTGGGCTTGTTCGAGAGAGAGCAGAGATAGCAGGATGGAGACCAGGAGTCTGTTTTCCTGGTTCGAGCTTGTTCGACAGAGAGCAGAGGCAACGGGATGGAGTTGCCGGAGGAAGAAGAAGGGATGGGAGAGGAAAGAGGAGAGAGGAGAGAGAAACCAATGTTTATTATTTAATAATCAAAGGGTTTCAACAGTGTTTCCCTATGCATTGGGAAACACTGTTGAAACCCAATGGAGAAAGTTAAATATAGGGCTTCTGCTGTGGGAGTGTTTTTATGGTTTTTCTTCTTTTTTTCCCTAAATGAAGGGAAACAGACTCCTTTAGGGAGTCTGTTGCTAGTGCTCTTATGCTTAATCTCAGTTTTCTCTACACGTACATTGACTATTATTATGAGAATGTTTTTTCTTGCACATGATATCGATATAAGTTCGCTTTTTTCCTTTCCTCCAATAATGTTCTTTGTTCAATTCAAGAAATTACGGGTGTGTTTGATTACTTGTTTTAGCAGTGATGCATTGAATGCCAATTCAAGTCATATGATGTGAACCCCATGGTCCCCGACCCATATTTGAATTAGGATTTTTTCAATGTAGAGGGTATTTTTGTTTACTCAAAAAGTGAAAAGACAAAAGTATCTCTCAAATATAACTAATTGACTCAGAGAGGATGAGCATGCACATAACATTTGAAATACCCCCAAAAGTAAAAATACAAAAAGACCCCTAAGTATAACTAGCTGGATATTTTTCGGTTCATTTGAAATTGAAGATCATGTTCTATCCTCTCTAGGGTGGGGACTCGAGAGGCATATAAAGTAATAGAGGATCCTGTTCCATCCATCCTTTCCCACATAGTTCGTGGTCAAACCAACGATTCTCTTCTCAAAGTAATAGAGAGATATGATGTTTTTTTGGTTAGACTTCTATCAATGCAACAAAAGAACCATCGCTTCCTATTTGTTTGTCCTGTCATATAGAAAGAAAATTAGACCCCAAAGAGCCCTTCTTTACCAGTACCTTTAGGGGGGTGAAGGGGGGATTTATATACAACCAAGGAAAAGTGGTTTATGATTGAATCTCGTTCCTTTGAGATGAGGATTGCGACCCCTCTTCAAGAGGGATTTAAATATTCTTCAGGTTAAATGAATACGTAAGAAATAAAATTTATAATGGATTTTATTCAAGCAAACAAGTTATTGCTATGTAGAGTTCTACAATAATTCAGCTACTCCATATATTTAAGTGGATATTATCTTTCAACCATTACAAGAACGTGTTAGTCAACACATAAACGTGAAAATATTATTATCTATCAACCACCACATGAACATGGAACAACTATAGGGAAAGTGCAGTTATATATATAAAACCTTATAAAATGGATGCAAGGCATCAAGTAAAAGAATATGTTGATCCATCTCAAAAAACCCCAACTCATTACGATATTGATCTCACTCCAAACAAACTTGCCAACTTAAGCATAGGATCAAGTTTTTCGGGTCTTTAGACCAATGGATCCTTTAACACTTTTTACTATTTTATAAGTTGCCCATCGCCAATCATATCATACTAAAAACTACTCTAACATAATATTTGAATAATTTGAATTGGATAATAATCGGTTAATTAAGACTAGATAATGAAGATCTAAGGTGAAAAATTAGGCCACGTCATTTTGAAAAAAAAAAAAAAAAGGGGGCAAACCTAACATTTTGGACAGTGGGAAAAAAAAAATAAAAAAATATAAATCAAGCAAGCATGAGGGAAACAAAAATTAATAGGAAAACAAAATGTCAAACATCAGCGCATCTCATTGGTGCGTATCCCAGGCTGGAGTTATTTATGCCATGTTGTAACTTGTAATACAAGATACGAAAAGATATATATAGTTGTCCCTTTCCGCTGCTTTTGCTAATTCAGATGGAATATTTCACATGCAGCTGATTTTTTTGCTAATTTATAATTCATTTTAAGAACTTTGTGCACGTAACGTGTTTTTTTTTTTTTTTGTAAAATGTTTTCAAAATCTTCAAAAATTATTTTTATTCTTTAAAAAAAATATGTTTTAGTTGTTGGCACGTATGGAAAATCACACACTAATATTATTGAATATATATTATATTCAGTAATATTAAATTTTAAATTACGATAATGTCTTGACTGGGTTTAAGTGCGGTCCCTCTACCAAGTCTAAGAGGTGTTCCGACTAGGTCCTGACGATTTTCGCTTGGTGGCCCGACGAGTCCTAGCCAGGTCCTGACCGGATCTCGGTGAGGTCTTGGATTCGCTAGATTAATTTAATTGATCAAGATTATGTTGTTGTGTCTGGACCTCCAATGGATATGTCATCTCCCCCAGCAAGTCCTTCCAAGCCAACCCATTCTCCATACAAGTCACAGAGTCCTCCTGAAGCAGTTTTTGACATGACCACCAAATCAAGTTCCCCAATGCCAATCATTGACGCACAGACCGGTAAAACGTGTCGCATTGGAAGCTTAGAAAGTCAGAGGTCTGCTCCAGGCACTTCACAAGGATCAGTGGATATGGGAGACGCTTTAGAGCAGCCATCTACTCACTGCATGACGAGGATTAAATCATTACAGCAGTGTGCCTCTGCCATTAAAGATCTAATAAATGAAAAAGTAAGTCAGTTTCCTTAGTATTGTCCCAACAATCCTGTAGGGAGTCCAACGGAGAGGGATGACAGCTGCAGAGGCCTGCTGGTGGCAGATATCCAGCTCTCTTTGACGAAATTCCCAGCCCGGCAGATGATATATGCTCCAAGACAGTTGAACCGGATAGCTCATTTTCTAGCACAGCAAGCTTTAAAGGGCAACCTGGACGAGGGCTGGAGGAATGATCCCCCAGAAAGTATTCTTGTGCTTATTGAGGCAGAACGTGCTGCTTTAATTTTTGATGTTGGTTGATTTAATTTTGTACTGAGTAATCCGTCCCACTCTGTTTTCGAAGAAACTAATGGGGACAATGGGGGTGTAGCCTTTGAGGTGGCTTTACCAAAGGTTTTCGACTAATGTCTCAACAAAAAACTAATGTTTTCGACTATTAATAGAAGAGCCTGCGGTTTATTTCAAAAAAAAAATAAAAATCCCGTAGGGAATCTGTGCATTTGTACAAATCAGAGTAATAAATCATAAATGGTTCCCTGTTCCTCCCTCTCCACTCAGCCATTGAGTTTAAGTTTCACTTAATTCATTTGGTGTCTATGTGGTCTCCTTGGGAATATTCAATTGGCTTCCAGTATAGCAGATATATAATGGTATATCCATAGGACACGTGTTAATGAGCTGACACAGGAGGTGGGATCTAACATGCATGATGGTGGGCTTTAATTCTTGGGTGCCTATTCATTTACTTTGATGATTGTTATACATTTTATACTTGTTATTCTCTGATTGTAAACCTTTTCAGTTGGTCCCACAATATAGGGTTTATCGCTCGAAATTGCATGTGGTTTATTGCACATACGATTTCTAACAATAAACCCTACATATATGTGCAATAAATATTCTTATAGACATCTATATAAGCAAACCGACAGATTGAGAAAAATATATATTAAAAAAAAAAACTAAATTTAGTGATGATTTTTTAGAAACTGACACCTTTCCTAAGATGTCTGTTTCGGCAAATGACCGACACAAATTAGTGTTGGTTTTGTTTAAACTGACATTAATTCACATTTTCCTACCCATAATTAGCTTCCCTTTGAAACCAACATTATTGAATTAATGTCGGTTTTTAGCTCTAGACCAACACTAAATATAAGGGTATTTTTTTTTGGTAGTATGTCTTGGTTTGGGTCCCATTGGTAGCCTAGTGAAGTCTTGGTAGGTCCTGGCGACATCCTGGTTGGATTGTCAATTTGAGAATGGGATATTCAAAATCAAAAAATAGTTTACAATTTTAAAAAATGAAAAGAATTTCCCAAACATAAAGAGGCTTTTTCTATCAAACCAAAAATATTTGTCATTAAATATTATTTTCAGTCGTATCAAAGACTAAAAAATACGAAACCTTTAATCATTTTATGCCAAAATGAGCAAAGCCCAAGAATGATAAAACATACATTAGTAGTAGAACTTTCCTTTTACTTTCTCATTGTTTTTGTTCTTGCAATCGTAATCTTTGACTTTATTTTGAAATATGTGTGGTTTTGAATGGATATAAAATTATTATTACTGAAAAATAATAAATATAGACCCATGTCATTTGTATTGACTGAATTGAATAAAATTTTTCCAATTCAATTTGAAAAAAAGTATGTCCCCTAAAAATATCCCTCTCATATTACAAATATTGACCATAAATTAGAAAATGCAGCATTGGTTTAATGGCCTCCACATCCACTTAAAACATGACACGTGCAACGAAGTATTAGAAAAGCCATGCGGTAGCCAATTAAACCCGCGAGAACGCGCAATATCGACGTAAAAAAAAAAAAAAAAACTTGAAGTCGGTCGTCGTGTTAAATTACCAAAATCATGGTTGGGCCAAACCTACTATAAAAGACCGAATTGATCGCCTGGTTGGTCTTGTTTGTAGAAGAGTCAAGACTCTTGAATATCTCTCTCTGCTCCAATGGCTTACGTTGAACGAGGTTAGCTCTCTGTTCCCCTCTGCCCCCCTCTGATCATTATTTCGTGCTTTAATTGTAAATCTAATTATTATTATGAGAAATCAGGCTCTACACGTTCGCTTCTCAAATCGTTCACTCGCTTTATTGTAAAAATTTGGAGATTTAGGGCTTTTATTTATCGGTTTGCTGTAGAGTATGCATTTGATGAATTGACTGGTTTGGATCGCTACACCTTGGAACGGTATTTGGTTTGGTTAATTACAGTAAGCGCCGTTATCTAGTCTATTCTGAATTGACTAGAATAGATGTATCTGCAATGTAATATAATTTCATTAGGGCTTTTTCTAACCTTTGATTAGGGCTTGTGTATGCTATGCCGGAGATGAACCTGGTTTATTTTCCTTTTCACAATTTTACCATGCAATTTCTATTTGCGCAAAGGGAAACATCCTTCTTCAGTTGTGTTGGTTGAGTGCGTCTAAATTCCTGCAATGTTCTTTGGAGTCCTTTTTTTTCTAACAAAAGAATAAGAAGAATGGCTCTTTCCTAGTGCGTTTTGGAGGCCCCATACCATTGGCTCGTGTATTCTCTCATCTTCTTTTTTGATAGGTAATCAAAAGGGCGGAATTCAAGTATACATGAAGTATACAAGAATACAAGAGTGACACCTAAACAGAAAACAAAAAAAGATAAAGAAAATCCTGGAAGTTAGAGGAGAATGAAGACAATCAAAGGCTGTTGTCACCTCATGTCTTCTCTTTTTAATCGGGAATCCGTTTGAGATTTAGCTTTCTGTCCAAATTTTAGCTTTATAGTTTAGATGTTGGTGCATTACGTTTCCTTGATCTTCTGTGCAGCTTGTATATCTAGCCTTCTGGTTATTTGTGCTTGTCTAGTTTCATATGAATATGTTCTCTCTTTGAAGTTGTTTGGTTAAGGTCTCTTGTTTTCTGATGAATGATTTTATAGCCTTGATGGAAGCAACCATGTGGCCCATGTCCCTAAAATATAACTTTAAAAAGCTATTAAATGGTTCCATATTTCAATTGTTATTGCCCATTAAAATAGTATTTAAATAGAAATCGTGCTTTTATATTTTTCCTGCAATTGCACCTTCTGGTTATTTGTGCTTGTCCAGTTTCATATGAATATGTTCTCTCTTTTTGAAGTTGTTTGGTTAAGGTCTCTTGTTTTCTGATGAATGATTTTCTAGCCTTGATGGAAGCAACCATGTGGCCCATGTCCCTAAAATATAACTTTAAAAAGCTATTAAATGGTTCCATATTTCACGTGTTATTGCACATTAAAATAGTATTTAAATAAAAATCGTGCTTTTATATTTTTCCTGCAATTGCATTTGTTTTATGGTCCCGATATTTTATTGCATTTGTCACATGCTTCATTTAAGTAACTGACATGCTATATATTTTCTACAGTGTCATTCATGTTACACAACGATAGGATGCCTATGACGATTGATTAGAGTTTTTAATTATTACTTATGTATTGAAACTTTCAATGTTGATTATACATGTGTAAGTGTAAAAAAGGTTGAGTCCTACAATGGAAAGATATCACAACTATGAGGGGTTAATGTAATATGATTGGGCACAAACTCATAGATTTAAGTTTTTGGGTTAAGTGATGTCTGAATATGTTTTATCATGGTCTCACTAAATTTTTGAGTTGAGTACTATCCTAATATGTTACATAATGGTCTCACAAGAAGACTCCTAGATGTTTTAACCTTCCCAACAAGTGGAATTAGAGCCAATGGTGGAGTGTGATATAGTTGATGATGGTGGTCCTTTTCGCAATTAGAGTGAGGGTCTTTGGGGTAGGAACAAATGTGCCTGGTGTGAGCATGAACGAAGGTTTCTAAAGCAGGGGCAGTGGGGCACGCTGGGGGCACATATGAGGGCTCAAACTATAGGTTTAAGTTTTGGGTTGAATGGTGTTTCAACATACTATACTCTAAAAAAAAAAAAAAAAAACACTATACTCTCTCACTAGAAGACTCTTCAAGCTGTTAAATCTCCAACAAGTCATATCAAAGTTGATAGTGGAATGGCACAGGCATGGACGTGGGTCCTTGGAGTACAGGTGCACGTTCATGCATGGATGAGGGTTCCTAAAGTAAGGGTAATGATGCATAGTGCGGGCATGGACAAGGGTCCTTGTGGTAAAAGCAAAGGTACATGGTGTAGGCATAGGCAAGGGTTTTGGGGTAGGGATAAATTAAAAGGTGCATGGCGAGAACAAGCCCAAATAAGATATGGACTGCTCGTAAGTTCAATAAAAAGCTTCATTTTGAGGGGGAGTGTTGTAATATGGTAGACTCACACATGAGGGTGAGATTGTTGAGCATAAGTGTGATTGTGAAAGATCGAGTTTCATGCTAGAAAAATGTCATAAATGTGAGTGGCTAAAATAACATAAAAGGCTCAAACTCATAGGTTTAAGCGTTTGGGTTGAGTGGTATCCCAACATGCTATCTTATAATCTCTCTAGAAGATTCCTCAAGGTGTTAATTAAGTGACATGGACTGAAGCTATCTTCCTCTTAGTACTATTTTTTTTTTTTTATGTATTTGCTTTCCTTGTTTTGTTTTCCCTCTCTCTCTCTCTCTCCTCACCCCAAAAAAAAGGCCAGAGAATGAATCCTTGATGAATTTCATTTTGAGTATACTTGATACATGCTACTTTTTTAGGAATAAGGCTATTCTAAAACAAGGAGTTCAAACTTGTCAATATGGTACTATATGGTAATCTTGCCATGCCCTATACCTGTAGGCAAAATTTCTATCTGGCTAAGCAATTAAAAGAGGATTTGTAGCCTCAAAAATGATGTCGCAAACAAAGAACCATTCTTTGAAAAAGTTGTTCTTGTTAATGCTCATTCTCTCTCAGGCAGTGTTTAAGTTTTTCCTTCGAAAATTTGTCTTGTCTATACAGTTATGTCAGTTCGTTTCCTTATCTCTAGAATTTCAGTTCTTGTATTATTATTATTATTATTTTATTTTATTTTTTGTGGGGGGAGGGGGGAATGTTGATTGATTGGAATGCCGAAAGTGCTAACGCCAAATTTCAAATGTCTAGCTTTATTGTTAATTTTGGGTGATGTAGAAAACATTCCTGATGAGGCCAAACTAACGAACTACGGTTCCTTTCATCTCTCTATTATTTGTTCAGGCGTTGTGAAATCCAAGCGATCAATATGGCGGCTCAAGACTATAACAGACTTCTTCTGGGCTATTGTTAACTTCTTTGGCGTGTTTTTTGCAACTATGTTTTCGGTAATTCTGTTATTTTTCCCTCACTCACTTTTTAATGGTATACACTACCTTGGTTTATCAAAGAGGTCTTGTGTATTTAGAAGCTTATGTTCTCGTTGTTGCATGCCTCAGATGGAGAAGTCAGATGCTTACAGAAAAGGCTCCGGCGCTAGCAAGAAGTGGGATGGTGGTGGACCAGGAGGTCCTGGAGGGGGACCATATGGTGGTGGTCCACGTGGGCCGCCTCGTGGACTAGACAATGTTCGTGGAATTGATCATAGTAAGTATATATTGTCCGCCTTGCTTATTTCGTTTGTAAATGTGTTTTTTCCTTTCCCACCCCTTTATTTAATACAAATGTCTCTTCTTCTAAACTCCCAGGTTCTTTACCTGCATGCGGCTCTTGCTGTGGCTGAGTGTCAGAGGTATCTATTGTGCATCATCCATTTTGTGTCTCCAATGCTATGTTTGGAAATGTGTAAGGAATTAATTACCGAAAAAGAAAAAGAAAATGTTTAACGTGTTGAAATTGTGTAATATGTAATGTGGATGTCCGTAGATTTCTCATGTGAACTGAGTATTATAGGGAAGGAAACCTAAAAATCGTTAATAAAACCACGATGGTGTCTGCACTTCCCCATTTTCTTTGTTTTGTGCTCTTGTTTTCCAATTCATATGGCAGCCTATTTGGAGGATCAATTTATGTTGTCTTGTCATGTCATGTACACCAACAATAGATGCATCATTATAAAATCACAAACATAAAAATAATCCCTCTATTTTAAGCGAAATAGAAAGAATGCTTGTCCGTCAGTTAAGCCCCAACCACCAATTTTGTTCTCCTCAGTGGTTAGGGGCTAACTAACTCTTCAGCTCGATCACATCAATTTGGAGTGGAGAAAAAGATTGACTTTAAGCCTATTTGATATTGCATTAAGGAGCTTAAAAGTACTTTTAGTTTATAAAATACTTTTTCTAAACATAAAACCTCTATTTTTCGACACTAATAACAAATATGCTCTCAATATCTCAAATGCATGTGGTGCAGTAGTCATTGTCTTAAGAAGGTGAGGCGTCAAGGCATTAAATTTTGGCGGAAGAAATCATATGCCCATTCCATGCCCTATTTCTTGGTTTTGCATGAAATAGGGCACTGGACTGGACTGGTTTTGAGAGCACTGGACTGGAGTGGAGTGCCAAGATAGGGGCTAAGATTGTGGGAAGAGGGTCATAGTGGAAAATTAAGAGCTTGTTAAAAATTTTATAAAACATTTTTAGTATTTAAAAAGTCGTGTCAAACAAAAATATTTATTTAGTAAAAAAAATTAAATGTAGTTTTAAAATTTTTTGGGTTGAATAGCTTTTCGCCCCTGTTATTCAACAACTTTATATTTTGTCTTTTCAGTTATAGTTTTTATCACAAAAGGTATCTCAAGTTTATATAAAAATTGAGATGGTACTTCCATTTAAATTTCGTCCAAAATTTGACGAAAACTCATGTTAGCACCGTTAAAAAATAGGCAATACAAAATAAATTTTTTAAAATTATGAATATTAAAAAATAATAAATAGAAAGTAGGGGGAAAATGGGGTTGGACTGAAAGTGCTATATCTTTTGTCTTCACTCGGGTCTTTTCCAAGAGCTCATCAATGGCTCCGAACAATACAGCCTCCATCTCCTTCCTTGCCATGACCAAGCTTTGGTTTATCGGGATTTCCATTAGGGATTTTGGCAAGTAGGTTTTATGGCCCAACCTGGACCTTTCCTCTGAAAAACTCCCAGTTGGATGCATCATTTCAAAGAAACCCTTCCTAGAGTGCATTCACTCCCTTTCAGGTTTGGGGTGGTTCGGCCACCCCAAACTGGTAAGGATGGCTCGAGTTACCCTTTTTCTTCTTCTTCTTTTATTATTATTTTTAAATAATATATGGACATGTGTTGATTTTAATGATGCTAACATGACTTTCAGTCAAATTTTGGACGAAATTTAGATAGAGGTATTATCTTTGTTTTTAATTAAACCATAGGTAGCAGACAAAAAATAAAACAGTCAAATTGCATAAGCAAAAAGGTATGTAACCCAAACTTTTTTTACTTTAAAAGATGTCAAGACACACTAGACACTTTTGGAAAAGGCCTAAAAATAAAGTTTTTTTTTTTTTTTTTAAATAAAAAATAAAAACTATTTTTGACTATAAAAGTTATATTTTTCAAAGCATTCTTTGCAGCCTCACCGAACTTTTGTCTTTTTGGTTATTTTAATGAGTCAAATCATTAAAAAGCACACCAAAAAAAAAAAACTCTCCAATAGCCTCACCAAAATAGTAATTTTTGGTTTGGTGATTGAATAGTACTCACTATTCACTCACCAAATAAATAAAAAAATCATTTGCATTTTATCTCTCCTCTATCCTTTGAAAAAGTATATATATAATGAAATAGTAAAAGTTAAAGGTGCTTTAAAAAAGAGAGTTTTTTTTTTTTTGTCATGATAAAAGTTGATAATTAAAATAAAGAAAAATGTATTTTGACTATTTTGGTGAAGTGTTAGGATTCTTAGGAATGCTCTAACCCAAACATGCTTTGAGGTCCAATAATCCTTGTTTAAATCTAGGTAGGTACTTAAGAAAATAAATAAATAAAAGGGTCAAGGTAGGATACTAACTTCTAGAAATGCATTCAGATTGTTGCTTTAATTCAACATTTAATTTAATATATTAATCAATGAATGAATTTCATATTATTCCATTAATTTTTTTTAGGAAAATGTTAAGGGTTTTCCCCGTAGGTTCTTCTGGCGTTCTCCTAGTCTTAGTTAAAATATGATTTAAGAAAAAATAAAATTATAGTAGCCTCTACCACCGGTTTTTTTAGGCATTAGCACCAAATTTGAGGCATTAGCACCAAATTTGTGAGGCATTAGCATCAAAATTGAGGCCTTAACATCAAATTTAGGATGATTAAATCAATTTTTGGAGATATCATCCCTAAAGGGTTAACCTTTCACCCTTAGGTTTTAGTTTTGAATTCAAAAACAAGTTTTAAGGCATTAAGACCTAACTATTAACTCATAAAAATTAATCTGTTAGCAAAAAAACGGTACTACAATTTTATTTTTTCTTAAATCATGTTCTACATAAGATTGGGAAAACGCCAGGAGAACACTACGGGGAGAACCCCTAGTAAACCCTTTTTTTTTAAGAGACTCTCTCCTATTATCATTATTTTGGTAATTTTTAATGTAAATTGTTATAATTGATAGTTTAATATTTTTTTTTGAAAATAATTGATAGTTTAATAGATAAATTATCATTGGACAGTAGTTTAAGAAGAATAAGTGAACTTTTTAACATATTAAATATGTTTGGTAGAAAAAATTCTAGCTCCTCCGCTGAATACGCAAGCCAATCGTGTGTGAAAGAGACAAATATATTATTAGTCACGTATTCTGTGTGGGGGCAACTATTATTTGCATGCTTTTTGTTCATACATTTAATCCATGCTATAAATAAGAGACGTGGCATATAATGTACAATAAATACCCAAAAATATGCAACTAACTACCCCTTTTCTTCACAACCCGGGGCTATATTTATATACCTACCTCCTTACCTTTTCTTTTCTCTTTTCCCTTATTTGATTATGATTTTTAAGAGATAGTTCAATCGGTTGAGACTATATCTAATAAAGTGGAAGTCAATAGTTCGAATTTCTATCTTTCCCTTTTTTTTTTTCTTTTTTTTTTTTTGAAAAGAACATCATCATATTCTCATTCATGAAAGATCAAGAGTAAAGCTCTTACAATACAGGGTAGGCCTCGAAGTATCCGTAGGTAAACTACAAAGATACCAACGTCATACAAGACATATTACAATTCATACTTTCAAAACAGATCCGCTAACTTATGACTAATCAACAAATGAAATACAAATCTGTACCAGACAGAACCAACTAATGCATAGGTAGCAATTATTCCTTGACACTGAGGGTTGAGAACCCCAGGCCAATACTTATTCCTTGACACTTTGAAACTACAGGCCAACACTTATTTCGACCGAGGTTGAAAACCCCAACACTTGTCCTCCTTGACCCGAAAGTCAGGATAACGTTCACGTCCACAACCCAAAGATTTGGACCAAGCATCACACACAAAAGCAGGCTGATCGAGACAAGATTTATTACAAGCAAAAACAATAAAAATACAGGGAAATAAAACCGATCACGTGCAAGTAGACCCCATACACTGAAGGACGCATTGGAAGCTCGACGCGGTAGGGGCGTGAAAAAAGGCCCAAAGAAGGATGGAGTATGGCTAAATAGACGAGAAGATCGGCGAATCGTAAAAATAAAACACACAAAACAAACAAAAAAGAGCAATACAGGGAAATACTAACCCAGCAAAACAAAATACAAAGGAAAATCAAAACAAAAAATAAAACAAAATGAAACAAAATATAAGGAAACCAAAGAAAACATAAAATAAAAAGTAGAATGATCAACCGGAGAAGGCTTAGGCGCGATCTGGTTGTAACACCGCTTAGGAAGGTGGCGATGGGAGAATGACGCAGAGGGGGCGCATAAAGGACACCTCTCAGCGGAGGCGTGAAACGCCCAGGAAGACCCAAAGCAGGCACAAAGAGCCTCAAAAACAAACGGAAAAGACCGCCGTACAACGAGGAGGTCGGGGAAAAGAAAAAAGAAAGGAAGGAGCACCGGGACTAGGGCATCAAGTAAATAACTAGAGTCCGGTGCGAAAGGGACATGGGAAGGAGGGATGGCCTCCGCCATCCCTCCTCCCCATGAGTGACGACGATCTAGAGGCGGGCTGCTAAAACAAAAAACTTAGAAAACCTATAGAGCATCTGATACTAGTGCTCACTGAAACTTACAAAAAAGCTACAAAGACTTCCGATTTTTAATTTGAGAATCCTATCTTTCCTTCTTGTGCAGACATATAAAAAAAAAAAATTATGATCCCTCTAGAACTTGACCACAAAAATTTCTTCTAAATTAGTTTAAATGTTTAATATTTATTAAAGTGGGGCTTTTTTTTTAGGAAAATGCTAGGGGTTCTCCTCGTAGGTTCTTCTAGCGTTTTCCTAGTCTTACGTAAAACATAATTTAAGAAACAATAAAATTGTAGTGGTCTCAACCATCGGTTTTTTTAGGTATTAGCATCAAAATTGAGGCATTAGAATTAAATTGAGGATGATCAAATCCATTTTAAGTGATATCAACCCTAAAGGGTTAACCTTCCACCCTTAGGTTTTAGTTTTGAATCAAAAAACAAGTTTTAAAGCATTAGAACCTAAATATTAATTCATAAAAATTAATCTGTTAGCAAAAAAAATGGTATTATAATTTTATTTTTTCTTAAATCATGTTCTACGTAAGACTGAGAGAACGCTAGGAGAACACTACGAGGAGAACCCCTAACAAACTCCTTTTTTTTTATAAATTAATTTGAAAGAAATTTCTATACTTTCGACCCGCTATTAATTGCCTCCCAAATTAGTACAGCTTCGTCAGCCACTCATAGCCTAACACTATTTAATTATTGGTACATTTGCCATTTGCTATACATCTACCGTAAGAAGAAGGGGTTGAAAGAGTCAGAGAGAGAGCGAGAGATATTGGCAAACAAAAATGGGGGTGGAGAGAGTGCAAGACATTGCTTCCCTGTCCAAGGACGAGATCCCGGCCGAGTTCATCAGGTCGGTCGACGAGCAACCGGGGATCACAACCGTCCATGGCGAGGTCCTTGAGGTGCCGACCATTGATCTGGCGGACCCAGATGAGGAAAAGGTCCTCCGTGCGATAGTGGACGCTAGCCGCGACTGGGGGATGTTCCAAATCGTGAACCATGGAGTCCCCGTTGAGGCCATAACCAAGTTGCAGGCTGTTGGGAAGGAGTTCTTCGAGCTCCCGCAGGAGGAAAAAGAGGTTTACGCTAAGCCTCCAGGTTCTCAGTCGGTGGAGGGATATGGAACAAAGCTTCAGAAAGAAGTGGAAGGGAAGAAAGCCTGGGTGGATCATTTGTTCCATAACATATGGCCTCCTTCTGCCGTAAACTACCGCTTCTGGCCTAAGAACCCTCCTTCTTACAGGTTTTGGAATATTTTATTTATTTTCTTACTGAATTAATGTTTTATATATTACTGGTGTACGTCGTCGATCACTTTTTCCACATTTCATGATTAATCGAGATCGATTCCTTCCTTAATTTGCATATATAAATTGCTTCTACCGTGTCGGCCGGTGATCAGAGGCATGGATGGAGTACTCGTGAGGCTTATGGAGGGATTAATGTTACGTCCCATGCATCATGCATGCACTGATTCACTGTGGAATTAATAAGAGATTTGTGTGTGATGGGTGCAGGGAGGCAAACGAGGAATATGCGAAGCACATGCATGGGGTGGTGGAGAAGCTGTTCAAGAGCCTCTCATTGGGTTTAGGGCTTGAAGGGCATGAGCTGAAGGAGGCTGCGAGTGGTGATGATTTGGTTTACCTTCTGAAGATCAACTATTACCCGCCGTGTCCGCGCCCTGACCTGGCTCTTGGGGTCCCGGCTCATACCGACATGAGCGCCTTCACCATTCTTGTGCCTAACCACGTCCAAGGTCTCCAGGCTTCCCGAGATTCCCATTGGTACGATGTCAAATACATCCCCAATGCCTTTGTTATCCACATTGGGGACCAGCTTGAGGTAATCATTCAATTTCCAATCCAAAAGACTTTAATTTTGTCTTATGTATTAAAAGTTTTCACCGCTAGTATCGTGTGTCGGATTCAGCTAGTGTCAAGACATATGTCTCATTTAATTAAATGAGTCATATTTTTTAACCATAACTGATGCAGTGCAATTTAGTAGGTTGCAACGAAGAACAAAAAATAATGCAGTAGGTAACTAATTCTAGACCTTGAGTCTATCAATGATCTAAGAATTCTTCTTAAAATATAGAGTCTATCTATGATTTCAAAGAAAAATATAAAGAAAACGTACCTATGAGTAATTCTTATTCAACAAAATCAATAATCAATATCAACTGCCTTTCTCTGGGAGCTATAAGCATATATTTATAATCCAAAACTTACACCTAATAAAATATGACGTAAATACCCCCATAACCTTAAACCTAATAAAATAACAAAATAAAGAGTTCTAAAACCCTAACCCTAATAAAATAACAACACAAAGTCGGTTTAGAAAATAAAACAAATTGACAACTATGCAATCTGCAATAACTCACTAATTTCGTATGTCGCCAGTTTGCTGATGATATAAAAAGTTGTTAGCCTAAGCAAATTGATACAAATTTTGGGTAGAACTCACCTTTAAAAACCGACTTACAATAAATTAATGAATGTCAAAAAGACGTATATAGCTCTATAGACATGATTAAGATTATATTAAGCTATGCGCAACACCAGACTCCATAGTCGACATTCATGGCGACCCGCTCTATTATTTAAGTCTCCGATCTCTGTGACTCAAACTAGTGATGTAGTATCTGATTCTTGGATACAATTTACCGTTGAATGTTGACTTATAAAGGGAGAATGCATAAAAACTTATATACAAGTGATTAAAATTGTATAACTTATGCACGTAGAACACTTACAATTATAACACAAATCCAGCCTGAAAGCTTAATAATTAGCGAAAGATTTGGTTGTGCAGATATTGAGCAATGGAAAGTACAAGAGCGTGCTGCACAGGACTACAGTGAACAAAGAGCACACACGAATGTCGTGGCCGGTATTCTTGGAGCCTTCGCCGGACTTTGTGGTAGGGCCTCACCCGAAGCTCGTCGACCACGAAAATCCTCCGAAATACAAGACGAAGAAATACGGTGACTATGTTCACTGTAAGCTTAGCAAGATTCCCCAGTAAGTGAAGCAAAGCAAAGCAATATTGTTGAACACACCAATGCATAATGTAACTCTAAAATAAGGGTGTGTTTGGATTTTTTTTTTTTTTTTTTTTGGAACAGTAAAGTCTCATTGTTTATGAGAACTCTATCCACCGGGCATATCTGATAAATACAATTGATGTATTGCACTTTTTAATACAAAAATGGAATTTTTAGAGGAATATAATATATATATCTCATTGTTAATCATGACAATGTGGTAATTTTAATTCGAGCAGTTTAGGATTGTATTTAAAAAATAGAGGGCAAAAGTTTTATTTTTAGGGTTTATTTGAATGTGCGTTTGAGGAGCTTAAAAATGCATTCGATACTCAAACAATCCGTTTGAAGAAAGAAAAGAAAAAAAAAACTCGTTTGGTAAAAATAATTAAAATTACTTTTAAGGATTCAAAAAGCTTAAAAATAATCAAAACGTAGTTTTGAAAAGGCGTTTTTTGACTTAAAATATATTTCTCAAATACAGGCTCTTAAGTTTTTGTCAAAATGGATTTTGTATATTTTTAGGTTTTTGGACATTTAAAAGTGTTTTCATTTTTTTAACTAATATTTTGAGTATTAAACCTAGACTTATCAAACTCAAATTTAAGTAAATCTTTAGTCTTTTAATAACTTTTATTAAAAAAAAAAAGAAAAAGAGAAATGCTACCGGCATGTTCAACTAACTTAAGAGAATTCTGTTGAAAAAAAAAAAAAAATTGAATATATATATATATATATATATATTTTGACATGTCCACACAAGGGTAGGGGGAGGGGGGATTCGATCTTATGACCAACGTTTTATAAGGCGTAACTCACAGCCGATTGAGCTACCACTTGGAGACTAATATATAACATAACTACCAAGCTTTTTAGGAATTTTTTATTATGGAAAAAATTAAAAAGAGAAAAAAATAAAATTAAAAGCCACCCCAGAAATCGCGGTAGCCACCTCCAATTTTTTTTTTTTTTTTTTTCAAAAATATATATTTTTTAATCGTTTTATTTTAAAAAATAAAAAATAAAAAATTAATTACATAACACGTACCGACATTTGATTGGTGTTAATATAATGTTCCGTTACATTTTGAACAATTAACAGAAATATTATTTCCATTTTTATCAAAATTAATAATTATAGGTAATTCCTGACTTTCTGTATCCAAATAAAGCTATACGAAGCAAATCGTGAAAAATAAAGTGTTAAAATCATAAATAAAATAAAACAAAAAACAAACATTGACTTTTGGACAAAGTTTTCCTCTAAACTGGGTTGGAGGAATTTCCTTCAACCTAACTGTAGAAAACATGTATTTCAATAATGGTATTTATTTTTTTAATAAGAAGACAAAGTTGGAATAAATTTATTAAAAACACATGTGCATCTCACATGTTATTAAAAAAATAGACACATATCATTTTTTTAGGTTAGGTTGGAAGAAATTCCTCCAATCCAATTTGGAGGAAAACTTTGTCCTTGACTTTTTAAATTAATAGGTGCATTAAAAATTTCTTAAAATTACGATGCAAACAAGAGATTGCAATTAATTCCGATTCGTGAGATATTTTGATGAGGACAAGGACACCCACCTACTTCACAGTCTTGGCCCGACTGAGGCATTACTCCTCGACTGAGATTGCCGCCGATCCCTCCATGGGACACACACCCCGATCGAGATAGGCAGCCAACAGGGACACCTCTCGAGATTTTATTTTATTTTATTTATTTTTTAAGTCATCTCTAGAATTAGCGAGAAGATCTACTTAGGTGAGGGGTAAAATTGTCTTTTTAGGGTCTTTTCCAATGAAAATCCAATGAAAATACCATTTTGCCCCCCATCAAAGAATTAGAAGTTGCTGGACCTAATTTTTGCAAATTTTTTCTGAACCTACCTTATTTATGAAGGTCAATTTATTCACTAATTTTGCATCTATTTTCTTAGTTTTATTTATGGGTCTATTTATTTATGTATCTTTTTTGTGATTAAAGTGTATTTTTCTCAGTTTGTACGCCTTCTTTTTTTGTTTTTATGAAGAAAATAGATGAGTAAAAACAAATACAAACAAACATCATATATTATAAACAAAAATATAAAGTTACAGAATCCAAAATACACAAGACTAAAAGAAGATTTAATCTTGAAGACAATTCAACAATAAATATGGAGGGGACTATCCAACAATAAATATAGAGGGGATTCTCAAAGACAAATACGGCAATCAAAAATGCTGCCAACAAAGTTGGTTGTAATAACCCATGTTGGACGGTGTATGTATCAATAAAGAAAATTAATTTTAACTTAGTTTCTAACCAACCTATGAGGGAGTTTGAAAGACTAAGAGGCAATTGTATAATAATAGAAGAGACACCATCTAGGTAGTGAGGCAAAGAAGCACAAAGATCAAATATTATTTAAGCCCATATTTCGGGTATGGAATTCATAGTGGACCAAAAAGGCTATACAAAGTAGAGTTTTTTGAGGGACGTTAATATAATTGATAGTTTGGGGAAGACATTGATAATAGAGTGACAGGTTGAGTTAGGTACTTGTACTTTTTCCTAATACCTTTTAGAGGCCATTATGTTTTTGTTTAATTTTTTTTCTTTCTTGGATGTGAAATAAAAATAAAACTAGTTTTGAGTTATTTATTAATATTTTTTGTTAAAAAAAAATAGGGATAATGAAAAAAATTAAGGAGATTTGCTTAATTATCAAGTTGATTTTTGGTTTTGGTGACTCCAACAAACAAGAAGTCATCTATCAAAAGAAAAAGAAAAATAAAACAAGAGGTCGATTTTTTTTATTCCTCTTCCAAAGTACACATTAAAGGCAATATTTAGGGTAGTGCAAGTTGCAGTTTGAAAGATGGAGGTATTCAGAAATCTACGGAGCTAAGCTTATTTTCAACCCTTCGAAGCATTTATATGTTCACAAGTTGGAGATAAGAGAATTCGAACCACTAAGGCTCTGTTTACTTCGACGTAAAATATTTTTCGTTGAAAAATATTTTTCGCCGAAAACATTTTACAGTGTTTACCGTGCACACGAAAAATTAAAAAAAAAATTATATTCTTTTATATATATTTTTTCCTAGAGTTCATAATTGCATAAAAGAGTTAATATTAATATAAAATAATTAAAAAGACATAATTGAAATTTTGGTAAAGTTGAAATTTTGATACGGGTACTTGAAATTACAAAACCGACAAAGAGAGAAAGGTTGTCACAGAACACCATTGAGATCACAGTAAACAACAAACATGACGAACAATGCCAAAATCCTCTGGTTCATACACTTTTCTTCCTCGGATAACAAAGCCTTCTCTACTCTTTTGGGTTTTTTTCTTCTCTTTTTTTTCTTTTTTTTTTTTTTTTTTTTTTCTTTTCTTCACAAAACAATCAGAAACAGCATGAAATATAAACCAAGATTTTGCCAATAAAGGAAATCTCTTCTTGTGCAAATACCGCCAAAAACAACAATTCGCGATCCGCAGATTTTCTTGTGCAATTAATATTTTATAATGCCAACATCTTTCCGGTGCTTCAATCTCCCACTGTCCATCCTCGAGAGCCGATCAACAGATATTTCTCCTATAAGCCTAACGTTATCGGTCGCCGGCGCAAGGAGGTTCAAATTCTCCGGCCGCCAGATTTTGGCGTAGGACACAACGCTGTTCCTCAGTACAAACCACCTGGATCTCCACCCCTTGCCGTAATTGGTCCACTTGGATAGCACCCCGGCCACCGAGCTCTCCGATCCCCCAGCATTACCGGTGGATCTGCCTGGAAACCCCACTAGCAAGCTCCTCGCCCTTCACAGAGACGACGATGTGGATCAATCCCCTACACTCCCGCCAGGACTCTCCAGCGATATGCAGCACAGCGGATGCATTTCCTCAAATCCCCACCTTCGCCCTCCACTTACTCTTCCTCTTCCAATAAACTCGTCATCCAGGAGTCTACGTGAAGAAGGTCGAAGGTTTTTTTTTTTTTTTGAATCAGGAGAGTCGGGTTTTTTTTGGGTGGGGGTGGAAAAAATGGTTTACGAAATTAAAAAGGGGAAACCATTTTCCAAAAAAATATAAAGAGATTTTGGTCAAATGGAAATCATTTTCGGTTTGACTATTATTTTACGTTGAAGTAAACATCGTAAAATACAAAAATCATTTTCTGGAAATCGTTTTACGTCTAAGTAAACGGAGCCTAACATTTTCAATAGGGTAAACTATTGCCGCTTAGGCCTCCGAAAAACAAAACATAACTGCACAAATTTTTGAGCCTCAATGGCAGGCACTTTCAAAATCACATCGGCTCCGGTGCTCCACCATGGCACCACCTTGGGGCAAAGCATCTTTTTCATTTCTTGTACTCGCATGAGCAAGATGGCTCCACCACTGAACTATCACAAACGGCTTGTTAGCCCAGATAATATATTATTGACTGTAACTGTGTCCTACTCCAACTCAGCATTCTGGTCAAGTAGATTTCAAGGCATAAATGATGGTTTGTCCAAAAAGGCATGCTACCCATATCCCTTTGTCCAAACAGGTACAGAGTATATCAATGTCCCCAAGCCGAAAGAGATGCAAATGGTAATCAAGGCATATACATATGCCCTCCAAGGGTGCTTGCTTTCTCTCATTGCATTGAACTCGGCAATGAAGGTAGAAACAGTACTCAGACACCCCAAGAATCCAAGTTGTATGCCAGAGGCTACAGTATCACAAGTCTGGGTATTCACCTATAACCAAAATAAACCAGGATTAATTTGCTTGTATAAAAAATGGACATTGAGACATGTAAATTGACCTCATCAAAACCTGTGTCATGTTTGAACTTGTGTTAGAAACTAGAAAGTGAAAAGAGGTGCAACACCATACCGCTTTCTTCACAGTAGACAGGGCTGCCATGATACAAGCTGCGGACACATTGGCGATTAGAGTCCCAATCGGTACCCATTTAAACAATCCGGACCTCCCTAACCCACGCCCGTTGAGTCGGGCTAAGAACCACCTGATCCACACACCTGGAGGTCCAACAATGCAAGCCAACCATAGCTGAGCACCACTGCCGCCACTGCTAAACTGTTCCTTCAATAGCTCTCCACTTAAACTCCATAACAAGACTAGCATTAAAATCAACACCACCATAACCGCCAAGTGACGCCTGCTGCTATCCACCCTCCAGTTGCTGCTAGAGCTACAGATGCCACTTCCCGAACTTCCATTTTGTCTTGTTAGAAGCCACTTAAAACCCTTGGCCGTTTCAACACCAACAATAATGGAATAGGCCGCAAGAAACAAGCCTGCAAAGAATTGTAAGGGTTAAAAGATCATCTTGCTCGTT
The DNA here is from genome assembly GCA_013348765.1 of Carpinus viminea. Classification (NCBI taxonomy): domain Eukaryota; kingdom Viridiplantae; phylum Streptophyta; class Magnoliopsida; order Fagales; family Betulaceae; genus Carpinus; species Carpinus viminea. The sequence continues at coordinate 4,191,374 of CP054673.1, forward strand.
AAGTGCACAGAGGCAGGCTGGAGACTGTTTGTTGTTAAGTTTTGAATAGGCTCAAGCAGGAGACCAGCCTGAAGCAATTAAAATCAAAACTGTTACGCGTCTAATGAACCAAACTATCCATACATCTATTGTAATATTGTTCTTACCTAAAAGAAAACCAAGCACAGTAAACACCCAGTGGCCATCAACGCTAAGCTCAAGCATTTTCTGATTCCAACCACTGAAAGTTGTAAGACTTCCTAAATAACCAGTTGTCAATCCAATCGCTAGATAGTCTGAAATGCAGGATATGTCTGCTTTGAAAACGACACCCCACCATCCCATCAAGAAAGAACCAACCTAGAAAAATGCATAAACCAATTTGAATGAGAAGATCTTCTAATTGAAGTCTTTAATGAAAATATATATACATATATATATAAGTGTGTGTGTGAGAGAGAGAGAGAGAGAGTAGAAGGCGAAAAAGATGGGAATCTCAAAGCTCTTAACCCCAACATCGAGGAGAAAATTTCTGTCACGCAGCCTTTACCAGAGCAAAGGCATCACTTCGAAGTTCTAATTTCTGAATTGTAACAGGCCACTATAATAAATTCCAGTGATTGGTTGAGGTGTTTATTCAGAGCTAGAAAAAACTTGCTTAAACGCTCTCATAACCTCATCCATAAAGTGTGTGCACATGCGTCTGAGGGAGGGAGAGAGAGAGAGAGAGAGAGAGAGAGAGAGAGACCATATTAGAAGGAAGGTCAAGGTAAAGAATGTTTTCATTGTCTGTCAAGCCAACAACTCCGGGGCCGAACAATTTTTGCAGTAAATACCTTGTTAAAACCTGCACATTGTGGCATGTTAAATACGAGAATCTTGCTAAGTACATCTATTTACTGGAAATTTACAAATAATGAAATGTAGAAGTGGCAATTCTAGGATCCAGAGAAGACAGAAGTTCCAAGCAGCAAAAAAAAAAAAAAAAAAAAGCCCTATGATAATGTTGGTTCCAAATATTTGATACAAAATAGAGGGGTAATACATCAAAGTTTTTTTTTTTTTTATAAGTCAAAAGAATTTATATCAAAAAGCACAAATTTAAAGGGGCGCCACCCAATTATACAAAGAGTATAACTAAGAACGCCGGAGAATACATCAAAGTTATAAGACATGAAGTTGAACCTCTCCAACTATTGTCAAAAATTAAGTTTTATTTTCTAAGGAACTTCAGACTTCTTTAAATGATCAAGAAAACTGTTATTCCCATGAGGTTGCCAGGTTGGGTTGCTCAAAATTCCCGTCCTATGCTCTTCATCTGGGTTTGTCAATCTTTGATAACTTATTGACAAGATGCTCTTAGGAAACTTCCTATTTTGTTGTGAAATATTATATCCTTTGCTCTTGAAACATTAGGTTAAAGAGTGTAGTTTCCAAACATATATTATTGGGTAACACAAACAAGAATCCCCATGAGAATTACTACTATTCTAGAAAGAGTACAAAATACCACACTTGAAAAAAAAAAAAAAAAGAAAAAAAAAAGAAAAAGAAAGAAGCTCAATCGCATTACAAACTACAAGTTTATTGCACTTTAAAACCTAAATAAAAATCAAAACTAAAATGGATGAGAATATATATCTCCATATATCACATTTAAAAGAAAAGGCAATTCTTATTATTATTATTATTTTTGAATGAGACATATTACCGATAGAGATAAGGAAAAGGCAATTCTTATTACTGATAGAGATAAGGATGTCATATTACCCCAAGAATCCCAAAAACAGCTAAATGAATGAGACATAAAACATAATCCCATAACTTCGGCAACTCTTCCTGCATATAGAAAAATGAATATGTTTTCATTGTTTGTCAACAAACAAACTACATAAGTTAAGGAATTTCTTTTAACAATGATAACTAAATGAGAAACTATTAACTGAAGGCTCACTTGCTTTTTGTCTTTAGAGCACACCATTGCATCCACGGAAAGGGGAGATATAGTTTCCTCTGGCAAAGGAGACACTGGAGAGATTGTATTCAATGCTGGATCACAAGACGAATACCCATAAGGGTGCAACAGAGTATCCAGGGAAGTGGGAGCAGCTGCTCCATTCTGTGATGCATGATCAATAGAAAAGCAGAGGCTAGCATCCTCACTGTTCCTGTTGCTCTGAAGTGCCCGATCCCCAATATCTCCTGCCTCCGAAACAGTCTCACTTTCAATGTCATCATCCATACGAAAGGGTACAGCTGCTGAAAAACTTATAGAGCGCCTTCTACATGAAGAACTGGCACTTCCAGCGTGACTAAATGATCCACTTCGTCTGGGTTCAGAGTCAGTAGTTCCATGATCCATGACTTCCCCACCAGAACCTCAAGGCTCGATACCTCTTGGAATAACTTCAAAAGCCACATTAATAAATGAGGATGTTGATTCAGGGATCAAAATTATATGAAAGTAATAATAATGTAGCTGCTGCTGACAATGATGATATCATTATATTTCTACTTTCTGTAAGCAAATCCAACTACTCTACCTTTGAGAAAACTAATTTATGTGCACATAGGAACACGTGATGGATTTATTTTGGCTCGTCCTACAAAAATTCAAACTGAAATGTATTTACTAAAAATAAATCCATTCATGTCTTTTTGCATCTAAGTTCTGCTAGTCATGACATCACAGAGATTAAAAAAAAAAAGAGTAATGACATGACCGTCCAAACATTTCAATTTTTTGAATACTATAAAGTATACCTTCTCTCTTGAACAACTTCACTCAGACCAATATCTTTTTTTTTTTTATTTAAAAAAAAAAAAAAAATTGTTAAGTTACACATGCACTTGGCGGGACATGAACCAACGACCTCATGCTCCACCTTGCTACGAAGGAAGGAAGTACCATCCGAGCTAAAGCTCATTGGTTAGACCAATATCTAAATACCTATGCATTAAGATCATGGACTTGATTAATAATGTCTTTGATTTTAATTTCAAAACAATTTGAAACATCTAAACTGTCTGCTCTATCAGGTCCATCACCAAGTTATTGAGCATGATTGCCTTATGGTTAAGACATAAGAATCTTCTAGCTCCTGCCATAATTTAAAGTTTTATATATATATATAAAGCACCCACTGCAAGCAAATAGAAGTCACGAATAAGTTGCTATTCTGCTAGGGAGCGAAATAACATGAGATTATGCCACTGATACTGATTTCTAAGCGCTGAAGCAGGGTTAGAGAAAACAAATGACAATATGCTGAATTAGATCCAAAGCTCGCCAAGACCATGAATGATATTTTATTTTCTTATGTAAAAAAGTTCTATTTAAGCAGTAAATAAATTAAATAAAAGTAATAACAAAAACAATAGGTAACATAGAAACAGAATAAAAATGACCTCCCTGTCACTTGACAAGAACCCTAAGGCTAACAATTGGAAAAGGCTCCAGGAAGTTTGTTGGAACTAAGAATGGATAAAAAGATTTAGTCACTCCAAGTGAGGCTCAGCAATCACTTGTACCAACTAGGAGGAGTTTAGAGTCCCTTCTAAGAGCAGGAATGGCCAAATAATGGTAAGTGTTAGTTATTCCAGGAACATTGTAGAACCGTAACATGTGCATTAACTGGATCTTCATGCACTCTGAAAATGATCAAATCTAAAGATACTAAGTCTAAAAGTGGTGCGTGTAAACACAACACCAATTTTCCTAGGTATTTTTTTTAGCGTAAGATGCAATCTAACAGACTCGGCAGATTGCAATCCGATCCAACCATCAAGAATTGCAAAAAATAAAAAATTAGCATAATAGGAGGGATAGTTATGGCCAAATGGGTCTTCATAATTTCATAGATTTGAGACAAAAGGTGCAGCTGATATTATATCAACCAACTGATTACCACTAAATTATAAAATTCTAGCTCCACAACAAATGACTGATGTTTCAAATGAACTGGATCAAGCGGATCCCATTTCTAAGAACAATTAATTAATTGTTTAAAAATAAACTCAAACGGTTAACAGGCAATTTCATCATACTTCTCCGAGCCCCTCGTAACTGGATGTGAAAGATATTTGTACAATCAAACATGTGAGCAATTAGCAATGAAAGTAATTATAAAAGAAAAAAATGAAAAGTCGAACAGAAAGAACCAGAAAGTCAAATTACATTGTAAAAAATATATATATAACTTTTTCAGTCTTTTTTTATGTAAAACATAATCCACGAATTTACATATATACGAAGGAAAAAAAGAAAAAGAAAAAGTAGAGGGAGATAGAAGTACCAGGAACATTAAGAATCCAATGAAAAGGACAAAGGCTAAAGAGATTCAAACCCAGACCAACATGTCTAAAAAGTCTTCCCAAAATTTCATCTTCAAAACACCAGCACAGGGAAGATATGTGAACGATAAGACTTTTTGCGTTCCCTAAGTTGTAAATACGACCGGAGTTTCAAGTTCAAGAATCAAGACATAACGAAAAGCGAAGTTGTGAATACGACAGGTGTAAATGTTAGACGTGTCTATGTATAATATAACGAAAAGTCAAGTTTAAAAATTTTACGACAAAATATAAAATTAGTAATAATTGTCTGCATCTAATATCAGCATAATTGATTATTCACACGTCATTTTCTAACACTGTCACGTATTACCTTAGCCCTCGTCTAATAAATATATTTTATTGAAGCCACATGGGCATTGGGAATTGTGAAGCTGTAGTCACTGATCATCAAGCGGTGGAGCCATCTAATTCTAACACGACGTAAGTATAGTTTAATTATGTCTTAGCTCACTGGTGCACGTAAGCTAACAACTTCTTTTTTTTTTTTTCTCCTTTCATATCATATTTAGGTTACCACAGTATTTATGTTGATATTATTTTATTATTAAAAAAATAAACACAATAATATTAAAATAATACCAATGTTAATACTGTTTATTTATACTGATATGATGAGTATCATTACTCTATTTAGGATTATTTCACCAATTACTTTGCCAGATCCCCGCAACCTGCAATACAAATTTAACCCTAGTACTGCTAATAAAACATAATGGGGTTTGCTTAGGGTTTTTTTCGTAGTGTTCTCTTGATGTTTTTTCAGTCTTACGTAAAACATGATTTAAGAAAAAATAAAGAAAAATGCTAAGGGTTCTCTCCGTAAGTTCTCCTAACGTTCTTCCAGTCTTATATAAAACATGATTTGAGAAAAAATAAAATTGTAGTGACCTTCACCACCAGTTTCTTTAGGCATTAGTATCAAATTTGAAGCATTAGCACCAAATTTGTGAAATATTAGCATCAAAATTGAGGCATTAGCATCAAATTTAGGATGATCAAATCTATTTTGGGTGATATCATCCTTAAAGGGTTAACCTTCCACCCTTATGTTTTAGTTTCGAATCAAAAAACAAGTTTTAAAGCATTAGAATATAACTATTAACTTATAAAAATTAATCTATTAGCAAAAAAACGGTACTATAATTTTATTTTTTTCTTAAATCATGTTCTATGTAAGACTGGGAGAACGCCAGTGGAACACTACGGGGAGAACCCCTACCAAACCCCAAAAATAAAATTGTAATACCCTTTTTTTACCAACCAATTAATTTTTATGAGTTAATAGTTAGGTTTTAATGCTTTTAAAACTTTTTTTTGGATTCAAAACTAAAACCTAAAGGTGAAAAGTTAATCCTTTAGGGATGGTATCATTAAAAATGGATTTAATCATCTTAAATTTGGTACTAATACATCAATTTTGGTGCTAATGCCTAAAAAAACCAGTAGTGAATGCCACTATAATTTTATTTTTTCTTAAATCATGTTTTACGTAAAACTGGGAGAATGCCAAGAGAACCTACGGGGATAACACCTAGTATTTTCCTAACAAAATTAAGTAACCCATTTTTATCAATTTATAAAAACTAAATAAAATCAAATCAAATGAATTTCCTCTTGCCACCAGCACCAGGAACGAAGGACACTCACGGCCACAAAAGAGTTTTCATAATATCATGGATTGAAATACAAAGCAGGGGCAAAATATGTATGAGTGTCAATTTGTGCTTTAGTGAGCGGTTTAGGTCGTTTTGAGACATAAATATAAAATTATATAAGTTAATTTTAATTTGATTCATTTAATTAAAAGAACAAGACCCTTCAACTATAACTTGTTAATTTCATTTTTGCTTTGTATCTAGTTTGCAAGTCGTGTAAAAAAATATCAATCTTAAATGTCACGTGTTAAGTTTGAGTCGTATTGAGACATGAATATAATACTATAAGTTAATCTTAATCCGACTTATTTAATTAAATGAGTTAGACTCTCAAACTCTAATTCTCTAATTTTAGTTCATATCAAATTCACGTGTTGTGTTAAAAATTGTTAACCCTAATAACATGGTACCACTCAAAATTTGATTCCGCTAATCGAACAGTTTGAATACACTGGACCACAATAAAACGAATCCCATGTCTAAGCACAGTTTGTAAAATTATCCAGCTCAAATCGCTTAATGGCAATCCAATCATGTACTCAAATTAAAGAGCTTAAATATGTGTCCTCCACTAACAGATCATAAATAAAGAAAAGCAAAACAAACCCCCGCTTGAATTCTACTGGACGTGAGCTAAATTTTGGCACAAATAAGCCAAAGTGAACCTTTTCATCGCCTTTTATAAATTAGGGCATGCATCATGCATTGGGTATGAACAATAATCGACAAGTCAAATCATGTGAACGACAAGCGCAAAAGGTAACGAAGGAAACAACATGAAAAGCTGAACAGGAACAATAAAAAAAAGTAATTACACCGTTAAAGCTGAGCAACTTTACAGCCCATTTTAGTAACACGCTAAACATAATCTCAGTTTAATATACTCTAGAAAAATATATATAAAATTATATGCGAGAGAGACCAAGAAAAGATCGAGGGGATACCAGGAAAAGTAGCAAAGGCGCCCGAGGAAAGTCAAACCCGAACAACTGGTCGGTCAAAATTGTTCTCTAATTTCTCGTTCAACACGCCGAGGAGTTTCAGAGGGAGAAAATGGTGGTGAAGATATGCGGGAGGACAATGGAAGAGAAGCGGATGTTTGTATCGCCAAGCAATGAAGAGAATCGACGGACGGGCTGACCCTCCTCGAAAACCGGGTCGACAAACGGGCGGGGCTGGGCTGGGCTGGGCTTTGGGGGATTGATTGGATGTTGTAGCCTTGTAGGGAGGTTTGGGAATGAAAGATATTAGTAATAAGAGAAGGGTGCCTAGGGGATCTCAATCCGGCTATGGGCCGGCCTATGGCAGTTTGATGGTGAAGCTCTCAAACTGAGAGAGAGAGAGAGAGAGAGAGAGAGTTTTTTTTAACAGAGAGAGAGAGAGAGATTTGATTATTAAGGGATTTTCTACACTTATATATATAATATATTTACATACTTCCAGTCGTATAATACTTATGTGAAGTTAAGGTATAGAATAAATCTTAGGACATAATTGGGTTCTTTGAATAACACTTTTCTGGGGGGTATGTTTTTGTTTTTCTAGTTAAAAAAAAAAAAAAGTTATTTTGTTGTGATATAAAATAAAAATAACTCTGAATGTTTTATAAATGATAAATGTTTGACTTTCATCTTTGATATTTTATTATTATTATTTATTTTCGAGATGGGCAAATTTATTATTTAATTTTGGGACTTATATGTGAATTTTATAAATTCAATAATAAATTTACAAAATATATGAACAAGATCAATGACTTTGAGCAACAAATATATAACACTTTGCTAAATAAATATGTTTTGTTTAAAGTTGTTTCAAAATATTTTGTATTTTTCCTAAAGAAGCAAAAGAAACTTAAGGTATTATCAAAACATGTAAATGGGTTGATTTCTTAACTCAACCTTCTTATTAGTGCATAAGAGTAGAGAAATAGTCAAATTAATCTATATTCACCTAGTTATTATGGGAAGGATTGCTTGTTGATATTCCCATTCCCAATGAGTTGTAACATTAAGGTGAAAGAGATTCAAATGAATGACTTTTACTTCATAAAACGAAATTCATAATCAATTGAAATTTTTAAAGGGTAGTTCAATATCACACCTCATAAGTTACTAATTCAAATTTTCTTACCCCTTTCTTTGTATGACATGTTAAAAAAAAAAAAAAAAAAACATTATTCATATTTTCATGAGTAATTACTTGCATCACTTTTATTTCTTTATTTATTATTATTATTATTATTATTATTTTTAATGGAGTCCAATCCTAATATATATCACTTTTAAAAAACTAAAGGTTCTTTATTAATCTTTTTCCCAGAATCTACTTTATATTTCAATCGGTAATATAAAGCAGAGAAACCCATAGGAGCTCTCCAATCCGCAATCTCTGGTTAACGTTGGGTGGATATGAAAAGGCAGCGTTTGATAGCGGCACCAGCGGTTGGAGAGGAAGCGTACAAGGACAAAAGCTTCAACCGCGAAATCTGTAACGGGATACGGTGTATGCGCATGTGACGCACGCCATCTCAATAGTGCGACATTGACCAGGCGGAAAGAAAACGCAACCATCATCTTTCTCTTGTTCTCCCGCGTGTTGAGGTGGAAAAGAACGATACGATTCGTTGTCGGCATCCACTCGTGGGGCAACGCGTGGTGGGTGATTAGCATCGGGAAGAAAAATAAGAGAGTGATGATTGAAATTCAACTATTTTGTCTAATAAATGTTTAGTTTTTGCTTTATTTTATAATTTTTTTAAAAGAAAAACAAAAAAAAAAAAAGAAAAAAAATTAAATTATTATGAAAAAAATACCATTTTTCTTTTTAAAAAAATTTTAAAAAAATTAAAAATAGATATTATTGCTTCAAACATTTTTTTAATTATAAAATAAAGTAAAAATTAGATATTTATTAGGCAAAATAGTCAGGCCTTTCAACATTTTTCAAAATAAAAAGGCAAAGATGTAGGTCACTTTAGTGAAAGTTGGAGCTTTACCTAATTAATGTGGAGGTATTTTGCACGATGTCTTAAAATTAAATTTAGTGGAGGGTGGACGGAAGCTTCTGAATAGTTCCTAGGGCCCATCAACTAAAGACATTTTTAATATAAATGAACTGAGCTGTTCCTAAAAAGGAAAGAGTTGTTGAATGGTTTAAGTACTAAAAGTATTTTTAAAGCTTTTAAACACAATTTCAAACATGTTTATAGTGGTTTGCAATTTAATGTAACTCTTTCTACGGTAACTAAATTAATATTGGTAAGCGAATCTACATCTGGGCTAGTTAGCACCCAAAATGAACTGCATGGCCCAAGGCTAAAGTGATAGAATGAACTCACACACATTCTTTTACCTCGTTTGGTCTGATAAGGAGTGGCAAAACAGGTTGGAGGATCAACAAGATTATAATCTATGATTCGATTAACCTAAACACGACTAGTTTAGCAAACAAGTTGAACTTTTAAACACAAACACAATATGAAAAAAATAGTAGTCTTACATGATACAACTCATTTAACCCGTTTAAAATAGTCAGGTCATATCAGATTAACAAGACCCAACATAACTCGTTTATTTAGAAAGTGATACGACCTGACGCATTTTAATGAAAAATAGAAAGAAAAAAAAAAGTAATAATAAGGTTAAGGATTTTAATTTTTTTTAACAGGTCTAATTGAAATGGTAATGTAAATATGGCTAACACTTTTTTCTAAATCATTATATAAGACCTATTAACTTTGTATTATGTTTCGCATCAAGTTCACAAACCGTATTAAAATTGCGACACTAAATAATAGTAGTCACATTCCAAATCTTGAGAAGGAAGAAAAGGATAAAAATCGAATGGGCTTAGGCCTTCTGCCACGACAACAGGCTAAGATGATACAGACATGGTCTGGCGAGTTTCCAAAGTTTGAGTAAAGGGCCTAATGATGAATAGATACAACCATTAATTATTACTAAAATCACTTAAAAACATGGACGTGCTTTAGCCTCACGTAGCGGAAGTACATCGTCTCTGTATCATTTGAAATGGATGAATCATAGGACAAAATTGTAATGAAGAGGATTAGTTTGCTGACCCAACAGGGGGTGTCAAACTAATACACTGGGCTTTTAAGAGCATTTGCGATGGAGGAGTTAAATGTTATTTTTATCTAAAATAGTTTTTAAAATTGATAAAATACTCTTTATATTGGAGAAGTTAAAAAAAATGTAGAATAGATTTTCTGTTAAATGAGCTAAAAAAAAGCTACATATAATATTGAAAGAGCTATTTTCTTATATTTTCTCCTACGCTTGTTTTTTTCTCCCACTATCTCTTACAAAATTTTCTTTCCACGTTTTTTTTATTGTTTATCTCACCTATTTTCTCTTTTTTCAAAATTTTCTCCTACTATTTTTCTTTTACATCTTATTTTTTCCAAAATTTTCTTATATTATTTCTCTTTCCATATCACTTTTTTCTCAAAAGTTGAAAAATAAGATATTAAAAAAAATACAATCATTATAAAAAATAAAAAAAATAATTAAAATTAAATGATATAGATAAAAATATAACTAATCGGATGTATGAGACCTTTAAAAAGTCATTAATTAAACTAAATAAATTAAATTTTGATGAACTATTTTACATAAAAAAAAATTAACTCTTCCATTGTAAATGCTCTAAATTAAAATTTATGTGTAATTCAAAATCAAAGAGAAGACGGTTTGATTGTAAAAAATAAATAAATTGTAGACGATATTTACAAGTGATATTATTGATATCAATATCACAAAATCAAAGAAGTGGTCAAAACTCACTCATCCAAAAGAAAGCCAACACGTGGTCTTGGTGCCGACCACTTCTGCAAAGAATATGACGTGGCAAGAAAAAGCCCGAGTGGATAAGAAGGTTTGTACCTTCGTACCATTAGATACGATCCAAGAGTAAAGCAGGTAGCCCACTCACCGTCCGATCCCTACCCATCGGGTCCCACCCGATAAATTCTATTCGAACTTTGACGCCCAAGGAAGACTTGTCGAGAGATGAGAGCAAGCAGAGCGCAAAGCCTGGTACGCACACACATTTCCTCGATGGCCAACCGGTGCTAACAGAAAGAAGCTTCTAGAAAGAGAAGAGACTTCTTCTAGAAGATTCTATACGAATGGCCGAGACCAAGCGATCCACGGGTACGGTGAAGTGGTTCAGCGCGCAGAAGGGGTTCGGGTTCATAGCCCCGGACCAGGGTGGCGAGGATCTCTTCGTCCACCAGACCTCGATCCGTTCCGACGGGTTCCGGACCCTGTTGGACTTGCAGCCCGTGGAGTTCTCCGTCGACTACGGAGATGACGGTCGCGCTAAGGCCGTCGATGTTGTCGACATCGGCAGATCTCATCGCCCGGGGCCTGGAGGGAGGGGCAGGGGTGGTAGTTTTGGCAGATATGGTGGTGGTGGTGGTGTTGGTGGTTATGGAAGGGGTGGTGGGCAGAGAGGTGGTAGGAGTGGTGGAGGCTATGGCGGTGGTGTTGAGTGTTACAATTGTGGGCGAGTTGGTCATTTGGCCAGGGACTGTTATCGACAAGGTAGTGGAGGCGGAGGTGGAGGCAGTGGTGTGAACCGGAGATATGGCGGTGGTGGCCGTGGATACGGTGGCGGTGGCGGTGGTGGTGGAGGGTGTTTCAATTGTGGGGAGGAAGGGCATTTTGCGAGGGATTGCCATAACGTTTAGGATTTTGTGAATGTGAATTGGGTGTTCCTCGGTAAATTGGGTTTGTTAAAATTTTATATTTTTGGGTGCTTGGAATCTGGAGATTGTTCTTGGGTGTCGCTAATTATTGTTCGCTATTGGGTTTTTGGGATAAGCTTGTTTAGCAAGGTTTGGTAAATGTGATTAATTGTTCTCATAAGATATAATTTTTTTCTTCTTCCCTTGTTGGGTTTTCATCGTTTCATAACCTTTACATTTTCATTACGGGATTACTGAAATGTATTTTTGTTGATTCTTCTTGTGTTCACCATTTGTTTTTGGGCTATTTCAGTCATTGTTCAGTGTTCCTTTTCATTGATGTTATCAATGTTGATCAGCCATTGTTGGTCCTTGTAGATTTTAGATTTGGGGTTCTTGAATTTGCTATCAAAACCCAAAAAAAATTTGTTTTTGTACCTCCTCGGATAAATTTGGGTCCAATTTTTTTGAAAGAGATGTGTGAAGTGTTTTGGACTTTCTCAATTTTCTGGTTTTGTGTGTGGATAGAAAGATGGTACTTTGCAATCTTTATCTTGAAGAAAGATTGTGGATGTTGTTTTTTCTAGTGCATCGATGTATGTCAACTCATGCACCTTATCCTTTTCTGTAGCCAGTGGGAGGTTTGTGTACTTTGATTTTAAGATTGCATTCCACCGAAAGGTCTTAGAACTTGGCCTTATCTTTTGGCTTCTTTTTATTTGTCATATTCAATCTTCTTCATTGTCTCTGTTCCTGATATTTTTGTTGTCTTGTCGAAGTTCAATAATAAGTTCTTGACAAGAGAAACAGAGTCGATCATACAATAGTTTATGTTTATCATAAAAACAGGACAGGATTAAGTGTTAAATCATGTGTGGTCGATGGCATCCAAGGATTGGTTGAGTGTTATATTAGTAAAGTGGCATAAAAGTGTGGTGTACAAAAAATACGCAAAAGTGTGGTGTATAAATGAAGTATGTATTTATGTGTATGGTTATGATCATATAGGGAATTGTTCAAATTGTTAACAATTTAGAATAGGGTATTGCAATATTTACTTGTTTGGGCTTCTTCTTAGGCCGGCTCAGGCTGTCTTAGACAAGTGAGTCTTGCAATTTTATTTTTTATGTGACTATCATAATTACTAGCAATTTAAACACTATAAAAAAACCTATTCAAAATCATCCATTACCCCATTTGTTGGAGTCCCACTTTTAATCTCGCTTTGGTTATTTTTGTTTGTGCATCAAATGACACTTAGGAATAGCTCTTGTTGCTATCTTTCTTGAGTGAAAAAAGAAAAAAAGAAAAAAATGCTTTAGCCTTTAATACTCTAAAAGTAAAATATTTCTCTTGGCGCACGAATGGCTTGCACAATGATTATTACCCGTGGAAGCCACTATTACGTGAGGAATCAATAAGTTGTATGTAGGGATGCTGAAAGCATAGGAGGATTTGTTTGAAGAAACCTGGCTGACATCTTTTGAAGATTGCGAGTTACAGCAATATAAACGAATTGGGCAGTCTTGGGAAGGCCCAAAACCAACCCCATTGGCCATATCCATATTTCTAATCCCATTGGGCCCTAGCTTACAAATGCAACATAGAAGGGGAGATCATTTATCTTGTTCTTCCTAATTCCTATAGCTGCGTGCAACGGTGCAAGCATGTAAATGATAGGGATTTGGATTTGGTATTATTGCTTCAGGTGCAATACTTTTTATTTGGATCATAAAATGAACGATCCGAATAACGACACTTACGTGCCGCACCTAATGGTAATTGGGATGGCCAAACCACCCCATACGGACTTACAATACTCCGTACTTAACAATTTAGTGCGAATTTACGTTTTACATTGTAAAGAGAGTAAACATTTTGACTCTAAGGTAGGTCCTGAAGAAAAAGAAGAGCCAAATCAGAATCAGTTTTTAGCTTTAGCAATAGCAGCCTTATGCTTTGAAAGAAACTTCTATGGACCATGTGAATTTTGACCAACAACCCCACCACCCTTAGGGTCACCTTTTCTCTCTCCATCCCATTGATTGAATCCATTGAGCCAAAAGGGGGCCTGGTATGGTCATTTGGGTGTCTTTTTGCGCGTTGGAGGCTCTTTTTCAGTCTTGACGAGGGTTATACCAAATCGCATATGATGCTTGCTTTTCTTGACCAATTATCAAATATTGTCACTTCAACCGCTGCGGTAAGGTGGTTTACTCAGTGATTTGGCAAAAAACTTTGCGGTGAAGCGTGTCAGTTAAAGTATTTGCCAAGTGAATGAGAGAGAGAAAGAGATTTCAATAATTTTTTATGCGGTCCATTTTAAAAAATATTGAAAGGAAAGATTGATGGGTGTATTTGTTAGCGTTTGTTAGAAGTGTTTTTGGTTTTGGTTTTGGTTCGAAAAAAATATCACGATGCCAGGAAAACTCCAAACATGTGTAGACACATAATAGCCTCACACCACACGGCTTGTGTCAGACAGCCGAAGTAACATTGAGACCCACACACGTGTGACTAATCGAAGCTGTAGATTAGGTCGGCCTTTGGTCAAGATATACCGATTCCTGTCTCAGAAGCTTACAACATGAATGTGTACAAAGGATTATGGTCTTTGTAAAAGTACGTATGGTGGAATTTATTTATTTATTTTTTTCCTGATCTCAAGATTCTCAACTCTTCTACACACGTGTGTAGAGGATTCCTTAAGCCCCGTAAAAATATATATATATTTGTAAAAATAATTAAGATTTAATTTTAATATTCAAGAAATAGATCTTGGCATGTGGATTTTAAATATTTAATGATATATTTGAAAAAATTTATATGGGTGGCTAATGGAGATAGGTGGAAGAATGCTAGGAGATGGAGGGATAATATTTATTTTTAATTAAATATTCAATGTATAATATATAAGAAGTGATGAAATATTAATTAGATATTTTTTATTTACTTAAATTTGTTGGACAAGTGATCATTTATAATTAAAATAACATCTCTTTTATAGCCTCCAATCAATAATCAACACATAAACAAAAAAATAAAAAGTGTACAAAATACATTAAATTTTAGGATGATAAAATTTCAAAAGGGTTAACCTTCTACTTCTATGTTTTAGTTTTAAATCCGAAAACGAGTTTTGAGGCATTAGAAACAAGTTTTGGGACATTGAAAACATGTTTTGAGGCATTAAAAACAAGTTTTGAAGTGGGTCTTGCCAACTACAGATTTGGTGTGATTGTTTTCACTTTTATTTTTTGCATTTTTCTTAAATTAATGATGTGTCACATAGTAATTGAAGGCTGCAAAGAATGTGTTATCAAGATAGACCTGATAGTATGGGCTTTCTAAAAAAAAACCTAATATTATGAATGAAATCAAAACTACATCATAATCCTAAAAATCTATACGATCGTAATATGATTTTGATATTATAATTTATATCTTATTAGGTCCACAAAAATCTTATCCTAATTAGACACCACATATTTCAAGAGTGTAATTTGATTAACCCTAAAATTCTTTCTTTCTTTGTTTTTTTTTGTTTTTGTTTTTGTTTTTGTCATTTGATATATATACAACTTCTCTTCCTATCATATAAACTGCTTCCAAATGATCATCTTTTATGGTCCTCTTGAGTTTTTTAATAGTCCAATTTTATTGGCTATCTCCATCCATACTGCAGAATCCACGTGAGCCTCTTTTTATACCAATATTTAGTGGGATCACTGATCAGGGTTGCATGTTCTTGTGGTCACATAAGCTATGAGTCATGGCTTTTTACCCTATTCCAATAGATGGATTTAAGAGCTATATATGCATGGCTTTTAACATCATCTTTATCATCTATTTTTCAAGTACAAAGTTTTTGTCGGTCAAGAAATTTCCTCAAATTCAATCTAAATCACAATCATTTTGAGTATAATACATTGAATTCAAAAAATAGTTTGGGGAAAACCCTTTTTTTTTTCTCAGTAGGGTGATTCATGAGTTGGGTCCTATAAATCTAAGAAAATCAATAATTGGGAGTCAAAAGCATTTCTCTTTGGCAGATTCATTGATCTTGGAAAGCACAAGAAAATCATTGAAAATTTCCAGGAGAACGACCGGACAGTAACGCCCGGCGCCCTTTTTCGTTGGGCTAAGTATCCAGCCAGACAGCCCTGAGAAATGGAAAGTTCTTAAGAGAATGAAATGGTGCCCACCATAAGCCTGGACCATCATTGGTCAAAGAATGGCAGTCGGTAAGAGACGATGATATCAAACACAAACTTTTCCCCGTCACCCTTCACATTCAATCATATCCGTTGAATTGCCTTTTCCTTTTTTCTGGGTTAGGTGTCCATTTTCTTCTGCTTTTCTGAGTTTCACAGGTGTAGTGGGCATCAATGTTGTCTGTTTTCTTGCCTTTTTCTCCATGTTCAGACCGTTTTTCTTATCAGATCGAATGTCACTTTACTCCACGAACAAGGAAGTCATAATCTAAGCCCACCAAGCCCATTTTCTGCACCGACTAACCCAACATTTTTTTTTTTTTTTTTTTGAGAGCTTGTTGTATGGGCTTGGGCCTACAGGATTGCTTAGTACTTGTCTCTTTCTCACACGGGAACACCAATAATTAATCTTGGACAAATTTTTCCTAATTTTTCTCACCCAATCTGAACAGAACTTTTGAGTGTTGGGGTTTGGTTTTCTTTTATTCCATAATTCAACTACTTGAAGCAAACGATAAATATCTGAGTTTGCAATTTGGTCATTTTGTTTGTCGTGTAGGGCAAGTCCAAAGAAGCACATCAAATTAGGCAAATTGTCCAACATGAGTTATGCGATATGAACCAAAAGAAAGTACGGTCAAATGACCGATGTTGGATTAGCTACCCAAATAATTCGTTCCCTACATCATTATAGCTACACTTTTCACAGCTGCCAACGATAGAAACATGGGTGGTGTGGCACTGTTTTCATTATCAAATACCAGCTACACAATTCATTTCACATAACAACGTTTAATTGTGATTGCGTGTTGGGTTTGAGTTATCAATGTCAAGATATAGATATAAGATTATATAAATAGATTATAACATTACCAATTTAAGTAGATTAAACTCTCAACTCTAACACTCTAATTTTGTATTGGGTTCGTGGATCATGTCAAAATTTGTCATTAATTATGTTGTGTATTGGGTTTTGATTATGTTGAAACATTAGTATAAAACTATGTAAGTCAACCATAACTCATCCAATTTAATTAAATGAGTCAGATTCTATAGCCTTAACCCTTAAATTTCATGTTAAATTAATGACGAATTCACGAATTGTGTCAAAAATTACCGGCACTACTTTCACACCACACGAATCCTTTTAATCACTCACACACACAGCACAGGATGTTTGATGATGAATCCTTTTTAATCACTCAGACGCAAGGGATGTTTTTTAATCACTCAGACGCAAGGGATGTTTGGTGTTTGATGTTTGGCAGTGCGAATACGATAAGAACCTAACGCCTAACGGGGCATGTGGAAAATTGGGGGTAAAAGTTAAAAGTCCTTGGGCGCTTGTGGACCATTTCTTGCGACTGTCCAAATCAATTAGGCATAAGAATGGTCTGAAGAAGATGGAGTAAAAGCGACAAGATATTCAAGTAATCACCTCCATGATCTTTTACTCCAATCATGAAAATAAGTGTAAAGTTTAGTATCCCACATGCATGTTGAATTAAGCCAGAAAAAAAAAAGGGGGAGGTTTAAGACAAGAAAGATATGGTATTAATTTTTTTGTGCTTGCCCTTCATTAATATAGAGAATACAAGAGGATAGAAAGAAAAAAAATTGAGCAAAATACTACAAGGGTTTATAAAAATAAAATCACCCCACCAAAAAAGGAAAACCAAAAGGGAGTTGCATGCATTTAAAAAAAGAAAAAAAAAAAAATCAGCACACAAGAGTTACAATTGTAGGTCTGTATAGGGGTGGCCATGATGGCCATCACACCTCTTCTGAAATCCATCAGCAATAGCTTTTACAAGGCCGGAGAGAGAAATGGAAGGAAAAGAAGAAAAGGTTTCAAATGCCAATCTCTTTACACGCTTACATATATATATATATATATATGTAACTTAATTTGTAAAACCTTTCCAAAAGTAGGGGGAATCTACTCGATCATCAAGCCTTGTGTGGGGGGCACTGATAGCACTTAGTGAATAGACCAAAGGTGTCAACTTGGCGTATGAAATTGAGCATGCTTGCCCATCCTCCAAACCCGAATCCAACAATCAAAACCCACACCACTACGAAGATGTTCATGGTGTATAGTCCTGCCCATCCTCCTACGCATGATGGCGGTCTCTCCACTGCATTCTGTGAAGATCAAAAGAGGAATTATATTATAAGTAGTGAGCTTTTTATGTACATTTTTTTAAGACGAAATACGACTACTTATTTTCATCGAGACCAGACCTCTCTAGCGGATGCAGGCGCGAAGGTCACCATGTGCGCTAGTGCAGGAATTATGTAAACAGTGAAGCTGACCAGAAGTGATCCAACGGTTGAGTTGATGGGGCCGAAGAAAGGGAAAATGATTGCGAGGAACCATATCGGGATCACCACAGGGAGCCTAGCAAGAGCTCTCTTTAACATGCTCTTCGTTTCGTGCATCCTAAGGAATTTCTCCCACACAAAGTACAGAGGGGTGCAAGCAAATCCAAATGTTATGAACTGCAACAACAACAACAACCCAAAAATCAGTCATTAATTCATTGATTTATATATATTTATTCATATATTTATATATATATGAATATGATGTTAATTAACCTGGTGAATAAGCATAAGGACGACAGCAGTGTCCCTGTATCCAGTTCTTGGTAGCAAAGAGAGAGCATTGGAATGGGTAAGAAGCATGTCCCCAAAAGCCCAATAAACAGCAGAAGCTGATGGTAAAGTTAGGGTGAGCACATAGAGTGTTGCTATCAAGTATATCATCTTGAACTTCTGTGGCTTCCACATCGCATGCATAATCTCCCTGCAAGATAAAATTAAATTCCAGTTTAATTCTCTGGAAAAAAAATGTTCCCTTTAACGGTAAACGGTCTCCAGTAATCATGGGAATGTTTGAGATTTGTTAATTAAGGTAACAAAAATATCCATATATGAGCCCTCACACTGTGACAGCATGCCCGCCAAAGGTGTAGAGAATGTTGGTGGCCCCAGTGAAGTAGAGAACTATTTTGGTTGGTCCTGAGTGCTTCACTCCCTCAACCTTCATTCAATCCCATAGATAGATAGAGAGAGAGAGAGAGAAGAAAATTAAGCTAAAGAAAATTAAAATTACAAAAGAATAATTTACAGTATGGTTAAGTTTACCTGCCCATGGATAAGGGAAGCAATGGTGAGATACCATGCAGTGTAAGTAGTCATAATAAGGCCCAAGAACGACCAAATTCTGTAATTATGGAATGAGGGGATGAAGACAGTTGTTGCACAGCAAGCGCCAAAGATATAAGTCCAAGTTCTCTTGTCAAGATTGTCGTTTATGTAGTATATATTACTGCAAATTAAGCAAAATATATATATTAGTTACAATATTAATGTTTGTTTAATTCTTTTTTTTTTTAAAATATATATTATGTATATACCTTGCACAGGCAATTAGTTGAATTACAGATCCAAACATAAGAAAAGTGCAGTTGAAAAAGAGTCCTGCATTCCTCCAGTGTTTCCCCAACAGCCCATCAAGGACTTCAAACCACTGGGAACAATCAAAATTAAGTAAGAAAATTGGGAAGAATAAGAAGAAGAATAAGGAGAAGGATAAGAAGAACCCAATAGAGAGAGAGAGAGAGAGAGAGAGAGAAAGAGAGATTATAACCTGAATAACATGATTCCTGAAGTCAACTTTTTCTCTTTCTTTTCTGGTTCTGTACTCAACATAAAGTACGCTGATGAGGTAAGCAGTCCAGCTTCCCATCAACCCATAAAAAAGCTGAAAAAGGATTCCAGAAAGCATCCCCAGTTGTGAAAACGAGTATGGCAGCGTGAGAAGCACTTGTGCAACCTGCATTTCATGAGAAAAACAGATATAAATAGCATGAAAAAACCTGAGCCCAGAAACAATTAATGAAGATATATAATAAGTAATGATTTTGATCAACAATTACAAAGCGCCTGCCTGGTTAGAAGCACAGCTAAACCACGCGTCATAGACGGAGCCACCATGCCACAACAGCCTTGATAATTTGCTCTTACCCATCTTGGGATCGCCTTCTTCCCTCTCCATTTCCACATAGTTTCCTGCAACAACAGTCTCAACCTTCTCGGAAGCCATTGTTGCAGCTTTTGTGATGTGGGAGAAACAATGGACTACTACTAGACCAGTTTGGCGTCCTATAAATAGATAAAAATTGCTTTTCACTCTTCGCTACTACTTCTTTTAATTTCTTTCCCTTTTAAAAAGACCAATTACCTTTTTTTATGAGCAATAATTGAATCACCCAACTGATAGCCTATCTGGGTCACCCTCAAGAATGTGATTGCAAATTTAGTCTGATTTTTACCCCTCCACCTTTTCAATTAAAAAAAGAAAAAAACATGGGTAAATTGTTTGTTTTTTTTACGTGTTCACACATAAGAAGGAAATTTAAGATTTGAATTAGTGACTTCGATCCGCTTCATAAAGCATTATTTCTAACTAATTAAACTATTTCTTAGGCCATGTAAATTGTTTGTTAATGTATTTTAAATAGTATTTTTTATTTTTTATTTAAAATAAAAATATTTTTCTATTATAATTATTTGAATATTGCCCGATTATTCTATTTCGGAGAAGGTAGAGGAGTCAAGTTCCTGCTTCATGGGCAGGTGATACAGCTATGTCCACGCTAGGTAACACACAGGGAGTTAGTTAAATAGTTAAATTTTAATTGGTGGGCTTGAATGGGCCCGGGCTAGCATGTACTGCACGAGCGGGATGGCCCGCCACGGGCATTTTTTTCAAAGAGAAAGAGCCTAAGATACACAGTGATGCCGATGGATCATGAACATAAGGAAAAAAGAAAGAAACTTTTATTATTATTATTTATTTTTATAGTGAGAAGGAGATTAGAAAAGGTGCATTGGTGTGAGTGAGATGGAGTGAATGATTACATTCTGGTGGGCTTTGGTGCTAAACATGATCAATAACACACGTGTACCAACTGGCTTTACAAAAGATGCATCTCTGGACGCTATCTATTTAACCTTTTTTTAGGTCTTGGGCCATGGATTTGGCACCCCTAATCATTATCCTAAGTGCCTCCTAAACTCACTATTTCGGTGCCAAATTAGCCAAATTTTGGGATTGGGCCGACATGCCCAAATTAAAATATTCAAAATTATATTAAGGGTAAAAATGTAACCTATCACATTTCCATCTCACCTCTATTTTATTGGATTGATGAGTCAATGTTCATCGCTCTTTCTATTTTATCGAGTATTATAATTTGAGCAATATTACGGACACCCTTATCTCGTTAAGCTAATGTGACAATACCCATCAACCCTTTCATTAGTCATTGTTCAGAAAATAAGTACAAGAACCAATAGCCAGTAGAGTAAGAGTTTTCATCCTACCACTATCTCACTTGATGACGTGATTGATCAATCCATTGATTAGTGTTTTTTAAAATATATATATATATATATGAATCCAATGACTCCACGATAGTAGGATGAAATAGTGATGAGATAAAAATATTATTAAGAAATGTCCGGTTTTCAATTTTTGCCCATCTCTTGTCCATCTCGGTATAAGAGATGGGTTAATTCACTATTGATTTAATAGTAGATTTTTTTTAAAAAAAAAAATAGATACGATATATGTAGGAGAATGACATCAAACACCTCTCAAATATGATTTTTAATATTACTCTAATTTTATAAGAAAATTAACGTGACAAACACTTATCACATTAATTACTAAACAATTAAATTTGTATAGCACATAAATTTATAAAAGGTTGTAGAATTCTTTTGATAAGTGAACCATTATTTCTTAGAGGTGGAAGAGAATAATTGGAACTCTATACTTATATCTACACTATTAAATTGCTAAAGTTGAATGAGAGAGGAAGTTGAAAACAAAATAATATTCTGGGTATTTAAATTTGTTTAAGAGAAGCTTACACCAGCAATGGCCTGAATACCTGCTCAATAGGCCTGGACATTTGTGCCATGGGCTTCATTTGAGTTGACTTTTCTTGATTTTCTTCCCATTCTCGAATTTCTTACTCCACAGGCTCCAATTCATTTCCCATCAGTCGAGATTCGGGGAGGAGGATGACTTGATGAGTAGATATTTTCTTTCAATTATCTTCTTCTTCTTTTTTTCCTGGTTCTATTTTTATTTTCTTTTTTCTTTTTAGAAAATGCTCGTAAGCACCTTGTTGGGCTTAACTTTGTTGGGCTTTTCGCGGTGGCAAAAAACCCAATAAAAAAAATGAAACGAACACATATATTATGAAGCCTTATCCCATTAAAAAAAAAAAAAAAAATCTATTTTTTGAATTTTATTATTTTTTTAAATAATAATAATAATAAAAAGTGTTGAGTGGTTAGTGACCTCCAATCAGATTTAAACTTCTAGTGCTCGGCAACTACCACTAGGGCCGTTCACCGTCGACACTCTAGTTCAACGCTATCTACATTTTTTTTTTTTATTTTTGTAAAACGCTCTTTTAAAATTATACCAAACCAATTTTTTTGTAACTTTTATAAAAAAAATAAAACTCAAAATACTTGTCATAAAAAGTAAGATGATTTCAACATCTCTCGTGCTATGATCCATATAAAATGGACCAAACCCCATTTACAAAATTGATATGAACAACTGCTTTCTCACAGATTCTAGATAGTTACAATACAAACAATATCACATCTCACCAAAAGCAATGCAAATGATGGATAGATAAATCGAAGTCTTTTCCCTGCTACCATGTAGCCTGATTTTGACTCTGATGATAATTGATAGCCTACAGCCTACTCGTTACCAGTCCAAATGGGTAAAGACTAAGGACGTAGGGTCTCACCCCACCTTGCATGTGCAAAGTAATGGAAAAATTGAAGAATGATATACCCCTATATATTTCAATGGGGGACCAAGAAGCCAGCAAAAAGGATCAGAACCCATTGAAATACCCCACTTTGACTCCCTATATTTATTACCCATCCATCATTTTCTCAAGTTTCTAATGATCAGTTGATGATCGATTACCATTTGTTTCGTAATAGATCGGCCATCGGTATCCTCTCATTTCGGTGAGGTCCAGCACAATATTCTCACTCGAACCTTTCCCAAAAGATTAACGTCGGTCGATGGTGTAACCTGCTAAATCCTTACGCTGTTGTTTCGTACACATGTCAGACTCTTTGGTGCCAGCGAGGACCAAGCTAAATTTAGGCCTTAACCCAGCCCAAACTGATTTACCGGCTGATCGATGTACAATAGATGAGCTTGCCAAATTTCATTCATGGGCCTTTTTCAATAATCAGTTAAGCACACATTTTGGGCTCTAAACCAGACACCCAAGATTTCGGGCCATATGCCAATTACCCAAAGTTTGAACTAGGCTGTTCGATGTCCCCATAGAGTCAGTGGGCTAATGGTTTTTAATTCCTTTGTATGCATATGATGTTTTTAACCACATGTTTCGGTGAAATTGATTAGCTATTTTTTATTTTTTTATTTTTTGGTTGTTTCTAGGAAGAATTTTTGGCCATGTGGCAAAAGTTGAATTAGGGACAAGGATAAGTTTTCTTACCCATTTGATGTGGTATATGTAAATATGAAGTAAAACTATAATTCATTCTTATATTACTCTTGTGTTATTTTAAAAATGATTTGACTTTTAAAATTATATTAGGCTTATAATTGAAGATCAATTATAAGCCTAATAATAATTTTAAAAGCCAAATCATTATTGAATTTTTTGTTTGTTTAGAAGTCCCTTTACAACAAGGAGAAGCCGTGTGATGCCTAATGAGATGTCCATATGAGTGATTGGTTGGGCTTGTACTGACCCAGCCCATATATCCCTCTACAGAACTCAGAAGCCGTCAGATCGAGGACTAGCTAGTCCATAAGTTCATACCCCATTGGAAAGTTTGGCTTTAACCGCCACGTGTCTTCAACTCAAAACACCATTTTTGGGAAAACTTTAACCTTGAGATGTGCTTCACGTACTTAATTAACAGTCAACTCCATTGCACCAAGGGACACTCGCTCATATTGGCCAACAAAGATATAGTTCTATTAGAGCATGCTAAAGTACCAAAGAGTTGAGATTTTTTCATACGTGTTATAAAAAATAAACCTACAAAAATGTTTTCTTGTAGATTTCTTGGAGGTTTGTAGATTTAATGCATGGCTTATGCCTCTAAAATGGATGAGACGAAAATGTCCCTTCTTCGTCATGGACGAGGATGTCTTGTCTTTGTTTTGTTACCGGATACTAAATTACTTGTTACTTTAAAAGTTTAAATTAATAAAAATAATGAATTTAATCATGTAATTAATATAACTTGCAAACAAAAATGGACCTATGCCTTTGCTTCCACTTGCTGTCAGAAGTCAACCCACATAGGTGAAAAACAGGTTGACTGCGATACTAGAGATTTTTGTTTGGAGGGTAAAATACTAAAAAAATAAAATTTGAGGGGTCAAAAATTAAATTTTATAAGAATTATATATATTTTGGGACCACCAAGGTCCCCCCAAAGCCCAAAGTAGTTTTGCGGTCCAACGTGATTCCGCCTCTGACTATTGGACTATTGGAATCTTCTATGGTCTAACGTGATTCCGCCTCTGACTATTAGACTATTGGAATCTTTGCCGCCTCGAATGTCTAAGAATAAATAGACTTTAATCCATGATGTATCCCACAAGGGTTTTACCGTCTGCAATCAATATGTCTCAACCCCTATAAATTAAAGTTCTCTACTTGCAATTCAAGTTGTAGTTTTAGGTCTTCTGACGATCACTACGTACAACGTAGGCAAACTGGTTGTACTTGTACTGTGTAGAAATAGGAAGTAACCTCTAATTGCCAGCCACATGACAAACTGAGATACAGGCCGCCACGTGGTAGACACTGTCGGTCCACGTTGACATTTTATATAGCAATTAGCAACAGAAGGTTGGAGGGAAAAGAATGGAACCCGAATAAACTTGCACCGGTGGATAAGGGAAAGAATCCTTCGATCAGTCTTTTGCCGAAAAGTTTTCCTGGAAATAGACGTACAACTGCTAGCTGCTCGATTCACTGCTATTCCTCCCTTCACACGTATTCCTCTTCTCCCCCCCTACCTTTTATATCAACACCCATTTGCGCCTCTCTTCCCACACCTTTATTTCTCTGCGTACCCCTCAAAGAGATCAGGAAATCATGGCGCCATTTCATCATGTTAATGTCCCTCTCCCAGTTCTTTGGATTCTAATTATTATTTCATCAGGTATTTAATTAATTATTTCTCTGATTAGTTGCCTTCATTTTGCTCTTTTATCCATGTATTAGTCTCTACATTATATCACCATGTTTTGCAGGGGCCAATATATGCGAGTCCGCAAGAGTTTTTACTGTAATAAACAACTGCAAAGAGACAGTTTGGCCGGGAGTTACCCCTGGTGAGAACTTCAACGGTGGCGGTTTTACACTAAAACCCGGGCAGTCCGTAGAATTTACTGCACCGTTGGCCTGGTCGGGCCGTATTTGGGGTCGAACCGGGTGCAAATTTGACAAGAATGGGCTTGGGCCATGCGAGACCGGGGCATGTGGTGATACCCTCAAATGCGGAGCCTCAGGAGAGACCCCAGCTTCACTTGCCGAATTTACCCTTGCATCGCCTGACTTTTACGATGTTAGCCTTGTGGACGGTTTTAACTTGCCAATAGCGGTTAAAGCCCTCAACGGTACGGGAAACTGCGGCGCTGCTGGTTGTGACGGGGACTTGAGGCTCACTTGCCCGTCAGAGCTCGCCCTCAAGGCCAACGGCAGCGGGAAGGTTATTGCGTGCCGAAGTGCATGCGATGTGTTCGACACCGACGAGTACTGTTGCCGAGGAGTTCATGGGAACCCCTCTACCTGTCAACCGACATATTATTCCAAGAAGTTCAAGGAGGCTTGCCCAACTGCCTACAGTTATGCATACGATGATCCCACCAGCATATTTACGTGCACAGGGACGGATTACGTGATCACTTTCTGCTCCTCCAGGTAATTAATTAAGTCTACGTATATATTTCCGGCCGCCAGCCGGCCACCTTAATTTTATGAAAAAAAATATATGATGTTCTCTCAATTATAATGTGACATTGAATTTGAAATTATCATTATTAACTTTTAATTTATTTTTAATTTCAAAAACTACATTATAGTTAGAAGAACATCAAGAGAACATTAAAAAAACAACTAATATTTCCCTTTTATGAAATATTTGTGTAGTAAGATGTTTGGAAAATAAACATTCAACCAATTTTCTTGCAATATATAAATTTTTTGGATAAATAATTTTCTTGTAATATATATTAGTTGCTGATCAACAAAAACCTCTTGCTGTACTTTAGGAGCCAACCGGTGTGCACGTATCATAACAAACGGCTCGTCTGCAGCAATTCGAACGGTGGGTCAAAGTCTCTGGTTGGAAGATGGTGGGCTAATTGGAGCGTTGTGATTGGAGCTTTTTCGTTATATATAGTAAATGTAAATATGGGATACATTTATTCGTTTATTTAATTATTTCATCTATTTATATATATTCAAGGGAAATTCTCAACACAACAAGGGTTGGCGGTTGGGTTCGTTTTGGGCCAATATAGGCCTCCACAGAACCTCCTAAAGATACAGGTCCCAGTGTTCGGTTCTGGGATTCCTGTGTGTGAGACTGGGCTAGCACCCAAAATAACAACCTAACCCTACGCTACTGTTCAAGTCCAAAATCTATATCATTTACTTTCCTTTTCTGGAGCAATTTTTTTTTTGTTTCTTTTAAAAAGTTAAAAAAAAATAGAAGAATGAAGATGGAAGATGGAAGGAAAGGAATATTTTTTAGTTTAGTTTATCAGTTTAAATAAATTAATTGTTTTTATAAAGTTAAATTTATTATTAATTTTATTTTATAATTTAACTATAATTGCTGAAATTATGATTTGTCATCAATAGTAAAAGGTAAAAATACGGACGGATAATAACCGCACTTATTCGTTATTCACACATGCAGGGGTAGATAGCAAAATCTAATATCCACCCTGAAAGTTTACAAACTAAAAACATATTGTATTGGAATGTGGGATTTGAATAAATAATTTTTAAAATTGCAGTTAAGCGTTTGATAAAAACGTAGTTTAACCATTAAAATCATAGTTTTTGTGTTTTTAAATTGTAAATCTTTTTAAAAAATAATTTCAAATAATTCATTTTTTTACTATTTGATTTAAAATCACACTTTTTTTATCTATAAAATCACAAGGATAAACACTCCATTTCTAAACAACATCGATCTCGATTTAGTGAAAAATAGTTAATGAATTTTATCTGAAATTATAAATAGAAATTTCAAAGATTGAAAGAATTAATTTTTAATTTTAAAAATTAAATGTAACAAGCTCAAAATACAGAGGCAACAATATAATTAAGAATATACAAAACCAATTGCGTTATAACTAGGCGAAATAAGCACTGGTCTCGCTGGCGCTTCATACGAAGAACGAACAAAGCGCGTAGTGATAGTAGACGATTCGGTTAAGCTCACAGAAATGGCGAGCGGCGGTGGCGCTGGTGGTGGTGGTGGAGGAAAGGTCTCCTTCAAAGTGACGCTCACCTCCGATCCAAAGCTCCCGTTCAAATTGTTCGTAAAACCAAACCAAACCCTTCTTCATGTTTCTTTCTTCTTCTTGTGCTCTCTGATTCTGATTTGCCGATTCTCTCAATGTTTCCGGCAAATCTCTCAGGTTTAGCGTTCCGGAGGCAGCCCCTTTTACCGCCGTTCTCAAATTCGCCGCCGAAGAGTTCAAAGTGCCTCCCCAAACCAGCGCTATCATCACCAACGGTTATTCCCTTTCCCTCTTTATCTAGGGTTTGCCTTGCAAGTTCTTTTGGAAATTTGTTTTTGGTGATTACTTATCAAATTGTAATTTACACGATGAAATTTGGAGCTTTAGATGTCGTTTAGATATGATATATCATATATAT
Organism: Carpinus viminea; assembly: GCA_013348765.1. NCBI lineage: Eukaryota > Viridiplantae > Streptophyta > Magnoliopsida > Fagales > Betulaceae > Carpinus > Carpinus viminea. The sequence continues at coordinate 4,219,296 of CP054673.1, forward strand.
GTTGCGAAAGATTATGAATTATTTATCTTTAGTAAAAACTCCAAATCTATAGAAGAAAGTTACAATTTTTTTTATTTGTTTGATTTTTTTTTAATAACGGGTAACATTGATATGGCCCACCCATCCAGACTAAACTCCCTACACGGATAAGGGGAAATCGCTATTTTTTACACAGGGTGTGGTTCAAGGGGAGTTTGCACCTAGCAACTGCAAGATCTAAGGGGTGATACTCCCTAAGAAAGCAAACCTCAACCACCTTATAATTTACTTTGTGAATATGTACTACCTTGAACAATAAGTAGGCAACTGCAAGATCGAAGGGGTGATACTCCCTAAGAAAGCAAACCTCAACCACCTTATAATTTACTTAGTGAATATTACTACCTTGAACAATATGTTACAATCTGCTTAATGTCATCCTCTGGTGTTTCAAGTGGGATATCTCAAATGCACATTTTGATCATTTTGTATTTTTCTCTGAAACTCTGGTTCTTCTTTCGTAAGGTATGAGAGGGATTTCTTTGCATACTAGTCCATTGGATTGGAATTCCTAAAGATATTTGACATTAAGTGACACCTACACAGTGGTGAGGCTGAAAATGCACTGTTTTATTAATAGATTGTAGTCAAGTGGTATTTGGTAGGAATTCAATGGAATTATATATTATACCAAAGTCTGCCAATATCTTTGGTCTAAATTTTTCTGTGATGCTTCCAACATCTGTGTTGCTGTTCCAAAGAGTATTTGACTTTCTAAGGTGAATTGCAAAGGGGATTCCATTCCATTACACATGGGTACGGGACATCTTGGATTTTTGGAGCCACATAGTTGCATCTAAATCCTGGTACACTTTAATGGTTTAAAAAAATACATATATATATTTTTTATTGTATTTGACATGTTGCACAAATGCAATAAATTTGTTTGGATACTTTTGTTACTTTGGGTTTTGGCGGTTCTAGAATTTTTATGAGGAAAACTGAACAGTGTGATAATGTGACCCAGGGAAAATGGCTAAATTGCCATTTACTTTTTCAGTATAGGAAATTTACTCCTTTAACTGGATAAGTCTCAATTAACAATATATTATCAGATTTAGAGTTGCTACGGTCTTAGATAGACTTGCCTTTTCATCCTAGATCATTATTTCTCACTTTATGTTCTTTGCATGTTTACCTCATGATATTTCATGTGTGCAGATGGCGTTGGAATTAATCCTCAACAAAGTGCAGGTATGCCAATGCTTTCTCTTTTGCTCAGTTTTGGTTCTTCCTGTTAATTGCTGTTCTTGTCTTGTTCATTCTTGCGTGTTATAGTTCTAAGCAACAGTATATGTTTTCTCACGTCTGTCGTAGTTGATTGAATTAGAAGCATGCATTGTTAGAATTACAACTCTACCAGTGTCATGCACAGTCCTTTACGAGCACTCCCAAGCAAGATTGGGTATTACGCCCAATTATAATCAAAATGCTTTTCTAAACTTTCTTAACTTCATTATGCATTACAATCCAGCAGTTATTTTATTTAATTCAGTTGTGTCTATGACTCAGTTTATGCTCCCTTCTTGTTCACTGACAGTTTTCTTGACGTAACATTAAGAAGCGCCCTTTTATGCTTCTGGAATCTTATAGTGTGATTTTAATAAAAGTTATTTGTTGAAATAAACTGGAATAAAAACTGAAAAAAAGAAAAAAAGATTAGTATAAGAAATTAAAAATCAAGTTGTGATGTTCATGTGCCCGTGACAAGCTGTTGGAAAATGTTATTGTGATCATTATGATGATGATTTGAGCATTATAAATTTGGATTGGTTGTTTACAATATAGATATTGTTGTGAAATTTAAGCACCATATCATGTCGCAATATTCACGTCCAGCCCCCCAGACAGTTGTGAAATTGTTGTTATGATAACGACTGTTGGCTTGGGCACCATAATTTGCATATATTTGCAATTTAGACCCGTTAATTTCTTTAAAAAAATGTGTCTTGCTTTGCAGGCAATGTCTTCCTCAAACATGGTTCTGAACTACGCCTCATACCTCGTGATAGGGTTGGAGCTTCTGGGATGTGAAATCTGCATTATCATGGCCTATCCTCTTTGGTTATTTTGGGTTCACTTGAGTCTTCTTTTTTATTTCCTTAATGAGTTTGAGAGGAATTTTATACTTCAGCGCTTCATAATAGTGTAACTTACATAAACTTTATTTATAGAGAAGTATGGTGTCTACAATAAATGGTCTTAAATAATTGTGGAAGAATAGCATGAATAAATACAAAGAACTTGCAGCCTGGGCTTGGCAATGTCATCAGAGGGCCCTGTGCCAGTATAGTTGAGTTGCCCCATCCAGCTTCGAGCTATGACCAATGCTGCCATTTGTGGTAATCTATCTGATGGATAGCTTGAACACTTCTTAAGTTTCACTAGCCCTACTTTGCTTTTCTCATGGGTCATAGAGAAAAACCTTGATAAATTGCTTATAATCAATTTACTTCAGCACTGTCGCCATGGCGTCCTAGACAAATTCCTTCCGCTGTAAAATGTGTAAGAGAAGCAGGGGTTTACAGTCAATCTCACTTCATTGGACGCATCACTTGAAGTATAAACATGAGATGATTAAGCCACTCTTCCTCATTGTATTAGGAAAAAAGAAAGTGAGATGGGCCAGATATGACAGATCCTCCACGTAAACTGGCAGCCATATCAATTGAACTCTGGCATCATAAAAAATGCAGAACCAACCCCACCTCTTATCTTTCCTCTAAAAGCAAGCAATGGAGCAAGCTTTACATAAAGATGTTGATTCGCCTGGAGTACATGCATATCAAACAAAGTGGGCATGCCGACCAAAACATTTAAATCCTGTGTCAGTTGTTTCAAGTCATGTGGCTAAGAGATGCCATAGCACATGAAGTACTGCAGGCGGTCATCAAAACTATATGACACGTCATTAATTTCTAGCCGGTTAATAAGATAGCTGGGGTAATGAGGTGGAGTTACGGGAAAGTGACGACAAACGCAGTTAGATTTTGTATCTAACAAAAATATCTCTTTAATTGAATATTGGACTTGAATCTATCTAGACTGGCCCCATCACATTTACTTTGTCAATCGTCACCCCAACAACCTTTCTTCTTCCATTGCTAATGGGTGGTGGGTGGCAACCCCACCCTTCTCCCCAGCTACTTTGAGTTCATTGGCATGTTCTCGAGTCCTCGATCATTGATGAGCGTCAGTTTTTTTTCCTGAACTGGGGTTTTGTGGTATAAATGATCCATTGCAGGTATGTGAGTTAGCTGGGAGGGCGTGTTGGATTGAGATCCGGTGCACTTGACTGCTTGTATTGCCCATTAGTCTTGACGGGTGTTCAAACAAGTAGGATTCATAATGGGTCATTTCGCAAGCAATTAATTATTCGGATTACTGAGAATCTGGACAGTTAATTATTAGGAATCTGGATTCGTGTTGCTTACTAGATTGAAGTATTTCCTGGTTGAGATTGGCGAAAAATTGCAGGTGATCAATTGTCCAAAGATCAGGTAAATTTTTCAAGAACACAAGGCCAGATCCAGAGATCTTTGCTAAAAACCTTAATATAAAATTGGGAAAACTTCACTTATCCTCCTGAATTTTGACCACTTTTGCAAATACCCTCCCAATGTTCAAAATTGACATTTTTTGTACGGAATGGGCAAAGTGAGAGATAACTAAAGTTTGATATACCTAAATGAGAGTTTTTGAATATTGGGGGGTGTATGTAAAAACCGCGAAACTTCAGTAGGGGTAAATGAAGTTTCCCTTATAAAATCCAAATGCAATCCTCCGACAAGAAGAGATGAAATTTAAACTTGGTCTGCCTCTTGGGGGTTGTTTTGGGCCAACTAATGCTACAAGTCTCTCTTATATCCTTTCAAGAATAATGTGGTTATTAAAATCACCATTAGACTTATGATTAATCATTATTTGATTTTGATCAAATTATGATTTAAATAACTACACCATTTTTTTAGAGAGATATAAAAATTACTTGAGTATGATGGGCACACAAGGCAACAGCCATAGGTTCACACATAAAGCAAGAATAAAGTACTAAAATCAATACGAACTCAAACTTAAACAAGTTATCAAAACGATGAAATTAATCGATTATAATACAGGCTTCTTTTTCTTTGGGGAAAAACAAAAGCATAAAGGGCCAAGAATGTACAATCCATACTTTTCTTCTTTCTCGCGCAAATGATCAGAAAGGGATGCTCCCACAATATTTGTTGAGACCAACAATATATATATATATATATATATATATATATATATATATATATATATTTCCAGATTTTGGAATGAATTGTTAGAATTTAGGCGCAAGCACATACTTTTCCTTAGGCTCAAGTAACGTTGAGCGAGTATAATTCTAATTCATTAATTTCTTCGCATGGTATCATAGCATCATTCTCTGGCCAAATTTATGTAGGCTCTACAATAATTTAGAGGATATTATCTCTAGACCACTTTCTATTATCTCTCAACCATTATTTAAAGAGTAATGCAATAAATATCCTTAAAGTCTTCTTAGAGTCATCTTAAATATGATATGACTTTTAAAATCATTAATAGATCAAAAGTCAATAAATCACTCAAATTCAACAATAATTTTAAAAGTCATATTATATTTGAGATGAGTCTAAGAAGACTTTAAGACTTTTAAAAGTCACATTATATTAAGGAAGTCTGGTTCAGGGTAGCCAAAAGCGGACAATATTGTGTGTCATTTGGGATGGGATGTTACAAATGGTATCACTGAAGTGAGGAACGTGCACAAGCCCATGAAGGCCGCCAGCGGGGACGCTGGGTCCTAAGAGGGGGTGATTGTGACGTCCCACATTGCCTGGGTATGGAGATGTGCTTATATGTATACTTCCACCTTTAATAACAACAACGCGTTTTAAAGCCATGATGGTAATGATCCCATCAGAACTCCGCAGTTAAGCGTGCTTCTGCTGGAGCAGTACCAAGATGGGTGACCTCCTGGGAAGTCCGGTTCAGGGTAGCTAAAAGCGGACAATATTGTGTGTCATTTGGGGTGGGATGTTACAACAGTCAAATGATACTTTTATCTGAATGAATGAGCTAAAAAAAAAGATACATGTAGGGACACTATTCAAATAGCTTTTTATTTTTTATTTTTTTTCTCACATATTTTTTCTTTTCCTACGATTTTCTCTTGCTATTTCTCTTATACATCTACATTTTTCTAAAATTTTCTCATACTATTTCTCTCTCCACTTTTTTTTCTTTCTAAAAGTTAAAAAATAGGATATTTAGGAAAAATACAATCTTTATAAAAAAATTAGAAAAAAATATTAAATGATATAAATAAAAATATAACTAATAGGATGCATAAGATATAATAGATAGAATAAGTTTTGAGGAGTCATTTTCCATTAAAAAAAAAAAAAATTGGCTCTGAGAATGCTCTAAAGAGTGTTAACTTAAATATCAAAGAGTATTTAGCCGAGGCCGGTACCCTTTTTCGATACTGTTGTTATTTTGCAGGCAATTCATCACCGGTCTAAGTCATACAAAAAAGTGCATCAAGACTATGATTGATTGAGATTCAATCTATTTCCTTCTTTGAATCCCAGATGGCACAATTAATGGATCCTTATCACCCCTATTATATTCATCATTCAGATCACTCGAGGATGCTTCAATGGTGATCATTACAGTGCTTGAGTTGTGCTATGAGTTTATCCCTAATTCATTGATGGTTCAATCCAAAAACCATCGTCAACACGAAAACCTTCAGAGTATGCGTTTTTGAAGGGGTGAAACTACATGATTTCGTTATTAACGCAGAATCTGTTTTTGAGATCTGGACAGATCGACCTCCATGAACGATTTTCTCAAATCAATGCTCCAAGAATTTTCCAGATTAAGCCGATGGAATTCTGGGATGAATTGGCTTCCTACAACGATCTCCTTACCTGCACGTGCGGTGCAATCAATCAGTGCACACGCTGACGGAGAACAAGGTGAGACAGGAATCGGATTCACGGCCGTTTAAATTGCTAGCAATTTCAGATACTTCATACAGCTGGAAATTAAGACCACTCCATACTAAAATGGGCACTTCCGTAAATGTGAACAGCTGAATTAATGGATGGGCCGCATGTCTCGGAAAGATTTCGGCTACCTTTTTTATTAGTTCCTTTCTCCCCGCGTGATGGCGCGCCACCACCTGTCTTTCTTGTCGCATTTGACCATTTTGCCCTCCGTAGTCCGTACTAGGAGGATGGAACATGCCAAGGAAATGTGCGGCGGAGTCATCGCCCTCCCTCGTTTTGTTACGTGCGAGACTCGTTCGGTGAAATTAAAATTTACAAGGAATAATTCAACCGATTGAAATCATGTATAATGAATTAAAATGGTGGTTATTAGTTCAAATTTTTTCTTTTTTTTGTGCACATGTCAAAAAAATAAAAATTAGAAAATCAATATTTTTTTATACAAAAGAAAATACTTAGAAAAATTATTAAATTTATTAATGAAGTTTAGGTTTGTATCAAAGTCGATACATACATATCTTATAGCTTATTGTGGTAAATTTTGTCATTTTTTTTTATGGAATCTTTGTAAAGAAAATGGACAGAATAAACTGTAAATAAATTGTAAGAAGAGGCTTTTTATTCAAGCATCGAAAGTCTTGCCCGAACAGGAGTCAGAAAGGAGTCTCCAGTAGGCCTCCGATCCTCTCGAAAAGAAGAGCTCGCTCTCACATATTTCTGTTGATTTCTTTATTTGTGTTAGCATTTGTGATTAGAAATTCCGAGTGAGCCTCTTCCCGAAAAGAAAAGCTCCTTCTCACATGTCCATGTCAGTTTCTTTAGGTGTGATGGTATTTGTGATTGGGAGTATGTAATTTGTATCAGCAACCGAAGACAGATGACACAGCTATCTTCCAATGTATCAGTAGCTTGGAACCAAATGGTCGTCATCAGTGAGAAATTGACAGACACAGGTAATTATTGTGATCACATAAATGAATTTCTCTTCAGCTGTCTACTCAAAATCAAGATTATTGGCATATCCTCCTCGCTCTGTTCATAGATTATACATAAATGGTCCCCTAAGAAGATTCTTATTTGGCCCTTTCTTATGATTTGTTTTGATTTTTTATTCAAAACTAAATTTTAGTGGGAATGAATAATCCGTTTCTAATGTTGCATGTCATGACTTAACTGTGGTTCGGGTTCTCTCTTACGATCTCTACGTCTTCAAAACTAAATCCTTTAGGAGAAAGTTAACCCATTTCTAATGTTACGCACCATGACCCAGCCGTGATTTGGGTTCTTTATCACAATCTTTGTGTTTCTCTCTCACAACATCTCTATTTCTCTGTTAAAAGAGAGGAGTTGTTGGCAGATGGGTAAGAATAAGGAAGAAGAATAAAACCTTCAAAATATAGTGTTTTAAGTTATAGTTTAGTTTTGTGTATTTTTTGTGCTTTAGGTGATGTGTTTTAATTTTATTAGTTGCTGCAAAAGATCATTTTTATAGCCTGACCGGATAAGAGGTTTTTCTCTTTTTTTAATTATAGCAACATGACATTGTAAAATTTGAACCATTAAATTGTATTAGGACTGTTAAAAGTTTAATTTTGCTGCAAAATTACTTTATTGAAATTTGAGGGGGTAATTAATTCAAACTTATTGACTTTTCTTTCTTTGCTCCATTTATGTATAATTATATCATGTTTGTTGGATCGAATATCATCTATCACCATGTCTTATTAGCTATAAAAATTCGAGACACAATCTAGGGTGAGCCTGCATGGGGCCGTGGCTATGACCCCCCAAATATCTAATTATCTTAAAAGACAAAATACAAAAAAAATTTGAATTTTTTTTAAAAATGTCTTTCCAATAAAACAAAACGGACGTAGCTGATCAACTTAACTGCACCCTGAATATGATGGTTTACGTAACAATTGTTACGTAAATAGGTTTGCAAACCTATTATTATTTTTTAACATGAACAATAATTTACTACTTCTTTGTCTAAAGACTCATTAATGCCCCAAGTTTTCATAAGCTTTTCTTTTCGCATCACGTGAGGGTCATGAATCATCCCCGATAAGGAAATAAAACTGACGACATCAAATACATTCCAGCGTAAATTAAACTACAGTAATTATATAACGAGGGTTAGAGTTTTTTTTTTTTTTTGAGATATTTTAAACATAACATGACTTTTTAAAATTACTATTGAATTTTAGATAAGTATATCATCTTACTGGATCTGATTGGTTTTTGTATGATATTGTATTAACATGACTTTCGCATCACCGTGCTCACTGGCCACCCTTTTTCTAGCTGTCGACCTTCATGCATTAGTACGCCGGCCATGTGCTGGTGTGTCAATGACGTCATCACTGGTACATCTTCAGTTTGTCAAATCCGCTCCTCAACAATCTCATGCGCTGAGCATTGATCGCCAATCCAACTTCTATGCCACCAATGGGAGTGGGGTGTTTTGCGGCTTTTTTGTTTTTGTTTATGTATTTTTGTTTTTGCTTCTAGCCTTTGAGCTAAGGAAAGATAGTTTCGGTGTGAGGAGTTATATATCACAACCGATAAAATAAAGTTTTAACGAAATTTGAATTACCCATGTCATAGATAGTTTTTTATTTTAAGATTTTACTGACTGTATTTATGATATTGTATTAACATACTTTTGGACTACGTCATTTAAAGCGTTATAATATGAAATGTTAGATGTTAGAGCTATTATACTCTAACCCCTATATATTATTTTGAATGAAATACAAAAAATTTGGGGAAACTTCACTTACCCCCCATGATGTTTGGCTATTTTTGCAGATATTCTCCCAATGTTCAAAACCTCTAATTTAGATATATCAAACTTTGGTTTTCTATCACGTTGTCCATTCCGTATAGAAAATTTTAACAAAAATGTCAAGTTTATCCCCGACTCAAAAACTACATCGTTTTGGGTTCCAAAACTATAACACCCACACAGCCCAAAACAACGTTGTTTTGGGCATTAATTTTTTTTTTTTAAAAAAAAGATGAAAATTGAAAAAAAAAAAAAAAAAAAAGAAGATGAAAATCGGGGCCACCCCCTTAGCCAAAATGGGGTGGCTCCCACGGCTGATTTGGGGGTGGTTGAACCCAGTGGCGGATCTAGGAATTTATTTTACCGGGGACGTCAATAAAATAATAAAATATAATGATAAAATATTTTTTTTATATATTATATTTTTATTATAATATGATAAATACAATAAAAAACAGAAATTATACATCAATATATGTATCACAAAAAACATATTTATTTGACTTCTTAAATATGTGTTAAATTGATATATCAGTTACCATATAAACAGAGTCGGCTCAAACCCTAAACGAATTAAGGCAAAAAAAAAAAAAAAAAACTGAGTCAAAAAGAAAAAAAAAAAAAATTTGGCCTCAATTTAGTAAGCTCAATTAATAATAGGTTGGTCTGTCAGGCCAACATCGGCGCAAATCCCAAGATCCTTCCTATTTCCACGCATCTGGAGAAATATCAACGTTTCAGATTCCGATCCCACACCGAATCCCCCATGTTATTGCACTCGGTTTATAATCTCCAATACAAAAAAAGGTTTCAGGTCCTCAGGGTCACAGATTTTTTGCTAGACGTGTGGTTTAGGCGAACAGAGGCAAGGCCCAAACCCACCTCTATAAACCAGACTAATTACTTGATATGCAGAAATTATTTTGTTCCTAATCTTTAATTCTAGGGTTTCTGTTCTGATCCTAATTCCTCCCGATTTGATACCGATAGGCCAATTTTCGTTTCCAATTTTCTCTAACAATCATTGTTCATAGCTTTTGGATCTCTTTCTGCGTACCCTACCAATCTGATATCTCGAAGTAGAGGGGCATTGTCTTGGCGCAAAAGGTTCACTCTTTTTCCTTCATTCTTTAATAACCCTCAATTTCTTTTCCTAGTATTTGAAGATTAATCTGACATTAATTGTATACTAGTGCGACGAAGGCAAAGAAATCATATTTTGTGCAATTCATCACTTTTCGTATTTCTAGAGAGCTGAAAATTTCATTTCACTGGGTTTCGAATCTTCTTCTTGGAAATTTTGGGTAGTGTATGATATATTGTGTTATTATTCGAATAATTTTTTTTTGTTTTTTTTAAATGTTTTCTGAGCAGCCAAATACAGGGTATGATATTACCAGTTTATCTGATTTGATGAAGAAGAAGAGAAAAGGAAGCGAAACAGATGCGAGCTCACCAGCCACTTTAACACCAACCCATGATTCACCACCATCGTATTTAACCTCTCATTATTCGCTAGAAGATTATACAAGGCTGAACAAGAGGTGTAAAGGATAATTACTTGAATTTTTTTTTTTTAGGGGCGCGCCACTGGTCGCCTCAGATCTCCGCCTCGGTTGAACCACCCCCATGCCCGGCCACCCCCAAAAGCCCAAAATCAATTTTAACCCATTTTTCCTTTTTTTTTGGGGGCCTTTTGGGGGTGGGCGGACCACCCCCTTGGGCATAGGGGTGGTTGAACCACCCCTAGACCGGCTGTGGGGGTGGCTGGAGCCGCCCCCGATTTTCATATTTTTTTTATTATTTATTTTTAGGGTTAAATACATAATACCCCCTTGGGGTTTTAAAACTTTATTTTTTCCCTCCTAAGATTTGGAAAGTGACCACATTAGTCCTTATAGTTTTGAAAAATGACTAAATTAATCTTTCTGTCAGTTGACCGTTAGTTGACTTAACGGACTGACACGTGGACTAATTAGAAGTTGACAACACTTGGCACCTAATTAAATTTTTTATTTTAATTAAATATGAAAGACAAAAAATAACCTCAAAGTTTACAATTAATTACCAGCAGCTCAACTTATCGCCCAGGAGGGTCGAGGACATTAGCACAGTCTACCCTCTCTCACATAGAGCACTAGCAATAGCTTCCCAACCATTTTCCCTAAGTTTAGGGATCCAAACTACTTTTTACTTTCCTATACAAATAAACACCACAAAAGATTCCCTTAACAATTCCCTATATCATTAAAATAATATTTTTTTCTTTTAAAAAATTATTTTTTTCTCTCTCCCTCCCTCCCCCACTCTTCCGATCCCAAACCCTCACCGAAGACCCTCTCCCACCCCTCTCCCTCTATTCTCCCTTTCCAAATCCGCCGCCCCTCCCTTCCCAACTGACCAATCCTCACCGCAAGACCCCTCACCCACCCCCTCTCCCCTTTGTTCCACGCCTTGCTCCACCGCCTGGACTTCTTGGACTTCTTGGCCGGAGACGCCTTTGCATTCGAGATCGACTTCAACTTGTCGATCTCACCACCACCGCCATGTGCCTCCGAATCGAGTTGGACCACCCAGCTTTTCTCCGACGAGTCTCGAGTAATAGTCCTCGTCAAGGCGGACCACCCACACCAACGCCTCGGCCCTCGTTGATTAATTTGTTGATTATTTTTGGTGATTCGTTTTGTTTAATTTGTTGATTATTTTTGGTGATTCGTTTTGTTTAATTTGTTGATTATTTTGGTGATTTTTGTGGTTTTGATTGAGTGGAGACGTGATTTGTTGATTGTTTATGTTTTGATTTTTGTTATTTTTTGTGATTTTCCTGGCATGATCTTGTTCGAGAGAGAGCAAAGACAGCGTGAGATAGGGAGAGCGTGAGGGAAAGAGAGTTGTCGGAGGAAGAAGAAGGGATGGGAGAGGAGAGAGGAGAGAGAATCCAACAGTTTATTATTTAATAATCAAAGGGTTTCAACGGTGTTTCCCTATGCATTGAGAAATACTGTTGAAACCCAATGGAGAAGGTTAAATATAGGGCTTCTGCTGTGGAGGGTTTTTGTGATTTTTTTTTCTTTTTTTCCCTAAATGAAGGGAAACAGACTCCTTTAGGGAGTCTGTTGCTAGTGCTCTAAGACACACAAAGCACTCTCATTCTAGAGCTCATTTTTGCTTCCTTGGCTGAGAAAAAACTCATTTAGGCTAGGTAAAAATTAATTTATTTTCTTTTCATTTTCCTGCGCGATTTTCTCTTCAGTTCTTTGTTTCTCGCGAACCAAACAGAGTGCTAATGATTTTTTTTTTCTTAAAAGTTTTCGTCTCTTTTTTTTTTTTTTTGGGGTGGCACGTTCGTCCACCCCCAATTTTTTTTTTAAATATATATTTTAAATAAAAAATTTAATAGGTGTCAAGTGTTGTCAACTTCTAATTGATCCACGTGTCAATCCGTTAAGTCAACTGACGGAAAGATTAATTTGGTCATTTTTCAAAACTATAAAGACTAATATGGTTACTTTCCAAATCTAAGGAGGAAAAAAATAAAGTTTTGAAACCCCAAAGGAGTATTAAGTATTTAACCTTTATTTTTATTGTCACCTTTTAAAAATAAATAAATAAATAAATGTCTAAAATGACGTCGTTTTGAGATGGATGGGTGTTGTAGTTTTGAAATCCAAAATAATGTAGTTTTGGAGATAGATGTAAAATTGACATTCTCTGTACGGAAGAGACAAAGTAAAAAAAAATTAAAATTTGATACACTTAAATGAGAGATTTTAATTATTAAAGAGTATTTATAAAAGTAGCAAAACGTCGTGGGTAAATAAAGTTTTCCTCAAAAAATTTCATGTTAACAAAAAATAAAAATAAAAATAAAAAATCTATTCCTTGTATTCATTCAACCACCAAATCATTGAGAGAGAAAAAAAAAAAAAAAAAAAAAATTCCATCAGACATTTATGGTAATTCTGTAGAGAATTAGCGGGATATTCACGAACCTGGGGACGCTAATGTCCGTTGTTAGCGCGGGAATGCCAAAACGCTTTCACTAATTCCCTTTCCTTTCTAATATTATAACTACCAAAAAATAAAAAAGCCACAAAAAGACGAACCCACTGTCACTGTCACTGTCATCGGCTCCAACCCATTCTCAAAATCTCTCTCTCTATTGACTGTAACTGTGTCAGTCTCTGTGTGTGTGAGATTTATGACAGACCGTACAGTCGATACAGCACTAACTTTTCAGCACAAAAGATCTCTCTCTCTCTCTCTCTCTCTCTCTCTCTCTCTCACACGCACTGAGACGGTGAAAGATGGCAATGAAGCCCAAGAGCCACGGTCACGACGGCAATGGCAACGCCAGCGACGCCAGCGGGAACAGCAGCTCGCCGAGCCCGCCTCCGTCGCCGCGCCGGCACGCCAGCATCTCCCAGTGCCGGCGGCGAGTGCGGTCCAAGGCGCAATACGCTCAGTCCCTGAAGGAGAGCTTCGGCGGCGGCATTCTGTTGCGGCGGAACCTCCGGTACCTGCTGGTGCTGCCGCTGCTCTACGTGTGCGGGCTGCTCATGTGCGTGGTTGGGCCCTTCTCGGCTCTCGTCGGCGGGCCCGCTCCTCCTGGCTCGGTCTACCTTAGCCACGAGATGTTTCGGAGGCTCTGGCGTGACATTCAGGCTGACAATTCCTCGGCTATTGAGGTTCGCTTTACCCCGTCCGTTTTTTTTTTTTTTTTTGAGGGTTTTCCGTTCCGCTTCGAAGAAAATGCAGGAAAAGTTAAGGAAAAAATATATATTTAAATTTCTACTAAGTTTAAATTTTGACAAACCCAGCGCTTTTTTTTTTTTCTTCCCTGTTTTTGGAAGATATGCTTGTCGATCTATAGTCCTAAAGTAAAGCAAATTACTTCCTTCTGATCATGGGATTGTTGGAGTATACACACTTTGAGTGTGATTGGTTGACTAGTCGAAAGAATATATGGTTGATATAAAATAACTGGTCCCGAACCTAAAAATTTGATTTCTGACATCTTAACTAGTCCTATTTTTTTTTTTTTTTCTCTCTAAACTAGTCCTATTTATGTATGAATTCGTAAGATATTACTGGTTTCTAGGAATGGATCATCATATGGGTTTTGACTTAATTAGGTTACATGTACGCAAGATCGGGTGTTCAGAATTTGGATTTGACTGCTACTTATCGCCATTAGTATTCTCCTATTTTGCTTCTTTTATTGCACTACATAACAAGCTGCCTTTTTATTTATTTGATTATTACTAGTTTTTCGTTCGGCTAGAATTAAACTGCAACATTGCAAAGCAATCGTTTTGGTTTGTGTTCTTTAAATGTATGCATAATATATGAATTTTGCGAGACCAGCCAAGATGAAAATGTTGTTTTCCTGTTGCAGTTATCCTCTGTTTGGAAATACAAAAGAAGGCAAAAAGAGCAGAGACCTTGTCCAAATTCAACTGCTGGCCGACGTTTTGGTATTTATGAAGTTAACATGTTTGCTTATTAAGACAGTTTACTTCTGTAGTTCTCCAGTTTTTGTTGTGGGATATATTACAATTGTGGCAATTTGAGAATTACACGTGTATTAAGAGTACGTTAGTATAAATACTTGAACACCACTCAAATCTAAAAGTTTAAGCTAATGGGCTTAAGAGCCTGTTTCCATTTAGGTATATTAACTCCTCACTTTATTTATTTTTTCATAATGTGAAAAACAACACTGATGTGCACTCACAACACACACATATGTGTGTGTATTAATGAATATATATTTCAGTGTACTAATTGGTCCATAGACCGGAATACTGCCTTCCACCTTTCACCTTCAAATGCCTTTAGTCCTTCATTCTTTTGCTTTCTAGCGTGACTGGGAAGGAATTGCATTAAACTGACATTTCCCTTTGAATTTCAGAGTTCTCTGGCCCTGGCCCTAGTGGTTACTTGATTGTGGAGGCTAATGGTGGTCTGAACCAACAACGCTCTGCAGTGAGTTTAATTTTTTAAATTCTTAACCAGCTTTCTTCTTTAGTACTATTTTCTGATTTTCTAGTATTTGCAGAAACTTGAAAAACCTAAGCCCTCCACACCCAAACCAAAAAAGGAAGCAGAAACTAAGAAAGGCATTGACCAAAGAAAAGGATTTTTATTTTATTTTTTTTAAAAAAAAAAAATAAAAAAATTATATGCAGCACTAAGGCATGCTAGTTATCAATAGTGTGACAAGTTGGTACCCTTGTATGATTGTATCTTCTCTTTTTTGCATATAAAGTTAGTTCTTAATCTTTTATCATTTTTTTGGTAGATCTGCAATGCAGTGGCTGTAGCTGGACTTTTGAATGCGATACTAGTTATCCCTCGATTTCATTTCCATAGCGTCTGGAAGGATCCTAGGTGAGTAAATAATTACTTGCTTATAACATCTTACCATAGAGGCCCTCCAGCAATCTTTCAATGGCATACCTTGTCACTAATATCTTGAGTGTCTACTGTTGGTGTAAAGATGGAACTTTACCTTTATTAAAGAATGGATATTAGCATTTACAAAACGTTGTTACTCAGATATTGTAGAGCTATATCTGGGCCTCAGATGCCATTGGAGTTCCGGCTTAGTGATACTCTGTTAGATTTATAGGTGGGTTGGGGTCTTGGGTTTAGTAGAGGACGCTTCATAGATGGAGTAGGGTATTATATTTCACTTTTCTTACTGGCTGAAAAGTAAATGCTACAGCTCACAACATGATTACATTCTGTATCTATATACTGCAGGTGTTCTCTCTGTTATCTTCAATTATTTCTTATGTGAAGTTCCTTTGTAGTAATAAAATTGCCCAGCAAAGTGTTTTTCCTTTGTGGCTTTCTAGAGACATGAGCTGGTTTTTTGTAATTATATCTCTATCAGATGATTGAAGCTGTAAGGCCACTTGCTGTGCTCTATACATAATTTAATTACATGTCTAGTTTGTTATTTAACAAATTAATATGGACCCGTGTGTGTTCTACGATCAAGTTTGAAGTGTTGGATTGTGTGGGTTTCATATGGACAATCAAATGGCTTAGAGCATATGTCAAAATGCATGCCTGAAATGCACTATATCAATGTAGAACTGATACAGCATAATGAGGGTGCTGGGTGCCTGTTGAGGCCTCTTCATTGCCTTACAGTAAATATTTTCTCTTTTTTCAAATGCACTGTTGTGTGCATTCACTCGCCAAATTTGACAATATAATGATATGTTTTGCAGTGAGTTTGGTGACATATATGATGAAGATCATTTCATAGCCACCCTTGAGGGCTATGTGAAAGTGGTTAAAAAGCTACCTGAGGCACTGATGGAAAGCTATGATTACAACATTACTGACGTACCAACCTTCCATGTCCAAGCTTGGGCTTCTGTCAGTTATTACTTGGGAGAAGTTTATCCTGTCTTACAGAAGCAAGGGTATGTGTCAAACCATCACATCTTTTCATTATGTACTCTATCAAATGGAAACTTTGAAAGCTCTTCTCTGTGATAGTCAATGGTATTGACAAACTGAACTATAGCACACCCATTTTTTATAAGCCCTTGTAAATGTGACGAAAATCATTCTTGAAACTTCTAGGGTTTTTTGGCTTGATTATCTGTCTGATGCAGGGTTATTCGCATAGCTCCCTTTGCTAATAGATTGGCAATGAATGTCCCACCTCATATTCAATCTCTAAGATGCCTGACTAACTATGAAGCATTGAGGTTCTCTTCTCCTATTTCAATTCTTGCCAAGAAACTGGTTAACAGAATGATTGAGAAGAGCTCAAGAACTGGTGGGAAGTATGTCTCCATCCACCTCCGTTTTGAAGAGGTATTATTGCTTATTTTCCATTATATTCTGAGCTAGTATTTGATTCTTCTAATGTTAAGTAGTTAAGAAAAATTGAGCCATGTGTAATTGTCCTCTACCTGTAGGACATGGTGGCATTTTCTTGCTGTGTGTATGATGGAGGAGAGGCCGAAAATGTTGAAATGGATTCAATTCGTGAAAAAGGGTGGAGGGGGAAGTTTAAACAAAAAGATCGTCTCATCCAACCTGGTCCCAATCGAATCAATGGAAAATGCCCACTATCTCCCTTGGAGGTATCTCAAACACAAGCTACTTTTTGTTTCTTTTTGGACCTTAAAACTTGAAATTTGAGCCTTTCCTTATAATTTGGCATTTCAAGTTCAGTTTTTTATTTTAGCATTAAGTGCTATTTAGAACCAGTTCTATTAAGTTTTGTCCATCTTGTCTTCTCTTGCAGCTTCAACCCCACTTGTTTTGGACCTTCATCTATTCCTTGTAGCACATTCAATAGTATTTGGTTAAAGTTAGAACTGCAACTGCTACAGGGCTAGGAGAGTGCCAAACAAAATTTGGGTTGGGTTTGCAAGAAAGAACATAATGGAACTTACGAAAAGAAGATAGAACATGATGGAATATGTTTGAGGTTAAAAAGAAAAGAAAAGAAAAGAAAAGAAATCAAAGGCTCTTTGAACTCTGAAAACATCTTAAATTTGCTTAACGTAATTGTCTAGGTTGGTCATAATCTTTTTTCTTGGATATTGTTTTTCTTGTTGGTGTAGGTTGGGATGATGCTACGTGGTATGGGTTTCGGTAATGACACTTCAATTTATCTGGCCTCAGGGAAAATATACCAGGCAGAAAAACATTTAGCTCCTCTGCTAAAGATGTTTCCCTATCTTTATACTAAGGAGTCTCTTGCAACCCCAGATGAGCTTGCGCCTTTCAAGGTAACTCTCTTACGGTGTGTGATCAAGTCTTTTGCAATTAGTAGTCCTGGTGACTTGGCAAATCTTCAACACCATTAAATCACAAATTTTGATTTTATATGATGGTAGTGATATTTTCAGGGAGAAAATTGTGGCAATGGCCACTTATTATTGGAATGGTGTGTGTTAGCCTCTGATTGCATAAATTTCAACAACCTTGCTCTAAAACCTGTTTTCTTGTTTGGCAGGGATACTCTTCAAGATTGGCAGCTTTGGACTACACAGTATGCCTGTTTAGTGAGGTTTTTGTGACAACACAGGGCGGAAACTTCCCACATTTTCTGATGGGTCACCGGAGATTCCTCTATGGTGGACATGCTAAGACCATTATGCCTGATAAACGAAAGCTTGTCATTCTACTGCAGGAAATGGGTCTCAGGTAATCTCCATACCTTAATTTGCTGATTTCTCTTTATTCCATTGATGTATCTGACAACATTTTAGGAATATTTTAACAAGAATGTGTTATAGTATTTGTAGAATTTATGCCTGAATCAGCTCAGGTTGTGTTTGGGCTATATATAAACTGTGTTTTTTATAATGGTTTTACAGTTGGAAAGCTTTCAAGGATGAGATGGAAGAAATGCTGAATGAAAGTGACCGCAAGGGGGTGATGGTACCCAGAGTGAAAAAATTCAACAGAAAAACTTCGGTTTACACATTCCCTTTACCGGAATGCAGATGCATTCAGAAATCGCATAACAACCTAATCAATCATAATTCTACATTCCTCAGTTACCAGCCGAGATCCATTAGTTTACACATTCCCTTTACCAGAATGCAGATACATTCAGAAATCGCATAACAACCTAATCAATCATAATTCTACATTCTTCAGTTACCAGCCGAGATCCATGAGATAACAAATCGGCATCTCTTTAGCAGTTTTTCTCTCATTTGTGCAGCTGCCAAACATATGCTTGTTAGTATATTCTTGGGCTTTGGTTATTTTCTTCTGTAGTTTTTCTATAAGCTCATTGCAGTTCTTCGGGCGTGATAAAGGGTTTTCCAATTTGATTACACGAAGAATTCCTCCTTCCATGTAGCTCGTTTGCCCTCCCTGATTTATTTCCGTCTTTGGTACTGGCATGTCGATTATTCCTTTGGCCGGGTCTCTTCATGGCATGCAGTATATGTTGGGACCGACGGTAGCAAGATATTCAGGGCTAAAGGTTGGCACAATCCTCTTGCAGCTTGATATATATATTTGTTTACCTAAAAGAGTATAGGAATGAAGTGTTAATTACGTTACGTTTTTCCCTGGCATCACAGGTTTGGCGATGAAAGTTTTGATGTAACAAGAGGACCTCTATACGACATCGTTCTCTGCATGAAGTGTCAAAAACATGACATGTAACATGTTAGTCCTATATGCAGAACATCTGATTGTACCAATCTCTCAAAGTCTTATCATAACTCTTATATGTTAATCGTAAAATTTTACTTATTGGATTTAGTGAGGAAACAATATCCAATGAATACAAGATTTGCTTGTTAGATGATAGAGCCCTCTGACTGGATGTGCAAGGACACTTAAGATTAGATGGTATAACCTCCAATAAGGAAAAGAAGCTTTTACCTTAAGACAACACCTTCGGTGGTAATTATTAGGGTACCTTCTTATTCCCCACGCGAGTGCCTAGTGGACCTATGTGCTTGGACAAAAACCATAAAGTTGCTAGAGGAATTGTGCACTAATTCGGTGGTATCTTCTATAAGCAATGCTAAAATATCACGTAACATCCACAAACATTTGATAAAGTTGATGTAACAGCAACTCTCGGATTTTTATTTTATTATTATTATTTTTTTTAAAAAAAAAATCCCAATGACCATTATATCTTATCCGAAGGTAAGGATTTTGTCTCATTAGGATAGAAAATTAGAAATTCAATGGAAGATCGAAGATAAAGAAAAACAGAAAAGTCTCTTCAATGGAAGACCAAAGATAAAGAAAAACAGAAACGTCTACTATGTCATAATGATTCTTATGATCTGTTTTTCCATATGTATAGTAGTGCAATACAACTCGTCATAAAGAGTTGTATTCTTTCTCTTTTAATTATAACCTCCATGAATTATCACATTACATTGGGATAATTGGGTGGGGAAATGACTACACTAATTATGGTGTGATCATTCTTAAATTTTCAACATTAGCTTTGTGAGATATTTGTGTGAAATGTAGTATTATTTATCTTTTATTGGATGATCAATTTACGGGAAAAGTAATGTTATTCGTTACACTTATTTCGTATTGACTGATATGATATATTTTAGTTGACTTTCATTTTTTTAAAGTGATTGGCATAAGAAGTTACTTAAAATACGTCATATTAACTAGTGTGAACTGAAATTATGCTACCCTTCACCAGGAAGTTTTACGTAAATCATGAGATTTATCTGATTAGGCATAAGTAATCTTATAAACTATATTTTTATTTCACAACTATCTCATAATGTTGAGTCTCAATTAATCATTGAAAAAAAAATGCTACGTTTATCAAAATTTATTCCAAAAAATTGGTTTTCAAGTGATCCCGTGAGATAATGACACATTTTTTTTTTAAAAAAAAAAATAATAGATCACATTTTATGTGACACATCACACGGTAACAAATTTTTGGAAATGTTTTTTTAGGCATTATTCACAATCACTGTTGGCAACTTAACACGACGTGATTTTGGAAAACTTGCTTGGAGACGTCGTGGTATATGCTTGGCACGTGTTACCTCTAAGCGCCAACTGCAGCGGGCACGCAGCAAGAAATTACTGACACTTAAAAGTGCCCCCCGAAAGTTTGAGCTCTCTACTCGGTAATCCCACACTTTTTGCAGATCCAAGACATGGCAATCAAGGGCATTTTGTAAAAGTTCAACCATCCATGGTGAATCATGGATTTAAACCGTATTGTAATAGCTTTGCGCCAATGTGGAAGAGTTCAAGCTCCTAATCATGGGAGAACACTTCACTCTAACTTGATCAAACTTGGGGTTTTGAACAGCGTGTTCCTTGCCAACAATTTGATTGCAATGTATGTTGACTTTTGTCATCTAAAAGACGCACACAAGGTGTTCGATGAGATGCATGAGAGAAACGTGGTTACGTGGACCACTATGGCTTCTGCGTATACTAAGAGTGGAAGACCTCACGAAAAAGCTCTCAGAATATACACCCAGATGTTGCAGTTTGGTTCAGAGGAACCCAATGGTTTTATGTACTCCGTGGCCCTTAAAGCGTGTGGTCTAGTGGGTGACCTTGAATTGGGTAGATCAATTCGTAAAAGAATTTCTGGAGGTGGATTCCAGTACGACATTGTTTTGATGAATACCCTTTTGGACATGTATGTCAAATGTGGGAATTTGAGTGGTGCCAGGAATGTTTTCGATGAGATTTTGTGCAAGAATGCAACCACATGGAACACAATCATATCGGGTTACTGTAAAGAAGGTTTAATGGAAGAGGCAGTGGAGTTGTTTTGTCAAATGCCAGAACCGAATGTTGTATCCTGGAACAGCATCATTGCTGGTTTTGCGGATAATGGACGCCTGCAGGCATTAGACTTTGTGCATGTGATGCACCGAGAAGGCCTTAAGCTTGATGGATTCACATTCCCTTGTGCTCTTAAATCCTGTGCTTGTCGTGGTTTCTTAACTACCGGGAAACAAATCCACTGCTATGTTGTTAAGTCCGGTTATGAGTCTAACTGTTTTACTGTACCAGCTCTGGTTGATATGTACTCAAATTGCAATGCATTAAATGAGGCAATAAAGCTATTTAATCTATATTCTAGGTGTAGTGCTTCTGTTTGTGATAGCTTGGCACTTTGGAATTCCATGCTTTCTGGATATGTTGTCAATGAACACTATGGAGTGGCTCTGAATCTGGTTTCACAAATCCATCGGTCAGGTGTATATTTTGATTCGTACACTTTCAGTGGTGTTTTAAAGGTCTGCATCAACTTACTTAATTTCAGACTTGGGCATCAAGTACATGGTTTGGTTGTCACCAGTGGGTATGGGTTAGATAATGTTGTTGGAAGCATTCTGATTGTTCTATACGCAAAGCATGGAAATGTTAAGCATGCATTAGGATTGTTTCATAGGCTTCAGAAAAAAGATAGCATAGGTTTGTCTGGCTTGATCACAGAGTGTACAAGAATGGGATTAAGCTCATTAGTCGTTTCCCTGTTTAAAGATATGGTTAATATGGATCTTGAAGTAGATCATTTTGTTATTACAAATGTTTTGAAGGTTTGTTCAAGTTTAGGATTTATTAGAAGTGGCAAACAGGCTCATGCTTTCTGTGTTAAGAGTGGATATGACACAGAGGAGGTTACAGTTACAGCTCTCATTGACATGTATGCAAAATGTGGTGAAATTGAGGATGGGTTAGCTTTGTTTGATTGTATGCCAGAAAAAGATTCTGTATGTTGGACTGGGATCATTGTGGGGTGTGGACATAATGGAAGGGCAATGGAAGCAATTAAATTTTTCTATGAGATGGTAGAATTGGGTTTAAAGCCAAATGAAATTACCTTTACAGGTGTTCTCTCTGCCTGTAGACATGCTGATTTGGTGGAAGAGGCGTTGACCATATTTATGTCCATGAAAACTGAGCATGGATTGGAACCTCAATTGGAGCACTATAATTGCATGGTTGATCTTCTTGGCCAAGCTGGACGCTTCAAAGAGGCAGAAAAATTGATTGCTGACATGCCGTTTGAGCCAAACAGAACTATATGGTGCTCGTTGCTTAGGGCCTGTGGAACTCACAAGAATATGGAACTGGTTAATATTATTACTGAACACCTTGCATCCTCACCAAAAGACCCTGCAGTATATGTGACACTTGCAAATGTTTATGCAACATTGGGAATGTGGGATAGTTTAAGCAAGGTGAGGGAAGCAGTCAAGGAAGTGGGCATGAAAGAAGCTGGAAAAAGCTGGATTGAGATCTCAGGTTAAGTAATCCTGCTGCACTGCGCGGTGCAACTGGTTTATCTTATACTTGAACTAAGTTCCACCTTGGTGTGTGATGGAACAGAGTCCATCTGAACTTAAGACCCCTATATGTGGCAAACACTGAATTACATTAATGAGATACAGAAACATCACGGTGTATGCAACTTTCATACGGATCTTGAAAAGGAGATAATGCCTGGCAGCAAGTCTTACAGAGATGTTGCGTTTCAGTTAATGGGTATGTTGAATCACTTCCTTTTCATAATTTAAACCCACAGCTCAATAGAGTGCTTTCTATCTCTATCATTAAGTTTGGATCCCTGCCAATCTGTTTCCAGATCTTGATATTTTTAACTTTCTTAATTATTTGATGTTCCTGTTCTCTGCAGGTGAATGATATGACTGGCTACACTACGTGTACCATGGCTGCTTTAAATTATAGGTACCCAGATACTTATCTCTACTCTCAATGGATAGCTGGGTAGTACCTGTTATCGCTATTTTCTATATTCTGTTTTCCACAAGTAAATGAAACATCATTTTGGCATATCAAATTCCGAGACAAAGTTATGCTTTCTGCTTGCTGAAGTAATTTTCATAGCTTTCTCAATACAAATAAAGTTTTAGATGATATTACCTTGAAACATGCTGGAGTACCAGCCTGTTTTAGGCTTTTCTACGGATTAGCAGCAGCTCGGATTTAGAAGAATGTATTTCCAATTGGCTTACTATTACCATGCTTTTCGTTATCTATTCAATGTTATTGGGGCAAGTCATTGCATCTTTTTTATGGCATTATACAACGAATCAACCCCGAATTGTGCATTATAAAGCAGTTTTTTATCCAAGCCTGCTAATCAGGTAATTTAACTTGAAGGAAAAAATGTAACACCTTGCTTGCTATTGTCTCTTCACGTTAGTATAAAGTGGGTGGAAGACTGCACTGATAAAGGCTAAAAGGTTGGAATAAGTTAGCAATGCCTGACTTGACCAACACGACAAAGGAAAAAAAAAAGGATGACTTGATATGTTAATGTTCGCTATCCTGAATGTGAACTGTGCCCAAACATATAGATAGGTTCAGCCAAGTGTCCAACTCAAAAATTTCAGCTATAGTCATCTATAGTTGTCTTTTCTAAGCATTGTCTAATTTGTCTTACTAATGCTGTATCATGCTTAAGAACTGGTAGAGTAAAAGTTGATGGATTTGAAAACCGACGACGCAGCACATGAATAAACTGTGATCTGGTTCAGTCCCTGTTGTTGCTCAGAGTTTCTTTTCATAACATCAGAGTTGAGTTTCATAACTTCAGAATCTTTTCTGGTCAGGGATCTGTGATGGTGAGGCTTGGAGGGTTGTGGGCAAGAATAATTAAAGAGAAGATCTCTGGAATCGAGGGCCAAGAGAACAGGAGGTTAAAGAAGAGAATTGGGAGAAAACGGTTAGATCTTCTCTGGTGCTTTTACTTGGTTGATTCGCATGATCCATTTACATCCAGCATAATTTGAAACTACTTTATGAAGGCTAGATGTTATTCCTTAGTGTCATTGCTTTATTGTTTCTAGAGATTTGGCTTCATAATATTCATCTGGTTGTCCACTATCATCAGTGCTAGTCTTTTAGACGCCCTAACTTCCTGTTCATTGATTTGCTTATTCATCTTTCCCTCACTTCATCTGATATCATGGTATTATCATTAGAAAATGGTTGCACAGTGGTTCAGCAGGTTGACCATTCAGATGTTCGTGTTGAAAACTTGCCTTATACATTTTGTTTGAAGAGATCATAGAGGGAAAGAAGGAAAAGCAACAATGGCTTCAATTTGCCGATGGCAAAATAACAATCAATAAGATAGATAAAAACTTATAGTAAATTATTTGAGTGAAGCTATCCACTAATGCAAAGTTTGTTTGTCTGACATACATCAAAAGCACCATAGAGGAGCCATAATCTCGGCAGCTCCGAGTTAAGGTGTAGATTAGATCATTTTGAATTTGAAGGTGGAATATAAGATTGGAGTTAGAAATAACAGTCTTATAGAATTCAAGCCTTGAGTAACTTTACGAAAGACATAATCAATAATTCTCTTTTTTCAAATATCTTAGTCTGTCGTTTTCTTTTGCTTTCTTTCCTTCTTTTTGGAAGAGAGGAAAGAATGCCTATAGACTGCTGCTTGGTAAAACTTTAGTTTGGTCAGCCAATTTTTACTATCGTTTAGAGCATCCCTGCTCTAACAACCCTTTCAAGTTAACTTTTTAGCTAAAATAGCATTTTTTCTTCTTCCAGCTGCACTTCTAAAATAGCATTTCTCTCTACAGATGCTACTTCTATAGCAACTGTAAGTATTATTTAATTGTATTTTCTCTTTCTTTCAATTTTTTTAATCCTTTCTCTCTCCTTCTCTCTCTTTCTCCCCTTCTCCCTCAATGCTCATTTCTCTGAGTTCTCTCTCCCTCATACCCTCAAACAAACTCAGACCCAAACCATTGGGGAAGTAAATGGTCTATCATTTGATTTTTTGTAGATCACTCGGTACAATTTGCCCAGACTTTATTTTCCTCTCTTGAGCTCTGCGAGTGCCGCTCTCTTCTATTGCCTCATGATGTCAGACTGTCTCCCATTCGAGGTTATCACCGACATCCTCTCACGACTGCCGGTGAAGTCCCTCATGAGATTGAGGTGCGTTTCAAAGGCATGGTGCTCTCTATTCTCCACCCAACCCCCCCTCCCTTGGGTTTTTTTGGTTTCAATTTGTAAATGAAACCTGCACATTTATGGTCTTTATCACACTTCTCCTTGCATTCCCCAATCTTCACCGGACCCTCAAGCCTCACTGTCATCCAAATATGGGTGGAATTCTTGAGGCAGAGAAACAGAGATCTATAGAAATCCATAGACAAAGAAAACCATTCATTCCATGAGAAGTGTATCTGAGCAAAAAGAAAAGGCATCAAATTTTGGTTTCTCAACTCTTTCTCCTCCCTAGAACTTGTGATGTGAGAGAGATGGGAAGAAAATGGAAAGATAGAAAATAATAAAATAATATTAATTAAAATAGATGTTCCGTTGGAGTGTGTAGTAAAAAACTAAGCACCAAAAAAAAAAAAAAAAAAGGTATATTTTTGAATGGCTAAAATAGTCACTCTTGCTGGAGATGCTCTTAGCAAGCACCAATAGGCCCTTTAAAGTCCTCCCAATCTTTATCCTGTAATACAGTTAATATGGTTGAGAAAAAATATTTCTCATGTCCCAAATAAGAAAGGTCCTCGAGGGAAAAGATAAGCTGGTCCTAACAATTAAAGCCCTAGTCCAGCTAATTGAGCCCGTTCCAACAACACAATTCAGCGAAAAGAAAGAGATAACATGGTGGGTCCCACCAGGGTCATACTGCTGTCGCCAATCCCTTGCTGTCCAAGTCCTCCACTATATGCCATTTACTTGCGCCATTGTAGTGGCAGCTGGCTGTGTTTGATGCATCTCTTTCTTCATGCTACGTTGCTTTCTTCTTCAATAATTTCACTGGCTGTGACCTGTGTCTCCTTCTTCAGTTTTGGTCATAAGAGTTTCTATTTGTTTCTAGCATCAAATGGTTTGTATTTGTTTTATCCTTGCACCATACGACTATAAATCTAAAACACTCTGCAAAAGCTGCAAAGAAACACCTTCGGGCCCATTAATCTGGCACCAAGCACTTGACTCGAGCTAAGATCCACCAAATCAAATAATAGCCACTTTTTCAGTTTTCATTACATGGCCTAACATTGACTAGGTGCGACCGTGGAAGGCAGCTATTGTAGGCCTAGCCAAATTAATCGTCTATCGACTTTTGACAGCCTATATCAATAGTTGATTGACTTTTACCAATACTGCCTAACTAATGGGCGGTAGGCGGAACAATTTTTTTTTTTTCCTGACAAATTCAGTTCGGTAGGCGGAACAATTTTTTTTTCCCTGACAAATTCAGTTCGGTAGGCGAAATAAAATTCTTTAACCGAACTGACTTTATTGACTGACTTCACCGAAAATTTTTAATTTTTACACATACCGACTTGATCGACCACTATTTGGTGTCCGAAAAAAAAAAAACCTTGGCAGAAAAAGTCGGTGAATTAACCGACTTTACCAACTTTGGAGTAGAAGAAAAAAAATTTACGGACACCGACCAACGCCTTGCCTAGCTATGGGTGCAAAAAAAACTTGGCAGAAAAGGTCAGCGAATTAACCGACTTTACCAACTTTGGAGTGGAAGAAAAAATTTATACGGACATCGACCAATGCCCAGTCCTAGCTATGGGTGCTTACAATTGTGAGAGATTCTTGATGGAGTCTACTTGCATGCTTAGATAGTATTCACCATTCGGGCAAATATATTCCATATGGTTTAGTAGCAAGGATTTTCTTAAAAAATATATATATATATTCACCTAAAACTAAGACATTTTTCATTTTAATCAAACCATTACCTTCGAAAAAGAAGGTGTTAGAAGGGTTATAGGGGAATCTTTGGTGTCTCAACTCCCTACATTGCCATTTAAAATAGTTTTGGTGGAAGAATTTTATTGTTTTTAATTATGTAGATAGTAAGTGGTAGTTAAGTTAAGCCCATGCCGGGCTGCTGAACTGTTGTATTTTAATGATCAAGAAAACTCTCAGATCATGAGGCAGTGGGTGAGTACAAAGCAAGAGTCAAAAATCAGTAACACTAGGTTGGAAACGTACCACTGCCCCATAAAACCAACTCCTCACGCTCGACCGTTAATTCAGGCTAAAAAACAAGACCTGACTAGAGAACAAATTGCTGATGCACACTGTACCAAAGAAGGCCACGACGCGCCACTTTAAACCGTTAGGTCTAGTGACATGTCATTGTTACACGCTTGAGCTTTGAAGCCCGAGGGAATCGTGGGTCAAAAATTTAGAAGTTAATAGAAAATGGTAGATTTTACTATTTAAATATTATATTTTAATATTCTTTTTGATCTGCAAGTCTAAATTCTTTTTCAACAAGTGAAATTTAATCGTTGAATTTTTTTATTGAACCGAGTGGTCGGAAAATAAAATTTAAGAATTTGGACTACCTATGTCTTAAATCTATTTTGTTTGAAGTAGATATATTTCTTAATTGTAATTGTACACGAGTTAGCGAAAGTTGAAATCATTGATAGTACTTGATTGTAAGAATTTTCTAGTTATATTTATGATTTTGTATTTTTATAACTTTTTGCTATGATTTATCAAAGTTTTATGCTCTGTAATGTAAAAACTTTATACTCTTAATATTTTATCAATGAAATCCCTGAAAAGAAAAGAAAAAAACAAGCCAAACTAGAACTTAAGACCCGCTTATCAAAAAAAAAAAAAAAATAAAGTCCATGCAAATTGAATATATGCAATGAGTCATCTTGTCCCGCACGTGAAGGGATAAGATGGTCCTAGCAAGTAGATGGATCTGTATAAACACATACACTTAATGCAATTCCCTACCAAAAAAGAAAGAAAAAAAAGAGCATAGTAGTTAGTGTCCCACCATAAAAAATTTAATACTTGTTCGTCAAATTCAAAACTGGCTAGACTTTAAGGCTTGTTAAATTTTTGTCTGGGGGGAAAATTGAATGCTGAAAAAAATATATTTTTTGTACAAATTTTTTAGATTTTGATATTTATGATGAATCAATATATATTGTTTGAGTGCAGTTGCCATATGGTCATAGCAAAAAGGTGGGGTCTTTTGCCCACCACTCATTAGTTGACACCTCAACATTTAAAAAAAAATGCATAAATTTAAAATGAAATCAAAACACCCAATCAACAAATCAACCAACCAAATAAATAGCCCACCGTCCACCTCCGACGACTTTTCTGGCAAAAAAAAAAAAAAGATAGATCCGACCACTGGGGGTGGCTGCGATCCACCCTAACGGCTAGGGGGAGAGATCCGGCCACCCTCAGTGGCCATATTTGTCTTTCCGGTGAACAAAAAAAAAAAAAAAGAGATAGATTCGACCACTGGGGGTAGCCATGATCCACCCCCAGTGGCTGGGGGTGGCCGTGATCCACCCCTAGTGGTTGGGGGTGGCCGCAATCCACCCTAATGGTTAGGGGGAGAGAGATTCGGCCACCCCTAATGGTCATTTTTGTCTCTCCGGCGAACTAAAAAAAATCCGGCCAGTTTAAAAAATCGTTTCTAATTCCTCAAAAATCAATTGTAATGCCATAAAACTCGTTTCTATGTCTCAAAACTAAAACTTAGAGGGGAAGGTTAACCATTTTTGGAATTTTATCATCCTAAAAAAAAACAAAAAATCAGATGCACTGGAAGGAAAAAAAAAAAAAAAAAACCAAACCATGGCCGGCAAGACCTAGCTGTGGGTCTCGGTGGCCGATCGTCGACTTGCTACGAGGTGGGTCTCTGCGAGGTGTCTGGGCTCAGAGCGACAGAGAGACATGGGACTGGTCACGGGTGAGATCCTTCTGGCAAGACCTAACGGAGACCCTAAATCACCGGAAGGAAAAAAGAAAAAAAAAAAACCATGGGTCTCGAAAACCCACGGCCGGTGAGACCCAGTGGAGGGTCTCAGTGGCCAGCCTGGAAGGTCTGCTCTGCACCGTGGGTTTCTTCCTTCTTCCTTCTTCTTCTCTTTTCTTTCTTCTTTAGTCGAAAATTAGTTGCTGTAGGGTGTAATTTTTTTTTTCCTTTATGTGAGATTGTGAGGTGTCAGCTTGTGAGTGGGGGGCAAAAAACCCAGCTTTTTTGTCACAACCGAACTAAAGTTATTCTCATCTTATTTAATTACATAATTAACTTAGAGTTTATTTGAGATTGCATTTGAGGGGTATAAAAGTGTTTTTAACACTCAAAAAGTCTGTTTAAAGAAAAAGTACTCGTTTGATAAAAAAGTTAAAAGCGCTTTTAAAGGTTTAAAAAACTTAAAAATTGTTAAAACGCACTTTTGGCAAAAGCTTAAAAATGAAGTTTTTACTCAAAAACTCTTTTTAACTTAAAAATCATATTTTTCAAATATAATCTCAAATATACTCTTATTCCTACAATTTTAACTCACAAAGCATTTTTTAGGGTAAATTTGTATAAGTTCATAATGACCTTATTGAAAACGTATTCAGAATTTGTATGGAAGCAATTATTTGTTACAACTTCAAACCGCAATTTGTTTTAGCAATTTTATTTTGTATATATATAATATCGCAAAGGTCAGAGTTTTCTTCTAAATTAGATTGAAGAAACTTCCTCTAACTCAATTTATAAAAATAACATATGTTATTTGAATATGTGATATATACATTTTTTTTAATAGTAAAAATAAAGTTAAAATAAATAATATTAAAAACTCATGTGCATCTTTTATATTATTAAAAAAAAAGACACGTCTTATTTTTATAGACTGAATTGAAAAAAGTTCTTATAACTTAGTTTATTGGAAAATTCTGTCCTATTACATTGCAGATAGCGGGAAAAAAAAAATCTTTTTTAAATAAATAAAGAGACATTGCCCTTCTATCGTTTCACCATCTCTCTCTCTCTCTCTCTCTCTCTCTGCGTGTGCCAGAGTTATGATGAAGGTTGGTTTTCTTTGGGGGTCCTTCTTTTAAGCATGTGCATGTGGTGTGAGTGTGATGTCTTTTACTGTTTTCAATGTCTAAAGCCATAGAAAAAGGCCTCTGTAAAAGCTACTGAAACCTTATAATATGTGGGAGAGAGTCAGCATTTCCGATGACTCACTTGTTTGGCGCCAAAATTAACTCTACTCATGAGGAACCTGCTGGGTTGGTTGGTTATGTGTCTTCATCTTCACCCTTTACTCGCCCATTTTCCTTCAATTATAATTCTTTTCTTTTCTTTTTGTTTGGCACAGATATCTGACTAATCTTGGGGTGCACAGGCCATTAAAAAAGGATTTTTTTCGCAAAATGCACGTCAATTAATTCAAGGGGCAAACCTCTACACCGATGGTCTCAAGAAGAGGTTGCACTCAATGGGTTTCAAACCTAAGACTTTGAAGAGCATACTCAAAATCGCAGATTGTCCAACCACTGAGCCGACCCTTTAGGGTTAATTATAAATCAAATTCTCAAAATTAGTTAGTTTTGTTAATAAATATTGGGTTTGCTTTTATTTGGATATATATATATATATCAAAAATTGCCATCCAAATTTACAAGTGCAAATTCCATAGGTTCAGGTGTCATTGTATAAATCCCACTTTAAAACATAATTTGTTGCCACCATAATTGGTAAATATCACTATCTCTATATATCATCATTGTTATTATGGCCACCACATTCATCAATATCACCACCATTATCCTCTCCATATTATTATTATTGCCCGATTCATCCGCGATTTTCAAACACACGAGCCAACTAGTTGACTCTCAACATGTGTCAATTCTATGTTTATAATGATTCTTTTGCAAATTTAATAGTAAATTCACTCATTTATTGTACGAAGATGAGTAAAAGATGAGATAAAAAAAATAATTTTTATCATTTTTCTTTTTCTATTCTTTCACTTCTATTTTACCTAATCTATTGCTAATCTGTTGGGAGAGCAAAAACTCCTCATGTTAGCTAATGAGGAGTTTAACTATACTGTTGAACACTGAAGTTGCTTCCTCTCTCCACGGTCAGCATCATTTTCTTCATGTTATCTTTATCATTTTCACCACCCTCACAATTACCATTTCTTCCTGCTACCTTTATTATTATTATTTGTTTTTGCCATTGTTGTTCTCCATGCCACCATTATCATAGCTATTTTTGTCGCCTTTTATCACTGTTATTAACACCAGAATATCAAACAACCACAACCATCATCATCTGATTATCATTATGATCACTCATTTTCACTACCAGTATTTTAATTCGTTATTTGTTTAATGTACTCATCAAACAATCAGACACTGGTAGTTTCATTACATTAATGTGAATTCCAAATGGAACTGGAAGTGGCAGTCGAGTAGCTACATGTACCTAAATATAAAGATTCCACGTGCATACAATTATACAGATCTTTGTGCACGTGGCACACCTCACCTAACTATTTTTAATTTCCCCCCCCCCCCCCCAAAAAAATTTAATAATAATTAATTTTCGGCCATTGAAATCCGATATAGAAAGATGCCGAGACGGCGAGACCATTGTGAGAACGGATGAATGTGATTGGAGCAGATGAGCTTCATCCACTTCCAGAGGCTCGCCAGGGTCTTGGTGCCCAAAACGCAATAAAAATGTTCATTTTTTTACACTTTTTTTCTTGAAGAAGTGCGTACTGATAAATCCCATACCGAGTTGCTCAAGCTTTTCACCCAAATACCAAGTAAATGCAAATCATTAAGGCAATGAGTACAAAACAAGAGTCAAATGATTGTAGAAGTGGGATGAAAAGCTACTTGCCCGAAATTCAAGAATCCACGCCCATCTCGGTTCAGGATTTCCGGTAAGTAGCTCGTTTCAGGCTACAAAACAAGACCAAAATCTCTATGCCACAATATTTACCAACAAATTACTTTGAAAT
The DNA here is from genome assembly GCA_013348765.1 of Carpinus viminea. Classification (NCBI taxonomy): domain Eukaryota; kingdom Viridiplantae; phylum Streptophyta; class Magnoliopsida; order Fagales; family Betulaceae; genus Carpinus; species Carpinus viminea. The sequence continues at coordinate 4,251,458 of CP054673.1, forward strand.
GAAATTTTACAATGCTAACGTGATAGGTGCAATCCGCCTCTTAAATTCGTCATTATTAAAAATAAATAGTTAATAAAGATTATCATAAGTATTGTGAAATAAAGTATGATATATATAACATTTATGGTACTTAAATATGTGCACAGTGCACATAGGAAGAAGTGAAAGAATTTTGGCAACCACATTGCTTGCATCTAACATTGTCATAACCTAGATGGATCTGATCCATTTCAATTCAAATTAGATTTCATAGATTTAGAGGAGTATAGGATGGCATGTGTTGAATATGTTACTATGAACACCACCATTAGATCCATCAAAACAAAATCTAAACTAAAAAATCATTCATTTTCATTTCAAGTTAGAATGCCATCAAAATTTAAGGCTTTAAATGGGCTATTCATTCAAACAAAGGAACCCCTCATATCAAGGTACAATTCAACACCAAATGTGCTATTAAATGCTCTAGTACAATTGGTCCCAAATCTTCTTCTCAAAAGATAGAGAGAAAATTCTTTTAACTCATTCTATTAAATTTATATATGGCAATTTATAAACTTGGGGTTACAAGAATTTTCCTTAGAAAAAACTTTGTCCTCCAAGCATTATTTACCAATTTATGGAGCATCACCCTAAACATTTTCATGTAACTTGGGAAGTGCTGGAGTTATCTTTTCCCACCAAAAACCATATTATATTAAAGCAAGAGCCGAACGATTTCCCAGGTATTAATAAAGGAATTAAGAAAAGATAACCCCAGGCCCAGGCAACAGTGTTAAATAAAGTTACATTTAGAAAATTAGAATCCTCTGTAGATGACAACAAAACAAGGCAAAATAGCCTTCGGATTAAACACATACAGCTCATCCAAATTAGAATAGAGCCCCGCAGCCCCAGCAACCGAATCGTACTCTTCCATGCTCCCCTCCATGTTCTTCTTCACCCTGCCGGCAATCACCCGGCAAACCAGCATTGCCCGCCTGTCGTTGTTGTCCTCAGCCGCCGACACTCCAGCTTTGTCATGCGCCTTCCCACTCGTCGCTGTCGTCAAAATTCCCTTCTCAGCAACTCCTCCGGCTGATTCTCCGGCGATCTTGAAGCCATTCTTGATGATGCTGCATACACTGCATTGTGGGGTTGAGTTGCAGAGGTTGGAGGACCCGTTTAGGCCCAGCGAGCAGACAAAGCTGGTGCAGTGGAATCTGAGGAGCTCGTTGCCGTCTGCTATGCAGCGTGGGTGCTTCTTGGAGAGCTTAGTGGCTTTGGCTTTGATGGAGTCTCTGTATTCCTCAAACTTGGAGATGGTCTTCTGGGTGTTGTGGACTTTCAGGATGCGGTCAATTTTGCAGATGGGTGTTTCTTTGTTTAGCCAGCTTGACTGGAATATGATTTCCACTATGTTTTTGCTGGTGTCTTCAGGACCCAGTTCAGATACTGTGGATTTTGATACCCGGAGAAAGAGAATGAGAAATCGGCAGCAATGTGCATTTATTTGGGTAATGGGGAATGAAATGAGACATAAACAGTAATGGTGCATGCAGAAAAGTAACCAAAATGAAAGGATGGTACATTATGTGAGAGAGAACTTGAAATTAGATGGCTGACAGCATTCTATTAAGTCAAAATTATAGGGTGTCGGATCAGGAAATCAAAATGAAAATTTGACAAACAAATCAAATACAGATTTGGACAGGAAGAGTACATTAACAACAATTACTAATTCCAAGGATCACATTAATCAAATTCGAACCTTATGGATCAAATTAGCAATAAATTAAGACATTAACGGACCAAAATGAATTTTTGCCTGAGAAAAAAAAAAAAAAAAAGAACAGTGAAAATACCTGCATGCCTAACAGCCTGATGGAGCTCCAAATTTTCAGCTTTCATGAAGATCTCACCACATTCAGGGCAAGAACAGATGCTGCTCCTGAGAGAAGAGTCTCTGGTGAAACCAAGTACAGGATCCACCACCATTCTACACTCATAGCAGCCAGAGAATCTCCTGAAAGGCATTCCTCTAAAAGATCCACTAATGGACGAATTAGATGATGCAGAGAAGGAGGAAGCAGAGGAAACAACTCCATTGAGTTCCTGCAGAGGAGCTTTCATGGATCTGCTAGAAGTATCATTGCTACTAGAACCCATTGAGGCCCTTTTCTTGTGGACATCCGGGGATCCCGTTTCAGGTCTATGCATGACCTTGGTGTTGCTACAGAGTGAACCAGAGCACTTCATTTTCTTGCATTTCTTGGCATTCTCCTCCGCGGCTTGCTCATGTTGTTGCTTTTGTTGCTCCTTCTGTTGCTGTCGCTTTTGTTGCTGCTTCTGTTGTTGTTGGTGGTGTTGTTTTTGTTGTGTTTGGAGATCTTTACAGGTCAATAGCCCTCTTAAAACTGACCAGGAGGGTGCTTTCTCAGATTTTATGGGCTGCTGGTTTTGGTCTTGGTGGATTTGCTTGGTAGGTTTTGTTTGGTTTTTGGGTTTAGCCATTGGAAATGAGATCTAAAAAAGGTGTATCTGAGCTAAACAAATGGTGAGTTTCTGGGGTAAAGTTTCAGCCTTCCAGAATATCACATCAGATGCTTTATAGACATGAGCCGAAGAAGAAGCTGGGGAAGAGTGGGGCTCTTTGACGTCTTCATGTTTAGATTTATATAATTTTGGCATTGTTAATGATGCGCATCTGACCGTTGAATTGCGAAGAGAGATTCAAGGATTGGTGTATCAACCGTAGGAGAAGAAAGCCATATGGGTCCCCCACCCATTAAAATTACCCAGGCGACCGTCTTTATTGCCCGGTAACATCCGTCCTGACTGTCTGGATATAGACTAGAGCGCGTAACATTGTATGCATTCCATGGTTGTGATATATTTTAAAAGGAGTCAACTTTTTGTCTTAATTTTCGGGTCACCCTGAGCCTGCGTGTCATTTTGTAACTTGTCCTTGATTTTAGGGGTCATTTTCTTTTTCTTTCTGGCATGGATGTTAGAAAATTAATAATTAATAATTGATTTGATTTAATATATTATTGGGATATCATTTAGGTTTAGGCTGGCAAAATGGTAAGTGAATCGTTGCATTATCAAAACGGACTAAGTTTTCCTTAGCATGTGTTATACGTCATCAGCCAATAACTCTAGTTTATACCATAGATCAAGACTTTTTCTTGTTGTCATACTCTCGAGCAAAGTAATATGTGTTCCTTTTTTTATAATAACATGTAAATATTAATGAAATTTGTTTCAACTTTGTCATTGCTCTTTAAAAAAGATGTGTATCTTACATGTTAAGGGATACATATCACTTTTATATATTATGTTGAAAGAAATTCCTTCAACCCAATTTATAATAAAACTTTGTCAAACTAGGGTACCAAGTACCCAACCTTTCACCTAAGAGTATCTCCAACAGTGTAGCTAAAATTGGGAAAATAGTTATATTTTAACTATTTTGACCATTTTTTTTGCTCTAACAGAACAACTTATGATTAGCTATTATACAGTACTACTACAGTGAATAGCTACAAATAGTTATTCATTGTAGTATACTAGATTGAATTTTAATATAATATAATATCATTTTTTTTTCCTTTTAATTAAGTATGGACAATAATATAATAAAAAAATGTGAAATAATATTTTAAAGTAAGTAGCTAATATGATAAAGAATCTGTTGGAGTTGGCATTAAAAAATTGGTGGCTAAAATAAATAATTATACTTTTTAACTAGTTATAATAGCTATTACTGTTGGAGATGCTCTAATGGATCCTATAACCGGAATGGAATCCATCTCTTAAGCCTAATTGGGCATAATAAGCCCATCTTCTCTTTTTTTCTTTTTTCTTTTTTCTTTTTTCTTGACAATTAATAAATATAACTGTTATTTATAAACGTTGATAAATTTGACATTTTTACTCATATACCTTAGTTCAGTTAGATATGGGACAGGGAGAGAGAGATTGGAAGTCATCTTAATGACTTACATAGCTTTGATCTTCCTTGTCTCACCTATATAAAAGTACCAATCATCTCTTGAATATTGAGATCCATTTCACCACTGCACATGCAGTACATGCAACTGAACTACTGAAGTTATAGTCGTAATTTTTTTTCTTCTTCCTTTTTTCATATATAATTTGTTGGGTGGTGGAAACATCACTCTCGAACTCCAACAGGTGAAGTGGGTTAGCAGAGAAAGCAGGGCTGTAATCGAAGGTGGCACAAACATTAAGGTACTCACTAATTGCACTATGATGGTGCCTCTTAATGGGCAAAAGCTGCCTGATTGATTCCTTTTGCCTCAAAATCAGATGCTCTGTGGAATAAAGCTTCTACTTTAAGAAGCACAAAAATTCACACTTATCCCACTAATTCCCCATTAGATGTTAATTACTTTTCATATTCTAACCCATGCAACACGAAAGCTAACAGAAACATGTTTCTTGGTTACCGTTACTCAGTGGTTTGTATGTATGTGTAGAGGTTGAGATCAGAGTGACAGAGGTAGGAATTCAAATACCAATTGAAAATAAAGGAAAAAAGTATTAAAGATTAATGCACTTTCGAATTTCTTTGTTAAAAAATGCTTTCAGAGGGGCATTTGGGAAGAATATATCGGTTACTATGATATATAAACAATGGGAGTATCAGAAGCAGTTCACATCTTTGAATTTCAAATGAGCTTATGGCTTATGCAACTCGATCGTAAGCTCAACTTTTTTTACTACGTAACCGCAAAAGCTCATACTTTAATAAATATATATATATTTTTTTTCAAAATGATGGAAGAAAAAAAAAAAAAAAACTGATCGATCATCTAGTTTTTGGAGCCCAATTCCAATTTTTAGTTTTAGTAATCTAATGGTATTAAAAATTTGAAACTAATTTTAGTTTTCAACATGCCAAACCCATTTGTCCCGATAACACATAAATCTATGCATTTATTTGGACGGTTAGATGTAATGAAGAGCTTAGATTTTAAAATATGAGAATCCTATATTTTAGAAAATTTGAGAGAATCCAAAGTCACTTACAAAATTCATGCATTTAATATTATAGTTAATGCTCTGTGTGTCCTATTTATGAAGTTGGCAAGGATTCTAGGTTAACCAACTTGATTCTAGTGGGTTGGGGTGTTACAAGTTACAACCTTGGGGAACATGATTCTTTCCAATTGTTTTGAACCGGATAATATCAAATTAGTTATAATTGAGGAGTATTTTTTTTCTTTTCACTATTTGAAAAATGAAAAAAATGTTCTTTCACTATAACTAATAAAACAACTAGAGAGAATTTTAATTCCAACCATGGTCCCGCATACAATATTTAACTAGACCCTCCTCATGAATTGCCTCAACATATCTTGGTAGTATATTGGAAATTGCCGAGGCTTGAGTGATTGGAAAACTATTTTTTTTTTAATTATTATTTTTATTTAGTTTGTTTAGAGTGGTGTTCTTTTAATTCTTTTCTCTCTCATAAAGTTTAATTTTCTAGATCAATTCTTTTTTCTTTTTTTTTTTTTTGAAAAATTTCTAGGTCAATTCTTTTAAAGCTTAAATGTGACGCTGAGATTGGGGCCTCCAAGCTTGGACGTGATGTGAAGGCCTTTACATGTGGCTATTAGATGGTATTTTAGCCCATAGTCCTTCTGGAAGGGAAATGGGCCGAAGCCTATATAGCATGTCAGGCCTTGTTCTTAGTCTCGGCCCATTTTAAACTTTACCAAGAAAAGAGTAGGAAACTTTGAATTTTGTTTTCCCCCATCGTTTCTCTTCTCTTGCTCTTCTTGCCAAGAGATATATGCTTTTTCACTGGCAAATGGCAAGGTACATGATAGTAGCTATTCCTTCACAGTGATTAAAGTGTCATATTTTTAAGTGATTGACTGATATAACCACTTAAAACACGTTGCATTAGTCAATGTAATATGAGTATTATAAGTGAATATGAAGAATAACATTACTCTACGAGAAATGCAACATGGACTAATTTTAAGTTGTACTGCTACTTTTTACACAAATGTATCACACTTATGTCATATTGGCTAACGTAATGTGTTACTAAGTGATTGATTACTCTAAGAGACCTGCAACATGAGCCAATTTTAAAGATTAATGTTATTATTTACATTCATTTCACACCATCTGACATAATAAGTCATTTAAAAAACGCCACGTTAGGGGATGCAAAATGAATATGCATTTACTCAATTTTAAAATAGAAAAAGGGCCTAATATCACCCTTTGATCGGAGAAGAAAGAGGTCCACTTAGAGATTGTTCTTAACAGGCGGATGGGCCTAATATCAGGGGATGCAAAATGAATATGCATTTACTTAATTTTAAAATAGAAAATGGGCCTAATATCACCCTTTGATCGGAGAAGAAAGAGGTCCACTTAGAGATTGGTCTTAACAGGCTCCTGGATGGGCCTAGTAAAATGAAGCCCAAGGAACGGCCCAATGCAAGCAAAGCGTAGGCAGCAGGCACCTGGCATCAGGAGGAGCGCCAATAGGCCGTTCAAAATTTCACGCTCTCCCTCTCTGACACTCTCATCAGTGAGTGGCGTGAGTGTCACCGAGAGACCCATCGGCGAGAATCACCCGCAACCTGATTCCGAAAACCCTCATGCCCATGGGGCACCATCGAGCCCTAATCTGAACCCCTTCCCGCCATTTGTATCTCATATTTTATTTTCCTGTATCCCAATAGAAATGCCGTTGAGATCCTGCCATGGATGGGGAGGCTAACCTTCCGGTCCGACCTGCGTCGGAGAGGATTCTGATCCGTCCAAACACCGTGAAGCCACAGGATACGACGACGTCGTCCTCATCGTCTTCTTCGCCAGACTTCCTCCGCAATGTCCAGGCCGCCTTCAAGCGCCACCGCCCTCTTGGTCTCTCTCTCTCTCTCTCTCTCTCTCAAGGTCTAATTGTTCCTAAAATGTGAAACACTAGGCTTTTTCTTAGGTCGATAAGTTGAAAACTGAATTTAGTGTTTCTTCAGCTTTTTTCTGTATTTTCGTTAGTATCATTCACTGAAAAGTTAAAACTTAGGGTTTATTTGCGTGGGTTTCTCATCAATTTCGCTATATACTATCTGTTTAGTTTTATCGCTGAAAAGTCTGTTAAGTGTCGGCGATTTATTTTGGCCGGTGAGTTTTTCAATGAATTATGAACTCAAAATTGGGGGTTCTCGTCATGTTTTCTGTATATGCATTTAGAGATAGACAGGTGTGGGGTTCTTCAATGATTTAGAGTTTCAAATTTGCGATCTTTTTGAAGCAGCCTCCGAGTTTGATTTACTTCAATTGAACCTTTTTCTTCTCTTTAAGTAAAGACTGTAAAGTATATGGACTGAAAGCTTTGCTGTTACTATATGATGTTTAGGAATGTTTATCACTGTATTTTCTCCAGTAGCTTTTGCGAAATGCTATTTCTTTTGGCTTTCTGTCTGAAGGCTAATGAGGATTTGGCGGTTGAATTAAATTCATATATATGATTGTTTAATCTTTGGCCATCACTTCTGATCCTTTTGATTCTACGCATGAACGAAAATGACATTTTTGTAATGTTCATTTCTGAGGAAATTTCAGGACCAGCGCAGTCCAATATTTTAAGGCCTAGGCGGATGTTGGTTCCCCAACGGGAAGTGTCAAGAAGTTCGGATTCTAGTGTGGGTCCTTTGGTAGATGCCAAGAAGTCTCAAGATGTTGTTTCACTGAGACAGGGTCACATGGCGAAGGATTCAATTGTAACGACTAAGAATGCAGCCACTGTTCTTGGGGAAACTCAAGATGATGCATCAATTACTCCACCTTCCATTTCAGGCGCTATTACCAAAACCTTTGACGAAAGCTTTAATCAATTTGATGTGCAGAGAGATCATCCTCAATTCGTTACTGGTCATAAGGAAGACAAAGTGATGCCTTTGTTGGGTGGAGAATCTCAAAACACTTATGGTCATAAAAAGGTCCAGCTTTCCATTGGAAGCAGTGCTTCCCAGGGTAATATTCAGTCCTTTCTCTTGTAAATTGCTAGGAATCCAGTTTCTGTTTTTAGTGCATTTGTGGCAGCTTTCCTGGTGACATAGTGAATTTGGTAATGCTCTAGAATTCCTGAGTTTGTCACTATGCTCCACAATATATTTTTCTCTTTCAACATGCAGGGGCCGATGATGGAATGGCCACTGGATTGGAGAAATTATCATCTTATATGGGTTCACTTGCATTGACAGAAATGGAATGGATTGCGAGCAATCAAGCCGAGGCATCAACCGTTGTTAACCATGACTTGAAGCACCAGAGTTTTCATAATACAGACTCTGAAAGATCTGGTGCTGGGATTACTTCTTTGTTAGCAAAGAGAACCACAGTTGTCCAGGATCAGCTGCACCAGCTTAGAAACTTTTTAAGCCAGCCTGCTACTCAGTCTTCAGTTGTTGGGCCATCGTGTGTTACCACAACATCTGTCCACTCAACTTCAGCACCCATGCTGAATTTAACAACCTGTAGCTCTCATTTGCATCGAGATAGCAGTTCTCATGTGGCAGTAGAACCTTTGGTAGATATTAATATTAATTCTCAATGTAAAGGTCAGGGGAATGCAGTACAGCTTTCAAATCCTTCACCAAAGGACGTTGGTGACATGTTAATTGACCAGAAAGCTATTGCAGGCAAAGCTTCTAACTCTGCTATTGAAACCCATGTGGAAGTGAAGCAATATGACCTTTCTAAGGAGCAACAAGGCAGAGTTACAAAGGAAAGTGACATTCCTGAAAATCCATCTCTTCATGACAGTAAGTCAACAAAGGGGAAAGGATATGCTGGTGATGTTACCAATGTGCAATCTCAGGGTCCATTGTCCAAAAACTCATCTTCAGATGTGAAGTTGGAAACTTCTAAATCAGAAAAACAGGAGAGGGTTGCAAGTGGGAAAGGTGCATCAGCTCCTCGTAAAAGGAATTATGATCCTGATTTGTTCTTCAAAGTTAAAGGCAAGCTTTATCAGAGGCTTGGAAAGATAGGCAGTGGGGGAAGCAGTGAGGTCCACAAAGTTATTTCATCAGACTGCGCAATCTATGCATTAAAAAAGATCAAGCTCAAAGGTCGTGATTATGCTACTGCATATGGGTTCTGTCAAGAAATTGAGTATTTAAAAAAGTTGAAAGGGAAGAAAAACATTATACAGCTTATAGATTTTGAGGTACTCACTTTCAACTTAAAATTGTTAATTACAATAATATGCAAGTCATTGCGTTCAGATAATTTCTTTGGTCTCCTTTAGGGCATCTATTATCATGTCTACAGAAGAAAAAAAGCATGCTATTTAATTTTTGACATTCCTGTTTCTAAGAGAGAACCCAATATGATACCAAAGTGTAGTTAAAATGGCGTTACCTTGCCAGCTCAGCAGTAAGGTTTTGATGGCAAGAAGCAGCCAGACAAACAACTGGCCTTAGGAAGATGCTTTTTAGGATACCCTGATATAATGAGTCAAGTTTGTTTAAATTGTCCAACCAAGCGGCCTCAAAAAGTCTAGCAAGTGGGCTTCAGATGTCAAAACTGTGGTCTACAAAAGGGCATGAGTGAGCCAAAACTATTTAAAGATGGGGTTGAGTATTATTATGTTTTTTCACCTTTGTATTTTTCATATAATTTAGGTTAGTATTAGAAATGATTTCTACAGCCTAATTTGTCTTGCTTGTATACTTGAGTGAATCTAAACCCGATCTTGCTATTAGGTGACAGATGAGGCTTTGCTCCGGGAAGTCATGAACGGCTCCATGAGTAATAAAGATGGCAGAGTCAAGGATGATGGGTATATATACATGGTACTCGAATATGGGGAAATTGATTTGGCACACATGCTATCCCAAAAGTGGAAGGAAATGGATGGCTCCAATCAGACCATAGATGAGAATTGGCTCCGCTTCTACTGGCAGGTATTCAAGCTATACCTTTCTATGATTGGTACTCCCTCACCTAAATAGCTATACCTTTCTGTGATTGGTACTCCCTCACCTAAATAGATGAAAGTTTAAAAATAACATGTATTTTAATGAAACAAATACTCTTTCTAAAATGTTCTTGGGCCAAGAAAGATAGATTCATATTTGAAAAAAAAGGTGGGCTCAAATGGATACTTGTCTTTTTTTGCTTGTATACTTTCTATGTAGTAGGGTTGTGCCTCTTTGCACTATTCTAATGAGATTACACTACATATAAAAAAATTGTGTTTATCTTTGGAAACTTTTATCTATTTAAGATAACTGCAAAAAGAAAGCTCATCATCTATTGTGGGACAGAGGAAATAATTGCTAATTGTCTATTGGTTTGTATTTGTATTTGTGCTTGCAATGACAATTGCCTAATAATTGCATTTGTTTGCAAATTGTTTAGTAGTTCGGTAGTTATTGTTCTGGGAAGTCATGAATTGATCTGGATTACTGTTTTTACACTATGCTTGCAAGATGTGCCAAGGTACTGAGGCATCTGCTCCCTCAGTATAAGAGTATTTGTGCTTAAGTGTGTACATGAACTAGTTCACTTTAGTTGCAGCAAGGTAATCTTCCTGATTGCTGATTGTTTTATGTACGGAAACTGAAATTGTTTTGTTGAAAAACTTGGCAGCAAATTCTTTACGCTGTCAGCACAATACATGAGGAACGGATAGTGCACTCAGATTTGAAGCCAGCTAATTTCCTTCTTGTCAAGGGTTCCCTAAAGCTAATTGATTTTGGCATTGCCAAAGCTATAATGAGTGATACCACTAACATTCAAAGGGATTCACAGGTATTTTTTATTTATGCCCTACAAATAGGTTATATATATCATTTAGTTTGTGTCCCTCTCTGGTGACTGATCATATGTAGCCACATTTAGAAGGATGAGTGTCTATCTTGCTTTTCATGCTGCGGAAGTGCAAGAATTGGTGGATTGCTTGTTTATAATTATTGTTGTTTCTTTTTGCTCCTTCTAGTTTTTTTTTTTTGGCTCCTTCTAGTTAAGTGCTATCTCTTATGTACTTTATGTGTACTTAGGGCCACCTTTATGCTTTTTATGATATTTGCCGATTACTTACAAAAAAAAAAAATTTGTTGAACACGGTGCACATTGGTCCTCCAAGGTACTGACTATGGCTGGTTTAGCTGTAGAAGTTGTCTAACATTCTATATGTTTTCAGTTTTTACTTAGCTCCTGACCCTATTTGATTTTTAGTATAAATATGAAAATTTTGAGGTCATATAGTGTTACTAATAATTTATGTTCTTGTTAATGTTTTTTCTTATAGTTATATTATTTAGTTACTTTGGGGCTTTTGATAGGAAAAGTTATTGAGAACGTTATTCCCAAGCTCTGTTGTGTATTATAGAATGATTTTTGTTTCTTGATATAGGATTTTGAGTATTCAAGAATCAGACGAATGTGTGAGGTTATACATTACTCCAACACGGGTAATTGTATTTCTATGATTAGGTTAGCATTATAATATGATTCCAATTTTTTTATTTATCTTTTTCTTGCTGTTTGGTCAGAACCTTTTGCTTTAATCATCCAAACATCCTTGACTTTGTCTGCATTCACAACTGACACTGGTATAGGCTGTACTGTTTCTTCACCTGATAAACCAGAGTGCTTGGCATAAATGAATAATTGTTATGTCGTACTTTTGCTTAGTTCTCATATTTGAGCACCGCAGGTGGGTACACTGAGCTACATGTCTCCAGAGGCATTTATGTGCAATGAAAATGATGCAAATGGAAACATCATAAAGTGTGGTCGGCCATCAGACATCTGGTCCCTTGGCTGCATTCTTTACCAAATGGTATATGGAAGGACCCCCTTTGCAGAGTACAAGACATTTTGGGCCAAGTTCAAAGTAATAACAGATCCAAACCATGAGATTACGTATGAGCCAGTTCCTAACCCCTGGCTTCTTGATCTTATGAAGAAGTGTCTCGCATGGGACCGTAATGAAAGGTGGAGAATCCCTCAGCTGCTTCAACACCCTTTTCTTGTTCCCCCAGTTCCGCCCCAGCTATTTTCCTCTCAAGACCAAAGCTGTAAACTGCTCCAACTTATTGCTGAAACTTGTGCCGGTGACCGGGAAGCATCAACTCTATGCTGTCAGCTTGAACAACTGCTTGAGGACCCAGTTCAGAAAATAACGTCTCCATTATTAACATCGCGAGACCAACAATGCGAGTTGCTTTCCCAGATGTCAAAACTTTGCTCTCGGCTACAGGAACGTTTAGCAAACTCAGAGAAATAAGTGAAGATCCGGGAATGTGTTTCAGTATATGTATGTATTGAGTGTTTCGACTTTGGTCCGTTCTTTTTGCCCTGAAAGAAAATCATCCTTGTGTTCTTTTAATAGGAGAAAAAAATATGTTATCAGGCATCCCTGATTCATTCGTATTGATTTCTGCATAGTGTTGATCATAGCATAGCAGGACAAGCAATTTAATTTAATTTCTTTAAACGATTATGTACAGTGAGATTGTATTCAGTCCATTTTCAGATTGTAATCATGGTCTTGAATCATCCCTTGATATCTTTTTTCAATATACGTCCTTGCTGTATGAGACAAGTTTACTTCTTCACTACCGCCGCGTGTGGGTCATGGCACACAGAATCGTATAGACTATCACTCTCTTAATCTATTTGGCATGCTGCATGTGTAAAAACTGTCCTAAAAACATTGATTAAGAAAATAGTAATGCTACATACAACACAAACGTCTCATAAATATTCTACTGACGTAACAAGGTTTAATATTGCCCTTGGATGATATGTCACAAGGATGGGGGGGGGTAGGTTGCGGCAACTGCGTAGAGATGTTAACTGAATCATTCTCTACTCCAAGCTCATGCATTTCTTAGGAATGGCTCAACAGTGCAGAATCCGCCATGGAATAACAATTTAAGGTAGATCTTGTAACTCATCTTTAGATGAGAGTTTGTAAGAAGCTTCGGCACGTGCTTCCTCCAACTTCAGCACAAGTTCCTTCATGAAAGGTGTATTTGTCCCATGCGTAACTCGTAGGATATCCACTGCCTTTGAAAGTGATTTTATAGCACCCTCTGTGTCTCCCAGTAACCTGTGACATTGATGAAAAGTTCAAAATGAACCAGATTGTTTACCAGAGAAAAGGGTGGAAGGAAGGTTCTAAGAGCTGTAAAATTGTTTATGAACGATGGGTGCAGGTTAATCCCCTACACAAGTGTGTGATCCAGACTAATTTAGCAGCAAACTGGACTTATATAACAAGAACATTTACTGCATTCTAGAGGCACCGAGTGGAAGTCCTGATCTGAATTTGTGATGTCAACTGAGTGGCAGTGACTCGGTAGGCCAATAGACTCGGTTTATAGACATCATCAAACTCTTAACACATGGGGAACCTTTCGCTATCAAACTTACTTAAAATACACATGCACCTAGTGGGACTTGAACTCACAATCTTACCCTCTACATTGCTACAAAGGTAAGTAGGTTCAAACCTACTTAAAAATTAAAATACTATGCTTTAACAACCAAAATTATAATCCAAACTGCATAAAAAAAAATAGTAAAAGTCCGAAGTGAACAAGGAAATTTGTCAATCATGTGAATCTTTTTTTTTTTTTTATGAGTAATGATTGAATCATGTGAATCTTAGATCAACTAAAACTTCATAAAAAGTATTCAATTTATGGGACCCACATGACTAATTGGACAATCACAATACTGCAACATATTTGCTTTGTGCCCACAATGGAAGGCAAATGAAGATAAAAGTCAAATACTTCTATGGCCCCATCATAGCAATCAATGAAAACTTCTATCATTAGTTTAAAGAAGATTCTTCAACTGAGGGTTTCTATCTTGCACAGTAGCACCTCAGTCACTAAGTGGACAGAAAACCACAACTTTGTCTTTGTTATTTAAAAAGCATGTGTTGTAGGATTCAGCTAGAGCATCTTGAAAAACAAATAATGAAAGAAACCACCACAAAAACTAGCAAATGTAAGCAAAGATTCTAACCATTCAAGCTTCCCACAGGTATAATATTGCAGTCCAAGCAAAGGATGGAATCCCGGATATAATCCTGCAATGAAACAGTCAGCCAAATTCAACAAGAACCCCCCTCTCCCCCCTAACAAAAAAAAAAAGAAGAAGAAGAAGGAAGAATAAACTGGATTATATAACTATGAATAACACTGAAAATAATTTAATTAAGAAGAATTTTGTGATATTTCAAAATGTGGATAGAAATTGTCGTAGGTGTGGAAGAATGCTTTTGGAAGGCCTACTTATCATAAGAGCATAAAACCTGCAGAGAAGGTAATTAAACTCACCAGGTGGGACTAGTGTTGTAAACAGGTGACAAATGATTTAAGAAATCAGCCTTCCTGCGAGGATTTTCATTGTAGGTGAAATTTCTTTGTCATAGCATAATCATGTTTTTAGAGATCTATTCAGATAACTTTATTCTTTCAATATTTATGCAAAAGATCTATACACTTTTTGGAGAATATGAAATGAGAGAAATCATCCAAGTGTCTAGGGTTTTCTTTCTTTTGTGTGTTTATACAGAACTTGTAAGCAATGCCTCTAAAACTTAAGGTGTGAATCATAGCCTTCTATTTTATTCCACGCTGCTATCTCATCCTGTGGGTAGGTGAGCTTATATCAACATACACACATAATCTTGGCCCTGCCTTCTCGATCTTTCTGTTTCCAAGTAATTCCAAACTTCTTTCTCGTACAAAATGTTATGCCATTTCCATAGCATTTTGGCACATGTCCATTTCTTGAGCAAATTGAACATACTCTTATGATTTTTGAACTAAAGAGTAATATGATGAATGCCATGCATAATATTTCAGTTTGAAACCCAGAAGCTCCAACAACAGTTAGAACAGAAGACAAACTTGAATATATCTCTAATTGTGGATTCGAGTTGAAATGTGACATACTTTGATACACTGGAATGGTCAATCTGCAATATGCTAGAGCTTCTCTCCAATCTTGCAGCTCCATCAAAATCTGAAAAAAGAAAAAGACATCATTTTATTTCAGGGAGTTTGGAGGTCCCATAAAAAATGGATTCATATCATTTTGGTTCAACTGGCATTTAGAGACACAAGTCCATGCTTTAGAACTAAAGGCATTACAAAGTAACAAAGAAGAGTTGGCAACATTTGGGAGTCATCATAGAAAATGAGAAGGAAATATTATAAAAACACACACACACATACACACACAAGCTTTAGTGGTAAAATTACAGGGGACAGACTCACTCTGTTGCTAGAAAAATCAGTAACGATCACTTCAATGGGATGTAGAATAATGTCAAGCTTTTAATCATATTTCATTCCATTAAGCTACCTCAAAATCACAGGTATAAAGCCTGCTAGTTCGAGTTTTAATTCTTCACTAAACCACTTTTCCCATAATTGCTAGTTTGCCCAAGCCTAAAAGAAAGTTTCAGCCAACAAAAAATTTGTTATTTGTGCCTAAACGATGCAAACAAGATATGTTTTGCATAAATATGCACAAAGATCCAGCACAATTTCACTAACTAAAACATGTGTCAGTAAGATTGCGCTCCAATATAACTCAAAAATAACAGAATAACTAAAGTGAAGGAAATCAAAAACCTAGAAAAGCCACCTTTAAAAGCTTTTCTCGAGTTTGCATAAAACTGATTGAGAAAGGATGGCACAATTTCCTCTGGAGTTTGTCAATCTTCTGATACATAGAAACAGTTTCCTGGTAATCTAAGGTCAGTCAAAGACAAATTCTTTCTCAGTAATCATAAATATGGGTAATTATGTTTCTACATTAAAATTTTTTTATCAAAAAAGAGTAAAGAACTATTTAAATCAAGGCAGTAGAAAGGAAATTGAAGACGATTCATTATAGAATCATATTATCAAATCACTAAAAATTAGTAATTCCCAGCGCAAACAATCGAGGAGGATACTGCCAGATGACGAAGACATAAGAACCTTGTCAGATATCAATTTTAGTTCACTTGCAATCTTTCTTATCTCTTCCTTGTCCCTAACAAGTCCACATTGTTGGCATATAAATCCTTTGTCATCTGCATATCCAAACAGCAGAAGACAAATAGTAACTTTGGCCAACTAACATATCATTTTCTTTTGCAATAAATTGATTGATTACAGGTTATCACATACCAGAACTGCGGAGCAGGAAACCATTGCATCGATCATCCTTACACCGATAACCTTCTACAATTGCACTTTCTTGGATATCATCAGACTGACCCTTCAATACAAATTAGCCAAATTAAACAGCAGTAGATCTGGTTTCCCACTTTTAAATGACATGCTAAAAGTTCAATGAGAAAAAAAAAAAAAAAATTTCTAAGAAACGTAATGTAGCTAGTACCACTTTTATGCAGCGGGGACATGTGCAAGTGAAACAGTACTGTTCTTTCAGAGCCTTTTGCCGAGTCATAGTGCTTCCAGCAGTTTCGATGTAACTAATCAGCACCTTACAAAATAGAACCATATTAATAGCATTTACACTTGACCTGAAGAAAAAGGGTATGGAACCATACCCTACATTTAATTAACATCAAAGAATTTTGGACAACATTATGGCTTATGAGATAGCAAGTTCCTTAGAAGAGACAAAGGAAAATACGCGAACATAATGGTGGGTGTGAGTTTTGTGAATGATGTAAAATGTATAGTTTTAAAATCATCCCATACAACTAAATATATGTTGCCTCTGCAAAAGGCAAAGGTATGCCTATTAATTCCATAATTTCTCAATATTCCTGAATTACAGAAATACTTCATAAGGAACACAAACATATATTTTGTTAGGTCCATGCCCAAACCAAGCACATCCAGCTGATACACCCATGTACAGTTCATGCAAGCAACCGAACCTTCTAATCATGGAAAACCCACGGCCTTGCATGGACAGAAGACCAAAAAGTTAATTGACCGTTGCTTGATTCTATGCAACAATATTTCCCTCCTTGAATAAATCCTATTTATTTAGCAACGTATCTTTAAATAAATCATTTACCGAATAAGCTTAGTCACTGAATCTCTTTTTTTCATAATTACAATGTCCACTATTTATGTAATGACCATGCACTGAGACCATCATGAATGAAAAGTCTCTTGATAGTTTCTCTCATTTACAATCTCAATATCTTTTCCCTAGTTAACCGATTGGTTCTTATCATTTTTCCTCCCCAAACATGCCCTCCCTGTCTCCTCAAATTCATTCTATAATCTATGCCAAATTATACTAAAAATAATTTTCTGGGGGTTCATTGACTACTAGTGTCACAACCTCACAATATTTTCCTGATTTTGACTTTGAATTGAGAAGAAATTTCCATGCCTCGAATGGATTCTTGAATCCTAAAAAATCACTATAATGCCAGGACCACTTTGCACCAGTATCTCCTGGTTTCCTGTCACATTCGTATTATAAGCAAAATAATGGATCTTCAAAAACAAAATATATACATATATACGCACATGCATGTGTGTGTGTGGGATACTGAAGAAAGCTTACACCAGATTGGAGTTAACAAAATTCATAATTATGTGGATTCAATTAAGCAGTACATGCATAAAATTGACCAGGAACATGATGGGAAATTAATTCAATTCTTAGGCCAAGCTCTTGCCAGCTATGAGTATCAATATTTGTTGGAGATTAGAAAGTTATATGTGCATAACAAGCAGTTCTCAGGCTTAATACCCCTATAATATGCAGTATCTCTTAACATGTCAAGTATTTAATATAAATTTTTATTTAGTTAAAAAAATAAAGATCAAGGATTTTTCAAAAGAATATATACCTCGTCTCCTTGTGGAATATGTTGCACAGCACGTATGACAGCCAACCTTCCCTCAAACAGCAAAACAGAATTGGGCAAGCAGCTACAGTACCAGCACCATTTAGCAAACTAATAGCTAGATGTTAAAATTCAGAAAACACCAATGCACTAAAGTAGTTACCTATGGTTGATAATGGAAATGACAGGATACAGTCCTGTCCCCAATGGTCTTAGTTCACTGTCGCAAATGGTATGTGCATTGCATGCAAACTGCATTTGATGAGAAGTAACAGAATTCATAAACATTTTATCAGAAAATCAGTCTTCCCTATAGAGATGAATCTTAATTCAGAAATCTTGCCTCAGTGCGATAAATAAAAATAGAAAAATAATTTTAAGATCAACAGATATTGTGATTTGCAGCTGAATCATAACATTTTCTGGTTAATTAATTACAACATGCCCTGTTTTGGAATGAGTAGTTGGGCTAGTACCCACCAAGTTCACAGCATGAATTATATAATAATAAAATTAATAAAAAAAAAAGGAAATGAATTGAAAATCTTGAGGTGGCTTGAAATAAATATGCTTCAGTGAAAATAATAATAGTAAATGTCAAATGTTAAATCCTAAACTAATATTTTAGAATACCTTGGAAAAGTTTTCAGCAATCTCTTTTATGTTGATCTCAGGCCACTGAAGTATAAAATTGACAATGTTAGCCATCTGTGCATACAGCACCAATTGCTTCTTATCAATGTCAGACATGTCTTCACAAAATTGAAGGTTAAATAAAACAATTATTTGTGGAGATGAAGATATAACAATTAAAAGAACCTCTAAATGGAGCGCACTGAAAGCAAAGAGTAAAAAGGAGAAGGATACGAGAAACCAGTGCCTCCACCAAGTAATAATTGTCTGTAGCACTAGTAGGAATGACCTAGCAGTAAAAACAAATACACAACTTATGGCATAAATTATCAAAATTTTATACAATCAACACAAAAATTGTGTGTCGAGCTTATTAAAAGGAAGAAAAAAAATTTAGCAGGACTGTGTGTGGCACAACATTCAAATGTACCTAACCAAGACCTTTAGAAATTCAAAAAATTAAAAATTAAAAAAAAAAAAAAACTAGTGTAATTCACATTCTACAACAACCTCTCAAAATTTAATCCTCTACAGAATGTTTGACCATGGACCCCCTTCTACATAGTTCTTAATTTTCACCCAGCACCATATCTTACAAGAGATAACGGTTAAGCCATTAATGTTCCAAATCAAGCCAGGATCTATCCTACCGGTTAAGCCAGGATTCAGTTTTCATAAATATCAGTTGACAGCAGCACACACAAAGTACAGTAAGGAACTATCAAGAAAGCGGTGTATCCAACTCTTCTACAATTGAATCTCCATTGAATCCATCACGGTGGAGTACCATGTTATTCTCTCCCCTACACAGATAGAACTACAAATGCTAGTCCAAAGTCTTGCAACCCTATTCAATTACAGACAAACTAGACCATCCCCACTAAAGTTGTAGTGAATAATCCAAGGGTTAATTATACTTTTCCCGTTGATTTAAATGAGTTTAATTTACCAACACATTATTTAAAAAGTTTCCCACCTGTGGTCAAGCCTGTTGATATTCATTACTATCGGCCATTAAAAAACTTGTGCACAAATCACATGACTCCAAAAACAGCCCCAATACTTACCTCTTACCTGGTCTCGTGGATCTACAAAATGCTACCCCAATCTGCCATGCACCACCCCCATTCTTCCCCCAATTTCCACCCAAAAAACAATGTCTTCATTCTTCACATTACCTCCAGACCCACCTTCTTCACCAATACTTCTACCACCATCCTTCAAATGGCAAAACTTTCAAATCTGAGCCTAAAACTTCCATCATCTTCCTCATTCAACCACCAATATCACAAACACCATGCAAGCCCACCATCCAAATCACCATACCTATATCATCAAAACCCACACCATTAAAATTCATCATTAGCCACCATCTTTATCATCACAAGAGCCCCAACAACCACACCCCTCTCAACCATCTTTATTGTCCAATGAGGGCAAGTTGGATAGCAAGCTAAGACTTAATGAACAAGATATAGATAGACAGGAAAAGACTGGAACGTGAAGAATGAAGACCTTGATTTTTCAGTGGGGATGGATGGAAGTTGGGGGAAGAATGTGGAATTGGGTTGAAATTGGAGGAAGAATTGAGTTTAAGTATTGGGGCTATCTTTTCAAGTCACCTGATTGGGACTGACATATATTAACACTTTTAACTTTAGGTGGGTAAAGTACAATCTATTGGGTCAATAACCTGATGTAATATATTTGCTTCAGTGATCACTAACAAACATTTATCCTCCCTACAAGTTGTTCACTGATACAGATACATGATGTCAGGTAAGTATCCAACCACTCATAATTTGAGGAACATATGAAGTGAAAAGAAACAGTTCTTTTAAAATTCAAGTACTAAAAAAATGTATAGAAATATCAATTGCCAATATCACTACCACACATCTTGGCCAATACATAGCTTGATATCAGCATGATTCTCGCTCATCCAAATATCAGCTAATCAAAAGTTTGCTGAAGAAATTTCTTTTCAATGAGGGGAACATCGCATGGATGTTTATACTAATTGCTAGAGACCTCGAGCATGTGACACACATATCCAGATTAGTTTCATAAACAAGCAGTAGCTTATTGAGTGGTTCAAATTTTATGTTGAAAATTAATTTATTATATTTTTCATCATCCTAACATCTCTTCTCTTAATATTTCTCAATTCTTACCTTTTGGTTTTTGCATTTTCATACACTATGTGTAAATAGCTAAAACAATATTGTCGGTACCACATATATCAAGATCCACCATTACAGAGAGAAGAAGCTACCTATCTGATTACATAGACAGTTTGAGCCAAATCTAACAGTCAGATGAAACTGAGTTAGACAGGCTCTGTCAATGGGAAAGTAACTGCTGGACGATGAGAGACAGACCTACTTGCAATCTAAAATTTTGCGTCTCTAGGCTCCACATTGTGATGCTTGTAATTTAACAAATACATGGTAAATGGACTGAATGGGAAAGTAGTGTCCAAATAGGAGTAACCAAATTGAAGCAAACAATTATAGATTAATAGCAACAAATATAAAGAAGAACAAATTTTTACCTTCTCACTTTGCAGTTTCCTCCGTAGGTAGAGTTTCACCATCAGACGTATGGAAGGCGTAACAGATTTTCTCCTATCCTTATCGAGCCTTGACAGAGCTTGGCATTCAAGACGATGCAATTTCCAGTCCAACTTCTGAAAATTATAAAGCACAAACCAATGTAAGGAGAGGAACTATGTATAATGATGTATTAGTTATATTTGCTGAATGCTGAACATTATATTGCTTTAAGCAGAGCTCTAAGTCATCATAAGGAGAAAAGAATTCAATATTAACTATTTTATATTCATTTTTGAATCTTTATAGAAAAATATTGTTTCTCCTACCAAATACCATTTCTTATGAAATTAATATTTCTCCATCGGATATTTTCATGAATTATGTACACTGTGCCAAAGATTGATGATGATAATATGTCAAGCACAGATAAATAGACAATGACCTTTACTTGGAATTTTTTGTGCTCAAACGAACTGTTTGAGTAGAAACATGGCAAGCAAAATACAAAAACATTTGATTGGGCATGATGCTGCACCACATATCCACATTAGATACCTGGCATATGCTACCACAGTAGCATACAACATGACAAGCTGAGCACTTCTTAAGATTACTTGATGTGAAGCATCCATCACATCTCGAGTCAACCGATGACTTGTTCGGTACACAGACATAAGGCTCTTGGCTTATAATTACTTCTCCTGAAATATTAAAGCTGCATTAAAATGAGTTAAAAACAGATAGAATACACCAATAATATTTGAATAGCTTGTTGTTGATTTTCCAGAAAAACTAATTTTATCTTCACCTATTTTATCTTCACCTATTCTCAAAGCTTCTTAAATATATACTCGCACAACAATCTCAACAACTATTATTGAGAGATGCATAACAGATTCGGAGAACTATCATGCATGTGTACCAACCCAAACTAATTAATTGCCTACATGGAGTGAATGAATTATAAAGGAGCTCATAGGTGCTAAGTTCGCATTGGTTCCTTAGTAGTTGAAATTGAGCTTTATAAGTGATAATTGTCCAAATTACAACTTAACTAATTCTTTTAGAATGGCGTAGATATTGCTAACGCTTTTTCCGGTAATTACAATGGAGATCAATGTACTAACACTCAAGTCCTCCGGTAAAAGCAACAAAACCTAAGCATTCAAGATACTGAAAATTGCCCAAATTACGTGCAGGATCACCACAGGAACAAGCACAACTGGGAAACGAAGTTGAAACTTTGAAAGAGCTCATAATTTGCTGGCCAAAATTGCAAGCAAGTTGCATATTGAAAAATAAACCAATTCCACTCTATTTCAACGTCGACAAGACCTACATACAGAAACTTTAACCCCGTAGCAAAGTTCGAATCGTATATGATAGCGACGCAGACATTTAAGAGAGAGAGAGAGAGAGAGAGAGAGAGAGAGAGACCTGGATAGAAATCTCTGGTGGTTAAGAGGCACCGGCCTTTCTCTGGGACAGTAGAAACAGTCAAACCCTGTTCGTTAAGTGCAGGCTGTAAGTCCTCCATGGTTGCTGCTCTCGCATGCTCTAGAACGAGAATGAGAATGTGCCCCCTTTTTTTTTTCTCTTGATTTCGCCAAACAAGGTGCTAGAACCACATGAATCATCACCGTTGATTTGAGAGAAAGATCTCGGGCCCACCACCACACGTGACGTGTCATTTTACGAGTACATTAATTTTCGAAACGTTTCAACTTTTCTCTGTAGCTGGCCTTGGCGAAAGAAACGAAGCTCAGTTTGTTATGCCCCTCACTTCGAGCTCGCTGCGATTTTTCTCTGTACGGAACTCCCTCTGCTTTCTCTCTCTACGCGAAGTCATCTGCGCATACAAACGGTCTTTTGGTGTCTCTATATCTATGGCATCGCCAGGTTTGTTCAAACTCGTTATCATAACATATCGATCTTCTACTGTCTGTTTGGCTGCCGAGAGAACTGATGAAAATTCGACCTGAACCACCTTTATTCTAAGAAACCAAACAGGGAATTGAACTTGTAAGAATTATTTAATATTATTATTTTACCATTTGTTTATGCGCAGCTATGGATTCCAGTTCATCTTGTACGCTGGTTCTATGTGGGAAATCGACGGTCGAGAGTGAACTTGCAAAATCTATAAAGAGCAATAGTGCTCTGAAGCTCCCTGACATCAACTATGTTTCAATTCTTTTGCAATCGGAGCTGGAGAAACCGCTCCAAGAAGACTCGGACTCTATTGGCGTCGATTCTTTCATGAATTCTCTTTCAACGAATCAGTTTGGTAGATTCCTTATTTGGTCTCCGCGGTTGCCTTCCACGCACGACGTCGTTTCTCAGTAAATTTCAGAACACCAGCTGCTTTCCTCTATTTTTGATTTTTGTTTTTTTTTTTTTCCCTTTTTTGGTGACTAATTGTGTGTTTTAGTTTTCGCCAGCAATTTTTGTGAGCTTCCGGTCGGTGCGGTTTGTGTTGCCAATGTTCAGTCAAAGGGGCGAGGTTTTGAAATGCTGATTAATAGTTTTTGTGATTGTTGGTTGCAGCTTCGGAATTAATGTTTTTTGTGTTTGTAATTAGTTACTTATAATACGATATTTTCTCAGGTCGGTCGAGGAATGTGTGGGAATCTCCGAGAGGTTGCCTTATGTTTTCTTTTACCATACAAATGGAGGACGGGCGAGCCGTGCCTCTTTTGCAATACGTAGTGTCTCTTGCTATCACTGAGGCAATAAGGGATGTCTGTGACAAAAATGTGAGTTGCTTGTTTTTGTTTATTGGCGTTGTCAATGTTTTAATCTGAGCTTTATGCTTCTGATTATTGGCATCTCTCGTGCAATTCTATGCACCTCAGAGAACAAGTAATGAAATTGCAAATGTGATAAATTTATGGACTTATTGATCGACTCAAATAGTATTTGAAGCCTAGCAGAGTTAAAGATGAATGTCACTCTTGCATAGTATCCAATTTTATTGTTCACCTCTTTTAAAGATTCCACTCTGTAAAAAGCATTGATATCTTGAATTTCCTTTGTATCAATTATCATTTCAAGGATCACCTTCTCCCATAATGATATCTATGCTACCTAGCATTGTCATCACATCAGCCAATTTCATTCTTTTAACCGAGGAAGAATTTGCAAATTGATAAAACCCAGTGCGTGAATTTCATCGGCTTGTTCAAGACCGCCTTTGTTTTATATCTTTGACTTACTTGGGGCTGTGTACTCCTCGCATGATTGTAATCTTGCCAAGTGAGTCAACAAGTGATGCTGAAGGGTAAATATTGATATGCTAATTTTTTTTTATTATGGTTTCCATTTCAGGGCTTACCATGTGTTGATGTTAAAATAAAGTGGCCAAATGATCTTTACTTTAACGGCCTTAAAATTGGAGGCATTCTATGCACCTCAACATACAAGTCGAAGAAGTTCAATGTCAGTGCTGGTAATAGACTTGTTCTTTGGATGATGATAAACACTTGTTGTAATCAACCATCCTTCTGCATACATAACTGGCTGGACTGTTTCCTTCTAAGCACAGTTCTCTTTCTAAATTTAGAACTCTAGTCACCTGTAATTCATCTTGAATTATATACTACTTTGTGTGTGTGATAGATAATATTAACTCATTCCATGTTCTTGCAGGTGTAGGTTTGAATATTGATAACGAGAAACCAACAACATGTTTGAATGCAATTCTAAGAGAATTGTGTGTTGGGTCTTACCAATTCAGTAGACAAGATATGCTTGCTGCCTTTTTTAATAAATTTGAGGAATTTTATGATCTTTTCATAAATCAAGGTAAATATGTGTTATAATAATTGTTACAATGTTTATGTCATTGCAATGGTCAATGTCTCATTTCTTTTTGTTGAAGAAGAAAACCTTTTTTGATGTTTGAATGATTTTATTTTATTCCTAGATTTTATCCCCATTATTTCTAGTTAATTGCTTTCTATGTTAGATTGTAACACTTTTCTATTTAAATGCAAATACTTGTATTGCTTAGAAAAAGAAAAAAAAAAATTTGCATGTACTTGTATCATCGATTACCAAGGAAAATGAGATTGTATTTTCCCTTCTTCTTCCTCCAATTTTTTCTTTCGCTCTTTCAACTTGATATTAGAGCAAAGGTCTTGAATTCGAAACTTGTCTCCATCATTCAGTAAATTATTAAATTCATCATTTCCTATCTTCTTAATTTTTTGTGACAATTGATGATTTAACGTGCATGTTGAATTTAATCTTTTCTCTTAAAAGTTGGCTTAACTATGCAATTTGATTTTTCTTTAAATTTCACATCCCTCAAGCCATAAGTATTACCATATACTTGTAGCATTAACACAAGTTACTTAGGTACACATCATTAATTAGTTAGTTGATGATCTACTAAAACTTGTAAAATGTAAATCAAATACATTGGATAAAATTTTCAGATATGAAAAAAGCTAAATCAGAAAAAACTATTTCTGAATAAATTCTTGTATTGGTGAATTTACATTCCTGTTGCTCACATTGCGTAGCACCAGAAGGAGTTGGCATCTTTTAGTAGTTTTTTTTTCCTTCCTGGGCAGATCTTTCATTTGGTTATTGGGTATGTAAATGTGCTAAAGCCTATTAAGGTTGGAAACATCTTCCATGGTATGTTGATGATGATATCCATCTGCCAATTTAGGCAAGTGCTGCTCACTGTGCATTAGAGGTATTGTCCATTATACCATCCACTGTGTAGTTCATAGGGCACCATAGGCTCCAGTGACCAAGAAAAACACATTACTGTTGGTGGTGGTAGTTCTTGAAAAGCGTATCAATTGCCCTGCTCTATATATTTCTGACTACAATATATTATTTTATTCCTTTTGATAACACGAATAGATTTTGTTATGCTTTTAGCAGTGCTTAACAAGCTGGCTCCCAATTCTACCCTTATAAACAAGGGGTTGAGGGTAAGGTAACCGTTCAATACTGTGCATGTATATGGATTGCATTACCCATAAAAAAATTGCATGTTTGATGATATGCTTTGTTGTTCAATGAGTGCCCTATTTTATATCAGAAACTATGTACAATATATAGAAAATGCCATGTTCTTTTGCTGCATATTTTGCAGGATTTCAAACTCTTGAGGAGCTATATTGTAAGACATGGCTGCACAGGTGACATGTAGATCTTAATTACTTTTTTTCTGTAATTGACACTGACAGTCTCTTTGTAATGATTTATGGTCATATTCTTTAAGGAATACATATTCCCTTTGCTTATGTGTACTAGTGGCTATTGGGTGAAAGTGTCAAAGGTTTGGCATTATGGTTTGTTTCCATGCATGTGTAAAGTAGAGAAAAGTCTATTCTCGTGTCCAATTACTCCACCTTTCACTGCATTATTCCTTTATGCCAATCTAAAACCAAAGAAGACAATTTTTTCTTTGCTTACAATTTGGAGCTTAAATAACAGAATAGTAACTCTACTCAACTATCTAACTTGCCACCATACGGGCCCTCCTTGTAGCCTTTGTTGTTGAATCTAATTGTGATGCTAAAGTCGAAGAGATCAAGGGCTTACCAGAGAAAAGCAATTTGAATTAATTTATAAAATCACTTTACGAACTATTTTTACATCATATGAGGCCGTATCTTTTGTTGAAATCATAGGCAATCAGTTTACAGCCACAACCACCTGCCCCCCTCTTCTTTTCTTCGTTGTGGGTTCAACTTAAATTATGTTACTCCTTAATCTTTGTAAAGGTTGGTCTTGGTTTCTCATGACTGAACCATTTTGGCCTTTTCTCTCATCATATCCTCTATTGGTGCTACCTCCATCTTCTCATAACTGTCTTAATTTACAAATGTTCTTTTTGTATTTATCACCATTCATCGATCTCAACATAATTACTCCCCTCATTCCATCACTTTAAAAGTTCAGACTTGCTGAAAGGACCATAAATAACACTGTCTCACATCATTAATAACAAATGAGTTGGAGAGTGTTGGTTTATTAGTGAAGCCATTAAGAAGTTTTAATTTGTGTTAGATAGTCATCTTGCGCGTGCATATTTTTATTAAAGCTTTAATTACCAACAGATTATTTTTCTCTTTGGTAATGTGCATGTAGTGGGCAAAGAGTAACTGTACAGGAAAAGAATGGGGACCAAGTGGTTGAAAATGTGGTAACTATTCAGGTATGATGAATTTAAAGGCTTCCTACTTGATAGATAAGTTGCAGAATGAAAAATGGGATATTCATGCACATGCATATGAGAATTATATGTATTTATTTATGGAGAAAATACACTTTAAACCCCCAAACTACCACCACCTTTTCATTTACACCATCAAACTTCAAAAACTGGCATGTGAATCCGTCAGCATTGGATGTCAAAATGGATGGAAAAAATTTTCCTCCTAAAATACCCCATTTTTCTTAAAAATTAAAAATAATAAATAAAAATAAAAATCTAAAGGGTGACTGAACCACCCCCTTTTGTCAGTTTTTTAGTAAGTTTAATTTGTTCTAATTTTTAAATAAGTATAATGGGGGCAATTATGATATTTCAAAAGTAAAAAATTGGGGTATTATGGGAATAAAGAGAGAAAAGTTGTCACGTACGGCACACGTAACTAGTTTTCCATCCGTTTTAACGTTTAATGTTAATAGAATGGCTTGTTTTACATAAGATAGTAGTTTAGCTTATCCAAATGTCACTGTTTGTGGGGAAAAGTGTATTTTTACCTTCATGCTATCTCATTTTGATGGAGATCTTGGTCGTTTAGAGTACGTGTTGTTGATGCTTGAAATAGGAATACTGTTTTTTTATTTTTATTTTTTATTAATATTTAAGTTCTTTCAATGTAGGGTTTGACATCCTCAGGATATTTGTTAGCAATTGGTGAGGACAATCAAATGTGTGAGCTTCATCCTGATGGCAATAGGTAAAGTACTTGAATGGTATTTTCATATTGAATAAAATAATATTACAAAAAATTGTAGAGATTTTTAGCAACTGATTTTATGTAGTATACGTTAGTCGGTACAGTGTATATACATTGTCTTAAATGGTCATTTCCAAATTGCACTAAGGCAACCATTACCCATCAAGAAAAGAATGTGATTTACAAAAATGCTTGAAATCCATGATGGTTTGACAATGTGTACTCCTCTAAGATAGGTATCCAGAAACATTATGAAAACACTAGCTTAGTGTCCCAGCAAAAGTGATCTTGTGTGTAAAGCAGGTTCCCTCTTCACCCAAAACCAACTCCCTCGAAAAAAAAAATTATCTCTTTTCTTCCTTGGTGACTACAAAGCTTCAGAATGGAGCATTTCTGACAGACTCTAGCTTGGAATAGTGATCATGAATAATCCTTGACAATCCAAATTCAAAAAATAAAAAAAGATGATCCCAAATTGGTCTGTTGTGCACCAGTGATCTACAAATTCTTACTCTGCTATGCATAAAGCAAACATTCCTTTTGAATCCTGTTTTATGCGTGAAATGGTGTAAATAGGACACTAGTATTTATCAGTTTTCTTTAATGCATTACATTCCTATTTCCCTTCACTATCAAACATTCCTTTTGAGTCCTGTTTCAAGCATGGAAAGGGGTAAATAGGACACTAGCATTTATCAGTCTTCTTTAAAAGTGAACATCAGTACCCCCACCATGGTTGGCAATTTAATCTATGTGGTTGTGGAAAATATGTTGCAGAAAATATATAATTATGATGGAAATATAAGCTATCATGATTTTTATTTTTGTTCATTATTGTGGCTGCAGCTTCGACTTCTTCAAAGGACTAATTAAAAGAAAACTTGAGTGAAGAAGATTCCTTACCACACTTTCAACTGGAAACAACGATTGTGCTTGGAACATGTGCGTACTGATAATGTTTGTTGTCCTTACTTTTAAACTTACTCGTTCAATTCATTTAATTACTTTTGTTTTGACTCTTTTTTTTTTTTTTCTCTCAACAGACGTGCATTAGCGATGAACGACAACCGTTGTACATATTTTGTACGGTTGTGAGCCATAACGAAAATATTCCAAGCGATATACTGGGCATATTTAATACACGTTGCGTCATGGTCATTTCAGATAATCATTCAGCTATAGGGCTTTTCGTCTCTTTTGTTGCCAGCTATAAAAGCAATTATTTGAATAAATTTTCCTAGCATTGGTTGGGTGACATATAGCATAAGGTTATACTTATGTTTCAGAATGTACTCAATTATATGCTTAATTTGGTTGCGTCCACTGATTGGTGAGGCCCAGGTTGTCATAATCTTATGTTTCTAGGGGTTGTCATTGAGTTGCCATGTATTATCTTTCACTTTTAGAGAGATTGAAACTTAGGCTCTGGTTGTTTAGATGCAAAAAATATATCTTTTCTATTTTTCAGTGTATGGTAAGATCGAAAATCATTGTCGGATTGAAATATTTTCAATTGATTAGAAAAACTTCATAAATCATTTTTTGAGTTTGAACTTATTCTTTCTTGATTCACAATTCACAATACTCGACTTCCATTCTGTACGGACTTGCTAAGATTTTTTTTTCTTTCTTGGAAATGTTTTTCCCCATAAAACATTTGGAGACTTGGACAGATGAAGATTCTTTTTTGGCACAAGTGGTGTGACTGGTCGTGAGTATGTTGTATGGACTGGGTCCCTTGCTGTTTGCTTGTGTGTTGGGTGTTGGGAGAGAAAATGAGTGCCCCACCAACCACATGCGCATGCTTTTAACGGAGCAAAAGATCCAAATCATAGAGGAACATTGTCTCTATCGCAACGGGGAACGATATAGAGGTAATGTCGTCCTTGAAAGGCGGCAAAAGGGGCTCATGAGAGGGAGTTTATAACTACTATGTCTTTCACCAAATCTTTCAGATTTCATTTCTTTCAACTGGGCTTTTTTTCAGGTTTCTGGGCTAACCAAATTGTCAAACACATCAACTTACAGCCTTCCAATTGTCTTGTAATAGTCCCAGTAGGCCACATGCAAACTCACCACATTAAACAACAAAATTTAACGGGTAAATTTAATTTAATGATTGACATAGTAAGTGTTATGTAGGATATTATATCAATTGTAAAAAATTTATAGTAAAAACTAAAGTACTATCTTCAAGAGGTAGCTCAATTGACTATGAATCACGCCTTATGAAGCGGAGGTTACAAGTTCGAATCTACATTTTCCCTATCATTGCGTGGACATGTCAAAAAAAAGAAAAAAAAAAAAGAGACTAGAGTTCTCTTTAAAGGGAAATGCTACGTACGTACTCTCAAGTGTTTAATCTTTTCTTTTCTTTTTTGACCTTTGTAATTTCTATTTTCCCTCTCTCCAGCTTTGATTAGAAAACAAAAACAAACAAAAAAGGTAAAAAAAAAATTTGTTTGCAGCATATTTTTCTATATTTAGCTTATCTTGTTTTATCTAGTTAATTATATTCCTACTTTTTAGGGTTTAGTCAAAGATCCGATTGGACGATCACATGGCAAGGACAAGGAGACGTCGGGGACAAGGTGGGTGAGAGAGAGAACCAAGGTCGGTGAGAGAGAGAGAGAGAGAGCGAGTAGACTAGATGGTACAAAGTTGTTACCCCGAAAAAAGGGTATCAACATCTAATTAGTGGGGGGAGGCGATAAGAGATGCTTCATAATTATTGCTTCAAGTTGTGGAAGATGGAAATCTGAATAACTTCCATTCACACCTCCATTCCCACGTGCTAGTAATTAGGTCATATAGATATTACAGCAAAGACTTTATGTATGAAGCAACTGCAATTTTATGTTGACTTTTTTAGTCAATTTTTTTTTTTTTTTTGGTCTAAGCAAATGAGGAAAAGGTTATAAGGGATGATCAAACCTACTCCTGATCCGAATGGAAGATAAAATGGGTGACCAAGTGGGAATGCTTCCAAAAACAAGATTGGAAGCGGCCCATCTAGCTAAACTATGTGCATGAAAGTTGACACTTCTAGATACTTTAATGGCCTTCCAGCTATACAAAGATAACAAATTAACCTAAATATCAGAAATAATGGAAGCAAAGTTCCAGCCTAGGAAAAGATCAGGTTTTTTAGTCAACTTGTTACCGCCTTATGCAGCTCTGAAAAAGACTTAACTTATTTATGGTTTTTCTGAGACCATCGACAACACCATTGCCTTCTATTATGTCCTTTTGGACTTGACTTATAATCCGTTACTATTACTGTTTATGTACTGTATTTATCTTTTGAGTTTTGTAGTTAAGATGCTCACTTTTTTCTGTTGTCAATTAGTTCTATAATCCGTTTTTCCTTATTTGATTAGAATAATAATAATATAATCTTTAGTAAACCGGCATTCTTGACCCATAGACATCGCAGTTCCTTAAAATTATTAAATTTGTAGGACTTATAAATTTAATATAAATGTTCACCTTTTTTCTCCCCTCTCTATCTCTCCAAACTATAAAAAAATAAAAAATAAAAAGGTTTCAGTCCTCTCCCCCATCTCTGTGTTCGGACAAAACGTACGCTGTAACGCAGATATGCAGAAATGGCTTCTCTCCAACGGCGAGTCACGCGGACAGTTCCAGACAGAAGACGCATGAGTACCACGTGCAGTCCACGTTAACTCCCCACAGCTTGTGTCTTGACGATATTTTGGTCAAAGTCTTCTAGAAAAAAACACAGATTCATGGTGCTGTCCACAGTACTGCTCTTTTAACTCTTTATTGGCGTCTTCAGAGCTGCAGGAGTGTCACAAGCGGCACAGATGAATTGCAGAAACTGATGAACCTGATCAGGACCAATACTGCCCAGGTCCCCTGCAAGCTTGAGCTTGCTGTAAATTAATGCTACACGTACGACAACCCTGATACCAGTATACCACTATACCATGGTGTAAATTACTTGACTTTGCTTTATTATTATTATTATTTTTTCTAAAATATATCCTACAATAAAATAAAATTGAAAACTTTGCTGAAGTTGAGGCACGCGGATCTTCTGTAAGGAAGAATATTCCAAATTCTTTTTATTGCCGTTGCTATCCAACGTGTGTGACACTTGCAAATTATGAATAAATTAAGTGGCATGATGTGAACACTAACAAAGATAGATGACAATTGAGGGAGCGCATGTGGTTTTTACTATCTAGGCTTTTTATTTGTGTAACTTTTAGCGAGTAAGTGGTATTATAATCATGTCCAAGTAAAATAGCCATAATTAATTTTTTCGGCCTATCATTTTTCGCTTAAAAAATAAATAAATCAAAGAACTTAAAAATTGACATATGTTATTTTTCAACGTTTGAAAATGTTTCTTATACTCTCATCTAGTATTGGTGCTTTCATGGTTGAGATTCATTAGAATCGGAAATTGTGAGATGACTTTGATGGAATCTATTTGTCCAAATAAATGGGTTGTCCGGGCAAGTATAACCTATCAAGGCCTTCTGGTATTCCAGGCTACAATTATATATTATAGTCAATCTAATTATATCCAATGGATGAGGGGAAGAAATTGGAATGAATCTACTTAAAGTTAGTAAAGGCGGCCGTCTAGCTAAATTATGGTAAGCCATTTTGGCACCATGTGGACCTCGCAAATAAACCAGACAAAAGATCAAACTCAGAGGGTGATGGCTTCAACAATGTGTGATTGTAGTTGCCAATACAACTCTGGTCAATCAACAACTTGACAACATACATCTCCCACGATATATAAGGAGGTTGTACAAAAGGTCACTTTTGTGCCCACCAATCAGTGCATAACACATCAGCAAAAAACATGATAAGAAAAAAAGACTAAAACACCTTACTATTTACCAAATATTAGAAAATAATAATAATAATAATAATAATAATAACCAAAACACCTGATCCAGGCCATTTGGGGTGGTCAACGCAACCACCTCAGGGCTTGGGGGTGGCCGGCGCAGCCTCCCCTATGCCATCTAGGGTGGCCATGCAGCCATACCAAGGCCATGAGGTGGCCGACAAGCCACCCCAGGCCACGCGGTTATCCCCATACCTGGGGGAGACTACACCAGCCACCCCCAAGCCTTTGGGTGGCTAGCGTCGACCACCCACAAGCTTGTGGGTGGCTGCACTGGCCACCCTAGATGGCCACGAGGTGTCCGGCAAGCCACTCCAAGCCATCTAGGGTGGCCACATAGCCATACCTAGGCTTGGGGAGGCTGCGCCAGCTACCCCTAAGGGGAGGCTCCTCCTCTTTTAGTTTTGTTTAGAAAAAAATTAATTAATTTTTTAACTTAAATTTTGTATAATCTAGTGTAGTTGAATGTTTTTCATAAGAGAGCGCCTGTTATACGGTATTGGCAGAAACCATGGGGTTTATGCCTTCCACTCAAATTTTGACACCTCATATTATTAAGAAAAATACATAAATGTAAAATAAAATCAAAACACCCAATCAACTAATCAACCAACCAACCAACCAACCCAGACTCCGCCACTCACTGCCGCCCACCGTCCACCTCCGGCGAACAGACGCCGCCACCCACCGCCTTCTTCGGCAACTTTTCCGGTGAAAAAAAAAAAAAGAAGATCCGACCACTGGGGGTGGCCGCGATCCACCCCAACTGCCAGGGGGAGAGATCCGGCCACCCTCAATGGCCCTATTTGTCTCTTCGGTGAACTAGCAAACCCAAAAATAAAAAAAATAATAATAATAAAATAAAAGATGGATAGCCTAGTGGCCACGATCCACTCCCAACGGCCTGGGGGTGGCCGCGATCCACCCCAACGGCCAGGGGGAGAGAGATCCGGCCACCCCCAGTGGCCATTTGGCCCATTTTTGTCTCTCCAGCAAACCAAAAAAATTCCGGCCAGCATAAAAAATCGTTTTTAATGCCTCAAAAATCGATTATAATGCCACAAATTTGTTTCTAATGCCTCAAAACTAAAACCTAGAGGGGAAGGTGAACCCTTTTTGGGATTTTATCATCCTAAAACCCAAAGAAAAAAAAAAAAAAAAAACGCCGACAAAACCTAGCCATGGGTCTCGGTGGCCAGAAATGGATCTCAACGCCGTGTGTCTTCTTTCTTTCTCCCAAGCCATCTTTCTTTCTCTGTTAAATGACAAGAAGAAGGAAGAAGGAAGAAGAAGAGTGGGAGGAGAGGTTGTCGGCAGGGAGAAGAAGTGGGAGAGAAGAAAAACTAGAAGGAAGAAGAAGAAATAAGAAAACAATCTAATGTTTTAGGATGAAGGATAGTGTTGTGCAATTTTTTTCTTTTAGATGAGGTGTCAAGTTATCATTGGGGGGCAGAAAATGCCCCCTTTACACACCATCCGAATTGAAGTTATTCCCTTTTCATAAGTGTAAGTTTAGAATGATAGGCTAATGTGTCACCTTCTTATTGGTTGCACAATAGCCACATTTTGTGCAAGAGCCTTACCCAAGATTAAGGCTGCAAATTAGCCGAGTGGCTCGTGAGCTCATTTCGGCTCGTTCTTCTGGCTCGCTCGATTAGTAAATGAGCCAAGCTCGGCTCGCTCGACTAAGCTCGACGAGGCTCGTGAGCTCGACCCGATTAAGGCTTGACTCGCTCAACAAGCCCGACTCGTTTGGGGGCTCGTGAGCTCGACCTAAATAACGACTAAATATATATATGTTAATTAATATTTATATCTATATTATCATACTTCATACTTTATTGTCATATTTATATCTATTTAATTGTAATAATTTAACATATTAATTATTACATCTATGATATATTATATATGAATCAATATGATTTAAAATTGTCTCAAATTGGTAGTTCAATTGGACCATGCCTAATAAAGTGAGGGTCATTAGTTCGAATCCCCATCCCCCTTCCCTTATGTGGACATATAAAAAAAATATGATTTGAAATTATTATAAAGTTACAAACATGCAACATTATATATAAAGTTTATTACAAATTATTACATATATGATATATTGATGTATGATATATTAATTATAAATTTCAAATTTAATAGGTAACGATAGACTTGAGAGTGTAAATGTGTAATTATGTTTATGAACTAGTTAATAGCTAAAATTACTCATTCTAGATTATTCTGATTATTTAAATTTTTGAAATTTGAGACATTTGAATCATAGCCGTCCAATTTAATTTGATTTAATCAGAGCCGTTGGATTTAATAAATGGAATACAACTATTTAATATTTACTTTGTTTTCTTTATATTTTGTAATTTTATGACTTTCATTAATAAATTATAATTAAACATTTTATTTTTATAATGGTCATGGGTCAGTTATTTTATTTATAAATTATAACATTTTATTCTTCTTAAGCGATAGGGAGAAGGCCTATTTTTCTCATACTACACTCAGTGGTGAATGTAGGAATTCATTCTACCAGGGACGTCAATAAAATAATAAAATAATTTTTTTTATTCTCTTTATATATTATATTTTTATTATAATATGGTAAATACAATAAAAAAATTATACCACAATATATGTATCATAAAAAACATATCTATAAGACTTCATAAATATATGTCAAATTGATATATCAATTAACATGTAGACACTAGTAAAAAAAATAAAGAAAAGTACAAAATACAAAGTGTCTAAAATTGCATTCAACATTATCTGAGATAAACAAAATCATCAAATATCAAATCAGAATTGAAGCTTTCGGGCATGCAATGCCCTTAGTTATATTGTAATAAAAGCATGGATGAGACTAGTTAGAAGGACGTTGTTCAATAGCTAAAGTTTGAGGATTAGATGTCGATGAAGACATTTTATAATTTGAATCAATATCTTTTTTCTTAAAAAATACATAAATTGTTTTTGACTTGCCCATGATGCAATCTAAGATTTTTCGTAAACCTAAAAAAAATTATTTATTTATTAGTTTTAATACTTATCACTCTAATGATATTATAATAACATTATTAGCATGTTTCAATAGCTATTAATCTAATAAAACAACAAATGTATAAATAAAAAGCACAAACAATAACAAATAACATATGTTGCATACTTGAGATTGATAATAATCTATTGAAACTCGTTAATACTTAACAAAATTCCAAAGTGTATATATATAAACGCTTAAAAATGTCAATATTATTTTAATCAAAACAAAAGAATTAGAGAAACAAAATTTTAATAACGCATAATTGATGAAAAAAAAAAAACAATTTATAGACATAAAATAATTTATAAGCACTAAAACATGGAAACATCAACTCATCAAGTCTGATGGTATGCAACAAATACAATTGATATATATATATATAAATAATATATTATTATTTAAACATGGAAAGTTAGAAATAATTAATATATATTAATATATATTCTTTTTTTTTTTAGAAAATATCTGATCTCATTCAAGGAAAACAGAGCCGCAGCTCTAAAAAACAAAGAGCAAAAGCTCTAGACTGAGATTCTGAGAAGTAAAGTTGAGCGAGAGGGAGAGAACCAGAGTTTTTTTTTTTTTTTTTGCACAAAGTATTTCAATCCCCAAAATTTTAAACTCCACAAATAACTACTATGTTTTTCCTCGAGATTAATATCCAGAAAATAATGCGGAAACATGAAGCAATATTGTCAAAATCAACGATAACGACGAAGGGAGAGGGTATTGTTCCTCTTCCAGTTTGCCCTGCGAGAAGGACGTTGCTTGTGGTGAGCGTGTCCCTTTCCACGCAATCCCGAATTTCTTTCCGGAGATGTGAGACCACAGAGCTCTACGGTGCTTGTGGGACTTGCGAGCCAGTTGATTCTTGGGTCATTTTGGATTGCATTGTGAGCAACATCAACGAGAATAACCTCGTAGTACTTGTAAGTTGAATCCTCATTCAGCCGGTGAATTTAGAACCACAGTCCTCCCAACTTCCGCCTAGCCTGTTCCTCTGCACGACCTCTTGCTGCTGAAACTTCAAATGAGTAACTCCACAGTTTGTGGGCTTCCCATAGACAATACCTTTGGGAACAGGCCTCTTGCGGCCACCACGCCTGACACGAACACGATAAACCATGTAACCCTGCTTGGCCTTGTACCCCAAGCGACGAGCCTTGTCAGGGCGAGTAGGCCTGGTAACACGAACAATGGAAGGGTGCTGGCGGTACTCCCAGCACCTCACCCTCTGCAAGAACCTCATCACATCAGATTGCTTCTTCCTCCATAGCTCTGAAACGTACTTGTAAGCCCCCGTGGGATCAGAAATGAGCTGTGAGGCGCAGTCACTGGCTAGGGCTTTCGCTTGAAGAAGGCTAAGAGAACCAGAGTTGAGAGAGAAGAACTTGAAGCCTGTTCTTGTCCCACATCGAAAAAAAGAAAGAAACACTCTAGCTTCACACTACTATAAATAAGATGGCCCACTCACCTCAATGTCAAGCGTTGGCTAACTAATGGGTAGTGAATCAAATCACTATAATGCCCTTAGTTTTTAACCATTTGAATTAAATGGTAAAAAAATTTCCAATAGTAGGTTGGTTATTAGCCGAAATGGATTTTAGTACAAAATTTTTTCGAGCTCGAGCCGAGTCTCTTGAGCTCGACTCAGCTCGAAATTATTGTGCTCTCGAGTTCGAGCTCGATCTCGAGTTATATAGTAACTCCCACGAGTCGAGTTCGAACATGATTCTTCAGCTCGACTCGAGCTCGAGCTGAGCTCGAGATCGAGTATTTCAAGAGCGAGCCGATCCGATTTTGCTTAAGCTCGGCTCGGCTCGGATCGTTTGCAGCCCTACCCAAGATGCTCTCCTCCCATAAATATGATGTTATTTAGGCATCTAAACATTGTCAGGTTAATTAGATCAGATAAGTGTCCTATTTTTAAAAATTAATTATCAAATGATGTGTTACCGTCATATAAATTTTATTATTTTGAAAAATGTGTTACAAACTCATAATATAATCCACATAAAAAGCAGTAATATTTAATAATAAGCAAGAAATTATGGTGTAAATGATTGATTGAGATCCCCTATAATTTTTCTTCTTAAATTTGAGATTCTCAAATTCATAAATCTCAGCCGTTCATCTCATCTAAGCATCTAAAATAAACTATGTTTTAGAATTTAGTGAGGAAACTACCTTATTAAATTTATGTTACTTAATAGCATTCTCACTAATTTTGAAACATAACTTATTTTAAACACTTAGATGAAATGAATGGCTGAAAATCTCAAAAGAAATTATAAGGGAAAACTTCACTAAAAACCCCTGAACTTTCACTCATTTTGAAATACTCCTCCTAAACTTTAAAAACTCTTAATTTAGTTTCCTGAACTTTCAATTTCTCTCAATTTAGACCTCTCCGTCAATTTTAGTCGTTAAAAATACAAAAAAACAAAAAACAAAAAACAAAATATCTTTGATTTTAATTTTTAAAAAAAATTAAAAAAAAAGTTTTAGAAGTTAAAATTTTATACAAAAGTCAGGGATATAAACATCATATAATGTTTAAAATTTGATGAAAATGTCTAAATTAAGAGCAATTAAAATTTTATGAAACAAAATTGATAATTTTTAAGTTTAAAAAATTATTTCAAAACGAGTAAAAGTTTTTAAGCAAAATTTCCCAAGTTATAAAGGATCTTGGTCTGTCGATGTAGGCATCGTAACCTGCTATTATTTTAATACACATGATCTCGGATATCCCAAGGGAGAGATTCGAAATTCTCCTCTCGTTGCTTCCAACGTAACTTCGTGTGTGTGTTTTTATTTGTTATTTTCTTGTCTTTTTGGGGTAACATGAATACTTCTCAATGTTTTCATTTCATGTACTGATTTCAGTGTATATATTAATATGGCACCTCAAATTAAAAAGTGAATACGTTCTGCTCCAATTCAAATGGTGCTGGGATTGGCTATACAGCCTATATATATCCCACCTCCTATCTGTCCTGAATTGTCATTTTCTATAAATTGAGAATTTTATATAATTACCACCGAACTCTGCAGCTAAGATATCTTAATGTTGGAACAAATTATTCATATTCTCTCAAGTATAAAGAATAATATTGAAATAATAGTTATTGGTCAAGTAGTCCAAAATATGTTTGTACAATTAAGAATTTTTTATAAAATCATTAATAGTTAAATATAGCCGTACTTATTTATGAACGTGAACCCATTATTTAACCACGTAAATTCGTGTTTAGATTTTCTCTCTTTTTTCTATTCTATATTATTTATAATTATTGTATACGATGACGACACATAACCATTATGTAGGATTGTTAAGTTTTGATATGACATTTGAATTTGATATAAAATTAATGGGTCATAGTTTAATGATTTGACCCACTACTTAAATAAATTATGTTGATAGGCGAACTTAAATTGCTATACCAAAACCTAGTGAGGAGACTTTGTCTTGACGATTCAACACGCCTAAAACAGTAACACGCACAAACATGGCAAAATAGTTTGAAACCATTGACATAATCTAAACAACAAACAAAGTCTAAAGAACAAATTCTTTCTGAAAAGTAATCTCAAGCACATAATATTCAAATTCCATAGTATGAACACACACACACGTGTGTATATATATATATATATATATATATATATATATATCCGCCCATGCATACACTGAATGGGAGGGATTACACAATGAAGGATTAAAACCATGTGTTACGTACGTAAACAAAAAAAAAAAAGAAAAGGGTTAAGGGTTTGCGCGTGAGCGTGCACACGTATGCATGAACACCGGTGGTTGGGTGACGACAATATTGTGTTATGGAAATTGTCTAAATGAGTTTTATACATACTTTTGCGCACTATTACTCGTATATCATGGACATTTTTTTTTCTCCTTAAAATCAGCCTGAAAAAAAAATATTGTTTAATTCATTTAAAACAATAACAAATGTCTATAAATAGTTAAAATTTTAATCTAAATTAATAAATTGCTATTAATAATCTTAAAAATTTAATATATTTTTTAAATATTTATAAATACTTAACACTATTTCAAATGAGTTAAAAAATATTTTTTATAGACTAATTTGAAAAAAGTTCATATCCATATACTATTTAAACTTATCATTAAAAAAAGCAAATATGTGAATACAAACAAATAAATATAAAAAGGTGAGTGAATGTATCATTGCTTATTTGGTTATACACACCATATTTTTTGGGAAAGAAAAATTATTTGTTGTGCTTTCAACAGCAAAAAAACTGTTTAAACTTTAAACAGCCAACCACACATTAAAAGTAATCACATTTCATGGTCATGCATTGAAATGTCATGTATCAAAAGAAAAAAAAAAGGTTGGGGACATATCGAAGTTAGAAAGATAAAAAAAGAAAATGAAAGGACAGCTAGATCCGAGTCTAGCTTTAAAAATCAATAATTTAACAGGTGTCCGAGGCATAGGTATAGGGCAGATATCCGCTCCGCGCCGCGCTACCTACCAGCCACGCGGACCTCTCTCCTACGGCCACGTGCTAACCACGTTACACCTGGGAGAATGCAACGCCGTTTTTTTTTTCTTCCGGAACGGGACCTGTAAAATACCATATCTGATGGATGAGGATGCACCGTAATCGTCGACGGAACTGCGACACGTAACCGCGTACGAAAGCCATAGCCAAACGACCAGTATAATCCCTTCCCTCCCGCGAGTTTCGGTTTGCGCTCTGATTTGCCACGTCGGCGTACGCGCAGTCTGGTTGGGCTGGATCCCACTGGAGCAAAAAATGTCAAATTTGATGACCTCGTTTGAATTTTTTTTTGTTCTTTTCTACTCGTGTGATATTCCATTAGATTCTTTTGGAACTTTTTGGAACTGTCCTTGATTTGGTTAATCATGAATGTGAAGAACAGGTTGGCATGATTTAGAGGCAAAGCAAAAGTTGATAATGAAAGAAGCAATAGAATAAATAATAGTGAAAGTCTAAAACAATTTCTTTTATTATTTAGTTAAAAAAAAAAAAACCAAATTCTAATAAATTCATCTTACTTTAAATTGGGTTATAAATAATATTTCACGGGTGACCCGTCACATATAACTTATTGGCACGACGTGATTTATGATTCTAATCACATGCTTATGCACATCACTAAATTATGTTCCATACGTGTCAATAAATTGTTGATACTAATTCGAGTGAGCTCATGGCGACTTCAAGTAGGAATAATATTAATAGCTTTGGGCCATCCAATTTATACCCCTACTCAACGTGGAATAATTTTTAGCCTTGGGGATAAAACGAGCGAGCATTTAGTATCCGAGTTGATGGAGGCGAAGGAAGTGTCTTTTCTAATAAGAAAGGAACAAGTTGAGGTCGAGTGCTGGGCCATTACGGCATTACTTTGAGGAAGTGGTGTTCTTTTTTGTTCTCGATCGGACCGAGTCATTCGACTCACTCACTCTCCCAAACGTGAAACCCATTATTCGATCCCTCGCTCGCGCCCCAGTCACTCATTCACGCCGCCACGTTTCCTGATCCTAACTCGTCAACGTGTCAACCTCACGCGGATTCACCTGCACTCTCCCCGCACCCAACCCACGCACCTCTGGAAAAAGTTGAAAAGCCAACAACAACGCAGACGCAGGACAGGGACACAGAGGCACAAACCCACCCAATCATAAACTCCAACCAACCGCCTCATATTTAAAACCTGACGTATTCCTACTGGCAGTTCCTTCGAAATCATATACTTTTGCTCATTGACCGCTCTCTGCCACCTCATCTCACCGGATTCCTTCCCTCTCCGGCAACTCCACCGCTTAAATTTTTCAAAAATTTATCACTCTATAACCAAATCCGGAACCTTCATTTACCGCTTTGAATATTAACTGTTTTTTCTTAAGAGTTTATCCTTTACCCAACCAACAAACCTCGCTCTTTCAGTTTCCGTGTTATACTCATCTTTACGAATATGAAATCCATCTCTAGCACCGGAATCACGGCTCTCCGATTCCACGATCTGACCGGGCTTTCATATTAATTCCATATGCATCCCTTCTGCTGCGTCTCCACCGTGTCCGACCACTCCCCGGCGCTCCACCACATGGCGCCGCTACCGGCCTCCACGCCAGCCAGATCCGATCCAATAGCCCGGACTGCTAACAACCACGTGCACAGCAACACCAACGGCGAGCATGGGCGGTTGAGCCAGCCGGCGGCGGCTCATTCGGTGCGGGAGCAGCCGGTGGATGTGAGGATCACTGATATAGTGGGGAACGGGATCTCGGGGATACTGTACAAGTGGGTGAATTACGGGAAGGGGTGGAGGCCGCGGTGGTTCGTGTTGCAGGACGGCGTTTTGTCGTATTACAAGATTCATGGGCCCGATAAGATCGTGGTGAACCGGGAGACCGAGAAGGGATCGAAGGTCATCGGCGAAGAATCGAACAAGAGGGTGTTCAGGCAAAAGAATGGGACCTCACTCTCGCCACAACAACAACTCCTTCTCCGCAAACCCTTTGGTGAAATTCATCTCAAGGTCTTAAATCTTAATCAACCAACCCAACAGTAATCTTTTTTTTTTTTTTCGCTGGATAAAGTAAACCACACAGTAATTTACTTGCTCTTTGTCTAAATTTTGGTGTTCATTTCTCATTTCGATTGGCCAGATATGCATATAGTAGAAGCATTTTTTGGTCGTAATCTGATTCAGTTTCAATATGCATATGGTCGATACTTTTAGATTAAAGTTTTTCATTTTTTTACTTGCTATTTAAGTTACATATTTTTCAATTGCAAGTTCAATTTGTTTAGCGTCTTTTACAGTCTATTAAGTAGGAATAAAGTTTTAATTTATTTTTTTTGGATAAATTAAATTTGATTCGTATTGCAGGTTTCCTCAATTCGTGAAAGCAGATCAGATGACAAAAGATTCTCGATTTTCACCGGCACAAAGAGGCTGCACCTAAGGGCCGAAACCCGCGATGATCGAATGACGTGGATGGAAGCGTTGCAAGCTGTGAAGGACATGTTCCCGCGGATGTCCAATAGCGAGCTAATGGCTCCATTAGACAATGTCACTGTGTCGACTGAGAAGCTGAGGCAGCGGCTATTGGATGAGCGCGTCAGGGAGGAAGCCATTCAGGAAAGCGAGCAGATCATGAGGAGTGAGTTTGCGGCGCTACAGAACCAACTCGTGGCTCTAAAGCAGAAGCAGTTGAGCCTCATCGACACCCTGCGTCACTTAGAGGTACATATAATGAAATATAAAAAACTCCATGCCAATCGAATTCAGAATTCTTCTTCGGTTTCTGCTTCTACTACTGCATAGAATTCTGTGCCTCATAGCCTCTCAAATAAGGTGCTAAGAGGCTGGGGGTTTGTCATGCTCTGCTTTTGTAACGATTGGCAGAGTTGTAATTTATCTCTACTTTTAGTGTGATTCTTTTGTATAGAGTATCAGATGGAGTCAGGTTTTTTGCACAACTGTGTATCCATTTTGAATAAATTATAACATTTATTAATGATTCTTGAACTTTCTAATTTGATGTGAGTATCAATTTGATCTCGGGAAACATTTGGACTACGTTTTATTTAAGTGATTAATGGTAAGGCCATTATATGATTGTAGACGTTACTGAGTTCAAGTCTCTCCTGTTTACTTCCTTTGTTTACAATTGTATACCCAGTAGATTTCTTTTTGAGGTTCACGTGAGAAATGATATAGCCAGTGAGTTTCCTGTAGATTGTCAGTTTACCCTCGAGCATTTTCTTGTAAACGGGGTGGTGCTCTTGTATTCTAGGTTTCTGAATTGCTGTTAAAGCAGATAGTGGCAGAGTCCTTCCTCATTTATACCCAGAATGTAGTGTTCACGATGTTCTCAATTCTGTCCTGGGCTTCCATAAAAAATATTCAAATATTAGTTAATATGTTCTTAACAGATCTTTATTGTTGACATGTCCTTTCTCTGAATTAGGAAACAATATACAATTAGTAGGCACTTCTTCCGTAAGGATGTCTTTATGTAGCATGTTCTCATTTATACCTCCAGTCAGTACACTGAAGCATTTGGATGGAAACTGTCAACAGTATAGCAGTCTTCTTGTGTCTCAGGGTTTTGAGGGAAATGACTAGAAGTTGCTAGCACTGTGATCTCTCTGGTTGCAACGGATTTGGTTAATGGTTGTTGTGCTGCTGCTTGTAAACGTTGATGACTGTGTACTGGTTGTTGTAGTGGGTAATGAGAGTGAGAATTAAGATGCTTCATTTATGTT
The DNA here is from genome assembly GCA_013348765.1 of Carpinus viminea. NCBI lineage: Eukaryota > Viridiplantae > Streptophyta > Magnoliopsida > Fagales > Betulaceae > Carpinus > Carpinus viminea. Next base: position 4,295,661 of record CP054673.1, read on the forward strand.
TGGGTGCTTTGAGTTTTGCTCTTTGCAAAGAACATGTTTTGTGAGTCACTCTCATAACATGTAAGTCCCAGAATAGGCAAGTTCATTGGTTTGAGGATTTTTTTAGATTAGTATATACTTGGGTAGCAATGTTGCATGCGTGCATTCTCAGTAATTGCGAAACATATATTGTCTAGACATAAGCGATTTGTATTCACCACATGAGACAAGTGGGTCATGGTACCTTATGTAATTTGTTGCAGTGTTTGTCAGTCACTTTCCCCTCACATTAAGCTTGGTTTGCTGATAGTGGTCTTGTTATTGTTATGGAATTATTTAAAATTAGAGGGTTTTCACAAAATTCATGTAAATACTTGTCTTGCTATTGAAATCAGCTTGTGCACCCAGTAATACCACTACTTGTTTTTCCAAGTTTTATTTAGTGTTTGTCAATCAAGTGGTCTCTCCCATTAAACTAGGTCTTCCGGTTATTGTCTTTTTGCTGCTAGGGAATTATTTGAACACACATGGTTATCACCAAAAGTCCTTATCCGTATCCTTATCTTGTAATAGTAATCAGCTGGTGCATCCAGCATTATCCCTTCTCAATTCCTATCTTGCTAATTCTTCTGATTTTAAAGACATTAATTCATTTAAGTATGAAAAAGATTTTTGTCCCCGAAAACTGTAATGCAACATGTTATTTTAGATGCTTTAAGCATGTGTTGTAGTGATGGACACTTGATGGAGCTTTTAAGACTCAGTATGATTGGAGAGCTCTTCAATATTTTATGATTCTGATACTTGACAGTCTCCCAAGTATAGAAGCAGTTCTTTAGGCATACATCTTATTTATATTTATTTCATGTAAAGAAAACCCCTTCTGCCCCCTCCTGCCTGGGGAGCCTATATTCCATCATATCCGTGGGAAACTTTGCTTGATTTCAGTCTTGTTTATTCCAATGTAGCGAGCAATAATTAATGAATTGTAATTTGGTCAATTAGAAGTAGATGATATTCTAGCATTTGTGGTATATGCTTCAAGTCAAGGGTGGAACTAGGTGATTTTATACTTTCTATTCTTTAGCTAGAAGGGCAGAGGGGGCCAACCAAATGTGGCATTCATACTTGGGCTTGACCATAGCAACTCTACCAATTGGAAAATCAGTTAACTGCGGCTTGGATGGATGATCTGCAGGTACTCCCTGAAGATGACCAAAACCTATAGTAGCATCAGGAGAAGGTCCTGTGGATTGGGTCTTGGGATGACCCTTAAATGGGCTCCTGATGCCACTAGCTTGGTGGCAGTATTCTATACTTGGAAGCCATACTTGATGCTTTGAGTAACCATGCGTGTCTTTTTAGCACTTCCTGTTTTCCCATTTTCATTATCTTCAATCTTCCTAACCCCAAGGGGTTGGCCCAAGTGGTGAAGGCCTTGGTCTTGAAGGTTTGCTTCCTTCAAGGTTCAAGGTTCAACATCTCATGGGTACAAACAATCTCTTGGGGCCACACCCCTTGGTGAAAAGTCAACGATTTAACCAGTTCCTTGTAGGGAAACTTCCAAGGGTGTGGTGCATGGGACCGAGGTTTACTCTGCAGGGGTGGGTCCAAAGGGCCTTGACTTGGAGAAGTTCCCCAACATTAAAAAAAAAAAAAAAAAAAAGTATCTTCAATCTTCCTTTTTTATTTTTTATTTTTTATTCACATCATAGTTATATCAGGATTTGAGCAGTTAGATTTCAGACAACTGTCAGGCTCATGCATCTCAGTATTTTATATTTGTTTTTGTACTTGCTTTGTGCTTTATGAAAATCAGTATATTTTGCTGTTGTAGTGACTTGCATTGAAGTTTTGGTTAGTGGTGGGTTGACAGTTACTTTAACACTAAAAGTTGAAAGATTTTTGTCTATCTAGAAATTATTTAGTAGATTGTAGGAGAATAATATTAAATTAGTATGAAATACTCTGAATTGGGCAAGAGTTTTTCACTTGTTATTTTAAGAAGCATATCCTGTGTCCATCTAAACGGCTTATTGGATCTGATTTTCCTTGTTAAAATGAGATTTTACCTTCCGGTTCAGCATTCAAATTCGTAATTTTTATCCTGCTAAGAAACTGCTATTGTACTGTATGATGTAGACAGAAAAGGTCGATCTGGAGAACACAGTGGTTGATGAGAGCCAAAGACAGTTCAATGATCAAGGGTCCTCTTCTAGATCAAAAGACAAATTCAGTGGTAAGTTGTGCCTGTTTATTAGTTTTAAAGACCAACATGACCTGGACCGTCTGGTAATTGTACAATTACATGGTGATGCCTTTTAGTTGATGTTTGAAATTGACACTTAAAAAGAGTTTTGTCCAGGGCATTTCTGGATTGTTTTAAAAGATAATGAGATGTGTCAAAATCTTATAGTGGATTTGTCATTGAGTGTCAGAAGACACGTTGTCCCTGCCTTTTTGATTCTTTACTAATATGAGCCAAGCGTCTTTATCAAGACCTACCTATTTTTGGAGAGTCCATGATTGCTTACTATGGGTTTTTTGAGTCTGCTAAAGGGAACAAGACTTGATATTGAACTTTGTGGCATCTGATGTGGTTCCATGTACAATTCAAATGATTCCTTGCCAATGTCGTGTTAGGAAATTAACTTGAATACCTAAAACATTACACACCATGTTTTTGCACTAGAATTGTTCCTCCCCCCCTTCCTTTGGGGTTGGTGATACGTAAAATACCACTTTCAAGTTTCTGCAGTTGTGATTGTCTGTGACCTGTATGTTACTGCTGAACATAGTCTGTTTGTCCTCTTCATTACATTCTTATTTACGCCCTCAGTCCGTTCTTCATTACTGTTGATTTTGTGATATGTTTCTTCTCTTGTTTTCTCTCTTCTGTGTACAGTAATTTAATTGTTGAATCTTTTTTCCCAGAAGGAAGTGGTAGTGAATCTGAAGATGATAATGAAAGAGTTGATGCTGCCGAGGAAGAAACAGATGAAGAAGAAAATACCTTTTTTGACACTCGTGACTTTCTATCATCCAGCTCTTTCAAAAGTAATAGTTCTGATTTTCGGGCATCATCCTTCTCTTCAGATGATGAAGGTCTTTATGCAGTTGACTCTGAAGATGATATTGATCCTTCAATTAAATCTGCCGGAAAAAACTATCCGCGTGTTAAGCGGCGAAAGAAATTGCCTGACCCTGTTGAGAAAGAGAAAGGTGTTAGCCTCTGGTCAATGATTAAAGATAACATTGGAAAAGATCTCACGAAAATATGTCTCCCTGTTTACTTTAATGAGCCTCTCTCTTCCCTGCAAAAATGTTTTGAAGATTTGGAGTATTCATATCTCCTTGATAGAGCATATGAGTGGGGAAAAAGGGTACGTATGTGAGTCAGGACTTTGGAGTATTCTTTTGGTTTCCAAAAAGCTAGAATTGTTTGCAATACATGCTTTCTAATGTCATTTTTGGATTACTAGACAGCTCTCTTGCTTTTGAAGGTATCCTTGTAAGTCATGGTTTTAGTTTTCACGTAGTTTTACTTGTCCTACATCCCATTCATCCTTGGTGGTATTACTGGGGATCTTAGTTTTAAGTGATCTGTTTGTTGTAATTCTTTGGCTATTTCTTCAAATTTACTAAAATCATGGAAATGCAAGGAATACTTCTGTGTTTGATGATGTGTACTTTGTTTCGAGCAGCTAAAGAATAAATAAGTAAATAGAAGAAAAGAATAAAAGAAAGAGAGAAGGCTTCTAATAACTCATGGATATGAGGTTTTTATATATGGAATGTCCATCTATTTAGTTTATGGTAACATTGGTTTCAAACGAGTGTCTCTCTGTCTCAATCTTTGGAGTGGGTCAGTATGTGTTTCTAAAACTGTTTAATTATGGAATTTATAGTTATGGCAATCATGACGATTTGGCTGATGTCTCCAGAAGAAACATTTTTGCATGGTCAAATTTTATGTGAGGCATCTAACACTAGAGGCTTCTCTAGTAGTGTCCGGAAAAGATTATTAATACCTAGGGTTTAGCCATTGGGATGTCTTGAGCTGTATGTTAAAGATGCTTGTGAAGATGTGATAAATTTGTGAACGGTTTTTGTTTGTTTGCATATGATTTTTAGAGATTTAGGAGGAAGTTTATGTTTAATTTTTTTTTTCTTTAATTTATTTATTTTTTATGATTCCCACTTCGGTACACTGCCCTTTTTTTGTTAAATTGTTTAGTTGAGAGTTATGCATGAGAAAGCATTTTAATAATTTCTATTAGCGAGTCTACTCCCATTATAAGTTTTGTTTGATGTATTACTTAATTTGTTCAGCAATTCCGTTTCTTTAACTTTCAGTTTTCTATTTGATATTTTGCAGGGCAATAGCCTCATGAGGATTCTTAATGTGGCTGCTTTTGCTGTTTCTGGATATTCTTCAACTGAAGGAAGAATATGCAAACCATTTAATCCATTATTAGGAGAAACCTACGAGGCTAATTATCCAGATAAAGGCCTTCGCTTTTTCTCAGAGAAGGTTTTATTACATTACATTATCAATTATGTTCTCTCCTTTTGTATATATTTTGTTTTATTACATTACATTATCAATTATGTTCTCTCCTTTTGTATATATTTTTTCATTATTTTATACAATTTGTTTTTTACCATAATGTTTGTTTTCATTACCTTAAGATAGTAAAGACAATCCGAACCCCAACTTAAAGTGGACTGGTTTGATTTGGTGATTCCTGCCTGCTGTTCAACCCTGTTTGGCAACAATATGATTAACATATTTAAACTCAAGAGTTTGTTTTTTCTTTTGTTTTCTTTTTCTTTTTTTCAAATGGTTGGAAAATTGAGACTATGAATATGAACACTACGATTCACATTATAAGTTGAGAAGAATGGCTCTGATATATGAATAGCTGCATTTCACAAACTGTTGCATGTTCCATACGAGATGATCTTTATATGGTCAAACCTTTTCTTTTTTTTTTGTGAGGGTTGCTTTGAAGTTTCTTGCTAAGTTCTTCTCACTTTTGGTGTCAGGTCAGTCATCATCCTATGATTGTTGCATGTCATTGTGAGGGCACAGGGTGGAAATTCTGGGGAGATAGCAATTTAAAGAGCAAATTTTGGGGTCGATCAATTCAGGTTGATCCCGTTGGTATTTTGACTCTGGAATTTGATGATGGGGAAGTTTTTCAGTGGAGTAAGGTATTTCTCCAATGGTTCAAGTGATATTCATTCTATTCTTGGTTCCAGTTTGAAATTGGCTTTCTCCTCTCAGGTCACAACATCAATATACAATCTCATATTGGGAAAGCTGTATTGCGATCACTATGGTACAATGCGTATACTGGGAAATCACGAGTATTCATGTAAACTGAAATTTAAGGAACAGTCTATCATTGACCGAAATCCTCACCAGGTGATCTTGTAGTCTCTTTTGATAGATGATGTAAACATTTAGGTCTGTTATATAAAAGAGAGTGATGATATTCGATTTGGCTTTTCCACTGTTGCAAAATATATTTCTCATTCTGGCTACTGAAAATTGGAAGAGAACTGTATCTTCTAATATCTATGCTGTTAAGATAGCCAGAGGGGAGGAAGCTGTATCCACAATTTGGTTATCTGTACGACTGTACCTAACATCTATTGCATCATCTTGGTTCTGTTACTGATATCAGTGTCATAAAGAGCAGTACTCGTGGATTATATTTGAACATTTTAGACTTTAATGCAAGTGTACGGATTTAAGAAGGAAATAAATTAAAATGAATGAAAAAGAGGAGAAATAAGTGAATAGAAAAATAGCAAGGCGTTTTAAAATATATATATATATATAACACGATGCATATATGTATGTATGTGTGCATGTGTGTATACATACATATGTGTGAGTGCATTATATATATGTGTGTGTGTCTATATATATGCATACACACAAAAATAACCTCTGCTGTCAGAGTTCCAAAGTGATAGTGAATGAGTCCAATTTGTGGATAAATCGCACCTTTCGTGAATCCCTTCCAATTTGGTCGAATTGCATCAGATGCCCATTTCTGCAGAATCTTTGCCCCTGAATTTTTCAATTTCCCATGTTATGAGCACACCATATCTGAAAGCTAATAAGTTATCTTGCGGGTAGAAAAGTCTGGTTAATTTTCGGCTCATTCTTAAATGAAAGTAAGTTCCATCTCTGTGTTTGGAACTGGGTTATAAGTTATCATAATAATACGAGGTTGGATTGATGTAATCATTGCCATCCAACCTGCGTAGAGCACAGGAGAACTTTCTAATGTGGACTGAGATTTTCTGGATTTTTTTTTGTAAATTTCATTACATCCTTGATATATTTTCCTGCTTCTTTTCAAATCAACAGTAACTTGAGAGGAAAGACCCTCAAATTCTAGATTCTGCCGAGTGACTGCATGAATTGTGCCATAGAACCTAGGACCCTAAAGCTTTTATACCAAAGGATGTATACAGTAAAAAGTAAGTACAGGTTATGTTGATTGTGTTGACCCATCCAATAATATGTATTAAAAGAAGATATAAATAAGCTAAGAGGTAAGCTAAAGTATCTTGAAATACAAATCCTAATAGGTATCTAATCATCTCAAATCAAATTATAATATTTACAGATATATACTCTAGATTGTCAAGATTGTGATGTGATTAGTTAGTAACAATCTAGTGCATCTTTATTCCATGTTGTAATCTTTGTAGTTATGATAGCCTCGGTAGAAGTTTCTTAAGAAAAAGTAGCTTGCATTTGCAATGGCCAAAGGCTTGGTTCCCTAAATGCTAGATATTGCTAATTTGTTGCCTCCTTCTAGGTAGTAGGTGCAGAACTCCTTTTCTTATCTTTCTGGTTTATGTTGCTTGCGGTTGTAAAATGATTAGGTGGAAAAAGGGAGTATTTAGCCAGGGTTAGTTGTTTGAGGATACATAGAATATCACTTTTTATGTTGATGTTTTATATTTATGGTATAACAAAGAGAGAAATTTTCACTAAAGACGTAATTTTTATCTCTGCTGGGAAGTAACCTCCTTGCATTTTGTGGTTATTGTTCATGGTCTTTCTGAGCACATAGTTGGTCACTTTGGCTGATCAACTGGATTTCAATACTCTTATTCAACATATTTTTATTCAAGTAATAGATGATAGCATCATTGAATTGGTGACTTTAGTGTGTTATTGGATGATATAATTTCAAGTTCCTGCTATTGTTGCAGTGTTTGTACCTATTATAATTGTTGTCAAGAGCATTATTGACTGATACAAACATGATTGTTCTTTCAGGTACAGGGTATAGTTCAAGATAGGAATGGAAAAACAATGGCGACTCTTTATGGAAAATGGGATGAAAGCATGTATTTTGTAAATGGAGACTCTTCTGGTAAGGGAAAAGGATACGAGTCTTTGTCAGATGCCCGTCTGCTGTGGAAGCGAAGCAATCCTCCCAATTATATCACCAGATATAACTTAACACGCTTTGCCATCACTTTGAATGAGCTTACCCCTGGATTGAAGGTACTTTTCGATGAGTTCGCTGAAGTTTCCAATTTGATGCCAACCTTACTTGTTTAATTTGGTGGTATAAAAACACTGCACTGAAGGAAAGTTATTTGATATAGTTTCCATTGCATTTTAGTGGATACATGTGGAAGAAATTTCTGGAATGGTTTATAATAACTTAAAATTAATAATGATTCCTGGAATCCTAAAAGACATACGAAATGGTAATGATAAAATTTAGCAATCATTAAGACCCATGAAATGGAAGTGGTGCAGTTTTTCTTTGGTCTACTGCTTAGGAGCCCTCCCACCTTTTTTTTTTTTTCATTGGCATATTTATTTCTGTCTTACATATATACAATACATGTATATTCAGGAAAAATTGCCACCTACGGATTCAAGGCTAAGACCCGACCAAAGATATTTAGAAAATGGAGAGTATGAAATGGCAAATTCAGAAAAGTTGCGTTTAGAGCAGCGACAACGGCAGGTAAACTTTATGTTGCATTTTTACTGCACTTGGGTAATTATGTATGTGGGTAACACAGGACTTCCATTGGCCACCCATTAACATTCTCTTTAAATTGGTTAAATTGAGCTAAAAGGCTGTGCTTATCATGGTGAATTTAGACACCCAATCCATAGGTAAATCATTAAGAAAACCATTTCCTTACATGATATCTTTCCGAGTCTGGCATGAGTTTGCCATGTTTCTAGATATCCTGTCAATAGAAAGTTGTCTATGGTGATCTGGTAAAGATGTCCACTGCCTGCAGTAGTGAAGACAGTTGTCCTCTCTCATTACTTGCTAAGTGCAAGAGCATACGTGACTTGATAAGATCCCCTGTTGATAGTTAGGATCTAGTATAAATGTTTAACCGTGAAGACTGAATTTTCATGTGGAATTTGCTATTTCTAGCAAATAACCCACTAGTTGGGTGTTTCAAGGTGTGAGGTTGGATAAATTACTTTCACAAAGTTGTTCATCTTGTAATCCAGCATCCAAGGAAAATCATATCTAGTATTGTAGATGAACAATTTGTGTGGGATTTTCAATTTTCTTTACACTAAATAACCTGTCAAAATTCTGAAGGGCGGTTGGTTAAATTGCGAAGTGTCTTTGACAATATTTTTCTTCTTGAATCTGGCATTCAAATAATCCTAACTGGCATTGTGGATGAATAAGTTATGCTACTAAAAATGCCCAGAAGTGGACTTGCTCTCCCTCTCTTTCCCCTTTTCTTTTTGTTTTTTGGGTGGAAGGAGATCCCTAATAGGTTGCCCCTTGACGGGAATGTATAGTTGCAGTTACTTGAGCTTGTTCTAAATCTTTCTCGAGGGAATCATATATATGGTTCATTGCTTGTTTCAAGTGGTTGTTACAACAGTTCAATTGAATTTAGTTAGTTCTTTTGGATTTTAATGCCTTAAAGCATGGTATCTGATAAGTAGTGTAGCATTTCTTTGACTACTTTAGCTTTGTAATCTTACATTGTTTTATTTAATGTTTCGGTTATACACAAGATTTAGCTCTAAATGTATGGAAAATGCAGCGCTGACCGTGTCACAGATGATATGTAACAAAATTTCCATTGCCCAGTAACTAAGGCAATTATTAAATCTGTTAAATTAGGTCGCTAGGTTTTCAGGTTAGGATGTTCATTATTTTAAATAATTCCAAAATAAGTAACTTGGCTTTGATGTTTATTGATGGGGTATTGTTTCAATTGGTATTCAGGCCCGAAAGATGCAAGAGCAGGGTTGGAAACCACAGTGGTTTGCGAAAGATAAAGGAAGTGATTCATACCGCTATATTGGCGGGTATTGGGAAGCTAGAGAACTGGGAAAATGGGATTTATGTCCTGATATCTTTGGCCAAATCCCATCAGATCCGCTATCTGAGTAAGTTCAATTGTTGTTATCTTGGTTTGTCGATTCTTTCTCATTTTTCTCCGATGGGTGGCAAATGATTGCGATCTGAGCAGTTTAGGTGTCCCATGACGTGCATGTAAATTAGACAAAAGGTAGTTCAAGGTAATAATAGATTTTTGTTTTCTTCCCAATCTGTCTTTAAATTGTGTATTCAAGATATGGGCATGATCCTGGTGTAATAGGAATGTTGCTACAGTTGGGTTGATTTAGCAAACAACAACCCAGAATGAGAGTTCATAGAATTGTTGATACAATTCATAGGCAATATTTCCAATTTTTGGTTGTCATTCCTACTGTTTTTTAATGATTTTCATTCAGATGGTCAGGAATTGCGCCTGTGTTTGTTTTTTCTCTTTTAAATATCGACGAGAAGTAGGATTTGGGTAATTACAACGAGATAAAACACAAAAAGGGGACAATCCAAACAACAGCTTCAAAACAACCGAACCGGAAGATGGTGGTAAAATAATGTAACATGATAACCAGCGGGTATGGGTCAAATAAATGACCCGGCCCATAACAGTCGTACGGCTTGTTAGGTTCTAAATTAAAGCATTTCCATGTTAGAGAAGAGTGCAGACGCCAAGTAGGTTCAGGTATCTTATGAAATATAGTGCTTCTTCTTATAGGTGAGAGAAAGGTTTGGGAAAGTTAGGTGTGTGCTTTCTCCACGATAGTAACATTATTCATTAGCTTGGGAAGAAGGGAGGGGATTCGGCTTTATGATAAGTTCATATGGTTGAAGTTTAAACTTTAAAGGCTATGAGAACATTATTGTCCATCATTTGATTAATTCTTTAGTTTTATCTCTTATTTGAAACAATTCTGATCTTGATGCTGGTCCTATTGATGGATAATGGGTTGAAATTGTAAGTAGCAGTTTTGTTCCATTCCTCCCAAAATGGTTGTGACAGTACATGTTTGGTATGCGTAATAGACTCTTGAAATAGAATGATTATTCCATAGAACGACCATTCCTTTGTTTGGTTGGATGCTATGCTTAGAAAAGCTGTCATCATGGTAAGCTATTCCTTGAGGAACATAATAGATTTTTCAAAAAAACCAATGATTTATTTTTCCAACCTATATTTTAAGAACAAAAAAATCAGTACATAATATGGGTGGCCTGCCACCCATGCAAAATACCAGAGGTGGTTGCGCCACCGCCGGTGTACATTGGTGGTGTGATGCTTGTCTGAAGGAAAATTTATGGTGCGAAACTATGACAAGAGTTCCCCTTCCAACATTTACATGTATCTCATCACACATTTGTAAACAAGGTATACCTGAGAATCTACATCAGACAACATAAGAATCAAAGTGAATACATACATAAAATACAAATTATGGCAGCTACTTCCCCCACTGTAAATCAATCTTCACAAGAAGCACGGTTTTGCTAACTCTGTACACTAGAAAGGAGGTAACATCCATCCCGCAGTCCATCCCACGAGTAAGCCAGCACCAACAAGACTCAATCCCAATGCAAAAGCAACAGCGTATTTTGTGAGATCATGTTGTGGTCGCCATCGCTCGACTCTTTTCCCCCCTGTAGCCTTCTGCCAGCTCTTCTGCTGTTTCCTGCCTTTGTAAGGCATCCATGGAAGGGTTTTTAGCTGCAGAAGTTGGAAGCACTGCTTATAGGCAAAAAGTTGTGCAGTTTGTCTGAAGGAGAGTTTAAGTATGTGCTCCTTCTCAGCATAAACCTGCTTTGCTGTCTTTTCAGCTTCCCTTGCACGCAATTGACAATGGTGGAGTGCTTCCATCAGCTGAGCTTTGCCAGTGTCACCTTCAGAGACTTGCGGCATCCCTGTCATATCCTTGCTGTTTGTACTAAAACTGCTTTTAAATTGCAAGTGCCACAAAAAATCTAAGCAAACGAATATAACAATATGTACATAACATGCACAAAATATATCAAGTTCTATAAGCTTGACTACTAAACTCAAAATGATGTCATGCCGGAGTAAATTGACGTTAATCTGAACCAATACCTGAATGACTTCTCAGAACCAAATTGTGAACACCCTTCTTCACATGGAACCCCCCAGTCTCCATGTGTTTTCCCAAAAACAGGATAACCCTGAGCATGAGGTCCATTGGAAATACCACGACTTTGAGCCTTCCGATCAAAACATGATGCCGATGCATCATCATCGTCAAAGCACCCAATATGCTCATATGGGTGTCTCCTAACATACATTTTCTGTGGTGGGGGAAGATCACAATTCTCAATATGGTTATGTGACTTATTCATGACCAATGAGGCCAATTCATATTTATCTATTGCTCGCCACCACGGCTCTGTCTTATCAACCCCTAACCACTCTGGACCTTCGCAAACCTCGTTGCCCTGTTTGGAAACTGGATAACCAACGGGATCCATATGCATAAGTTCACATTTGTCCCTCGTGTCCAGTAGTTCAAGATATTCTTCAGAATTCTTACCATACAGAGCCTTTACCTCTTGTTTTCTGACTTCAGGAGCCTTTTTCATACAAGAAACAGAGAGACCACATTGCATATCAAGAAAAGGCTCACAGTTCTTGTGATCACCAACTTGAACAATGTCCCCTTTTAGCGGCTCAACCTCATCAAACTTAGTTGTTGAATTTTCAGTGCCAGCTCCTCTTAAGATTTCCACTTTTGCCTCCAATTCATTTACCTGTACATATGTTAAATCCTTTTGGTACCTATAGCTAGAATGCACTTGGAGCCACCATTGTGTGTCAGGGGGTATATTAGAAAGCGAAGGATTCCTATTAAGAGGCATATAACCTAAGGCAGGATGATCTGGCCCATCTACTGCATTGGAAGGTTCACCATCAACCTGTTTAAATGCTGAAGATGATGACTGGGAGCAAACTCTTTTGGCATCTTCTTGGACAAAGCACCGATTAGCTGTTCTCTGCCATGCAGCTCTCAGTTCTGCTGCCGCCATCACTCTCCTTTTCTTTGACACATTTTACCCTGTAAAACTATAATTTGTTAAGATTTAATAGAGACCATCCAAATAGGAATATAATATAATCCCTACAAGTGCAAAACATGTAAGAGGTTCTTCCTCAATAAAAACATAGAAAGTTACTCGTCCATTTAAACAAAACTTGCACTAGGATATATGTTTTCAGCTGTAGAGGACAAAAATGATCTTACTCCTCCAATAGCCCTAATCCAAGAAGAATTATAAATTAAAAATAATAATAATAAAAAATCAAAGGGAAAAAAACAATCAAAATGGAAAAGAAAGTACGAAAGGTGAGGTTCTAAACTTTGGTGAAAAGGTTTTAGCACATGGGAGAAGTCTTTAGCTTATTAGTTAGGACCATTGTCAGACCATGCCAGAACAAATTGAATTGTTTTTTAAATGCTTTTGGACCTCGTCTATTATCATTTAAACATATTTGATGAGTGAATAAGATGTGCCAATTTTCCACTCTTCTACAACTTCTGGCTCTCTCAGAGTGGATAAGTTTATATGGTGACGGGTGAAATTGAGAAATTAGAATGAAATCCATAAATTTTTTAATCACCTTCAAAGACATGAGTTCTCCAGTTTTCTCTTCCTATTCCCTAATGATCTAGTGCTCAAAATATTTCAATATAACAAAGCCATTCACTCTACTTCCGAAAATCTCATCCTGAACCTTTACCACGTAAGCCCCTATCTCTCATAAAGGAGAGCCAGGTGAATACTTCACTTATATGACATTCAAACCAACTACTAATACAGGAAACCCTGTTTACAAAAGTTTCTCTTTGCTATATAAGTGACAGATATGCGATCTCCAGTTACTAAAAAGGACATAGAAATCAAAACGAGATATCATTAAAGCAAACATCAAATGGATCTGCCAACCAACTGGAGAGCAGCATAAGCAGAAGACAAGCTTATTTATGTCATTTGCAGTTAATCCAAAGCATATATTAAAAAAACTTAAAAGATCCAAAATGGTTAACAACATGGTCAAGTGCAAAGCACAAGCTAGTATATTATTAAAACCAGCTCTAATGGCATTGCTAAAAAAGAAAAAAGAAAAAAAAGAGTTATTAGAAGGACTTTAGATGCATGTATACACTTTGATATACTTCACACCCACCCACCAAAAGATGCATGAAAATTCATAGAGAACCAGTATTTCCCCTGAAGTACAATCAGACTGTAAAATATACTGTTAATTAGATATCAAGAAATAACTGAGGGTTGAGAGAATACATTGAAATTTTCAATTCACGGTAACCCTCTTGTCATGAGAAACCCCAATGCAATTACTAAATCACATGATAACCCACCTAATACGCACAGTTCATAGATCTTGTAATGAAAGCAAATGAATTTTTCTGATCATAACAATTGGATAAAGTCATCCAGATCTTCGTGTCGAAGAAAGAACCCAATTGATGATTTAATTATTGTTGCTATCTACAAATTAAAAACAGACTCAAAATAACCAAAACTCAGAAGCAACCCAAAAAAAAAAAAAAAATCATGAGAAACTAAAATAATTCCACAAAAGCTAAGAAATAAACAAACAGACGACAGGGAAAGACGGAGAACAAACCAAAAGAGAGATACTGAGTGAGATTGGATTGGATTGGATTGGATAAAGTTTGATGAAGATGGGCAAGTGGGTACCATCGATAGTCATAGGATCAATTTGAAGCTATCTGACGTAAAACAGCACCGTTTCGGAGGGTTAGAGAATCCAATTCCAGGACTAAGGTAGAAGATGAGGCATGTCAGACAAGGTCTTGGCTTTGGCTCTCCTATTGTTTGTCAGTTATCATTTCTTTCTCTGTCGTGTCGGTTTGCAGTTGCATGGATAGCGTTTTATATTTCACCAAACACTTTTTTTTTTTCCAAGCAAATTTCACCAAACACATATAAATACCGTGAGAGAGAGCTAGAATACGGCGCCGTTTCTGCATTCGGCATCATTCACCTTTGTCGTGGCCTCGTGGGGCTGCATCTGGCGTGGGCAATGGTGGTACCATTTTGTATATACCAAACAAACGCCTGATTGACACGTGGCAAGTGGGAAATTAAAAAGGGTGAGAGTGGGTCCATTAGGTTGCTACGTGATAAGACCCTTCATCTTTCCTATATAACTTTACAAATATGGCCACCTTAGAAAATCTTATAAGGTCACGATCAGGAATTCAACCACTATTTTCGGATACTTCTATGAATTTGATAAATTAACAATAAAGAATTCCAAGCATTTTGCTTTGCATTTTTTTTTTCTTTATAAATATGATTATTATTAAATTTTAATTTATTAATAATTTTAAAAGTCCCGTCATATTTGAGACGACTCAAAAATTACTCGTATTCCTAGTATTTATCATATGCTCTTTCATGTTCCAATTGATTTTTTTTTTTTGGTATGCCATAGAATCTCTTTTTTCTCTCTCTTTTGAGTTTGGGCTGAGATTTGCTTTCTCATGATCTACAGCCCAAAGTAGGGCTGAGCTGACTGGACTTAGCTGACTTAACTTGGGCTATACTCAGCTCTGCTCAGCCCATTTAATTGTATAAGCCGTACAAAGTGTTACTCTGGGCAAAAAAAAAATTCAGTAAAGTCAGTGGGGACGCTTGCACACCAGCCGCCACTAACCTCCCTCCGGCCGCCTTCTCACCGACTAGGACGCCGGAGTTAGAGAAAATTGGCGTAACTTCAAAAATCGAAGGTAAATTCAACGTTCTTGATTATTTTGAGCTTGTTTATGCTTACATGTAAATGGTAGAATAACGAAATCTCTGCTATCCAACACTACCCTAGTTAGTTGGTTATCGGGTTTATGGTTTTTGGGATATTTCTAGTCTATGCTCCATTTGATTGCTGAAAAATCAAAAGAAGATTGCGTTTGAAGGGTTTGCTCTTACGTTTTAGGGGTTCTGAAATTACCTATGGGGGTGTGAATCATAGTTCATTAAGCCCTTCCCATTTCCCTCTTTGTTTTCTACGTTTCGCGGGTTCTTGCTTTTTGGCTGGCTCAACTGATGTGTTAGCTGCCATGCCAAATCTCTATTGTGGTGCCAATACCTTGAGAGATTAATTTTAGATACTTTGTCACGGTAAAATTAAAATGTCTATGACCATCCGTAGAATGCATTTCATTCATGAAAAGAATGACAGTTAATTAGATTATAAGTTCCGTATGCTATTAGCATAATTTGATATGATGCACCATGGGCTTAGATGTGGTGAATTTGGAGAGGAAAAAAATTTGTATGTTTGAGGGATATGAAAGTTCAATTTCAGATGTGAAGCTTCCCTTTCTTGGAAAGCTATATGATTGGATTGCATGTATACAGAATTATACAAGAGTTGCCGGCGCTCCCCTTTTTCAAATAGATTAGAGCTTCTGGAGTTGCTAAACTTCAAATCTTAATTTGAATTATGTTTTTTTTATTATTACTCTTGGATGCTTCCTATATACTAGGGTGGCACACATTTCTTGTGCTTTTCTATTACAGATATTTCCTTACAAAGTTGCTGTTATTGGGCAAATATGCTGCCAGCACTTTCCCATTTGTTGTTAACTTTGAGTTTCTTTTGTCACTGTCATAATCTCTGGTTCTTTTTATGCTGTGTTTCTATCCCACCTCTGTTTCTGGACTTCACATATGATTTTATGGCTTTGGTTTTGCAGACTTGAAAGGCAAACTACGGGTTACAATGGGAACTGAAGAGGCAAAAGACCCGTTCAAAGGGGTTGACTGGAAAGCCGTTGGTAGTGACATACAGAAGGATCCTGGTGCTAAACCAGTTATAAAGAAGCGGCTGCCAAAAAAGATTAGACAGATTCCAGAATGCTATTTCCTTCCTCGAAGGTCCCTACCATCTGCTGTTGCCTTCTACGGAGCATGTATTGCTGGTGGAGTTGGTGCTGGTATGCTGTTGGAGATCTGGATAAACAAGAAAGTCAAAGGTATACCCCTGACTTATGATTCTTAATTCCTTCCTTTTAATGTGGGATTGTCGATTGAACGCATCTTGTCTTCTAAGTAGTGGTCAGAGATTCACTTTCTGGTCAAGACAAATTATTCTCTGCATTTCCAGCATTAGACACCAATCTGTTGAGAACTAGTAAGAGGGTATTGCTGCATATGGTAGTATATAAATACTTAGTTCAAATTTTGAGAATTAAGAAAGTGGAAAAAGAAAAGATGACAGCCGGTGTTAATCTTCACAATGTATTGCTTAGAAGTACAGTCTTCTTCTGAACTGTGTAACAAATAGAGACATATTCCTACTATAAGAATGATGATATGATCTGCTATATTTGTTCTTCCTTAATCTTCACATTGTATTGCTTAGAATTTCATTGTTCTTATATTGTAGAGGATGGAGGCATCATATGGGAGTTCGACAAGTAGAGCCTGGATAGCATTCCAAGAGTCCCCTCTACACCATCTTTTCTTTCCAATTTCTTCTCCTTTTGGAGGGTTACTTCATGATACGACGGCTGTAAAGAAAGCTGAGAGTGGTTTTAATGCTGAAGAGTTGGTCTTAGCATTTATATTACACACACTTTCTATCTCCTAGGTTTGTCCTTTTATTCACCTTGAAGCTTTATTGAAGTTTGGAAAATTAAATTACAGGTTTGCCTTGATTGTTTTGGGGGCGGCTTTATTTCTCTGTGCATTCAGTGAAAATAATTTCTTGGTCAGCATTTCTTCCTCTATTGGTCTAACTTAACAAACTTCTCTATAGTGAAATATCATATGGATAAATATAATTTTTGTTGCATAATTATATTCCTTACTCGTGTGTAAGTGTGTTGGTGCTTTGTGTTCTATTTTGCATACAGTTGGTCTCAAGCCCCAAAAAAAGGAGGTTGTAATAGGTTGACAACAACGTAAAATTTAACCACACTTTTTTTTCTTTCCTTTTTTTCTATTCAAATAAGGGAAACCGGAGAAGGAAAAAATTTACCCACCCTTGAATAGGGATCCCGATGCCCTAGAATTCTTTGCTTGCTTCTAGCGAATTCAAGCATGGAATGAGAGAGGAGAGTGTGAGATTCGGGGTACTTGGTTGTTTTGACAATCTAGGTTGTGGGGTTCACCTGTCTAAGGTTTGATAAAATTGGTGTGAAGAATAAATTAATTCTTAAATTAAATAATGTGAAGTGGGTTTGATAAGCGGAGTAAATCATATATATATATATATATATATATATAAGCCGAATCACTCTTAGAAGTGCCTCAATATCGTGACATGTGGCGTGAACCTTTTTTATTGTAATGCTAAACTGATTTTTTAAGACACAGTTTGTAAATCGGTTTTTTAATAGTAAACCGGTTTTTTAAGAAAAAAATCGGTTATTAATTGGCATCATTAATTGCATTAATTATATTTCAAGAGTTTTCTATATATAAATTATTCAATAAATTAAGTATTATTAATATCCTAATCAAATAAAAAAACAAATAATATAAATCAAATTATTATGTATTAATACATTTAGTCAATTTAATATGTATATTAATATGGTTAGGATTCTAAAAAAAAAAAAGTTATATATATAACCGGTTTTTTCTTAAGAAATAGTCATTAATTACGTTAATTATATTTCAATATAATCCACATGTCATTAATTAGCGTCATTAACTGCGTTAATTATATTATAATTCATGTATTATTCTTGCTAATTTTTTTTCCTTATACTATTCATTTTAAATCATATGTTTTTTTTTTTAAAAAAAAAAAAAAATCCATCTTAGTCTTATTCATGAATCAAGAGCAAAGCTCTTACAATACAGGGCATGTCCAGAAGTATCCGTAGCAAAACTAGCTACAAAGATACCAACGTCAAACAAGACGTATTACAATTCAGACTCTTAAAATAAATCCGCTAACCTATGACTAATCAACTAATGAAATACAAATCTGTACCAAACAGAACCAACTAATGCATAGGTAGCAATTATTCATTGACACTGGGGGCTGAGAATCCTAGGCCAACACTTATTTCTTGACACTGAGGGCTGAGAACCCTAGGCCAACACTTTATTCCTTGACACTAAGGACTGAGAACCCCATGCCAATACTTATTCCTTGACACCGATCGCGTGCAAGCAGATCTCGTACACTGAAGGATGCATTGGAAGCTCGACACGGTGGGGGTGCAAAAAAAGGCCCTGTAGTGGACGGAGAGTGGCGAAATAGACGCGAAGAAGATTGGCAGAACTGTAAAAACTAAAAAACACACGAAACAAACAGAGAGAAAAACACGAAAAAACACATTTTAAATCATATGTACTTATAGGAACAAAGATTTAATTTTTTTTTATTTAAAAAGTTCATTTTAACTTATAATGAAAATTATGTGTTTAAATTTTAAAATTAAAGTAAAAATCAATCATTAAATTAGCATAATTAATGGCATTTAATTATATTTCAAGAGTTTTCTATATATAAAGTTTTTCATAAATTAAGCATTATCAATGTCTAAATCAAATAAGAAAACAAATAATACACATTAAATCATTTATATCATATAGTGTATAACCTTTAGTATGTCTTTTTTATTTAAAAATGAGTGATTTTTTTTTTTTTTTTTTTTTTTTACAACCTATAATGAAAAGTTCGATAAAAACGTGTTTAAATTTTGAAATTAAAATATAACAAAGAATCTCACGTGTACTTTTTTTTACAATCAAAGTACTTTTTTGAAGGTTCATAATTGTGAGTTTTATTTATATTGAAATCTAATAAATATTATACCAATAATATTATAAATTATTTATAATTTTATATTAATGTTTTGATTAAGCAAAATTCAAGTTTTCTTCTTACAATTACGAAAAGTAAATTTCATAATACTTATAAAAAGTACGATTATAATATAACTCTTGGATTTTGCGTATTGGACGGGTTATAAGCTCATTTAGATAATGTGAAAAATAAATTAATTCTAAAATTAAAAGGTACGAATAGATCGGTGGCATCTTCGTAAATACCCAAAAATAAGAGCCTAATTCACCACAATTGCAATTTGCACACTCAGACTTGTTGAATTTCTCTACAACCGCCAAAACTAACTGTAAACTGCAACTCAGACATATTGAGTTCTCTCCCCAACCGCCAAACCTGAAACTGCAACAAACTAAATACTTTCCGATTCTCTGGAAATCTCAGTAGTTACAGAAACTCTCGCTGACAACTTCTCCCTATCTCTCGACTCTCGCTAGAATGTGTCAAAGATTAAGTATACTTCCACCTACCTCCTCATGGGAGGAAGACTTTCTGCTTCAAGAGCCGGAATCGTCCTCTACGGAGGAAGAAGACTCAGATGCCTCTCCGCCTCAGGAGTTGGTACCGGCCACAACAGAGCTTCCTCAAGAGCCAGCATCAGCCACAATGACACAGAGTAATCTTCCTCCAGAGCTGGCTCCGGCACCGGCCACGGCCACAACGGAGACTAATCTTACTAAAAATGATCCGATTTTCAAATCCCTTGTATTTATTTATTTATTTATTTTCACACTGCAACAATTTATATATATTTTTCTTGGCGATCGACCCATAACCAGAATTTATCTCATAATGAACAGTTATAATGTTTTATGAAGGAGAGTTAGTCCAACCTCTTTAAATCATTTTCGATACTAGTTAATTGACTGGCATAAGTGGTTTGATTGGGCTCACATAAGGGGAATGCTAGACATATATAATTAAGTAATTAAATAAACTTGTTTTATTAATTTAAACTTTTGTGACAGATTTAACATTTTTACCGGGGTTCTATGAGGTGAATGAAAGAGGCCGGCGAGGACACTTCGTAGCAATGGATCCAAGAAAAAAAACTAGTATGAATTTCTTGGATTTTCAACATATCATTGCTCTTAATTCTATTGCAGAGATTGGCCGGAGGATCTTTTGGACGATTACTTGATGATACCAATTAAAGGCTGTAAATTAAGAAAGCTGACAATAGTTTTAATGCTAAAGATTTGTAGGTCTTAATTAGCATTTATGTTGCACATATTTTGCATCTCTGTTCTAAAGTTTGTTCTAATTAAAGAGACGTAACGTTTTGAGGACTTGATTTCTTTGTACAATATTCAATGAAAAAAGATTTTGTTTCTGTTAGCTATACCCATATATACTTCTTATCTTTTAACGATTAAGGCTAAGAAGGACCGTTAAAAGATGACTATTATCGATGTATTATATATATATATATGAGGGTAGTTGTATAAACAAATTTTTCATGCAAAAGATAAGATTTAGAGATGTGTTTTGGTTTTTTGAAGTCAATATTGAATCTACGAGACTTTTATATGTAAGTCTTACAGATTTAATAATAAAGTTACACATCTCTTGTATATACGAAAATGAACAAGAGATATGTAAGAGAATAAAACCAAACATTTCTCTACAAGTTATGCAATCAAACAAAAACTCAAAAGATGAATACATTTTACATAGATTTATTAAACACCGAAAACTACAACATCAACTTGCATAAATTATTGAATAGAATTTGAAAATTAAAATAAAATAAAATAAAAACCCTTAATTAAGGCTTGCAAAAACTTGATGATTATTTTTTTTTCTTTCCGAATTGAATAAGGAAAATGGTTACAGACCACTCTTAATCCAAAAGAAAGAGAAAGTGGGGGACCAAAAAACCGAAAAAATAAAATAAAAAAAATAAAATAAAATCCCTAACAACAAACCCAAAACAAAATAAAATAGTACATAAAAACATTCAAATGTTAGGACATTGATCAAACAAATAACCAAATCATCTCAAAGGGCCGCATGAAGCAATTACATGATGAAAATTTGTTGTTTGGGGCTTTTCGAGATCGTGTGAAGTGGGGAGCGAAGAGAATTCAAAGTGCACGGGCTTTTTCTAGGATTCATTTTTCTTCTCAACAAAAAGAACTAGCTAGGATTAAGAGTTCAAATAGTTTATAATAACCATGAGGATTCAACATTCTCTCAATTGCATGAGACTTTCCTTTATATATAGTAAGCCACACTATAAGCGAGGGGTGTCGTCTACCCTCCAACCCACTGAAGTGCACTTTCGGACTTCTTGAATTCTCCTTTAATTAACCGCCAAAACTGTAAACTGCAACTCATACTTCTTGATTCTCTCTAACTGCCAAAACTGAAACTGCAACAAATTAACTACCATGCTTCCTGATTCTCTCGAAATCCTAGCTAGCTGGCACAATCCACGCACGCACATATAAATACCCTTATCGGTCTATTACTCTCTCTCTCTCTCTTCGCTGCGAATTTCTTCCTGTGAACTGTACGGACACTCTCGCCGAGAATTTTCTATCTCCAATCTGCACGGAGCCACTCTCTCTCTCTCTGCAAACTCTAATAAAGGTGTCGCTTTCATTATAGCTTTAGCTAGAAAGTACTCTGTAGAATATGTCAGTTTGGTATCTTTGTCACTCTAATCTGCTATTTCCTCTCTCTAGATTCTAGAAGGAATCCAACTTTCCGGCTTGATGCGGAGGAAGAAATGGGCACTCGGCCTCCAGAACCGGTCACAATGCAAAGAACTGAGAACGGGGTCGTATCCGTTGAAACGTCTGACAATTTTCCGGCACTTAGATCAAACGGTGCTGGTGGTGATCAAGCTTCCAAATCCGTTGAGAAATCTCTAATATCTGATTGGGAGAAAGGAAGCGCACCTTCGGCTTTGAAAAGTCGACATTCTTCGGAGAAGAGAGAGGCCTCGAAATCGAAGGACAAGAATCCGAGTGTTGGCACGACCATTTTGGACATGGATCGTAGCCACTCGAACTTGATAAGATCATATTGTATGTGTCTTTTTTTAAGGATCCAAGCACTGGTTCTTGGTGGCTATTATTTGGTGATGAAATAGTAGGGTATTGGCCGGGAAGTATCCCGAAATATATGCAACAATGTGCTACAAAAATTCAATGGGGAGGAGATGTTTACAGCAAAAATGTAATGACAAGCAGATATATCAACCACACAGCAACAGCCATGGGGAGTGGGGATTATGCAAATGGTTTGTGGGGAGTTGCATCTTATATCAAGAAGCTTAGGATCGTGGATACCTATCTCCAGGACAAGTACCCTCAATGGGTATTCGATTTCAGCAAGGAACCCAATTGCTACACCACCAATAACTACAAGCAAAATCCTGGGGACGAGCGTATTTTCTACTTTGGAGGGCATGGTCGAAACCCTTATTGTCCATGAGAGACACAAGGTTTTCAATTAATTAAGCAACAGATCGATCATCATGATCTTTGAAGGATTGGCATGGTCTTGAGATAGATATATATATATATATATATATATATACACCTTATTCAATTGCATGCTGTTTTTAAATTAATAATATGAGATTTTGTCTCCTCAGCATTTAAGAACAAATTTCAAGTATATATAGTTCAAACTAATTAAGGCTGAATAATTACCCTAGGAAATGAACAAATTTTGTCCATGCGCTCAACTTTAGTCTTCTTGTCCCCAAGAGGTAGCTCAATCGGCTGTGAACCACACCTTATGAAGTGTAGGTCACAAGATCGAATCCCCCCTCCCCTTACCCTTGTGTGGACATGAAAAAAAAAAAAAACTTTAGTCTTCTTCTTCTTCTTTTTTTCTAAGAATAATAACTTATATGGCATCGAATTGAGTTTTCTTCCAAATTAGGTTGAAGAAATTTCTTTTAACATAATCTATAAAAATGACATATGTCCTTTTTTTTTTAATAACATGTGAGATTCACATAAGTTTTTAATAAAATTTAAAAGAGAGATAAAAGAGTTCTAAAGGGAGAGACTAAATTAACAATAATATGAATTTTAGAGTTGAAACTGTTCTAAATGAAATTAAAAATCAAGACCGAGTTGATAATGGACAAAAACTAAATCAAATTGGGACAAAAATGTATTTTAGGTTATCAACTTAGTCGATCTTTAACTATTGAACAAGTTCTCTGATGTGATCAACTCACAAAAAATTCTACTGTATTTTGTCTTTACTAGCTCCCCGGACATTAACAGTCCTTTTGTTACAGCAATTTACCCAAAAGAAAAGAAAAAAAAATAAAAAAAAAAAAGGTCCTTTTGTTCAGTCATAATTAAAACTAGCTTATAATATAATACGTGCTATTCTTCAGCCAGTTTGTATTATAATATATTGGAGAATGCTAGATGCTCTTATAGTATTTTTCTAACACTAAGTCATAATTAAGGGTCTTTTTTTTTTTTTTTAACTTTTTTAGAAAATTAAATAATATTCACCTAGAACGAGTAGGACACTAGGAGAATACCAATAAAATATCTGGCATTCACCACAATCTAATATATAAGGAAAATATTAGGTACTCTACTGGTATTCTCCTAGTCTTAGATGGATATTTAGAGATTATATTAGATCACATTCACCCACCCAAGAAAAAAAAATTAAAAAAATAATAATAATAACGTTCATACAATGGCACGTACATATGCATACAAACAATTAATAGAGATTATTTATTCTCTAAAAAAAGAAGAAGGATTATTTAATAAAATAGTATCTATGTGACATACACAAATTTAATGTTTACCAAAACTAATCATAAATATTTCAAGTGATATAATATTGTTTAAGACTAATAATTAAATTCATATTCGGTAATTAAATATTAAAAGATTACGGATTTGGTTTTAATAACAGGACATCTCTTGTTAATAAATTGAACAGCTAAGATTGCATATTTACAAAAACGACAAATTTTTTTTTTTGAAATTTTAGGGTTTGAGATTGCTCAAATTGAATGTACCAATTAATTAAGTCGATAAACTTTGAATGCATGGATCATTAAAATGAAATTTTGCCTATATGTTAGATTAATTATATTAGACCTTATCGAGAAGGAATATCCTACAATTTAATGCCAATTTACAAAATAATTCTCTACCAATTGAAACAATATATGGTTTTTTTTTTTTTACATGTCTACACAAAGGAAGGAGGAGGGGGGATTCGAACTTGTGAACAATACATGGTTGTTGGACACAGTGGCATGTACATTGACTATGTAAGGTATCCTTAATTAGGTGGCATGGGTAGTTTTTTTTTTTTTTTGGTAACAAGACATTCATTCATTCATTCTTGTTACAAAACATTTATTCTTTTTTTTTGTAACAAGAGTTTGTTTTTGCAAATTCTTGTAATATTTTTGTTACTAAACATTACAAGACATTCATTCTTGTAACGCTTTTGTTACAAAACATTACAAGACATTCATTCTTGTTAATCTTGTAACAAGACATTCATTCATTTTTTTTAATTTTTTTTTTGGTAACAAGAATTTGTTTTTGCAAATTCAAGTCTACTTTTTATGGGAATTAAGTTAGTGATTTTGTTAATTAGCTAGGAAATCATGGGTTTACGCAAGGTTTTAAGAAATTCTATCTTCTTCCTCATCATGTGTGACCAAACTGACGACCTTATATATATATATCCAAGCTTATATATATATATATATATATATATATATATATCTCTAAAAAATTCTATCTTCTTCCTCCTGTAGACCAAACTGGTCTAATTTTTTCTATTTGTTTTGTTTTATATATAGAGAGAGAGAAAATGGTGAAAAGATTTATATTCATTTTTTTGGCTCTAAATTTGCTTGTTTCCAATGGCGAGGTTGATGATCATGCGGAAGTTGATCAAAAACCGAAGCTTCTCAACAAGCCTGCACTTAAGAGTATTAAGGTATAGTTTTTAGAGAACTTTTTTTTACGTCTACATATCCATCTCCGTTCGAATTTGTGGGAGCTACATGTGAGTCCCACAAATCTAATAGTTTATTTGCAAAAGAGATGAACCGATCAAGATGTACGAGAAATGTACACGCATAATGTAGTCTAATCTCACTCAAAAGCCTCAATCTCGTTTCTTAGGGTTTCGGCCTAAAAGAAATTAGCTGATTTTCAATACACGTCATTGTAGCTGTATAGCAATTGTATATATAACGGATTACTAAGTATTACAAAAATGCATTCATGCTTCTTGTAGAGTGAAGATGGAGATATCATCGATTGTGTTGACATCTACAAACAGCCTGCTTTTGATCATCCTGCATTAAGGAACCACACTATTCAGGTGCATTAATTTGCTTTCTCCATAGAATACTTATTCATCAAAACATTCAAACATGAAGCTCTCTGCATAATAATACGCAATATTTCATATGCAGAAGAAACCCAATTTCAATTACAAAGATGACGAGACTTCAAGTACCAAAAATAGGGTCCTCTTCCCTAGCGGCAACACCGCTATCTCAAACATGGCAAAAGAGTGGAAGTTGTCCGGAGGGAACCGTTGCCATTCGCAGAACTCGAAGGGAAGACTTATTGAGGGCAACTTCCCTTGAGCACTTGGGAAGGGACGGCCCCCAACAAACTTCCTTAGCATCGAACACGACACACAAAAGTGGTCGCTTTGTATACATTAACAACGAAACCAAAGTCGAAGTCAGAGAATTTGCTGGCCACTCGGTAATTCTAAAAGCAAGCTGATATAATGTTTGTCTTTTTCTTAAAACATTTTTCTAGCTTTGCTGCTTGTGCTAATAGATTTAAAAATGTATGCTTGTTCTAGCTAGATTTGCACATCGATATGCATCAACATAGTGATTAGTAGATAGATTTGAATCATAATAAATTAATTAGCTTTTGCATGGGGAGAGATTGATTGTTTGCATGTGGAGACGTATATATAGTATCTTTTGTATATTTAATGGCAAGAAAGATCATATCTTGATTTTTTATTTTACAAACCATGCATGATACAATGGATGATTTTCACTGCCACATCATCAAGTTGTATGAATGTCGTATGATAATTTACTAAATAGTATTACCCATTCTCCTAATAATTAACCCCAGAAAGATTTTGTACCTTTCTCTTAACAATAATAGAATATGTTGGCATCAAATTTGTTTTTTGTTTTTTAATCAAATGAATTGGAAGATAATCAATTAATAAATTAATTTTAGTCCTCCATAACTTCTAACGATTTATTTGGTGATCATATGGTTCGTGAACCAGAGTGCATATCTTATTACAGCAGGATATAATTATATTGGCGCTAGTGGATTCGTAAATGTTTGGAGTCCAAGAGTTGAATTGTTGGATGACTATTCTTCTGGTCAAATTTGGCTTAGACATGGTCTTGAAAGTGTAGAAGCAGGCTGGATGGTTTGTTAATTCCTTAACCCTAACAATTAATTAATTACTCAATTTTTCCTCTGGAATATTAAATTAAGTTAATTATAATCTAAACTCTTTTTTGTTGACTTTTTGCAGGTCAACCCAAAGTTATTTGGTGATAGAAGAACCCGACTGTTTGGACGTTGGACTGTAAGTATTCTTACATTTACTAAATTTTCTTCTCAAAAGTTAGTTCTCTTGAAATGGTGACACATTACTTAAGAACCATCTTTTAAGGGAAATGTATATTATGGTTAATTAATTAATTATGTTTTGGTTGCTTCAAAAGTTGATTAATTAGCTATAAATTTCGAATCAAAAAAAAAAATTAGCTATAAATTCAAGATAATTTATTTTTCTTCTATGTTGTATTTTTTTATTAGTTGGACGGGTACCAGAAGACAGGTTGCATTAACCATTTTTGCGCTGGTTTTGTACAAACAAGCAAAAGGTTTGCATTAGGGGCAGCTATTGAGCCTTTGTCACAGAGAGGAGGAGCCCAATATGAAATCAACATCCGCATGGACCATGTAATAAAACTCTCTCTCTCTCTCTCTCTCTCTCTCTCTCTACACTAATATTATATGTAACATCAAGCTGACAAGAGTCGGTTTAAATAGTCGTCTCGTTTGGTTAATATAATGTTCCATGAGATTAGCTATTCGAGTTTTTGCTCAGAAAAATACGACGTACTCTTGTTAAATCATTAGTTACTTTAAAAGTTAAAGCAAATAGGTAATGATGGATTTAATAACTTAATTTATATTCTAACATTATCCTTCACGTGTGAGCTTAAATTTTTTCTCTTTTTTGATTGCTCAAGTTTTTGGGATAACTAGTGACAATGAAATTTTTTGTTTTGTGCTTTAAGGATCCAACTAGCGGGAGTTGGTGGCTACATGTAGGTGACGAAGTAATAGGGTATTGGCCGGGAAGTATCCTCAACTTAATGAGACAAAGTGCAATCATGGTGCAATGGGGAGGAGATGTTTATAGCAAGAAGGTGAAGGGAAGCAAGCCGCACACTACAACAGCCATGGGGAGCGGGGAGTGGGCAACTGGTCTCTGGAGGTTCGCGTCTTATATTAACAAGCCAAGGATCGTTGATTATTCCCTCAAGGTCAAGTACCCTGAGTGGGTCCAAAGTTTCGCCGAGGAGCTCAACTGCTACTCCGCCTATAATTACCAAAAAAGCCTTGCATTCGAACCTACTTTCTACTACGGAGGGCCTGGTCGGAATCGTTATTGTACATGAGATATTGAGAAATCAGGCCGGCCCAATGTATTTGAGGGCAAAATTTTAGAGTTGGGCATTATTTTTAAAAATATTTAAATATTAATTAAATAATATTTATTTTAATATTATTATTATATTGTTATAATATTATTATTTTCATTCATATTAGTAATATGTTAATTGTTGTTTAATGACTTTTAAGTTTAACTTTTAGGGAAAATTTCATTTACCTCCCTGAACTTTGGCCACTTTTGCAAATACCTCTCCAATGTTTAAAACCTCTCACTTAGGTGTATCAAACTTTGGTTTTCTCTCACTTTGTCCATTCCGTACAAAAAATCATTCGCAATGCCAATTTTACCCTTGACTTCAAAACTATACTGTTTTAGGTTCTAAAAACAAATTTTACTCCTGGATTTTGGTCACTTTTGTAAATACCCTACAATGGGTTAAAATGGGTTTTAGGCTTTTGGGGGTGGCCGAACCACCCCCTTGGGCATGGGGTGGTTTGACCACCCGCAGACCGACCACCCCATTTTTGGCCAAGGGGTGGCTAGAGCCACCTCCGATTTTCATCTTTCTTTCTTTCTTTCTTTCTTTTCAATTTTCATCTTTCTCTTTTTTAAAAAAAAAATAATAATTAATGGCCAAAGCGACCTTGTTTTGGGCAAGGTGGGTGTTGTAGTTTTGGAACCCAAAACGGTGTAGTTTTGGAATCAGAGGTAAAATTAGCATTTCATTATGATTTTCTATATGGAATGGGCAAATTGAGTGAAAATCAAACTTTGATACATATAAGTAAAAGAAAACCAAAGTTTGATACATCTAAGCGAGATGTTTTGAACATTGAGGGGTATTGGCAAAAGTGGCCAAAGTTCAGAGGAGATAAGTGAAGTTTCCCCTAACTTTTAAATTGGGGAAACTTCAAACCCCCCCCATCTTCCACCGATTTGCACAAATCCCCCCTGATACGAAAAAAAACTCTCATTTATTCCCTCTCAATCTTCCATTTCCTCTCACTTATAACCCTTAAAGGGTATAATAGGTATATAAATATATATATATATGCCCAAACAACCCTTCACTCCAAAACTACGCTGTTTTGCCCAAAACACCATAGTTTTGGCCAATTTATGATTTTAGTTAGTTTTTTTTTAAATGAGGGAATTTTTTTATTTTTTATTTAAAAAAAGGAATGGGGTGGTGGAGCCACCCCTCAGCCATGGGGTGGTGAAGCCACCCAGGCCTTGGGGTGGTCCCACCCCAAAAGGCCCAAAAAAAAAAATGAAAGAATGGGTTTGGACTTTGGGGGTGGCTGAACCACCCCCTAGGGCCTTGGGTTGGCTTCGGACACCCCTATCGGACGTAGGTGGTGGCTTCGACCACCCCCATGCCCTTGGGGGTGGTCCGGCCAACACCATATGAACAAACCTTTTCTTTTCTTTTTCTTTTGGCCTTTGGGGGTGGCTGGACCACCCCCTAGGGCCTGGGCGTGGCCGAAGCCACCCCCTACGGCTAGTAGGGGGTGTTCGAAGCCACCCCCAAGCCCTAGAGGGTGGTTCGGCCACCCCTAAAGGCCAAACTCATTCTTTCGTTTTTTTTTTTAATCCCTTTTGGGGTGGCTAGAGCCACCCCAGATTTCCCTTTAAAAAAAAAAAATACCTTCTTAAAAAAAAAAAAAAAAAAACACTAAAATCATAAATTGGCCAAAACGGCGTAGTTTTAGAGTAAAGGGTAGTTTGGATAAATTACCACCAAAAGGGTCCTAAGTGAGAGGAAATAGAAGATTGGGGGGTAAGTGAGAGTTTTTTCGTATCGGGGGGATTTGTGCAAATTGGTGGAAGATGGGGGGGGGGGATTTCTGACGTTTCCCCTTTTAATTTCTTCATTAGCTAGTTGCATTCTATTAGGATCATAAATATTTGTAACAATAGAGTTAGAAACATCAATAATATTTTCATTGTCTTCTAATAAGATAATTCTTTTGATAAATTTATTATTCATTTATGAGTTTTTTACCTAAATTATCCTCAATGTTTTGTTTATTACTAATAACAAATTTATTTAAAGCCTTATTTGAGATTCAATCAGTTTTTTTTTATTTTTCTCTTCTTTTTAAGTATTTTATATCTAGATGTATATATTTCTACTATACCTTGATAAAAATATTAACAAATTAAACAAATATGATTTATAAAAAAATATATATATTTAGATTATAATAAAATAAATTACAAAATAGAACAATAAAACATGTTTGAAAATTGGTAAGGATGTACCGCGGAGGAGGAAAGGAAGAAAAAAAGAGAAGAAAAGGAAGAAGAGGAAGGAGAGAGAGAGAGTGAGAGCATAAGGTGACATAGGAGAGATGTTAGTATTTCTCATTTTCTGAGAAAAATGAATCATGCTCTCTCTCCTTTACCAGGAGAGAGAGAGAAGAATTAAAAAGACAAAAAAAAAATGATGTGGTATTTTTTTTTTTTTTTTGTTAATTGGTCTTATTTTATAATGGGCTTATTATATTTGAACCTTATTTTAGAGGCCTTAAGTTTTTATTAGAAAATTTTTTTGGCCTTATTTTTTTTTTTTTTAAAAAAAAAGGGGGCCTTAAGTTAAAAAAAAAAAAAAAAAAAAAGGGCCAAAAGATGCATGAAAATTCATAGAGAACCAGTATTTCCCCTAAGAGTATAACTTCAGTTCGGTTGTTGCAAAAAGGCCGGATTTTTTGTCCACCATGAAGAAGCTGACACCTCATTTAAAGGGCAAAAAATGCACAAAAAAATTTTACACTCTACAGTAGCTAATTGGGTGGCTAAAGAAGAAAGAAAAGAGAAGGAGGAAGAAGGAAGAAACCCACGGTGCAGAGGGTCTCCGCTGGGTCTTGCCGAAAGGACGACTGGCCACCTCGCAGCAAGTCGATGACCGGCCACCGAGACCTATGGCTAGGTCTCGTCGGCTGTGGGTTTGGTTTTTTTTTTTTTTTTTTTTTTTTTTTTTGGGTTTTTAGGATGATAAAATTCCAAAAAAGGGTTAACCTTCCCCTCTAGGTTTTAGTTTGAGGCATTAGAAACGAATTTTGTGGCATTAGAATCGATTTTTGAGGCATTAGAAACGATTTTTGAGGTTGGGTTTGAGTTTTTCAGTGTTTTCCGGTTGGGTTTGGCCGGAAATGAAGAAAGTCGCCGGAGATGGTTTGGCTGGAAATGGTGGGTCGCCGGAGAGATGCGGGAGAAGAAGAAGAAGCAAAAAGAAAAAAAGAAAAAAAAAACCCAGGCATGTGTGATGTGAGGGAGAAGAAGAAGAAGAAGAAGGAAAGAAAAAAAAAAACAAACAAACCAGGCGTGCATGAGGTGAGGGAGAAGAAGAAAAAAAAAGAAAAAGAAAAAAACCAGGCGTGCATGAGGTGAGGGAGAAACCCCAATGCAATTACATTGATGACAATTTATCATGAGAAACCCCAATGCAATTACATTGAAATCTTCAATTCACGGTAACCCACCTAATACGCACAGTTCATAGATCTTGTAATGAATGCAAATGAATTTTTCTGATCATAACAATTGGATAAAGTCATCCAGATCTTCGTGTCGAAGAAAGAACCTAATTGATGTTATAATTATTGTTGCTATCTACAAATTAAAAACAGACTCAAAATAACCGAAACTCAGAAGCAACCCAAGAAAAAAAACTTATGAGAAACTAAAATTCCACAAAAGCTATGAAATAAACAAATAGAAGACAGAGAAAGACGGAGAACAAACCAAAAGAGAGATACTGAGTGAGATTGGATTGGATTGGATTGGATAAAGTTTGATGAAGATGGGCAAGTGGGTACCATCGATAGGATCAATTTAAAGCTATCTGACGTAAAACAGCACCGTTTCGGAGGGTTAGAGTCAGAGAATCCAATTCCAGGACTAAGGTAGAAGATGAGGCATGTCAGACAAGGCCTTGGCTTTGGCACTCCTTTTGTTTGTCAGTTATCATTTCCTTCTCTGTCGTGTTGGTTTGCAGTTGCATGGATAGCGTTTTATATTTCACCAAACACTTAAAAAAACCGTGAGAGAGAGCCAGAATATGGCGCCGTTTCCACATTCGGCATCATTCACCTTTGTCGTTGCCTCGTGTAAGGATGGACAAATTAACCGGTTACCGATTAACCGACTGATTACCGATATTAACCGAACTGATATAACCGTAACCGATAGTTATCGGTTTGTAATCGGTTAAAAAATTTATACTACACTTTTTTCTTTTTCTTTTTCAAATAAGGGAAACCGGGGAAGGGAAAAATTTACCCACACTTGAATAGGGATCTTGATGCCCTAGAATTTCTTGCTTGCTTCTAGCAAATTCAAGCATGGAATGAGAGAGGAGAGTGTGAGATTTGGGTACTTGGTAGGTCTCAACAATCTAGGGTGTAGGGTTCACCTGTCCAAGATTTGATAAAATTGGTGTGAAGAATAAATTAATTCTTAAATTAAATAATGTGAAGTGGGTTTGATAAGCGGAGTAAATTTAGATAATGTGAAAAATAAATTAATTCTTAAATTAAAAGGTGCGAATAGATTGGTGGCATCTTCGTAAATACCCAAAAATAAGAGCCTAATTCACCACAATTGCAATTTGCACGCTCAGACTTGTTGAATTTCTCTACAACCGCCAAAACTAACCGTATACTGCAACTCAGACATATTATTGAGTTCTCTCCCCAACCGCCAAAACTGAAACGGCAACAAACTAAATACTTTCCGATTCTCTTGAAATCTCAGCTGCTACAGAAACTCTCGCTGACAACTTCTCCCTATCTCTCGACTGTCGCTAGAATGTGTCCAAGATTAATTATACTTCCACCTACCTCCTCATGGGAGGAAGACTTTCCGCCTCAAGAGCCGGAATCGTCCTCTACGGAGGAAGAAGACTCAGATGCCTCTCCGGCGTCTCCGCCTCAGGAGTTGGTACCGGCCACAACAGAGCTTCCTCAAGAGCCAGCATCAGCCACAATGACACAGAGTAATCTTCCTCCAGAGCTGGCTCCGGCACCGGCCACGGTCACGGCCACGACCACGACGGAGACTAATCTTACTAAAGAGGTGGCACCGGTCATAACGAAGAGAAATAAGAGCGTCGTTGAAGCTAGTGAATCCGATGAGGAATCTCTAACATCTGATTCAGCGAGTCTTCCAAGTCCGCTTGTGAAATGTAAAGCTTCTAATTTAGAGAAAGGAGAATGTTCCCAATCGAAGGAAAACAACAATAACGCCATGGCTGTGCCCAAGAATAGTGAAGAAGTGGAGAGCAACAATGGAGGGTATTTCGGGGACGAAGAGGAGAAAGATCCGTTTGGGTCTGATGACGAAGGTTACTGTATTTACCTTGCTACTAGTCCCCACCCAATTCCTGGTAAACCTTTTCTGATTTTTTCTTTTCTTTTCTTTTTAATACGCTTTTTTTTAGGTTATTATTAAATTATTTTTTCGATTAATTAGTATTGTGCGTAAATTTATTAATTAGGCTAAAAATGATCTGATTTTCAAGTCCCTTGTATTATTATTATTTTTTTTTTTTCGCACTGCAACAATTTATATATATTTTTCTTGGCGATCGACCCATAACCAGAATTTATCTCATAATGAACAGTTCTAATGTTTTGAAGGAGAGTTAGTCCAACCTCTTTAAATCATTTTCGATACTAATTAATTGACTGGCATAATTGGTATGATTGGGCTCACATAAGGGGAATGTTAGACATATATATTAAGTAATTAAATAAACTTATTTTATTAATTTAAACTTTTGTGACAGATTTAACATTTTTACCGGGGCTCTATGAGGTGAATGAAAGAGGCCGGCGATCGATGACACTCGTAGCAAAGGATCCAAGAAAAAACTAGTATGAATTTCTTGGATTTTCAACATATCATTGCTCTTAATTCTATTGCAGAGAATGGCCGGAGGATCTTTTGGACGATTACTTGATGATACCAATTAAAGGCTGTAAATTAAGAAAGCTGACAATAGTTTTAATGCTAAAGATTTGTAGGTCTTAATTAGCATTTATGTTGCACATATTTTGCATCTCTGTTCTAAAGTTTGTTCTAATTAAAGAGACGTAACGTTTTGAGGACTTGATTTCTTTGTACAATATTCAATGAAAAAAGATTTTGTTTCTGTTAGCTATACCCATATATACTTCTTATCTTTTAACGATTAAGGCTAAGAGGACCGTTAAAAGATGACTATTATCTATGTATTATATATATATATGAGGGTAGTTGTATAAACAAATTTTTCATGCAAAAGATAAGATTTAGAGATGTGTTTTGGTTTTTTGAAGTCAATATTGAATCTACGAGACTTTTATATGTAAGTCTTACAGATTTAATAATAGAGTTGCACATCTCTTGTATATACGAAAATGAACAAGAGATATGTAGGAGAATAAAACCAAACATTTCTCTACAAGTTATGCAATCAAACAAAAACTCAAAAGATGAATACATTTTACATAGATTTATTAAACACCGAAAACTACAACATCAACTTGCATAAATTATTGAATAGAATTTGAAAATTAAAAAAAATAAAAATAAAATAAAATAAAATAAAATAACCTTAATTAAGGCTTGCAAAAACTTGATGATTTTTTTTTTTTCCGAATTGAATAAGGAAAATGGTTACAGACCACTCTTAATCCAAAAGAAAGAGAAAGTGGGGGAACCAAAAAACCGAAAAAAAAAGAAAGTAAAATCCCTAACAACAGACCCAAAACAAAATAAAATAGTACATAAAAACATTCAAATGTTAGGACATTGATCAAACAAGTAACCAAATCATTTCAAAGGGCCGCATGAAGCAATTACATGATGAAAATTTGTTGTTTGGGGCTTTTCGAGATCGTGTGAAGTGGGGAGCGAAGAGAATTCAAAGTGCACGGGCTTTTTCTAGGATTCATTTTTCTTCTCAACAAAAAGAACTAGCTAGGATTAAGAGTTCAAATAGTTTATAATAACCATGAGGATTCAACATTCTCTCAATTGCATGAGACTTTCCTTTATATACAGTAAGCCACACTATAAGAGAGGGGTGTCGTCTACCCTCCAACCCAAGTGCACTTTCGGACTTCTTGAATTCTCCTTTAATTAACCGCCAAAACTGTAAACTGCAACTCATACTTCTTGATTCTCTCTAGCTAACTGCCAAAACTGAAACTGCAACAAATTAACTACCATGCTTCCTGATTCTCTCGAAATCCTAGCTGGCACAATCCACGCACGCACATATGAATACCCTTATCGGTCTCCTACTCTCTCTCTCTCTCTCCCTCTCTCTCTTCGCTGCAAATTTCTTCCTGTAAACTGTACGGACACTCTCGCCGAGAATTTTATATCTCCAATCTGCACGGAGCCAGTCTCTCTCTCTGCAAACTCTAATAAAGGTTTCTCTTTCATTATAGCTAATTTAGCTAGAAACTCTGTAGAATATGTCTGTTTGGTATCTTTGTCACTCTAATCTGCTATTTCCTCTCTCTAGATTCTAGAATGAATCCAACTTTCCGGCTTGATGTGGAGGAAGAAATGGGCACTCGGCCTCCAGAACCGGTCACAATGCAAAGAAATGAGAACGGGGTCGTATCCGTTGAAACGTCTGACAATTTTCCGGCACTTAGATCAAACGGTGCTGGTGGTGATCAAGCTTCCAAATCCGTTGAGAAATCTCTAATATCTGATTGGGAGAAAGGAAGCGCAACTTCGGCTTTGAAAAGTCGAAATTCTTCGGGGAAGAGAGAGGCATCGAAATCGAAGGACAAGAATCCGAGTGTTGGCACGACCATTTTGGACATGGATCTTAGCCTTTCGAACTTTGGTACGATATTGGTTGGATCGGACGGTGCTGATGGTAGCGGCAAGCTAAAAGACGATTGATTTCTATAAATGTTCTGTCTTTCTCCAGAAAAAAAGAAAAATGGAACGACCAACTCATCTACTCCAAGCAGTACATAATACTAAACTCCAATTAGTTGGATTTTTTAATTCCTCCCTGAATTTCTATTAATGCCCATTTGTTTACAAATTCAACTTCTTATAATCTCCCTCATTTTCTCAGTAACAAAGCATGTATAAACCCCACCATTTTTCATTAAACTCCTTTCCCTGAACCTTTTGGCAGATCTGCAACTTTTCGGGGATTTATTTTCATTGATTGGTGCAAGATCACAGATTGTGTATTAAAATGTGTTAAATACTTGATTTCTTTAAGCATTCAGTGAAAAAGAGTGTTTTTCTCTATCAGCTCTATATATCCTCTTCCTCTATTTTTCTAACTTAGCAGCCTTCTCTTTGGTAGAATATTTTATGCTGCTTAATTAGCTATTTAACACAGCCTACAAAAGATTTGAGAATGAAGACATAGGGATACAAAAGCTCTATCCAATTGCACAAAATAATGGCTTGGGTCTATTGAAAATCGTGACTTATAATGATGCTTGTATAGACTTAGGAAAAACAGAAGTTTTAGGTGCAATTTGGTTAATTAATTTAGAAAATACAATATCTGGGGCCTTGGCATTCAAATGGGCTAATGACACATCCGAACATGTGCTAGGGTTTTACAATTTTATCAATCGTTGTCATTGCAACCAAGTGTCTCAGATCAATCTAGATCAATAACCATCATGTTCAAATGTTATTCAATGTACCATGGTTGTGAGCGGACTTCTATCGTTTTTACGCCTACCCGTTACGCGAAAGAAGCTTTAAGTGCCACGGCACCCCCAAAGATTTTTTCAAAAAATTTTTTTTACACCCCAAAAAAATAAAAAAAATAAAAAAAAATCATTTTACCTATCCATTTCACAGCACCCCAATATTACTAGTACTACAATTACTTCTTAACACACAGTTTTTACCTTGCGGTCTTCAATAAGGTTGTCAAGTAAAGTGGGTTGAGGATCTTTTGTCCCATATCGTGTTTAGACGTCACCATCATCATCACCAAGCAAAGTAACTCCCCCTATTTGTTTTTCTTTTTTTTTTTGACTCTTGGTCGCTTTTGTGTTAGATTTTTGTTCCAATTAATGTCTTTCTTTTACCTAGTTTTAATTTTGGATTTTTCGATTTATTTTATCAGTTTCTTAAGGTTATATGGTGCACTTGGCGTGGGAACGATTAGGTCTTAATCTGATCTTTCTT
This sequence comes from Carpinus viminea, assembly GCA_013348765.1. Classification (NCBI taxonomy): domain Eukaryota; kingdom Viridiplantae; phylum Streptophyta; class Magnoliopsida; order Fagales; family Betulaceae; genus Carpinus; species Carpinus viminea. The sequence goes on from CP054673.1 coordinate 4,332,753, forward strand.
ATTATTAATTTCCACAAATTTATCTTTTCTATTTGTAATTTTTTTTTTCGTTTAATTATCTTCTGTTTGGTTGCATATATATATATATATATATATATATATATTTATATTTTGTGATGTATATATATTATATGAATTACCAAGTTTTTTGGGTGGAAAAAATTTGTAAGATGAAAAAAAATTTAGGCACAATTTGAAACACTGCTCACTTGCCGTTACTCACCATGGTTACACATGTACGTACATATACTATTTATACATATGCGTGGGATCATCTCCTATTAGGATGTAAAATTAATTTGGCTCTTTTAAGTATATATAGTACTTTATATATATAAGATATAATCGTAAAATTCAAAAGAATACAGAGTCAATCCGATTGGTGGAAGCATCTTCATAAATTTATTTATTTATTTATTTTTTTAAGTACCTTGGAAGCATCTTCCTAATTAACTAACAATAAATACTTACAAAAACAAAAAACAAAACTAACAATAAATACTTACCTAATTCACCAAAGTTGCACGCTAACCACAAAAACTGTAAATAAATTAAATTACAAGTCAAAGTTCCTAACTGCCGAAACTGAAACCGCAACAAATTAAACTACCATCCCGGCCATCCAGCAACCCTATCCATTCCATGAGGCCTATAAATAGCCTTCTCTCCCACAGTTTCTCTCTATATATCTTTGTCTTTCTCTCCCTGATCTTCTCTGCGGATTTTTCTGTGTAAACTGTATAGACACTCTAGTCTCGATCCAGCTGATCGATAACTTTCTCTCTCTCTAGAATGAATCCACCTTGCCCCGATGCGGAGGAAGAAGATGCCTCTCGGCCTCAAGAACCAGCACCGGCCCCAACGGAGACTAATTATCTTCCTCTAGAGACAACGAAGACGAATCTTCCTCTAGCGCCGGGACCGGTCACGATGGAGAGAAATGAGAGTCATGTAATGTTCGTGTCCAGGGCTCTGACTTTTGATCTGACCGTTTTTGAGATTGATCTGGAAGTTCAGTGCTTTTTAAGGCGTGGCAATTTGGCGGCATTCAGATCAAACGATGCTTGTGGGGGAAGTTTCCGAAACCGATGAGGAATTTCTAACATCTGATTCGGAGAAAGGAAGCAGGAAGTGCAAGCTGCTCGGCTTATTGTTGATTAACAATTAAAACAGATTCGACTCGATCGGTTTATTACCTTTCTCGATCTCTTGTAAAATTAATGACAAATTCATGTTCTTGACTTCTCTTCTAAAACCTGAATTGGTCTTCATCTGAAATTAATGCAACAAATACATCCAGACATTGACGCGAAAGATTAAATAGAAAAAGGTGTAGAGGCTAGGTTCTTTAAGAGATAGCTAAATTGGTTTGAATTCTCCTCACTTTTGTGTAGACATATATATATAAAAAGAAAAAAAAGAAAAAGAAAAAAGAAAAAATGTAAAGGCACATGCTTTTTTAGTAATGTTATTAATAAAACATGTAAGAATCATATGCTATTAAACTAGTTTGTATAAATTAACTGCAAACCAATACGTCTACCTGTCTAGGAACAAAATCATTCGGCTTCTATTAAGTAAATACATTTACCCCTTCGAAATATAATCAATTTTGTATTTTAGCTTTTAAAGTTTAGAAAGTGACAATATATTTCTATAAGCTAACAAATTATGACAAACTAACCCATTAATTATCTTCTTCTTTTTTTTTTACAAAATAGATTGCACGTAACTTCTTATCACCTAAACTCTGAAAAATACTCCCACATAAAAATAAAAATTGAGAGTAACCGAGCCACTCCCTTTAGCCAAATGGGTGGCCAAATCATAAAACACAATCTTGTTTACCGAGACAAAAATAAAATTTAAACGGCATTAAAATGGTTTTTGAAGAGTTCGTCATAATTTTTTTTGTTAAGAAGAGGAGATTGGCTGGGAGTGGGCATGAGAAGATCCTATTCCCTTCTTATCTTAATTTCCCATATTTGACTCCTTGACATTAGGTGACAAGTCTAGTAACTTGACTAGTTTCAAACCACCTTCATCCTCATGAGTTTTTCAGTTCTAAGCTGAACCCCAAATTTCGTATTAGTAGTATACAAACTCATGTTAATTATCTCATGATTGCTAGAATTATTATGATCATCACTAAATTGACACATTAGCTAGCTGTCTATAGCTCCTAGGTTGATTTTAATTATCTTTATTAAAATCCTATTAGTTTTTTAGAAAATTACTTAATTATATAACTGATCATTTTTTGCCATCTTAACGCAGCATAGGCACCTATCCAAATGGTATGTAACTCGTCCCCAAATTAGTTTACTATCACATAGAATTACTTCGATGCCAATAAGATTTCCAAGGAGTAAACGTGGTAAAAAAAAAAAAAATAGAGGTTATCTACGTACAAAATTTACCGTTCGTCTGCACACCTATTGTCCCGCCTCCGAACGGTCACCCAGTCTCTAATCCCCAAACTACCCCTACTCTGGTAATTCAGTAACCTGCCAACCTCCACCGGCAGTTACTTCCACACAGGGTTCAAAACCCGTATGGCATCTTCGTAAATATTTATTGAAACAGGCCTAATTCACCACAGTATACGCACATACTTCTTGAGCTTCTTTCTCAAACCGCCAAAACTGAAACTGCAACAACCCACCATGCCTCCGATCCTCTGAAAATCTTAGTTGGCACTTGGCACAACCTTCCACGCGCCTATAAATAGCCTTCTCTCCCACTCTCTTTCTCTCTCTTTTTGCTGCGATTTCCTCTTTCTGTACACTGTACGGACACACACTCTCTAATCTGTACGGGCACACTCTTTTGCTTCGACGCCGACGAACTATCTCTATTATCTCTCTAGAATATTGTATAGTACATTTCTCTCTCTAAATTCGTACTCTAACATTTTCTCTCTCTAGAATGACTCCAACTCTGCTAGAACTTCTCGCCGTTGCGAGGGAAGATGAGGCATCTCTGTCGCCGGGGCCTGCAAAGGTGAGCGTTACCTCCGACACCGGAACTCCTACGTATCTCGAAGATTGGCCGGAAAGTTTGAAAGCCTGGTCGGAAAATGAAAAATCAGAATCAGAGTCACCGAATGGAGAGAATGAGCTCGCGGATTCGTTGCTCATTCTTTCGGTCAGTTCAATCTCTGAAGCTGAGCGATCAAATTCTCTTTCGGCAGCTGAAAAGGAGTCAACATCGCCTGAGGAAGAGTTAGATTATTCTCTGGAAAAAGAAGGTCCCGAATTGATAGATATATCGTCCGAATATATAGTCATTAGTCCATCTTCGGATTCGATGGAGGAAGAAACTTCGAAATCCGAAGAGAAATCTCTAATTTCTGATTCGGAGAAATTAAAACCGAGATCATTGGATTCTTCAGAGAATGTAGAGTTATCAAAATCTAAGGGGAAGAAGCGTGTGACACTGAGCGACGAGGACGTGGTATTTTCCGAGAACCTGAGTTTGACGAAGATCTCGACGTTGAGGCCGTGTCCGAGTGTTGCCATGAAGCTTGATATTTTGGATTCGATAGACATTTCGCCAGACGGTTCTGCTATGATGGAAGAGGCGTGGGAGAGGGTCAAGAAGTCCTACGTGTACTTCAAAGGACAGCCCGTGGGGACGCTCGCGGCTATGGATCCAAGCGCTGAGGATTTGAACTACAACCAGGTATTAAATAATTAATGTGCTTTTCTTGGATTTTCTTGAGAGTTTGAAGGATTGTCTTGGTTTTACGTTACGTGTGAGCAATGCAGTAGTTCCCTCTGTTTCTTATCTTGGTGGTACTAATTAGGTGTAATGTTCTTGAAATTATGCTTTTGGCGCCACTAAAATGGTGACTTTTCTTAAGAGCCTTTTTGTCGTTGTGTGAAGAATCCATTGATTTCTTGTTGATAACAAGTCTGCATGGATCATCTCAAAGCTATTGAATCTGCTTGTTCTTGAATTATCTCAGAGGCTGTTTGCTCTAGTTTGTCTATTCTGATCTGTATGTGCCATTTGAATTTTGGCATTTCTGTGCTTTCTTTTCATCGAGTGGTGTAAGATATACTATGTATTAGAATGTGTTAGGAATTTTGGCATTGCCATGCAATTTAATTTGTTTGCTTAGAGTTCATTCACTGTTCTGCTAATATTTGTCCATTAGGCATTTCTGAATCTCTGATGATTTTTGGGCCCTTTAAAATTGTTCATTATACGCAAAGGCTATTATTGCACGAATAAATCTGTGGATCGACAGGACTTGGTTTGTTATGCGCTTATTTTGATTGATTGTCTGTGATTTTCAAGTTCCAGTGTTTTTGGCAATTCGTATGGTTTTGCTTGGACATCTCACAGTTCTCTGGTCCCTACATATCTGAGAGAATATCGTAAGGGTATACAGATTATCATGTGATATCTACATGAAAACAAGGGCAAAAATGAGCACACAAATTTTTTATGATCAAACTTTTTGATGGCTCATTTTCACGGGATCAAAGATGTTAATTACTAGCTTGATTTTTTTTTTAATTTTTTTTTCAATCACAGTTCTGATAAAATGTCATGGACTGTTGAAAATAAATCAGATTTTTTTAACAACTATTGAGTACTTGATATTTATCACCTGGACTTGCAGGTTTTCGTGAGAGATTTTGTTCCTAGTGGCTTAGCCTGCCTGATGAGAAATGAACCTGATATTGTAAAACATTTCCTTTTGAAGACCCTCCACCTCCAAGGTTGGGAGAAGAGGATTGACAACTTCACCCTTGGAGAAGGGGTGATGCCTGCAAGTTTCAAAGTTCTCTTTGACCCTCACCGTCAAAAGGAAATTTTGGTCGCGGATTTTGGTGGCAGTGCAATTGGAAGAGTTGCACCAGTTGATTCAGGGTTCTGGTGGATTATACTTCTAAGATCATATACCAAGTGCACGCGTGATCATACACTAGCAGATCGTCCAGAGGTACAGAGGGGGATGAAATTAATACTCAATCTTTGCCTGTCGGATGGCTTTGATACTTTCCCAACACTACTATGTGCAGATGGCTGTAGCATGATTGACAGGAGGATGGTAAGTCTTTTGTTTGTTAATTGTTTTCTGTAGTGTTGAGGGCAGTATTTACAAATAATATGTTTGCAGGTATTGATTAAAACAAAATGGCAAAGTTCCAGGCGTTGGGAAACCTTAGATGAATGCCTGTTTGGATTGGATGGTATTTCTAGATTCCTATTATATTTCTAAGGGTTTAATTTGAAATTGCTTCTTGGTGCCTCAAGAATGATAAGAGTTTTTTCCTGCTTTTGGTACCAAAATAAAGCCTGACCATCAGGAAAGAGTAAGTTTTATATATAGCTAATTGGTTGTGTAATGTGTATATTTCACTTTTATGGCTAACTGGTTGTGTAAATTTCTGTAACTTGATGTTCAGCAATTAGTGGTGGCAATAGTTGATGTTCCAAGAGAAGTGACGATGTTGTTGTGCTTTTGAAGGGTTTGAAATTTTCACTCTGAATGGTAACACATTTCCTTGCTTTTGGAACAGGGTATATATGGGTATCCAATTGAGATCCAGGCCCTATTTTTTTTTGCACTAAGGTGTGCGAGGCAGATGCTGAAAGCAGAGCGTGATGGTAAGGAATTGATTGAGAGAATTGATAAGCGTATCAAAGCCCTCAGCTTTCACATCCAGAAGTACTATTGGCTCGACTTTACACAATTGAATAACATATACCGGTACAAAACTGAGGAGTACTCACACACTGCTGTCAATAAATTTAATGTCATCCCAGAGTCTATTCCAGATTGGGTGTTTGATTTTATGCCACTGCGAGGAGGGTATTTGATTGGCAATGTCAGCCCAGCTCGCATGGACTTCCGATGGTTTTTAGTTGGAAATTGCATTGCCATATTGAGCTGTCTAGCCACAAGTGCACAGGCTACAGCAATAATGGATCTTGTTGAGGAGCGCTGGGAGGACTTGGTTGGGGAGATGCCTTTGAAGATTGTCTACCCAGCATTGGAAGGGCATGAGTGGAGGACAGTCACTGGTTTTGATCCAAAGAACACACGGTGGAGTTACCATAACGGAGGATCCTGGCCAGGTGAATATAATGAACACACACACACACACACAAACACACACACCAAAAAAAAAAAAAAAAAAAGGCTCAAGAGTTGAATTCCATTTCTACCTGCACCTTATTTGTGTTTTTTGTAGTTTTGCTTTGGCTACTTACAGCCGCATGCATCAAGACCGGGAGGCCTCAAATTGCGAAGCGGGCGATTGAGCTGGCAGAGCAACGCCTTTCCAAGGATGGCTGGGCAGAGTATTATGACGGTAAGACTGGGCGTTACATTGGAAAGCAAGCTAGGAAGTACCAGACATGGAGCATTTCGGGCTACCTGGTGGCTAAGATGATGATTGAGAATCCTGCCAATCTCCTTATATCTCTTGAAGAGGACAAGAGGATAGCCAATAGTACGCATGCCCGCTCTGCTTCATATTAACAAGTAAGTGGCACCACCACAGAGACAAGGTAGAGATTGAACTTCAATAGCAGGCATTCGGTTATTACAGATGCATCTCAGTAGCCGTATTGTCTTTTATTTTCTTCTGAATTGTGTTTGAAACTATCCATCTAAAATTGAGACAATATGATCTCAAAGTTTTGGGAGAAATTTTTGTCTTCATTTTCTTTTGATTTTCTAATTTTGGGTTATTCCGAGCAAACAAATTAAATAAATGGTTATCATCTCTAATGATGAAAATATCCTTGAGTTTCTGAAACAATTATTTGGATTTCCTCCAGCGCCGGGATTTTTCTTATTGTCTCCTATGTGTAAATTTGTAATAATGCGACTTACTAATGTGGGGAGCAAGACCAGTACGAATTGTATTTTCATTCCTGAAAATTTTCTTTCAATATAAACGGAAGGTAGCAAAATGGGTTTCTAATTTCTATGCTTCGTCTACTGCATACGGTTGGCCAACCACCCACATTTGGTAAGGGGGCTCCCTTGTTTTTTTTTTTTTTTTTTTAAATATATATAATTTAAAAAGTTTTTTTTTCTTTTTTAATTTTAATTTACAGGGATATTTTGGTGTTATTGAAAAAAATTTTAAAATGATTTTTATATTTTTGTTGGGCTTTAACAATTAGATGGTATTTTAAGGAATATGAAAAAAATTTCCTAAAATATTTGTAGGATGAGAAATACTACACTCTCACTCAATCGCTCGTACACTTTTTAACGTGACTTTTAAAATTATCATTAAATCAAAATTTAATATTAACTCATTTCAAATCTACTAATAATTTTAAAAGCGATATCAAAAAGTATGAGTATATGTAGTGTGCATTACTCTAATGTGATATTGATGTATTATATGTAGATACTCAATTAAAGAAAATTGATTAAGAGAAACTAACACTTAATTTTTTTATTTTTTATTTTTTGACATGTTCATACAAATGGAAAAATTTAAACCGATAATCTTCTCTTTATAAGGCGTGATCCTCAACTACCCCTAATCGATTAAGTTACCCTGAGGCTCATGATATAATATTGTAAAGCTTGAAATCACATTTATTTATTTTTTAATTTAAACGGAGACAAATGGTTAATTACGTATCACGTGATAAAAATATTGTTGCATTACTGTTTTTTTTTTTAATTTAATTTTTAAAGTTGTTGAATTATTGTTAGGAAAATAATTCCAATCCCACGTTTGGGAACCACCCCCGCGTATTAGACGAACCAAAGACTTTGCTAAACGCCCTTTTGCTTCCTCTGTCTCCTGCAAAATCATCAGGAAAATCAGACGATGGAGAGCAGCCAGAGCTCCATGTCGTGCGAGATGCTGGACCGCGTGGCATACTGGGTGGGTTCCAACATGGCCTCCGCCTTCTTCGCGTCCCTGGAGCGCTGCTCCTGCATCAACCTCAGCACAACCGACCTCGACGACGATTTCGACAACGAAAACGACGACCGCCCTTTCATGTTCTCCAAGCCCGTCTCCCTCCCCGAACCCGAACCCGAGACCGAGCCCAAGCCCGCCACGACGCCCGCTTCCCAAACCGATTAGCTACCTGTCGAATTCCCGTTCATTCATCGTCCATCCGATTCTCATCCTCTGTCTAGGGTTTGTTTTTGCTTTGTAATTTTTCTCTGTTTCGCTCATGTAATTCCGCGTCTTGGGGGGTTTCGTTGTTTCTTCATGAAACTGGGGTTTTGTTTCGATTACCGTCCATACGTTTTCGTTGTAAAAAAAAAAATGGATATCTATTTGGTGCAATATGTGTGATAGTTGTGCGCTTTGTTTTGATATAAGAAAATTGTGTTTGATCCTGGGGAATTGCATAGAAATTTCGAGCTCTATTTGAATTTTGTTGGGTAACTTTTTCGTGATAACGTTTCGTTAGAATAAGATGTTGATCATGGGGATATTTGTTGGTTGAATTGCATTATTTTTGCATACTCAATTGATTTCAGGTGGGTCCTGAATTTAATTTCTTCAAGATCGTGTATTTTTTTCTGTGTTTCCTTTTGGCTTGTGGATAATGTAAGTTTAGAGTTAATTAAATGTGTTCCAAATATATAATTTCATCGAGTATTTCTTGTCTACTTATATGTTTAATTTCGTTGTGTTTTTTGATTTGTCTCGTCTGGGCATCACCAACTACTTTCTTTTTTGAATAAACATCACCAACTACTCTGCCAATGGTTATTGATCTTTTTCTGTGTGTTTCCATACTCAGAGGTACGGAATCTGCTTTCTTTAATGATTTATTTGATCGAAATTAGCATCTTTTTATCACTCATAAAATGAGAGGTGTCTCTGATGGCAGGTTTAGACAGTAGCAATCCTAGGACACCTGAGTTGATGCCGCCAACCTATCCAAATAAAAAATGTGAAGAATGACTGTTTATCTGCCGCTCTTATAGAAGATTAAACATTTAGATCTTATATATGAGAATGTAGGATGGAAGAGAAGTGTTGTTTGAACATTTATGTTGTTTGATTAGTTAGAGGAATATACATATATTTGCTATCAGAACCTTTATTTTAGCATAGTACATTGAATCAGCTTGGTTCTCTTTCTAATATGAGTGTTTTCAGTTAGGCTACTACTTGTCGAGTACATTGGAATATTTTGGAGTTAAAACAGAAGCTTGTAATTTTATTTTTTTTTGTGGGGTAAGAGAAGAGTATAAAGTTATGAAGGTAATAGATTAAAATAAGTGCAGAAGAGGAAAAAGAAGTGAATGAGAAAAACCTGGAGTCATATTTTCTGTGTAACAAATTATACATACGTTTACAAAAGCACCTGTGGTGCGAGAGTACCCAAGTGATTATAAATGTAAATTGATTTGTGGATAAATATGCATCCAAGTTGGTGCAATTAGTGTGATGCCCATATCTGCAGAACCTGTGCCCTCGAGCTTTTAATTTCCCCTCTTACAGGCACCATCTGGCTGAAAGCTCAGTTATCACTTATCATGCAAGTGGAAAGAACCTGGTTTATCTTTTGCTCATTCTTAAATAAGTAAAGTTCCATCTCAATGTGTTTGGTACTGGGTGTTGTGAGCAATCATCAAAGTATAGGCTCAGTAATTTGTGTATTGTCCTACCTTTTGGAAGATGCTAGAGAAATTTATAATATGAAGGACTCAGATTTGCTGGATATGTTTGTAAGTTTCATCAAATCCTTGGTATATTTTCCTGTATTATTTAAAATCATCTGTGATTTAATAGGAAAGGCCCTCAAAGTGCCAGATTCTGCTAGGTGACTGCATTTCATGTGCCATAAAATCTAAGATGCTAAAGCTCTTACGCCAATAAAAGTGGAATCTAAGCTAAAAGACAGCTCATGTTTCCCATAATAAAAGAGTAAATAAATAAACTAAAAGGTAAACTCAAGTATTTTGAAATCTATTGAAGTTAAATCCTGATAAAGCTAATGATCGTGAATCAAATCACAATCCTTAACAGGATATAAACTCCAAATTGCCTGGGATGTGATGGGATTCACTAGTAACAATCTAGTACATCTTTCCATGCTGTAATCTTCTGTATCTATCACAGCCTCGATAGTAGCCAGCTTGAGTATGCCATGGCCAAAGGCTTAGTTGAGTTCTATAAATGTTAGGTTGTCTAAGATGGAGTGTGCACGCCATCTGCATCTGCTATCTGTCTAAGGGAGTAGGTGGTCACCAAAGATGGTATGTTTTTTTCCTCACTGTGATGTTGCATTTTGTGGCCATTACTCATGTTCTTTCTGTAGCATTGACCATTGTGTCTGATCAACCGGATTCCAACTTACTCTTGTCTTCTTCAAGCAAGAGATAGCATCATTGAATCAGTGGCTAGCGCAGCAATGGCAGGTAAACTTTCTGTTGCATTTCTACTGTGTTGTCAACTCCACATAGAAATATGATACTTAGGGTAATTACGTAGTTTAATGGGAATTGAGCCAGCTGGATCAAAAAAGGCCATAAACACCGAAGTTGGATATCCATGAGGCCGCCCATTAACGTTTTCTTTCACTTGGATAAACAGGTTGTGCTCACCATGGGGAATTTTAGACTCTCAATCCATTGGAAATCATAAGAAATTCATTTCTTTTGAGATATCTTTCTGAGGCTGGCCGAGTTTCCTCTCATGTTCCTAAATCTCCTAACTACGGACAAGCAACGGAAAGTTGTCAACAGCAGTATATAGGATGTCCATTGCCTCCAGCAGTGAAAACTGGGGCAAATTGAATACTTCCCTCTCATCACCGGCAAAGTGCAAAAGCGTTTGGAAGCTGAATAGGACACCCTGTTGTTGAACATTGAAATCAGTAGATTGGATATAGTACAAATGTTTACCATGGATACAATCCTCATGTGGAACTTACAGTTTCTGTTGAACCACCCACTAGTTAAATATTTCAAGGTGAGGTTGGATAAACCGCTTTCACAATGATTTTCAACTTGGGAATCCAGCATCCAAGGAAAAGCCTATCTCTCCCCCGCCCCTCTTCTCTCTTTTGTGGATGGAGACAACCCGCAATTCAGGTATAGCAGTTAGACAGATTCGATTTTAATACCACGAGGGATGGTATCTGATCAGTCAGGTAATTTAACTTTGTATCGGAGGTAACCATTTTTAATTGTTTTACCTATGTTTCTGTTATGCACCAGAAGTAGCTCCAAATATATGAATGCTGCAAAGCTTGCCTGTCATTTTCACTATTTGACTGCTTTTAGAACAGGTCATTTGGATTTTGGTGGTAATTGATGGGATATTTTTTTCAATTGAAATTCAGGCTTGAAAGTTTCAAGAGTGGAGTAGGAAACCAGGGTGGGGGTGGTATTGGGTGGAAATTATCCCATTCAAATTGTTCTCTTGGATTATGGATTCTTCTCATTTTATTTTGTTTCTTGAATATTTTAAAATCGCATTTTAACTCCTCGAGTTTTTAACCGTTTTCATTGGACTCCTGCCGTCCAAAACTGATAATTAGCTAGCATTAGTCCGCAAATGCCATGTAAATAGTTTTATCATATCACATACCTTTTATTATATCCAACTTCACACCCAACAGCCATGAGATCGATCAGAATGGTTGACGCTGAGGGAGGATCTGAATCCTACATTAAGAATTCCTTTTATTTCATGAAAAAAATTAAAAATTGAATTGTTTCCATGCCCTCCTCTTTCCATATGTACGGCCCTGTTTTCTGTATGATCCTTGTTGAAAGACGGATGGATGGATGGGTGGGGTGACCAAAGCGAATCCCAGTCCGGTACCTACGGCCGAAAATACATGGATCTAACCGTCCAATCAATCACGACCGTTCAAATAACACATCTAGGAAGGGGACCCCCTATCCTCCTGATTCCTGTTACCCACGCCCAACCCGCATCTGGCTGATTGACGTCTGAGTTTTGTAATCAGATTTGTGGGATTGTGATGGCTGATTTGCTGATATCAAAATATCATCAATATTACCCAGAATACCCCCGAAGGCCCAAAGTGTAGCCCACCCACAGTGACAGGGGCCCTGGATGACATCGTTGACGGGGGGGGGGGGGGGGGGAGGGTGTATTTGGGTAATGCGAAAGAAATTGAGCCCAAGATGTAGGAGGAGGTGTGGAAACATCAAAAATGGGTGTGAAGCTTACATCACCCTCCTTTTCATTTGAGATGGCAGGTGGCAGGCAGTGAGAAGGGAGGCGGTTTTGGCTCTGTTCCGTCATCTCAACTCAAGCTGCTCTCCATATTTGAAATCAAAACTTTTTCGCTCAGAAAGCCGGGACGGATTCGCGGTTGCATAATGATATATGGCGGCAATTTCACTCGCCGTTTAGGCGGTTGGTTACTTCAGCTTCTCTTACTTCATTTATTAGCCTCATGTTCTACACACTGGCTTTCTAGGGCTTTGGTAAACGGGCCTGTGAAATTGGGCCGGGTCCGGTTAGCTTAACTTTAAATTTCGGGTGTATAGCTCATTTCTTTGACGTTCTAGGCTCATAGGTTAATACGACCCCATGTTATAGGTTGTGTATGAGTCTATGACCCACGTTCTCCCTAGATATCCAACAGTACAATATTCTATGTGTATATATATATATATATATATATATATATATATATATGTATGGATGGTATAAGTTAAGTCTGTGCGGTGGCTCCTTCTCTCCCATTTTTGTTGATATATGGAGTGATGGCTGACCAAACAAAGGAAACCCAATCCCCACAGCAGAAAATACATGGACGCAAACCATCCCATCAATCTTGGCCCATCAAACAACACGTCTAGTCTCTAGAGTCTACAGAAACACACTTTCCTTTTCCTCAACTCATCCGTTGTTATCAGATTTGGGATTTCCAACCATTTTCTATCCAATTTGAAAAGCAATCGTGAGAAAGACCATATTAAGATTAAGATTCCTTTATTTAAATAAACTTCCGGTTTTTAGAGCCTCCAGACATGTCAGAATATCTATTTTTTGTTCTACTTTGGATTCAATTAATGTTAAGATAACAAACCCAGTAATAATTTTTTTTTTTTTAAAGTCATGTTGAGAGAGTCAATTGCCGATAATTTCTGTTTGCATGCCAAGTTTGGTTAAGTTGATACATGAATACAAGATTATATAAGTTAACTTTAACTTAACCTATTTAATTAATCCAGTTACATCATTTGACCCAAATTCATTAATTTTGTGTTGGTTTGTAAGTCATGTTAAAAATTGTCAACCCTTATGTCTCTTGTCAAGTTTAAATTAGGTTAAAACATGTGTATAAGACCATCTAAGTCAACTATAACTTAATTTATTTAATTAAACACCTTCAACCCTAATCTGTTAACTTTGTATTAAGTTAATATTAAATTCACGCATCATATAGAAATGATCAACCCTAAGACTTTATCTAACACAGCCATGAGATATTACCATATATATGATACCAACCAAAAACCATGTATAAATAATATTGTAAATAGATGGGTTAGAAATAAGCATCAAAATTGGCGTGGACAGCCATGAGATATTACCATATATATGATACCAACCAAAAACCATGTATAAATAATATTGTAAATAGATGGGTTAGAAATAAGCATCAAAATTGGCGTGGAAATAAACAGCAATATTCTCTTAGTCACTATTTCCCCTGAAGAAGCTCCAGTTGCCTTACTTACAGACACAGTGACAATATTTGAGGCAAACGAGGCTGTTTGCCATGTGCTCTGTCATCTCAAGCAGTATCACCATTTGAGTTCAAAATTTTCTGAGCGTTTTTTGCTAAGAACAGGAGCAAAATAGGGCGGCTACGTGACTCACCGTTTGAAAGATTCGTCATTTTAGCTTCTCCTCATTGATTTTCTCGTCATTTTCTTATATTATTGGTTTTTTTTTTTTCTTGGTCTTAGTTCTTATATTTTATTACCCATTCATATATATATATATATATATATATAGTCAGCACATAAATAAACATGTCCGAGCTGTTTTATTTGTAATTTTGCTTCAAAAGTGAAACCATTCTATTTTTCCTAATTTGAATTGTTTATTAATTAATTATGAACATGATCATAAGCCTAACCGGTCCAACAAACTCTAAATATGTCATGCGATAGACACCCTCCAAACCCACCCTATCACATGTTTTCTTAAGGTTATCTTTCAATTTTGTCTTCTACAAATATATCGCGAGCAAGAAGAACAAGGGGATTGAGAGGTCACATGGATTTTCACGTAGCAGTGGCCCCGTGGGGCCTTAAATACCCACGTGAAACCACCGACGAGTTTGCAGTCGCCGTTCATCGTTGCCGACATCGGAGTTCTTTTTTTTGTTTGGTAGGAGGACTAAGCTGACATCAGCAGTATCGGCTTCAAGTCTGTAACATGCATGAATTATTCTCGTATTATTTAAGCTGACATGCATGCATCTGCTGCAGATCAATCACAGGCTTCTTCTAGTTCTGGGCGTGCTTTTCAGTACTATTTACGTCATCTTCTTCGTCCACGTCTCTAAGATAATGAGCTCTAGATAAACTTCTTCTTGCATGCTCGTCATTGATCTGAAGAAATAAAAATTAAAGCACGTAATTAAAGTTTACACTCTACATAATCCCACTTTCATGAGAAATGGGAGAACATATATAAACAGAGAAGCTTAATTAACTATTGGGATAACGGATAAAATTAAGTTTTAAAAACAATGAAAACTTCCTACATTTTTCCTAGCTTCTCACGCATACTGCTGTCGCAAACGCATAAATTAATTAAACAAAATCAATTAATTAACCATGTTTTAAATTTGTTTCTAACACCTTTTTTTTTTTTTTAATAAAAATCTTTCCGAATTCATTGATTAAAGATCAAGATTAAGATTATAATAGTCCTTAATTATATCATAGAGTATAAAACTCTAATAAAACATAATCAAATGTTATGAACTTACAAAGTCATAGAGACAACAAGAAAATTCTTACAATTAAATCATATCTATGACATCAGATTCCATTAACTCATGTTTAACTTTGATTATGAAACAGATCTACTCCAGACATACTAAATCAAAGACATTGGTAGTTAAAATTCTAAAACTTATTTTTCGACCGTGAGAGATAATCCACACACCAATCTAATTCTCATCGATCCAAAGGTTAGGAATCAACTCACTTCCTAGCCTCAACCTAAAAGCCAGGACAAAAAACAACAAAATAAATCACACACTGATCTAATCCTCCTCAACTCAAAAGTTAGGATTCAACTCACTTCCTCAACCTAAAAGCCAGGACAAAAAAACAACAAAATAAATCAAAGCAAAAAGTTAAAAACAACAAAATCCCACCATAAGTAGCATTAGAAGAGCACGACATCCTAAACATCTTAAGAAAACACAACTTGGTATGTGAGATATACTCGTCAACACGTGAAAAACACACTCTGGCACACGAGACTCCAAAATCACCAAAACGAATATCAAAAAAAACTATGGAGAAAACACCAAGTATTGTTATTAGAGGCAAGGAGCGTCCTTTCCTCCTATGTATTTTTTCTCTATGTCATTTCTAACACCCTTAAAGTTAACTCTTATTTTTCATGAAATCGAGATTATAATTCTACGGATTGTAAGATTAAGACCCTTCCCATCTCAAATATAAAATGGGAAAAAGCAGATTTCGAATAGTAAATTTTTTCCTACTGTAATGAAAATATGTCTATATATTTAGAATGCACGTCTACCTGACCATTCAAAAACGACATTCTCGTTGGGCCCCAGAAGGGACATCTAAAACACCAGGTCAAGTGGGACCCGCAAAAGAGCCAGCTCAGGCCAGAGCGGTCTAACTGGGGTTCGTAAAAGCGACTGTTTGGTTTGTGCTTCCCTTTATTTTTTAAAGAAAATAAATAGAATATGTATTATCAATACTCAATAGAAGTAAATGACGATAGGTTGATTGGTTTAAGAAGTTCTATCTATAAAATTATTGATTAATCAAATAATTGGGTGACATTATTTTTTGAATATTTAATTCAACAGCCAAAAATCATCTGAAATCTAATATTTATTTATTATGTTGATATTGTAATTGAAAAAATGAATATCACTGCATTCTCTAAGATATATTAATTTTTAGTATGGGTAGACAAATATAAATTATTTAATCAATCATATGTATATAGTTAAAATGGTATATAAGATAGAATTATGTTCTATTATTGTTGAGTTTTTTTTTTTAATCTTTATTAGGTCTATAGAATTTTCAATTCAAAATTTAAAAGCTTGAATGAGCAATTAAAGACACTAAGATATAAACTTTTGTTGTCTCATATTTGAAGTTATAATAAGAAGATTACATATTATGAAAGAAAATCCATCTCATTTTAACAATAACTAAATGAGTTTTTTACTTGCCTTTCTATAAAGAAACGATGAAAAATGATTATCTCCATTTTTCTCCAGTTAGTTCATTTAGAAGGATAGCATTGTCCAAAAATTTTAACATCAACAAAATTTGGATAGAACTAATCTTCTAAATGCATCAACAAAGATATCGTGCTAGTTTTTAAAATCCCTACATTGGCTGTAAAAAAAATGTTTAACCTCAATTATAAGAATTGGCTTTCATTCCAAATAATGATTTGGACAATATAAAAAGGAAGTTTTAAAGAAATAAGGGCTTATGTAATGCACACAAAATTATAAGTTGGATTGTTTTACTCATCGAGCTTGAATTCGCCTATAAAAATTGTTGAGTTTTACATATGTAGTTACGTGGATGAATAAGAGCCTTATAATTAAGGCCGGCAATTTTGACACGACCCGTGAACCCGACACGAACACGACACGAAATTAGCGGGTTTGGGTTTACTGTAAACGGGTTTGGGTCATAAACGGGTCGACTTGTTTATGACCCGTTTATATTGTTTAAACGGAATGTGTCATGGGGTCACCATGGGTGACCCTTGACCGTTAAGTGTTAATAAAAAAAGAAAAGAAAAGAAAAGATGAAAGTGAGTTGGTGACAAAATGTCAAAAACAAGGAGCTCTCTCCAGAACCCTCTCGAAGACATAGATAGCAGCTAATGGTCCTGACTCCTAATCCGATACATTCAGCGCCGCCGCTGCGTCCCACCGAAGCGCTTGCTGCCAGTAGCTTGTGACCAGGCGAGCCAAGACCAGAGCCCCCAAGACCAAACCCTCATCCCTTAGTCGAAGAGCATCAACGTTGGTCAAAATGGCGGAGAGCTTGCCGACCTTGGGGACAAGCTTGGAGAGGGAGAAGACGGAGACGAGGCCGCAGAGCTAGCTGGTGAGGATGGGTTTGGCTTGGGCGAGAAGGTAGGGCTTGAGGGAATTGAGGGTTTGGAGGGTTTGGGACAATGGGTGGTGGTGGGATTTGAGGGAAAGAGGGAGGGGAATTTGGTGGAATTAAGGGGGTTTGAGGAAGGATTTGGTGGGAGGGAGAAGGAGGAGCTTGGGTTTGGGTTTAAGGAATGTAAGGGGTGGTGGAGGAGGGTTTAGAAGAGGAAGTAGCCGGCCTGGAGGTCCCTCGCTACGTCTTCATCGTCGGATACCTCGCTACGTCTTCTTCACCGTCGGATACACCTGGTTATGCTCCCTCTCTGTCATCATCCTCGTCCCCGCTGACATTTGGGTAGACTGGGCGGTACGTTCCTTCCAATTTCCATCGTGATTTCACACAATTGCTACCTACCGAAATTCTTTGTGGTTGGTTTTGTTGCAGTTCTTGTTTTCATTGACTTGTTTTGAGGGAAGTAGGATTCATTTTTGTTATGATCTCGCTTTCTGCATTTGGTTTAGGGTTCAATGTTTTAGTTCACGGGTCGTGTTGTTAGACCCGTTTAGCTTAAACGGGTTAACGGGTCGTGTCATCTGACCCGTGACCCGTCAGACCTGTTAGCTTAAACGGGTTCACGGGTCGTGTCGGGTGACCCGTGAAATTTCACAGGTCGTGTCGTGTATGGAGCCCCGACACATTTAGTTAAACGGGTCGTGTCTGGGTTTGGCCTAAACGGGTCGCGGGTCAACCGGGTCATAAACAGGTCGTGCCGGGTCACCCGTTTTGCTAGCCCTACTTATAATTATCGAGGCTATTGCCCTATAAGGACTTTGTGAAGGTTTTAGCTTTTAAGGTAGGTTAAACTTTTGTAGTTAATCAGCTAAGTTTAGGGATTTGTACTTAGGGTGCCCTTTTTAATTTATGTTGCCTAAATTATACAAATTACCTCGTTTAATAAGTGGTGGGGCGTTTGAATTATGTGACATAATGATAATAAAGGGAATGCTAGAACTAGTTTCTTTAAAAAAAAATAATAATATCTACTTACGACTAGGAGGACTCTAGAAGAACATCATGAAATTACTTAATATTTCTCCGATAAATGTCATTTTAATCTCAAGTGAATATTATTTTCTAAAACTCATGTGGATATATTATCATATTTAGTATTGGGGAAAAAAAATAAAGAAAATTTTGGTATATGCCCTTTTCAAAATTTGTTTTGTAGGTCATCAGGCAAATAAATATAGAGGGCCTATTCTAAAAAAGTTTATTATAATTTCAATATTCATTATTTTTTATTTACTCATTTTTCTGCTTGTCAATATATATATATATATATATATAGTTATTATGGTATCCTCATTCGCGTTGCTACAATTAATTTTCAATTGAAAATAATATTTCACAAGGCCCGGGATGAGTTGGCATATATTGAATATTGGGTGGTTGAAAGTACACATCTAAATTTACTTCATTGTTTCCCTCTACGCCCTTATTAATAGGGCGGGTCACAAATTTAACCCCGTAAATTAATTTTCAATTTATGACTCACGGACATACCGTGGCAATTGAGGAACAGGATCCTGTCCATTTCAAATGAAATGGACAATATCCATTTAGTGTAAAATGAGGGGTAATATTGTCTTAACATTAAAATTGAAGGACTAAATTTACAATATTACCCCTCATTTTACACCCGACAATTGATGCAAGTGCATGGAAAGATGATGCTTTCTTTAAATGTGTAGTAGATCAACTTGGATTTAATTCTTAGGTTAATTTTCAATTTTAAAAATAAGGTCATTTAAGTTTTGTCTAAGTTTCAAATTAGCCATTTTATTATTTTATCGTCAAAATTAATGATTTTTCATATGTCAAGTGAGTTTCATTTGACATGTTTCATACCATCACCCAATATCGATGTTAACGTCCATGTTAGCATCAAAGTTAGCAATTTTCCCTCTAATGCTACAAATCCAAAAGATTATGATGATGAGAAGATGAATTTTGTTTATAGAGTTGGGTTTTTTTTTTTAGATAATTTGATGCTTAATGATATGACATAGATATTAAGTGTTGAAATGTTAATCGAGACACGCATGATATATGACAAACCATGAATTTTGATGAAAAAAGTGACTGAATTGCCTACTTAATATTTGAGCAAAACCTAATGACTATATTTTTATAAATTGGGAATTCAATTACTAGATTCATATAAAATAAAAACCTAAGAACTAAATTCCCTTAATTTTTTTTGTATACAACGAGTAATTTGAAAATCTACTCCATACCGAAGCAACTACAAGAAGTAATAATGATCTTTAGCTTAAAAGCCACGGGAGCGGAGTGGAGCTTATATATTGGACCCATAGCAGCTCAGGTCCAGCCTAAAATATTTTGTCCAAAAATGAAAAAAATTATTATTTTTTCCTTATTTGAAATATCACATAATACTTTTTATATTATATCTCATATAATTTGAAATGGCTCTTCACTTATAGATGTCAATACTAAGTGGTGGAACAAAGCTTTGGTCTATGAAATTTTCAGTAAAGAAGAGGCGGATCTCATATGTGGTATGACTAGCTATATGTCCAAGACGACAACAATGTAATAGGTTGGTATGGGTAGGAACGATGGATGGTGAGTCTTCGGTGAAACGTACATATCACTCGCAATAGAACGATAAATGATATGAGCTAAATACTAAAACAGAGTAAAAACTATTTTCTATAAAACCCTTAATTTTTGTTTGTTATACGTTGGCGTACGGCAAGGGATATATCGATCATATATGACAATGACAATGGTATATTGAAAGTTTCAAATGTTGTGTGGCAATGGCATCATCGATCACTCGCAATAGAACGATAAATGATATGAGCCAAATACTAAAACAGAGTAAAAACTATTTTCTATAGAACCCTTAATTTTTGTTTGTTAGACGTTAGCGTACAGCAAGGGATATATCGATATCGATCATATATGACAGTGACAAGGGTATATTGAAAATTTCAAATGTTGTGTGGGAATGGCATCATCGACGAAACTAGAAAATTAGATGACATTGAAAATTACACGACACACACGAAGGAAGATGTTGTGGATTGGGTGCCTGGTGCCCGGTGAGGATGGACAAGTAACATGCGCACGAGTTGACGTCAAAAACCTAATGACCAGTAACGGACATTTTGACGACAACGTTATGAATGCCAAACCCCGCTAATTAGAGACGGAAAACGATGCGTGCCAATTGGTGGACGCACTACATGAATTGGGCCACGCAAGCTTTTTATTCTGGTCCATGCTTCTAATGATTCGTCTTCGCACCACAACGTCACCGTTTCCCAAAGCTTTGCATAACCCGCCCGAAACTTTCCTAATTCCCACATCTTGACCCCCACTTTGTAAGTTTATGTTCACCATCTTTTGTGTATTATACACCCACAAAAAGTTTGTAATTATTCTTTAGTCCACGCGTATTTGACAATATAATGGCATAATTCTAATAATAGAGAGTGTTGCTTGGAATACTATAGATTATATTATAAAAATGCATTTGACACTACGATTTTATAAATTAAAAAAAAAAAACAATTTAAATTAAATAATGAAAATATTTTGTTGGAAGTGCATATTTTTAAAAGGTTAATGTTATTTAATAAACTATTATATGATTATCAAACAATTGAGATAGAGTTGTCCTTTAACTACTACATCATCTCGGTTGTAATATGACAATCGTATAATTGTCTACTAAATAGTATCACTATACTTTTAAAAATTGTGATATGAAGATATAAAAAGCTCCGTGATTTTAAAAACGCTTGATTTTTAAAGATTAAACTACAACTTTACCAAACGATTTCATGTGTTTTCTTTTGAATCACAAACCCAATAAACCCTAAGTCCATTTATAAATTGACTTAAAGTTAATTAAAAAAAAAATCCATTTCATTGCATAAATGACATGTGTCAATTAATTGTAAAAAAAGAAAACTATGTTTCTTTAATTAATTAATGTCTAATCTATGAACTATAGACTTGATTAATTTATCAATTATGAATTATCTGATAATTTAAACACTTTCCAAAACCAAATATTGCATGTTTCGACATCTCGAAGATGGGGATTTGGGTTTCTATTATTGAAACATCCAACTCAAATAGTAGAATATTAATCAACCTACCAAAAATAATACAGATCAGAATAAAAGATGAAGATCAGAGAGATTCTTGTGAGCTTGCATTGTTGCAAACCAACACAACATCTAATGAATCCGTACCCAAAACTATCGGATACAGAAGAACCAGTTCGTTAATGCTATGATACTATTATTTATTTATACTTTTGCTTAAGACTTAATTGATCCCATTAAACAACACCCTTCCAAGTTCCAAACCATAATTTAACATAAATTAGACGATCGTCAAACTTTGGGCAGGGCACCGGAACAGAGCTCGTGGGGACCACAGGCGAACCTAGAAGAAGAAAAAACCGAGCAGTGGTGGTTTTGTAATTAAATGAAAAAGACAAGGGCAAATGAGATAAGTGAAGAATTAAGCGCAATTACCCCTAGCCAATTCCTAGGCGATTCCGTCACGTCGCGATGAAACCAGAGGGCGGCGGAGGAGAGGGAACAGATGGAAAAGGACGAGGGTATATTAGTCACGTAGAATTTTTTAAAAAAAAGGCTGAGCTGGTCGTATACTCTTCTCTCCTCGCATACTTGCAACGTTCCCTAGGCAAAGCCGGCTCATGTGTCTGGCCCCACTCTCGCTCTGTCTTCTTTTTTTTTTCAATGAATTTCTTTGGGTTTATCATACACACATAAAACATTCTCTCTCATCTTTACTCCATCTCTCTCTCACTCTATCAGTTTCTCTCCTGTGCCTCTTGTGTATGTATGTTTGTTGGATTCCCACCTATTTTTCCAAAACACAAAGCACTAAAGAGAAAGTTTTGGAGAGAGAAACGCTCCCGAGATCGGAGAGAAGTGGAAAGTTATAGAGAGAGAAACCTCCGGTGAATGCTCACCCAACAGGCTCCAGCCTCCGGCGAGTCTTCCTCTCGCAGGTAGCGAAATGCAGTGACTACTTGTTAGTATGAATGACCCAAA
Organism: Carpinus viminea; assembly: GCA_013348765.1. NCBI lineage: Eukaryota > Viridiplantae > Streptophyta > Magnoliopsida > Fagales > Betulaceae > Carpinus > Carpinus viminea. The sequence goes on from CP054673.1 coordinate 4,355,184, forward strand.
AATGCGCGAAACAGCACTGCTACTCTGTGACGAGCCCAACGACGTCTTTTCCAACAGCAAGAAGAAGAAATCAGACGACCCAGCTCACCACCTGGTGGTCGGAGTCGGGCGTAGCCGATCCCAAGGCGGAACAAGGAGAGTGACACCAACAACGCTAACCAACTCGCCTGCCCTGACCGCCGGCGGCTCGTGCGGGTCGAGCGTGAGCGTGGAGAAGCCGCTTCCGAACGGGGATCTCTACATCGGCAGCTTCGCGGGGAGCGCGCCGCACGGATCGGGGAAGTACCTGTGGACGGACGGGTGCATGTACGAGGGTGAGTGGCGGAGAGGGAAGGCCTCGGGAAAGGGGAGGTTCTCTTGGCCTTCTGGGGCGACCTACGAGGGGGATTTCAAGTCGGGTCGGATGGAGGGCTGCGGGACCTTCATCGGATCCGACGGGGACACTTACCGCGGGGCGTGGAGCTCCGATCGGAAGCACGGTTACGGCCAAAAGCGCTACGCCAACGGGGACTACTACGAGGGGCACTGGAAGCGTAACCTGCAAGACGGGGATGGCCGGTACGTGTGGAAGAACGGGAACGAATACGTGGGGGAGTGGAAGAACGGCGTGATTTCCGGTCGGGGCGTGCTGATTTGGGCCAACGGGAACCGATACGACGGGGAATGGGAAAACGGCGTTCCGAAAGGGAACGGGGTGTTCAGGTGGCCGGACGGGAGCTGCTACGTGGGTTGCTGGAACAAGGACCTCAAGATTCAGCTTGTGAATGGGACCTTCTATGCTGGAAATGGGCAGGGAAAAGAGCAGTGCTTGAAGAACAACAATGGGGCTTTGCTGGGGGGTGAGAATTTGACAATAACGATGCGGAAGAGGTCGTCGGTGGACGGCGCGAGAGGGAGCTTGACGGACCGGAGTTTTCCTAGGATTTGCATTTGGGAATCTGACGGAGAAGCCGGCGATATTACCTGCGATATCGTCGACAATGTGGAGGCCTCCATGTTTTATCGGGACGGGACGGGGTTCGATTGCGACGGGTTTCGGCAGTTTCGACGGAATCCGTGCTGTTTCAGCGGGGAGGCCAAGAAGCCCGGTCAGACGATATCGAAGGGGCATAAGAACTACGATTTGATGCTTAATCTTCAATTGGGGATTAGGTAATTTCACTGATTGATTTCTTGTTGGTTATGTTTGTTTTTGTGGGGGTTATAAAGGTGGGTATTGATTCTTGTTAGTGGTGTTTTTTTTTTTTTTTCTTAGGCACTCTGTTGGAAAACATGCGTCTATATTGCGTCAGCTGAAGCCGAGTGATTTTGATCCCAAGGAGAAGTTCTGGACGAGGTTTCCTTCCGAGGGATCGAAGATTACGCCGCCCCATCAGTCAGTAGAGTTCCGCTGGAAAGATTACTGCCCCATGGTGTTTAGGTATTGCTTGATTCCAATCGTATCTTTATATTTTGCGGTTCACATTGGAGAGCTTTGTGGACCATGGAATAGGATATATAAATGTTTGGTAGTGCAATGTTCTTCTGCGGTGGTGAGGATTTTTATTTCTTTTCTATTTCTGGTGGAATTTTCAGGCGTTTGAGGGTGCTATTCCAAGTAGATCCTGCCGATTATATGCTGGCTATTTGTGGGAATGATGCCCTTCGGGAGCTTTCTTCTCCGGGAAAAAGTGGAAGCTTCTTTTACCTCACTCAGGATGATAGGTTTATGATAAAAACAGTCAAGAAATCAGAAGTCAAGGTTAGTTGCCGCCCTCTTTGACTTTCGTCTTGTTAAACATGAGAGCTTGAAGGCAGTTCAATAGCATCGTTTGCATACATTGTTTGTTTCGAAGTGTCCAATCCACTTTCTTAGTTAAAGCTAGACATGTGAGGGGTGGGACAGTTAGATTGGATCTCAAGTTTGGTTATTCTTTTTTAGGTGCTTATTAGGATGCTTCCAAGCTATTATCAACATGTTTCTCGGTATGAAAATTCCCTGGTGACGAAGTTCTTTGGAGTGCATTGTGTCAAACCGATTGGTGGCCAGAAGGTATGTCTTGTAAAAAAAATTTGAGCTATTGTTTTGGTTCAAGTGGTTTTTCTGTTTCATCTGATTGTGTTGTGATTGGAGAGCAGACCCGGTTTATCGTGATGGGCAATTTATTCTGCTCAGAATATCGTATTCATAGGCGATTTGACCTCAAAGGATCCTCTCATGGCCGCACAACAGATATGCCTGAGGGTGAGATTGATGAAACCACCACCCTCAAGGACCTTGATCTTAATTTTGTGTTTCGCCTCGAGCGTAATTGGTACCAAGAGCTCATCAAGTAAGTTCAGTGTACAATGCATCTCCTACTTCAATTTTCATTACTCAGCTATCTCCATTTGGTCCTTTCACCTATCATAATATGTGCTAAATCTTGCTCAGACAAATTGAACGAGATTGCGAGTTCTTGGAAGCAGAGAGAATCATGGACTACAGTCTTTTGGTTGGTCTTCACTTCCGTGATGACAATACATGCGAAAAAATGGGGTTATCACCTTTCCTCTTGAGAACTGGTAATCAATTGAATCATCCTTCCATCAGAAATAATTCATGGGTTGATATATCTGTTGTGGGGACCATAACGATATTGAATTGAATTTTGGTGCCCTTTGCAGGAAAAAAGGATTCATATCAAAATGAAAAGTTTATGCGTGGTTGTCGGTTCCTTGAAGCTGAGCTACAAAACATGGATCGAATTTTAGCTGGCCGGTATGTTTTTTCCAACTTTTTCCTTGTTCTTTCCTAGTTTGAGCTATAACCACCAGAGAGTTGCTGTGAAATGAGTCGAATAATCCTTAAAGAAACTAAATGTTGCATACCTAATTATAAGTTTTAGTAATTGTTATGCCTGGTCCATTTTTTAACACTTGAAAACAGTCAGAAATACTTGTCAGAGAACATTATGGTTGAGCTTTGTCCTCCTATTTTTTATGGGATAAATGGTGGCCGTTATTTTCTTCCATCAAATTTGAACACGTTCTTTTAATTATTGAAAGAATTGGGTTGTCTTGGCAATTCTGTGGGTAGTTCAGTAGACAACAGTTGTGTGTGGGGCATATAAAGAGTATGGTCCTATGCTCTCACTGATAAGATTCAAAATTTCTTTTATTTTGTGTTGCTTGTTGCCATGGATGATCAGTAGTGCCCATTTTTTAACTACCAATTTTATTCGACAGAATTCATTCGAATTGAGGTTTTTTTTTTTTTCCTTTTAACCAAGAGGATTATTTCCAGATATTTATTCTACTCCCCTTGTGTTTCCTTTTTGGGGAGAAATGATCCAATGGGAGAATACTTTGTATTGGATGTAAAATTAAGAGGTCCCTGACCATGCAAAGATGTGATTTTTTTTTTAATTTTTTTAATTGCATGTTGATGCCTTTAGTTTGGTAATTTGAATTCCCATGTCTATTAAATGCAAAAACCATTTGTGGTGAATTGAATTGATTTGTTTTATCTATCAGGAAGCCGCTGATCAGGTTAGGAGCAAATATGCCTGCAAGAGCAGAGCGGATGGCCAGAAGGAGTGACTTTGATCAGTATACCCCTGGCGGTATAAGCCGTTTGACTCCTTCACGTGGCGCTGAGATCTATGAAGTAGTCCTGTATTTTGGGATCATCGACATTTTACAGGACTATGATATCAGCAAGAAATTAGAACATGCCTACAAATCCTTTCAAGCCGACCCTACTTCAATTTCAGCTGTTGATCCGAAGCTCTACTCGAAGAGGTTTCGGAATTTCATAGGAAGAACCTTCATAGAAGACAGGTAGCACAGCGAGGGAATATTGGTATAAAGAAACAGTACTGTTGGATTGAGAACAATCCCCAATTGATTCTGATCCCTTCTAGAGAAAAAAGACTGGTTATCATGCAGAGCTTCCTTCAGTTGTTGGAGCAAGTGCTACTCAGAAGGGTCAGAGGCCAGGCCACTGCAATGGTGTGGCCATGATATCGGTAACTTCGGTGGCGGGTTGTGGGGGGGGCGGTGCTCATGGCTGATTTTTTTGAAGCTACAGCCATGGTATTATAACTTTTTGGAAGGGGCAACTACTTGTACATGCAAGGGGGAGGGAAATGTTGGGTTCTGATTTGCTTTTTTTCTGTTCTTAGTTAGATTTTTGTGGTACCCAAGGAATGTGAAGATTTGAAAGATAGGTATAGGGAACTGAGAACAATGTTGCCAAGAGAGAAGATTCAAAATGGGAGGGGGGAGACTTGGGAATAAGTGAAGTGTACATGCTTATAGAAAGGAATGGATGGATAGTCTATGGAATTGCATTTTTCCATGATTATTTTTTTTGTACGATATATATATATTTTTTCTTTTCAGAAAAGAAATTGTTTTTGAATCATCTTGGCAGAGAGAGGGCCCATGGGATTTCTCTCTCAGTCTCTCTTTTGTCTGCTGTTTGCATTAATGGGGTGCTCTCTTATGTGCTCTATCGAAATGGGGTCATTGCTTTGCTTTTGCAGTGAGAGGGGGTGGCACTGGGCAGCAGCAAGCGGAACGACATGAAAAGGAGAGAAAGCACACGAGAAAGATGCGCTGGCGTTTCTTGTTTCTTCTCACTTTCTTTTTCTACTGTTTTTGTTTTTCGCATCAAACTTGTTTTCGAAGAAAGGCTTGAATTTATTATTTACTTGGTTTTGGAAAGGACCCTGAATCCTCCCCTATTAAATTTGGAAATACTTTCCACTTGCCAACCAAAATGGTCCCTCCCCCCTCTTTGTACTTCCTAACCAATTTGAGGAATCTATCGTCAACGTGGCTGGTTACCCCCACCCCGTTGTAGCAGCCAGGCTTACTGAAAGTGTTATTCCTCAGAATTTGGGAGGGCAACGATGTCATTTGGTCATTGGGACTCGTGCGAGAAGTTTTCACTTTTCACTGGTGAGGTCAAAGACTGGGGCAGAAGAGGGGAGAGAGAGACAGACAGAGACAGGGTGAGAGAGAGGGGTAGTCCCGCCCAAATGGGGTCGAACCTCTGTTGCAGTACGCTTTGTTTCTCTTTTGACCTTGGTTCTTTTCTTTTCTTTTCTTTTTGGGACCTTCTGTTGTCTGGTTGCTCAGACCCAAGCCACAGGTCTATGACACTACCCTCACCAAGTTGGTCTTTGCTAATGGGTGTAATTTTTGAATTATGAATATTAGATTATATAAATCAATTTTAACTCAAATTATTGAATTAAGTAAGTTTGTTTTTTTCAATTCTAATTTATTAATTTTGTATTAAGTTTGTATCGAGTTCACAAGAGATGTGTTAAAAATTACTTGCCCTTGTGTCGTATCAAGTATGTCAGGTTTATGTGAGTATAAGATTGTAGAATAGGATCTTCTTAATTTCATTTGAATTGAATAATATCTCGTTAGTTATATTGGATTGATGTTTTTTTTTTAACTTTTTGAGGAGAAAAAAAACTCCCTTAATATAACAATTCAAATGAACTTGGAGAGGATTATAATTTGACTCATTTGTTTATTAAAATGGGTCATAGTCTTCAACTTTAACAAACTAATTTTATATTGAATTCATGAATATATTAAAAATTATTGTCAGCCCTAGTACACATGGTTACTTGTTCATCAATTCTGTGGATAATGATTTTTCAACCATTTGGCTGCTCAATTTTGATTTTATTCAATTGGATGAATCAAAGGGTTGAATTCAAGCTTACTGTGGCCGAAAAATCTGATTGGTTAATGCGTGTAATCAAACTCGATTTTGTTTCTTAAACTGCTTCCATCCTGTGAAGATTCCGAAGCAAAAGATGAAAGAACTTTAAAAGAAGGAAATTTCCATGTTACCAAATTTCTTATGTCGAAAAATCAACCTATATAATTATTTTAATCTTGTAATTTAGTGACAACGTTGTCAGTTGTGATTTGATTTGTCTGTTGGAGTGGCCAACCTTTTATGTACACAATGAAGCAACCATGAAATGAAGTGAACTTATAATTTATAATTGGTAAACGTAAATTTATTTATTTTTGCTTGTTTCTTGATTATATTAGTAGTAAATGTATTATATTTTAGAGCCATGAAAGATCAAAATATTAATAATAAAAAAATGGTTAACTATTTTAGATTAAAATTTAGAAAATCCCTTAAAGCAAGTTCCACAACTCATGAGGAAGATAAGGCTGCAATGTCCCCAACAATGGCAGCCTAGTGGGTAGTATATTTTGGCTTTACTCCACAGTTCAAAGTCGGTGAAGGGTATGGCTCTCTCTTGTAGTTGTAGGGTATCCCCTCCTACCTTGTAAATTATTTTTTTTGTCAAAAGTACCATAAGGTTGACCCCAAAAAAGAAAGGAAAAGAATGCTACCTATGCCCTATATTTATCCTAATTAAATTCCGACCTAATCAATGCACTTTTTCTGGTGACAATTGCAATACGAAGACAATTGGTAACAATCCCACATCGATAAGAAAGATTGCTTTTCGGAGTACGTATTTTAAGAGTTTGTTTTCGTTTGGGTAACACGTGTTTGGGGGGAGCTTTTTTTATTTATTTATTGGAATTAAAGAAGTTAGAGGTTATTTTGAAGAATATAATAATATTCCAATCAAAATTGGGATTTTATTCTTATTAAAAAAATAATTCGCAGCTCAAGGTGGACATAATAATAATAAATGAATATAACTTGGTATTTGAAATTTAATTTGTAGCGAGTCAAACTCATTTTATAATTTAAAAATTAAAAGTGGGGATTTGTGGAAGAACCCGAGGTAAACTAGAATCCATTCACCACTTGGGAGATGCGAGAGTGCATTAGCTAATAATGCAGTAGATTACCTCAAATCTATACTTTTCAGTTTCACCATTTGCTTATTATTTTTAAATATTGTAAATCCTCGCAAATAAAAGCTTGAATATGGACCTCTCAAAAAGTATGAATGAGAAGACCTTCACGGTTTATAATTATTGGTTAAAACTACTAATTATTAACAGAAAGACAAAAGAAAAAATCAAAACGACATTGTTTTTACAGTAATGTCATATTCATGATATTAATCTTTCTAACACGTCGAATTATTATTTAAAGTCTATTTAACCTTCACAAACTACTACCAAAATGATAATATATTACCTAAATTATTAATTGCGACAAATTACCCTTCAAAATACCAAAAACAATGACAATGTATCTCAAATTTTAACAAAATGATGAAATTATCCTTACTAAAATAAAAACAGACATACTAATTTTTTTTTCTCAAATTTTAAGGGTATTTTTGTCGTATTAAAAATTATACAGGGGTAATTTCATCATTTTGATAGCATTGGGGGATACATTATCATTGTTTTCGTAGTTTGTGGAGTAAATTATCATTAAGGTGGTAGTATAAAGGAGTTAAGTAAACTTTACCCTATAATTTATAAACTTTGAACCCATGCACCTTTATAAAAGTGTATCATTATAGAGACGGATCTATGAGGGGATTGGGAGGGGTCTTGGTCCCCCCAAAAATTACAAGAAAAAAAAAATTGAAGGCAAAAAAAAAAAGGTTTTAAGGATTAAAAAAAAAAAGTTTTTTTTTTTTTTTGCCAGTTAATCCCTCCCAAAAAGATTTTGGCACTTGGTCCCTTCTCAAATTAAAAGCCGGATCTGTATCAAAGATGTCACAAAAACTAATAAATCAACCCACCAAAATTATCACTGATTTCCAAACCAACACATCCATTAGCGCATATATATTTCAAACAAAATTTCAACTTGATTCCATTAGCATTTCCACGTTCCCACAATAAAGGGAAATGGTAATACAAGTCTTCCACTGCAAACACATGATAAGTCGGGTGTCAATTTCGAGTCCCACTCCCACATCTAATTTTTGACTTTTAAAAGTAAAAGTCTTCCACACTGCAAATCATTTTTTTTCCTTAATGTCGACTCTCTAAAAATTTCCTTAATGACGACGATTTTTATTTATTTTTTATTTTTTATATACCTTTTAAATTTGTTAAATATGAAAAAACTTTATTTAACTTTTGACCCGTTTAAAAGTATTTAAAGCAACATAACCCTTTTTAAAGTTAAATTTTTAGCTATGTCCGTATGTGTTATCCATACCCTGAGCCAAAATTATCTCGAATTATTATTCAGTGATAATTTTTGCTGCATTGTAAAAGAGCGTAATATAGGGGGAACATGATCTTTTCTAATTTTTTGTTATACTTAAGAGGTATTTTTTGTCCTTTTAACTTTATAAGAAGATAAAAATATTCATTAACTATAACTAACAAAATATTATCCATGAATTCTAATTCAATCAAAGAGCACATTTTCTCTCGTTAAATATTTACTTTTGTAGAGAAAAAAAAAAAGAAAGGTAATTTCACTTGACCCCACTGAAGTTCTATATCTTTTACAAATACCTCTTTAAAGTTTAAAGTCTCTCACTTTGATGTATTGAATTTTTATTTCGTTTTAAATACCTCATACTATTAAATATTGTAATTAAATTAACAAAAAAATGAAAAAAATAATTAAAAATATTTTAATAGTTTTATATCTATCCATTAGGATTTAATAAAAAAATTTAACAAAATGAGTTATTTGAAATAAAACAAAAATTCCATCCATTAAAGTAAAACTTTAAATTTTTTTGAAGGTATTCGTAAAAGGCGTAAGATTTGAAAGGATTAAAGTGAAATTAAAAAAAAAAAAATTGAAGACAGGAGAAGCGTGAGAGCTCAGTTCTCAAAAAAAAGTGACGTGTAGATGGGTGTTGGAGAGAGAGAGAGAGAGAGAGAGAGGGAGGGGGTTGGGGATGCAGGACAGGAGTAGGCCTGTCATATTATAGCAGAAGGGGGGGTGGCATTTGCTCCTTGCTGGTTCACCAATGCATGCCTAAAAAGCACAAAAGATAAAAAAGAAATAAACTCTAAAAATCAATACGTACGGATATGTCATCTTTTTGACGCACAGATCTACGCCTTCCTCCGTCTTTATGGGCTCCTGTTGCCTCTTGGGGCCATGAGAGAGAGACAGAGAGACAACCAAATTTACCTTACAATTCTTCTTCTACTCTCTCTCTTCCGCGATTCAACTACACTCGCCGCCTCAGCCTGACATGTTTACTCAGTCCTTAGCTCTTTTTTTTTCACTCTAATATTTGGTGCGTCAATCGAATAAAATTATATATATATATAATTTAACAATGATATACGTCCTTTGGGTTGATATGACAGCTCTTGTTAAAAAAAAAAAATGACTGATAATAAAATTATTTCATTAACCTATGATGAAGTAGAATAAGGATGTAGTGCTTAACATTTTTCGATTAGATTGAGGTTGTAATGTTTGGAGAAGCTTCCGAAATATCATGGCCCAAATCTTACATTTTGTTTGGGGCATGGAATGACATGTCGTGGACATGCCTACCAATATCTAATTTTCATTATTTTTTTTTCATTTTTTATTTTTTGCATGGAATGATTCGTTTTTATTGAAAACATACACAACTTCGACTTTGGGTTTAAAAGTTGGACATTAGTGATATCCGCTTTATGAGACATGTTCATAGTCGATTGAATTATTAATTAATACCTATTGATAAATTTTCAAAACTTTATTATTAACTTTTTTTTTTTTCTTTTTTCTGGGCAACTTATTGATCGATTAATTAAAGTGGTAATATTCTTGGCGCAACCAAATATGAAAAAAAATTGGAAATGGCCATTAGCATTTAGAGTCGTCGTCGTCAACTACCGCCCATCTGTACCTGAAGTCTCCTTCTTTAAAGTCATCGCTTTATGTCGATTTTTGAGAGCTGTCAACCTTCACCAAGAAATAAATAGCAATGAAAAAAAAACAGACAAAAGCATCCAACATGGACTCATTAAATAATAGCTCTTAATTTGGAGGAATAGGATGCTCAAAAAAATGTTCTTTCCTTATAATTAATAGAATATTATTTCATTCAAATAGATTAGAAATAATCCCAATTCTAAATTGGAGGAATAAATACATTTCTTTTGTCTATTTTATTTAGAATTTTGACAAATAATTTTTCATGTTTTAAAAAGTGATTAATTATTTCATAGGACAAGTAAAAAGGAACAAATATTATTGACAGAATTCATTAATATATCAAATAAAAGTGGTTGAACCACCCATTATAGCCTTAAAGGTAGCAAAAGTGAATCGATCACTCCCTCTAAGCCTATTTCGGGTTGGTTGAACTCCCCAAATTACCTAATAGCCATGACGTGAGGCAATTCGGCCATCTCATGCAAACGTAAAGGTGATTAACCGTGCGGTGATTTTGGCCACCTCCTTCGACCTCTTGATTCATGCTAATGAGACACCTTAATGGATTTTGTTAACTTTTTTTATTTACATTAAAAAATAATTAATCACTTTTCAAAACTAAACTACCTATTTGTCAAAAAGCTACCCATAATACATTTGTCCTATTTAAAACAGAAGCACTTGGACTTTGTGTGTTGTTGTCCATGCCTACTCTTATCTCTACCTAGAGCTATGAAAGCAGCTCAACATCGACAAGGCAAGGCAAAAGTTCAGCATATGCCAACTCTTATCCTACCTGGCATGACGTTCATTTGTTGAAACTCTAGCTTTCCAATTGCTGAACATTTGGCAAAATACTACACTTTACGTCTCAATTCACATGCATGTATATACATACGTACATACAACTCGATCGTTGCGTGCATGCATCTTTCTCTTTCTCTGATCTTCTCTCTTCCCTGTTCACGCACATATATTCCGCAGAGTATTCTTGGCTTAATTGGTGATTACGTACGTACTCATTTGGTAGTACTCCAAAACCCAAGCTCCTCCTTAATTTCCTGCATCATCATCATCATCGCTCCATGATCATCTTATATATACGTGCACGGTGCACCAATTTTAATTTCTTACTTAAACGACTACTGAATACTAATCCTTTTGAACTTCTCATTCTTCTTCCAAACCCTGAAGTTGACGACCACCACTGTTAGGATATATAAGGCATTTTCTTGGGCATCATCACTGCATTATATTTACCTGGGAAAAAGGATGTATGGACATGGTAAGTTAACCCTTTTAACTTTTTTACCCTTTTAATCCTATTCGGCAACTTATTAAGCTCGTATTCTCATAATTTTACAAGTGTAAATGCCCATGCAGCTAGTAATTAATAGTAAAGTTCTCTTTAATTTGTACTTGGTTACTTTATTTTGAAGGATAGATGCATGCACTGTTTTCTTTTTGATGCTTTTATTATTATTACTATTATTTTGGTGAGGCCGTATTTCAGTATTTGCGCAACGATACAGAGAAGATGATACTTTCTTCGATAAAAAAGTCAGAATAACAGAATAGTACTGTGATTGAGTTATATAACCGTTGCTTTATCTAAAAGAGAGGCTATTGTACAACATATCGGAAAGGGGAACCCTTATTTACTCCTTAACTACCAACCAACGAAGTCCCTTTTATCTAATAAATAAAAAATAAAAAATAAAAGTAAGTCCCTTTTCATTTTTAAAATTTTCTAGCTTCAAAGTCTAATCTTTCAGTCACTTTCAAATTTCAATTATGTACCTTACTGTTTTTTTTTTTTTTAGTTAACTTAAATAGCTAGCATGTAAAATGCCCGATCTACCCATATGCATGATTTTTAAAAATATAACATCCCTTTATTTTTTTAAAAAAATATATATTAAAAGGACGATCTGTCGGGTCATTGTTTTCTCTTTTTAAAAAAAAAATAAAAAAAAAATTTATAAAAGAATAAATTGATTATTTTGTTCCCTCCGTAATCCAAGAGGTGAATGAAAAGAATTGAAATATTAAAGCCCAACATTAAAAAATTTTAAATCATGTAATAGTTATGTTTTCTCAAGTAATTAAACTTGGGCTATCAAAGTTATTTTCTTGTAAATTAAAATTAGAAAATGAGAGCACATCACCAGCCTTAATTTGTAGTTTTATCGCACCTAACAACAATAATGAGCCCGTATGATGATCAGTTCCTGGCCTCTAAATTCTTAAATGGGGTGCGGCCACATGTCGGGAAAAAGACATAATCATGCCCAACATGAGGCTTGTTTGGAGGGGGACAAGTCTTCTCCATAATTAAGTACTTTTACACTGAATATCTATTAATATTATCATTCATCATCTACCCCAATGAAGATCGTGCAAGAAAAAAGTAAGTAGGAGTTCCTAATTATGCTGTCGATCTTCTTCAAGCGACAGCGTTTGTTATACCAATATACTTCTATTATGAGATACAGTGACTTGGGATATCACTGGATTTTCCGACCATTAATAAAATTTGCTTTTTCCATGCATCTACTTCCAATCAAACCTCTTGGGATATCATGCATGATTTTATGGCGAAGTTTATTGATTAATTATTCGACCTTTTTATGTTTTAAAACATCAAGAGGTCAATCAAATTTTATCATTTCCTCTCAGAAGCCTTGTTACTAGTTAGGGTTGCAATTTAATTCGTAATCCTCAATTTGATATCAACACGACATATAGTTTTAAGATTATAGTTTAGATTAAAACAAATTTGAATCATAAACAAGTCAATCCGTTTAATAAACGTGTCTTGTTTGAATTGACATAAACGGATTGATAATTAATTAAGTTGACACAAATTTGATATGTAAACTCATTTTACCAATCTTATAATCTCCTTGATTATCACAATCAAAATATTGGCTTCATTTTTAGGCACGGAACACCGTTTAGATTAACTCTGATATATCTAAAGTGTATGCATATATTATCATATTATAATTAAATAATTATGTAGCTGTAAAATTTAATGCGAAGAAAAAATGTTACTAAGAGAAAAAGAGAGTTAAAAATGTAATGGTAGGTGGGAAGATAATCGGTCATTGCAGCTCCTAGAAGAGAAGGAGCCAGTTCTTTATATATTTGAACAAAACAAATTTGTCTTCATATTTATAAAGAATCGGTCCTCTCCATTCATCTCCAGTTGAACTGGAGAGAATCCCAGTTGGAAGGGGATTATAGTATGGACTGTATGATAAAGGTAGGTGGGGGTGGAGGTGGGGTGGGAGTGGGGGTGGGTGATAATAATGTCAGTGCACGACGACACGACGTGATTTGCACCTTCGCAATAATCCAAAGAGTACAACAAATAAGAGAAAACGTGATCATGAGAAGTCAATTCTAGTCAGAACAATTTAATCCGTCCAGCATATTCGCAGGTGTTCACACCTTTTTTTTTTTTTTGGTTTTTTCACACCCAGTTTGTTTATTGACGGTTGGCTCGAGACTTGTTGATAAATTTGAGTCCTAATTATATAAGTGTTAAGTAATTTTGAATTTTTTTTAACTTTAAAAGTTAATTTAAGAGGTAAAACTTCATCTCACTTATAAACTGAGTATCAACTTATTTCACAATCAATATAAAATGATTATAATACTTAATCTATATAGTCTTATATCTACGCATGCCTCGATACAATTTAAACATGATAAGTGATGCAAAGACTGGCACTTATATTTTCGTAGAAAATATGAATCCGACACAAAAATAAGCCTATTAAAATTGAGAGATTTAATTAGATAAAAATAAGTTTCAAAATGATTGAAACCGAAACACGTGAGTAAGCATGGTTGCCCCTGAATTTAGAAAGAGGAGTTAATAATGTGGAAAATGTTCAACGACATGGCAGTTTGAGTTAAGAAAATGAGGAACCCTAGCAGGTAGCAATTGAAAACTGAGAAAAAAGGACGTGCGTGTGTCCTGTTGGGCAAGCAGTCCAAATTCGAAAAGAAAAAGTGCGGCCAGTGGTCTAGAAAATGTCTGTATCATTCCCAACACCGGGTTCCACCGGAGGGAACACTCACCTAACTATTCATTAATCATTTTTATTGCTCCATTTATTAATTCATCAAAACCCTTTCTACCTCTATAATGTTTGCACCCACCACCCAGCTTATCACACTCTTAACAAAACCAACGTAATCTTAATTATTTTGTTTGAGGTTCATGAAAAGGTATAATTTCCTGTATTCTATGATACCATTTTATAATAACGACAGTGAAAATTTTGCTTTATTATTATTATTATTTAAAAAATCAAGGTTATGTTTTTGTTTTGATGTAAAATATTTGTATGTTAGTGTTTGGCTCATAAGAAAAATAGTGATGACAACAGCAACAGTGACGGTATGCTGCGTCCAGCGAACTCCAACAAACTCAAGCACTGACTTTCAGAAAAAATCAGTTGTTAAAACACTATTTATCCCAAAAGTTTAAATTGATAAGAATAGGTAAATCTAATAATTTAATTAATACTTTAATATTCTTCTTCATATATGGGCTCAAACTTCTTTTTAATGGGTGATGTCAACACATGAAATATTTAATTGAAATATGAGATAAATTTTATGGATTCAAAATTCGAATGCAAAACCTTTGATTCTGATACCATGTCAAATCATCATTTATATTTTATAGGAAGAGGACTAGGTAAATCTAATAAATACTTTAACACTAGGGACGTTTTTTATCAAGAGAAAATATTTTACGTTTGACCAATATTTTCAATCGTACCAGATCGAACCGAACCGATTTGAGACAGGTTTAGAGGAGAGTGAAAGGGAGGGGTCAGTGGAGTTTGTGTGGTTTATAATTCGTAAAAGAAGAAGCAGTAAATTGATCAATGGACGATTAATGGGGATTGGGGACCCCAAAGCTCTTATTACTATTGTTCTTGTTTTTCTCTTTGGGGATCAGGATGAAGGCAGCTTAAGGTCACTGCATGCACTACTTTGATGCTTGATGCCGACCTACACGTGTGTGTGAGTCACATCTGTTCAATTTTCTCCGTTGTGATGATCGAAATGAAATTGGGTATAAAGGGTCAATTATTAGAAATGACTTTTTTTTTTTTTTGCCTTTTTTTGTGTGAATAATATTTTTTTATTAAATTGGGTTAAAGAAATTTATTATAATTTAATAAAGTAATAAACTATTATACGATTGTCAGTCATTGAATATAATATTTTTTCAGATATTCAGGAAAAAAAAAGTTGAAAAAAAAAATGTTATTAGATAAACTACTTAGCACTTTTTTTTTTTTTTTTTTGATATGTCTGCACAAGAAGAAGGAGGATTCGAACGAGTAACCTTCACTTTATTAAGCATGAGCCGATTAAGCTACTTTTTGGAAACTACTTAACACCTTCTAGTTGCATTTCACTATAATCATATCTTGTGCCCAAAATTTAGTGGCGCATTAGCATAGACGTTACCCAATTGGACTGGGCTGGGCCAAAAGAAAAGGTACCCCCGTGACCCGTCCAGCCCGCTGGGTTGGCCTTCCATCTCATATTTTTTAATTGTACAGGAGAAATGCTCAACAGAGAAGCACAAATTCTAGTACATTCTGAAAGCCAGATACGTTCGAGTTCTAGTTTGGTTGGGATAATCGAAATCTGACAAGAACTGGTTTTTTAACTTGCTTAAATCACGTCAAACATTTGTAGCCAAGCAAAGCCTTGAGACTGAATCCAAACAGTGCTTTGCAAATTGCAATGATAGGCATCGTAGAGCCGTAGAGCACGAGAAATGTCACGTTTGAGGTCTCCCAGCTTGAACGCAGAAAACCCCACCTCAACCCCCACACAATAAATTGGAA
Source organism: Carpinus viminea (assembly GCA_013348765.1). Classification (NCBI taxonomy): domain Eukaryota; kingdom Viridiplantae; phylum Streptophyta; class Magnoliopsida; order Fagales; family Betulaceae; genus Carpinus; species Carpinus viminea. The sequence goes on from CP054673.1 coordinate 4,370,868, forward strand.
GGAAGGAAGGAAGGTGACTGACGATTTCAGGCTAATTAAGAGTTGACAACTCCTTTCTTTGCTGGCGGGATCATTGGTGGTGGTTGGAAGCAAATATTGTGGGGTCCAAAAATCAGCCGTCCCCAAATGTGTGCCTTTAAATTACATGTGGGACGACGTGTCGTTGCCAGCTCTTGCTGGAACATCTTGGAGACATGTGATAACAACCATTGAGGGAGGAGGCAGTGTCATCGACTTGTTGGTATCCCCTGAGAATGTTACAAAAATGAGATGTCGTTTCATGTCTGGGGGTACCCCATAGCAGAAGCAAAATCCTGTGAAGAAAAATGGACTACCCTCGAGCACAAGACACCCACCGTGAATGAGAGAACCTAATTTGGGGGACCTTTGTACTTTGTGAGAGGTGGGACGGGTTACTCAACACACATAGAATGCCAAGAATAAAAGGGAATGACTAATTTTAAGAGTTAAGAATTACGATAAGTAAATCTCATACAAATTCAACTTGTAAATATTGGCCTATGATTGACACGACCTGTAAATCAAATGCAAACTTGGAGGAATATAGTTGATGGGTCTAACTCATTTAATTAAAAAAGTTAAATTATGGTTGACTTAGAGAATCTGTATTGAGCTCTTCAAATAAAAGTTAAATTTGAAGAGAGAAACTCACTTTTTTAAATTTGTAGTCACTTTTAATTCTTTTTTAAATTATTGGTAGATGATAGAGAGGAGGAAAATGAATATCTAAGATTAAAAAACTAAATAACTTTCATTTTTTGGCATTTGGTATTTGGAGAGCCCTATTGATCAAAGTTAAATTTGAAATAGAGTAAAGAATTTATTAAATGACTCTTGTTGTGAGTTTTTTCAAATTTTTTTAAAAAAGCCAAATTTAAAAGGCTTAATGAGGATGCTCCTATATGCCTTTATATTCAAGCTTCAACACGACAATAACACCATAAATTTTTTTTACAGGAACTTTACAATATAAAGATATACAAAGTATCTTCTCTTAGTACTTGATTACAATTTTGTGTGTGAAAACATGCAATTTAAGAAATAACTCAATTGTTTTTTTTTTCTTCGTATCACATCTCATAAAGATATATCACAATTTATAATATAAAGATATACAAAGTATCTTCTCTTAGTACCTGGTTATAATTTTGTGTGTGAACTCACGCATTTTAAGAAATAACTCAATTGTTTTTCTTTTCTTTGCTGTAGATTGATAGGGGTGAATCCGAGGCTAAGAACAACGGTGAAGGTTTGAAACTAGATGACTTGTGGTGTAGGAGCCACCAACATCATCTAAACAGAGCTAAAGCCTCAAAAGAGGCAGAAAGGTCTCCAAAGAGACGAATAATGCTTCAAAAGAAGTAGATAGAACCTCCTAAGAGGCGGGAATGAGAGGGGGGAAAAAGGTGGAGGAGGGAGTACTCCCTCCCCCTAGGCTGCCGGAGATTAAGGGAAGGGATGCGTTTTTTCTTTGAGGAAAGAGAAGAGGGCAAATATCAGTATCATTTTCACAAGATTGTTATGATTCCAGCACAGCTGGAACGATAGCAACGAATTAGGTTGATTTCTAAAGCAGCGTGGGAGTTGCATCAGTGAGCTTGGTTTGAAGATTGGAAAGGCTCCGAACAGAGGGCTAGATCGTTGAGGCCGTGATTTTGATTTGAAAATTGGAAAGGCTGTATCAGGGAGTTGGTATGGCAAGTTGAAGTGTCCCACGATCTATGGGACACGACGAAGTAGCAAGTATAAAATGATGGAGAAGAGGAAGAGGACCAAGACTTGCCCAGTTGGGGTGGCTCGCCAACTGACTGCCCACTTTCTTTTCTCTGTTTTTATTTTTTATATTTGTACTTTTTTTCAAACCTATAATAATGTTCGTGTTTAATTAAAAAAAATAAAAATCATTTGTCTTTTTATTGAATACCATTAACATTAAAACATTGTCCCAATTAAAAATTTGAAAGAAACATCATCAATTGAATAATAATTTTTGGGTGAAATGTGGACTTTCCGCTAAATTCTTTATTAAAAACAAGAAAAAACAAAAATTAACTACTTCTTGATAAATACATACACATATGTTGTAACAATCCAAAAGAATTGTCAGCCAGATAATATATATATTCAAAAAATATTAGTCAATCTGCAATTAAAACCCTCTAAAATCATTATAAAACTTAGTCTCACATAATAAGACTTAGCTAAATGAGCACATTTATAATCTACATAGTGTTTTTTTTTTTTTTTCCTTCTAAACTGGATATATTCTGAAACTTTTTTATGCATCCCAAGCTCACACCACACATGATGGGAGACGCATATCATCAACCCCTGCATCAAAATCGCTGCATTTCAAAGGGGAAACGATTAAAATGTGCTTCCTAGGAAAGTAAAAAATATAATTAGGAAGTTTGCAAAATCAAAGCATGTTACATACAAGGTCAGGTAGTAGTAGCAAAAATCTGCAAGAATGAAACCATTCACCAATTCAGAGAGGAGACCCATAAAAGCCCAACGTATATCATAATAACCCAGAAATCTATAATCTAGAAATGTCACCGATTGTCCTTGAGTAAGCAATGTCTGCATAAAAAGAATCAAGTGATTTCAATAGCTTGGAAAGAAACTGAGCTACCATTAATTACCAAATATAAAGAACCAAATCATATCTCATATATGTAATCTACAGCACTTGCGAGCTCTGTCATCAAACCTCGATAATCAAATTTTCAACGTAAATGGATCAACAACATGAGAATTTAAAGAAAGGAAGATAAGAAAACAAATTGTCTAAAGGCCAGACATAATATGTAACAAAAAAAGATGCATAAAGTGCCATGGACGATGCACCATCAAAATGGCAAAAAGAATTAAACATACCTCTCTCCTCTGCATTACCTCCAGCTGAGGTAGCATCAAAACAGATTTAAGATAGCAACAGAAGGCAATGGTAATCCCAATCAAGATATTATCCGGTGTCATTGGATGAATTACTAATGATAACAAAGCACAAGGTATCACCTGCATCGAGGTAAAACCAAGACACAAATTATATTAAGAAAACATCAAGAGGTAAATTTCCAATGTAAATTCCATAATCAATAAAGGTGTTCAAATATCCAATTGTCGCCTTCCGACCGCCTACAGACTTCTGGCGGTCGGGAGTAAAAAAAACTATTACGATGTTGGTTCAATTCGATAGGCAGTAAAAATTTTATTTTGACGGTCAACCGAACCAAACCGACTTAATCAACTTTGGCCCTCAATTTTTTCTGCATCACTTGTTTAGCCCAAAAACATGTCAAATAAATACTTGTTTAGCCCAAAAAACAACCATTTGGGCCCAAAAACAATCTATTTCGACCAATAAAAATAGGCTAAGCCCAATATAAAAACCCCAAGACTAGCCAACTTAATAGACTTCACCGAGTTAGTCGAAATCTATTCTTTTTCTTTTGATAAAGTAAGAATTTATTGAAAACGCAGAGGGGCGCAACCCAAGTACACAGGAAGTATACAAAGCCACCACCCCTTAAACTAGAACGAAGAGCACAATTGCACAAAATTCTGCAAATTGGAGACTTGAGGAAATTCAAAACTCCCACCCAAAGAAACAACAACTTAAGAAACCTATTACTACGAAATCTATTCATGTTGGTATGAAATCAATTAATTAACTGATTTTTTCGGTTTGGTGGGCAAAAATACCCCTACCCTACCGCTACAGATTTAACTGATACCCAACCCTAATAATCATAATAAATTAATACAATGACTGTAACTATATGGTAGATTCCAATAAATAAACCTTTACTTTTTCTTCCAAAACATTGCAACAGAAAAAAGATGCCCCAAAAAGTCAGAAAGCACAAGTTTCAACTATAATGGAAACCTATCAAACCAACAATATTCCTGCCAACCCAAAAATTTCTCAGAGCAAGCAAACCTGACAACTTCCACAAATGCATAGCCATATCATGAGTAAAGAGCTTATCATGCCAACAGTCTAGACGAGCTAAAGACTCTCCATGCATTTGTCCGGTCAATTAGGAGAAGGTTTTAACCACCTATGCGCGATACTAAAATCATTGATCAAACCCCAGTGATTTTGGCCTAAACTCGATTTCCCTCATTTTTTTAATAACATTTAGGTAGCTGAACTTGGTACGCCATTAGAGCATAAAAGGTTAACACCCCTCTCCCAAAAAAAAAACGTAATACCTGATAATTGTATTAACCTTGTATATGAGCCTAGCTTGTTAAATTTATGGAAGTTTAAAAACACGTATCAAGTAAAATAGAAAAAAAAAAAAAATAAGTGAGGTATATTGCCAAAACCATATCCATTGGAATTACTAGCTAGAAACATGTAAATAAAATAAATGCACCAAAATTTGGAAACTGCAGAGCATCCTCTCATCTCCAAATCCCACAATGTTCAATGAACAACTCAGTCTGTTTACTTTGATAAAAAGCCAATATATTTTGCAGTAAGTTCAAAAAATGAACTCTTGAATTCTCAAGATTTAATAAAATAAAAGACAGGCGTCTGCACAGAAAAAAAAAAAAAAAAAGATTCAAGGATTTTTTAAAGAGCTGGTTAAAACTTCAAAAAGAAGGGGAAAAATAAAAATCAATAGAGAAAAAGTCCTGCTAACTCAAGATGTACTAAAGAGAAAGCAATGGTGCAATAAAAAGCCATACCCAATGGGAGACACCACTTCACAGCTCACAGCCAAGAATTTAAAGGTTGGTTAGATCATAGACAAAATAATTTTACATGTCAATGTAGGCAAAATTGAATCAACATTCAATTATTTTTATGAGGGAATATATGCTACGAATATGAAGATACAAAAAAGAAGGAAGGTTAAATATATACTGCAACAGGATTGAGGACTTACCAGGTATAATATTTTGAAGTTGTCTTGATTGTCCACATAACTAGACTTGCATTTAAAACCATCCAGATAGATGATCACCCAAAGTGTTCCCAAAAATGAATATATATCAACTAAGCGTATATGGTTTTCCACCACGAAACCATAAGACAATTTAACCGCCAGATGTAGCTCTGTTAGTTGCAGTGATTTAAGTGAGAGCCCTGCAGATAGTTAACAATGATGAAACTAATAAACAAGTGCTAGAAACTGATGTGAGAGCAAAATACCAAAAACCTCAAGAGTCTTTTCTACTATGATATTTATAGTCTTTTTTTTTTTTTATTGGATGAATACTATTTTTATTCAAAACAAACATTAATTTACAAAGAATACAATCCGGTAAGAGACTAACTCATCTGGATCTCCGGTTCACTAGCAATACAAACAAACTACACGAGCTCTACTTAATCTTATAATTAAGCAGTCTCAAACAACAAATCAATGAAAGCAAACTGTACAAGAATAAAAACTCCACAACTATCTGACCTCAAAACCATATCAGACTTTTCTATACAACAATCACTCGGCAGCTGTAACTCTCCAGCAGACTATAAGGCAGTCTCCCCGGCTCCCACCAGCATCTTCAATCTCAAAATACTAGCCCAGCATGATATTTATTGTTGGGATACAAATTTGTTAATTCTTTAGGTAAAGGCCCATCAAGACAAATTATCAATTAAGAACGACAACAACCAAGTACTCCCTTCCTCGTTAGTAATCCATTTTCAAAAATCTTTCCCCCGGTTCACCACTGATTCATTGTCTTTGAAATGAAAAGTTACAAAAAATTTCAAACCACTAAAAGACTTGTGTGAAAATGAATGAGTGTGGTGTGTGTGCGTGTCCTTTCCTTTTACCAGCACATGTCTTCTCCACCAGGACGACCTCGCCAAAAAGAAAGAAAACTCCACAAAAGTGAATGATATCTGATATTCCGGAAAGCTCTTTCGACTCTAAAATATTCAGCAAGCGTAGGATCCCCAGACCACCCAGGGAGATCGAAGCCATGACCACCAGCATTGTCGGCGATAATTTTTCCGGTGGCTTTACTGCGGCAGATTCCCTCCTTTTCGCACTCCTGTAGCGGTATTATCTTCACGTGTGGCGTCATCTGCAGCGGTTGAGGTGGAGGACGGAGAATTCTGTTGAGGAAGAGGCGTATATGGATATTTTGAAAGGCAGATACGTGGAGAGCTCAAAGGGGAACGATTCGGTGGAAAAGATGTGGAGAATTAAAGTTCGAGTGGAAGGGTAAAAATAGGGTTAGGGCTTAAGAAGGGGGAAGGGGAAATGGAGAGTATTATGTGAGCGTTTTCTGTGTGGTAATCGCACAAAATAAGGGTTTTGTACTATCCATTTAGAGTTTGGCATATCATCACAGAAGAAAAATTGCAAAAAAAATATGTGAGCAAAAACACAAAATTGTTTCTCTCACAATCATTTGAACCACCACTAGCATCTGCTGCCACCTCACACTGCCTTCGTCTCTCTCTACTGGCTATACGGCTTCGTTTGCCAAAGGCCCAGATTGAAAAAAGTCCCAGACTGGTACTATAGTGTGGCAAGGCGTTGCAGTACACTGCAGTAGGAGGTCTTCCCAGAGCGCAGGAAAAGTTGAAAAACTCCTACTACAGCGTCTTGGGAAGACCTACTCCAGCGTTTTTCAAGTCTTCAACGACATCGAAAACCTCCTACTGCAACGTTTTTCAACTTTCCCTGCGCTTTGGGAAGACCTCCTACTACAGTGTACTGCAACACCCTGCCACACTACAGTACTAGTCTGAGACTTTTTCCAGTCCGGGCCTTTGGCAAACGAAGCCTATGTGGCCAGCCAAGATGGCCTAGGGGTAACCGCACAAGCCACCCCAAATAGAGAGAGAGGAAAAGAGATCCAGCCAAGAGAGAGGGAAGTCATTGTTCGGTCGGACTATGTTTATATTATTTAAGTCTCATTTCAATTAAATGATATCCAAAAATTGTAAAATATTGATGCACAAGATGCCTCTAAATCACCTGGCTTGGCCAATTCAATTACTTTGCTTCTCCCTATCTACTGTTCTCCATATAAAAGTTTGGTTAATACTTTCTCTCCAGATGCCCTTATTTATTTTTATTTTTTTTCAGAAGGTGTTCTAGGTATTGGAATAAAGCAATTCTATTTCTCCCAAGCTCAATCAAAGGTCGGTAGTAGTGGTGGAGGCAAGATATGTATTTGCTCCTTATTATTGTTTCAGATTAAATGGTTAGAATTTAAGCCCTTGGTAGGCCCATACAAAGGCTTTAGGCCCATAAACCGGGCTGTATGTATGGGCCTACTAAGGGCCAAAGCCCAATACCTGATGGGTATAGTATTTGCAGGAGAGACACCTTTAGGCTTTAGATTTGGAATAATAATTGTTTATATATATATGGAAACGGATCCTCCATTTCTTTTTTGGAAAGAGAGAAATGAAATGAATATTCATTTAGTGTATTTAGAATGGTAATATTATCCTTTTTTTTGGGATAATTTTTTTGGATAAATTTATCCTCTTAAATGCACTAAGTAGATCCTCTAATTCCAAATGAAATGGGAGGATCCTTATATATATATATGGGGTTTCTTTAGGGGTTCTAGTAATGTTATACAGTGTTATATGATTTAAGAAAAAATAAAATTGTAGTACCATTTTTTTTGCTAATAGATTAATTTTTATGAATTAATAGTTATGTTCTAATGCTTTAAAACTTGTTTTTTCATTCAAAACTAAAACCTAAGGGTGAAAGGTTAACCCTTTAGGGATGATATTACCCAAAATAAATTTGATCATCCTAAATTTGATGCTAATGCCTCAATTTTGATGCTAATGCTTCACAAATTTGGTGCTAATACCTCAAATTTGATGTTAATGCTTAAAAAAACAGTGGTGGAGGCTACTACAATTTTATTTTTTCTTAAATCATGTTTTACGTAAAACTGGGAGAACGCTATGAGAACCTACGGGGAGAACCCCTAGTATTTTCCTATATATATATAAATGAAATAATAATTGTTTTTAGTTGGTATGGTATTTTTTCATTCCTTATTATTGTATTCAGATTAAATCGTTAGAATTTACTCATAGAAACATTTATCACTTATAAAATATGGGAAATATGATAAATTATAATGTAGTAAATGTTGAGTTGGTAAAAAGTAAAACCATAAATATTGATACGACAAAATCCCAACCATTTTTTTAACTAAAATTTGGAGAAATGTATTTTAGAAGTGATGACATTTTTACAAATTTATTTTGTGTTATAGACTATTTGAAATTGTGTTTAACAAATAAAGTTTTTAAGTCAAAAAGCAATTTTAGGCAAAATATTGCAATGTCTTTGCCAAATCAAGTATTATTTGTTTTTTTGTTTGATTTTAAAAAAATAATATATATGTATGTATGTATGTATGTATAAAGTATAAAGAGTGTTTATATTTTGAGTTGCTTGTTACAAATTTATTTTGAAAACAAGAAACAAAACATTTAACAAACTCAATACAATTCAATCAACTTTCAAATCGAATGTCGCCAATTTGATTGTGAAATTTCTATTGGTTTATACAATTTCGTGTTATTTAATTTTTTTAAAAGACATGTTAATATTGATATCATATACACGGTTAATAATTTAACTTTGGTCCGAAGTCTCCTTAAAATATCACTTTTACAGCACCTAATCTCTAACTGACACTTCAACAAAAACTAAAAAAATGCATCAAAATAACATAAATCGCAATGCACTAGATTGCTTTGAGCCTTTGAGGAAAAAAAATATATATATGAAAGAACAGGCCTGTGAAGGCTGAAGGGGTCTGCACCCCTTCGTGAACTTGGCAAGACCCACGCAGACCCCTTCGTGAACTTGGCTAGACCCACACCGTGGGTTTTGCCGTAGGTCATCTCTCTCCGACGTTGATTTCCAACATTTAGGATGATAAAATTCCTAATGGGTTAACTTTCTACTTTTAGGTTTTATATTTGAATCCAAAAACATATTTTGAAGCATTAGAAACGAGTTTTGAGACATTAACAACAGGTTTTAGGGCATTTGAATCGAGTTTTGAAGCGGGTCACGAAGGGTCATAGCCGGCGTGCTCGCCTAACCCACGGCCGGAGTGGGTCTGCCTAGGTTTGGCTTCTTTTTTTTTTTTAGTTTGATGGGTATGATTGCAAGGGTATTTTTGTTATTATTTTTATTTTGATTTGGTGTGTTTGTGTTCATTTTTATTTTTTGCATTTGTCTTAAAGTGATGATGTGGCATTTGGTAAATGGGTGTTGTAAAAGCGATGATTTGCGATGCATCATGACCATAGGGGCTTTCCACGATTAAATATACAAACTTTCAATTTTGATTATAAAATTGATAATCTCCATTTCATTTGACAGATAAATAAATATTACAACTCACAATATATATATAGTGAATTATATATATAACATAATTTGCATTCAATTTCTTTGGTAACTCGCTAAGAAGACTCTTATATTTACTGACTTAACAGCTCACCATTCGCCATTGGCTTAATGTCTTGGGTTAATTTATTGGGTTAGACAAAATGGATCAAGCTTCAGTGCGGTAGTTGAAACTACCGCATAGAAGCTGTTATGCAAAATTGTACCGTTTTACAATATTTGATGCTTGGGAATTATGATATAATTATGATATATTGTTCAGCAGCTATTTCAAGTTCTTGGGAATTATGATATATTATTCAGCAGCTGTTTGAAGTTCAATGTTTGTTTCGAACAACGTAAAAAGCTTTAAAAAACATTTGGATTTATTGCAAAACGGTACAATTTTGTATAACAGCTTCTATGCGGTAGTTTCAACTACCGCACTGAAGCTTGATCCAGACAAAATAGCTTAAAGATTATTTTGGCCAACTATGGAGCAAAATATTCTCAAAACGGTTATACATCTAACTAATCAAAATAACTAAAAATTTGTTAAGCAATTTAGGTGAATTGCTTTAGGGAAGCAGCTTAATTATATTTTTATTTAAAATAACTAATCAAAAATTGCTTAGATAATAACTTTTAAAATATACCTTACATTTAATAATATATTATCCTTTATACTATTCAAATATTATTTGAATTTTTTAAAATTATTTCTTTATTTTTTATAAGAATTCAGTTCAATAATTTTCGAATATATTTAGCTCATTTTTTTAATTTTTATTTTTTGTAACTATTAAGCTCCTTTTTTTTTTTTGCTTTGGTCTAATACAAGTCTGCTATGGCCGTACGGGGGGCTCTACGAGGCATGACTCATCAGATCAGATCAGGAATGGATCTACTCGAGTGGGTACCTCTTCCATGTATACCCCAGAATTACACTCTTACCAACCACTTACTTATTTGATGACTATGAAATGATTTGTCATTTATAACTTCCAATTTTTTTTAATATAACACGAAGAAAATAAAATAAAAATTTGAAAAACCCGAAAGATTGCACCAAATTTTCCAAAACCTTGTTTGATTACTGACAGCCGGGGAAGGGTCCTCTTTATTTTATCTTTTCCTAGTCTGGGAATGGTCTACTGTCCCCTATTTGAATATTGAAAAGACATCGACTCTGCCTTCTTCTTTCTCTCTGAAAATAAGAAACCCTTTTTTAGTTGCTTCGTTTAGAGTTTTCCAGTGGGAAGGAGGGAGGACATGGGTATCCGTAGCCAGCGAAAAAATGGCAAAATGACAGATGGAAGAAGGCCTAAGACAAAAAAGGAACAGTCAACTCCACAAAACCAAAGAGAAAATCGAACAAACCTGACCATAGGTTGTAGCCCCTTCTTGCATGAACTTAGGCAAGGAGACAGAGAGCCCAAGGAAAGACAAAAGAGAGATGGTTTATGGTTTACAGGCTTTGCTTTCTGATACACTCAAGATTGGCTTTGCATGGATCAAAGAAAGTTGAAAGCTTAAAAGCATTTTCTGAAAGAATTCAGACATGGAGGAAGAAAACCTTAAGCGTGGAGACATGGTGGAAAAAAGTGGAAAAAATCAGCAACAAAATCTCACCTCCTGCTCTTGCTTGATCTTGATAGCCCCGAACCCCCTCCATTTATGAAACATCCATTCCTTCGTACACATGCATTAAATACTAAATATTTTCTTCTGTCGCGGCCGACTGTTGTGTTCCCTCCCTTTTCAGTATTGAAGATAAACAACTCACATGTTTTTGTAAACAATCCACAGCTAGCCTTTTAGCGAAAAATCCTAAAGGTTTAACTATTTTGCCTAATTTTAGGCTAATTTTTACTTTATTTTTTAAATTTAAAAAAAATAAAAAGTGTAATGTAATAATATATATTTTTTGTCCTTTTTTATTTGATATTTTTTTTTTAAAAATAAAATATATTATTCATATGCAAATATTAAAAATTATTATCCATATTTTGCAAATACATGTGCGAATATTACTATTATTGAAGTCTGGATCTTCACCCCTAATTTTTATTTCATAGGAACTTTGTTAACCTTTTATGGTTTTTTTTTTTTTTAAGTGACGTGATGTAACATAAAAATAAAAATTGTATGAGAAGTGTTTTGGTGTGTTCATGTTTGAGAAAATATATTTTTATACAATACATTGCTTATTTCGAAAATCTAAACAATTGTAGAGCTTTACTTGTAAAAAAAAATAAATAAATAAAAGGTTAGGCGGGCACACTACTACCTAACATTTTATTTGTATTTTTGAAAATGATAAATGTAAAATTGATTGTTGTGATTAATCTAAATTACAAATCACTTTTTATAGTATAACAAATAATTTATAAAAAATAATTTATAGATACTCAAGGTATTCCAAAATAACACTTTAATTTACTCTCTAGAATCAATTTTCATACTTTAAAGACAAATGCTAGTTTAATAAAAAGAGTAACCTAATTTTCTTCAACTTAATTTAAAGGAAAACTTTGTCACAATTTATTCACTTGAATATTGTTTTTATTCATTTTTCAATGGTTAGAAGATATGAAAATGAGATAGGATTGCCCACAGAGTAAGCTTTTGGAGATATAAGATATAAAGTTATTTTATTGTAAAATTATGACTTGAAGTGAGAGCGAATGTGTAACCTTATGCTTAGCCAGTGTCATGTGGAAAATTTTAGTTGTCATTTTTTAATGTTATAAATTAATAATAACACATTAACATGTGTTGCATTTAATTGGGTATGACATGACAAATTAACAGATTATGTTCAGTTGCTTAACGGAAATTAATTTTAAGAAGTAAATTATTATTTTGGTCTACCCTATGAGTTTAATTGTCCTAATAGACTTCGAGATTTTTAGATATCACAAATGACTAAAAAGGACATGAGTTTGTAATTTTTTTTTAATGTTTTTAAAATAATTTAAAATACAAAACACTTTTAAACTACGGAACACTTCTAATATATATATATATATATATATATATTCCTTTGTTATAGGAATATTTTGACAAAATATGTGCTTAAAGGACAGGTAAAAACTAACTTATGATTTAAAAAAAAAATAGATGCAAAATTAATTTTTATAATTAGTATAAATTATAAATTACTCCATATGATATAAAAAATAATCTATAAATCTCAGTAATTAATTTAAATTACAAATCACCCTCTATAGTATAAAAGATAATTCTCTTTTAAAAACATCAAAAAGAGAAAATTGTATGAACTTATTATCCCTTCTTGCCGTTTGTTTTCCATATTCCTGGCTAGAATGTAGGCAAAACAATGGAGGAATTGTGCTAGCCCTCAACTTTTGCCATCTCCAAGCCCCTCAAATAAAAAAAAAATTAAAAAAAGAAGGCAATAATTATCAGGTAATCTGTATCACCCTTCAGATATTATAATGATTGCACTGGGAAACGAAGCAATAATTTTAACCTTAAAAAGCACTGTTATGAGCTATCCGAACCCTACATGCTACAAAGATAAGATCATCAAAGAGCACGATCATAAATAAATAAATAAATAGTATTAGATTTTTTTTTTTTTTGGGTTTATTTTTCCTTTTAATTTGGACAGTTTCGGACAAGTGTTGCAGTTCTGGACAGTTCAGTCTTCCCACCCTCTGTGCATGAAGCAACGAAAATGTTACGCCGCCAAAGCAACCCGTATTTGTCTGATAACGAGGACAGGCATTAAATGAATAGGCATAATGAGCTTTCAGTACTGCAGAGATTTTTTTCCCAGAAAATGTATAACAATCCTGCAAAGCTTCCCCCATTTAACATGCCAGCCAAGCCCCTCCCCCTCAATCCCCACCGTCCGATTTATCTACAAAGACACCCCCACTGCTGTAACACCCACTCCCCTTGCCCTCGTGTCCTTTTCGTCATCCATCGCTTTCTCTCGGCGTGTCTACCTGTTACAAGTAGCAGACGACACAAACATTTTCCGGTCGTTCCAAGCTGTTTGTCCGGTTTTCACACCTTTTCTCTCCAACCAAACATGTCAAAGCCTTTGAACCCGAACGCCCAGTCCTTCTGCCCTGAAACAAAGGCAGTCGCCATCACCTTCGCCGTCTCTCGCCGGCAGCCCCAACCGCTTCTTCTGCCTTTGCTTCCTCTGTTAGAGGCGTGGCCGCCGGTTCCGGCCTTCCACGATCTCCCAAATGACATTCATCTCCCGGACTGGCCTTGTGGTCCGTACGGGCAAGTCATCTATGATGCTGGCGCACAGCCTCAACCGGTTTATGAGGCTGAAATGGGGTTTCAGAAGTTGAAGGGTCCCGAGGTGCTTGAAAGTTTTGGTCGTGGGGAAAGGGTGGGTAGGGAACCGGGGTGCCGAGTGCAGAGACCGAGGCTTTCGAATCGTAAGGCTAGAGTGAAATGCAGGGGAAAAGTATGGATCCCAAAGAAAGATGGCGTACTTCCTTTTCCTCCTGTTCTTGAAGTCATGAACAAGAAGTTTCAGATGGAAAACTCGTCGAAGAAGGAGAATGGAGCTCCAGCTCCTGCTCCTGCTCGTATTATTCATTTCCCTTACACTCTTGATGAAGTTATAAGTTCTGGAAAAACCACTGTCATGATCAAGAACATCCCCAATCAGTTCATGTGGGCTCTCTCTCTCTCTCTCTCTCTCTCTATATATATATATATATATATTGGATAAATTTGTTGTTTGTCCTGCGATAGAATCTTTAATGTAGTGGCCGTCTCATCCTCTTTTATGTCCTCACGGCGGCTTACACACCCCAACTTGTGTCTCCGGCCATGATTATGTTGTGTATAACCAGTCTTCCCCAAGAGAAAGTAGTGGAGGCATTTCTGCCTGAGTATTCTGCAACTTTTTGTCTTAATCGACTGGAAAAGCATGAAAGAGGGAAGTCATTGTTTGGTCGTACTTTATCTGGTTTTTCTGTCCTTCATCCCTTTTTGTAACAATAATACCATATCTCTCTCAGAAAATTATTGATGCATGTAGGCTGTAGCCTCACTTAGAGAGGGCATCAACAATGGGTTCCCTTTTGCACTCGTGTTTGTGTATGTGGCTATGTGCACTGCACGTGTATGGTGTAGTTGCTTGTGTTCATGGATATATTTCGTGCAACTATTTTATGGCTTGATTAATGTTTTGTCGTGCAACATTTTTCAGAAGGGATGATCTGCTCGCTGTACTCGACAAACATTGTCGGGAAGAGAACATGAAGCCAGAGTCACAATCGTGCAAGTCTGCCTACGACCTTGTCTACTTGCCAATGGATTTCAGGTTGATTTGCCTCCATCTTTCCTATATATATTCGTCACATGCACCATCTGCGTTTTGGTATAAACTTTATTTTTTGTAGGAGATTTTGGTATCAGGGGAAGATGACAAATCTGGGGTACGCATTCGTGAACTTTACAAGTTGTAGGGCTGCATTCAGGTTCTTCTTGTCATTTCACAAACACGTTTGGGCCGTTGCTGAGAACAAGAAAGTGTGTGAAGTCACTCTTGCTGTGCTTCAGGTTGATTTCCCATAAAACCCTTTTCAAAATCGTTCGTTGTCCATGGCCATGGGTTGAATGTTTTGCTTCTTACATTGACATTTTTTTTCCCTTTCTCTTTGTTGGGTTTCGAGATATGCAGGGAAAAGAACCGTTGATTGATAGCTTCAAACACAGGCTCTTCTGGTGTCGAACATCTTCCTTCCTCCCAGCTGTTTTTGAAGCTCCAAGGGACGGCTCGAACTTATCCACGTTCACGACGGTTGGCATACGTGTACCTCGCGCACCTCCCAAACGGCAACTTAGTCGGGCGTTTCGTTTCCCTAAAACCTAGAACCATTGCTCACCCTATGTAGCCTTGCTTTTCAATTCATTGAAGTTCGATCTGGGAAGTTGTACATAATGATTAGTTTAACCGGTGTTCGGTAACCCATGGTTAGTTAGGGAAGTGTGTTGGTTTACGTGGGGCTAATATATATAGCTTAGGAACTACAGCTAAGTAGGTGAAGTCTGTGGCCTCTGTTCGTGGGCACAATCTGGGGTGAATTGAAAACATTGGTGTGTTTGCATTTTTTTGTTGGTAATGTTAGGGTTATTAACTTTTATTGTAATTTTTCTATATCGGAGATATTGAAATAGCTTCAGCTTCCTCTGTTTTCATTCTCTCCCTAGAGAGTAGGGCTGGCTTAATCCTGCAATCTGGGGTGAATTGAAAACATGGGTTTTTCTTTGTTTAGATTGTGGAGTGAACTTGTTAATTAATTGTTTATATATGTTTGTTTGTGGGGCTAAATGTAGCCGAGCATTTTCATCATTTTGGCTAGTTGATGACTTGATGTTAAAATGGGAAGAAGGAAGCGCGCATTTGGAAGGGAAATTCAATGGTTTCTTGTGCTATATATGTTTCTAATTAAAGGCCATTTATACAAAGCTATTGTTTGTGGCCATTCTTAGTTTAGTTTGTAGCGGTAACTGCCACCTTCGCCGGGTGGTGGAGGAGGGTGGCGGTATTGCTTTTGATTATGGCGGTGACACTTGTAAAGAAATAATTTTGACTTTTCAATAATGTGGTAGCATTAGAGCATCCACATCAAGCTATGCAAAATTTAGTTAAATTTAACTTTCAAAATGTACTTTTTTAGATATAGATAGTCACTTTTAAAGACTACCAAATATCAAACTTTTTAAATGTTTTGCTATTTTTGCCTAATATATATATTTTATTGTGATACCAAATTACTTTAATTACCATGAAATTTACTTTCATGCTCACATACATGAAATTATGTTTTGTGCACAATTACGTCTTTAATTCAATAGATTTTATTGATGAATGCATTTAATTTATTAGGAAAAAAAAAAAAAAAAAACCAATGGACATCAATTGATGCAATTGTGTATTTGAGAAAAGAGGAGTGGCGAAAAAAAAAAATGAAAGGGGAAAAAATGTAAAAAATGAGAGGATGAAACTCTGGAGGGAAAGAAAAAGAAAAAGAAAAAGAAAAAAAAAAAAAAAAAAGAGGGAGAAAAATGAAAAGTGATGTTGGAATGCAATAAAATAATATAAAATAATATGATAATATTTTAACATTTGCTTTTAGTCTCTTTAAATTTGAAGAGAAGGTTTGACAAATGTTATATTTAACATTTAATAGAGAGTTTGATATGGATGACTTTTTATAGATTTTGTTAAAATTTTAAAGAAATGTTAGATATAAAAAGATTGATGTAGATGCCCTAGAGTTCATTTGAAATAAAAGGCTCAAACTCGACCTATTGCAGAGCGGGCAGTAGCCACATCTCCACTTATTTCTTTGATTAATTATTCCCCACCAAAAAGAAAAGTAAAGAAAAAGAAAACAAAGGAACTGTGAGTTGAAATTGTAAGCAATAAAAACTGATTTAATATAGAAGACGCTTTCAACCACCAACGAACAGAAGTGAAATGAATGATAAATGGGAAACAATGGCACCTACTTAAATTGCACATATGTGGCTAAAAAAATATGATTCCAGGCCGGGGAATGAATTGACAGCGACACAGGAAAATTTGACTTGGAGTGTATTAATACAAAGAGGAACTTTGTACTTTGTAGTAACTCCGGTGCAGAATTAGGTGGTTCAAATTAAAGAAAGTGAAAGAGATGCCCAGAATGGACTAAACTGCACATCATTGTGGGAAGTACTAGTCAAACTCCGGAGTAATTGTGAGGCTCTGACAAAAAACAAATGTTAAAAGTTGGCATAAAACTTCCCTAATCCATAACAGTTAACCCTGTAAACTCCCTAGTATCTGACTACCTACTCATTCCAAGCAAACCAGGAACACAAGTCTTCTACTTAAGTCAACTGATAAAAGGTTTACACAGGACAAGAATCAGCCCAAGTATAACGTTGGTGACATTCGGGGAAGACAGAAAGGAAGAGATATATTCACAACCGGCCAAAGAACAGTTGCAGAGAAAGGGCAAATTCCCAGTCAAAAGACAAACCACAGCATCTCTCTTATACATTAATCACATACAACTTGACTGAGCAAACATTGTGCAGAAAAAAAATGTTTCACTCAGTAACAAAATTAGCCTATTGTATGCGAAAATGCACTTCTCAAAGCAATGAATTATGACTATGGTGTAACAACTTCAGATCAAAAAAGGTTCAAGACAAACAAAACTTTATGGTTTGTCTCCATTTTTGTGAAACTATTCCTCAAGCAAGGCGGCATAAGTCATTGAAGGGTTTGTGTGAAAGGAAATCGCTATACCCACCCACGGAAGAAGCAAGGATAGAAATCTACTGATTAAGCAGAAGACTGATCTATTTCAATGAAGGAAGAAGGGGGTTCACAGGCAGGAAATCCTCAATAAGCAGAAGGCCAACAAGCAAAGACACTCATCAATTGCTTGTAAAATGAGAATGTGCACCAGCAGGTTATACACTTCCCATATCTTCAAAACAAGTTTTTTGATGAGTATATCTTAGCAACAAGTTAAGACATCATATCGGCCAGTAAGCTTTTTCATTAAAATTCAGAAAAGAAAAGTATCCAAAGAGACATATTTCTCTTATGTAGGTGTGACAGAATGGAGATGTTGAAGAGTGAGACAAACCAAACGAAACAAATAGATTAAAAAGGCTTCCTTTAGGGTATTGCGATTGACAAATGCATTTCAAACAAACAATTGCATCAATCTTAGTCATGCATTAAACATTACACTAAAAGAACATACATACAGAATAAGCATGATTGAAGTCAAAACGTGTTGGACACACAAAAGAAAAAAAAACATCTACATCAACATCAAAGGGTGGAACAATAATTGACTGCACTTGCCGGAACTAACATAGCCCCTTAAAGGAGAGCACGAATACCATTAGTCCATATGAAAAAAATATTTCTAGAATTTGACACATTCAAAAAGCCAGCATCTGCATTTCAAATTCATAGCATTCCAAATAGTTCAAAACATCAAGCCTGACCAGGATTCATACAACTTTGCCCAATATTTTGACCAGAATCTTACAAATGTCTGGATTTTGTAGTTCGACTGTGTCACTAAGACAACTTAAACTTTTAATGGTGAACCAACATTAAGAAGCCAAAATTGATGAGCAAAAACTAAATTACTTGTCAACAAGACATGAAGATAATGCATGGTGTGTACTGCCAATAATTTCAATTCTAGAAAGAAACAAGATGATACCCAGGGACCGGGGTGGTGGGTGGGGGCAGAAAATGCACATTGAAAGATCATTTCATTAAGTACAGAAACTGAATTGGATCAACTTGAAGCAATTAAGTTTATATCGCAAGTTGATTCATATACAAAACCCAGACAACATTTCATCAATAACAAAAAGGAGAAGCAAAACTTATTTACTTAACGGGGGGCTTTCTTCTTTCCAGCAATGGCAACCCTCTTACCCTTCAAGGTCCTGCAATTGTTCTTCGTTCGCTGTCCTCTACAAGGCAATCCTTGAATGTGCCGCATCCCTCTATAGCACTGAATCTCTTTCAATCTCCTTATAGCCAGCGCATTGAACCGTCTCTGAAACATCCGCAATCATATCTGTTAAAGGGAAATCCGTTCACTTGTCTATATATAGGGAGAACAAGGGGAAGTTACCAGGTCGCCTTCAATCATGTATTTGGTGACTTCGTCACGGAGTGTGATAAGCTCTTCCTCAGATAAGTCCTTGGTAATTTTGTTCTCCAAGTTGAGGTCACAAAGGATTTTTCGGGCTCTCGTACGGCCAATCCCATGTATGTACTGGAGAGAGTACTCAACCCTCTTGTTGTTTGGGACCTCCACTCCTCCAACACGAACAGATTTGATGCTTAGACCACGAACCTACAGAGAATAGATGAGACTAAATTCACACACCAACACGCAAAACCATAACTCCAATCTTAACCACTCAGACTATAATTCGAAACCAATAAAAAAATTTAACAAATTTGAATGATATATTTTTCACCTTTGAAATCCAAAAATTGCATAGACAGAAGAGAGGTGTACAAAACCAAAACATCAACTCCAATCCTTTCCCCCATTCCCCCCCACAAAAAAATATATATCAAACCTTCTGTTTTTAGAAATTCAATCATTTTGGGACCTAAGCAAACAAAAACCACCAGTAGGTAAGCCTAATCTAAAATTGCATATGCATAACCTTAAACTGAAAACAATAGAAAACATGGAATTCAATGCCGCATTTTCTTCTTGTTCCTCAAAATTTTCTTCACAAAGAAACCAAAAAAGAAGAAGCAACATGACATACCCTAAAAGCTCCATATAGTACGGAAAACGTGATAAACTGAAAATTTGAGAGGAAAAAAAAAAAAGAAAAGTCTAAACGGAAAATGAGGTTCATATTCACAGTAGCAGTATAATATTCAAATTTCGAGATCTTCTTTTCACTTCCAACGAATTCTATAAAATTAAACCCAAATCCCCAAAGAACAAAATACAGTAGCGAAGGTGAACTCTACTCACCTTAGGAGGGCTTGCAATTGAGAAGGAGAGGCTGTTAGAGAGAGCATTTGGGTTTCTTCCGTTGCAGATTAGGGAGAGCGAGGGCGCCAGAGGCATTGCCAGCGTTTGTGCCATTTTCTTCGACTCTCTACGACCAGACTACACGTCACAGCGTCAGTGCGAGAGTGGATGAAGAAGAAGCAGAAGACAGGTGGGTGCTTATCCTTTCTGCAATAGTGGATTACCAGAACTGAATTAGGTCAAGGGCCCAAGGTTTGTACAGCCTAGCCCAAACTAAAGTTAGAAACTTTTATGGGCTAGGCCTACCTCTGAATCAATCTAGATCTTCTAGATTTTTTAAAGATAATTTCATAATAGAATTCTTAATCCTCCTTAATTATTATTTTTAGATAATTTTGTAACAAATTCTTATGATTAAATTTTAAAGAACCCATTCTCTACTCCATTAAAATATTTATTCTCACTCTTTAAATTTTTTCTCATTCATTAAAATAGTCATTATCATTAAAATATCAATTAAACTCCATAGTATTACTTAGCAATTTGGACAAATAATGTAAAAGATTTCATACAGGATCTATCTGTTCAAATAAAATTTCGGTTGTCCCGTCACCTACTCGTACAAGTGAGTTCCATATGATGTTACTCACAATATTCGTCCAAGTTGTTACAGTAAGTACTATTAAATTTTATGCAAACTGAAAAAAGGTAAAGAACCACTAACAAAATTGGTTAAGATATGGATGTAGAGGTATTATAGGGCATGCTTAGCTCTAATTTGAAGAAAACAACGGCCTAAAGAAAGATGCTAATGCTCAAATAGGTTGTTGTATGAATCATTCACAGTTCACCACCAGAGTCATTATTAATGGAGTTATATTACACATCATTTTCCAACTATCTTTTTTTGTAAAATTACCATTAAATTTTATTATTTCTCTTTGTTTTGGGGTTGCTTTATTAATAGTGGATCATTTCTTTGACCTCAATGTGCAGCCTCATCTAAGAAGTAGAATTGTCTAGAAAGAAAAGTGAAATCAGTCACCTTCCTGGGTTTTTAAAGATCTTCAAGAATCAAGATGACACCTTATTTTGAGGTATTGGTTATACTTAGAGTTCTACAACTATGAAAATCCAAACCACCACAATAAAGCTGCACCCATCCAATTGAAGAATATATAGTTGCCCTACCGATTTCAAGGCCACAGCTATTAAAGCTTATGCGCAAATACAAAAGAAAAAAAAAAAAAAAAAATCCAATGCCTACCCATTCTGGAAAAACCGAAAACTTATTCCTTGAGAAAATCACCAAGGACATCAAAAATCATATAGCATAAAACTGAAAGAACTAAAGTTTTGAAAGAGCTACAAATAAAACACCCTTCAAATTGAGTTGCATGTCAAAACCGAAGAAATGGAGAAGAGAAGCATCCCAATAGTTAAGCTTTCTTCTTTCCTGGAATTGCAACTGCCTTACCCTTCCAGGTCCGGGCATTGGTGTGAGTGCGCTGTCCTCTGCATGGTAACCCCTGACTATGCCTTATCCCTCTATAGCTCTGAATCTCCATCAATCTTGCTATGTCCTTTGTCACTTGATTGTGCTGAAAACCCAAGATCAAATTTTGTGAATAACATAATAATTTTAACGTTTATTGTTTGACATCATTGCATTCAAAACTACAGCAGCACTAAACCAAATCCTTGGTTTGTCATAGAGAGAGATTTACCAAGTCATGCCCAGTCATGTACCTAGAGAGCTCCTCTCGGAGAGAATAGGCCTCTCTTCCTGTTAATTCCCTGGCGAGTTTGTTCTCAATGCCAAGCTCAGCGAGAATTTGGCGCGCTCTAGAGCGCCCAATTCCATGAATGTGCTGAAGAGCAATCCTCAGGCGCTTGCTGTCTGGAATCTCCCCAACTCCTCCTCCAATATTAATGCATTGGACACGTACACCACGAAGCTGCATAAAACAGAAGACACCAACACAACACCCAAAACACTAATCTTCAACTTGAATGCGAAGTAAATGTAAGAAAAGAAAACCTTTCCAATTTCTAAAACCTTAACTTGCCTAAGCTTGCACTACATAGACCATAAAATAGGCACAAACCAAATGGCAATAACATGAAAACCAAATCTTATCATCACGAATCTACTAGTCTGTTAGATGTCAGATTGAACTCTATTGTTTGGAATAAAATTAACAAAGAAGTGATAGGATCCTATCTTATTGTTTGGAATATGAAGGAAATGAATTCAATTTACTTATTTTCCGAAACCATCCTTAGCTAATTGTTTAAAGATTGATACAATGATATGATAATTACTACTTGTTGAGACAACTTCCATCTAACTTGAACAATTCTTCCACTCTATTGACCACAATCTTCTATTTTAATATGGAATGAATTCACTAGCAAATTGCTGCCTCTAAAAACATAATAAAATTCGTGTGGTGCAGCTGAGTTTTTGTCCTCCACATGTTTCATTCTAACAAAATAATAAATACATGGTTTACCTGTTTACCTTAAGAAAAACAATTGTGCTTGTGGTTAAAGTACTTAAACACAGAGCGAAAAGGAAAAAGAACTCCGAAATAATTGTCACCCCAACTAACCCCACCCTTTTCTACTTTATCTTCTCACTTCTCATCAACCATTTCGTCACCCACCTCAAGATTTCCATCCCAGATGCATAAAGGGAGCGTGTAAGCTTCGAGCATCTCTAATACCCCGAATTGGTGCCACTGCCTCCACCACTTTCCTCTCGTCCAACCTCATGGCTTTCTTTTCCAAATTGGCCACTCCCACGGCCTCCAATTAGAAGCCCTTCTCTCAAACCTAACCGTCCCCAAACTTAAATGGACTGGGCAGACCCATCTACAAGAGAGGGGGGCATCAAAATATGTGAATTATAAGATTTTCTTTTCATTTTTTTCTTCCCTTTTGGGGGGGTCAAACGAAGAATGAGATTACTCAGGAATCAAATCAATCAATAACAAACAAGAAAAAAAAAAAAAAAAAAGACCCTTAAACTCTGTTTGGTAGCCGAGAACACGTCGGAGAAAGAAATGACTGTCAGGTGAAGATAGACAATTCTTAGACACCTATTTCTCATGGTGAATTTCCTCGAAAAGCAAACAAAGAGAATAAAAAAAAAAAAAACGAAGCGAACCAAAAAGCGCCACAGACAAGCAGAAACCAGACCCACAAAAAACCCTAGTGACCCATTTCTGTTTGCAAGCATTTTCAGATTAACAAGACATAAGAGAAAGAGAACAGAAATGCATAAACCCAAAACCCTAATTCTTTTTCAACCACAAATGCGATGCACACAATAACAGCACAAAATCATTTGACAAACGGGTCAAATTTAAGGCGGATTATGGAAACTTACCGATAAATTTTGGAGGAGTCGAAGACCAATATCGGAAACGGTTCCTACTGATCCACGTAAACCAAGCATGATCCTTGACTCAGCAACACAGTGACTCAATCAGTAAACCCCTTTGCTATGCATTCTGGTTTTTAAAGCTTGATTTTTGTTTTATTCTAAACAAAAAATAAAAATAAAAATAAAAATTCCAAAAATGGGCCATTTAATTGAGCCACCTTGGGCCTGGACTGGGTTTAAGTCCGAAGTATCGAAAAATAAGTCCAAATTTCAGTAGATAAGTTGGTCAAAATTTGGTTTCTCAAATGATCAAGGTGGATTGGATATATATATATATATTACGCTACAGATATATAATGTTTTAATGAGGCCCTGTTGGCAAAATAATGTAGGAGATTTATATTTATATATATATATATATATATATATTCTTTGGTTGCCTTTTTTTTTTTTCTTAAAGAAACCTATTAGCAGGATTCCATTTTGAATGCAAAATAGAGAGGTAAACACTCTTATCCAACTCAACCAGTAAGATTTGCATCATAGTCGTTTGAGAAGTTTAAAAAAATTCGTTTGAGGCCAAATAAAGAGAATATCAATGAGGTATTATGGTTAGGCAAATAGATCCTATCCATTTCATCTAAAATGGAGAGGAACCGGTTGCTTAGGGATAAAATTGTCCACCAAAAATGAAATTATAATTTTGCCCCTCAAATTTCAACCAACCAGTTCCTCTTTTTTTTTTTTTTTTGACATGTCCACACAAGGATAGGGGGAGATGATTTAAAATGAAGATGATCTCATTCATTTAATCAGAGATAATGAAGGGTTGTACTTTAGCGGCTATGGATACTTTCAAATCACACTAACCCTGTTGTAGGTGAGGCTAGCTCTAGCAATTTTGGATGCAGCTACTTTTGTAGAGACTTAGGGTTGCAAAAACTTATTATCGAAGGAGATGCTTTAGAAAATATGTCATGGTCCTCATTTGTATTAAAGCTTTTTTTACCTTGAGACTTCGTTTTTCAAATTTATTAAATTTAGACATGTTTTAACCCCTTTTGGATGGATTAGTATAATCATTCTACTTTGTTTTAGGCCCATAAATAATGTGATTTGCTAATTTTTGCGTACACATGAGAAAGCTCGTACTCTCACCCTACATATATCCCTATATATAAGTGAAGCTGGCCTATTAAACTTCATTTAGTCAATATACATCAGATAGATATTGGAAAGTTTGTTGTATAAATTAATAGAGGTATGTTATTCTCATACTTGATTGATAAAGAAAACTCATGACCAGCCATGGAAATCCCTGCTATTGGTCTCCCCTCTCGTGGCCGACCATGAGTTTCGTTCTTCCTTTTTCTTTTTCTTTTTTCTTTAAATTGTGTAACAAGTATAGACCCATATATATATATGTGTGTGTGTGCAAATTAGCAAATTTTCCGTCAAAACTAATGAAGGTATCAATTTTTTAAATGCCTAAAGAACAAGTCTAAAATTTATTAAATTAAAAACTAGGGTCTAATTTAAAGTATGGGGAGAGTCGTGACATATTTTTCCTAAGATTTAGATAAAAAATAATAACAATGATAACAACAATAATATCCCAGCAAAACTTCTTGCACATTCATTTTGATTTAAAAGGAGTCTGCAAATGTACGTAGTTCCATGTCGGGTTTTTTATTACTTATATGTTTCATTCCTTATAAAAAGGGGAGGAGCACCGCCCCAAGTGCTTGAGTTAATAATCCCTGTGTGATGCTTCGTTTGTTTTTTTGGCCCATATAGCTATTAGTTACCACTTGCTTTAGGAATCTAGAGGGAATTTATTATTAGTTTGAAATCCAGAAAGCTAACAGCTCCATCCCCATCCCCATCCATGGCAGCAACAATATTCTGGCAATCCTCCAGAGTCAACCCACACCCCATATTCCACATCGCCTCAAACAGCTCCTCCCCGCTCACAACATCATCCTCATCAACATTGAGAGCTTCAGCGGCTGCTTTAAGGAAAGCTGCAGAGGAACCAAGCTCCAAATCCTTTGTATTCATCTCCAAGAACTCCTCTATGCTCAGCAACCCATCTTTGTTGGTGTCTCCCTTCTGCATCATAGAGCTCACCTCCTCTTCACTCGGGTTGTACCCCAGCGATCCCATGATGCCGCCGAGCTCGGCCGCCGTTATTGCGCCGTCATTGTCCGCGTCGAAAGCTCTAAATGCTTCCATTAATCTGCAGATATGGCTCAGCGTCTCGGTTTCTGCAGATAGAGACCCGGCTTGAGCCATGGGAAGCTTAGAGATTGTGCAGAACTTGTCTTTGCACTACTCAAGCTCATGTCTTGCTATAAATAGTGCAGAAAAATATGGACTCCCATCAATTAATTCCTTCATTCTTTTGTGTCGACATAAAGTTGAAAAAAGTAAAGGCTAGGGATCTTATGCTCATGATAAGTTGTTCGTTGCTATCCTCTTATCTATTGGAAGACAGATTATGCTGATTGCAACATGCTTGATGTTACCTCAGTACGCAATGGAAGAGGCTGGAAATATTTAGATTGGCCAAGCATGCATGTCATAGCATTAATTTTGCTCTCGCTTTCCGGCTTCACTATATTTTCTCTTATTAATTATTGTTACTTCTTTTTAATCACTATGGACTATAAATAAGGAAAAAATCAAAATTAGTCCATACATTTTAATTTTTCACCATAGGTTAAAAACTGCCACATCATGCGGGGGGACGGGTACAGGGAACTATAATAGATGGGGTAAGGATGGTTTGGCCACCACTTCCCATGTGAGAGAGTGCCTCATAAGTGGCTGGTATTGGATTTTGAGGATGATTCTTTTAGCGGTTGTAATTATTGGACTAGCCCAACGCCTCTTAGTTTTTTGTTTTTTTATTTTTATATGGCTTGACAATATTTGTCATGTGGTTTTGTGTTGGCGGGTATGACATGATAAGTTTTCATGAGGTAGACTAACAATTAATTAAAGAGCATACTTCAAAAAGTCCCCTCAATCTTTCGGCCCTTTATACAAACAATCCATGAATGAAAAAAATTCTCACTTACCTCTTTGATCTTTCATTTCATTTCACTTTGGACCCTTAAAGGCCCAAAACGACATCGTTTTGATGTCCAAAAAAGATGCCGTTTTAGGGTTCAAAACGGTGAGTTTAGGGTTTAGGGATCCAAAGTGAGAGAAAACGAAAGATCATGGGGAGTAAGTGAAAGAAATTTTAGTTTATAAATTTCTTGTGTAAAAGACTAAAAGATTAGGGGCTTTATGAAATTTGCCTTTAATTAAATGATACGTTGATGGAAAGATTGATTTGAAACACAAATAAAACTCAAAGGAACTATTGTTGAAACCTAATTTTGATTTTTCCATGAAAACAGTCCATTATTTTCCGGTACTCCAAATGTAAAAAAATTTAAAAAGACCTTTTTTTTTTGGTAAATTGTGTTATAGGCATTTAATACAAAAAATCAATCTGGGTTGGGCTATTGCGTGAAGAGCCCATTAAGAACGTCTTGTATCTCAATAAGAAAAAAACTAATTCTACAAGATATCCTTAGGCAGCATGAGGCCCATCATCAAGCAACATATTTTAGCAGGCTGGTCTTAATTAATGGGGGAAAACTTTCAAGTCGATGAAGGAAGGAGGCAAAAACATCATTCGAATCTTGCATGAGCCCAAGATGGTTGTGTTTTTTGTTTTGTTTTTTGGGTCTCAATTTTGGGCAAATAGGACCGAGGCAAATTCCTGTGTATTGTTGTTACTTGTTAGCTTCTTCATCATCTTTTTTTTTTTTAATTATTATTATTATTTTTTCCTAAGTTTGTTTTAGCAAGAAAAGATTAACGTAATGGTGAAAAATAGCACTTTTCTTTTTTCTAACATGAAGAAAAAAAAAAAGATTAAAGAACAAAATCCCAAAAATGACATCCACCTCAAACTTAATTAGGTTATTTCGTTATCATTATTTAGCCTTTATTTTAATTAAATATTCTAATTTTCAAAATTATGCTTTTATAATAAATATTCCTTGAAAGACTTGCACCAAAGTTTACTTTGGTAGGCCAAATTAAGCAAACTGCACCAAAAGAACTTTCCTTCTTTACATGTTATTATATATTATTTACTAACTAGTTGTATCGGTCTAGTATCTGCCTCCACTCCCCTTGACTTTGGGATTTATTTATTTAATTATCTCTGCAGGTTTGCCGATTCACTGGCCTGCTAGATTTTTTTTGAAAAGCAATATATAGTTTTGAATTGGCCCAAATAATAAGGCCTTGTTTGTTTCTCTCTCTCTCTCTCTAGCAGCATTTTTCTTGGGCATTTACAACCCTTTTAATTGGAAGACTCAAATCTGTAGCAGATCTTCAATAGGTTTACTACCATTTGAGTAGATTTCATCCAATATTTCCCAAGCAAGTGCATAGTGTCACTATTCAATGGAATGCTATGACTCGTTAGCAATTGAAGATTAATATTGGTGCTGTCTCTAATAGGTAGTTCAATCGGCTGGAATCACACTTAATGAAACGAAAATTACTAATTCGAATCTCTCTCTCCCCTCTTGTATGGACATGTCAAAAAAAAAAAATATTAATACTGATGCTACTGCTAACCCTAGTTTGGAACAAAAGATAAGTTTAAACAAAGTGGAACAATCATGCCATAATTTATCAGATAATATACAATCGTTAATCCCATATAAAGATGTTGTAAACAAATCGACTAGTTAATTGGGTTATAAGTAGTTTAAATTTTTGTCATTATTTATGCTCATTTGTTTAATATATGTTTGTTTATATTCATTTGTTTAGTGATAAATCGTAGTTGAGCCCAATGAGCCCTAGGATAAGTGTGGAACAGTCATGCCATAAGATAAATATGTCTCTAAATGATACCTATATCATCATCACTACTACTCTTTCACCAGAAGAATATATATTAATGTAACAAGTTTTGAATGGCCAGCTAGGTGTTTGAATTAATTGAGTTGGTGGCCACTGGGCAGTCACTAGATTGAAAGATAAATGACTTGAAATTCTTCATTTTCTTTTTTCTTTTTTCATTATTATTCAAGTGGATTTTAGAGCTAGCATTATTAAAGGTGCGCACCTTTAATTAATAAATTAATAATTACCACACGATAAATGAGAAATCACTGCCATGCCAAGAAATTTATAATTAATTGAAATAATGCTCCTTTGGCACTTATTTTTATAAAATGTAGACCGAATTTTATATAATAAAAGCTATAACACTCAAAATGTTAAATTCTTTTTTTTTTTTTCGGATTTTATTCCAGCTAACTATTTGTTTCATAAAATTGAGCCTAGGTTCGGTAAATGATTAATGATGGATCTGAATTGATGCCGTTATGTTATGTGGCCAGTGCTCTTAAAAGAATGACGTATATATCTAAATAAAAAAGGATAGGATGTCGTAAAAGAATATGAAAAGAGTGTTTGTCGTTATCGCCAAGAAGCGGGAAGGTGGGAGCTGGAAACAACGTAAAATGATTGGCTTGGTTCCTGACTTCCTGTGACATGGGGATGATGATTATAAAATAATGGATAAAAAATTAAAGAAAAAAGGGCCGGGCAGGTTGCTGCGCGCGGGGAAACTAGAAAAGCTACCTCCAATGTCTATGCTGGCTGCTGACCTTTCCGAGCACCAAACAACAAGGGGCCAAGGTTTCTACCTTGCTCTTTGGCTCACCGTAAAAGCTGTGGACGCGGGT
This sequence comes from Carpinus viminea, assembly GCA_013348765.1. Lineage (NCBI taxonomy): Eukaryota > Viridiplantae > Streptophyta > Magnoliopsida > Fagales > Betulaceae > Carpinus > Carpinus viminea. The sequence goes on from CP054673.1 coordinate 4,399,948, forward strand.
ATCTCGGACGCGGCGGTAGATCAAAGAGCCTTTCCGTCTATTTGGTCCCCCCGCCCATAAACCTGACCATGTGAGCATTGTATGCGATCGAGAGGAAGTGGACACTAAAAAAATAGAGAAAAATATTTAGCATTTTTCATAAGTTTTATATGCTACGTCATTTTTTTTTTTTTTTTTTTCATATTTGATTTGAATAATATTCAAATACAAATAAATCTCTTCAATTCAAGTTAATAAAACCCTTAATTTATGGAATACAAATCGACGACATTAATCATAAATGACTACCGATGAAGGATAACTTTTTGAAAAAAAAAATATATGTTTATAAATATTTAAAATGTACATTAAATTCTTAAGGTTATTATGAGTTTACTAACTTATACTAACATTTTAAATGTTTATACACATTTGACTATATTTTAAATGATTCGAAGGATATTTTGAGGAATTAGCCATCATATCATGTATGTACATCTCTTTTACCTACTACATCATCGTTTCACATTCATTCTATTAAGCTCGGGTGATGATAACTATTGTTAAAAAGAAAAAAAGAAATTTCAAAATAAAGTAATACCATTACATTAACCCAATAAAATCTTTTCTCTGCCTTAATTATCAAACCATGTGCATATGATTTGTCTATTTGTGGACGATTTTATTGCGTTAATTAGCCAAGGTTGAAAATGAATTCAAGTTGTCGGTAAACTGTTTGATCTCGATCGACTTGATTGTGAGAAAAGTCCAAGTTTGTTAGGTTGTACAAAAATAATTAAGAAAAGTAAACAAATAAAATTAAGGCTACGTTTGGTGCACTAAATTAATGATGATCATCTGGAAATAACAATGAGTATTACTAAAAATATAAGAAGTTGAAATAAAATGATTGTTCATATCTATTCGTTCGATTTACAAACTGAAATATAATCAGCTTTCAACCAAATTTTCTAAAATCTCATTACTTATAGAAATAACACAAAAATAGTGTTACTCAAACTATCGAATGGGTGGTCAGACCGGCCAGGTCCCAACTATCTGATATATGGTCGTGGCTGCTAGATGGCATGCCAGAGGTGGTCATGCGGTCTCCAAAGGTTTGGTTAAGGGTGGTTAGCCGCCCATGAGGGAGACCATATACAATAGAAAAAACAAATAAACAAACAAAACAAAAAACAAAAAACAAAAAACAAAAAACAAAAAACAAAAAACAAAAAACCAAAACAAAAACAAAAAAACAAAATTGAGATATTATTTTTAGAGTTATTTTATTTATGATTTTATTAATACATATGTGGAAAAAATAGTGATTTAACATGACATCAAAGCCAGAGATTATGAGTTCAAACTCTGATTCCTCGCTCCCAATTTAATTAAAATATTTTACGAATTGGGCTTCACCTATTAAAAAAGAGTTTGTGCTTACGCATAAAGAAAAATGTTTGAATATAAAAATAAATAAATTTAATTCTTCTTATCGACTTAAATTTTTTAGATAAATAATAATTTAACGGATTTAACTCGGGGTATCATTTTGAAACCTCTTTATTATACAAGCCAAGCCTATACTGAAGTTATCCATCTCCATATACAATATGATAAGCAAATTTGTCTTATAATCTTTCCCATATTCTTATTATATATATATATATATAGATAAATAGATAAATTTTTGTATCTTAGGAAAATTTAGAAAATAGTTGTTAAATGAGTTGACCTTGAGCATATATATGGAGCTCATCACAAGTTCCGACATGCAGGGGTTTTTTTTTTTTTTTAATTTATAAATTCCAACATGCAGTTTTAAATCTCAAGTCGACTTTATTTATTTTCAGTCATGGGATTATATATCTTCTATATATTCTTTGGAACAAAAGAACAAAACAAAGAAAAATACACTTCCAACTATGATTTGCTAGTTTCGACAACAATTAAAAGAACAAAAATTTAGTAATTAATGATTATATATATTGGAGTTGACATTTATTAATTATTCACTCAAGAATATCCAAATCCAAAACCTTATGGCACCAAATTTTATGTTGCATGTCTTGACTCATTGAAGGAAACTCCCCGTCTCTGTCGCAATTATAACCTTTCAACCAATGGTGGAATCAGGAATTGGTTCTTGGGAGATCCTGGTCAAATGTATTTTAAGGTAAAGTGAAAATTTATATTTTTTAATATTTAAATATTAATTAAATAATTTTTTTAATATATATATTCTGAAAGTTAGTATTATATGCATTAAAGAACAAAAATTGAGAATGAAATTAGGTGGGAAGTGGGACATGCGACATGGGAGAGAGGCAATTTTTTTTTTTTTTTTTATCATTTTTGAGTAAAAGAATCGGACATAGGAGAGAGAAATATACATTATTTTAATTTTTTTTTGGGTGAAAAACCATCTCTTAGCCTTTAGGAGAAAATTTGAAGAGAAAAATTTTGTTGGGGGGTTTGTATAATAATTTTTGCAAGGACTCTCGATCCTAAGGCTATAATATATAAAATAGCAAACTTGTAAAGGTTTAAAAAAATTTTGGGGTGTCCATGGTCTCTTATACCTCCACGTGGGTCCACCCCTGCTTCCAACCGTGAAGGATAATGAAATTAATTTAATTTTTATTTTATTTTTTATCCTTGAATATAATTATATATATAGATCCATATGCATCATCATGCATGATGCATGCATTCTCCTGTTTCTCGGATTCCTTCCTTTATTTTTTTTCCTTAGCTTCCATCTATATATTCAGGCGGCCGGATGACATATTGATATATTTGGATGGCAGATAATTAATGTGACAGCATCCAACGATCAAATAGATTCCCATCATCTCACGTGGCTTCTCATGGACAAAAGATACTCAAAAAGTATTGATGCCGATTGCGAAACCATGGATATAGCCTTCAATTACATATATGTTCTCCACATCAAACACCATATATATGAGAAGAAGTGAGAACCTTTCTCTATCGGACAACTCCGACGACTTATTACATCGACCTTTTGAGTGGACGGCGCGACGGTAAAAGCCAAATTTCTTGTACAAGGGATTATTGCAGTATATACTTGTGATCGAACATTTCCACCCGCTAATTAAAATAATACCAATGAATTCTTGATATCATAATTCATCTTCTCCAAGTTGGGCTGCACTGCGGACTGAATCATTGGCGGGGATCCACACGCCAACGCCAACACATCGTCTGATCCTTCCGGGATGTGCTCCCGTAGAATACTCTCAGTGATGAATCCCACACTGTATTGCCACCCTTCCCTCACAGATTTTTGTACAACGTACCACACCTTAAAGTTGTCGTGCTTCTTAGCCCAATCATCAAGCTCCTCTCTCAGCAAAACATCATCCTCCGTGCGATTCGCGTACACCAAAAACATCTCTGTCTCATCCTCCGGGTCCTTCAAAATGGCTTGAACCACTTGATATATGGGCGTGATTCCGGTCCCACCGGCCAGCATGGCTAACCTCTTGGCAAACTTGGGTTTGCCATGAACCAAAAAGTTGCCACGCCCTGTGTATTCCACGTGGCCTAATGGACCCTTCACGTCCACAACCGAACCTATTGGAAGTGAATCCAGGTGCTGTGACATAAGCCCTCCATTGGGAAATCTCGGGTGAACATTTTTGAAGTAAATCTTAACCACTAGATCAAAATACCCAACTTCATCAACGGAGCTCGATGGAGTGTAAGCCCGCATGCATAACTTGCCATCTATGGTCGTGCACACAAAAATATGCTTCCCTACCGGCAAGCCCAAGACTTGATCATCGGATGGCAACGCGAATCGGAAAAGCCGCACGTCATGGGATATTGTTTTTTTGTCGACGAGCTTGACCTTGATTTTCGTACGGAGGATGAGGGCGACGCTTCTCGTTTGTGGCACGATTTCTTCGATCGAATCGAGGCGGGATATTGTGTTAGACGCGCCATGCACTGTGCTGTTGGGCGAGTCGGAAGAATAACCCGTCGTGATCAACTCGCCGATCCGATATTCCTCAAGCATTTTCTTGGCCTTGTCTGAGTGAATGGCGTCAAACTCTTCAGTGCAGTCAGTGCCGGCGTTAATGAGAATGCTGTCGGCGCCACCTGGGTGATCGTTGAGGAACCGGGTGCAATCGTAAATGTGGCCGTGGACGATGATCCAAGCCGATTCGGCCGAGTTGTGCCTTTTTACCTCGGACATTGAGTACGTCTTTGAAGACGTGTTCATGAAAGGGGATGAGAGGCTCTTCTTGAGGGCCGGGTTTTCGTCGGACGATGTCTCAAGGTGCTTTTGCTTGGCCATCCATCCGCCGGACTGGTTTCCTGGTACCGTTGGGTGCTCAAACACGATTCCGATCTCCCCCTTGTATGGCTTGCACACATTTATTTTTACCCGGAACCAACAGTTGTTCATCATTCCCTATTACAATATTTAACAAGCTTAATTAAATTAGTGTACAATATTGCACAAGAAATTTCAAAAATTTTAATTCAATTTACACCAATAAAAGTTCACCAATTTTTTCGACTCCACGACCGATTTATTTATAAATTATCTATGCTGTAATTAATCAGAAGATTATATTTATGATGTCGAACATGGTTACACCAGCATTATTTAGGTTGATTTGATAGCATATTCACCTGAGAAGATTAAAAAAAATAAAAATCATGTCGTGTTGAAATCAACAAAAATGAATGACCTCAACTAACAGTCTATGTACGGAATTAAGTTTGATTTTTTTTTTTTTAAGGCCAGGCTTCCAATAATGCAGCGATAGTGATGTGTTGGTGTACTAGGCACAGAGATGAGAGATCCAATGTGAAGCTAGCGGCCAACGGCACCACACTTGCACAAAGCTAATATAGACAAACACCAAACTGCTGGACCTCAGGCCAAGCAAAAACAAGTGGACAGATAATTAACAAGTATAAGAAATTGATTGGTTCAAAATCAAGGGGCTATGGCATGGGCAAGGACATACAATTATAGGTGCTAATTCTAATTCATATTTATATGCCGGGTTTTGGTTAAAACATTTGATGGTCAATTTAATTAAACATGTTAAATACTTTAATCATAATATGCTAATTTTGACTAATTTTGTATCGAATTTGCATGCGACAACTCTACTTACCATGACATTCCAAATGAGCTTCTCGGGCTGGGTGTTGAGGGCCTCATCCCAAGCTCGAACAGCAATCTCTTTGGTTGCAATAAGGTCCAGCACCTCTAACTCCAGTGACCAGAAGCACCAGCACCAGTATTTGCCGAACTTGTTGGGCTTCTCCGGATGGTCTAACGCGCACACGCGCCACTTCTCTCCACCATCCATGGTGACCTCAACACGTGTCACTTTCCTCCCACCTCCTGCAAATACAACAAGAAGATCATTAATTATTTCAGCTCTTTCGGAGATTTTTGGAATTAAGCACATAAAAACACAAAGCTCCAATCGAATTAAGCATGTCTAATGTGAAACCGATCATTTAAAAACCTTCCAAGTTCCAGTGAAGTTGATGTATGCCAAGCCTCCAAAGAAAGGCAGCTTTTTCTTAAAAAAAAAATAAAAGAGAAACGATACTTTATGCTGTTCACGCTATAGATGGAACCCATGTGAACAAAATCAAGATGCACCCTCGTACATATTATATTGCTCCCAATTTAAGGAATAAAACAAAGGGTGCGTGCGTTAACAATATTTTATAATTTGAAACTCACCGGAATATGCATAGCCCGTCAAAGTGTATGGCCTCTGCGTCGTCCACGAGTTTATCGGCAAGATCTCCTCGTGGCACGGCGTCGTTATCACAGAGTTTATGTTCAGCTCATTGATGATATACTCCGGCTTGTACCACCAAGCTGCATTTTTTTTAAATAAAAAGGGTTAAAAAAAGACCATAGTAAATCAGACTCTGATTTTTGGGGAAGAGGTTAATTAAAAGATCACATGCCAAAAGTAGGTACCTTCCGCGTTTGCTAGCTCAGCGTCAACGTGCGACGGAAGTACTCTATTGTCGTTATAGTGGTAGTAACTATCGGATTCCACGGTTGTCACTACGATCCGCTTCAGCCATTTCACCATTCGCCCGCCAATGAACCCAGGTATGATCATCCGCACCGGGAACCCATGGTCCGGCGACAGACGCTCGCCGTTTTGCATGTACCCCAAGATGATGTCACGCGCCGGGTCCATCGCGATCTCGTACTTAATACTGGTCCCGTACTTGGACCCACCGCCACCTGGCAAATCCTCAGCGCCCTCAAAGCACACGTTCAGGGCACCACGACCACGGCTGAAGATCCCGCACCGCTTCAGTACATCGCGCAACAGTACGCCGAGCCACACCGACGTGGAGACCCCTGCGGCCCCCCAGTTGAACCCGATGGTTTTCTTCACCATGTTCTGCTCTTTGCGTCTGTTACCGGCGCAGACCAGCGTCACCGGGAACTCACGGCTCCGGAACTCGGTCACCAGATTGTCCATGGTGAACCGGGCGGGTCGCTTTACGAGCCCGCTGACCTCAACGGTCCAGTCCTCCCACCTGCCCTTGGGAACCGGACCGTGGTTCCTCACATAGTGGAGCGGGACGGGGGTGATGAACCCGTGTTGCATGAGCCGGGTCAGGGGCGGCTCTGAGTTGAAGGGGTGCTTCCCTGTGAGGCGTACCATGGTAGCGTTGCGCTCAATCCAACTGTCGGCCGTGGCCTCATCTCGCGGGTCACGGATTGACGGCTCCAATTCACCGTTCCCTTTCTGTATCAACTCTATATAATCCTCCTCATTTTCGTCCTCGCTCGATGAATCTTCCCTCGTCACGACGATTTTCTGGGGAGTCGACGGGATTTGACGGCCACGGTCCGGCGAGTCGGACCGGTGGCTGTTGGGAACTGTTTTGAAGGTGCGAGCGTGGCCGTTGACGGCGGGCTCGAGATGAGTGAACCGACGGTTCTCCACTGAAGCCGCCATTGAAGACAGGTAGGGAGAAAACTAATGTATGAGTATATCGTATATTACTTTTCAATCACACCCTTTACAGGGTCTATCACTTTCTATGTGAGTTTCACTGGTCAAAGAAAAGGGAGGCGTTAACCGAGATATATATAGGCCTCGTGGGGGAGGAGACGTATTAAAAATAGGAAAATGCTAAGGGTTCTTTCCGTAGGTTTTTCTGGCGTTCTTCTAATATTACATAAAACATGATTTAAGAAAAAATAAAATTGTTGTAGCCTCTACCACCAGTTTTTTTAAGCATTAGCATCAAATTTGAGGCATTAGTACCAAATTTGTGAGGCATTAACACGAAAATTGAGGCATTAGCATCAAATTTAGGATGATCAAATCCATTTTGGGTGATATCATCCCTAAAGAGTTAACCTTCCACTTTTAGGTTTTAGTTTTGAATCCAAAAACAAGTTTTAAAACATTAGAACCTAACTATTAATTCATAAAAATTAATCTGTTAGCAAAAAAACGGTACTACAATTTTATTTTTTCTTAAATGATGTTTTACGTAAGACTGGGAAAACACCATGAGAACACTATGGGGAGAACCTCTAGCAAACCCCTTAAAAATAATACGAGGGCCCACAGACGATTACATTATAATCTAATAAGTATATGTGGCTCATTTCATCTATTATTATTATACGCACATCGGTAAAACCATGAGCAACAAAACCAAACTACAAAATAGAAACAACGGGATCAAATTCCACTAGCTAAAGTGAGAGAAGTGGGGGTGGAATAAGAAAAAGGAACGCAATAAAAAAACCTACATCTTGCAGCAATTGATTTTGAACTAAAGAAGAAAGGAAAGAGAAAGAAGGAGAAGAAAGAAAGCTGAGAGCCATGGTGCAGAGCAGACTCACGGCCAGCCTAGATCTGGTTGGCCATTGAGACCCTTGGCTGGGTCTTGCTGGTGTTTTTCTTTGGTTTTTCCTTCCAGTAGGTTTAGTTTTTTTTTTTTTTTTTTAATGATAAAATCCCAAAAAATGTTAACCTTCCCCTCTATGTTTTAGTTTTGAGGCATTAGAAACGAATTTTGTGGTATTAGAATCAATTTTTGAGGCATTAGAAACGATTTTTTAGATTGGGTTTGGGTGGTCGGATCTATCTTTTTTTTTTTTTTTTTTTTGGGTTTATCGGAGAGACGAAAATGGCTACTAAGGGTGGTCGGATCTCTCTCCCCCTGGCCGTTGGGGTGGATCGCGGCCACCCCCAGGCCGCTGGGGGTAGACCGTGGCCACCCTCAGTGGCCGAATCTATTTATTTATTTTTTGTTTGCCAGAGAGACAAAAATGGCCACTGGGGGTGGCCAGATCTCTTTCCCCCTGGCCGTTGGGGTGGATCACGGCCACCCCCAGGCCACTAGGGGTGGATCATGACCATCCCCAATGGCCAAATCTATCTTCTTCTTTTTTTCGCCAAAAAAGTTGCCGGAGGTGGGTGGTGAGTGGCAGTGTCTATTCGTCAAAGGTGGGCGGTGGGTGGCGGCGTCTGGGCAATTGGTCATTTATTTGGTTACTTGATTAGTTGATTTGGTGTTTTGATCTCATTCAAAATTTGTGCATTTTTTTTTAAATGTTGAGGTATCAACTTATAAGTGGAGGGCAAAAAACCCCACCTTTATGCCACGATCGTATGGCAGCAGCTCTCTTTACTTTTATGTCTTAAGACTTTGAACGGCTGTGGAAGGAAAAACTACTCAACTGGAAAATACAATAGAAACAAAGGTGGTTTGTTTTGACCTTTACAAATGTTGGTGTAATAAATCTTTTATCGAGGATATGTGTCAAAATGGCGTGTAATTTATTTTAATAAAAAAAATGTTATAAATATCAATAAATATGTTTTATATTTATTTTTTGGTAAAATATTTGGTATTTATAATAATACCTCTCAAACTTTTGTTGTAAATTGTTTTGAGAGGTGCTTCTTTTTTTTTTTTTAGTTAGAAAAATGTTGTTATGTGACAAGGTAAAATTATTTTTGTGTTATGATGAGTATTTTATGTTTTGGATTATTAGTTTATATTTTTGGTCGAAGAAGAAAAGAGAAATTTTTTTCAAACACGGCCTTAAATCTGTTTTGATTCTTTTTGGTTGTTTTGTTGCGCTTAGAAAACTTTGTCAGCTAAAAAATATTTTCTGGTCAATTGAAAAAGTAACTTTAGTGGAGTGAACATCGAATCTAAATTGAAAAGTCATTAGCTAATCGGATGTAGAAGGCCCTTAAAAAGTCATTAGCTAATCGGATGTAGAAGGCCCTTAAAAAGTCATTAGCTAAACTAGATAAATTAAATTTTGATGAGTTATTTTATATTAAAAATTAGCTCTTCTATTGTGAATGCCCTAAGGCCACTTAATTTATAAAAACTATATAATTTTTTTCAAACAGAGTTGAAATGTATCATGAAAAATAAAATGAGAGGAGACCATTTGATATATTACGAGGGTTCAAAAAAAGGGACGAACCATGTTTCAAATCTTACAAAATTACAAACTAATTATCTAATTATATAGATTTTTTATTATATTAATATTTGAAATTTAAAAATACCACATTTATACTGGAAGTTTAAACCTTTACTTTGGTAGCGGTTGATAGTGGTGGTAGAAGCTAGGTGGCTGTCATTTCTCTTGAATGGGACTGCTTCTATTGTGTGTGGAATATCGACTTTACACAAAGGAAAATGTTAGGAGTTCTCCCCGTAGGTTCTCCTGGCATTCTCCCAGCCCTATGTAAAACATGATTTAAGAAAAAATAAAATTGTAGTGGCCTCTACCATCGTTTTTTTAAGCATTAGCACCAAATTTGAGGCATTAGTACCAAAATTGTGAGGCATTAGCACCAAAATTGAGGCATTAGCATTAAACTTAGGATGATCAAATTCATTTTGGGTGATACCATCCCTAAAGGGTTAACCTTCCACCATTAGGTTTTAATTTTGAATCCAAAAACAAGTTTTAAGACATTAGAACCTAACAATTAACTCATAAAAATAATCTGTTAACAAAAAAATGGTACTACAATTTTAAATCATGTTCTACGTAAGACTAGGAGAACGCCAGGAAAATACTACGGGGAGAACCCCTAACAAACCCCTTACACAAAGACCCTCATTGTAAAGACATAAACAATGATAAGTTTTCTTAAATGCTAAATAAATTATAGTTAAAATTTTCTTGTGTGTTGATACAATTGACCGACACTAGTAGTACAACTACGAATACTTGCCAAAAAAAAAAAAAGACATTAGTGACTCACTGGGAATGCTAGTGGAAGACACTCTAATACTTAAGTCAGTATGGTGGTCTCTAGGAATATATTATGTAGGAATCAAGAGCATGAGATGGAAAGAGAATAGATACCTTAAGGCTCTAATTAGGGTTTGTCACCTTTTTTATAAGACTATCGTAAGTAAGGCAAATAGGTTTGATATTGACAAGTATCGGAGGCTAAAGATCCAACATGAAAGGTATTAGATTCTCATGAATGTCTTTCCTTTTGGATATGCCAAAAAATATCATTTTTTTTACAGAGTCAATCCTTCCTCATAGACTCTAGCCTCCCCACTATTTATCTACTAGGTAATTAGTTATTGATAGCCAAGGGTCGTAGATTCATTAGCGTCTTGGTGAATTGAGGGGCTATTAATTCGTTGATTGGGATTCTATTGTTTAGTGATCCATCTGAGAGGTTTCACTTTAATTCGTGTATATATATATCAGTTTATTATGCTAGTAGAAGGTATAGTACAAACCACAAGAATAATTAAAAAAATAAAATTTTAAAATTCAAGATTTAATTGTAATAATTTCACTATTAGCATTTCAAAAAAAAAAAAAAAATCACTATTAGTATATAGATTATAATGCACCAATAAAAAGATTATATCGTGCTAGAAAGGCCCTATTATTCCAATATATCGCATAACTCCCTCTATGTGAGGACCCCTTTTACTTACGTTCCAAGCCACCAATTTTTTAAACTACATATACTTATTTATAGGGCTCTATATCCCTCATAAACAGAAATAAAAAAATTATTTGATACTATCCCTCACGTACAATAAATTATTTATAAAGTATTCAAGAAATTTTCACATATATATTATAGTAAAAGATATAATATATATGTGTATGTGTGAAAATTTCTTGACAACTGATTATTTTTATCCATCAACCGAATTTTTTTTTTTTTTTGGTTAAAAAAAAGTTATTTTTGGTATATTCTTTTTTTTTTTTTTTTGAGGAAAAATCAATCTGATTTCATTAATCGTGGTCAAGAGCATAAAAACTCTTACAATCACAGAACATATATATAGTTCGCAAGATCATATAAGCTAAAAATTACACGTCATAAAAATCGAAAACATACAGATCTTACAATGAAAATCAATCTATGACGTCAAACATCCGCTAATTTTTGGTATATTCATATGCACAAAAAGTCACTTAACAATAATATATATGGATTAAATTAGACATTTAAGCGGTGGTATGATATTATACTCCATATAGACCGGATATATATATATAAGCATTAGATTATAACATGTTAGTCCCTCTGTCTCAAATTGCTTGTCCATCTTAGAAAATTCAAGCTAGTTTTGAAAAGTGACATCATTTCATATGTCTGTCTTTGAAGTACTACTCTAAGAATAAAACAATTTAAAATTTATTATCCTTAATTTAAACTCAAATAGAAAATTAAGGAGTGCCAGTGACTTTTCAAGGGTAAATTAGGAAAGTTATTAGAACTGTGTCCATTTAAGTTTTCAAAGTGAAGGATATTTTGAGAAATAGAATTGAATAACAAACAATAATATAGGACAGAAGTAACATTGAAATAATAGGAAAATTGAAAAAAAAAAACACACACACACACACAAAAATTAATGCAAGAATATGGACTTGAGTATGGAATTAAAGCTGAGTCGAACTTGGATTTTATGTTTTTTGCTTACTTCTTAGATGTGCATATAGAAGTAAATATATAATATTGTCCAAATAGGTAGTTCAATTGGCTGTTGACCCATGAAACGAAGGTGATCACTAGCTAGTTTGAATCTCATTCTCCCCTTTCCCTTGTATGACATTAAAAAAAAAAAAAAAAAGTAAATAATATTTTATAATTACTCAACATTTTCATACACCAACAGCTTATTTGTTTCTAAATACTGAATGGTTGGTGGGATTTTTATTTTTTTAAAAAAATCTTAATATATATATTTTTAGATAGCAGCATATCTTTAATTAGTATAGTAATTTCATGTAAATTCTAGGTTTTCTGTAACTGTTGTCCCTCATTTTTTCCCTTTTAAATTATCTTATCCCTTGTCATTTTAAATTTGTTACAAAATAATTTAAATATTGTTATGTGTTTTTAGCATTTTCAGATGGTCATGAATATGATGAATTATAGTACTACGTACTGGTATTAAAATTGTTACAGAATTTGGACAATTTTGGGTAAATTTATTAATTTCCTTTTTAAAAAAAAAAAATATTTACCTACATGTATTTTATGGACTGTTTTTTTTTTTAAATATATATATATATATATATATATATATATAATTGGCTATCCAAATTGCACGAGATTCTTATTCCATCACAAAATACAGTGTTGCACAACAATTACCACAACAAAAGACAATATATATCCACTCATTTGGTCATATATATTCTTCCACACTAAAATATTATCCACTTAGACGAACAATAACCATATATATTCTTCATGAATCATGGTCCTCATTCAGTACACCACGAATATAATTGGCGCCAGTCAAATTCAACATAAATCTTAAACCCTTTGTCAATTGAACACCAATTATCTTCTTCTATATAATATTTCAAAATGAACGAAATTTTGATATCACAGAGGAAATATCAAACTTATTACTAACATTTCCAGTCAATGGAGGAAATAGGTGTGGTGTCCCGCTACACGAGGAGCTTGAAAGGGTTATTCGACCTATGCGTGTGGCGAAAAAAGGGGTTATTATAAACTTTCTTTTTTTTTTTTCTATATTCAAAAAAGCAAAAGGACAGATTAATTGTAGCTATTCTAACTGGACGTAACTATAATAATACCTGCTTGTTGGAAGCCGCATATGAAGAGCTTAAACGATGAAAACGCAAACGCTTCTTCAAGTTCGACTAAACTATAACTTGACTCAAACTCACCAAGACATTAATGAGATTCAAGATGACTAATATTAATAGGATTGATGATTCTCATTTCGAGAATCAAATTCTCATCCTATAACACATCCTACTAGTTTGGAGATTTATTTGAAACCAATGGTAAAAAGGTTATAACTTATAAGAGCTAGAGGTGTGATACAGTTACAATATAAATCTAATGTTTCTCTTATTTTAAACTCAATTTTTACTTTAAACTCTTTCTCTCCTCTATTAACAATTTTTTTTTTTTTTTAAAAAAAAAATAGCACTTAAAAAAATGTTTAATCTTAATTAAATTTGAATCATGACTTTATCATTTTTGAACTATTTGTGGGACACATGGAACCGGCAGGCGAAAAGTTGAGCCGTCGGAGTGAGAAATCAATTGTTGTCGGGACTGCATCTTGACAAGAGTGCACTCAGATTTTCTTGATGGTTATTTGTGTTGTGGGCTGGCGCCTGGCGGGGACCTCCCCAGTTCGCTTAAGCAATTGGATTAATAGTTAATCATGGAAATTTTGCCTGTAGAGCCGTCAGTGACCATGCCCTCCAATTCCCTCAAGCAATTATGGGAATAGCCGCTTGTGGAAATTATGACCGTATGGTGCTTTGTCTTATCTATAATTGTGCAGTCTCCACCATTAATTTTTGTACAAAAATTTTCCATTAATTTGTTGGCTGCACGCAAGCAAACTTGTAACAAAGAAAAAGTCAAAGTTATAATTAGCAGCGCTATTTCTAGTCAATTGTGTGCCCGATCAAAAGGGTTATTAATTAGGGGCTTAGAGGCATGCATGTGGCAACTAATGTTCATAAAATATTAATAAAAAAAAAAAAAAAATGGTAGGAATGATTTGCATCACGGAGAGAATTAGGTAGGACAAGAAATGTAGAAGCAGACAAGCAATTTGGTGAAAGGGAGAGGGGTTGAGTGAGCCAAGGAGGGACATGTGAAGTGGCGCATGGGAACTCCAATGGTCAATCAACAGAGCTAGCCAGATAAGAAAGGAAGAGCTGGGTGAGGGGCTCAGGGTCAGGGGGTGGCTAATTCATAAGAGAACAAATGGGTGGGGGTGCATTCATTCATTGGCCCTTGGGTGAAGCTTAGAGCCACCTTCTCATGTTGTTGGGATTTGGTCCATCTCCCTGATCTCTAAGGTCCACACGTTGAGGTGCACTTTCTGAGACCATCCACTTACAGTTGGAGGTTGGAGATCCCTTACATCATTCCTTTTAAGTTTGAGATTTTTAAAATTATAAATATCGGCAGTTCATTTTATTTAAACGTTTAAAATAAATTATACTTCATAATTTAATGATCAGAAAATATAGCTTATTAAATTTATTGAGTGTAACTTCTTTATTAAATGGTAAAACATGATTTATTTTAAATACTTAGATGAGATGAATGACTGAAAGTTATAAATTTGAGAATCTCAAATTTAAAAGAAATTTTAAAGGATCTTAATCCACACTTGGAAACCAAAAATCTCTTTTTTCTTCTCAAAATAAACGAATTAATATAGTCTTGAAAATTATATATATATGTTCTATAAACATGCATGGTTCAATTCTTATTAAAAAAAGAAAGAAAGATGTTTTTTCTTCACTCTGTATATGCTAAAGATTCCCAAGACCAAGTTTGAGTGTCTAACTGTGACTGGTTTCAGACACGAAATATATATTTAGATTTCGAATCTCAAGCAACCTTTTCCCCATTTTCCACTACTTATTAAATTTTGTCTCATTTCCTTTTCTTTCTTTTTTCGTCTTCATTTCCATTGGATTAAGGTGTTATGCTTATGGTAGAGTCAATTTAAGATATTGGCGATAAAATAGGTTAGCTTAATATGGCATAACTATTCAAGAGTTAGCTCAATCGGTTAAGAACCACGACTTATAAAGTAAAGATCACTAGTTCGAATCCCCACCCGCCCTCTTATGTGGACATGTCAAAAAATATATATATATATATATATATATATATGGCATAACTATTAGACAAATAATATTCTTTCATTTTCAAGGGGTCCCGACTTATAAAGTGATAATCACTACTTTGAATTTCTCTACTTTTTTTTTTTTTGTGAGGAAATATTAAAAAAAAAAAAAATCCCTACTCTTTCGTGTTTTATTAATTTGAGAGTGTGAACGAATTTCAATGAAAAAACCCATGAAAATGGAGTACTTAATGCCTAAACAAAGCTATCACAAAAATAAAAAACTGCTATCATATATAGAGTTATGGACATTACCATAAAAACGTGGTTGATTATTATGATCTTGGTGAAGTCCAATTTAAAGCATGGGTGCTAGATTAGGTTAGCTTAGTATAAAAAGTTTAACAAACCTAACTTTTCGCGTTCCATCAACTTTTTGAACTTCTAAAGCATTGGTTAGTAGCTTAGTTATTAAACATTAAGATATTGTGTGTGTGTGTATATATATATATATATATATATATATATATGTTTTTGACATGTTCACACAAGGAAATGGAGAATGGGGATTTGAATTAGTGATCTCCATTTCATTACAGATTTTATCTACAATATTGAAGCAATTTAAAGGACAATTTTTTCCCCTTTAAATCTCGACTTGTGATTTCGGAGGAAAAAAAAAAATCATCTTGCAGTATAAGGCAAATCCAATCTTTAACTCTCATATTAGTGAAAAAAAAAAAAAACTATAAATTAATTTAATTAATACATATAATGTTATTCGGTGGAGTTGGTCCTACTCCTAGCTAGTATTCTGGATTTAGATCCCGTCTATCGGCCCTATTGCACGGAATCCCGTCGACGCAGTCCAACGATTCCTCTCTCTCTCTCTCTCTCTCTCTATATATATATATAAAACCAAGGAATCTGATTCTATGTGCGTCCACGGCATGAAACTTTAGGAATCCCTTTACACTTGCACTTAATAAACAAAAATTAAGGGTCTTTTTTTTATTATTATTTTTTAATTTGTCATTGGTGGACCACTTACCCAGATTATGTATTACTCCTATGCTATGATTAAGGTAATAAATATATATAGAGAGAGAGAGAGATTCCTCTCTTTTCTTTTCTTTTTTCCCTCTCTGGTCTTCTGATTGGCAGACAGGATGAGTAAATTAATAAGGAGACAAATTTATTTTGTTTGGAGAGGTAATAAGATGGATTTATTTATTTATTTATTTATTTGAAATAAGGTAATAAGATGGATGATTGCACTTTTTGATGAGCAATTTCTTGATTGTAATCCATAAGTCTCGAATTCCTTTTCTGCAATTCCTTCAAATATATCTAAATCTTTGCTTTACCTAATAAAGGGTGTGTTTGGTAATTAATCGTGTTGTGAATTTTTAGTTTGGAAGCGAATGATGTGGTATAAAGTATATATTGAACTTCGGCCCGTCTATTGCCAAACGACCCCTGTGAATGAAAAATAAAAAATAAAAAATAAAAAATAAAAATTTTTAAAAAGTGAGAAAGGTATGGAGGCTAATGTAACAAAGGAAAAAAAAGCATCCTACTAAGTTTTTCCTGGCCTTGGGCCTAGCTTATTTAGGCATACCCTGTAGCCCATCACACACATACTTGACCCGAGCCCACTTAGTCTTTTGGCCCAAATTATATTCTGGGATTTGCAGGGATGGTCTTGGGCTTAGATTAAAAGCCCAAAAGATCCCTATATGAATGACTCCGTCTCTATTTCGATACTAACAAACTTGTTTTCTCGAGAACTTCACAGACCGATGGGAAAGGAAGTGAAAAACAATAAGGAAGCAAACAAGACGGCCACCCAGAACGGAGTTATCATCTCCGTCTACGTCGAATCGCCTAAACCGCAATCGCCGCAAAGAGCCGTCACCGTTAATAAAGCCAAGCCAAAATCAGCTTCCAAAAAGCCTCAAGCCGCGAGAAAGCGCGGCTACGATCGCAGGGCTCAGCTCCTCGCCTACTCCAGAGACTTGAGAAATGCTGGCTCCCCACAGGAGGTTCAACGACCCAGAAACAATTTGAGATCCACGCCCAAGGTATGTTCTTCCAATGGGCAAAAGCCACGTACATGCACATGCATGCATGCTGATGCACTTGTCAAATTGCAGTGCCTTGAACAGAAAAAATGGGAGTGGTTGATGAAACCAGCGAGTTTCTGCATTAAGCCGCACCAGACGCTCGAACGCACCAGCAGCCGGTGGAGATACGAGCGCATGCCAATAGAAAAGAAGACAGAAAAAGTAGATCGGCCGGTCGGTTCCACAAGCAGTACCGGTGGGAAGAAGAGAAGGCCCACCAGGAGAAGCAATTCTCACTTCCTTGTAAACTCATTTAACACATTGAATTATTGCATTTACTTTTTACACCTTTCTTTTTGGTTTTACTATATATATATATATATTCCATTTCTTTGTGTTTTTGCAGAGTAAAATAAGGTGTATGCTGAAAGAATTATCATGTAAAAAAGACGACGTTGGTAAGGATCCTATGCTGATGATTGCGAAGAGTACGTAGTGGGGATCAGAGCCCAGCCCTCCGATCTACGTTGATTATTTGTTTGGTGGTGGCATTATGATTCTAGCAGATTATAGTGTGATCTAGATGAAGATGCATATGTACTTGAATTCTGGGTCCTTTGTCTTCGATCCACTTTTTGTGTTGCATTTGTTCCCGACAATTATGAAACATATCCGTTATTATCTCCAATGGGATACGTATATGATTGTAAAGGAAAATGCTCTGGAGAATTACAACCATTACTAAATAGACATTTAGAAATTGATGTGGGGTCCATAATTAGTAAAATAATTAACTGTAAAATAAAATTTTAATTATTTTACCAATTATATACTGCCACATTAGTTTATAAATGGCTCAGATATAGAAGTGAAGTTCGTAGTACCGAACCATATAATCTACTCCCATACTATATTCCGGGATTATTGCATTGTTTTTTGTTAGTTACTATTATCATTTGAGAACAAAAAATCCATTTATGGAAGACACAAGAAATCTACAAATCTTTCTTTTAGTATTACTCATGCTGAACATCGAATCTAAAACCTCTCGCTAAAGAAAGCGAGTACATGGAGGTAGATCGAGAAGTACAGAGGCGAAGTAGATTGCTAAGCACGCATGATGTCATCAACAATGCAAATCAAAGCACATTTTTACTACTGCAAGGCAACTTAAACCAACGTTTATGAAATACATGTCTACCTGCACAGATTAAATATAAAGATAATCGTGGAAACAAGGAGACATCAATTCTCTAAATAAAACATTTGGGGTCAAGTATTTGAAATAATATCACCCGATCAAATGACCGATTCATGCACGACCAAATGATAGCAAATCCATGCAACCTCCAAGGGAACAAAGTAAAAATGTTTGTTCTTCTTTCCTAGACTAGACTACTAAATTATGCAGAGGAAAGGCGCCACCTCTCCCCCACAATGTAATGAAACCACTGATACTAATCCAAATGGTGAGGTCGACAGCTTCGGTCTGTCAAAGATATATATGATGACAATGCTCTGGAATACCAATACAAGGTCCAATAACACAGCATGAATATACAAGAACACAACCATAGAAGAGCTGAATCTCAGTCCTTCCCCTTCCCCACTTCTCTGTTATTTTTATCACAAAAGGGTTGCTCTTCTATGCCTCCATTGCCTCCTTGAACGTCCAGGTCCAACCACTAAACCCTGTCCATATGAAGCAACAGGACGAAAAGCAAAAGCACTACGCCTCCCAAAATCAACATTGAACAAGTCGCGGTGCCTATTATATCTACCACGTGAGTAAATGCCACGATTCTCTCCGCGAGTAAGTGATGCAAGACGGAAGAAAGCACCATCTAAAGAGTCTTCCAAATCAGTATCGTAATCACTATAACTACCACCAAAGTTTGGTTCTATCACATAATCCCCCAGCACCACAGCCCCAGGTGTTGATGATATAATCGTGCTGATTACATCATTTTGCTCCCTTTCACGCTCAAGCCTCTTCCATTTTTCTTCATGTATAGGATCCACTGCTCGTGGGCATGCCAATGGGTGCTTTGTCCTAACATGTTTTCTGAGTTCCTTATAACTTCCAACAAATGAACAATCATCCAGCATGCAGGCTCTCTTCTTTGCATTCAGATACTTTCTTGCCGGCTCAACCACAGTCCAACCCTTCACCTGCCCACGACAGAGAGGGCATAACAGCTCTGGCACTTCCATCTTTTCATTGTGATGCTGCAGGCCAGAACTTAATCTAGAATTTTCCATTAACTCAGTCCAATGTTGAGAACTTTGAATTGGGTTTACTTTTGTGTAGGCTTTCTTGTATTGCTCAAGACAGTTGGAATACCGATGGCTAGTGGCACACATGTAAGGCCGGCAACCTTTGTCATAAGAAGAACAGAGGAGGAGAACAGCATTGTGAGGGTACTCTAAACAAACTGAACAGGTTGCGTCTTTCCAATGTTTCTTCTCTGATGCTCTCGAACGCCTCTTCTTTAAGAGAACACGTTTGAAGACATTCCGAGAGCAAGATGAAAATGCATATGGGGTAGCCTGGTGACGGCGGGAGTTGGTCTTACGTTGCAACTTGCTAAACTTAGCCATTTGCAAATTAAACCTGAGATTCATTCACAAGTGGGAGAGAGAGAGAGAGAGAGAGAGATCAGATACTCTGACAAAAATAAAAAGCTATAATATATTATGTTAAAATATCCACAGCACATTTGCAGATACGAATAAAAATCACATTTACTTCTAACAGCATCCTAAATGATGTATTCATTATATTAGACAACTGTACACAAAGGCATTTTAAGATCACCGTAAAATCAATTGATTATTATACTGGTTCTACAAACGTGACTAAGTCTCTTGAGGTGATAAATTATGCAAAATATAGTTACAACTAAGAGACCGTAATGACCTCACTTGTAACGAACATACTAACCTCAGCACCTGCTAGGTTACTTTAAGGACATTTCACATACACCTGTGTCAACTAGTTTCAGTGCTATCCTTGTTTCCTAGGATTTATGTATAACTATAAGACTTTCGACATCTAACACAAAAACTGGAGTGCATGTCATATAGCTAATAAGTCATTGTAACTCTTATGAGATTAAAGATCAGAAAAACAAAAACGATAGAAAAAGATTATATAACAGAAAATCTAATAACATCCAACAAGAAACATTTTATAGGCTTTCACGCTAGTTCAGCTCAATCTATAGCCTTACTAACATCCAACCATACTAAAGGGTGTATTAAGAAAAATATAGTATTTTGGGACCATAAAAGGTAAACAATCAGATTTGTCAAGGAAAAAACAATCGGATTTGTCAAACCCTAAAATATCGGGGATATGCGCCATAAGCAAATTTCCTTGGAACAAAAACAGCCTAGTTGTTAAAATGAAAAGTGGGTCAATTTCAATCAGATAGGTGCAATTTTCAAGTTGTCAATTACATAAAAATTTGGATGCTTCAGGGTCACAGCTGAACACAGCAATTAACCATTTCTTCTCTGTACGCATTGTTCCTTATTAGCCATAAATAATATATTGTATGTCACTGATAATCAGCATTATTATACCGGTTTGGCAAACATGGGTCCCATCACAACAAAAATTTGAGGTGATACATTATATGTGGTAGCAAATAAGCTAACCTCAGCAGCTACTAGGTTACTTGAAATACATTTCAGACGGAGTTGTACACCTATGTTGACTAGTTTCAGTACCATCCTTGTTTCCTAGGATTTGGAACTAAAAAGAATTTTGACCTCCGACCGAACGAGAAAAGTCCATTTAAACAGACCTAATTAAGACAATTAAGCTTTTCAAAGATAAAATATTCGAAAAGTAAGATAACAGACAAGGATTATATGACAGGGAAAAAAAGGGGCTAATGACATCCAATAAGAACCACATTACAGGATTTTACTAAGGCAGAGAGTATTGTTGATTATAAAAGGTAAATAATCAGATTTCCTACCCTAAACAACATCAGGGGTATGTTCCATCAAGCAAATTACCTCAGAACAGAACCACCCTTATTTTCTTTTTTTTTTGGGGGGGGAGGGGGGGTGGTGAGGGGAGGGGGGGGGGGGGGGATATTAGTATTCAAAAAAAACCCTCACCAATAAAAGGAAGAGTGGGTCAATTTCAACCAGATAGGTGAAATTTACAAGTTGTCACTCATATAGAAATTTAAATGCTTTAGGGTCACATGGGCAGCACCCTTACCTTGCCAAAAACCCACACTCCACCCTAACCCTCCCCAATCCATGTACTGGATAGCAATTAATAAATCATAAAACTGCCCACAGGGTACAGGTCCCTGATCCCTTAGTGAGGTTCCACCAACAGAGCCCATCAATCAAGTGGCTGTGGTTTAAAATGCATTATTTACCTGCATAGAAACTGTTCCGAAAACTAGGAAACATGATCAAACTAAATTTAAAAAATAGAAAACCAATCAGCAAAAACTTAAAACAACACGTAAAACACAAACTTGCTGAAGTAACATAAGACACAGCCAGACATAACTAACTATCTCATCCATGTAGGCATTGTTTCTCATGAGCCATAAATAGAATAGTGCATGCCATAAATAATCAGCATTATTGGTGAAAAATACAAGGACATTGCATTCCCAGGGATGCAACTTAACTGATTATTGAAAATTAGTGCAAGAAAAATACCATCTTGAAGGAATGTGTATACTGGATTTTAACTGATATTAGGGTTAGCGCTTAGTTAAATAGGGATAAGGATGGGAAGAGAGTAACAGGAGAAGGAAAAATATTCTTTAAAAAATAAAATAAAGAAAAGAGATTTCATCATCTTAATCACAAACCAAATTCAGACCTACCAGCAGTATTTGCTAACACCACCTGGTTAGCCAGATTTAACAATAGTCATACTCAAAAAGGTAGGACAAGTCATAATTTTGCTAAAATTCTGGGTGTGCGCAGACTATTTTTTTTTTTTTTTTTTTTGTATATATAGTTTAATGCTCCTTACAATTTTGTTCTTAAACTGTTTCAGGTTGCACCAAGAATCATGTCAGGCAGCCAACTTTTTGCACAAAAATATCTATCTCTTCTTTGGTTTCCTATCTTTCTGCTGCCCCCATTGTCTTCTACATCTCTATTGTACAACAAACACTGCTCTTTGTCATAATTACTACGTGTTCTCTGTAAACTAGCTAGTATAACAACCGCTTTGCATGAAAAGAATTGAAATAATCTGAGTTCTGAGGTATCAAGTCCATAAAAAAAGCATCACAAACTTCGTAGTCATATTCCTCTATATTCCAAAAACTACCGCGCCAAGAAAATTTCATCTAGCCGGAAGAAAAAAAAAATCTGATGGTTTATAAGTTTATGCAAGAAGCTTCAAATAACCCAAAGCATAATAGTAATAATAGTAGAACGTTATGAGATTAAGGCTACAAATAATGATCTTGACATCTTAGAACTTCAAAATATAATATAACCCAAATTTTGGACAATTGTGGGATCATATGCCGTGACAAAGAGTATGTTATTTGCAAGCTTGACCACTAATGAAGTTCATAAATATTTAATTCTTAAGTAGTCGATGTATTGATGATATCCAAAGAGAGCAAAAGAAACAAAGAAAAAACAGGACTTCAACAGTTTACATTTTACAAGGCTGGTAAAATTGGAAGATTATTCAACTGATTATTACAATATAACAATCCATTTCAGAATGAAATATATAGTCTCTTAAGAAGACCCCCGGTTCTAATGGCAGAAGACCCCATAAAACAATAGACATACTTGAAGACACCTATAGGAACTTCTAAGAATGTCACGTTACAATATTTGAACAATTACACAAAAGTAACATAATATGTGATAGTTCCCAATTAAAAAGAAGAGGAAAAAAAATCACGTCTTAATTCTCTTGCATCCAAAATTATCACCCAAAAAAAAAAAAAAAACTCATGGGCCAAATTTCAAGGTGTATCGCAGATCCTTAGGAAAATCCACACTTCCAACAACGACCCAGAAAATGGATATTTTATCATAGTACATCTCAACAACCATTTTACCAGCCAACCCATTTTATTAAACTGATGAAACTAGTACCCAAATAAACTTTACTCGGCCGACTTTGATACGGCAAGCTCCAAGCCAAAATGTGACCTTTTCTTACTAGATTAATATCTATCAATTTGAGTCAGAAAACCCCCAAATTTTAAAAGAAGCGCACAAACAATTCAAAGTCAAGTTTTCCAAAAAAATAAAAAGACGTAAAATATTATCAGCAAGATCATTGTATGAAATCCTTAACAACCATTAAATACAACCGCAGCACTGCTTGCTTTTGATTCCTAAATTAAACCTAATTAAACCGAGAAAAAAACCTGCCCTTCATAAATAATGCAAGTAACGAATCAGTCTAACCATTAAACCCTAGAAACGCATACAGACGATTCCGAACAAATAATCATAAAAACAAAGACTTTGAAACGGAAGCTTCAGATCGGAAGCGATTGTACCTTGGCGCTCCTGAGAATTGTGCGGCCAGTGGATCAGAGGGAATGAGAGGGAGAGATTGGCGTTTCTGTGTGTCGCGTGTCTAGAAATTGAAGGAGAAGGAGGCGAACAGCACGCGATCTCCTCGCCCACGTTCGCCCAATCGCTACAGCTTGCGTTGTGTGCGCTACTACACATTAAATATTAGTCACTTTCCGTTCGCGCTGTGACATAGTTACGCCACCATTACACATCCGACGGATTATGGAGCCCATGGCCATGGCCCATGGGATTGTTCTTTTAGTGGGCCTTAACAAAAAATAATTTTAAAATGTGTAATTTCAATTTTTTATTTTAAAAAACGCAATTAAAATTACGTTGACATTACTATCTTATATCACATCAAAAGTGATTGTGATTTAAAAAGGTAAAAAATTATTTGTTTTTAAATTGCAGTAAAATGATTTAAAAGGTAAATTATAATTTAACCAAACGTTTAATTAATTTTTTAAAATCGCATTTACGAATCACACATTTTTAAATTGCACGTTTTAAGTGTTTGATTAAATTAGAATTTGACCTTTAAAATTACAGTTTAATTGTTAAAATGTACGTTTTTAAATACATATCCCGTTGTGTGTGATTTGGAAACGGATATACGTTTTCAAAATTGCAATTTTTTAAAAACACTTCTAAATAATACACTTTTCACAATTTTGTTTCAAATTGCAATTTGGCCATGCAAATCGCTAGACCAAATAAACTCTTAAGTGGCAAATGTTTTTTTTTCGAAATGACACAAGTTTAACTGCGTTATTGAAATGATTTTCTAAAATTCAATTTATAAAATTATTACGCCTCTTTTTTTCAGCTCTTATGGCCACAGCCAAATTTTATACTTGAGCACGACCAACAAAATGATTGATCCATATTTGTGTTAAATTATGAATGTATCAAAACATTTAATAATTTTAAATGATTTGACTCTTCAAAGTAACAATTTAAGGGAATGTGCTTCCTATGTTTTGGCCTCAAATGAAAAATAAAATACAGCAGCAAAATTTTTTAGTTCAGGTGGTAGAATCTATGTCAAGACAAGAGCATATCCCATTTGTTGATGCCATACTAAAGAATTGTCTGCACATCACAATTGGCCATACAAAATATTGGATATTTGCGTGGAATAAGCCACCGACTCTATGAGAAGACGAGCCCTACAGGAACTTTCAATTACTGCAGATGTACGCCATTCTGTCAATTAAGAGATATATATACAAACCCTGCATGTCTTCCGAATATTACAACAATTACTCCTCACACCTTACGCCCCTAAAATCTTTCAATCCCTAAAATATTAACTCTAGAAGAAAAAAGAAAAAAAGACTAGCAACATCTTATATCAAAGAAATCTATTTTCTTTTTCCCACAATAAAATAATTTAAGGCCTGCATCCTCAGATCCTCTGCATGCTTGCTTCTTTTCGCCGATATAGATCCATTTGTAGACCTATCCCAGTGTTTGGAAATCGATTTAAGCCATAACCTAACCAGAATCAAGTGTCTACTCTCGACTCTACAAGCAAAATTTAGTGGCTGCAATATTGAGTCCAGAAAAATTCACCAACTTGAGGATGCAACATGAAAAAATTCTTGCATGTCTAGAGATGGAAGGAACTGCAGTCAAAAGCAAAGATATTGTGTCAGTGACGGATAATAATAAAACTAACCCAAAATGGAGAGAAATGTTTGAACTTTTTTAGAGGAATTAAAATGTTTGAACTTGCCCAGAATGTAAAATTAAATGGAAGTTCATGGACGGAGATATGGGAAAAACTATGAGTAAACGATCTTAGACAGGCTTTTGTTTTTTTTTTTAGACAGCCAATCCAACAAACGATGATAAGACAAGTTAAACCTCCTGCCCTTGCATTTCTGATATGTATCACAATGGTCGGTGGAAATTCAGGTGCCTAAAAATTAAAGATAAAAAGGGATTTTAAGTGTCTTAGGCTTCTCGCATCTTCCAGCAGGTAAAAGGATTTCATGTTGTGACAAGGACGGACACCATGACAATGTCTAATTAATGTTTAGGAAGTTCATGTTATCCAGGTTCCAATAACATGCAGAAGGTAACGTTCATTCTCGCCTTTACATTTCCACTGTCATGGAATTTCAGGTAGAAAGAGCAGCTATACAAAGATGTGAAATAAATATAACTTTTACCTCATTATCTTCATGGATTTAGCCAAGGAAAGTATTTCAACGCCCTGAGCCTGAGGATCCTGTGGAAAGTGGCCTCTTTACAAATGGATGGTCCAAGAGCTGAGCAGCAGTAGGACGATCATGGGCCTTTGCTCGAAGGCACTGCAGGACAAAATCCCTTGCATCTCTTGAGAGAGAATCAGCAACAGGAGGTGGTTCACCCTTTCCAATTTTAAACAACGCTGCCATCTGCCAAGTCACAGTAGATGATGCTTTTAACCCCAAAACAAACGGTTGTGCAATGATAAGTTCCATTTAAACAGGAGTAGATTGTATTTTGCGGGTTCAACTCGAGAGTTTTGCAAAAATTATATAAAAGAAAATAGAATTGTATATATATAAGAAAATTTGACCTTCTAGTATTGAATGTATTAAATACCATAAAATTTTCTAACAAGTAAACAAAATAAATATTATTACAAAAGTAGAAGAGAACGTTATGCTTTACAATCTATAAAAGGCATCAGCATCATCATAACAATAAACATCAAGGAGAAGAAAAAGAATAAGGAGAACATGACACGCACCCCTTCCAAACCCGAATATGGAATCTGACTTGTCAACATCTCCAATACAGTGCATCCAAGGCTCCATATATCGGCTGGAAGCCCATATCCTTGGCTCTTCCCATTAACAACCTGTACATCCACAGCTTGATAATCAGAAACACTTGATAGAATTTACTGGATGTGAAATACTCCATAGAATCAATATGAAGTCTCCCCAACAACAAATAGGAAATTTGTTAACAAAGTAGCATCTCTAAGTTCAATTCTTTCAAAGGCAAATAAATATCCAATGTATATATGTATGCCCCCAGAGAAAAGTATTAGACCATCTAATTACTATACGAAAATATTGCGGCCGAGTGTGAAGAAAAAAACCAATATCAACGCAAAATCTCTGATACTTTGCCAAGTATCCAGAATTATATATCCAACATCAACCGTAAATGTCCATCAAGTTATAGTCATTAGCTAGACTTCAACATATAGATGGTGTATAAATAAGGGGAAAGTTAGTTCAGCTGCAATGAATGTAAATTTTAAAAATATATTCCACATCTTCCTTGTATCTATAATCTTATAAATTACTTGTACTAAATATTTTGTCATCTAGAACAACATACCAAATATCTCACAACCCAATTGAATGAAGAAAGCCTTCCACTTTAAACCAGAGCTGACCCCAATTTAGTTGGCACTAAAGGTTATGTAGTTTTGTTCTAGGAATCAATTTTCGTATCAAATCTCAAAAGTTCAATATTATCTGAGATTCAACAATACACAACACGAAAGGTATTTCACCAACCAAGCTCTTAGGACCAGTAGCCACGTCGAATTCATAATGGTTATAGACAAACAGCAGCAATTTAGGATCCATTTGTTTCAACGTAAATGTTAAATATTTTCAACAAAATCATTTTTCAGGAGATATATATATTTCTCACAAAATATTTTTCGGCGTTTGGCTCTTATAGAAAATGAGCGATGGTGGAAACTGGCCAGCGACTTCTGGCAACATCTATCTCACAAAATATTTTTCAGCATGTGGCTCTTATAGAAAATGAGCGATGGTAGAAAATGGCTGGCGACTTCTGGCAACATCTGACAGTGGCCTGGCTGAAGTCCAACAGTTTGAAAGGAGAAACTCAAACTTGGAAAATGGTTTACAAAATTTAAAAACAAAAACAATTTTCCAAAACTAAAAAAGCTTTTTTGGTCAATATTTTTGGTGGCACCAAACACCGCAAAATACAAAAAACATTTTTCAGAAAATATTTTAGGCCTAAACAAACAAAGCCTTAGTTCCAATTAGGGTGAAAACTGGGTTATCAAGAGCAAACACAGAACCGGCGGGAAAAAAATCCCTCATGATTGTGCCTCAGTTTGATACACAATATTTTGAAGTGCACTTTGGAATTCCTAAATTTTTATGATTTCTAGCGCTATTTCAGCTTTCAATCCAATTGTCAGTTACTGATATGCTCAAACTTTGATACAATGAAATTTAGTTGCCAAGTTATACGCAAGTCCTTAACAAATACAAGAGCAGAATTGTAAGAGCTGCAGCAATAACTGTTAATAGAGCTGACATGCACTCAAATAAGTTAATACTTAAACCCATGTTTTCTCCAACGTTTGAAGCTGGCCATAAAATTAATTAATTATTATATTCATAAAAAATTTAATAAATTCATTATTACTGGAACCATCCGTTAGCTTATTAATTTTTTTTTTAAAAAGGGTAAAGGCAAACCTCAGGGGCCATCCAGAATGCAGTCCCCTTGCAAGACAAAAGATCATTCAACTTGGTAGCCTGAAAATAGATACAACCATCAACGTTAAAGAAAGAAATAGACAATCATTTTGGAGTTATTTAAAATGAGGAAAAATCATAATAGAGGCAGAGAAGAAAAACCTTTGCCAATCCAAAGTCTGCAAGCTTCACAGATCCATTTACATCCACCAATATATTTGCACATTTGATATCCCTTCAATACAGGAAAGAAAGATAAAACTTGAAGATTAATTACAAATAGTACGTAATTGCATGTCTGTCTCTTTATACGTACATAGTGAAACTACCAATTGTTTCTGCATTTTTAAGTCAAAGATTTACTATTACAAGACAATGATTGAGAAAAATATAAGGTTCAAAAAGGGACATTAAACAAGCTAGTAAATGGCATGGTGAGAAAAGCAAAAAGAAATATTAAGAAAATCAAGAGACAAGCATTATCATACACGTAATTTATCAAAGTTCACATGGTCAATGCTTAGAAAAACTTTCTTTTTTTTTTTTGATAAGTAATGCTTAGAAAAACTTTGCAATCCAGATCCCAAAATTGACATATATAATGTTTGTTCTATAATACAAAAGTATCCATTCAGAAATTTTCTAGTTCTTCCTGCTGAAAAGAAAGAGAGAGAAAAAGGAAAATACCCAATCTAATTTTTGCTCTAGAGAAGGCATAAAAAATAGTGGTTTCAATAGACATGGTTTACAAAGACACTACCGAGTGCGAAAAGAGATATAGTAGAGCCAACAGAAGTGTTCATGAAGTAAATCGATCACTAAATTAAAAGGACCTCAGAAGCAAGTACCAGGGGCTAAAGGAAAAACAAGCTTAAATATCAAAGAAATCTTGAATTGAGGTTTGATTTTTATATGAGGCATAATTCAAGACCACCATTAAAATTGAGGGTTGACTGTATTAATAATTTCTGGATTTTCTGAACATGGATTGTAGTACAAAAGGCCCATAGGTCTTCATATTTACATTGTTTCTATTTCAGGTCTTTTACAATTTTTTGTTTGGTTTTAGCTCTTCTTAAGTTAGAAGACCTACATTTGGAGTGGTATAAGTCTGGATGAATCAATGTAACACTTTCAATGTCATACAGATCTCTGGTTGAAAAATTTCAAAGGATATTATACTTTCTTTTGATGGCGTGATTCCAACTAAATTCTTCAAGGTGGCACAAATAAAAGGCCTTTGTCAGATAAGGCATCAATTAACTGAGTTGGTAAAGCATGAAGCACTGACATCCTGCGAATGACATAGCATTTCCCTCCCCCTTCTCACACTCACACACACACGCGCACGCACAAAAAAAAAAAATCCTTTTGGTATGAGGAAAGGGGATATGACTTATGACACAGTTCACTGAAGGCAAGGATAAGCAAAGACATAATAAGAAACACATATTCCAAGCAACAACTATTTCAAAATCAGTTGAGAGCAAGATAACCAAATAACCTGAGCATCGCATAAATAAATGACAAAAGAGAATATTTGTAATCACCTGTGGACGACATTTCTGTCATGAAGATGCTTCAAACCATGCAATATCTGTCTTGTATATGAGGAGACTTGAGAATCTAGAAGATGATACCTCTGATAGAGCTTTAAAAGGGAGCCTTGTGACACTAGCTCTAGAAAGATATATAGTTTTGATTCATCCTGCAACAACCATGAGCAGAACATAAATATAAGCTTTAATAATCAGAAAATGTATGTAAAACAGGAAACTATACCAAAGCTTAATCCTTTAACCAAAGTGTTTGGCGATGCAATATATCATCCTTATACAATAAGAATCCTGATTTTGTGAATACAAACACAATGATTTTGATCTAATTCTGCCACTATTCTCTGATCTTATTGTCATTACTATTGTAATCTACATGAATTATAATTCTATAATAAATTCTATGATTTTTCTATTTAAACACATTTAGATGCCGTATGGCACATGCATATGGAATAAGACAGCTTATTCTTCTTCCTCTTTTCTCTTCTCTTCTTTCTTCTTCTTCTCTTCAACTGTAATAAATTAATAATGAATTACACATTGAATAGTACATATTAGTATTTTGCACTTTTAGCACACATAGATGGACTCTTTTATAAATGTGCAGATAGGCACCACTGACAGCTGGGCACAAGTGTAACACCAAGAAGTGCCTAACAAATCACTGGAAGAAGTTGCCTACATATCATGACATGAATATGAGCAATTTAAACTTTGAAATGATTTTGATGAGCATAATTACTTTATATGGTGTTATAATGGCATAATGTAATGAACTGTAATGGCAATTTTGTTATTCAGGACAGAAAAAACATGAAAAAAGTAAGGTACCTTAGCCGTGCCATAATATTGAACTATGTTCTCATGTTCGAACTGACTTAAAAGAGCAATCTCCTGAAAAAAAGCAGCACTGGATGAGAAAATAAAATCTAGGCAGAAATAGAAAAATGGAACAGGATAAGCTTTCCAGTCCAAAATATTATCAAGCTTGTACAGAATATCAGTACTCAAAACCAAAATATTACACCACAATAAAGTATAAGCCTGTCTCACCTGTTCAAGTTGATAAACACTTTGCTTTCCCTGACTTCCTTGATCAAGCAGTGAAACTTCCTTCACAGCAAAAAAGACTCCATTACTGCAAGAGGGGCAGGAAAATTAACAGTAAGTAACAAGTACAAATAGCACATCAGGACACAAAAGGAGAGGAAAATAAACTGAAGTTCTTTATTTATATATACTAATATAAAGAGACTAGCATCAGCTAATAAATTGTACTGCACAGACAAGAAATATGCATTTTCTTACAGAAGTACAAAAATTTTATGGGAAATAAAATATTATCAAATGCCCATCTAATTTGGTGCCTGATGGGTAGGGAAAATATGTGGAGTTCTAGGGTTTTGACAAGTAAGGAGAAAGACTTGATTTAGCGTCCACATTTTAAAAGTATTTTCTATGAGATCCACATAAGAAAACTGTTTGGTAAACTTTTTGAAAATTGTTTTGCAAAATCTAAACATGTTTATTCTAAGAAAACAAGTTTATTTTTCGAGGCATGTTACACAACCATCTTTTTCTATAAATTTAATAGATCAACCATTAGATTTGAGAACTCATATAGACCCCACACAATTTCAATGGTGGATTTCTTTATCCATTCACTCTAGAGATGGTTAAAAGATGATTGAAAAATAATGAATTCTATCATTTCTCTTATTTTTCTTTGTGTAGAACCATGCTTCTCTTTTATAAATATATATATAAGTAAAAAATGATCCGGATAGATGGATTATAAATAAATATATATATATATATATATATGTATAAAATAAGCACCAATTTTATTTTATTTTTTTCAAAATATTCCTATAAAAAGGTGTGAAATTTTTTCTAAAAAGTGTGTTGTATTTTGTTTTTTGAAAAATATTATGTATTTTTAAAAGTGAATCATTTAACAAATGTTTTGAGAAATGTGTGTTTTTGTTTTTTAAAACAGAAAAATATTTTCGAAAAGCTTAACAAACATACCCTTAGAAATTTCTAGAAAGTTCTAGACTCGACTGAATTAGCAAAAAACCCTAAATTTGCAAGAGTATCGAAAAATAACAAATTTTCCCCACTTTACAAAACTGACATAAACCATGAAATAAAAACCGAAATTAAAAATTGTTTTTAACCCTAAACTCCTGATGAATTGACTGTCAAGACTATATAAGGCTGAACCCAATATGTTTTGCACATAAACACAAAATAAATCTTGGAATCTACTAAATTGCAAAGTAACAGCCCATCAATCTTCTATGGTTGCATCGGCATGTCTGTTTCTAAGGACCAAATTGGGGGAAGCGAGGGAGGGGAAACAATTTAGGCAACTGTGTAAAACTTTGACCACAACCTTTTGAGAAACTTTTGTGCCACATCATGTTGTAAAAGTTTTTTTGTAAAATTTGTTTGTAAGCCTAGCATTTTTCGTTCCAAAAACTTAAGCTAATAGTAAAGGGTTGCACTTAATTATTTAAATTAATACTGTAACAAGTCGCTTGTCCAGAAATGTGGCACGAATTTGGTACACTTATGCTTAACTAAAAGCTAGAATGTGATAAGGCCGTGTTCAAGAAGGATTTTGTAGCAACTTTTTTATCCCAATGTTGCATCTAATAAGGTTACAGTTAACTATAATGTACACTGGATTAAATGATTAAATTCATGGTAATCTATCATGGAATCACACAAGAAATCTAACATTAGATATTAAATTTACTCTTTCTCGCATAATATAATTAGCATTCGGAAACTTACGCAGCGATTCCTTCAAACACTGATCCAAACGACCCGCGTCCCAGAATGATTCCCTTTTCCCAGGACGAGGTATCGGGCCTAACTCTCCCATTTGGAGAAACTGTGGTACTGCTAGACGAATCTTCATCATTCGACGTAGTAAACGAGTCTGATAGCTCGGTTATCTCCCCACCCCTCACCACAATCTCCTCCTTCTCCACCACCTCTCTCTTCACCGTCTCCAACTCAATCTCTTCCTTTTCTTCCTCTTCTTCTTTTTCTTCTTTATCCTCCTCCGCTTCTTCATCGGAAGAAGAGCTATACTCAATCATCAAACGACCTCTTTCATCATCCGGCGCAAAGTCCTTCATAAGGTCCCAAGTCGAGCACCCATTATCGAATACCAGAAGCCTCATCGCCGGCGGCGGCTTAAGCACCGGTGACGGTCGAATGCCTTTGATTCCATTCCCTCCTCCTCCTCCTCCACCACCACCGTCACCGCTACCACAACCACCGGTCACACAGCACCCGCTCGACTCGGCTTGATCAGCTCGAGTCAACTCAGTTCCATCCCTAATTCTCACAGCATCCTTAAGTCTCTCACGCAATTCAGCTACAGCTTCACTTTCCTTCGTGTCTTTCGCTTCCTCTATTATCGGACCACTCAACCCTTGCAATCTCGACCTCGGTAGAATATCCGACGACGATCGGATATTCCGAAGTGCCCACTCTGACTCCGGGATAGCGAAGTCCTCGGGCCCGGAGAACCCCAACTGCTTGCATAACACTTCGATCTCGCCCTCGATTCCTTCGATTCGGAAGCTCGTGCGGTCCGATAGGTCAAGGGATCGAGTGTGGAGGGAAGCCGACGACGTAGAGTTTTCAAGAGAGGAAGACGAGGAAGAGGCGTCGTACTCAACGCGATTGAGCGCATTGCGGCGTTCAAGCCTCGGCTTTCTCGGCTTCTTCCCCCGATCCATGCCTTTGCTTTGCTTGCTACGACTGAAAAATCGTGGTAGATGATGCATAGAGAGCTAAACCCATCGAAGATTCCCCGTCAGGGTTTCTTCTGGTAAAGAAGAGCACGAAAAGTGCGAGAAAGTTCTGCTGTGCGTTATCTATCTCTCTTCTTAATCTTTGGACCGAACAAAAACAAAGGTAATTCTATAATTTTCCCGTAACTTTACCGAGAAAATTTTGAGAGAAAATGCTCAAAAGGGAGCTGGTTTGAGCTTTGGGGGAAGACGAGATGGGGGGCTGACCAAAGAGTAGAAATGGTTGAAGAGAGAGACTAGTAAACGCCGTCGAAATGGAGAGGGAAAACGCGGTGCCACGTAGACCATGGAGTAGATGACTGGATCAGTGAATTGGGATTGGAGGAATTTTTTTTTATTTCTTTCTTTTTCTTTTCCTTTTCTTTGGGGTTTGTCTGAATATCCAACAAACAAACAAAAAAAAAAACAAATTAGGATTGTGATAATTTTTTTTGGTTTTTGCAATTTGCACCCCACGCCCACGTAAGGCATGACCTCTCACAATCTTTTTGTGGTTTAAAGCGTTTTTATTTTGTTGTAGTAAAATTTGGGTTTGGCTCTCTCTAATTTCGAAGCGACTAAAAATCTTGTCCAAGTCTGACAAGATAAAGGATAGAAACATGGCCTTGTTTGGACAGATTTGTTTTTGTTTTGAGTTTAGATTTTTTAAGAAATTAATGTGAGTTTTTTGTCTAGATTGAGAATTTTAAAACCCACGTTTTGAAACATTAGAAACAAACTTAAGCTTGGGAATCTTAAATAAGATTATTTCGAAAACCAAAAAATCTAAAACTGAAAACAAAAACAAAAATTGACCTATTCAAACAAAGCCTTTAGGTTGGAGTTTTTTTTTTTTTTAATTAAGTTTGAAAATTTCTTTTTAACTTAGTATATAAAAATGATATATTGTTTCTTCTTTTAAGTTGCACATGAGTATTTACTTTTTAATATTATTTATTTTAATATTGTCTTTATTATTAAAAAAATATGTGTACTTTACATATTTAAATGACATATATCATTTTTATAAACTAAATTGAAAGAGTTCGAAGGAAAAATCTATCCCATATAAAATTATTTGCGAAGCTCACATGTATTTTTAATGAAAAATGATAGGGGTTCTCCTAAGTAGTTTTGCGTTCTCTTACATAAAAACACGATTTAAGAAAAATAAAATTAGAGCTACTCCACTAGGTTTTTTTAGGCATTATAACCAAATTTAAGGCATTAGCACCATATTTGTGAGGCATTAGCACCAAAATTGAGGCATTAGTATCAAATTTATGATGATCAAATTCATTTTGGGTGATACATCCTTAAAGGGCGAACCTTTCACTTTTAAGTTTTAATTTTGAATCTGAAAACAAATTTTAAAACATTAGAACCTAACTATTAACTCAAAAATTAATCATAAGAAAAAATTCAGATACAATTTTATTTTTCTTAAATCGCTTTACGTAAGACCTTATAACACTATAAAAACACTACGAGAAAAACCCTTAACAAACCCCCATTTTTAATCTATGTTAATTCAATAGATTGGTGAAAGAAATTCACTTGAAAAATGATGCCTAAGTTCGTAATATTTTGAAAGCAAAATTCTACTTTTAAAACTTAAAAATACATTATTTTTTTTTCAAAATTATTAACAAACAATTAAAAATCTAAAAAAAAAAAATCAAAATTATAACACACGCTGTCTTTTTTCAGCTTTCTAAATAAACTATTTATGTCAATCATAATGAATTATCGTTTTTTTCAGTTATTTGACTTGTGAATATCCTAAAACTGACGGTTTGAGAAATAAAAGGGGTTTGCCAATTCTGTTGATGTACCAAAACCAAACTACAAATTATTTTGTAGCGCGATGGGATTGTCCAGTCAATTATCAAATTATAGTATAGCATGCTACGAGCGTCCGGTCAATGATCAATTATAACTAGAAAGATTCTTTTCAGATTATATAAAGGTATAATTTCTAATTAGTGAAAATATATTTTTATCTTTTTATTTTTTGAATAAATCAAAATACACTTTCACTATCATTTGAATGGGAGAGGATTCTAATTCCAATTATAGTCTATTATATAATGTGATCAATTATAACTAGAAAGATTATTTTCAGATTATATAAAGGCATAATATCTAATTAGTGAAAATATTTTTGTCTTTTTATTTTTTGAATAAATCAAAATACACTTTCACTATCATTTGAATGGGAGAGGATTCTAATTCCAATTATAGTCTATTATATAATGTGATCAATTATAACTAGAAAGATTATTTTCAGATTATATAAAGGTATAATATCTAATTAGTGAAAATATTTTTGTCTTTTTATTTTTTGAATAAATCAAAATATTTGAATGGGAGAGGATTCTAATTCCAATTATAGTCCATTATATAATGTAAGAAAAATAATATTTACTGCCCCATTACATTACTTATATAATAATGTGATAATACAAAAATTATTCTTTTTTTATTTATGATTATTAATTTAATGACTAATTTTTACTGTCACTTTATCAAATTAACTAAAAATAATATAGTAGTCTAATAAATAGTACTACTCGTAATATAATAAATAAATGTTATATATTACACACTCGTCACACCATCATCTCATTAAGTTAATGTGGCAATGCTCGTTAATCATTGCATTAATATAACAAGAATAATGCTAACTAGAAAAACCAAAGGAACTTCTATAGAGAGTGCCTCAGAGGTCGTAAGAGGAGGGAGGAACTTGCTTCCTTCCTCCCTCCCCCCCTCCTTCCCGCTGTGCGGTTTTTCTTTATGTTCCATTTTGACTAATAGCTTTTTTCTCTCTTGGTGTCCCTAAGCACAGTGCCCATCGAGTGTAACGCCCTGAGAACTTCGTCTTGCCATCTCCAATGTATTGTCGATCTCCACCGCATCTCTCTATCGTCGTTTTTGTTTGCGCCACTAACAGCCTCCTTCTTTCTTTGCTTCGATGGTTGCTGTTGTGTTATAGGTTTTGTTGTTTTTGGTTTTTTCATATATTTTATTGGTTGTCTTGTTGTCCTAACGGTTGGGCTTAGGACATGAACAATTTTATGGCCTTTCGGGTCGAGAATGACTAGTTTTGGTGTGGTGCTTTCACTCATGCTTAGAGAAACCTATGTCCCATATTGAATCTACATCAAGCAGATCTGTTCTATAAGCTGAAGATTAGGTATAGGATAACGAATGTAGACATCAAAGGATTTCAATGTAGGATTTGTATGCTTGACTTCTGTGATGTGTAATCATTTAGCTTCGGTTAAGGATTTCAAAACTTTATGCTTGATTGAATGAGTTTTTATACCTTTGATTATTCATGAATGATATTATATTGAATTTCTTTAAAAAAAAAAAAAAAACCAAGAATAATGCTACATTTTCTCTCATTTTTTTAAACAATTTGTTCGCACACTCATATGTATCTTTTAAAATCACAATTGAATATGAGATTTATATTTATTATATTTTGATTAAATTGTGGTTTTAAAAGTTACATATGAGTTATGAAAAATTTGTGTAAACAAATGTGAGTAAATTTAGCATTACTCATATAACAAAGGTTGGTCCAATGACTAATGGATACTATCACATTAAACTAATGGGATACGGGTGCATTATATAACATTACTCAATCTAATATAGTTATTTAATTATATACGGGTGCATTATATATATCAAACCATATTTTTACTATTTTGACGTGGCACTGTCAATTCACAATTGATTTGCATAATAAAATAAGAAAATAATATATCCTATTACTTGAAGAAAAAAAAAAACACACTCAAAACAAAAAATAGGGTAAATTATTTCAAATATATATATATATATATATATATATGTATGTGAGTTTATTGGATCGAACCGAGCCTAATGCTTGCCTAGATTTTTCAACCCTGGCAGAATTTGGTCGTAGTGTGAATGCGAATATGCGATAGAGGAGTTGATTGTAATTTGTCCGTGTCACACTCTAGACTCTAGAGTGTGAGTTGCTCCTCTTTTGTTGGCTTGTCAAAGCAGCCCGGCAAAGCTGGGATCCAGCTGGATTTCAACCCATTTCCGCACGGCAGGTAAACTGTGCAATGCTTTTTAAAAAAAAAAATAATTTTTTTACCTAAAAAGAAAAACTGGGCAAGGCTTTGGCCCACTTCAGGCGGCCCAATCGAACTGTCCATGGCTAATTAAGCGTAAGATATAATAAAAGTCAGTTTATCTAGATAGGTCGAGATCGAGAAGCTCAGAAGTTTGTTTGGGTCGTAACACACGCCTGAAGAAGTTTCGGTTCATGCATTCACACTATATTTATGACTTATGAGTTGGTTAATTAAAATTTATTTTTTCTATTTTAACTAATAAATTTTCTAAATACATTATACATTCTATTATCTATTCTTTTTTTCTATATCATTTAAATAATATTCATTCTATTTATTTTTCAAATATATACTTGTTCTTTGATTTTTTTTTTTTAAAGGGATAGAGAAAAATATGAAAAATCTACGCATTCGTCTATAGCACATTCCTGTATTTGTGTAATCACTATGGATGAAATGCAAAGTCATTTAGTTACCTTATATTTTCCAATATATACTCTCTCTCTCTCTCTCTCTTTTTTTTTTTTTTTCAAATGTTACCATAATAAGTGTTTATGTAGTATTTCAGACAGTTTAACTGCTTGTCAAGTTGCTGGCTTATAATCTTATGATTATTTTTCATGTAAAAAATGCTTGATTATTTGACATTTACACGAGTAATTACCATATTTAACAAATAACTTTCACTTGTGTAAAAGAGAAAGGGATTGGGGAGGCGGTTTGGCATCAGGTGCATCAAGTAGCTTGGGATGCAGAGCTCACTTGCTCAAGACTCCCGACCTTCTCTCATTTATTGCTCGAATGTTATGAATATTGAACAAAAAATTTAATAAAATTCCAATCCTTGAAGTTTCCAAAATTTGATTGATGATTAAATGCCAACACGATTTTTGCATACTTTTATAAGTACTAATCAGCATAATCAAAGTACATATACAATCATGATAGACCATTTTCCAAACACTTTTCTATTGCTCGTGTGTTCTTTAAGAAACCAAAAAAAAAAAAAAGAGAGTAGGTAAGAAAAATGAAAACTCGTTGGAACCTCTACTTCTTTAGTTCCCACACACGTTGACGCACTTTTCTATTGCTCGGGCATGTGGTCTTTAAGAAAAACAAGAAAGTAGGTAATAAAAACCTCTACTACTTTACTTTCACACACACGTTGCGCGGAATATTTGACTTACTCGTCTGAAGTTTAGAGATAAATTTATTTTTGGACAAAATCACAAGCAATTAGTGATCAAATTAATCAATATAATTCACAAAACATTAATAAAAATTAGGATAAACTTCACTTAATACCCTTAAACTATTACATATTTTGATAAGACTTTGGGTGAAGTCTACTTAACCCCTCAACTATTGTTCAATGACATCTATCTCAATTCGACAATTTACCTAACTAAAAACAATGACAATGTAAAATAACAAATTACCCTATAAATTTTCAATAAAACAAAAATACCCTTCAAATTTGAAAATTAAATTAAATTTTAGTATTTTTGTTTTTATTTTGGTAAAGGTAATTTCGTCATTTTTAAAATTTAGTACATCGTCATTGCTTTGGTAGTTTGGAGTAAATTGCATGATTATAGTTTGGGAATAGATTGTCATTGGAGTGGTAGTTTGAGGGGGTTAAGTGGACTTTACCCTAAGACTTTTAAAATTTCAATTTGATGCAATGCAATATCTTCGTCATATTTTAAACTTAAAAGTGATAAAATAAGCTTTATTAACATATTTTTAAAAAAAATTACAAATTTACCCTTAATTTCAAATAAATAAATAAATCAATCAAAATATAATTTGGTCTCTTTAGTTATTTTTGTTATGGTTAATGGTTAAATTTGGCCGAGAGAGTCAATTGAATCAAATTGAAAGTTAAAGAATTGTCTCAAAAAGGTAACTCAATCGATTGAGACCACGCCTAATAAACGGAATAGTTTGAATTTCTTATAAAAAAAAATTAAAGAGTCAAATTGATTTTTTTTTAAAAAAATATTAAAGAAATCTTATCAAAGCATGTAATGGTTCAAAAGTTTAAAGTGAAACTTATTGTAAAATTATAAACTAACTCACAAAATTCAACTTCAATTTGGACTCGGTTCCACAAAATAACGAGCAAATAATGATCAAATCGATAGAATTCACAAATAAAAATAAAAACAATCTAATTTTTATGTTTAAAATTATTTCACAAACAAAAATTAAGAGGAATTGAGATTAAAATCAATCCCGGTGGGCGGTGGCTCAAGAAATTGATCTTCCCGCGTTGCTGCCTACTGGTTGCCCGGTTGGTGCGTTGCAGCCGTTTCTGAATTGTTTCCCCGCGGCGGCTGTTGCTTACAGGCATTCCTAATTTTTTTAATGACATATTTGGGCTTTGCCCTTGCCTATATGACATATTTGGGCTCGTTAAATAATTATAGGCTAGGGGCCGAGATAATTTTTTGGCCCACATTTATGAAAATAATAACAAATCCACCTATATATAAGGAATATTTAAGTTAAATACTTAATTGTTTTGGTTGAACTTTATTTTTCCTCCCTAGGTTTGAAAGTGACCAAATGGTCATTGTTGAAAAGTGACTGTTAAATTATCTGTTGGCTTGACTGTTAACTTAATCTGATTGATATATTAATTAGTTGACACGCTACTAATTAATTAATTTTTTTTGAAAAAAATTAAAAAATATATATATTTTTTCAAAAAAAGAAAAAAAGAAAAAAAATATATAATTAAAATATATATAATAGATTTTCTTTCCTTTTTTTTTCTTTTTTTTTTTGAAAAAGATATTTTTAAAATTTTTTTTAAAAAATAAATAAAAATAATAATTAATTGGCCACGTGTCAACTTCTAATTGGTCCACATGTCAATCCGTTAAGTCAACTAACGGTCAAATGATGGATGGACTAACTTGGTCACTTTTTAAAACCATAAAGACCAATTTAGTCACTTTCCAAATCATAGGGAGGAAAAAATAAAGTTTCCAAACCCTAAGGACTAATTAAGTATTTAACCCTACTTTTATAATGCAATTACACAATAGAGTTTTTTCTTTTTTTAAAAGATACTGATCTTATTAAGGTAGAAGTCAAAAGCATGAAATTTAGACAACATAGAACAATAAAACTCTGACAAATTATACAAGAGAGTTCAAATATAGATAAATAAAAAATAAAAACCTTAATCATATATATCTATATGAGAAATAATAAAATTCATTCATTTTTCACACATAAAGACCATAAAGTTTCAAGCCGATAAATCATAAACGTACAAAATATATTACTTTGCAGGTGATGTATAACTATTGCAAAAGTTTTAATTCAAATTATATTACTCATTGGAAGAAGGGGAGAGATAAGTGTCGGAGAATAATACCATATTGCTTGTAGACAAGATATTCGGCATGTTTATAAAGAATTAAATCGGCATAGGCTCATGAATTTTTTCATGGTATCATGGGCAATCCACTCACCCTGTGACAAAGACCAATAAAAATACTAACTTGCACATGACAAGTCATTCCATGTTGCTGCATGGAAGGACGGTATCCTTCCTTCTTTGTGGGTTCCTCCTATTGTGGGATGGATTAAAGCGAATTTTGATGTGACGGTAAAACACTCCTATGCAGTGGCTGCGGCTATTCTCAGTGATGATTTTGGTAACATTATTGCTACTGCATCTCAGAACCTAGTTTCCACGAACACATTGCAAGGGGAAGTAGCTACTGCTCTCTTGGCTATTTGTTTGGTAGTCTTCTCTGGTTGTGATCATCTTTTTTTGGAGGGAGATGCCCTTCTTGTAGTGTTGGCAATCCACTTACCCTTTATTTTCTTCTTGGTGTTTTGCTCGTTGTATTTCGGACATTAGTTTGGTCATTTCCTCCCTTCATAGTTGGAATGTATTAAAGGTGTCTAGATGTGCAAATTTTTGTGCACATGCTTTAACTCAATAGGCCTCTTCCTATCTTGTCTTTAGAAGCATTCTCAAATAATCTCTTATTTTTTCTTCCATTCGGATTAAGAATGAGAAAGATTCTCCACTATAACCATTTTCCTCATTTGATTAGAAAAAAACAAAAAGAGATGAGTTAAGCTCATAAATTTATTCAATAAATAGATAAAACACCAATAAAACACATCCATAAGGTTTTAGCCAACCTAAATATCATTTTTGTTATGGATATGAATTTTCTCCAAATTAATTTTTCTCAACATTAATCTATAAAATTGTATGTATTTAGCACATGAGAAACATATAATTCTTTAATTAGTATGTAAAAAAATACATGAGAACTATTAAAATAACATGTGCTTTTTTATATATATACTAAAAATATACAAAATTACATGACAATTATTGTAAATTAAGTAAAAAAAAGGCCGTTTCAGAGAAAATTTCTATCCGTTTAGTTATTTATTTGCAAACGGTTTTGTGCTGTGATGTAGATAAGATAAGCAATCAATAACTTGTATTCCAAGTAAAAGGGAAGAAAAGGGTAAGGGGGATGTGTCGCACGTAGGCACACACGTATGTAATCCATGTGGCCGGGTGGGCCCTTGGGCCCTAGACCTTTCTTTAGGTCTGGCAAAGGCCACAAAGAAGATAGACCATATATGAAACATGGTCGAAGAAAGTCAAGTGGAATTTTGGTGTGCCATAGGGGGATTTTTGGGAGGTCCAAAGAAAGAGCACAAAATATATAAAATAAAATAAAAAGACCCCAAGAAAAATATAAATACAAAATTTTCCTCGTTTGGAAGAAGAGCCTGTTCTTCATACGTTTCATTCCCCAGTAGCCAAAAAAACTAACAGAAAATTACACCCTTCCCCTATTCTCTCTCTCTCTCTCGCTTCGCTCTCGCTCTCTCTCTCCCGCATCGCGCAAAACAAAACCCTATTTCGCTGTTCCCAGACTCAGAGACCCCATTTCGCTACCGATTTTCTCTTTGCCTCTTTGGCTGCCGCTGCCGCTTCCGCTTTGTTTTTTTTCCAGAGTCCGGAAACTACTTTTCGGGTCGTCTTTGTGAAACGCATTGTTCTCGTTGAGAATAGACTGAGGCGGTTATTGAAACGGTTACGTTTTGGCATAATCATCAAGCCGCAGAGTGGGTGGGGTGGGGGTGGCTAGGGTTAGTTCTCTTTCTATCTTTTCGCTCTCTTTGTGAGTGCCTCGCGCTTTTTTGTTCTCTCTGAAATTCCCTATATTTCGCCTGGATAATTCTGTGCTATTCAAACCCTAGGTTTTTGAAGTGATGAGACACAGGTTCTAGGGTTTCTAATTTTTACACATTTGCTCGGCCTTCACTGTGGAAATCCTATTTTTCGTTAGGGTTTCTTCTCTGTTTGATGGGAGTGAGCTCTTGTTTGGGAATCCTGGGCCTTCTTCTTGTTCTTCCATTGTTACGTTAGTTCTATTTTTGTGATTCGTTTCTTATGTTTTTCGCGGAGATGAGGGTCTTCTGAGCGTGTTACAGTCGTCTGCCAATCCATCTTTAATTAAAGATGGAGGCATAGACAGGCTTTTTCTTCAGTGCTATTGTCTTGCTATTGCGTTTGTTCTCGTGCCCCGGGGGTCGCTCCTGTGTGAACATTTGTTTCTTTTGATTGAGAAATAGAGGCTACGAAGCATAGGTTTTGATAAAAAGGACTGACTACGATATAGGTGAGGTGTGGTTGGGGCGGTTACTTCCTTAACTGGTGGTGATTGTGAATTGGAGTTGGTGGTTTGGGATGGGAAAAAACTAGGGCCAGGGATAGAACTTAGTAACTTTGTATATAAGGCTAATGGTTTTCGTCCTCTGGGTTCACCCTTCTGTGAGAATTTGCTTATTTTGATTGACACATAAAGGACATACCTAGTGGTGAAGGGATTGAAGAATCCATCAAGGTCATCGAGATATTGGTGTGTTTGGAGAACTGACTGGCTTAATTGGTGGTGATTGTGAAGTGAGCTTGCTTATTCAGGGAAAGGAAATTTTGGGTTAGTGTTACAACTTTGTAATTCCGTGTAGAAAAATTGTGGGAAAGGGTGGAGCTGGTGAAGGTCAGAAGTGTTTTCCTTGTTACTTCTGATGATGTTCAGTGCTCCTTATGGAAAAAAGTGAACCCACATTATTTCCAGAATGGTTGAGAAGTACTGGAAGTGTTACTGGGGGTGGCAGTTCCGCCCACCATTCCGCACCAACTGCTTCTCACTCAGGTACCTCTCAACTTGTTAAGTCCTACATACCATCATTTTGCTTTTGAAATATATATACACATCCATCCATACATGTATGTACTTCATATGTATATGTATATTTCTACCGATGCATGAATATATGTATGTTGGTATGTATATTTATGTTTAGTTTAAGGCATGCAGTAAACTGGTGCTTAGGTCCTTTTTATTGTTAAAAAGAAGAAAAAAAAATCCTTTGAAGTCTCAGGCATGTTTAATAACTGTGCTGTCACTGCTGTAGATGGTCCTTCATTGGCTCATCACACAAGAAATTGGACTTCTAGGAGCACAAGTGATTTTGATGGCCAACATTCTGCTTTTCTGGAGCGGACATCTTCATCAAATTCACGGAAGATTTCTAGTAATGGTAATGGTTCTGCAAAGCATCCGTACAGTAGTTTTAATAGAAGTCACCGTGACAAGGACCGTGACAAGGAAAAAGAGAGGTCAAGCTTTGGGGACCATTGGGATCG
Organism: Carpinus viminea; assembly: GCA_013348765.1. NCBI lineage: Eukaryota > Viridiplantae > Streptophyta > Magnoliopsida > Fagales > Betulaceae > Carpinus > Carpinus viminea. The sequence continues at coordinate 4,444,386 of CP054673.1, forward strand.
TGACTGTTCTGACCCTCTAGGAAGCATCTTTCCCAGTAGGGTAGAGAAGGACAAGTTGTGGCGTTCTCAATCAATGATTTCCAGGAAACAGGGTGAACCATTGCCCCGAAGAGTTGCTGTGGACTCTAAGCTCTGCAGCAATAGCAATCACAGTGGCAATGGTGTGCTTTCTGGGGGTGGTATTGGTAGTAGTATTCATAAGGCAGTGTTCGAGAAAGATTTTCCCTCGCTTGGCACTGAAGAAAGGCAAGGAGTGCCTGATATAGGAAGAGTTTCGTCTCCTGGTTTGAGCACAGCTGTTCAGAGCTTACCTGTAAGTAGTACAGCTTTGATTGGTGGGGAGGGATGGACATCGGCACTGGCTGAAGTGCCTTCCATTATTGGCAGCAGTAGCAGAGGATCCTTATCTGTTCAACAGACTGCTGCTGCAACTTCTGGGTCTGGGGCTCCAAGTGCAACAGCTGGTCTAAATATGGCTGAAGCATTGGCTCAGGCACCATCACGAGTTTCTACTGCTCCCCTAGTAAGTGAAGAAGTTGCCTAAGCCACTTTAGTGACATAATTAATTCCTTTGGCTGATTTAATAAGACATTTTTCTTCTATTTGTAGTTATCTGTCAAGACACAGAGACGTGAGGAGTTGGCTATTAAGCAATCAAGGCAATTAATACCCGTTACACCGTCAATGCCTAAAGCTTCGGTAAGAGGATTGCCTTTGATATTTGTAGAAGCTGGTTTCATTGTAGCAAAATTTTGTGGACTTAATATATCATACAATTGTTAGAATCTTTGTTCGTCTTTAAATTTGGATGTTGTTTTCTTATTAGATTGCTGCCCCTTTTACCTGTTTTTTTGTTCAATATCATATACTATATGCCAAAGTCAGTGATAAAAGCCTTGGTAGGAGCTTCTAATGTTCTGAAAATGCAGACATGTGTCTCTTGTAACCATGATGTTAAGGCATATATTCCGGTGTACTTGGGGTGCCTTACGCTTTTATTGAGATTGGTTTGTTACTTAAAAAAAATGATGTTAAGGCATATTCTGATAAGATACACATTGTTTAATATTTTGATATTATAGGTTAGAATATTGATTAAGTGATTAAAACTCATTAGCTTTTATTAACTTGACTTTTGGGACAAGTGATAATTTATTAGTGTATCAAAGCAATTGTCTGGAGTCCGAACCCTGATTTCACTTTACTTGCCATTTAAAATTAAAAACTCCACATGTTGGGCATGCCTTACTCATTGAAGGAGAGGGCATCCTCATTGTTAGAATTCACCATTTTCTATTAGCTTAGACTTTTGGGTCAAGTAGTAATTTATCATTATCCTCTAATGCTCTATTAGTTGATATAATTTAAGTAGTTGCTGGAGTTTGTTTTAATTAATTTGAGTGTTTCTTCTTGTTTTTGTCGTTATTGCTGTTATTTTAATTTTTAATAAAGCTATGAAGCATTTTTGCTTTCACCTTGTTGAAATCAAACTTCTTGCACTCATATTATGGAAAAAGGCATATGGGGATCGAGTGTGTCTCTGTCTGTCCTTGTTCTCAAGTCCTGTTTTTTTTTTTTGTTTTCTTTTTCTTTTTCTTTTTTTCCCCTTTTGATTAACTGAAGTTCAGCAAGATACTTTGTTTGGATTAATGCTCTTACATTCATTTATGTGTTTTTGTTATATTCCTGTTATGTACAATTCTTGTTTTCCTTTTTTTATTTGGAAGCAAAAAATGATGTATATGGTAAGCCATAGCAAATTGCATGTATAAAATTTTCATGAGGTTGTCAAAATTTTGCTTTACCCTTTTCAGTGGTATCTTTAAAACTAAGACTAGTGGACCATAAGAAATTCATAATATTCATTTCATTTTTTTTAGTTTATTTGTTAAATTTGTCAGTCATTGTAAGTTATGCATGGGGAACGTTGTGGTGACTTCATTATAGAATGCAACTTGACATATGAAGGATAGAAGAGAAGACCAAAAAGCCATGAGCTAGGGATCTTTATAGAACCCTGTTTTATCTATTATTATTTGATGAGTTGTTTTATCTATTATTATTATTATGTAATAAGAAGTGAAAATGTCAGAGACACTTCCCAAATGCTTTATCCACTGATTATTGTTATTATTATTGTTCTAAATTTTAAGTTTCTAGGGAACTAAATGCATAAAGCTAACTACTAGTTAATCTATCAAAAATAAAATAAAAATCTCTAGGTTCTCCTAGTTATGGGATTACCCAAAAGAAATATTGCTGGCGTTGACATCGTCTTCATTTTTTTTTTTTTTCTTTTGATACTGTTTCTATCATGCCTCTGAGATTCCTAGAATTGTGGTGGTAGCAAACCATCCTAGATGAGTCTTTTTTGGGTGATGAGGTCGTATGATTGTGGTTATTCTCATGAAGTCTGTCAGCTCGACCTACATGGATTCAAAACATATTTTCTATCTATAAAAAAAGGAAGAAATATTTCCATTCAGTTTTTAGTTGAAATATTTAGCAGGCACTAGTGGAGGTAGGATGTTATGGTATACTTTACTGCAATGAATTTGATTTAGCGCTTTATAAGTGGTATTCCACCGTTCTGTGTTGTAAGAAATATCCTTGGTTTCTGACTCCTTCCCCGTTTCTCTATAATTTCTGTGGGAAATGAAGAAAAGCATAACCCATCTCTCCTGTCTAACGTTCCATTGTCTTTTAAGGTGAATGGTGGTGCCTAATCTGAAAGAATAGATGCCGCAGTACTCTAACTATTACATGTCAAGTAGTGGTGTCTATTCTTCACTTGATATATGGTATAGATGGATGGTGCTTGATGAGCAAATCATCCCCCCTCCCCAATAAACCAATTATTATCTTCTGCTGTTGCCTTGCAATGGTTACAAAATTAAAAACCTTATTGTTATTGTGATTTGATGCATTTAAGTGTGGCTCAGTAGTGACTTAAATCAGTTATTGAAAAAATGCAGTTATTTTTAAGGGTTGCTTAAAAGAAACCTTATATATGGTTTAGCAGAATTAGAAGCAAATAATATAGATTCTTTTGATCTTCTTTTGCTTGTGCACTCTTTCTTTGTTAACAAATCTAATTTTTGTTTTAGTATAGTTAATTATAAATATTTGTGTATAGTCCATCTCTCTCTCTCTGGTGGGCAGGTGCTTGCATGGTAAGGGTGTTGGCTGGAGTACTTGGTGTTTTATATATTTGATAAGTATTTTTTATCAGATGATCATGTTAGGTTGATGCTAAACAAGTTGCGTTATTGGGATAAATGTATATGTATATGTTCTTGATGCTGAGATTAGGAGCTTGTACTGCTTCGCTTTAAGCTAATTGTTAGAATAGACACCTTTTAATTAGATTATGACTAATCTAATGGCATACTCATGTAGCATTTGCGTAGTACAACTGTACAAGGATGAGATATGGACAACAAACATTTTTCCCTGATCCAATTTTTGGCTTCCTTGGAGGATTGTAGAACTTTTCATTCAAAGGACTATAAAACTTGGACAGTTGTGCTGTAAATATGACGGATGTGTAATTGTTGTAGAATCGTTATTGGGATATTTGTTTTTTCAGTTACCAAATTGAGCTTTTCTGTTTTTGTTTTTTTTTTGTGTGCAAATTCTTGGTTTGAAATTCGTGAAAACTGTGAACCATTGTGATTTAGATGTGATTGATGGTCTAAGATTGAATAGAATAGGCTAGTTTGTAGCTCATGATCGGAGTTAGCTGTTGTTGTCTAATCTATCTAAAACACGCATGCATGTACGTTAAGATTCTCATTAGGTTATCTGCTAATTTCCTTTTCAGGTCCTTAATTCTGCTGATAAATCAAAGCCCAAAATAGCAGTCAGAGCTAATGAGGTGAATGTGGGTGCCAAGAGCGGGCAGCTCCAGCCCTCTTCTTTACAAAATGCTAATCAATCTCTTCGTGGTGGACATGCCAAGTCTGATGCTTCAAAGGCATCCCATGGGAAGTTTCTGGTTCTCAAACCAACATGGGAAAATGGTGTATCCCCTACCCCAAAGGATGTTGCTAGTCCTACAAGCAACGCCACCAGCAAAGCACCTGATAGCCAGCTTGCTGTTTCTCCATCTGTTGCATCTACATCTACTCCTTTGAGGAGCCCTAAGAACCTAAAGAATATCCCTGTGGAGCACAAGATAGCTGCGTTGAATCTGAAATCAGGACCAACTTTGGAAAGGAGAGCTTCCATGTCTCAAGTACAGAGCCGGAATGATTTCTTCAATCTCTTAAAGAAGAAAACTTCAATGAACACTTCTACAGTTCTCCCAGGTCCGGGCCCTGTTGTTTCATCTCCCACCATGGAAAAATCCGATGAAGTAACTAGGGAAGTACTCTGTGCTTCTGAAAGTCCTCATGCTGCTGAAAATGGTGGTGAAATGACTAGCAATGGTGACACTTGTGAAGAGGTTCTGAGGTTTTCTGTTGGAGAGAGCAGCATGAGTTGCACTGCAACAGTTCATCCGGATGAGGAAGAGGCTGCTTTCCTACGTTCCCTTGGCTGGGAGGAAAATTCTGGTGAGGATGAAGGCCTCACAGAGGAGGAGATTAATGCTTTTTTTCAAGAGGTAAACAAATTCTTTTGCCTTGTAGTGATATGACCAAAGGACCTGGATCAATCTAATTCTAGATTTTTTTTTTTTTTTTTTTGATAATTAAGATATCATTAAAAGCATGAGATACTCCTATGTACACAAGAAGTATACAAGAGAAGCCATCTAGATTTCTTTGTTAAGAACTCTGTATTGAACTGGTTGGTCGGTGGAACTGAATGTGTCCTAATTTGACTAAAGATGTCCAATCAAATGATTATATGGAATTTTTTTTCCTATTTTCCATCTTCTGGTTTCTTTTGGAGGGGAGGGGATTAGTTTTTATTATATACTATGGTACGTTTGTATGTGTAAATCTAGGGTTTGAATGGTTAGTGACCATGTTAATGCCACCAGCTAATTTAATGAGAAGAGTTAAAAAGCTATTATTAGTTTGCAAATGCAGTTTCACTTTTTTATGTATTCGTTTTTTTTTTTTTGTGTGTGCAGTTGAAAGTGAAGCCTTCCTTAAAAGTATGCCGAGGTGTGCTCTCAAAGCTGTCTGAATCGAATGTTAATGGTTTGGCTGGAGCATCCTCTGAGTTGAGTTCACCTGACTCTGGATCGGAAGCTTGAGTAACTTTTGCTTGCCTAAGAGATCCACGAAGTTCCCATTTTTGGTGGCAGATGGTTTCTTGTTTTACTTTGTTTTGAAAAAAAAGGCTGATAAGTTGGGTCTGAAAGAAGAGGTTGGGTTTTGGTTGGAAGTCTGCATTTTGCATAATGCAATAAGTTGAAGGTGCCCCAATCCTACCTGCCTTAAGCGGGGAATTTTCTGTTTTTTTATTTTTATTTTTAATTTTTAGGTTTTCAAGGTTGGTTGGGATAGGTAGGGTAAGGGGATATTTTGTCTCCAATGGAGGATACTAGGGGAATCGCATCTTTTGGGGGTATTTTGGTTCTTTTCTTCCTTTTCCTCCTAATAGGGTTCAATTCTACAAGATAAAGCTAATGTTGTTTTTGGTCAATTTTACGGGGAAAAAAAAAAAAAGAAATCGGAAAGTTTCAATTTTAGTTTAGCTCATGTTGATACATATATGCCTATATTATATACACCATATATGCCTATGTATTATGTGTGTACGGACATATTCCTGGCAAAACAAATCAGGTAGATAGCTTTAATTACACGAATAAGATGGAAATAAAAGAAAATTAGTTCAGAAAGTAATTCCTGGAGGTAGCACATAAAGTAAAGTCCATTGATCAGTACTGAGGGGTCATTGCATCATCAAGCAGAACCCAGGCAAGAAACCAGGGGGCTCTCCTGCGTTAAGAAGAGAAAATTGTCCGCGTATATGGCGTGTTATGGCCAGGTATTGTGGATTTGATGAAGAAAAAAATTGTTGAAAAATCTTCTGAGTTCTAAATACTGTTGTATATGTGAGGCTTGTGTTCTACATTGAAAAAATATAAATAAAAAGAATTACGAATATACATAAATGGACTAAAAGCCCATTAATGAACTAAAAGTTCATTATTTTAAGCTTTTGGGCTATATACATATGACAAAGGACATAAGATCGAATGTGATTCTTATATACACTCTTACACCAGGAAAGACTTCAAAATTTGCATGGCTTTCCTCGTAATTATATAACATAGGCACATAAAAATATGTAGTACTTATCATTTATGATTTAACTACAACATTACTAGGATTCAAGAGGGGCTTTTCTTTGGAGTGTTTTAATAGGGGTATTATAGTTTTTCAAACAAGACTTCTAACAAATTGACCAAAGAGTTCATAATTAGTAAAATAATTAAGCAAATGAAATTATTAATTAATTGACGGCTGACTACACTCTCAATCATTTTAAAAATTATGTACTGAAACATCAATTTATATCAAAAAATAATAATAATTACCTTATAAGTTATAACATACCTTAAAACTGTTTTATCTAATTTGCTTTTGAAGAGATGCAAAATATGTCTTAAATATCCCTCTAACGGTAACCCATGTAGCCTCCATCATGAGTCATGACAAAGGCTTGCTTGAAAACCAAGATACACAACGAGAGAAGGGGAGAGTACTATTCTCTCTCCTTCAATCTATAATTTATATGAATAGGGAATTATTACTTCCACTGATTTTCGTTGCTCCACTATATTATAAATGATACAGTCAAATATTACTAGTTGAAGCTAGAAAAAATTGAGTAACTTCACTTTTAGACTCCTGAATTATTACAGGATTTGATAAGTCTCACAAACTTTAATACCACTTAATTTGAACCCATGAACGTCTTCAAGGAGTAGCTCAATCAGTTATAGACCACGCCTCATGAAGCGGTAGTCACTAATTCGATTCCCTCTCTCTTCCTTCCTTTATGTGAACATGTTTAAAAAATAAAAATTGAACCCATGGATTTTTTTAGTTGTAGTCAATTTGAACCCTTCTGTCAGATTTTAATCAAATTTCAAGAAATTAGATGTGAACAAAATTTGAACAAGTTTTTAACACTCCTTAATACTAAATAAAAGAAAAAGGTGCTTATTCTAGGTATCAACTTTGATTCATTTAAAGGGAAATTGATTCTCTTCATTTCATTTGAAATTGAGAGGATCCATTTAGGCATAAAGGTAAATAGGTTTGGACAAAATTGTCCTCATTTTTTAAGATTAAGACAATTGTATCCCTCCATTTTAACTAAATATCAATTTCTCATTTAAAGGTCAGGGCTCCAACCAAAAGAAGAAAAGGAAAACATTTGAGGCCTCCTTTCCTCAAGTGGTTCGGAAAGATTATTAGAGGCCTCCAATTCATCTCAAAACTTTTTATAGAAATATAAAATAGGAAATTTAAAGACAATAAAATAAAATAAAAACCACCGGTTTCAAACTTTTCAGCAACAGAAAACCTTCAGAACTAAAAATATTTGCATAAAGTTGAGCAATTAAAGGAGGTTGAAGATGTAAAATCGAGGAAATACTGACATATAGTATTAAAAGATAGAGTTGATTCGAGAGGGCTCACTCTCCAGAGATTCAGGCAATTACAGTATCTTATAAAATCTACCTTCTACCCATTGAGCTATGCCCTTTAGAATCCAGCTGTTCTCACACGCCAACAAAACAAAGGCTAGAAGACAAACTACAAAACGCATAGAGCTTTAACATAAAACGCAGATGCTAAACGTATAAGGTCCTACATGAAACGCAAATACAAGCTGAAAGTAAAACGACATAGTATTTGAAATAAAACTATTAAAATATGATGGGTGCCAACTGCGTGGACAGCCTTCTAGAATCTAAACTATTAAAATATGATGGGTGCCAACTGTGTAGGACAACCTGTTAGAATCTTCCAATTCAAAGGGGATAAATTGACTGTAATTAAAAGTTCAGAAGATCAGATTGAGAGGTTTTGGAGTTCAAGAACTTGTTGAATCGCATAGTAATTTATAGGTTTAAAATGAAGTTACTCCAAAATGTAATTAACCGTATCGAGAAACACTATCATACGAAACTAATGTTGTAAGTATGAGCGGTGATAAGGGTACTACTACAAATTTATTTACAAACTATGCAGTAATCTATAATTTGTAAAAAAATTAAACCAAAAAATCTGGCCAGGATTTAAAGTTGATCTGTTTGTTTACCATATCCTCTTTTTTTCCTACCCTTTGTATTAAAGAAATCACCCAAAACGAAAAAGATCAAACATCGACTGACCTAATTTTAGGATGTAATAAACAAATACGACTTCCAACACCCCACCCCCCCTCCTGGGCGTAAGACTTCCCAAATTTACTTGTAGAAAAAGATCACCTAAGTGAGATACAACAGCTGAATATAACACTTGGGTATCATCTTGATACTTGCCAATGCTGCATTAATGGCATCAAGCATTGGGTGGAGAGGATCCTTGTCCCCTTGAGAAAGAGCTTGAACATACCAGCGATGAATAAGTGCAGATTAGATCATGCAACCAAAACCAAACCAAAAACTCCAAAATTTTGGGGTTTCTTGCATGGTCGAACTTGAGACAAGGCCCTTAAAAGAGTTTCACAGAACAGCATGAAATTCTCATTAAAAAAGATATCAACCATCACAAATTCAAGAGTTCCCTTGGGTTTACTTTAATGCTCATGATTGTTACAACATAACCATTTACATAAGGACTATTTTCTATCTCATTGATTCAATAAGTAAATTGGTACACGTACAAATGGCAATCCCACTTGTAATTTCAAGCAGCAAATGGACAGCATACCTTTCGCTTCAGTTTACTCTGGATGAGCAGTCCAGTAAATCAGCCCACTGCAGGAAACAAAATTTGAGTTGATCAAAATACTAGTAGCTCAATACCCAAAACAATAAGGATGATTTTTTATTTTTTATTTTAAGGATAAGTAACAAAAAGGATGATGTTGTTTGTTTACTACTCAAAACAATAAGAATTCCAAGGAAAAAAAATCAAAACAATACAAAGATGGACAGCTCCAGCACCTTCTTCTTTTGTGTTCAAATAAAGTATGAATTCAGCCAAAAAAAGAGGAAAAAAGAACGATGTAAAAATATATCTTCAGGATTGAAATCAGTGTGAATCTGTGGATGTGTCTGTAGAAGTGACTGTCCAGGCTTGTGAACTCTTGTAGCGCCGCATTTGTGTGTTGTGTGCGAGAGAGAGAGAGAGAGGGAGGGAGATTTAGTCATCATGGATCCATAAGGCAGCAAAACGCTTGACAGTTACCATGAATATGCTCGGATATAAAAATAATTAGGTTGCAGGTTGATCTGATATTTAGGACGGAAATAAAGTTATTCAAAAACAAAAAGAAATTCTTTAACAAGATCCAAATTAATCCTTGGCAAACGAACTAGCCAGTAAACCTGATAGCCGAAACAATATTCTTGAGAGGCTTTCAAAACAAGTAAAAGCGAAGGAGAAACTATGTTTGGTGAACTTTTTTTTAGAAACACGTTTCTCTTTCAAACACTGGATTAAAAAAATAATTACCAAACAATTTTCAGATGTGACCCCACCACTAACACTTTTCAAAACAACAAAACACTTTTTTAAAAATAAAATACGTAACACTTTCTTTTGAAAACTTCCCACATCTTCCGATAGGAATAACTTGAATACATGCTTATTTTTTTCATGTGTAAAGGCTGACTTGTTACTTAAAAAAAATTAAAAAATTAAAAAATAGACAGCAGAAAAAGAGGGTGGAGCCAGCAGAGCAAGACAGATCAACAGTGGAGGAGTGGCCACAACAAGACAGATCAACAGAGGAGACGGGGTGGCAGTTAAAATTATATTTAAAAAAAAAAAATACAAAGAGGTAACCACACAACCACCCCTAATGAAAAAGAGGAAGTGGCCGCACTGCAAGGCAGATCAACTGAGGAGAGGAGGTGCATTTATTTTATTTTTTTTGCCTTTTTGGTTTTGTTTGTTTTATGTTTTGAAAACACTTTTTAAGATTTTTTTCTTTTCAGAAACGGTACAAAGTTTACCAAAAAAATGCATTTTGTGGCTTCCATAAACAAAAGTTTTCAAATCCGACCCCTAACCAAAAACGCTTCCCAATTTTTACATTTTCAAAAGCTCTTTCTAAAACACAAAACTCAAAACATTTTCAAAAACTTTGTCAAACAAACAAACGATCTATTAGCTCAATAGTACTTATATCTTCAGCTGAAAAACAGGAGTGATGTGGAAATAAGTTCTTGAAGCCATGCTATCAAATTTTACAACTAGCATGCCATGAATAAACCAATCTTAACATAAAAGATCTCTTTTACCTGACCAAAACAAACACACACTGCAAGACACCTGCAGTTCCCGTCCACACCGAAGGGCCGGTTGTTACAAGTGAATCCTGTATCAATAGACCCACTGATGCCGCTAGCGATACAAATGACACGACATAAGCGAAGAAAAGCCAAAGCTTCAATCTGTTGCAGCAATGGAAGGATTAGCACCCATCAACCCAGTAAAAGCAAAGAGAAGAGCGTGCCAAGTTCATAAGTCAGACTTAAAGGTGCATGTGATGGAACAGATACCAGCACCATAATGAAGAGGTCAAGGCATTGAAATTATCAACAAATCTAAGAGAGAGAATTTTGGTCAAGTTTCAAATGACCAATAAGCATATTAGTCTTGACTATAACCCAATTGAGCAAAGGTCAAACCATCAAGTATTCAAATCATTTTTGCTCATTGATTAATTTACCCAAGTGGACACTTGGTCCAAGGTGGGAGAATAGAAGAGAAAATATTAAAACGCCATACTTTGAGGAAAATATAACTTCAGTTCTAGAGTGGATTCAGGAACTCAAGACCTCCCTTGGAGCCCATCCTGGACCAGATTGGGCCTTGATCCCTTAACCCCACCCCATCAAACCTTATAAACAATTTGCCAATTAGAATTAGGCTGGATCAGGAAACACATTTGTTCCACCATCCTTGGCTAGGGATGCTAAAACTTCAAAATGATCTACACATGTGGCCTTTCTACACAACTGTGTTCTTCAAAATCTAGATAAGTAAAAAATGATGATTGTTCAATGATGTATAAAATCAGTTAAACTCAGTCCGATAGTTTGATGCTTCGCCATGGCAATTCCATCAAAGGAAGAAGCGATTGAGTTGTTTGAATTAAAACCAATCTACTACGGTGCTATTGAATTAAGTGGGAGAGAACTCAATCAATGGAAGGGAAGAGAACAATTCTTAACCCTATAGAACTGTTTTTTTTTTAATTTTTTCCTTGACTTGGACAAGATTTTTTGGTTATGATAAGAAATGGCATATTGTTGTCCAAATAAATGGACCCATGTAAATACACCTCCTTTTGTACTTGTTCTTTTTATGTTTAATGCAACCTTACTTGGGGGAAAAAAAAAAAAGTATATGGATCCATGTATATATTCCTTTACAAGGTTGGACAATAGCTGAAAAAAGTATTTCGAAAATAAAACAACCTATATTCAACAAATTTATGAAGGATTGTTTTGTGTCTAATATAATCCTCCAACTAGGGCTGGGCAAAAACCTGCCCAACCCGCAAATTTGCCCCGCCCCGCCCCGATCCGCCACGACCCACGCAGATTTAGAAGAGTTTTTGCCTGATTTGGGTAGGATTTTGTCCAACCCGGGCGGGGTGGGGCGGGTTGCAGGTATAGGAGGTTATTTTATGCGGGTACCCGCCCCACCCCAATCCGACCCGCCTAAGTATAAAACTAAAAAAACCCTAACCTAAGTATAAAACTAAAAAAACCCTAACCTAAGTTCCTAACACTCTCTATTTTGTTTCTGCGCCATTCTCCTTCTCCCTCTCTTCATCTCTCTTGCTCTCTCTCTCTCTCTCTCGCTCTCGCTCTCGCTCTCTCTGGTCTGTTCTCTCTCCGTCTCTCATTGTGCCGCCTCCACCTCCTCAGACCACAGGCTGCTGCACCGCTCTCACCTCCACAGACCACGATCCAGGTATTTTTCTCTCTCTAGACCTCTTTCATGAACGGATCTGAATCATTCTTTTGTTTTTTTTTTTTCATTGTTTATAGTTTTGATGTTGCCTGTTGGGTTGTGTAATTTGTGTTTGCTTGTTTGACTTGCAGCAGAGACGAGAATGGAGGAGAAGAACCCAACCCGCATCAATCTGCCCCGCCCCGCCCCGCAAACCCCAAATATGCGCGGATATTGTTATTTTTGCACGGGTGGCGGGTTGAAAAATTAAAACCCGCAGGGTGTGGGGTGGGTTGGGAAAAGGCCAAAACCCGCCCGCCCCGCCCCGTGCCCACCCCTATCTCCAACATAAGAATTATACCTCCAGCTGTTTCTCCAGTACATTAACAATTTTGCAAAAGAGATATTCAAATATAAACAGGTTCAGGTGAAGTTAGAATCCGACTAAAGTTCATTAATGGTAGGCAAACATCAATCATAGATCTGAGAACGAAAAAATACATTTTCCATAAATCTTGACAACTCTTTTTTATTATTATTGATAAGTTACGCATGCACCCGGTGAAACTTTAACCCATGACCTCACCCTCCACCTTGCTACAAAGGGAGGAAGTATGATTTGTGCTAAAGCTCACTGGAATAAATCTTGATAGCTCTTTGCGCAAACTAGTGTAGAAACAGCAAGGACTATGAATTCTCAAGCTAGTAGTCAACCTCACCTTTTGGAAGAGAGGAAGTTATAGTGAGTGAGAGATCATTTTAGTACTTGTACCGTATTGGAAACTTAATGACTATAATTTCATAAAAGAAACAAAATAAATTATGAATGTTTCTGTAGTAACATACATTAGATATTTTCCTCTAGAACACATAGCTTACACCCTCCCCAACCCAAACCCCTTTCAAATTCGTTCTTGAATTTACTGACTTGTGCACTATGTTTTCCCACTCAATTCCAAACTTAAGAATTACTCTACGAATTACATATTTGATCATCCTGGCTGAATGTGAACATTATATCAATATGTGACATGTTTTCAGTGAGCAAAAAGTACACCACAATTTTCTATTAGAAATATAGCCTTAGCATAAAAAATGGGAAGTTTGTCTTCCGAAATACATATTCATGCTGACATAAATATTCAACAGCTTATAGTCTCAGCTAGTATTAAATGGGTGTTACTTTTGTATACACCCAGTGTACTAAGACTGCAGTCCTTCATTTGCACTTTTTAATTCACTTAAAAGGAACATCACACTCAATTTCTCCATATAATTAATGAGGTTTGATGCACTTCCAATCTAAATTCATCAATCACTTTATTTGACAAGTTATGTTTCTCGGGTAATATGAAAGCATCTTCGGATATAGCTTCTATTGTTCAGCATTTCCAAAATCATTCAAGCATGAAAGAACAAGACTTCAACTAGAGAATATAATCAAGAACATTTTTATGAGATAACTTGCAATGTTGTTTATCTTTGAGAAAGTTGGCCTGCGATGGTTGAATAAGATGGATCACTCAACAGCAAGCATTCCAGAGATATGAACCTAGTCAACAAAAAACTCCACACACATCATAAGCCAGCACCTCCTCCTAAACTCCAATTTGCAAAATTTTCTTATGTAAGCAGTAAGGTATATATGGGTACCATATAAGGATGTCCATGTATGTGCTAATGTGTATGCTGATAAAAACAACTCAACAATGGGGGTCCAACAAACTGCACGACTTCTAATTCTCGTAATGTGAGACTCATTCACATTGCCTCCCTAACCACAACCCTCCTGCTTTTTTGAGCTTCACATTGGTTACCCAACGATTGATACATTTATTAGGAAAATGATAAAGTTCACACTTGCACCTTTAAAATATCCATAGCCACAGGAAAAATGCTTAAGCAATCCAGATCCTAAGCCTCCTCTTATTCCTCCTGCTTTCAACCTTCATAACCCCTTTAAAAACTAAGTCGCACACAACTAAAAGCTCCAAGTCACTCTCACCATGGACAAATAAAACCTTTTGTCTTCAGCACTCCATTTTCTAGATTGGACAAATAAAACCTTTTGTCTTCAGCACTCCATTTTCTAGATTATCAACATTATAGTATTTAACCAAGATAACAAATTCGCCATCAATTAGTAAAATCTAGACACTAATTTGAATCCAAAGGCACAGAAATTGTTCATGTTCAATCTTCGTTAAACATCAACACGCAAAACCAGGTTGCTTCTATAGAACCGATATTGATTTTTTTATTTTTTGTGTGCATAGCTAGTACCACAGCATTAAGTACCCGTAGTGATTTTTCCATTACTTTATGATTAATCCTAGCATTGTTAGCTATTCTAGACATTAAATCTCAATGTCTGGCCAATACCACTGCAACAGTGTATTAACAAACATTAAAGTGCTTACAGTTTTAAGAGAGACAAAGTTGTGATGATTTAATAACATTGTCAAAGAGCATTCAGTTTAAACTCCAAAACCAGATAAACATTCGAATTTGGATCGAAAGATCAATCGCAATTCTGGTAGCAAAATATCAGAAAATGTAAAACAAACAAACATATAAATAAATAACTCAGCACGAGAGAGAGAGAGAGATTTCCAGACCTCCACTCGCCTTCTTCGTAGGGAGAGTAGTCAATGTCTTCTTTCCTAACGCAATTGAACATTAGAGCCGCAAAAGACGCGAATATGCCTACAAAACCCATCAATTAAACACACAAAATCGAAAACCCTAATACCACAAATATACAAGAATTGGCTCGGAGACTCCGAGAGACAGAGAGCGGGAGAGAGTACCAGGGAGGTAGTGGACGAAGGAGACCTTCACGGAGCTGCAGACGACGGCGTCGACCCAGAACCACCATCCGGCGCCGAATACTGCTCCCGCGACCCCTGGCCCGAAGATTGCCCACAGCTCCGTCAAATCCATTTGTTGCAAATTTCTATTCGCTGGAACGTCTGTTACGAATCCGATCTCGGTGAAGCGTTCGATTTTGGTCGGTTATTTTTAAGCTTGTGCTTGCTACTGAGAGTCCCAGCCTGATGCGAGCTGTGGTCCTGTGGATTGTGATTTGATCCAAATCCTTCCTGCCACTGTACTTTCCCTTCTTCGATTTCTCTCCTTAAATATATTGGCTTTTAAAAAATATATATATAATTGATAAATTTTATTAGGCCTTGTTTGTGGAAAATAATTGGTAACATTTTTATATAAATCCACGTGTAGTTACTGATTTTATTCATAATACAATATTATAAAAATTAAATGATCAATTTAATATCTAGATAAATTATTTTTTTAAAAGAATAAAATATGCAGATAAATAATGTCAATATTTTTCTTATATATATATATATATATATATTTTTTTTTTTATATTACACATCAACTACTAAATTTATAAACTTACCTAGATTAACTCAAACATGTTTTACTTAAAAAAATAAAAATAATGTCATGGGTTACCTACTGATCTTTTGTTTAATGCTTATAAATGCTTCAAACGAATACTTGTTTATCATATGATTTTATAATAATAAAACATATTGTATGGATTGCAATGAACAGATGATAAATACAAGTTATATATGGGCTTGACCATGCCAAAAAGACTTGTTTTTATGATAATTAAACGTATTGTATGGATTGTCATGAACGGATGATAAATAAAAGTTATAGACGGGCTTGACCATGTAGCCAAAATATTTGTTTTTATGTTTGGCATTGGATCTAATGATCATATGTAAACGGCACACCATGAAAATTATGGGGTCACCATAAGAATTTTGTTAAGGTCGACTTAAACGGATTACTGGTATATGATGGTATGCAGTAATATTTAAGATATTGGTATTGTACTATAAATCCATTGGGACAACGTCAATCATATTGATAATGTGTTAAGGAGCTTTGACAAACCATACAATAGAAAGTTGTGATTACTTATATTTAATACTATATATGAGTTGAAAATAA
Source organism: Carpinus viminea (assembly GCA_013348765.1). NCBI lineage: Eukaryota > Viridiplantae > Streptophyta > Magnoliopsida > Fagales > Betulaceae > Carpinus > Carpinus viminea. The sequence goes on from CP054673.1 coordinate 4,460,426, forward strand.
GTTACTTGTCATAAGATTATGCATGCTTTATTTTCAAAATAAACTAATGTTCATACATGCATAACAATGGACACAACGCTAAGTATTTTTGTAAATGATAATGTTATGTGTTCTTTTAGTGTTTTATTTGTGTCATTTTATGTGGATATTATTTTATAAAAAAACAAAAAGACAATTGCTCTAAGTTACGGTTTGACAAAACGTGAAATGTCATTAAAGACTTGCATAAACAAGTTACATAATAATTTATTTAAGAAGTCATAGACTTACACATTTACTTTTTCATTTGTAGAACGCTTCAGTATTTTGCATATTAGCAAGTTGTCAAGCTATATAATAAAAAATTCAGTAGGACAAAGATGCCAAGCGAATGACTCGCATTGTCATGTTTGATTAGATAGATATCAGTTGTTATTGTTATGGTGATGACTGTTTGGGAACCGAGAGTATTGTTGATGATACATAATGTTGTTTTAAGAGATTTCAGTACGTATCAACTCATTTATGTTTGCTATAGTATACTATGATAATTAATGTTGTATAGTAGTTCAAGCTGATTATTAGTTAATTAGTTCGAGATCGAGCATTACGAGTAAAACACATAGTTAAATAAAATTGAATTATTTTTAAAAAAATAAGTTTAATATATACAATATGAAATAAAATTGTGACATTAGATAATTATGAAATAAAATTGTTGTTATTAACATTACTCTTTCTAAAATCATTCTTTAATCCATTCAGCTCGTATCATGCTATTTTAGCTTCTTTTTTATTTATTAAAAAATGGTAGTTTAAGGAGACTAATTGTGATTATCCTAATTAGGCGTTACTATAGTAGTACCTATCCGCTGGGAGCTGCACATGAGGGGGCCTAGATTGTGAGAATCGCAAGCGTTCTCTCGAGTCTAATTGAGCTATAACCTGACCCAGTTCCACTAAGGTATCAATGAAAATCTAAGACGGCTAATACTAATCAGATATATGTGAGAAATTTTCATTGTGATGATTTGAACCCATGCCCCAGTAAATGCCGTAACCATTTGAGAATTTTTGTAGACTATTACACCATCACCCTTGGTATTTTATACTGGTTGCTTCCTCGGTAATCACACAAAGTTGGGAAGCCAAAGACAAGCAAGACGATGGCTTCAAGAGCAATTGAAACCACCGACCATTTCTCAAAAAAAAAAAAAAAAAAAGAAACCACCGACCACATATGCATTTGTAATTTGAGAAATGCTATGCAACATATCAGCATCCTGCAAATATCATATTCTGTTGACGTGATGGAATATAGTAGCTATTGAATAAGTACATATTAATATATATATAATATGTTTATAAAACTTTGCCACGTAATTATAATAAAATAAAAAATGTAATAAAAATATAGTTTAGAACGCTGCTCTTTATTTTAACACGTGATATATCTTAAAATGGAGCATCTTTTATCTTCTTATATGGTGACATCATTTTCGACAGGTTGGGCAGGAAGATCGGGATCCATGGCGCTCAAGAAAGATGATTCAACGCTTACAGTCTTTGAAAGCCATGTTGCAAACATCAAGCCAAAATGGACGAAAGCCTTGAGAAGATGGACAAAATGTATGGCCATGCAGATGAAACTATTTCAATAGCCACAGGAAGAGTGGCTCCTTTACAAAATATGGTTTGGTTCACATTGGTCTCTTACTTGAACTTAATTAGATTATGGTTCGGTTAGACTTGAATGATTGTTTGTGGTTCTTATTATTTGGCTTTCGGTAAATATGTGTTATTATGATCACGTTCGAATAGAATAGTCGCCATTAATTTTCCTGGCTTCCCTTTTAAGTAGAAAAAAAAATTGCTCCATGAATGAATTTGTTTTAATTTTTTAAATTTTTTTGGATTGAAAGTATCCAAAGTTTGGGGTGTTTAAGTGAGTCAATTATAACTCCCTGCCAACCGCTAACCGCTAACCACTAACCGACTAGGATGGTTGCAGGAGTAATGCTACAAGTCACTCTTGTGTCAATCTTAAATCCATCAAATAATGATGTGATTATTAAAATTACCATTGGACTTGTGATTGATCATTAATAAATTTTTATCAAATAATAATTTTAATAGCTCCATCATTCTTGGATGAACTTCTAGAATTACTCGTGATTGCGGTTAATGATTTTAGTGGGTAGGACAAGACGGTTATAACTGCTAACCGCCTTTATATATATAATAATAATATACATATATACATTAAATATTTATATTAATAAAATATTTAATAAAACATCCAAAATGACACCTATTTGGATTTTGTCGTTTTAATTTTTTTATTTGTAGTTGGATTAATAGATTTGAGCTATTTAAAATTATGCATACGAAATATATAATATGGTATGTGATGTTTCGGGCCAAGCATTATTTACAAACATTGGCTGGCCCAAAAAACAACATTTTTTGGGGAACATTTTAACCTTAAATTTTTTTTTTTAATTTAAAAAAAAGGCAAATTAAAGGCCAAAAACATATAAAAAGCCAAAAAACTTGTTTTTTTTTTTAAAAAAAAATCGATTATAACCATCGGTTATTGGATTGAATAACCGTTAACAACTAACTGCAAGTTATAAAATAATCGCTAATTCCTTACGGTTATTAACAATCAATAATGGCTCAAAGCAATTGTGGTTATAGCCAATAATTAGCTGTTATAATCTATGGAAAGGCATTCACTCAACTTTTGTATTTTTCTCAAAAAAAAAAAAAAAAAAACTTTTGTATTGGAATTTATTATTATTATTTTTTTTTCAGGTGGGGTATACCATACACTCGAGCCCAAAATATGCCTCATTGAACATGTAAAGAAGTTGCATCACTTCGGCCACAGCAGGACGCCACGTGGTAAACTTTCCTTGACACACGAATGCAAATATATGGCTAACAACACAATAGAAAAGCCCAGCTATAAAATATCTTCCAAAACGAACCGCCCCCACTGCCTGCAAAAAACGCGAATCTCTCTCTCTCTCTCTCTCTCTCTCTCTCCTTCTCCTCGAAAGCGAAATCGAACTACACGAAAAAACAAATCAGTCTTGAAAACGGATCCGAAAGAAATTACGAACCAGAATAACTGAAAACCCTAACCCTAGTCGAGACTTTTCGTCCTCATCCCACCCCGTTCTCTCTCTTGATTTTACTGTGCACGTGAAGACCTTAGCCATAGTTAGATTAGGGTTAGGGTTTTTGTGGATAGAGGTGCACGCGAGGTACCGAAGCAGATTAGGATTAGGGTTAGGGTTAGCGCTAGAGTTAGGGTTTCGGTGATGGAATGCGAAGGTTGTGGTGGTGGTGGGCGTTGTTTGTGTCGTCGCTGATGACTGGAGGCCGATGTCACAGGCGGAAGAAAATGATGTGTAGGGGTCCGGACGGAGGTTGCGGCACCGAGGAGCGGTCTTGCCCCGTTTCTAGGGTTCCGGCCAAAATTCCGCCGGGGGCTGAACCGGAAATTCCAGAGAAGCAGACCTCAGTAGACATTGATTTCTACTCGCAGGCTAGGAAAGCGCTCTGTGAGCGCTCGCCTTTCGACGTTGCGGACGAGGCCTCGGCGTTGGGTCTGCCTACTCTGCCCAGCGGCTTGGCCAGCTTCTTGTCGAGGAGTTCGGACAGTCGGAGGCGGCACAAGAAGTCCCATTCGGGCGCGGACAAGAAGTCTTCTCGGCCATCTAGGGGTTCCAACATTTGGGCTGAGACGGATGAGTACTTTAGAGACCTGAGATTGTGCGATATTGATGCCTTGTTTGAGGTATCTTCTCCATTTAGTTCTTTAGCTACTTGGAAGTGTCTTCTGATTCCAATTTCGGAAAATGCTTCGAGGGTGAAAGTAGGTAGTCGTGGAATTGAGTGTGTGAATGAGCATGATGGAAATGGTAACGGAAATGGGGTTATTAAAGAGGAGATGAAGAGTGAGGGTGAGCAATCATTGGAAAATGACAATGTTGGAGATGAGGCAAAGCCTCAGGATGAAAAGGGTTGCTCGGTTTCCGATTCTTCTGGCGGTTTAGAATGGCTTTTAGGAACTAGGAATAAGATTTCTTTAACTTCAGAGCGGCCTTCAAAGAAGCGGAAGCTTCTGGGTGGCGATGCAGGGTTGGAGAAAGTTTTAATTGGTTGTCCTTGTCAAGGGAACTCATCATTGTGCCATTTTTGCTGTACGGGTGACACTGGAGAGGAGTCCCGCCGGTTGATTGTTTGCAGTTCGTGTAAGGTTGCAGTTCATCGGAAGTGTTATGGTGTGCAGGAGGATGTGGATGCAGCTTGGTTGTGTGAATGGTGTAAGCAGAAGAGTGATATCAATAGTAATGATTCAGTGAGGCCTTGTCTGCTTTGCCCGAAGCAGGGTGGTGCCCTAAAACCTGTTCATAAGAGGGACGAAAGTGGTGGATCCATGGAGTTTGCTCACTTGTTTTGTTGCCATTGGATGCCTGAGGTCTATATAGAGGACTTGACAAAGATGGAGCCGATCATGAATGTGGGAGGAATTAAGGAAACAAGGAGAAAATTGGTGTGTAACATATGCAAGGTGAAGTGTGGCGCTTGTGTTCGGTGCAGTCATGGTACGTTCTGTTGATTCCTTCATTTATAAGAATTCTTCATTTCATTCTTGGTTGGTACACGAGCAGAACATTGTTGTAATTGGAATAATGGGCCTACTTGTGAATCTATTAGACTTCTGTGTTGGGTCATATTTCAGCTGATACGAGTTATATGGTGTCGTATTCTGCTGCTATCTGTGGATCTTAGAAATTCACTTTATATCTGTCTCTCATCAAGCGGAAGGACAATGGTTACATGCCCTTTGATCTAAATGCTTTGTGTAACGCATGTGCGATTTGAGTTAAAAAGAATGGAATCAATGGCCTCTCTTCTAAAGTTTTTAAGACTAGATATTTTTATCTGTATTTATTTTTCTGACAATATGTTATTGGGGAATGCAAAGGTTTTTGTTACTTTGGAGTTGATTAGAATTTTTGTAATTTATAAGCTATGTTCTCTTCCTTTTCTTCTCTCTGTTGCACTTGCACATGGGCAATTCCTTTGTATCTAATAACTGATTTTAGTAGCAATGAAATTGACTTGAGTGAAATGATAGATGACAGTCAGGAACAGGGGTAGGCATCGACATATTCTGATTCCTGGAAACAGAGGGAAAACCTCTCCTTGGGTTCTTAATTAAGCAAGCCCAAAGTTCTCAAAAGAACTAGAAAACCCAAAGACAACCTCAATAGAATGATTTACTTATACCTGACACTTCATCAGGAACATTTGCGATTGACAAAGGAATTGTGTTTTTCTTGTTCGGTTCCCTCAAGGGAATGGATCCATAATAATTCACCTATCCGAATAAAAAAAAAACTTTACTTAAATGATCCCGTATTAAGAGCTAAATTGGCAAAAGGAGTTGGTCATATTTTTTTTACAATGTTCTTGTTCTTCCTGATAGCATTCCCTTCCCAAGTCTGCCCTTGAAAGTGATGTTCTTTGCTTGGTTGGCTGCATTAGGGAAGATCCTTACCATAGACAACCTTAAAAAGCGGCATATCATTGTGGTTGATTGATCTTGCATGTGTAAGAATAGTGGGGAGTCGGTGTTCTTTAGAACGCTATCTTCAATAATAAAGGGCTGACTTGGGTTGTGCCTTGTCGAGGGGTAAAACTCTTTGCATGCCCGAGAGGGCAAGTTGGTTGGCCTCATTTTGATGCAGTATGGAAGATGATACCGTCTTGCCTTATGTTGTGTCTCAGCTAGGAAAAAAATGATTGGAATTTTGAGGATTGTGAGCGGACATCAGTAGACTAAAATGTTTTGTTTATTTTTAAGACACTTTACCATTGGGCTGCTGTATTTGATTTTAATATTTATAGCTTTCAAGCTTTTCTAGATCTCTTTTCTTCTTTTAATTAGGTGTTTATCTTGCATACATATTGTGTACTTGGGTTGCACCTTTGCAGTTTTTAATACTTGTGAGCACTTTATTTTATTTTATTTATTATTATTATTATTTTTTTTCTAGTAGTACTTCCAGGCACTTTTGCATGTAGCGTAGGCTTAGCAGTTCTAGAACCATCAATGAATGGTGAAACCGCAGATCCTTTTGCAACAACTTTGAAAATATTGCCTGAATATATTTCTTTCCCGTATTTCATGTTGGACTATTTCTTTCCCGTATTTCTGATATTTCCAAGGGCTTGTTTGGGACTATTCTAGAGTTATTTTATTTTTTAATTTTTATTAAGAAAATAGTCCAACATGTGAGTCATGCTGGGAAACCATTTTATTTTGGTGCAAGTCATCTCAGTATCTAAAAATTAACTATCAGAGGTTTTGATTCTGGGTGAAATAGTTGTAAGTTTCCATGGAGGATCTTTGAGCCATTTTTATATATGGAATGCTTATTTTTTCTTTGCAAAACTGACCAATTAATTGATGGTGTTCTATGCAATATCTCAAATATGGTTTTAAATCAGTGCTGATTTTATACAAGTCTCCAGTGCTTGCTTTAGCAGATATGGACCATAGTATTTAAGTGAGAGTTTTCCTCTCTCTCTATATATGTGTGTGCATATATATATTATATTTATCTTTTTACTTTTATTATTATTATTATTTTTTAATAAATGTTGGATCTGAAAGTAGCCTTCTGATTAGGTGTTTCTCTTGTCTACTTTTTGTGTTCTTGTATTGCGCCATCTTGTTTTTTAATAAAATTTTGATTTCTTAATATTTTCCTCTTCATGAAATATTAAGGTACTTAATGAGTAGGAGTTACGTTCATTTTGTTTTGTATTTAATTAACACTTAACTCTCTACTTATATATAAAAAAAAAAATTAGCACTTAAAACTCTTTCTTAATGTTCTCACTGTAAGTTTACTAGGATGGACACTGTTTTTTGAGATTTAAAGTAGCTAGTTGAGTGTGAAGAAAGGAGCTGTTGGGTAATTGCTGCTCTTGCACATTATAGCATTTGAGCTTTCTATGAAACTGGTAGGATATACGCATTGAATTCTCCTAAAGAAGGAAGCAGGTCCTTGTTATTTAGAACTACCAACATCTATAGATTAGAGCACAAGGTGGAAACCAGTTGTTTATTTAGAAGTTATGCTCATAATGGCTAATGATTTAGATTTTTGGGCTTGTATGGAGTTGGAAGCAGGGCTATGTCTGGAGCCTGCATGGAAGTTCAATGTTATGCAGGCCTCTTTTCTTAGCAGCTGCTGTCATAGTGCCGCCTCTTGCTTTATCCAGATTTGAAAGATTATCTCACTGAGTTTCAACCACAGTTCTTCAAATCCCAAGTTTTTTTTAGTAAAAAAAACTGACAAGGAGATATCCAAATATTATGATCAAAGTTAAGGATATGAGAAAAAAGTTGGACAAACACTAGATTTGGTCAAAAACAACCGCCCAGCCATACAAAGATATTAAAAACATAGACTAAACTGAATTTAAGGAAGTCCCACACTATTGAGTATACGGTTGTTGTGTTCTACCCATATTAAAAACGTAATGGATTAAGGAACTGTGCTCCAAATTTTTGCCTCTTGAAGTATTCCCGCATCAAAACCCAAGTTTTTTGCCCTAGTGAATGTTCGATACTTGGTTGAAGAGCTTTCAGTTGCCAAGTCTGTAAACATGCCACTGTTGTGAATTCTCAGTATACTCAAATGGGTTTTTCATGCGGTTAGAAAAAATATTGGTTTTTCATGTGTTTCTACCATAGGGTAATAGGAGTTTAGCAAGATTGTGTATATGCGTTTGTGTCCTTGAGAAAAGGGCAAGCCAAAGATTGTTTATTGTTAATGTTGAATAGGCCAGAACTCTCAATGAATCCATGCTGAAGACTTAAATGGTGCATGGCTTGTTATTGATCGTGATGTTATCATCCATTGGGATATAGGTCTTACTCAACTGCGTTCAATGGAACTGTTGAGTTTGTGGAGGGGTATACTTAACTTTTGAAAGCTTAGTGGTGTTCTTAAGTTTCATCTTATCCATGTCAATGTGTTCATGTTATCCATGTCAAGGACTTTGGAAGAGATTACATAGTTGTTCTTCAAAACTTTGTATTTTTAGACTTCTGCTTATGTTTCTCCTTTGTCGATTTGTTATAGTGATTTCCTTGTTCTTTTTGCTCCTAGCTAGGTGTTTTTTCTTGTATACTTCATGTGTGCTTATGGGCGCTTTTACGATTTTATTGATATTTTTTTATTACTCTTTTTTTTTTTTATGATGATGATAATTTATCGAGATATCATTAAAAGTGTAAGACACCCCATGTACACAAGAAGTATACAAGCGAAGCCACCTAGGTAGTAGGTGTTTAATTGATTGCTTCTTGGAGTAATTGATTGCATGTTCTGTGAGTTAATCTGTCATGCATTGCATGTTTCGGTTACTTTTTTTATTGCCTTAACATTAGTTCATATTTTTTTATTGCTGGATAATCTGTTGGCTTGCAGTGTTGGTGCTCATATGTGTGCCCCTTTTATTGCTATCCTCTTTTTGGTAATTGATTGTTTATTTATTTGGTTGTATTATTTTGTTCAGGAACCTGCAGAACTTCCTTCCATCCTATATGTGCGAGGGAGGCGAAATTCAGAATGGAAGTTTGGGGAAAACATGGATGTGATAATGTAAGTTTTCTTTTTGCATTCTAGACTCAAAATTTCTCCTTATAGTTGTTACCAATGCCTACTTTTGACACATTATCGCTGCTACTTTCTCTCTCTAACCCCCCCTCCCCCAAAAAAAAAACTCTGAAGTGCTGGCTTTGTGAAATTATGAGGCTTTCTAACTGGGAATACCTATATATTGTGGACTTTCTATAGGTTGAGTTACGGGCTTTTTGCTCAAAGCACTCAGATGTACATGATAGTAGCAGCAGTTCACATGCAGGTGATCCTTCTGTGGCTGTTGGTGGTGACTTCAATGTGGATAACCATCTTCCGGTGGCAGTCTCTATGAACAAAGCAAACAAGTTAATGATTGATTGCCAAAATGGAGATAATATTGCAGTTCATCTAGGAACTCCTGATGCTACTGATAAATCAGGTGACAGTGAACTGCAAGAGATAGGGTGTTCCGATTTTGGTTCAGAAACCAGAGTTATGCCAGAATGCGGTGATGCACAGCAACTCATTAATGTGGGAGAACTAGAGAGGAGCAATGAGGATGTTAACCTATCTGATTCCCTTAATGTTGCACCGATTTTGAAGAAGGTACGTTTGTGTGTGTGCATGCGCGCTTTGAAACATTCAATTGTATAATCTCAATATTTATCTTAGCTCCAGCTTGTTGTAAGCCTTAGTGTCTTCTACTTTTGGTAGATGATTGATCGAGGAAAAGTCAATGTGCAAGATGTGGCATTGGAGATTGGCACCTCACCTGATTCATTAACTGCAACACTTGCTGTAATTCACAAACTAGTTATTTATTTATTTATTTTTTATATTAGTTTCTGAAGCATATAGCTCTTGCTCTTTCTTTTTTGTGATGTTTTTACTTCTCCGTGCAGGATGACTGCATGGTACCTGACTTGCAATGCAAACTGTTGAAATGGCTTAGAAATCATACTTATTTTAGTACCTCGCAGAAAAATCTGAAAGTTAAAGCAAATTCAGCAATTATGTGCAAGGATGAAGTTGGAACAACTGATGAATCTGATATTGTAGCTGTATCAGAGTCTGGTCTTCCAGATCCTGTCGCTGTTAAGTCAGTGCCCCCGCGGAGAAGAACCAAAAGCAACGTTAGGATTTTGAAGGATAACAAAGTAATATGTTCATCAGGGGAAATATTTGGTGACAATGGGATAGTGATCGATAAGGTTAAAGTAGATCAACCTGGCTGTGAAGAACCAGAAAATTCAAGTAAATTATCAGTCCCTAGTGCTACCGAAAAGGTAATCATTTTATACTATTTGTTTGGAGCTTTTGAAGCAAGTGAATATGTAAATTATTATATAAATTTGGATTGTTACAGAAGTGTTTAATGGATAAGAAAGAAACTAAATTAGTGCTTTTGGGTTAGGTATCTAAATATGCATGTTGATTTTTGTCCTCTGATAGAAGTTGATATGGGCTTATACTTATCAAAAAATAAACAAAAATTGTTCATATGGGTTCCTGCTGAGAACTGCAAACTTACTAATACCTTTTACATAATTCTTGTAGTCTGTTCTTCCAGTAAATACTTGGTGTTTATGTTTTGACGCTACTTGAACTTCTACTTCTCCAGGCAGTGATCACCTAGATTTCTTTTCACGGGTCCAGTATTTTTTCCTTCTTTGTCTTAAAGTTCTTTTATTCCATCGCTTTTTGTGTTTTCCTTCGGTTGGATTAGCATTTGTTGTGAAAAGGATCACTGGAGAGAGGAGAAAATGTTAGCCGTAGTTTTCTGTTGGGTTTTGATCCTCCTGGAGTTTCTTGTTTGCTGTTCAGCTCTAGTTTGATGTTGTGTCCTCTTTTTTGATGAGCTCTAAATTTCCATGAGTGGTGGTTATGTTTTCATCAAAATCCTTTTTCAATGGCAACATTTTAGTATTGATGTCATTTTATTATCAATATTGTAGGTATAGAATTTACTTTGCTCTGGAAAGTTGGTTTCTTGAAGCTCTTTATTGTCAGGTACCTTCCCAGGAAACCTTCCCTGCCATCCTCCAAAATTCTTCCACCCTTGCTAGTTTGAGTAGAAATCGTGTGCCATTTTGATCTCTTTGCCTCTTTTAGTTCGGAAATGGTTTGGAAGTGATGTTCTTGTTTGGAGATTGAGCTGCTTATTCTAGGGCTAATGAGAGCTAGGATTAGGGGCTAATAGTGGGAGAAGATGTGCGCGTCTTAGGGAATTTAGGGTTTATAAAGACGGTTTGCAGGCAAACAAAGGGGAAAACTCAAGTTTTGGGCTGCTGAAGAGATTTGAGAAATTCTTGGTGGAAGTTAGGGTGGGGATTTTGGGGTTTGAAGAGTGAAGAAGAAGATTAATTTCTAACATCAAATCTAGACTTCCAAGTATCATTTGGGGTTTTGTTGGCATCACACTTTGGATTAGGGTCATAACACAATTCTCTATAAAGGTTTACCTTTTTGAAAATTTAGCAAATTTCTTCTTTGAATAGAATGCATTGCATTCCTCTCTCTCTCTCTCTCTCTCTCTCTCCATATATATATTTTGGATAAATAATTAAATTATCATTAAAAGCGAAAGATGCCTTAGGTACACAAGGAGTATTCAAGAGATGCCACCAAAGTATTAAAGGCCAAAAAAGAAAAAGAAAAAAGAAAGAAAGTCCTGATAACTAATCACTAAAAGAGAAACAAAAGCAGCTGTCTAGAGATACAAAGTGTTGAAGAAAAAAGATATCAACTCATCGAAAGTGCTCATGCAGTCCTCAAAACACCTATTAGTTTCTTTTCTTCCAAAGACACCACGAAAGGCATAAAGACGCCATCTTCTAAACAACAGCGCTTCAAGTGTTGATATATATGTGCAATTAAAACTTGTGCTAATAAGATTTGGACTTATGGTATTGAGTACTTAGCTTAAATTTAATAACTATTAACACCTACTTATATATATATATATATATATATATATATCTATAAAAGCTATAAACACCCATAAATAAAAAGAGCAATAATATAAAAAGCGCATAATATAGCCCAAGCCAAAAGCTATGGGTACGATCTTTTGTACCTTCATGATTAGGGAGCATGTCACCTTCCCTTCTCACAAGCATCCTTGCATATGTCAACTTTAACTTTATAAATTTTGGGTGTCTGCATTATTATATAAGATTGCGTGTCGGGGTTTTCATCAGAGGGGCCATGGATAGAATTGTAGTTTTGGTGACACTTCAGAATGGTTCAACCATATAAAATCATTGAAACAATAAGTGTTGGAGAAGTACAAATTGACAGAACCTGATGCAGATGATTATCCTATTGCATGCGGCTACAATAAAAGTGATTTCATTTGCACATGCTTATGTTTCTTGAAATTTCATTCATTCATTTGACTCTCCAGAGGAGGGGTTGTCCATCTTGTCTATGTAACATTGATACCAATATTCGATCTCTTGTGGGTACCTGAGTTGTATATTTGCGTATTTGAAAAAAAAAATTGGAAGTAACATTTTAGTTGTGGCTGTCTGGTGTATACTGGTGTTGACCTCCTAGCTAATTGGGTTACTTTGGAGGTCTGTCTCCCATAATGTGGCCCTTCTCTTTTTGGATGTTGGAGGTGGTTATAATTTTCAGTTTTGTGGCTTAAGAGCTTACTCCCTTCCCCCTATGTTCATGTTTCTGTGTTATATTCATGAATTATGATGATGACAGGCAAAATATTTTAATTCACTTCCCCAGTATTCTAGTTCTAGAGTTGTGCTCTAGAAGGAACCCTACCTAGGCAAGTTGGGTTGCTTAATTCCTTTCTAAGACATGTACCCTTATTTGTGAAGGGTGGACTATTTGGCCTCTGCTGATTACAACATTCATGATTTCTGGCATGAGATTTTTCTGTTATTGAGCTGTGGGCTTTGTTGTGTGTCCTTAACAATTTTTGTCAACGTAAGCCTTCTAGAAGGCTTGGTGGTGAAAGTGATCCTTACAGGTAGATGGGTTTTGTGTATTTCAGAACATGGGGTTTTACCGTTCTAGTGAGTTTTATTGTCCAATTTTTCTGATTTTGTAACTAGCTCTATTGTTACCATTCCGATGGTGGCATAATTTTCTTTCTACTTTTAAAAATGTACCTCTCCTCCATCTATTCTTTGTTACTTCTACTTATTTTTTGTAGTTTTCTGGGAGCCTGATTCACACATTTGGTTTCCTAGAGCTTATACATTTAGCATTGCAAAACATTTGTTTGTCAATTGATTTTTCTTTTTGTTTGTGCAGAAGTCCACTGAGCCTGATGAACTTGACAATTCTTTTCCAAGGCATTCATCTAAATCTGACGGTACGATTTTCTGACTTTCTTTTTGATTTGTAAAGGGTCGCTCATGTTCTTATGTTACCTTTGGTTAGTCTTGGGTTTTTTGGGCCTTGGGTTTCTGTTGTGGGGGGTTTTTGCAGGTTTTTCTTTGCTTTTGCTTCTTTTTTCTGTTTTGGTATCCTTTTTGTATACTTCTTGTATGCTTATGGGCGCCTTATGCTTTTTTATGATATTCCTTTGATTACCTATACAAAAAAAAATAAAAATTGTTACCTTTGGATTTATTTATTATAAAAAAAGTTGTTCATGTTCCTAGTTACTTATACTGGTGATAGTAAGTTTTTGATTTTTCACTTCAATTTTTATGAAGATGGTAGTTGTTTATGTGCTTGGTGATTAAGTCTACGTTGATATTTTGTTGAAATTATTCTGTCCTTGAGTCTTTACTTATAAAAAATAAAATAAAAATTAAAAAAAATTATGTTCGAGTCCTTTTACCTTTCTCAGCACTTGAAACTGAATATTTATCAAAGATAAGATTAAAAATCATATATTTCATAGGAGTTTTTTGTATATATATTTTTTAGGGTTGCGCCCCTCTGCGCTTTTAATAAAATCCACATTACTTATCAAAAAAAAAAAGATTAAAAATCATATTGTTGGAAGTTTTATCATATAGATTTTTTCTCAATAGACTTTATCTGGTTTGGTTTGTAAAAATATTGATTGAATTTATCTTTTCCTATTAGCTTAAGCTTTTGAGAAAAGTGGTGATTTAACATGGTATCAGAGCTAAAGATTTTGAGTTTGAACCTTGACTCCGTTAATTTACAATGAAATATTTCATGTGGTGGAGATGCTGGTGCTTTGCTAAGAGTGATTTTATGGGCACTTGGAAAGTTGAATTACATCACTGTTCCCTTCTTTCATCAAGTGTTTGGTTTGAAAAGAATTGCTGGATACTCTTAAGGGCTTTAAACCTTCTGTGGCAAAGTTGAAGCTTAACTTTTGAGATCATTCTTTGGCTGGATGGTTTCATTAAAACATTATACTTTGACCTCAATTCATGAGTTTTTGTATATGCCACATTTTTATAGTTTCTTTTGCCTTCTCTTTTTCCTTCTTGTGTGTATCCATTGTATTTCTTGGTGTTACCTTGGGTGCTTCTGATTTTTACAATGTTTTTCTTGGTGTCTCATTTGATACAAATGACGTTTGTTTGACAGGCAATTCACCTAGACCCTCAACTTGCAGCCTTCATGAAAGCGTTCAATTGGAGGAGGTTGCCATTCATGAGCACAAAGCTTCTGTGAATGGAGACCAAGGAAATCCAGTTTGTGCTACTGTAAATTCAGTAGTCTCTGATGTCATGTAAGCTTTGCAAATAGATCTCTTCTGATTTATACTATGTAAATTTTTTTGCTATATGGTCATTGTTTGCAGCTCTGGCAAGCTACTCTTTTTGCTCTGTATCGCTAAAATGTTGTGATTTTAAACAAACTTCTACTTTTTTTCTCATTCATTTTATATAGGGTAACAGAAGCAGCGTCTAGCTTTTACATCCACCCATATATTCACAAGAAATTGTTGCAGATGGAATTGGGAATGCTTTTAAAGAATCCAATATATCAGTTTGATGGTAATGTCTCTTTTGTTCCTCTTCCAAGTTTTTTGGATAGTACTAATAGATGCTTTCCTTGGCAGGTTTAAGGGATAAAGAAACATCTCGATTGGAGGCTTCTTCCAGTGCTAGTGTTTGCTGTAATCACCAAAATCAACATTCAAAGTGCAGTAACATGATTTGTAAATCGGATGGATTAAATTTAGAACAATTGGTTAAGGCTAGGAAAATGGGAGTTTTAGAATTGTCTCCAGAAGATGAAGTGGAAGGAGAAATGATCTATTTTCAGCATAGGTTACTCGGCAACGCAGTTGCAAGAAAGCAGTTTACTGGTCTCTTCCTTGTTCTCTTAATCTTTTGAGATATTTTGAGCTTTTCAATATTCATTTATTCTTCTACTTTCATTAATTTATTTCTGATGTATAACCATGATATGTAACTATAACTATTGCTTGTGAATGAACTGTCATTGCAGATAATTTAATTTGTAACGTTGCTAAGAGTTTGCCACAGGAGATTGATGCAGCACGGATGCAAAGATGGGATTCTGTGCTTGTTAACCAGTATCTTTGTGAGCTTAGAGAAGCAAAAAAGCAGGGTAGGAAAGAGAGAAAGCATAAGGAAGCACAGGCTGTGCTGGCTGCTGCAACTGCTGCTGCTGCAGCATCCTCTAGGATTTCGTCATTTAGGAAAGATGCTTTTGATGACTTGGCTCAACAGGAGGTTAGTAATTTATCATTTTCTAAAATTTCTTTTACCCATCATGTAGGAAGCAAATAGTGTTAATCCTGTTGATATCTGTGATGACAATATCTTTTCTACCTCCTCTTCAGAGTTCAATGAATTTGAATACATCTATTGGGAGGTCTGGCACCAGCTCCCAGTTGATGCCACGGGCAAAAGAGACGCTTTCTAGGGTGGCTGCCCCAAGGATTTCATTGGAAAAGCACTCTGATTTTGTTCATTCGATATCAGATCTTTCTAAGGAACATCCTAGATCATGTGATGTCTGCCGACGGTCTGAGACAATGTTAAACCCGATATTAGTCTGTTCAAGTTGCAAGGTTTTCTAGCCTTGGCCCCAAATTACTGCTTGAAAAACATGATTTTCTCTCCTTGAGTTTAAAGGTGTCTTTTTCTAACAGGTTGCGGTTCACTTGGGTTGCTATCGAAGCGTTAAAGAATCTACAGGTCCATGGTACTGTGAATTATGTGAAGAATTATTATCATCTAGAAGCTCTGGTGCACCAACTGTCAATGCTTGGGAGAAGCATTTTTTTGTCGTGGAATGTGGCCTATGTCGTGGCACTACTGGTGCTTTTAGGAAGTCTTCAAGTGGTCAATGGGTCCATGCCTTCTGCGCTGAGGTGAAGTTTTTTCTCCTGTTTTCCTGCGTATTGTTGGCTCTTCATATTTCTTATTTCTTATTTTCACCAGAATACAATTAATTTAATTTTTGTCTTCCACCATGTAGTGGGTATTTGAATCAACATTCAGAAGGGGACAAGTGAATCCAGTTGAAGGAGTGGTATGTGTATAATGATAAGTCGTGAAGGAATCTGAATTCTAAACAATTTAGATTACTTATGTTTGCAAGTGTGTTTATAATATATTTGTATTGTTCGAATCTAGATAAGGTGTGGAACTCATGCTTTGTGCTTAAAGTTTGTGCAAGTTTAGGCATAATCATTTAATATTATTCACATTCCATATCATGTGACAAAATGCAGGAGACAGTTTTGAAGGAGGCTGATGTTTGCTATATCTGCCGTCGTAAACATGGTGTCTGCATAAAGGTTAGGTTCACCATATAAAAATTGTGTTGTCATTTCTGCATTGCACTGCAAGGGGTTCTTTGCAATTAAGATCATTGATAGTTAAGCAACCTTACTTTCTGTATCTGCAGTGTAGCTATGGCCACTGCATGGTAACATTTCATCCTACATGTGCCAGAAGTACTGGCTTATACATGAATATAAAGAATTTTGGTGGCAAGCTGCAGCACAAAGCTTACTGCGAAAAGCATAGCTTGGAGCAAAGGGCAAAGGTCTATATTTTTGTTGTAAGTTAGGTTTTTATCTGGAACTTTATGACTTATACTGCCCTAAATGATCAATCTGTGCAGGCTGAAACTGAAGAACATGGAATTGAGGAGTTTAAGAGGATCAAGCAAATTAGGGTGAGGTTCCTCCATAAATAGTTTTTTATATATTTTATTTGATAAGTAATTGAAAATATCATTTAAAGCGAGAAGTGCAATATCCTAGTATACAAGAAGTATACAAGAGAACAAAGAACAAAATAATCATAAAAATTAGGCACATTAGGAAGGATAAATGCGTTTGTTCAAAAGGTAAAGAATACTGAAGAAAAAAGGCTTAAGTCCACCACTATTTTCACATTTTCCTCAAAACTTCTATAATTTCTGTTACTCAAAAGACATCACAAAAGGTACGAAGACACCATCTTCCATAGCTATATTATGGGTTCTACTGAGTAACCCCCTCCAACAAGCAAGCAAGTCTACTACTTTTTTAGACATAACCCAAGACAGGCCAACACAACTGAAGAATGCATTCCATAAGGTACAAGCAACCTCACAATTGAGAAGAAGATCCATAGACTCCCCATCCCTCTTGAACTTACAGCACCAAAATGACATGCCGCTTCCCAAGATTATCCATGGTAATGATCTTACCTAAGGTTATCCATGGTAATGATCTTCCCTAGTGCAGCGAACAAAGCAAAGAAAGCTGCACTCAAAGAAGCCTTATTGTGCCAAATACTCTTCCTAAGGAAGGGACTGCCATTCTTACGAACGAGGACACTGTAGAAGGATCTAATATCGAACAATTGTCTTTTGGAGAGGACCCAACAAATCTTGTCTTCACCTTCTTGTCTCACCCTCAGTGAGTATAACAAATTGAATAATGAAGCAAATACATCCACTCTAATAAAGCTTATATTTTGCTGATGGGAGGCACTAGAAAGCTCCAAATGAACCACTACGGAAGCATCCTTCATGCAAGCAATACTGTATAGTTTCAGAAAAGTTCCTTTAAAGGCCTTATTGTTATACCACAAGTCATGCCATAATCTGATTATAAAAAAAAAAAAAAAGTCTCATTGTAGCATCACAATTATGTTAACAACATGGATAGGCATATCAAAAAGAGACGAACACAAGTTCGACAGGGTGCTCTTGGTTAGAGTACCTTGATACGTGTTCTTGGTCAGGTATTGTCATAGCTTCTCCTGAGGCATCTCGTAGTTCATCCCCTCTCCGCTTCTGGAGCGATCCATCTAAATCTGTCATATAGAATCTGTGTTTTCATCTTGGTTAGTGGTCAAGGTTTTCAACTCATAGTTCTGTTTAGTGGGACTTGCGTAATGTATTTTAGGGGTTTCTTTTAATTTCTGTGTAACCATCTACCTAAAAGTTTTTAATGGTTGCTCTACATTTTTGAATATGTGACTCTTTTTGTTTGTCTGAACATTCGACAGACATTACATAAATGCCCTTTTTTGTTCTATTTCTGGGCATGAGTTTGTAAAAGGGAGATTGGCTACCAATGGATGTTATTCCAACTCTAATGGCTATTGGAGGTCTGTTAGGTGTAATAATGAACATGAAAGGGGAAAATACTGCTATGTTATATGTGATTATAATAATTGTTGTATAGTTAACATTTGGTATATGTCCAACAAACATATATTGCATTATAATTGTCCTCACTTTGGGATGCTTTACACTTTTAATGATATTTTATCGTCGTATATTATGAGAAAGGTCTCATAGTACATTATGTTCCTTGGTAGGTGGTTCCATTTTTTTTTTTTCTATTGGTTACATAGACATTTATATGTTCCCATCATGAATTAGCTGCCTTCTTGCCTGTTTTTATTTTCACTGGAGTGTTTTTTTAGGCTCTGTCCAATGATTGATTTTTTTTTTCATCCAATGATTGATTTTTCATCCAAGAATGGTTTGCTACTTTGCAACTGGTTTTCCATGCACTACTTATAGGGTTCATGGAACTTACTGGCTTAATATAGTTGTATCTATCATTATGTTGTTTTATTTGTGTAATTCTAAATCCTTGATTGAGTCCTTGTGTTAATGCTCTTGTACAGGTTGAACTAGAGAGGTTACGCCTTATTTGTGAGAGAATAATCAGACGTGAAAAAAAGAAGGTAAACAATTCTAGCTTAACATTATGGTTACTGCTATTTGCATAAATATTTATGGACAAGTGTGACTATTTTCTGGATCAGGATCCCCTACAATTTTAAGAAAATTGTAGATTCTCAAATTACGGGATTTAGGTCGTTTTTAGGCATCAAAACATTTGTTAAATTTGGCTGTTACATTTGTGGTCTTCGAGGAATCTGATTGCTTTTTTCCTGTCCATTGGCGATGTGTGGGTTGATTTAGAGTAGACTATACCAGATTTAAGCCCAATGTTGGGGCCCACAATCACTGTGAGGCCTTAGGTTTTCTGACTCAACCAGCTTGATCGGTTGGGATGGTCTTATTACAGTATACTAAAAAGGAAAAAAAGAGGGAAAATGTCTAATATATATTGTAAACCTTTTAGTTGGTTTCCTTGAAATGTTCAATTGGGTCTTTTCAGTTTCTCAAAAATGTCCTTTCTGCTGTACCATTTCTCCCATTTGGTTAAATCCTTTTTCCATGCAAGGTTCTTGCTTTTGGGAACCCACTCAGTAAGATTGGAGTCTAGTATTTGTTATATGACTCAATTACGGCCTATTGGCAAGTGGGATTGGGATGTGGAAACACATATTTTTATAATGGAAAATTGCAAAAACGTCCTTTGAGGTTTAGTGGAACCTACTCTTTGGAATCACAGTTTCGGTTATTCCCTTGCATCTTACAATTTTGACAGGGATTAAGCCATTGGTTTTGAATCTACGGGGATTGAAGTGTAAGCTCTACAAAACCTCAGGATGTTTTTATAATTTTCCTTTCTTAATTAATCATGGCAGGGTTTCTGGTATCGTCTGTTGTTTTTTCTGATGCTTAATTGTTGAATATATTTTTTTAACCACCCCCTCTGCCAAATATCCTCTTTGGCTGTTTGCTTTACCAGATATTCACCGCACAGGGATGTTGTTCTGTGGTTACTTACTGCACCTTTTTTCTGCTGTTTTACTTCTGTTGATTCTCTAGCTTTAGGTCACCTCATTTCTGTCCACTAACTTAATTGATGCTTATGCTTCTTAGTGATATTTAAATTTGACCATTTTTCAGACACTAATTTCTATACTTATGTATGGGGTGGAATTTATTTGAACTTCTTTCTTTGGCATTTATGAATTTGCAGCGGGAATTGGTTTTGTGCACACATGACATACTCGCTTGCAAAAGAGATCATGTTGCTCGTTCTCTGCTTGTTAATAATCCCTTCTTCCTTCCTGAAGTTAGTTCTGAATCAGCTACAACATCCCTCAAAGGGAACACCGATGATTATAAATCATGCAGTGATGCAATCCAAAGATCAGATGACATAACTGTGGACAGTACAGTTTCTGTTAAGCACCGGATTAAAGTTCCTGTGTCCATGGATACTGATCAAAAGACTGATGATGACAGCTCCACATCCCAAATCTTTCTTGCCCGAAAGCTCACAGAGAGGCCACAATTTTCTGGGAAGCAAATTCCTCATAGACCTTCTGTTGCATCTCCTAATCTTTCGGATGAGGGTGGATGGAGGTCAAAATCTAGAAAGGTATGGTCTATTTTTGTAAACCATGCTACACTTGTCACGCTCTTGTTTCTACTGGAGTTAGGGTTAATGCTCCTGCTTTATTTATTCACAGCATGCTGAGACATTTGAAAAAGAACTTGTAATGACTTCAGATCAAGCATCTATGAAGAATATGCGATTACCTAAGGGATATCAATATGTTCCTGCTGATATACTTCCCAGTGGGGAGCATGACCAGGATGCATGTTCTGGTGAACCATTGGAACGCCATGGATAGAGCGAGGCTTCTTCTTCCAGGTTTTGATTTGCCTACTCAGGCTACCCGTCCATCCAGGACAAATGTTTTCTGCCCCGAGGCTGCCGGATATATCTGATTATGGAGAATGGCAGACTGAACCCCGAGATGGGGTTCTGGTCAGTATGCTCATAAATGGGAGTCGCAATGTGGTTTCGGCAGCGAAATTTTGACAAAGAATTGCTGTTATATTCATTGTGAGAGTAACTGTACAGTGGGTGAGGGTTTATTCCATTAATACCATGTACTAGAAGGGCGTGAATGTCTTTGTATTGATGCTTGTCTCTCTTGTGGAGAAGGTGGGGATGGAAGCGGTGCTTCTTCTTGTAACTGTATACGAGGGGAACTAAAGGCTATCACCTACTGTGCCTGCTCTGTAAAGTTGGTGTATATAGTCCTACAATATCAATGCTCCAAAATATGGCGCTCTGCTTGATATTTGATTAGAGCGTTATTTTGAAGTGCATCCTTGTGCCCCTACTGAGTACTGAGGTGGGATGTGATTAGAGCTACGCTAGCTGCTATTTTTTGTTTTTATTACATTTTTCATTCACATGCTTACACGCGCTTATAAATTGTAACAGAGTTGTAGGTGAAGCATTCATGTGTATTTGGATAATAAAAAATCCCAGTCATGCCGGCAGGGTCTGGATCAAATTTAATCCCATGCCTTTTCCATCCCAGTTTCATGAATTAAAATCTATTGCATTCATTCAATAATATACTCTATATTTTACTTCTTTTTTTTTTTTTTTTTTTTTTTTGGCCTCTTGGCATAAGTTGCTTGCTTTTGGAAATGAGATTTTTCATTATAATTTAATTTTAAAATTTAAAATAATAATTTGATTTATATTATTTGTTTTCTTATTTGATTCGGACATTAAATAAGATTTGAATTATTGAGTGATTTATATATGAAAAATTCTTGTAATATAATTAATGATATTTTTTAAAAAAATAAAAAAAATTTATGTTTTAAAAAATCGGTTCAACTTTTAAAAAATTGGGTTTAATTCGACTTTTATATATATATATATATATATATATATATGATTATTGACTTTGATAGAAAGACTATTTCTTTCTTGCACACCCGCATTATTTTGTCGTTGCAGCTCTAGCTCAGAAAACTTGAGGAAGATTTGCTGTATGTAATCTTTAGCAGAGACAGGATAGGGACCAAGTGTAATGAGTTAAAGATATATTTGGGTTTGTAATTTTAAAATGTGCGATTTAAAAAATAGTAATTTGAAAATGTAATTTTTAAAAATGTAGTTAGGCATTTGGTATAACAATTTTACATTTAAAATCATAATTTGACCTCTATTTAAAAGTAGTATTTTTTTTTTTCAAATCGTAATTTTTTAAAATGGCACATCCAAATAAAATACTTTCTATAATTTTATTTAAACACACATTTTCAACCTATAAAATTGTAAGAGACATGCTATTCTTTTAATTCTTGTCTAAATTCACATTGAATCTTTAATTTTATATGTAGATCCTACAGATTTAATGATAAATTAAAAAAAAAATGTGAATAGGGTTGGACAATAGTTGAACAAGAGCAAAAACAATAGCATACCTAACAAGTTCATTACATCCATTTGGGATTAGTAAAAAAAAGAAATGCCAGAACATAAACCTCGGTTCTTCTCTCAATTTTTTTCATATATTTTTTTTTAATCAACGATTAGATTTGTTTGATCTATCTAAATGAACATTTACCTCAGTTCTTCTCTTAATTTGTTTCAATTTTTTTTTTTTTAATCAACGGTTAGATTTGTTTGATCCATCTAAATGAAGGTGTTACAAATTTTGTAGTTAATTGTTTTTTTTTTAAAAAAAAAAAAAGGATGAGAGAATACAATATTAAATTTTTCTAGTAAAAACCATTTAGCACGGGGATTTTAATTTCAACGACCTGTGATTCTTATTAAAAAGATTGAGACCGAGAAAAATTCGGTAATAATTTGCATTTTCTTTAAATTAAATATTTGAATTTTAATAATTTAGCCATAAAGAAAGAAATATTATATATCCTGATCGGGTTTAAAATTGTATTTGTATCCACGTCCACGAGTCCATTTTGAAGCCTTGCCCGACAAAATGGGTTCGTTAGAGACACCGACGAGTGCAGCAGAGAACGGCTCTACAATTCCAGATACGCGTCCCGGCGAACAAAAGCCCGCTACCGGCGGCGGAGAACCCGCTTGGATGACGCCGGAATCGGAGTCGACGAGGAGGCGGAGAGCGTCTATGCTTCCACTCGAGGTGGGTACTCGCGTCATGTGCCGTTGGAGGGACGGGAAATTCCACCCGGTCAAAGTCATCGAACGGCGCAGAATGCATTCCGGTGGCCCCAACGATTACGAGTATTACGTCCATTACACCGAGTGTAAGATCTCTTGCCCATCACTTTGGGTTTTCAGTTTGGATTGTTAGGGTTAGTGCTAGGTCAGGGCTTTGGGCTTGAAGCTTCTGGAATGAGCATTTGTTTTGGAATTGGAATGGTGGTGATCTGGTGCTTCATATTATTCGGTTTTGTTGTTTAATTTGTGTTAATTGGGGTTTAGGGTTACGATTAGAATTTGGTTGATATTGGGTTTTATGGCATTTAATTTGGTTTTGGTTGTGATGTTGATACTTATCTGAGAATTTGGTAATTGGATTCGATGAGCAGAGTCGGTGTTGCACTTGGTGGAATTGCGTGAACGGAATTGAGTTTACAGTGGCCTGTTTTTGGGATTACGGCTTTGGTGAGTTGAATTGCAGCCAGTGTTCTGTGCCTCGCTAACAGCCAGTTGAGAGTCATTTCGGTGACATTGAGAAATAAGTTAAATGATGTTAGTCTGGATAATGAAGTTGTGTTTGATAAAGTGTTATAGGGCGCGACTAATTTATAGAAACATTGAAGATGGATTTGATTGCTTTTTAGGATATGGCAGTATAAGATGCTTGGAGTTTCAATTTTCATTTTGGTTCTTTTAAAGTAAGAGGTTTTAGGTTTAAACCCTTTCAATTTTCATTTTTGTGCCTCTACGATTGCAATCTGAGAGGAGGCGGAGTTGACAAGTTGAGGTGGCTGCATTCTAGCAAAGGCTTGTTCGAGGTTAAGTCCTTCTATCGTGCTCTTTCTCCCTCTAGGTCTTCCGCCTTCCCTTGGAAGAGCATTTGGAGATCCAAGGCTCCGCCTAGAGTGGCATTTTTCACTTGGGCAGCAGCGTGGGATAAGATTCTCACTGTGGATAATCTCAGGAGGAGAGGTTTGGTGGTGGTGAACAGATGCTGGCTCTGCGAATCGGATGGGGAATCAGTTGACCATCTTCTTCTTCACTGTGGGGCAGCAAGAGCCTTGTGGAATGCCTTCTTCGCTCGGTTCGGGCTTTGTTGGGTTATGCCTAGCTCGGTTAAGGAGCTTTTGGCTAGCTGGTGGTCGAGTGGTCGTTCCAGGAGTGCTGTCGTTTGGAAAATGGTCCCGCTCTGTATTATGTGGTGTATTTGGAGCGAAGCGGAACCTTAGATGCTTGAGGACTCCTCGAGGTCCATCGAGGACCTTCCTCCTTTTATGTCTACCCTTTTCTCTTGGACAGCGGGCTGGTTGGCCCCAGGGTGCTCGGTTCTCTGAGTTTCTTTCTCTCTTTTCCCTCCCCTAGCCCCTTTGTATACCCCCTGTGTACTAAGGGTTGCGCCTAGCTTTTTATATACAATTCTGATTTATCAAAAAAAAAATAAGAAGTAAAATTTTGCAATTGTCTTTGGACCAAATAGGTGTCTCCCCTTTTTAGATTAGGTGTGGAGAATGAGGTCATGGCTCCAATCCTTTTTGGATGCATGAAATTTGTCTACCAGATAGAGAGTGAAAAAAGAAACATGGAACATATGCTCATATAACAAGTCCTGTGCAATTATGTTTAGTGCAAGAGTGGGTTATCAAAATTATGGTCGAGGAGGATCTGTAATCAAAATTTGAAATAAATTACTTGTGTGAATATATTTAATAGCAATTGAAAGATATGCTGGGGATCTCTAGGGCTGCTACACACATGCATTGCTCACAAAATAAGGCACAAAAAAAGGTTAGTTTTTATCTTAGGGCTGTCTCAGGGTTGAAAATTAGCTTTGATAAATTAGAGTTACTTCCTGTTGGCATTGTGGATGATGTTGGAGGATTGGCCAGCAACCTATGTTGTAGGCTTTCCTCTCTGCCTACTTGGGGCCTTCATTTAAAGCAAAATCAATTTGGGATGGCATTATTGAAAAAGATGGAACGTTGGTTGGTTGGTTAGAAGCAGCTGTATTTTCCTAAGGGTGGCTGGTTAACTTTGATTAAACGTTTCCTTTGCTATCCATGCTGGAGTTGTAAAACATATTGAGAAACTTTAGTTGGATCTCTTGTGGGATGGAGTCAGTGAGTTCAAATTCCATCTAGTCAGTTGGTCTAAGATTTGTACCCCGATTTCCTCTAGCAGTTTAGGGGATTGTAACTAGCTTTTGTTTAACCGAGCTCTCTTGAGGAAGTAGTTATCATGTTATGCCATGGAGGGGGAGGCTTTGTGTTGATCGGTGGTGGAAGTTAAATATGATAACTTGTGGGGAGGGTGGTGCTGCAATGCGGTATATGGGCCCTATGGGGCAAGGGTGTGGAAAAACCAAAAACATTAGGAGGGGGTGTGGGGAGTTCTCCAGATTTTTGAGGTTTGAAGTAGGAGATGGTTCTGGGATTAGGTTTGGGCATAATGTGTGGTGTGGAGATTAGACTTTAAAGGAAGCTTTCTTGGTGTTGTTTTCTATTGCTTGCCTTGAGGAGGCCGTGGTAGCAGATCTTGTGCATTTTTCTAACAATTCCTTTTAATGGAATGTCACCTGCATCACATTAGTGCATGATTGGGACTTGGAGTTAGTCACTTCATTCTTTAATCATTTGTACTGTCTTAGGTTGAGTTGAGGTAGTGATGATAGAATGTGTTGGATAGCTTCCAAAAGGAGGAGGTTCTAGGTCACCCACTGGCCTGGAAGAGTATTTGGAGAAATAAGGTTCACTTGGTGAGTGGGTCATACCCCAACAGGTGGTGGAGCTATTGGCTAGCTGGAAAGGCCAATTTGGAAGCTACCGTAATATAGAACTTTGGAGGATGGTTCCCTTGTGCTTGAGTTAAAATCTATCATTTTAAAATTCCTCTAACCTATCCAAAAAAAAAAAATCCTCTATGTTTGAATGGCTGCACACAATATTGCTCTATTTTCTAATTTCCTACAGTTGTGGATCTGTGTTCTTCTTCTTTCCCCTAGTTGAGTGTCTCTCTTGTATCCTCTCTGCCTACATTTTGATGAGAAGGTGGAGGATAAGGTGATGATTTATTTGTTTGTGATTGTTGACAGTCAATAGGAGGCTTGATGAATGGGTGAAGCTGGAACAACTTGATCTCAACTCTGTAGAGGCTGTTGTTGATGAGAAGGTGGAGGACAAGGTGATGATTTTGTGATATAGGTTATTATTAAAGCTATGTCCTTTCTTTAATGAATGGCTTTGTGCAATTAGAATCCCTCTCTTTATCTTTGGATACTTCTTTTGGATTGAAGCCGTCCATTTTTGTTTTTACCTTGCACATTTTGACTTGCTTCTCCTTCATTTTATGTTCTTGTTTTTACTAATAATTACAAAAATTATGCATGAGTTTTTCCAGGTTACAAGCTTGAAAATGACACGCCACCAGAAGCGAAAGATTGACGAGACTCATGTAGAGGTAAACACAAGTTAAAATTTAATTGTCTTATTTTCAGAGTTTCATTGCTCCATCTTATTTATTTTCCTCTCTGAAAATCTATTCAAGTTAGAAGCTTAAGAAGGAACCAAAGGGTCAAGTGAATCAGAAGACTGTATGGGGCTTTTGGTAGAAAAATACTCATCACTAACTAGGACTTAAATGCAAAAGGAACTGGTTGTTCAATGTTTCTTTTTATTATTAGTAAGCTGCTCACTTGTCCAATGTGTCTCTATTTGATGACCTTGCCCTCCACTTTATTCTGATGAAAAGGATGAGAAACAAAGTTGGATGCATTTGAGAAGATTAGCACCTACTTTTTAGTTTCTCTAATCACCATAATCTATGGGTCGCCTTCATATCTCACATGTTCCTCCCCCGCCCCTTCTCTCTCCTTCTCATAGACACGCATATACGAACTCATACATAGTGGACATACTATAAATCTTATTAATTTTTAATGAGTAGTAAATAATTTGATTAAGAAATTTAATTCAGTTGAACCGGGCTTTCTTGGAAAATGGTTATGGCATTACGTTACAAAGAGGAAGGCTTTGTGGAGATTGGTGGTGAAAACTAAATATGATAGCACGGGGGAAGTTGGTATTTCCCACCAAGAGTGGCATTCTTTGTGTGGACGTGACACTAGGAAAGAGGAAAATCATAGTGGTGGATTTGGGTTGTATGTGCTAGATTAGTGTAGAGTTCGTAAATCATCTTGTTCTTCACTGTGAAATGGCTAGAGAATTATGGGTTTTGACTTTCCATCTTTTTGGTATAGAATGGGTCATGCCTAGAAGGGTAATAGAGTTGTTGGTGGGAGAGATTAGTTGGGTAGCTGTAACATTTTAGAAGTTTGGAGGATGACACCTTTGTGCCTAATGTAGTGCATTTGGAGAGATCAGAATGCAAATCGCTTTAAAGATCGCGAGATTTTGGTGGTATAGCTAAAGAACGTAATGTTCAAATCCCTTTATACATGGATAGCTCATAGTAGCATACAATAGTCTGCATATTTCTATTTTTTTCTGAATTTTTAAACATACGTTCTTCTTTTTTCTTCCTAATAGGGGTGTCTTTTGTATATTTCCTGTGTACTAGGGTTGTGCCTCTCTGTGTTTTTTAATGAGATTGAATTACTTGTTAAAAAAAAGAAAAAAAGAAAAAGAAAAAAGAAATACCAAATGATTTGATGTGCTGATAGTTAGAATTGTATAATCTAAATTTCCAGCTGTTATTGGCCTCCATTATAAGCGAATTTATAATTTTTTTCAGTTATATGACCTGAATATTTCCTTCATGATTATTTAGGGCCATGAAGAGCTTGATGCTGCAAGCTTGCGAGAACATGAAGAATTCACAAAAGTGAAAAATATAGCGACTATAGAACTTGGAAGATATGAGATTGAGACATGGTACTTTTCTCCCTTTCCACCGGAATACAACGACTGTTTGAAGCTGTACTTTTGTGAGTTTTGCCTCAATTTCATGAAGCGTAAAGAACAGCTTCAAAGGCATATGGTGAGCTGTGCCTCATATTTTACTGTTTTTAATTGCTCTATATGTTGAATTTGTGCTATAGCATGCTTGTAAATAGAATACTATACGCAGGGTTATTGCTGAAAGTTAGTATTTCTGCCTTGATGGAAAGAAACCACATGGTTTGAGCTTGTTATACAGGTCATAAAGATGACTCCCATAGGTCCTTTTAAAATCACCATTGGATTAAAATCCAATAAAGATGATCCATCACAAATCCAGTGGTGGTTTTAAAAGCCACCTATGGGTGTAGGGAAGTGGGAGTATGTATAGTAGCATTACTCCATAAAGATCTCTTCCTTTTGATGTCTTCAATAGATTCAAATTGTATCTCAAACTAATTACTATATAATGTTAAGAGAAGAATAGGAGATAATGAATTTGAGTGGTTAGATTTCAATTTCTTGGCTATCTTTTTCTTTCACTGTTTTCCCTTTCTTCCTTTTTTTTTTTTTTCAGTCTTGATACATAATCTGAATATTCAATTCTGTATTATGTGTATGTAGAGGAAGTGTGATCTTAAGCATCCCCCTGGTGATGAGATATATCGAAGTGGTACATTGTCAATGTTTGAGGTAAGTTGTTTTGCTGTTTTTATTAGGGTTAATCAAGTGTTCAACACCTTATTTTGTGTGTAACTCTCAAGTACATTGTGTAGTTGTTCTCTGTTGTCTGAGAGTTTCTGGCTATATATTGTGATGTTATAGTTCATAATCAGAGCCTGTTTTTTTCTTTTTCTTCCTCAATTAGTTTTTAGTATTTAAAATTTAAATCTTGTTTTTCTTTTGGAGACTATATCTGTTTATAAAAAGAGAAATTATGTTGAATTCATATATCTGTTGATCTTCTTCTAACTGATAGTTTTATAAAACAGACAGACTTCCTGTTAACTTTGAACTATGATGAGCTTGATAATACTTTCAGAGAATCATGTTACATAGTTCATTTAATATAGGAATATTTGTTCTCCTTTATTCTTGTTTCTCAGCTTCTCTATAGTATCTTGTGTTTTATAGGATCTTCTTGTTGCAAATGATCAGATCCAAAGTTTTTAGTTGATATAAATTTTTTTTGACAAATGTTTGAAAACAGGTTGACGGCAAAAAGAACAAGGTTTATGGGCAGAATCTTTGTTATTTGGCGAAATTGTTTCTCGATCACAAGACTCTTTATTATGATGTTGACCTGTTTCTGTTCTATATTTTGTGTGAATGCGATGAGCGAGGATGCCACATGGTTGGTTACTTTTCCAAGGTAAATTACTACTTCATTTTTGTTTCTTATTTTTTAGTGCTAACTTAGTGAAGGTTTTGTTTCTTACCACTTTCTTGGCATGAGAAGCACGGAATTTATTGGTGATGTGGTTTAGGTGAATCTTGCATGCATTTGGAATTAATCAAACAGTAGGGTATTAAGTCAGATGCTTGTGATTCTTGAGAGTAATTTATTTACATATTTAGGATTCACAACTTGATTTTTGAAACCCTTCACTTATGCTACATATTACTTAGTCTCCTGAAAATGTGGGGGGGTGCTAAAGAGAGGAATTGGAAAATGTTTTATGCCTTAAAAAATATTAACCATTTTATAGAAAACAACTGGGTGTTTTATGGTTGACCTATTTTTCCAAGTACAACCGCGGGGGGGGGGGTGGGGTGGGGGAATGTTATTCTTCTTCTAGCTAGGTATATTTCATGTCTACTTTGTGCTTGAGTTGCACGTTTTGCGTTTTTTAATCAAATGTGTTTAAGAATCATAATTATGTTGAGTTTACTACACACTGGAAGTAATTTGATAAATATATTTAATTGGTCTTATGTACTATGACTGACGTTTTCAGAAATTCCTGGAATTCACATTTGGCCGTTTGTTCTGTATCTGTTGGTGCAGGAAAAGCACTCAGAGGAGTCTTATAATTTAGCATGCATTCTCACCCTTCCTCCTTATCAAAGAA
Organism: Carpinus viminea; assembly: GCA_013348765.1. Taxonomy (NCBI): domain Eukaryota; kingdom Viridiplantae; phylum Streptophyta; class Magnoliopsida; order Fagales; family Betulaceae; genus Carpinus; species Carpinus viminea. Next base: position 4,490,301 of record CP054673.1, read on the forward strand.
AGGGCTATGGAAAATTTTTAATTGCCTTCTGTAAGTTGTGATCCTCTTTATTTTATTTATCTATTTAATTATATTTGCTGCCACAAGTTTCTATTTTGCATTTATTTGTCTTGTGTCATTATCTTCTAGCAGTAAGAATTGCTTACATCATTTCTTGCTTGGTGCAGCATATGAGCTTTCCAAAAAAGAAGGTAAAGTCGGCACACCTGAGAGACCCCTTTCTGATCTTGGGCTGTTGAGCTACAGAGGTTACTGGACACGGGTTCTTCTAGACATCTTGAAGAAGCACAAGGGCAATATATCTATCAAGGTACGCATTTGTTCGAATGTTTATTAAGATCAAGACAAGTTTGCCTTTGTGGCTCAATTGCATATTCGTCTGTTGTGAATTTGTTTCTTGTATTCAGATATCCCATGGGAATTGTTTGAAATTTAAACTTCTCTTATTGCTTCCATCCTTTCTGCCGGTTTTATAGTATTAATCCCATCTATTGAATCCTTTGCTTTCTGCAGGAGCTTAGTGACATGACAGCCATTAAGGCGGAGGATATTTTGAGCACCCTTCAGAGCCTTGAACTGATTCAGTACAGGAAAGGGCAGCATGTAATCTGTGCTGATCCCAAGGTCTTGGATCGTCATCTAAAAGCTGCTGGTCGTGGGGGCCTGGAGGTTGATGTTAGCAAACTGATATGGACTCCTTATAAAGAACAAGGTTGATGGTAACAAAGTCATCCAGATACTTGCTGGCAACCTTGACATGCAGCTGACCTCTGCTTGTATAAAGTAGGCTTTAGGGTTTGAAATTGGGAATTTCTTCCTCGACAATTATCCATGTTGTGACATGTATGTATGTATAAAAAATAATTGAAGTATACTCTTTAATCCATAGATGTAGGCTACAACTGATTCTTTGAATTGATTCGAACTTTTTAGTTACCTAGATTTGATCGGATAGAAGCTTCTTCCTCAATGTCCATTATATGCTAAGTGAAGATTTTGATTTGCCAAGGCTGTTAGGCCATAAAATAAATTTGCAGGACTCTCTGAGTTTGAATTTAGGTTTTTAGATGCCTTAATACTATCCGGTGGATGATACAAGATTACAAAAAATAGGCCAGTGCATCCTTTGAAAGAGCGAATTACCAACTCTTTGAAATATATTTCCCAAGCAGTGGGTCAGATTTTTTTAAGCAGAAATTCCAAGGTGCAAGTTCTTTTAGCAGAGTTCTGTCCTTTTTATTATTACTATTATTTTATACATTAAACCAACAGAAACCAAATAACAAAGAAAATTACAGAAAACAAAAAACAAAAAAAAAAACATTATAGGCCAATTGAACTCTCTCCTAAATAGCAATCTAGGCAGATCTTGTCCACAGCTATGAGGGAAACCTTGAGATGGTGGAAGCGAGTAGGAAAGTTGTTGGTGGCGCTGGTTATATCGGCTCATGGTGGGGTGTTGTGAGTGCATTCGAAGACACTTGTGTTTCTTAGTTTTGTACTAGCTTTTGAAATAGATGGTAAGACCAAGAGAAAGCAGAACAAGCTGTAATGGAAACCCTTTCAAAAATTGAAAGAAATAATATCAAAGACAATCTTTTTTGTAACCTGAATCTAGATTTGTAAAATTCTTTACTCGAAAAAGGCTCTTTTGACCAAGGAGACAGTAGAGTAGAAGAGTTTAGAATTTATTGCTTAAGATGAAAGAAAAAAAGGTAGATCTAACATGTAAAAAAATAAATAAATTTTTTTTTAAAAAAAATCCCTGTAGGGTAGAGAGGAGAGGAAAATGATGGCGGGTGGAGGAGAGGGATTTTTGAGGCTGGGGGTTCAATGTGGCTATGGGGGAGAGTGGTAGCTAGCACTTGTCCTCGTCCTATCCTTGCTGACTTCTGAGATAATTTAGCACTTTTCTGTCGAACTCCAAGCAATTTTGTGGGCTTGTTCAGTTGCACTAGGACTACTACGTTAAAGCTTTTGTTTACAAGACTCAGCTGCTCTTGCTTTTATAACGAGTATTCTATAAGTTATTTTTGTTTCCCTTTAAAATGAGATGACTTTTAAAATTATTATTTGATCAAAATTCAATAATGATCAATTATAAACTTAATAGTAATTTTAGGAGCCACAACGTTCTTTGAGGATACAAGAAATACTTGTAGCATTATTCAACACTCAACTAGAACCCAATCCACCCATGTTGATGCTGCCATTTCTTTCATTCATTTCTTTTGTCCTTGATCAATCATCGAATTCCCTATTGGCCTGCACTCAAGGACAAAGTGGCCTCATGACTCTCTGGCTTGATTTCTGTTTCAAGAAACCTCTTTCAGAAGCGTATATATGATGAACAAATGAATTTTCTTGCTTCCGTGCTATTGAAAGCAATGTGTTTAGCACTAACAAGATTTCTGATCCATAGTTCCAGCTCTGCTATTACCGTCTACCCAGAAGGTTCCAATTCTGTAAGTATATTTTTCTGAAAACCTTTTTCCTCCTTCCTGGGACTTTTGGCTCCCACTATGATACTTGCCACGACAGTTAACCATAACCGCTGATTTTTTATTATTGTAGTAACGGTAGCTTTTTCTATGGTCATAGTAAAAAATATAGAAAAGGGCACAACACAAGCCTGATTTATGTTTGCTATTACTTTGGCTTGTCTGTTTCATTTGCACAAAGCCAAATTTACGTGTAAAGGAACATCTGAGAATTAAATAAAGCCTATGAGTTTACTTCCGACAGGAAGATCTTGTGGTGGCTTTTCTCATTGATTATGTCAAAGGAAAGCCTGGATCTACATAAGAAAAATTATTACATATCAGCAGCACCAAACTTTGAACACAGATTCAAATTAACAATATTCAAAATTGGAAAATAATTAAGATCCAAAACATTTACATTATCTCCAAATGAAGCTTTCTCATCAAACAGTTGTGGGTTGAAGATGGTGCTTGGGATGATGGATTTGTTGAAGCTGTAGAGTTTTCAGCGCTACCCCACCAGATCTCCTCTTCCAAAGATTCTCCCCTTCCCCTGTTTCAGGCTTTTGCACCCGCTTGATCACCGGCAGAGGAGGATCCATATCAACGATGCTGACAGAAACACAGCTGTCACTGCCATGGTGATCTCTCTTGGGCTCGCCTGCGATATTCACGTTCACTTGTCTCCTGCTTCGACAGCTGGCAGTGGCGGAAGTGGGTGTGGCTAGATTTCTGCTGGAGAAGAGTTTCTTGAGCTTGGAGTACTTAACAGTGTTGTGATTGTTGTAGTTGTTGCTGCTGTTGTTGTTATTAGTATTATGTTTGGTCGGGAAGCCAACTACTTTGTTGTTCCTCTTGACCTGGCCCATGCAACCTATTCTGGGCGACAAAGGGTCGCCGGAGAAGGACGCCGTCCGGTCTTCCCATCTCGGAAGCACCACATCTTTGATAGACGTCCTTGAACAAAACATGGGCAAAAATGTAGCTCTTGGATAGAGATGCAGATTCTGTTGGTTGAAGCGATTGTACTCATTACCCATGTTTTTTCCCCCCCTGCCTTCTCAGTTTTCCCCCCAGCACAGACACAGAGAGAGAGAGAGAGAGAGAGAGAGAGAGAGGTGATGGGATGTTAATGGGAAGAGGAGGGCATTAATGTTTCCTCCCCAAGTTGATTAGAGAGAGTGTTGAGAATGTCAAATATGAACAAAGCGATGTGTACTTTTGGGCAACAATGAGGTAACCCTTTTATCTCCTCTGTTTACTCAGTCCTCTTTTAAGTACAAACCCAAACCCAAACCCAAAACCAAAAGAAAACGACGACGGGTGGTGTTTGGTGAACACTAATCTCAAACTCAAAGGGACCATTATTTCGGTGACTTTTGGAGTGCGTTAATGGAAGAGAAAAGCCTTTTGTTTTTTTCACTTTTGGCAAGTAAAAATGGATGAAAAGCTGCTGGTTACGATAATTAAGGGAGGGGTCAGGCTTCCACATTCATCAAAAGTGTAGCCAATTGATGCATCCCAAGTTCACACGCTACTTGTTTTAAATCATATGCTGACCCTCTCTTTGTCTCCTTGGCTCTTAGGTTTTTCATCCCATCCTATCCAACCTTATTTTATTTTTGCATTATCAAATTTATTAATGGGGATTCATAATTTTAAAACGTCAAAGTATGGATGAGAGATCAATTCTAATTTTAATAAGAGTCAAAATTAGGAGAGACTATGACTCTTGACACCTCTCTTCCTCCAAATTTCGTTCTTGATAGGGTTGTGCACTATTCTAGACGGTCAAAGATTAGATGAAATTTGTTATTGTCTTTGCATTAGCGGAGAACTTTTTCAATATTCGCCCTATATTATAAGGCAAGTGGTATCCACTTGTATCCACCACAGGGAAGGGCGTATATTTATAAGTATTTGCCCACCTCATCCGCTACGCCATGAACTTTGGGCTCCTATGGGCCTATAGACTATACACGCTAAAATATTTAGAACTTATCTCGGCCAACCTCTCAAAACAAAAAAGAAAAAAAAAATGAAGGATGTAATTTTTCATATTTTTTTTTTTTACATGTTCACACAAGAAAATAAGAAAAGAATTTGAACTAATGACTTTCACTTCATGAGGCGTGATTCACAGCTAATTGAACTATCTATGAGAACTATTCATATGTTTTTCACATGCTCAATAAATATATGAAAATTTTATGGACTAAGTTTTTTAAAAATAAAAAATAAAAATCAAATTCAATAATTACAAGGAAATTTTTGTCCATAGTTAGTTTTACTTTTCTTCCTTGTGTTTTTAACATCATTGCCTATTGTCCCCATCCAAACTCATCTGTAACTTGTTCATGCTTATCAGCAGAAATTTCCGTATTTTTTGGTTAGTAATTGTAGAAAACCCTAATCCTTTTTAATTTGATTTAGGAAAAAAAAAAGGGTGAGTCAGAGGGTTCAAGAGATGACAATAATTAATGGGAACACGTATTATAATTAGGTGGGATCAGGTTTGGCAGAAGCAATTAATCATTATTATTATATTGTATATCATGGATCACTGTAAACTCATCAACAACAGTGCAAGCAAACTGATCAGAAAAACCAAAGATTTGTCGTTTTCATTTTCGAAAACTCACCTCATCCACCTTATAATTCAAGCGTTCGGCTTCTCTTCGCTTGGAAAAAAGTGACGGTGTGGCGTGGCACTAAAAATTATTTTAAATAAAAATATATATGCTTAAGAATTAAATTGTGTATTATATATATAAACAAGTCAATGGAAGAGGAAAATAAATACCAAAATTTTTAAACTTAGAGCATTTTTATTTGGCTAGCTAAATATTATTTTAACTAACCAAGATATTAAAATGAGAGCAAAAAGAGCTGCATTACAGTAATTTGAAGTCTATTTTTAATGCTTTTTGGAAAGTATTTTTTTATTTTGTTCTATTTTTTTAAAAAAAATATTTTGAAATGACATAAAAATAAAAACATAAGTGTCACATCATAAATTATGCACCCTGCCACCTAATATCTAGGTAAGTAAATTAAAAACATTCACTTTTATTTTTTTTTAAAAAAAGAATTAATATTAATTAAAAATTAAAACAAGTACAAATTTAAAATACACACACCCATCAAATTAAAACAAGTGTTTTCACTTTTCACGTTTTCAATTCCTTCAAGAACAGAATGCCCAAACCTTAGATGTCCTCCAGTGATTCAGCAATGCCCAACCTGAATTTTCACTCACATATCAAAAGGTGATAACTAATCCAAATTTTCCATAATTTAAAATTTCCTGGTATCATTAACATTTCCCCAATCTCGCAATATCATTGACATTATTGCTGTAATAGTGTGTAGGTTGGGCATTCTGTTCTTGAAGGAATTGAAGACGTGAAAAGTGAAAACACTTGTTTTAATTTGATGGGTGTGGGTATTTTAAATTTGTACTTGTTTTAATTTTTAATTAATATTAATTCATTTTTTAAAAAAAATAATGTTTTTAATTTACTTATCTGGATATTAGGTGGCAGGGTGTATAATTTATGATGTGGCACTTATACCACGTGTTAAAATTTTAGTGTACCACTTGTTAGTGACATGGAGTTCCGTTAAATAACTTAAAAGCTAGTGGATGAAAGTACCAAAACAGTCATTTATGAAACCATAAGTACCTCCTATGATAAAAAATCCTAAGGGGAAAAAAATAAAGTCTTGAAACCTTAAAGGAGTATTAGGTATTTAACCCTAAAAATAATTTAAAGTGTTTTATAAGTATTTTGTATTTTGAATTATTTGTTAATATTCTAAAAAAAAAAAATGTCTTATGGAACTTACCCTTATATCGTAATGTGCAAGCTTAGTCAATGGAATGCTACTTGTAACATCTCTGATAGCAACATACTTTTGCTGTTTGCCCTTCATATATGTGCATATATATATATATATATATATATAACGAATTCTTCCTATTCACACCCATTTGATAGAAAAAATGGAGCAATATTTGATGTGAAAAATCAGTAATCAAACCCCTGCCGTCAACCGACGGTGACGTGCCAAGCGTGTGGGCCACATGCAATAAAATGGGACGAAGTGCCCATCGTGGCTGTCTTCTACAGTGATACGTTAAAACATTGGTCTGACTTTCATGCAGCTGCCAGTCTTTTCCACACATAGATCTATCCTATTCAATTTTAGAAGGAAAAAAATCTAATCAGAAACAGATCCATCTTCTTAAATAAATAATATATAATTTTGCTTATATATTCCAGGTGGCAGGTGTACAGCTTCGATAAGTTCCACGTTGTAATTAGGGGACTCACGGAAATTTCAAATAAAAATACGTTACAATATAATAAAATACTAAAATTTTGCTCATATTTATTAAGTGAGAGAAGATTGAAATTCAAATTTCAAATTTCAAATATCTTTTTTATATGATTTTTCATCTATCACATCACTAAAAATAAATTAAATATAAGTATTATATTACATTAAAGTATTTCTCTTTCAAATATTGGTGAAGATAAGTGTGTCCGGGGAATTTTGAATTAATATTATAGTTAGTTGGTAAGATTAGGGGACCGACCACATGGACATCACATCACATGTTAGGAAAGAAAAAAAAATGGCGGAAATGATCAAATGAAGGGTGATATCAGTATGCATGCATCTCTCGGCCCCGACATGGCATACATGTAAGCACGTGGGAGGCACGTGAAAGCTTCATTTTGTCATCTTTTCTTTTATATTTTTCTCGCTAGCTACCTAGCTACTTGCCGTACTTGCCCAAAGACTAGGCTATTACATGACAAAGGTATATAACCTTTGACTGGAAAATTCCCTTTTATTTTTCACCAATTTTTGGGTTCATTTTCTTTATTTATAATTTGGAAATTAAAATAGTGCTTTGTGTTTATGAAAATAATAATATTTTATTGGAAAATACTACTTTGTCTTTTATAATAATAGTATTTTTAGTTCTGATATTACTGTTATTGTTTGTTTATTATCATGTTATAATTATTATCATCCTATCAGTATTATTTTCATAGTTATTATCATCCACAATCACCGTTAATATTTTTGATACTGTTTATGATAAATATTATCATCAACAATCTCATATCATGGTCATGCTATCGGTATTACTATCATTATCATCCGTATGAATAAAGTCAAAATTTCTTATTGAGGTACCAAACTTTGAAAGAAAGATCTATCGAGCTTAATTTTGATAGCTATCAAACTTAAATTTTAAGTTTAAAGTAATTTCAAAATGACTCAGCCCTCATGATTTCATCCCTAGTTATCAGGGTAAACCATTACATGACTATTTCTTATTTAGGGCAATCAAAGATTTATACTAAAACTTGTTATATAGTTTGACAATGGACAATTATTCTATAGGCAATGTTATATGCAATGAGTACTTCTCCTCCTTCCAAATTCTATAACTTAGAGAAGTAATATGGAGATGAAGGTGACCTACGACCGGAGGATTACATATAGGAGAAAAAAGATCAAGTGCAATTAATTGATCTTCTTGTTGCATACAATATAAACAGTTAATTACAACTGATCCGATCCAAGTCCTTGGGAGGCTTTTGTAAAGGGGAAAATAGCCTATATATTATTGCATGCAAGAAGGAAGGATGTAGGGAATTAAGAACATGGCTGTCTTTGACCCAAATCTTCAAGGCAGGTCTACATTCGTATTATTTAAAGGTTCTTGACTCTTGGACTCAAAATAAATTATTTAAAAGGTTCATTTTTTATTTATTTATTTTTGAAACTAAAAAGGTTAATTGTTAATAGAAACGTTGTCCAAAAAGATGTAGTGGTTGTAAAGCACGAGATACGGGGGATGATTCGCCGTTTGTTGGTCTGTCCAGGCTCCGGCTATAGAGACTAGAGAGAGGCCAAAACAAGTCAAAATAAGATGACCCACTCAATATCCACATCAATCCATGGAAAAATAGTGCAAATTTCCAGAATTTCAATCGCAATCCTCTATAATTAATTGGGGACGCTTGGAATTCTCCTTGCCTCGGGAATCGGGCAGAAAGATAATAGAGAGTTCTGATGAAGTGAATAAATTATTCAAAGTCTCTCTAGAATTTTCCCTGTTCAATTCACTGACAAATTATTGTCACGGATCCAATCCTAAAAGCATGGCCCAAGTTTTGGAGTATTGCATGGACTGTATTCGTTTAGAATGAAAGAGATGAATTAATTGGCATTTTGGTGTTTATTCGTGATGGTTCGGCCTCTTCCGATGGTCGGTTTTGAGCAGCCAAAGTAACTCCTTGGCTACCACTAGTCTTATGGTCACCACTTCTTTTGCTTCTTGGTATTTGTTTTAACTTTGCTGTCTTGACCTGCATGTTATTTGATTAAAAAAAATGATATTGCAGCCCCGTGCAAGGCCTAAAGAATTGCATATATATAATGATCTGAATCAAAAGTTTTGGTGTCTTTGCAGGTTGTCCTTGTATTAACATTGATTATCACTAGAACATTCATATCACCTGTATTTTGTTTGGAAAGACAGTGAAAAAGTGTCAAATCATTATAAAAAGAATTGAAGAATGAAGCCTTTGCGAATAATTTAAAAGGAAGGAGACAAACAAGGCAGTGGTGCCTGTCTATCTCCCCCAAAAGAGAACAACTAAGCGATGAAATAGCTAGCTAGCTAGCACCTAGTTCTTCGTGTTGTAGCCTTGTTGCTTGGAAATTCACAAACCTCTCAAATGGGGTTGATTATACTTCTCCAACAAGAAACAGTATCCCAAGTGCATGATTCCTTGCGCCACGGAATCAGAAGCAACTTGTTTTTGTTTTAGGCGTAAAAATTATTATCTAAGGCTATATCTGTCTTTATCTTTGTTATTCTTACTTTTATTTTTGTTGTAAATAGAGGTTCGTACATATTTATTGCCTACCGACCGTCACCGTTAACGATCAAGAACTAACTTTCGACGGTTAATAGATTTTTTTTTTAAAAAAAAAGGCAATAAAGTTCAAAAAAAATTATAATAAAAAATAAATAAATAGGCAATAAAGTTTGAACCAACATTTCTCAATCACCTTTATTTTATTAAAAGACATATCATTGGCAAACTTGTATCTATTCTTCAAAGAAAATACTATTTTTCTACATAATTTTTTTGAAAAAAATTCACTTTATTTGCACATGGTTTGATAAGATAGAAATGATCAACTTGCGGTTCAGAAAGTTATAATTTACCTATCTTATGTCTAATTGTCAATATTTAATAAACTGTTATACGATTGAAATGATGTAGTAACAATAAAAATTAGCTTTAGTATAACAGTACCATAATTATATATTAAAATAACATTACTCAAAAATATATACACATTGAAAAATAATATGTTTGACTCTTAACATCTCTATCCCATATATATAAATAGATGCAGGTAATGAGTCATAGACTATCCTTATCAAGGGGCTCCTCCGCTAATTAATGCTTTTAGCGGGCATGTTTCCGACCTAATCTTATTGTTGTGCCTGCTTGGGCTGCAAAAGTCAAATTGACGCGATCCCATTAGATTGCTGTTCGGAGGAAAATTTTGAAGAGTTCTTAGAATTTTCAAAATCCTACCCAATTAAATTTCGATTATTTAAATGATTTTTTTTTAGAAAAAAAAAAATAGTATTATAATAATTATATCGATAATAGTAATTGCGTTGGCAATGAATTGATGGTGTAAATTTCTAATGTTAGTGGCAACGGTTGCAGTTAGAAAATTTTTCAACTCAGCCTATTAAATTGACATGTTTATAATTTTTTTTTTTTTCAAACGACATATTTAATAGACTAATTTGGACACGTGTCAATTTAATAGACAAAAATAGCCCCTTTCTTCATATGCCACATGATGGGTTTGCATGATATAGGGCCTACAGGCCACACTGCACTGTCCTAGTACCTTAGATCACCATGGCCATCCTTGTACGGAGGCCTTCAAGAGACCAACCAAAAAGAAGAAAGCCAGAAAAAAAATCAGACAAAGGGAACCATGGTCAATAATACAAAAGACATGTTCTTTTTCAATATCAACGGCTTTAAACATGCAGATACAAGTACACGTCATTGCATGCTAGGATTGAGGCTTTTCTATGATGTATGCAGATCTTCATGGAATGCTAAGACACTTTCAACCTCTATGCTAGATTCCCCTTTCCGGATTTTCCTCATTGTACTTCCAACCAGAAAGCACCGCAGTCTGTTTCACTTTCACCACACTAAGGAGGGAAGGAGATAGCCTGATGACTGGCCATCTTTTTGAAATTTCAAAACATTTCTAGTGAAACGTCATTGAGAAGTCTCATCATTTCCCCCACCTTGAGCTACAACTGCTTCATCCTGCGGCAACTTTGATTCAAGATTTTCCTCTTCTAATAGTGAAACTTTATTTGAACCATCATCTGTCCTAGTATGCTTTTTTGACTCCTCATTTGGTTCCACGGTACTGCTATCTCCAGGTTCTTCTATATTTTCAACTTGGTGCTGTTTCTGACTTTCTGTATTGGACAAAGGAAGGGGAGCACCACCCAACCCTTTGGAAAGACAAACATACCTAAAAACCAGTTGTTTGTAATTATTTAGCAGGTCTTCTACGTCGTTAACTGTTAGGTCACCGACGTGGGCAAACAAGTATGGATAATCCCGAAAGACTTGGTTCACCATATCCTCCTTCAGAAGCATAATTGCCCCTTTGTTCTCCAAATCTGAGAGGGATGGAATTTTTGGCATTGATAACTGATCTTTTGCATATGGGGCCTCCTTACTTGTGGATTTTGTTTCAGACAATTTTGACTGTAATATGGAGTCCCTATTCTTAACATGCAAAGACTGATGTTTAGGTTCCACAGATTCGGCTGCATATCTGTCACTTTGATCAGACTGACCATCAAAATCAGTTGAAAGCCCAGAAAGAAGTGCTTGAGCAGATTCTATGTTCTTTTCAAACTCAGTTTCATCCATTGAAAGAGCCTTTGCATCAATGTTAGAGATGAAAGACTCGGCCGAGAGCATGTTTGTAAAGAAATACGCTGATTCTGCAACTAATCGAGACTGATTCCTATACCTTTGAATATACAACAGATTTGAGTGCAGTTGTGGAGGGTTTGCCTGCACGATATCATTCATGTAATCTAGATATATCAATTGAAATGTCACATTTCAAGAGACATTAACCAAAAGAAATCATACGAAGAATGGAAGCCATTAGTTAGCAAAGCATTATCGATACTAATTCAGGCTTTGTGTCATTACAACAATTAGCACTCCCTCCCTTCCCCCTCCTCTGCCCTGAAAAAGATAGGTGGAAGAGATGCAACCATTTCATGATATCCTGAGACACAAATACATGCCTTCTAATGTGATTTGATCCACATGCTAGAATTACTTTCTACAACTTTTATCTCTCTTTAGTTTTAATTTTTAAATGCATGGCAGATATAAAGAATCCTATTACCAAAAAAATCTGAAAGAAAATGTTAAGTTACAAATCTATATATTTGCTGGCTTAATGAGCAGTAAAATTCATACATGGAGAAAGCAAACATCAACAAAAAGAATTAAAATATATATAAACAAACAAAATTGACAAATTAGCAATAATAGTACCAATACCACTGAATATCACAACATGGATTGGCTAACTTTTTCTCCATTTTTTTAAAATACGGTTTAATTTCTTAATTGTAGTTTTAGAAAGCATAGAAAACTTTCAAGGACACACACACACACACACACACATGCATGCACCAACACATATATATCTATATATAGATATCTTCATATTTAATTTCTTATCCCCATGTTCAAGTCCTACTTTCAAGATTTTACCATTTCCCATCTCAGGAGTCTCTGTTCTTCATAGTCAGTAAGCAACAGTAGACATAAAGATTTATTTATTTATTTATTAATGATTGACAGAGCATAGAATTTTTTTTTTAAATACTTATTGAAAAAAATTTAGTCATGAACACAATTACAGATATTGAAACCAACTCTTACGATTTTCTTTTCTCTCTCTTTTTTTTCTTTATAATTTTCAGAACAACTCTTAAGATTTCAGGCATAAACTACGTCAAAATGGTATATATAATCTCACCTTTAGAGTAACATAAATCAGGACAGGCAGAAATTCATCAGCTCCAGGGGGATTCTCATTTGAAGCAATAGAAGCATTATGTAGTAAGTTGCTGATAACCTTGCAACAATTGAGGATACAGACAAGCTTGTCTCTTGGTGCCTTGTACATATTGATCTTCTGCAGTTCTTTCTGTGCAAGCTGCCATACAGGATTAGAGATGCAGGTAAGACTTCAAATGAAAAATATCCAATAAATAAAACCAGTTTCACAACACTCCTTAAGTGTATGTGGAAGTGAACAGGAATAGAAACAATTTTGGTGTTCTTCCAAGGTATCCCACATTTCAAAGTGTGTTCCATCATGCACTTTTGTGAAAACCATCTTGTAACATTGTTTAAAAGTTCTTTGTCTCACGAATTCAAATTTGTTCTTGACCAGTGACATGACCTTGTATGTGTAATTCTTGGATAAAGTAAAATACCTAACTTTCACCTCTATAGAGAAAAGATACTTTATCTGCAATGAAGGATTGAATATCCCAGGTAATGGATTCAACAGATTCCTATTCATGACCTGATCAACATGCCTTGTTGCTAAGATTCAGCCAACATGAGAGTCGAGATATATATTGGGAGCTAGGTTTCATCAAAGAGTCTAAAAATGAAAGGATCAATATGAAGCCAGTGATTCTGTTGAATTGGCAATACATGAGACTCGGCATGCCAATTGCGGAGTCAACATTATTCCAAATGTTGATAGAAAACGCCAATAATAGAAAATTAGCAATGGAAGCATTGTCTCGCTTTGGTACCCGCAAATTCACGTTCCTATTGCTATTTAGTGCAATACGAACGTACAAAATAATTTTATCACATGAATCACACTTCACAAGCACTATTTTTTACAGGAGCAAGCTCCAAACTTTTCCAGTTACTTTATTTGTTTATTCTTGCTAAAGAAAAGCTCCTCACTTTAGCTGACCAAGCTCTACAACACCTTGGGTTTCAGAAGACAAGAAATGTAGAGCCCTGGATGGAGTTTTTAACTAAAAAAATTCTGAATCCTTGATAACAGTCTTTTTTTTCTAAATATCTATGGGGGGCAATGGAATGAAAGCCCTTCATGAGAACTTTCCCTAAATATCCATTTGAAAGGACAGATGAATAGTTGAGCAGAGCCAGCTGAAGAAAGGGCACTAACAAAAGCAGGAGCTTTTTAAGAGTGCTCTGGAATCCCCTGCTCAAAGCTGCTTGGTCGCAATAACACCTCTCTTCCTCCCCAAGAAAAAAGCAAAAAAGAAACAGAAGAAAAAAATCTAATCTAGGTCAATCAAGCTCAGGATTGAGGCAGTGAAGTAAGAAAATTGTAGGCAGTCAAAAAATCGAAAGAAATGTGACAGATTGAGGGAGAAATGGAGCTTTAGTGCCTCAACTGAAATGTAACTATATGGTTATCAGCTGCATGCATATACAATTTTAGTACAACCAATATAGCAGTCACAGTCAATGGCCAAAGATGGAAACCATTATGCTCTTAGGAAGCATGATTGATTCAACTACTCATTTTAAAAATAATTACCCAAAACCAATTTTCAAATTGCTAGTTAGATATAGAACTAACACTGAACTAGACATTTATTTGAGAAAAGAAAATGATCACCTCTAGGAGGAGGGGAGGAGGAATCCAGGACATACCATCATGGACAAAACCGAGAGAGAGAGTGAGAATATATCACGTAGAACCTCTACTTACTAGCCATGATGTTTCATTTTGAAAGGTTGGTTTGATATCCAAATTTTCTGGTTGAATGAACTGTTGAATCAAAGACATCTTCTCATAAAGTTGGTCATCAAGTTCTACGTCATCTGAATGTGAAGCAAATACACGAGTAAATAACTTTGTCATGACATACTTCTCCAGTCCCTGTATTTGAAAGAAAGCACAAGATAAAAGAAATCAGTATATAAAGAAGTATGATCCATAAACAGCACATATTACAAAGAGAAAAACAACCAAAAAGGAAATGAAAGCTATAAAATTACCAAAATTAAAAAAAAAAATCATCCAAACAAATGCTATACAAGGCAAGAAGTATGAAGTACCCAGCTTTTTGCTACCTTTAAAGATATAAAATAAAAGTGAATAGTGCATGCATGATCTCATAAATATTTGTACCAACAAAAGGAAAATATCAACCATTTGGTCAATAATAGGCCTAAAGCATTATGAGAAACTTCTCAGAGAAGTGTATGAGAAATCTCCTCCAACAGTGTTTGGTTGTCTGATAAATTTTTCGACCATTTAAAGAACACTACAGCCACTTTCTCTCTTTGCAAACCAGAGCCAATAAGACCAACTGTTGCCTAACCTATATAGCCTATACGGTTGCAGCTGAAGAGAATAAACACTCATGATTAATACTTCAACGATCACCACAATACTTCATAAACCCTCATCCACTCCTGCTATCTCACTTTCAACAACTGTCTCCTCTAACCACTCCTTAAAGCCAAGCTCAAGTGCCCACCACAACCATGCATGAGTGGACCTCCAACCCACGACAAGTGCTTGAACGCGCTCCAAAGCCCAGGTGATCTACCCTGCCACCATAGCTGGGCATGACCCAACTGCGGTGGCTAGGTAACCCAGCCACCCCTAGCTGCAGTGGCTAGGTTACCGAGCCACAATAGCTGCGCATTGCTGGGCTATTTTTTTAATGCTTTTTACAATATTCGAACAAAATAACATCATTTCAGTTCATTTTTGTTGATATCATAATCCATCTCAAAGACATTGTTCTCCAAGTACTAAAGATAAGCTTGTGTAGTATCCTTTTTTGATAAGCTAAAGAGAGAGAAAACAAAAAAGAAAGAAGGTAGATAAGAGAAAAGAACTGAGGTCAGTACTGAACTAGTTATGGATTTAAGAATCTTCTCTAGCCATCAAAGAAAGATTCCTAGGGTATATATTAGGTTCACTGGGCCACACCCTCTTCCTATGCTACTTACTAATTGGTGGCACCATAGAGTAATAAGATATTAAGATATCAAGGGTCATACTTTGTAGACAATAATACCCTTTGCAAATTTGACAAATCCCCGTGGAAAGAAACATAGGATTTTCAATGGGTCAAAACTGATGATAAATTTTCAGAAAATGCAATTTATTTCTCCGTATTGGATTTTCGTGGGGTCAAAACTGATGCTGAGCTTTCAGATAATGCAATTTATTTTCTTTTTTTGATAGTTAGATTTGAACATGGCCCTGACCCAACACCTAGGAGCTGGGTAATGCAGCTTTAGCTCGGTGGTTTTGACAGAGGTTTAGTATCCATATTTTTATGATTCTGCATATCTTTATTGTACACTTATTGATTTCAAGAGTTCTATTAGACTCATTAAATAAGCCGCTTTCAGAAGATCATTGAAGTCATACCACAAAGAACAACAGAAGTCAGAAGTTATCTTTTGATAAGTAACTTAAGTCAGAAATTATGTCCAGACTTGTAATGCCTTCGTTCTCTCATTCACTCAACTCCTATTTCCCCTTCCCTTCAGCCTTTCTTTCTTCATCATTTATACAGAAATATATTTCAAAGCAATACTTGTAGACAATGCCTGAAATATTATGGGTTGTGCCCCTATGCCACCAGGTGGATTGCTTACATCAAATGGTGTAGAATCAAGAGGGTGGCAGTCAATGAAAAATTCTGTTTTCCTCTACACTGTTGTCCCTTAGAAAGGAAAAGAACATACGGGTAATTAGGAGGCTAAATCAGCAGTGAATGCTAGGGAAATTGCTTATTAGTTTGAGAGCTTTCAGAACTCATTTATTTTAAGACTTTCATAAACTTACATTAATGCTTTTTCTCTTCTCTCTCTTTTCTTTTTTAATAAGTATCTACATGTTAGTTTCATTAATATCCCTTAAAATTGACTCACTGACAGAAAAACAAAAGTTGAAGGTCTCAATAGTCAATCTTCTGTCATGATATCACCACAACAACTACAAGAACTTCTCGGTGGGGTCCCGGGGGCCGGGAGGACCAAAATAAGAATTGTTATCTGGTCCTTTCAATTAAGATTGTAGGACCTAATATTCCATGATATAGTACATTGTTATATTTTGAAGATATTCATAATAGAACATCATAATAACACAACCATCCTATAAATAGATGCAAATACAAGGTAAATGTCTGAGTAACTCACTTCACCAGCACTCTCCAGCTCCTCAGCTGAGCAACCAACCCAAAGTGGATGAGCCCTGAAAGCTGATTCCATTTTGGCAAGGAACTCCTGTACCGCTGCACTGTCCTTCTCTGGATCGGGAGCATTGTTTGAAAACGATACAATAAAACTGCCATATGGAAGACATCACATTCAAAACCTTGCACATGATTGTTTTGTAAAGAGAAAATTATTATTATGGCAACTCTTCTACGGAAAGGGTATCATGATTTTCAGTTATGAGCTCCTATCTGCTCTGTCTGATGAGTCACAACACCTTATAGCATCTCCAACAAGGTTTAGTAAAATACCTAGTCATGAGAGAAGAGAGAAGGAAGAGAGAAAATATTAAAGAAATGATCTAGTGTTCTTTTGCCATTCACTGTAGCACCAAATGTATTTTAGCTAGCCTATGCTGGAAGTGAAAAGGGAGCAATATTAGCTAAATTTAGCTAATATGGACATTTTACCTAATCTGCTAAAGATGCTCTTAGAATTGAACATTAGTTATCAAGTAATGCTACTCTTTACACTCATTTCACATCAACAACAGATGTAGCATGTTTTAAGTGATGTCCCCCACTTAAAACAAAAAACAAAAGAAAAGCCACTTAAAACAACCATTGTGACATGGGTATAAAGAGTAGCATTACCCTTATTTTCCTTTGACTATGGATTGCTGCTAGGATACAGCTTTTAAAATGGGGACTGCCACTAGGTAATTCACATTGCACTTACTAGGTTTACAAATTGACATGACAATCTACCCTGCGTGATACTCATTGCGGATTGACATCAAAGGTGTAAGAGTTTGTAGTAAAAGTTACAGTAGCCAAGCATTTTCCTTCAATTTATGAAATCAAAATTATCTAACTTTGCACTACTACAAGCAAGAAAAAGTAGTTCCCAAATATTTCCAAAATTATTTGGCAGAATTGCGATAACTAAATAGAAATATCTGTTGTTCTTTTTTTGGAAAAAACACGATAATTGCAAGAACTTAGCAGTCAAGATATAGGGGAATTAGGAAAATTGAAGGATTCAATTTGGAAACTGTATCGATCATATGATAAATGCAGTACCTTTTGATGGATTTGACGAGATCGGCGGCGGAGGGTTGTCGCATGCGCTCCAGAAAATCGTGCAAACCCAGGAACACGTCAGCGTTCTCCATCACCCACCACCGTCCGATCGTATCAAAATTCTCAGCTTCCAAGTAGAATGAAGAGGCCCCGAGTAGTTCGAATGCTAAAACGATGTTTTATTGTCCTTTTTCGGTATTTTGTTTTTTAAAAAATTGATAGGGCCCAGCCCAAGGCCTGCCTAGAAGTGGCCGAGTGGCTGCCTTTGCTTTTGAAGGAATTGCTAGGGCCCAGCCCAATGCCTGCCTAGAAGTGGCCGAGTGGCTACCTTTGCTTTTGAAAGAATTGCTAGGGCCCAGCCCAATGCGTGCCTTGAAATGGCCGGATGCTGCCTATAATTTCTAGGGCCCAACCCCTAACTACCTATCTTTGATTTTTTCTTTTTTTCTGATGTGACAAAGTTTATTGGTGCTGATTCAAAATGTACACATGTCAACATTTTATTGGACATAATGTTGCCATCGGCCTACGTGTCATTGTTCATCACTAAACAATTTAATGAGTGTGCCTACTATACGGTCGTAGTTTTTGCCCACCGCTAGATGAGTGACAATTCAGCTTATTACATCTTATTACAAGTTATAAAATGGTATAGACTACACCAGATAATATCCCAAGCATCAAACCAAAACCCAAATTGAATCCCAAACTCACACTGCAATACACCGACATTGCCCAGGCCACGCCGACCAGACCTCGTTGCCAAGCCCAACCCATGCCAAAAATCCCACACCGCCCAGTCAGGTTCGCCCAACCCACGTCATCGAGCCCACTTCGCCTAGCGACTCCACCAATCTCACCGCCTAGATTCAATCTCCACGCCCAGCTACTCCAACGATACACCAAAAACAGCGAAATTTGGATCAAATTGAAGAGAGAGAACGTGGGTGTCTAATCAGATGGTGGAATACGGCTCAGGGTTCGAATATGGGCAGTGAGTTAGGCAATGGACTGGGGCTGGATGTGGCAGTGGTGGGTGGTGGGCAGTGGATTTGAATCTGGGCATGGGCGGTGGGGTTCGCTTCTGGCCGGTGGTCTTGGGCTGGACGTGGTAGTGGGTTTCTACTTGGGAGGTGGCTGAGTGTTCCGGCATCGGCAGTGGGCTAGGCAGTGATGGACGGCCATAGTTTTTAGCTTGAGCTTTTTGTTTTCAGTTTTGAGGTTGAATGAGATTGGTTTTAATCTGGTGTATTCAAGAGCATATTTTTAATTTGAAAATGCTAGGGGTTCTCTCTATAGTGTTCTCCTAGACTTACGTTAAACATGATTTAAGAAAAAATAAAATGGTTAAATACTTAATAACCCCTTAGGGTTTTAAAACTTTATTTTTTTTCTCCCTAAGGTTTGGAAAGTGACTAAATTAGTCATTGTTGTTTTGAAAAGTGACCAAATTAATCATTCCGTTAGTTGACTTAACGGATTAACATGTAGATCAATTAAAAGTTGACACTTGGTACCTAATTAATTTTTTTTATTTTTATAAATTAAAAAAAAAAACTATTTTTTCAAAAATAGAAAAAAAAAAAAAAAAAAAAAGGACAAAAAAAAAGAAAAATGGGGGTGGCCGAAACCACCCCCAATGGGTTGTTTTATTTTTCTTAATGAACATAACGCCAATTTACCAAATCAGTCACTGTGTTGTCTACCCAACACATCGTCGTCGTCGTCATCATCCCCCCACCTGTCTCTCTGTCTATCTAGCCCTTTGCTTTGGCTGTATTAATAAAGAAATCTCAAAGCTTTTCGTGAGAACAAAACGCAAAGAGAGAGACTTTTGCTGTTTTGAAAGGCAATGAGTTAGTGAGTGAGAGAAAGATATGAGTGGTGGGTGGTGGCGCGAGAGGGTGAGGTCGTTTGTGAGCAACAGATGGCTGGTGTTCGTGGCTGCAATGTGGTTGCAATCGTGTGCAGGATCGGGTACCTTTTTGGGAGCAATTCGCCGGTGATAAGATATTCTTATACATTTGGCCGAAACCCATTTGACCAAATGGGGGTGCCCTGGGTGCCAAGGGGGTGACTCCTTGGTGCCCACGGCCACCTCCTTTTTTTTTTCTTTTTTTTTTTGAAAATATATATATATATTTTAAAAAAAATTAATTTGGTGTCAAGTGTCAACTTCTAATTAGTTCACTCTGTTAAGTCAACTAATGGAAAAACTAATTTGGTCACTTTTCAAAACCACGATGACTAATTTAGTCACTTTCCAAACCTTAGGTAGAAAAAAATAAAGTTTTAAAAACCTAAGGGGGTATTAGGTATTTAACCCAAAATAAAATTGTAGTAGCCTCCATCACCGGTTTTTTTAGGCATTAGCACCAAAATTGAGGCATTAGCCTAAATTTAGGATGATCAAATCGATTTTGGGTGATACCATCTTTAAAGAGTTAACCTTCTACCTTTAGATTTTAGTTTTGAATACAAAAACAAGTTTTAAAACATTAGAACCTAAATATTAACTCATAAAAATTAATTTTTTGACAAAAAATGGTACTACAATTTTATTTTTTCTTAAATTATGTTCTACGTAAGACTAGAATAATGCTAGGAGAATACTACAGGGAGAACCCCTAGCAAACCCCTATTATATATATATTTTTTCTTTTATCAAATCTCTCCCTACGATTTAAACTGCATCACATCAACGTATGAGTCATTATAATTTATAAAATCCCTCACTCTATTAAATTGGGAGAATAACTTATATACTTAGGTTGCACAAAAAACACCTTTTGTGCCAACCATTCATCATCTGCCACCTCAACATGGAATACATTACTAAAATAAAACAAAAACACCTGATTATATGAGGAAAGAAAAAAAAAAGAGAATAATGAGAGAAAGAAGAGAAGGAAGAAACGAAGGAAGAAAAGGAAAGGCGTAGACCAGAAGAAGGAAGAGGAAACGCTGTGGTTGGAACCGTGGCACTGGTGGAAACGCATGGGTGCCGCTGTGGGTGCATCAAGTGGAGACCGAGAGGTGCAAACCTGGGTGCGTAACGTGGGTGCACTCACAATTGCATGGGCATGGGTTTGGCTAGCCTAGGTCTGGCTGGCCACTAAGACCCACGGCTCCGCCGACTTTATTTTTTGATTTTTTTTGATGGGTTTTGCTCCGGTGGGTTTGATTTTTTATGATGGGTCTTGCTTTGGATCTTGTTTTTTTGTTTTTTCTACATGGCTTCACCGACTTTTAAGGTGATAAAATCACAAAAAGGGTTAACATTGTCCTATAGGTTTTAGTTTTGAATCCAAAATTGAGTTTTGAGGCATTAGAAACGAGTTTTGTGGCATTAGAATCGATTTTTGAGGCATTAGAAACGAGTTTTTAGGTATTAGAGTCAATTTTTAAGGCTGGACGGATTTTTTTTTGTTTGCCGGAGGTGGCCAAAGGCAGTGGACGGCAAACAGTAGTGGCGTCTGGGCGTAGTGGAATTGCCAGCTGCAGGGGTATTGGCTAATATTTGAAAAGGATAATTAATCTTATGTTTTGCTAACGTACAATTTTTTTGCAATTTTTTGAAATAAATGCGGTGTCAAATGATAAGTGGGGTGCACAAAACACCCAAGACGCTCTCTTAAATTGGAAAATATCTTTAATTCAGTCATGGCAGAAAAGCCTCATTTTTTGCCCACCATTAGTTGAGTGACACATCATCTAGAACAAATAAAAAAGGGGTTTGCTAGGGGTTCTCCTCATAGTGTTCTCATAGTGTTCTCCAAATCTTATATAGAATATGATTTAAGAAAAAATAAAATTGTAGTACCATTTTTTTGCCAACAGATTAATTTTTATGAGTTAATATTTAAGTTCTAATGTTTTAAAACTTGTTTTTTGATTCAAAACTAAAACCTAAGGGTGAAAGGTTAACCCTCTAGGGATGGTATCACCCAAAATAGATTTGATCATCCTAAATTTAGTGTTAATGCCTCAATTTTGATGTCAATGTCTCAAATTTAATGTTAATGCCTCAAATTTGATGCTAATGCCTAAATAAATGGATAGTGGAGGCTACTACAATTTTATTTTTTCTTAAATCATGTTTTACGTAAGACTGTGAGAACGCTAGAAGAATGCTACGGGAAGAACCCCTAACATTTTCCTATTAAAAAATACTTCAAAACACAAGATCAATAGTGGCCCACTTAGCGAGATGGTGCGCTCGTGGGCCAAAACATGTATTTAAGTCTCACGTATAACCCCTTTTCATCCTTACCAAAAAAAAAAAAGTGAGGGAAAGCAAGGAATCCCATCAAACTTTGAAACACAAGCTGAAAGGGATTTTCATCACAAAACTAGTAAGCAATGAGATTTTTGTTTTTCACTACACGAAGAAACATCAGTACAAAGAACCAACAACTAATAGCAATTTGCTCCTACTCACGGGGCTATGAGACCCACCACATGATGTTACATTTTAATCCTTAAAGAAAAAGAATAAACAGGGAAAAAAAAAAAAACTATTTAAGAATATTGAGATTGTGAACTAATGAACAGCTTCCATATAATAACTTTTTTACCACATCTTGCTCACCAGCACTTACATGGCTGAAGTTGTTTATCATAGATATATCCACAACTTTCATCATTTTAATGCTCTAAGCTGCCTCTCCCTGAAAACTTTTCAGAATCCTTGGCTGCTTAAGGAAGATCCTCACCCTTAAATTGATTCAATACAAAGCGCTCCAAACAGCTGCATCCCCTTCACCACACTTTGAATGAACATACTTGATCTTCTCCACCGACTTGCAGATTCCACTGCAGCTCCAATCAAATGATGCAATGCAAACATTGCCTGCCTGTGCCTTCCACTCACAATCTGCAGCAATTGATAATTAATGTCAGTTGAAGAGAACTTATATCAAATGTTAAAAGTAAACCCATATCAGGCTGCATATGGTATTAACAATCTTGGTTTTCTAGTGGTGTACTTGTGCTACAAGCCTACACCTCTATATTAGCACCTGAAAATTTAGCTTCTTTTTCTTTTTGCAAGTTTTTTTCTTTCTTTTCTCACTTACCAAACAGAAAATATGTATATTTTCTTTCTAAATTACAAGTCTTTTCAAAGCAGTACCTGGAGGGGTCCCGCAGCACATATTGCGGTCATCAATGTGCTCAACTTCAAGACCAATAAACCATGAACCAAGTGACACATCTTCATTGGCGTACTTATGCAATATAGCCCTGCAATCAACCACCACCAACCACAACTTTATGTGTCTCATAAAGAAGAATATTTGTATGTGCAAATGTTTCAAATCCAAAAGCTACCACTTCCAAAAAGTCTTGCTGGTTCCAGGAAAATATGGACCACCCATAGACCATTCTCTTTGGACAAAATTTCAGCACTCTTCGCAAATCAGTTTTGATTTGATCCAAGTCAAAAGTTTTTCAACACTAAAAATTTGGTCAATTTCAACCAAGGCACCACCTTATTCCAAAGTTTCAATGAAATTTTCAGAATATCTTTTTGACCTGGGCAAAGACCAAAGATGGCGCCAAAATTATGGTAGCAAATTTGGCTACTTCATATGAAAAACCTTACTGGTTGATAGAAATGTATGTGGCTAGATCCTTTGAGATTGCATATATCTGCCCAGTTGCATGTCGGAAGTATTTATTCCCCTCTTCTCCAAATTTCCAGTACTCTGGCTCATGATACTTGACATCCCTAGAGAACAAAGGAACTTAATTAGAATGTTAATATAACACTACAGAGATAAGGCAGGAAGCAAATAAAATAGTAACATTTTGATTCTCATCAACACATAAGATTCAGGAGAATTACATTCGGGAAAGAACCGGTCCAGATTTCATACATCCAATGTAGACTCTAGGTTTTGAACGGTGACGGGCAAGAGTTGTAGCTAGCATACCTTCAAAAACAAGACATGTAAGAAACTCAACCATAGTGATAATAATGCAACAAGATGACAACAAAAATAAAGAAGTTGAGGCTGCGCATACCCAAATTGACATGGACGTCATCATCCACCTTGATATAGAAGTCCGCATCCCATGTTGCCACCGCACTGGCAAAGAACATTTTTGTTTTTGCAGACAACTCATGATACCCTTCAACGTGCTCCTACAAGATGATGGCACAGATTGAAAGTTTGATACCATTTTCCTTGCCGGGTGTTTTAGATGTTTAGATAAATATACAACTGTATGCGCGCGCTCTTTCTTACCAGCCTAATAAAGTCTTTGTGCAGAGCTTCTTCTGAATCAATAGCTCGATCTAAGATGCTGTTGGATGTTGCACTGAACCAATCATGCAGATATCAGTCAGCTCAATTTCATTTAAAGCAACAGAGCAACATTATATGATTTAGCTGTCAATTTCAACATCTTATTGTCATATATGTAATAATATGAGACAAAGAGATGTACAACTGCAATTACTTTTAGGGATTATCTAATAGACATATCCAGAAGAATGGATTTTGCTTCAGTAGAAGACTGAAATTAGTTTTGAAATGCCAGGCAATATTGATAACACCTGCAATCGTTGAAATCATCCTTCTCTTTCAACATATTTGTCTATTCTAATCATAGCTCTTTTCAGGGCAAATACTAACAATGACAATCTCATACTTGAATTGAATCTCAAGTAAAAGCATGAGCCCAACTGTCACCATAAGATCATCGCATACAAAACAGGGATTCTATAAATAAATCCCGACCATAATTTCTGACCTCTAAATCTAATATTGACTTTATATTCTAAAACGTCAACAGATAAAAAAGAACCCGGACAGGCAATTTACCTGTGGCCAATCATGAACCGTATCACGATTCCCTTCTCCTGCTCCAATTGGACAAGCTTTTCACCTACAAAAACACAACTCAACATTCTTAACAAACAAACCCCACATCCATAATAAGACCAAACAATGTCACATACAAAGAACAAATGTGAATTTACCTTGAGGCATCCAAGTCTCTCTCACCGAATCACGTCGCTTCCTACTACTGAAAGCAGTGTTGATTCCAATGACCATGAACACTTTCTTCCTCTCAGTGGGAAACGAAGAGGTGGAAGCAGAGCCTTCGGAGTTCCCCATTTCCCGAGAATTCCGAGTCGCCGATAACCCGATATTCAGCATGGATATCTGCTTGTCTAGAGATCTGGACACACCTCCAAAACTTCAAATTATTAGAAAATTAGCGTGAAACTAAGAGAATTGTGACAGAAAACACAAAGAATTCTGAGAAACTCACTGAAGTGCTTCCTGGGTTCTGTAAACTCTCTCCGTTACATCGCTATCCGCTGCTGGTTTCTGGGAAAACAATGAAAATTCAATACCCAGTAGAAAGGAAAAAAAAAAAATTTCAAATTTCGACCATTTTTTGAGCATCAACAAAAATTATATATACGTACCGTTTTGGTTGCAAAATCGTCGGTGGCAACAGCTAGCAACTCTTGCTCCTGTCGCCGCTGGTTCATGAGCTGACCGTTAGATTCCGGTGGTGCCCACGTCCTGAGAAACAACGATCCGACGTCAAAACAATCACGTCAGCTTCGAAAACAGCCCAATATCAAACCCAAAACGAAAAAGAAAAACAAATTTTCCATAATTCGAATCAATCAAAAGTTTTCCAACAAAGGAAATGCACGGACACAGGGCGAAGAGAAAAAAGAAGAAACGGGACCTGCCGCTGATGAGAATGCCAATAAGAAAGGAAAAGGCGCAGAAAACGGGAATCCATTGGGCGGAGATTTTTCCAGCGCTCCTGTTCTTCATTTTCTGCATGTCTGCGTGAGTGAGAGAGAGAGATACAGAGCCCCTTGGTTTATAACTCTTCTCTCACAATGAGAGCCGACGAGGACGCTTGACGCTTCTCTTGTTTCGGCCTTTTATTTATGGTGAGCAGTCGGGTTGGCCCGTCAAAGTTAGGCTGTTATTACATGCGACTTTGTGTCGTCTTTCACACGTTGTTCAAACCCCGTCCACGCCTGTCACGGCACGAGTCAAGACCCGTTTTTTGGATTTCGGATGGTCCGAAGTCGACCCGTTTGACTTTTCCTATTAACTTCCGAAAAACATGCAAACCCCTCAGTTATTTTTTAACCATTGTTTTGTTTACAACCCACTTTTATCTATATATTCAGTGTCTCGCCCTTTCAAACTAACCGTCTAACTTCTCGTTGGTCATGAATTATATAGGCTTTCTTGTTTGCTTCTATTTAGGGAGCAGGATGACCATCTCCGATTTAAATAAACTTGAGATTTCAGTTATTTATAATAGATAGATTTTTTTTTTAACTTTTTAGAAAGATAAAAATATTTATATATTATAATTAACTGAATATTTTCCAATTCAAGTGAAATAGAGAGGATCCTAATTCTTTATTTAAGTAAGTTGTAAGGTTAATACAAAAGTATTTTTTATGTTAAAGTACAGGTCAAAACGGTTATAAAATATTGTGTATTTGGAATTTTTTTGGTTTTAAAAATATAAAACAAATGTGAGAAAGATAATGGTTTAATAAATATTTCATTTAATACTTTTAATATGAAATTTTTATTCAAACGAATGACTCTAAATTTGGCACATATATTTATCTCTTTCTAGCCGTCGATCCTTTCATCAATTATGATCACCGTAGCACTTTCCGCTACCACTACCAATCTACTATCACCACCACTTAATTTTTATTTTTTTATTTTCTCTTTTGTTGTTAATTTTTTGACATATCTGTATCGGAGAGAAAAGAGAGATTCAAACTAGTGATCTCCGATACATCAGACGTGATTTTGACCGATTGAATTATACTTTGAAAATCTCTCTTGTTGTTCATATAAGTATATAGACAAAAGGGTAATCAATCATTTCTTATATTGTTTTTTGAGTGGTCGAGCTACTTCACGAGGCTTAAAACCATCCTTTGGACCCAAATTAGTGATATATCACTATATTTTTTATTGTTCACTTAAAATAAATGGTCCAAATTAGAGTTATTGTACCATGTACAATACCTCAAGTCTTAGACACAGCCCCAATCCAATTACTATTTTTAGATTTCTTAATTACTTTTCAAAGTCAAAGTTTTTTTTTTTTTTTTTCGCAAATCACACATCAATAAAATTTCTGTTGGAACTTGGAATAAGAAGACTACTTAAACCATGGCAGCTTGTTACAAAGTAGGAAATCAAAGAAGAATATAAATAATAATTATTATAATAATTTTTTTTTAAAAAAAAACCCTTGTGTGGCATTTGAAATAGGTTAATCTTATAGAATTTTTGGACAATAGTAAAAGGAATCCAGAAGGAATTGTAGGTTCCTTTTTATAGAGGTGGGAATCCATACTCCGTTAGCCATGGCCATGGGGAAGTTGTTTTTTTTTTTTTTTGGGCTTCTTTTATAAAAATGCCCATATCTTTTATTAATTAAACGTATTAAACATCACTATGCGCACACTAAATATCTGAAAACCGTACAAAAACTCTCATTACCTCATCCAAAAGCAAACACATACAATACTTTGTTAAATTATCAGTTATTCTAAAAGCTTAAACTGATTATTTAACAATCATCTTCACGTGTTAATAGGTTAGGCATAACACATGGCATATTTAATTTAAATAGAGGGTAAATTGACAGAGTCAAGGTTTAATTCTGATATCATGTTAAATTACTATTTATCCCAAAACCTTAAACTAATATAAAAATATAAATTTAATTACTTAACCTTTAATTTAACAGTCTTATTGTCTCCACATCGAAGATCACTACAAAAGAAGAAAAAAAAAACTGTTCAATTAACAAAATTATAGAACCAAATAATCAAAAAATTGTATGAACTAGAATCTACATAAATATGATAATATGGTAATATACTATTACGAATAAACCATGCAGCAAATGAACAGATGTACTTTTATGTGCCCAGTGGCGGATATACAGGGTCGGCATCCCTCTAAAATTTCTTTATTTATTTATTTTTTTAAGAGTAATTTTTATCCTAATTCTTGCTCCTCCTTCTTCTGCCCCTTCAATTTTTTTTTTTTAAATTATTATTTTAATTATGTCCCTCTTAATACAAATTTTTAGATCGGAGACTTTGTGCCGTAGAAGTTAATTAAAACGTGTCTATTCTTAGCTAGTTGATTCTAAATATCGTCACCATCATTAGACTCTACAAGAGTCACAAGACTACATCCTAGGCAAAACATTTCAGCGACAAGTCAGAGAGCCCAAAGTCTATGGGCTGTTTCCTGGAATTTGGGGGCTGTTTTACCATTGGCTTGAAAAAAAAAAAATAATAACAAAATCAATATACGTGATTTATTAAATTTGTAATTAGCTTATTTTTGTATTAAAATAAACTGAGATTATGAGGTATGCAGAAATAAAAAACAAAAAATAATCATTACAACCTGTTAGAACAAGTATCATTACATCATTGTTGTGCACAATAACAATACAACCAAATTACATCTGTTAACTTAATAGATTACAATAGCACAAAATATTAGAGTTAATTATAAATTAGGTAAATCACTAAAATTAATTTTGCATTTTTTCCAAAAAAAAATCAAAACATTTCCGGTGCTGTTGCCTAACGAATTTGACTTTGTTCGTTGATTTTTCTTGGGGATCAAATTCCTCACTCGCCTCAGATTTTTCACGAAGTTTGTTAATGGCATTGATAAAAGGGACACAATTTTAACGCTTTTCCTTTTTCCTGCAAGTTCAGGCAAAAAGCTTTGAAAAACAAAAGCATCATTAATCTTAAAAGAGAATGACCCTTAAGCAACACATTTTATTTATGTAGACTTTAAGGGCACACCAATGAAATTGGCCGTAGGCCCATGATTGAGGGAAACCCCCGGGGAATGGGGTTAAGCTCATTCTAATGAACAAAATGCCTTTTATTTTCTTTATTTTTTTTGTTCTAGGCCAATAGGGGAAATGTTACAAATGAAATTTGTTTATACTCTTAATCCAATTGAAAAAGAGAATGAGAGATCCGTCGAAAATGCTTTCAAACCCAACATTTTGTAGCAGTCTTAACCGGACGGAAATAGTCACTTTGCCTCTCCAAATTTGTACTTGGCTACTCATTGGCTACCTAGTCTAAATGACAAAATTACATGGACTATACCCATTTCTCCACTAAATTTATGCTGATACCATGAAGACCTATAGATAGCTTGATGCGGATGCTATGAATAAAAAAAAAAATTTATCAAGTTTTATATCTTAGTTTCCACTTTCTTTTAAACCCTAACTGTGCCTTTTTAATAGGGGAAGTCAATAGTTTATTGTAGCCATTTGATTCAAGAGAAAAAAGAAGGAAAAAAAACAAAAAAAAGATAATTACGTGCTTACACATGTCAACATGTGATAGGAGTTACGCCAACCACTTAAAAAAGAAAACTTTAGCACACCAATCATATGCTGACACGTGTCAATAAATTGTAAAATAAGTATTAAACATCTAGCATTTTTCCTAATAAAATACGAAATACTTGAGTATAAAACTCTTTTTTTTTTACATGTCTACACAAGTGTAAGAAAAGAGGAAGGAAAATTCGATATAATAATTTTCACTTTATAAGATGTTGTCTCAAATCTATTAAACTACCGTTTGAGAACAACTTTAGCATAAAACTTACTCTCCCATATTTGAAAGCCATTGGTACATGGTCCAAACTTATTAATTGGTTTGCTTCCTTATTTTACCTTTCAATGTATGGATTAGCCTTTGACTTCCAAAAACTTTACTGTTTGCTCATGGATCCAGATCTGGGATTTGGTACTGTAAAGCTAGCCCAGGCAGCTATTATTTGAGGACCATATCATAAGCCTCTAATAAATTAAATGGCTCATAGGATCTGCCACGTTAATATTATAGAATTGTTGTGGAATCAAAATGTGATTTTCAATATTACTCTTTTTAATAGTTTTATCAGCAATTAGCAATAAGTTAGAAGTAGTATGAGCTCTTTGTATTAAGCTCAATTCGATGATGGAAAAATTCTGGTGGGAACATCAGACAAATGATAAGACAAATGATAAGTGTATTCATTGGATGAGTTGGGTGAAATTGGGGGTTGTGAAATCTAGTGGAGGAATGGGATTTCGGGATCTTACTTTTTTAACCAAGCACTCTTGGCGAAACAGAGTTGGCATCGATGGCGAAATCCGGATAGCTTGACGGCGCGTATTATGAAAGCCAAATATCACCCAAACTCTACCATTCTAGAAGTGCAGTTGGGGTCGAAACCATCTTTTGCATGGAGAAGTATCCAAGGGGTGTGTAATATTGTGAGTGAGGGGCTGATTTGGAGGATTGGGGATGGGGAAAGTGTTAAAATATGGGGAGATAAATGGATCCCAAGCCCTTCTACTTATATGGTCCAATCTCCAAAAAAAATTCTAGATGGGTCGGCTATGGTAAAGGAGCCGTTTGATCAAGATGTGCATGGCTGGAATTTGAGGTTGCTAACACAAATTTTCAATACTGAGGAGGTACATGTTATACAATCTGTTCCTATTAGTTTTACTAAGCAGCCGGATATGCAAGTGTGGAGGGGGACCCGAAATGGCTTATTTACAATTAGTAGTGCGTATCATTTTGTGAAAGAGCGAAATGATAATTTCTAACCTGAGAGTTCGATCAACTAGAAGGGAGAGTGCTGATTTATGGAGGGGAATATGGAAAATGCAGACCTCTAATGCTGTTAAAATTTTTATATGGAGGGCATGTAAGAATATTCTTCCGACAAAGGACAATCTAATGAAGCGAAGAGTGGTTGAAGATTCTTTGTGTCCAATTTGTAGTTTGGTGGTTGAAGATTCTAATGCTGTCAAAAAAGTAATCTAGATGGGACAGAATTTTTCCACATAGCTGGTGCATTGTATGAGAAATGCGGAGGAAAGGACTTTTGTTTATTCTCGGAAACAGCCAGGAAGGTATGGTGGAGAAGGAATGCATGGGTACATGAGGGCTCTTTTCTTCATCCAGATGTGGTAGTACGGTTGGCTGTAGGTGCTTCGGAGGAATTTCAGATTGCAAACAAAAAAGTGGGTTGGACTAATTTAGAACCTGTGGATAGACAATTGAAGTGGGCCAAACCGGCAGATGGATGGACAAAAGTGAATGTTGATGCAGCTTTGGATAAAAATTCTGGAAGGATGGGGTTTGGTATTATTATACGAGATGATGCAGGTAAAGTCATTGCAGCGAAATGTGTTTCAAGAAATAGTTTACGGGATTCTTCTGCAGCAGAGGCATTAGCTACTTATTATGGGGTTATTTTCTGTCAAGAAAGAGGAGTTTCACAATTAATCTAAGAGGGATGCAAAGCAGATCACAGATGAGATTCAAGCTAATGGAAGGGATGCTAGTAGGTTCGGTCAACTAGTAGATGATGTTTTGCAGTGTTTATATGTTTTTCCGAAATGGCAAATTAGACATGTAAATCGTGAGGCGAATAGAGCTGCTCATGGTTTAGTTAAGTTGGCATTAAAATAGGTTTTAGATACAATTTGGTTGGAGGAGTGTCCACCATGTATTGGAGATATTGTTTTGGCAAAGTATTTGCTTTGTCAATGTTTCATTTATGAAAGTTTTTGAGAATTGTTTTTCGAAAAAAAAAAAAAAGAGGAGTAGTATGGGCATCCGAAGGATTGGGATCATGACACTGGTCCTCCCACCCTAGTAGGCCTTTAACTTGCAGTAATTGCCATCAAAGGCAAAGACAAAAGGCTATCATTAAGGGTGGTGGTTCAATGGTCCAAGGAATTTTTTTAAGTAGTTAGGCATGTACTTGAGCGCGAGTTTAAATCTCTATAATGAAAAATCTTCACATATGCTTAATTATTATCAGCCATTTTAGTTTATATTGATGCCTTGGTGAAGTTGGATCAGGTTATGGCTTAATCAGATTTAAGGGAACAACTACGGTTTTCACCGTCTAGGTCATTCATGTTCGGCTCCTAACATGTAGGTACTATTATGGTCATACCCAGATAAAATAGCCACAATTGGTCTTCCCAACCTACTATTTTTGCTATAATTTTTTTTTTTTTTAAAAAAAAAAAGCTAAATAGATTGGATTAAAATGTAATTTTATTTATTTATTTATTTTGTAAGTTATTTGTGTGGTTGTGTGTTTTTTGTTTTTTTTTGTTTTTGTTTTTGTTTTTATTGAAATAAGAAGGGGAAAACAAGGATTACAAATAGAAGAACGAAAAAAGAGAGGAACTGGGAATGCTACCGTAAAATCAAACACAGAAGAGGGTTCTTGCAAGTTTTCAGCTCAGCGATTGGGAATTTCTCACTTCTCTCCTTACGTAAAAGACCGAGTCGTCTTCTATCTCCCATCGTATCATAAGGTAACACTTCCCTTCTTATTCTTCGTCTTGTAAATTATTATCTGCTTCATTTTTTTTTTTTTAACTTTTCGTTGATGATTGTCTGGTATGGCTGATAGCTAATTTGATAGCATGAGTGTGCGATTCATCGACGTTTTCAAAGTTGAAATGTGGGTTTGAATTTGAAATAAGGTGTGTTCAAAGTTGAAAAAGGTTGTCTTCAAATTTAAGAGTACCATGGGAAGTTCAATTGATAAATGCCTTAATTTGTTTCTATAAATTTTTCTCTATTTTGGGAGCCTAAATATGGAAGTATATTGTATATTATGGGATGAAAGAAATATATATCATATATGTATGTATATGTTAAACTGAAGGATTCGTGTGCGGACGAAGAGCGGCCACGGTGTTGCACAAAAGGAGAGACAACCCGGCAGGCAAGATTTTCATTCTATTAGGCCCGACGATTCTCGACGTCCAAAGTCAAGCATTTGATTTTCTGGGTGAAATGGAGAATTTGAGAAGAAGTCTGATTAGCGTGCACGGAATCCTTAATTCCAACCGGAGCTTCGCCTCGGCCACATTGTCTCAAGCCCTTTTCGGGACTCAATATCGATGGGTTATTGGTTTTTCTCCGATTGCCAACTATAATACTCAGTCGCTAGATATCGATCTCTCCAACGAAGAGAGCAAGAGACGCTTATTTAACAGGCTGTTATATAGGAGCAAACAACGAGGGTTTCTGGAGCTGGATTTGGTTCTTGGGAAATGGGTGGAGAAGCATATTCATTCCATGGATGAGAACGGTATTAAAGATCTCGTTCACGTCCTTGACCTGGTATTCCTTATCTTTCTCTCTTCTATTCTCATGTTTTGGCTTTGATCATAAGCCCTTTTCACATGAATTCTCCTTCTTAGCACCCCAGAGGACATGCCTTTAATAATTCAGTATCGATTCTTAATCTCTATTTAAAAAAAAAAAAAACACTACCATTGTTATGCCTGCATGCCTCGATTATTATTTGTCCAAAATTATGCCGTAAGTTAGAGAATTATGTGTGAAATTGATGTCCTTCGAATATTCATAACATGGCTGGTAAAATCCTTTGGTTTAAGCAAAGTGGTTCTTTTGATGGTGGCTTCAAGATAAATAATTCTAATACTCATGACATTGATATGTGTGTGTGTGTGTGTTGGAATGTTGCAGTTTGTGACCTTAATCTGCTTGCGAAGTAGCCTTCTTTCTATCTGTTGTGGGGAAGAGTCGAATCATATATTTTGCATGTCTCGGATCTTACAGTCCTTCATCACCAATTGACGACCTTGAAGACTTTTGGCATACAAATCAATGTGCCAGTTTTAGCCTCAAAGATAATTATATGAAGTTAGGCTTCTTCTTGACTTGTTTCCAATATCTAGGTTAACCTGGTTATTCCGTGAATATATAGGATATTCATTGCTATGTGGCAGACAAAGTTTTGTTCTATGGAATTTGATGAGGTGTTTGTAGTTTTAGGATATTTAGTCACATTGAGTTTCTCACGGGCCATATGTTTTACCAGTTATGACCATTCCAATTTACATACTTCTAGTTCATGATAAAATTTGGGAGACTCTCTTTAAGTTTTGTGCATCATGTTAATCCTAACAGGCAACAGCTACCCGAATTTGATAGAGACATGATCAAGTTAATGGTTCCTAACTAACAATGAGATAAAAGCATAAAAACGCTGATTTTAAAAGAGGTTTCCACGTGTTTAATGACATTGGCTTGAAATGTAGTGAAGACATTGGAAGCTGATCTGAGGGATTTTAGGTGCTTTGGGTAGTAATGAGTTTTAGGTGTGTTTTAGGAGCAGTAGCTTTCTTCTTCAGCAATCCTCCTGAAGTTGTCTCCTTCATTTTGCTGTTATTCTTATTTTGAGTCTCTTTTTCGCTTGTGTACAATATCAGCTTCTTGCTGAATCAGGTAATCCTCATGTTCAATCAATCTGAACTGGGTTTACTTTAAGGGAAAAGGAGTTGAATTGTTTAAGACCATAGCAAGGATAGCAAGGATGAGGAGGGTATGCAAGGGATTTTTAGTTGAGCGCCAGTTTAGAGGAAACTGAAATATTAGTTGAGTGGAGTTTATATATATGTTTGAAGCATTTCTCAGTATTTATCATATAACTTTGACTGGATATTAGAATCTCAAAATTATTCAATGTTAATTTGGCATTTCTGTTTTTCAGGAAAACCCAGATCTCTGGAAGTGGCTTACAGGCCAGGAGCAACCCCCTGAAGCAGTGAAAATAAATCCGGTAAGTTATGATCAAGAGATAAAAGTTTAATTTAGTAGTTTTCCTTGCTTATTTTTTGTAGTTGCACTAAGATACCCAATGTTATAGGTGTTTACTGCTGTGCGTGACAAGGTTATGGACAACCTCAACAGCCATGCTGCTCCAGAGACACGAGCAACACCTGGGCAGCCATGGGTAAGAGGGTGGGATGATATCAAGAAAGGTTCTGGCGGCCATATAGCCGGGAACCAGTAGTTCTGAAAGTACCTCTGATCTAGGTCTTGAATGATATTGTCTTTTACAACAAAGTAAAGCAATAAAATGTGTTTGTATTGTATTTTTCTTTGCTATTTGTATTTCCATATGCCTACCCATCTCTACATAATCAATATATTTGGTTTATTAAATTTGCAATTAGCTTAAACTCAAGAGATCTTGAGGTATGCCAAAAGAAAAATTGTAGTCCTTACAACCAAATTACATCTACTAACTTAACATATTCCAATAGTGTAAAATATTAGAGCCAATAAAATTATGACATGTATTATATTTAAATAAGTGTAACAATAATGGAATGTGTTAAATTAGTATATGGAATTTGATTGCAAGAAGTAATCTATTTTTCTGGCATACACTTCCTAGTTTATTATGATGCTAAAGAAAACTTATTGTAAATCAGGTAAATTACAAGAACTAGTTTTGCAATTCTTCAAAAAAATCAAACATTATGAATAAATTTTATCATAAAATACTAAAAAAAATAAAAAAATCAATTGAGAATCAAACCCCACTATTGCTTGGGATTTTGTCTGGAATTTGTCACATTGCCTCTTGCAAGCATGCATTTTGAATGTCAAATACATGGGACAGGTGAGACCATTAAAGCACTATTCATCGCTTGGTGTGGATCAGTGGATGTGGTATGAAAATGATTTTTTTTAATTATTCTATTCCAATATTGCCCTTGTATCATGATCCTAATAATTGTAATTTGACAGAAATAGCCATTATTAAGATGGAAAAGTAATGAGTATTTGTATAGACGCTTGTAGAAGTTTCAAGATCTTACGGAACTTCCATGCTTTCTGCATTTTGACAAGAAAAGTATCATCACAAACTTCCCCATCAATATCATATCTTACCCCGCTCCTGAAGAATAATGGGATATATATATATATATATATATATATTTGGAGAAAAATATATATGAATGATACAATGGTCTAGATAAGAAAAATATAGCAAATGAGATAGACTATAAAAGATAATCAAATCTTACACATATGACTATTATATGGATAACAATTATCATGGGGTCCCATCCAAATAGCTCAATAAATGGCAAATAATCATACAACTCTTGCATACTGCATAGTTACAACTCCTCCCACATGGCATACAACTAGACACTCTACAAAGGACCACCTTCAAGAAGTTTCACATCAATCGGATTACTGATGTAAGTATCAGAAGCTCTGTAACGAGTCAGAAAAAAGCGCTAGCCACATCTGCGCTGTCACCCCAAAAGGACTAGTCAATTTGAAGCTTTCCTAGAATTCATTATAAAGCCCAGTTTCACCTAGTAACTAAGCAATGTGGGACTTAGCACTCATGATTCTCTTTATACTACCCACTCTATGTGGGTTTCTTCTTATCTTCCCAATATGGGACCGGGGTGTTACAAGCTCCATAGTTTCTTAGGAGCTAGCATTTTTTTTAACGAGTTTCTCCTTATTTTGCAAGCGCCCCTTGTCCAATCTAGTTGGCCATACAAAAATGTACTTCAACAATTATGATAATTTGATAAATATCTTCTTCTTCTCTTCTTCTTCTTTCTTTCTGTTCTTTTATTTTTATTTTTATTTTTTTTATTTGTATATGTATTTTGACATCTTTTATTTCTAACACATCTTTATTCAACAATCGCAAAGAGAGAGGAAAAAAACAAAAAACAAAAACAAAAACAACAACAACAACAACAAAGTTATCGTGTCAATAGGGTATTTACATTTGTTTCCAAGAGATAGATTAATCGGTTGAGACCACGCTTAATAAAACGGAAATCACTATTTCAAATCTCCATCCCCCTCTTATGTGGACATGTCAAAAAAAAGAAAAGAAAAAAAAGAAGGTATTTACATTTGGCTGACTCTTTATAAAGAATCTATATTTTACTTATTCACTTTCATTAGATTTTTTTTTTTTTTACCGAAAATAGTAGGTCAGAGAGACCAATTGTGGCTATCTTATCTAGGCGTGACCATAGTAGCTCCTATCCTCTGTGAACTGCACATGAGGGGCCTAGACGGTGACAATTGTAGACGTTCTCTCAAGTTCGACTAAGCTTGACCCAACTCTATCAGGGCATCAACAAAATCCAATGTGACTAATACTAATTAGACATATGTAGAAACTCTTTATTGCGAAAATTTAAACTCACATCTTAGTACATACCTAACCACTTGAAGATTTTTTTAGGCTGTTGAACCACCATGGATGGTTTAACTAGATTTTTTTTTTTTTTTTTTTTTTTCGGTTTCACTAGATCATTTTAATGGTCTCTATCTTTTTTTTTTTTTTTGAAAAATAAATGGTCTCTATCTATTCTTATTCTATTGTTTCTTTCCCAATCATTATTTCTTTGCATGTAAACATTCTATTTTTTGGCTTTGACAATGTAGCACTCAACAAATTGATACCTTCTTTCCGTT
This sequence comes from Carpinus viminea, assembly GCA_013348765.1. Taxonomy (NCBI): domain Eukaryota; kingdom Viridiplantae; phylum Streptophyta; class Magnoliopsida; order Fagales; family Betulaceae; genus Carpinus; species Carpinus viminea. Next base: position 4,527,628 of record CP054673.1, read on the forward strand.
GACTGCCAAGTTAATGTTTAGGAAAAAGTCGTAATTTTATAAATGGCCATGAGTCCATGACGTGGCATGATTATGACAATGGATACCTCTCCCTCTCTCATTCGCATCCTTATCTTCTTATTTTTAAGAAAATTTAATCATTCAAAATAAAAAATAGAAACATGGAAAAAACAATATTTTTCTAAATGGATAGTATTTTATAAGAAGCAAATATTATTTGTTTACTAATTCTATTAAAACATGTTAAATTAAAGGGCATATCCTATTATTTTAAAAATTGAATTTAAGAAAAAATAATTTAATTGAATTTGTAATTTTTTTTTTCCTAAACAAGCACTAAACCATAAAATCGGCAAAGAAAATTGCATATAAATTTAGAAAAATGTTTCGGTGTAATATAATATTTATATTTGACTCATTTTTAGTGACATGAATAATCACATGAAAAAAAAATTCAGATTTAAAATTTAAATTTCAATCCTTTATCAGATAAATTACTAAATATGGAGATTATATTACACTTAAATTTAATATAAGTTTATTAAGGAGAGCTGAGTTTGCCCTAAAGCCGTGACGCGTAGGGTTTCTTTGGCTCTCTGCTTCCTGGCATATATAAATAGCCTGCTCCTCTCTTATTGTTTCCACAATATTCCAACACTGCCCTGCGCAAAGCAAAGAGCGAGACGTCTCTGCCTTCTTGTTCGAAGTTCTCTCTCACATCCAATTAGAAGGTAACGATTCCCTTCTTCCTCATGGGTTTCCTAGGTTTTTCACTGGCGTTTCTTTTTCTTTTTGAATTTGTTTGCATCGTTGTGGATTTTGATCGCCGATTGTAATTGTATTCGCTTGATCCGAGCTTATGTATTGCGTTTTATTATTGCAGTTCCTTGTTTTTGTGGTGGACTTGTTGTAGATCTGTTGTCCTTTTTTTTTTTTGGGTATTTAGGTTTTTGATCTAAATTTCGACGATTGATTATTGTTTTCTGCTTGTTATGGATCTGAACTCTCGATTAATTGTGGTTAAATCGCCGTGTTGTTTGATTCCGCTGGTTTGAACTCTTGGATTGGTGGTTCGAGTTGGCCTTTTTTAAAGAAAGCTCCCCCTCCGATCTATGAAATTCGTTTTAGTGCTCGACTTTTATTATTTATTCATTTATATCTTGTCAATGTTTTCTTATTCTATGTTTGATTTTTTTTTTCGAACAATGGGTTCCAAGGTGATAAATGCTTTGATTCTCTGGTTATTTTTCAAACAGTGTGTAGTGAAAAACGTTTGTATTACATGGGAAGGGTTGACATGAAGTAATTAGAAAGATATTGGTTGATTATTGTGCTTGGTTCGTCAAAAATGTTGTGTGGATTGATGTATTTATCAATCCGTTTGTCTAAATGGCATAAATGGTTGCACGCCTGTTGTGGAAAAAAATTGGGCTGTAATTGGGCAAACTTATACATGTCGATATAACTTTACCACTCAGATTTGAGGTTTTAAATGATGCTAAGATAGTTTCTGTTTCTATTTTCTATGAAGTGATGGTCGATTGATAATTTAGGATCCCCACCAAAGTGAATCTTTATTTTTGTGTATGAATTAGATCCTACTTTCAGCTCTTGATGGTGTATCAATTTATAAACCTGTGCCATTGATTTATTTAAATCATCTAGTGGGCAAGAAATCAAGATTGAAACAAAGAAAGCGAGTGTGGGATGAAAACCTTGTCTAGTCTGGTTGCTAGTGTTTCATGTTTGTAATCTTTTTATGAATTAGTTTAATCATTGTAAAATAATTCTGTTATTTGATTTCAGGAGGTTGGCAGTTTAATCTGCTATTTTGCAGCTCGCAAAAGTGGAGGGTATTAAGTTCGAAGCTTCTTTTATGTCTGAACAGGCTACTTTCTTTTTGTCATCAATTGGGTTACTTGGTGAGTACTGTCCTACGTCTAGAAAAAAGAACGGACATACTACTGTTGATAAAGTTGGATGCATGCATATTGGCTTATTAGAAGGCTACGGTGCACACTGTTTGGGTTGCCAGTTTATGCGTCCTTTTCCAATTGCTAACTTTACTGGTAAAGGAGGATTTCTGGTCACAAGAAAACCTGCATCTGACTTGTGCCACTTTTGAGAATTAATCCACCAGTCTGACTGTAGACTGTAGTAACAAGATGGCACTACAAAACATTGGTGCTTCAAACCGCGATGATGCCTTCTATAGGTATAAGATGCCAAGAATGGTAACGAAGATTGAAGGTAGAGGAAATGGAATCAAAACTAATGTGGTTAACATGGTTGAGATTGCAAAGGCTCTTGCTAGACCTGCATCTTACACCACAAAGTACTTTGGTTGTGAGCTTGGAGCGCAATCCAAATTTGACGAGAAGACTGGAACTTCCCTTGTTAATGGTGCCCATGACACTGCAAAGCTTGCTGCACTTCTTGAAAACTTCATTAAGAAATATGTTCAATGCTATGGCTGTGGCAACCCCGAGACTGAGATATTGATCACTAAGACCCAGATGATCACCCTGAAATGCGCTGCATGTGGATTTATTTCAGATGTTGATATGCGGGACAAGCTTACAACATTTATTGTCAAGAACCCGCCCGAGCAAAAGAAGGGATCAAAAGACAAGAAGGCAATGAGGAGGGCTGAGAAGGAGCGGCTTAAGGAAGGGGAGGCTGCTGATGAGGAGCAGAAGAAGCATAAGAAGGAAGTAGTGAAGAAGAAAGGCACCTCTGGTAGTGCAAAGGATGCTGCTTCCAAAGCATCAACGAAGAAAAAAAGCAATAGCTCCGATGAGGATCACTCCCCAGCTTACAGCCAGGCTGATGAGAATGACCAAGCAGTCGATGATGATGATGATGATGTCCAATGGCAGACTGACACTTCATTGCAGGCAGCTCGGCAGCGCATCCAGGAACAGTTGAGTGCTGTAACTGCTGATATGGTCATGCTTTCTACAGAAGAAGAGAAGCAAAAGTCTGCAAAGACTTCTCCAGGACGCGAAGGGAAAACTCAGATTAATGGACACAGCAATGGTCATACTAGTGCCCATGGGAATCTTGTTGACGCCATAAGGGAATTCCTGAAGAAGGGTTCCTCTGCAAGCCAGCTGAAATCCTTTTTGGGATCACTCGCTGGGAATTCCCAAGAAGTCATGGACGCCCTGTTTGATGCTCTCTTTGGGGGCATTGGAAAGGGGTTCGCAAAAGATGTGGCCAAAAAGAAGAACTACTTGGCAGCAGCCACTCAAGAGGAGGGATCTCAGATGGTTCTGTTGCGCACTTTGGAGTCTTTCTCTGCAAAGGCGAGTCCCGAGGCTGCTAAGGAGGTGGCATTGGTTCTGAAAGCACTTTATGACAATGATCTGTTGGAGGAGTCGTCTGTATTCGAGTGGTACAAGCAGGGTTTGGTTGGTGGCAACAAAACCTCCAGGATTTGGAAGAATGTTGAGCCCTTTATTCAGTGGCTTCAGAATGCTGAGTCCGAGTCAGAAGAGGAGTGATCCAGAATGAATGCCCTTCTTTGCCTACATTGCTTCTACTACTATCTATCTCTATGGAAATTAAATGGTTTAATTTGTTTTATTCCGTCGTTGATGTCTGTCTTAGTGTCTGGAAATAAAAGGATAAGCATTGGGCTGGCTTTTCTGAGCCTGTCAGCTGCCCAATGCTTTGCTTTTGTTGTTGTTGTTGTTTAATTTGAGTTGGCTTGTCTGTTTGACCTTTAAGACGATAAGTGCTTTTATTGTGTTAAGTAGAGTCTACTCACTGTTTGGTTTCTATGAAGTTCGGTTTTATTATGCATCCGTAGCATCTTTCTATTTGGTTTTTTTTGTTGTGTTGTGCATGGCTACTGTGTGTTACTCTCTTCACAGTAGTCCTTGGAAGCTCCATCTATCTCCTCTTCCATATGGCCCAAAGACAAAACAGTTTGCTTCAATGTGGTTCTTTTTACAGTGTAATAGCTCGAGTACCAGCTAATGATCGTATATATGTGACTAAAACTCGCACATTCCATTTAAATCTTTTGCGGATTAAAAATATTTAATTATCTATTCGACCTAAGGAGTGAATTTATAAAATTTAAACCTATAAAAAGTCATACCTCAGATACCTTGTGTTCGTGTTTGAGAAGAGAAAGGAGAAGTTTTTGATAAGGTTAACGAAGAAACAAGCCCTAGTTGTCCACAAATAGGAAAGACGTTGTAATATACTTCGCAAGAAGTACCAAGTCATCATAATTCAGAAAAGCAATTCATAGAAAGATGGAAAAACTTTACTCACAAAAGCAATTCATAGAAAGATGGGAAAACTTTACTAAAGATTCTTAAACTATCAACGGTTTTAAAATATCTTCCTAAATTTTAAAAACTTTTAATTTAGCTCCCTAAACTTTCAATTACTTTTAATTTGGACCCATCTATCAATTTTAGTCATTAAAAAATACAAAAAAAAAGATCAAAATATCCCTGATTTTTATTTATATAAAAAAAAAAAAACATTTTAGAAGTTAAAATTTTATACAAAAGTTGACAGTATAAACGTCATGTAATGTTTAAAATCTAATGGAAGGATCTAAATTAAGAGAAATTGAAACTTCATGGACTAAATTGAAAATTTTTAAAATTTAAAGAAGAGGGTAAAAGTTTAGAGGTCTTAAGTGAAATTTCTCCTAGAAAGATTCCAAATATTTTCATCTACAACTTCGCATATGCGCCTTCAACCTTTAATGTAGAAGACCGATGAACAAGGCAGATCCAAATTAACCTTTGTCTCAAAGCCAAGTTAGCCAAATTTATGGTGGAGGGGTTGGGTTTCTATTTTGTATATAAAATAAAATAAACATCAAGTCTATAAAATAAGTTCTTCACAGTTGAACAACAATTCATTTTCATATCTTTGCAAAACAAATCTCTCCTCTGACATTATAATGTTGGTAACAGTACATTTGTTGTCTGAAAATGGTTTCCTACCAGCTCTTCCCGCTCGATGAAGATAATCTACAGCGGTTCTTGGCAGATCAAAGTTGTATATATGAGTTGTTTCTGGCAGGTCAACCCCTCTAGCCGCTATATTTGTTGCTACTAGAAGATAGTTTCCTCCTTGTCTCACTTCCTGCATTGAAAAAATGGATTTATCAGAGCATGCGGATTTTTGTGTTTTATCCCCAAGTAATTGCTTATCTGAAAAGTCACAGATTAAAACCATCATCCTTTCCACTTTCTTAAAATAACTAGACAAGGTATCATCATATGACAATTTTACCAAAACATTACTGCATCTTGTGTAACCTCCATGATTAAACTCCCATAATTAAAAAAGAACCATCTCCAATATTCCATAGTGGAACTGAACTGTACTTACCCCGAGATAAGCTGCTCGTAAATTGAAATTCGTATCTTCTTCCAGAAGATGGATGTCTGAACAACCAACATATGAAGCCTTTAAGAAATCAACTAATAAAGTTGTTGATGGAACATTTCCAGCCTTCTTTGACTTCTCAGACTGCATAAGCAGATAAGATACCAATATCAATTTACCAGAGAAATCCTCTCGTTTATTTAAAAAAAGACGAGTAAATAATTATAACATCCAATATATATTAATGCAACCATGCCAACGGATTACTAGCTTCAAAGTTCTACCTGCACCCAGTCTTTTTCATACCTAATGCACAGGGATTCAAAAAGCCCGCTTTAAGGAAAATTGATTAAAATAACTCAATATCTAATATGTTGTGTGTCTCATGCCTAGTTGTATATAACTTCAGATAAATCATTGACATAATTATGTAGAATACTAATGTTCTAAACAAATTTCAATTCTACTCCAAACATAAATTTAATGACTACATTAGTTTTAAGTAACCAATATGCAGAAGGATGTGTGCTGCAGACCTGCTCGCCAACAAAGATGATGCTAGACTCGGGTGCATCAGAATGTAATAACGATAGCAATGTTTGATGCCTTCTGGTTTTGCTGCATATCTGTTAAGCAACACAGTATTAGCACATTTTAAATGAGAAGCACAATGAAGAAACTTTTATATTCTAAAGATTTCTTACCACGAATCTATGATGTAGGCATGACGGCATGGGCTGAATTGGATTGACATGGACATGAACAGCATCACTCTGTATATTGTAACAAAATCATAATATGACATAGGAAACCAGAGGCAGTACATGTCAAATCCCAACGAAGTCAACACAGAAACAAGAATTATATCAGCAAACCTTGGTCCACTTTTGCTGTATACAGTCATGTAAAAATCGTCTGTGCTGGGGGATTGATGCACTGGCAAAAATTGTCTGACGGTTATTGAGCGATGAATATGAGGTCAAAAGCTTTCGAAGAGAACTGACTTCTTTTGAAGAATTGAACATGAAATCAACCTAACATAATAGGGAATATAAAATGTCACTCATTGTAAAAGTATTTGAGCAGAGCCTTTTTTTTTTCCTTTATAAGAATTCACCAAACACAACAATGCAAGTCAAATTTGCCTCAGAAATATCGTGGAACCACCTCAATTGACAGTTAAGTGAACAAAATAATCTTCTAATGCAAATGAGTGCCTACCCTTGCTGTCTTAAAATCCCAATAAAGCGCATACTCTTACTCCACAAAATCACACTGTCTAAAAATGTAGGGAAGACTCTCATCTAAACATTTTAAAAGTATAACCACTCCTTTACAACTTTTTTAACCAAAACTTTATGACACAAGGAGTTTCCATTAACCAAAACCAAAATTATATTTCGATTACCTCATCAATTATCAGCACCCTCATTGATTCAAGCTTCAAGATTTGCTTATCAAGCATTTGGCACAAACTCCTTATTGTTGCCACCACTATTGTAGGGGGCTCCGCCTGAAAATTTTATGCAATCAATAAATTGCTCTGCAGATATGCATAATCTTCTTTTGGATTATATCGTACTATCAGTAACCGGCAGAGAATGTCCATATCAGTCAAAGCAATGCTATGAAAACTAAAAAAAAAAATAACACAAAACAAAATTGCAACTGGCTCAGGTTGAGAACCATGGGTGAATCATATATATTAGTCCAACCTATAGTACATCCCCTAAATCACCAATAAAATTTTAGGAAAAAGCTTAGTTAAAAAGATATTACAAAGTCATTCATGAGTCTGCATATGAATCCACCTAGATGCAAATGAAACTAATAATTAATTAGATTCATCATCCACCGATCCAGTCTAGCTTAAGACCTAGTGAGCAGACAGTACAAGACTTAGATAGAAGCTCCTAATCACTAATATGACTTTCCTTGAAATGTGAACGCCTGAAATTCAAGCTTTTTTTGTGAGTGGAATCCCAGAGGCCTAAAATCAAGTAATTAACCAAATCTCAAGTCCTTCCCCTCCACCACTTCTTATTATAACATGTTATTTCATTCCTTCCAAAAGTGGCACCAGAAAAAAAACAATCATGCAATCAAAATCTATCACAGGGAGACACTCTGAGAGTGAAGGCAACCTAATCAATTAAAGCTTATTTTTTCACATATTCCCTCTGAAAAGAAGGAAGTGACGATATTTAAAGTTCCTTCAAAATGTTCTACATCGAACACACAGTTGCAGCAACATTGATTAGCACCTTATCAACTACTGGCCTCTATTTGATTAGTATCAAAGCCACGAAACTTGGAATATAACAACAAGAATGTACATAACCTTTAGCCAACTCTTGTGTCTTTTTAGCATTCCTCCATCTAACAGAGACATGACAGTACACTCCTTCTGCTCCACTTCAAGTTCCATAGGCCTCCCAGCCAGCATCCGAGCAACTTTTGTAACCTTATTTTTTAGAAACAAATAACAATATTGCCATATAACATCAGCAATAATGAATGAATATGTCCAAAAAATAACAAACTAAAAATTATTTTTTAAGTCAGAAAAATCATCAACGACATCTCTTACTTGCATGCCTAGTTCCCGGGTAGGCACTACTATTACTGCTTGCACGGCAGATCTTTGAGTGTTTATGACAGAAAAGATCAAAAGCAGATATGCCAGTGTCTTCCCAGAACCTGTCTAGAGGACCCAAAGAAACAAGCATTACATAAAGTCTAATCAGTAACCCAGAAACATCCATCCATTCATGGGTTACTTTGTACACATTGGCACAAACATGATAGATTCACACAAAAACAAGAATCAAATTGCAAAAGCAGTTCCAATAGGCAGATTAGACCTGCGCATGAAGAATAGAATCACGACCCGAAAACAGAACTGGCAGTGCTTGAAGCTGTACATCCGTTGGTCTAACATACCCAACCTCCTCTGCCCTATATAATGAAAAGTTTATATAAGTCTGATTGCATTGTTTGCAACGAGAAAACCATTTCCAATATCTCATTTACAAATTGTATAGCTATAGAAAGCACAACACATACAAGTAGAGTAACAGTGTTAGACCTGCGTAATACATGTTCGGGAACGTGGCCTTCGCAGATTTCGCGGATAGTTAAGGCGTCCCTTTTGGGATTGGATTCTGTGGGTACAGAGGAATAGTTGGGAAGTGCTCGTGAAAGCCCGGTTTTGGAAATGGGGCAAGGAGGAGCTCGGTTGGCGAAGCTAATGGAGCACGGGGTTCTAGGGTTAGGGTTTTGGAATTGGAAGAGAAAACGAGCCCCCGGGCTGGTTGTCTCGGAGCCTGTAGTTTGGAAATGGGAGAGAAGATGAGTAGCTGGAAGAGTAGCCATTGGAGTTTCTGTGTGAGCCAGAGCAGCCATGAAATGAGGCTTTGTTTGGTAAAAGGGTCGGAGTTGGCTTTGTTAATGTTTATCACAATTTTGTAAAAAAATCAACGTAAAAATATTATAACTTTTTCACTTTCTATATTACATTATTATTTTTTATTATTTAAATAAAAAAAATAACTACAAAATAATTTATTTTTTTACTTTTTTATATCATTTTTTTTATTTTTTCAAACCAAATATATATATTTTATATCAATCTACATCAATTACAGTATTTAAACCAATCTTTTTACCAAACAACATGGAGATTGGTAATGATTATAGATGGAAATAATTGTCTATAAGCACAGTACATAAAGTGCCATGTGCCCGAAATGAACAGTCATCCCATTAAGAGCTTGTTTGAGATTGAGTTTGAAAAATAAAACATTTAAATTAAAAAGAGTTTTTGAGCAAAAACTTCATTTTTAAGCTTTTATCATCAATTACAGTATCTAAACCAATTCTTTTACCAAACACCACCGAGATTGGTGATGATTATAGAAGGAAATAGCTATCTATTAGCACAGTATAGAAAGTGCCACGTGCTTGAAACAAACAGCCATCCCATAAAAAGCTTGTTTGAGATTGAGTTTGAAAAATAAAATTTGAGTTAAAAAAGAGCTTTTGAGCAAAAACTTTATTTTTAAGCTTTTGCCAAAAAAAAAAATTTTTACCATTTTTATATTTTTTGACCTTTAAAAGCGTTTTTTTTTTTTATCAAATAAATACTTTTTTTTTCAAACAAATTTTTTGATTGTAAAAAACATTTTAAAACTTTTCAACCGCAATTGCATACCAACAACCCTAAGTTTGAATATTTTAGGCTATGTTTGGAAATAGTATGGGATAGGAAGTGAAACAGTACTGTAATAGATGTGATTGATATAAGAGAAAAAGTAATAATGTTTTGTATAAAAAAGTGAAAATTTTTGTTTTGTAATGATTTTTTTATTTTAAAAGTGATAAAAAATGATTGATTTGATGCAAAAAATAAAAATGTTATAGTTAATTTTAAGAAGAAAAAAAAATTTTGGAGAATTGTATGAGTTCATGAACAGTACCATTCCACTAGGGAACGGCACTGTTCGCAAACACACCCTTAGGGAACGGTGAACGTGAACAGAGAGCGCCGGAAAGAATAAAAAGAAAAAAGAAAAATTAATGAGTTTTTATTTTTATTTTTTAAGGATTGAAAGGCGACTAAATTTTTTTTGTAAAAATAAATTAGTTTATGCGGGTGAAGAAGGTTAATAGAATTCCTTATAGTGAAAGGAACAGGATCCTCTCCATTTCAACTTAAATGGAGAGTATCAATTTAGTGTAAAATGATGGGTAATATTGTTTTAACATTAAAGTTAATGGACTAAATTTATAATATTATCCCTCATTTTACACTAAATGGATATTCTCCATTTCAAATGAAATGGAGAGGATCCTATTCCATAGTGAAACATGTATAACTTCTTTGACCAAGTAGGGGGTGGTCCTTTAGCCAAATTAAGGGATTGTCAAGCCACTCCAATTTGGCGGCTAAAGGGTGATTCGACAATGTCCTAATTTTTTATAAAAAAAAATATATATTTTGTATTTAGTTTTTAATTTTTTATTGGAGTTCAAAATTATTAAATCCTTAAATGTTTTTTTTGACAAATATGAAAGATCGACGCTTATCATAAAATCCTTCCGTCAAACTTTATTAATCGTTGTTTTTTTTTAACGCATCGTTTTTAATAAAATATTATTTTTAAAATTTAATTTTAAAAATAAAATATATTAAATTTTAAAAAAAAAAAAAAAGAGGTGGCGAACCACTCATAGGGGGTGGTCACCTTGGGCCATGGGGTGGTTCGCCACCCCTGCACCTTTTTTTTTTTTCATAGACTTAAAGGTGGCTCACTATCATGGGGTGGTTCGCCACCCTTTTTTTCTTTTTTTTAATATATTTTATTTTTAAAATTAAATTTTAAAAATAATATTTTATTGGTAAAAAATGCTTTTGAAAAAGGTAACGACGCTTAATAAAATCGACAAGGATTTTATGATAGGCGTCGATATACCCATGCTGTTATTTGTAAAAAAAAAACACTTACGAATTTAATAATTTTGGACCTTCAACCCATGCCTATCTGATATAAATTCCCTTAAAAGTAACATGTGTCATAATATAATTAGTTTTGATACAATTAATTCACGAATTATGATAACTTTTTTAACAGCAGTTTTTTTTTTTTTAACTTACCATGTTGAGTGTTTAGACACTTTTTAAACCTCGTGAAACTATTTGTCAAAATCTCAAACTATGTAAATCAATGGCTACTCTTTGATTCAAGTGAAACATTAAATAACTAAATTTAAACCCATATATATAATGTTATTTATTTAATTACGAGTAGGACCTAGCATTGTTTTTTTTTTTTTTTTAAAAAAAAGGAGGTTCTTGAATGGCTGTACGTTTTGAATATGTTTTTATTTTATTTATTTACGAGTAGGACCCGAGATAGCATTGCTTCATTGAAGGTCATTTATGAATTATCATCCTAGCGTGGAGTGTGAGGTAACCTTCCACCTAACATCCAAGAATCAAATGAAACGTGATTAAGGTTGAATGGTGTAATTTACAAAAACAAATTTTTATTATTATTGTTTTGATAAAATTGTGAAATTGAAAATAACTATTCGTATTTTTCTTCCAATTTAGTGTTAAAATTGAAAATAACTTAACTTTGATTGGAAATTTTGTTTGAATAAAAGATTGACCATAAATAATAAGATTTGAATGAATGACAAACATCTTATGATATTTATAAAATTCTCATTAATTCCAAACACTAACCTTCCTTAAATAATTGCTAAACAATTTAAATTTGTCATATACATTACCAATAACAATTATAACATGTTCGGTAATGAGATATTTGTGACATTATTTGAGCAATGTGAAACTAAGAAGAAGAAGAAGGAATCATTAATCATTATAGATTTAAAAATAATATATATTATATAACTTGCATTGTGCTATTTTTTTGTTTGTAATAGCGCATTCGCACACGTGTAATTAAATATTTTCTTTTTATTTTTTATCAGGTATCCAAAACTTTACTTTAACTAATCTTGGGAGTGCATAAGCACTCGATAAGGAGTTTTCCATAAGTACACCTCAATTAATTCAATGAGCAAACCTCCAGTCCGATGACCCCAAAAAGCAATTTGCACCCATTAAATTTCAAACCTACGACCTTGAGGAGTATAAGTTTTATCTTTGCAGCAAATAGGGATATAGGTTTCTAATTTTGACAATTAAAAATGTTAGAATATTTTTCATGTTAAGCTATTTTTTATAAGAAAATAATAGTTGTTTTTTATAGTGTTCTCCTAACTATAATGTGATTTTTAAAATCACCAATAGATTAAAAGTCAATAATGATAATTTCAAATTCAACTGTTATTCTAAAAGCCACGTTATAGTTGGGAGAATACTAGAAGAACACATAGTATTTTCATTTTTTATACAAAGCATTTATTTATTTATTTTCTTTTCATAGGTCTATCATCTATACCTTACTTGATTTGGTTTATCTTATCTTAGTTGCCACACCTTAATTTATCTATAAACACCTTACAAATGTAATGCAATTAAATATAAGGGGAAACTACATTTTGCTTCCATGAACTATAAAGCGTTGGCACTTTCCCTCATGAATTGCCAATTGTACTACTTTACCCTCATGAACTACCATTTTGTGCCCAAATATCCATTTTTGTCAGTTAAAGCCATTAATTCAAATGGTCTGAGTGACAATGCATTGTAATTTTTTTGGCAAAGTGACAATACGTTATAGTTCATGGGGACAAAGTGACAATGCGTTGTAATTCATGGGGGCAAAGTGATACAAATTGATGGGTTGATCATTTGAGTTAACGACTTTGACTGATGCAAGAAGTTTTTGGGCACAAAATGATAGTTCATGGGGGACAAAATAACACAGTTGATAATTAATGGAAAAAAGTACCAACGCGTTATAGTTTATGATAACAAAATGTAGTTTTTCCTAAATATAATAGTGATGTACCCTTAACAACCGACTTAGACCTCCAAGACTTAACCACCCAAAAGTCTTCGTCTCTTTTATCTCTCTTTCTTTTGCATTATTCTTTTACTTTATATTTTACATAAATTTCTAGATGGTATTAGAAAATGTTGTGTTTGTTTGTGCTTCTGATAAGGATAACTTCGTCGTATGTGCAGTTTCTATTACTTACGTAATATACATTGGAGTGACAAAGATTGATTGATATGTACTTCAAGGCACTAGTGCTGTAGACAATAAGAAAACAAATTAGATATTATAACATTTATACTACTTATTATAAGATAATGGTAATAACATTCCAAATTATTTTGCAATTAAATAATTTGAAAGCGTCAAATCTCAACCCCTCTTCCATTATGGGGTAGTTGATCTTTATCCTTAACACTCTCCCCTTGTGTGGGGTAGGTGAGAGCAGGCCACCCCTACTATCCATGGCCTGCCTTTATAGACCCCCCTTCTTCTTCTTCTTTTCTTTTCTTTGCTTTTTTTTTTTTTTTTTTTTTAATTTTTAATATTATTATTATTCTGACGTAGATAAACATGAGACAAGTGATAAGTTTTTCGAAAAATTTAAGAAAATAGGTTTTGTCATGTGAGTAAAATTCTAATAAGACTGTCCAACTGAAGGCAAAAAAGTCTTGGGACTTTTAATACAGTTCTCCTTACAGAAATCCAAAACTGGTTAAAAACTTAAAAGTGAAATAATGAAATTAATAATTAAATAAATGAGATTGATTCTCTCAAAGACCCAAGCCGTCTGAATCGGATTTTCCCCTGCGTTTTCTGCCTTTTCTTCTTCTCTCCACAATTCTTTTCTTTGACTATTTACTCTCTCTCTCTCTCTCTCTCTCTCTCTCTCTCTCTAATTCTTTTCCTTCTAGGGTTCTTTTCTTCATCAACTCCTCCTTCCTCCTCTCCATAAAAGTCTCAACCTTTCTCAGCTATTATTATCTTCATGCTCACTCAGCCACACATACCTACAATGGCAAACATCACTTTCCCTTCTTCTTCTTCTCTGGATAACCCAGTGGTGTCAGCCGCATCTTCTTCCTCTGGAGCTCCTGAGGACGCCTTTGAAGACGGCTGCAGTATATGCCTGGAGCCCTTCACCACCGCCGACCCTGCCACTGTATGTCATCACATTACCATTATAATCGTCATCATTAAATTTACAATCTTTTTTCTGTCATTAGACTTTGTTTTGTGTTTCTGTTTTGGTTATTTGTTTGTGTAACTACAGTGCGTGTTATAGGTTTGAATGGGTTTGTTTGTTTTATTAATTGAGGGAGATCATGGGTTTTGTGTTTCTGACACTGAAAATCATAGTTTTTTTTGTTTGTTTGTTTGTCGGTTTGTTATTATAAAGGGAGAGGAAAAGGGTTTTCAATATGTTAAACTTAGTGATCCTTTATGAACTGCCTCTACTTATAATGGAACAGGAAGAAGGGAAAATTACACAAATTTAGACTTGGACTTGTGCTGTTAAATAATGAGGGTATTATTATATTGGTTTGATGTTATTTTCCTTTTTTAGTGGGTGTTGGGCTTTTGAACGCAACTTGGTCGTGATGATCAATGTCTGATTTTAAAATTATGTGATAAGTGGGATATGTTATTCAGATCAATCCTCTGATTTCTGGTTGCTCATTTTCGCTTTCTGAATATGTTTTGTTGTAATTTAGAGGTGACGATGGACAAATGTGATCTGATCTGTGTAATGCGAATTGGTATAATCATTGTGAAATCTAGGAAAATTCTTCCATTTATCAGGATCAAGAGAATGGATCCCTTTAGACTGAGGCACTAAAATAAACTGATGGGGATTTTTAATGGAAAAGATATGTTTCCTAGACAAATATTTCACCAGAGGAGGTAAGAGGATTTGGGATATTGAATACAAACAATTAAAACTTATTCTTGCATCAATTAGGTATTGTCCTATTTGCTCCGGTTGATTACTTGTTCAGTCACGATTTTAAATTGCTCCATGTGGCCAAATATGTGCTTTGTTTAAGAAAGAATGTGTGTATAGAAGACTGATGCAAAAAATAATATATATTCATCTCATGAATCAAAAGATGCCTGTTTTTTCTAAAAACTTGCAGCTTAGATATAGTTACTCTTGGGTTCAACTCTTAGCTGGAATTTTAACACCTCGGACTTTGTTTCCTGTTTCAGATTACCAGTTGCAAACATGAATATCATCTTCATTGTATTCTTGAATGGTAATCTAATCAATTTATATTTTTTATGTTTATTTTCTTAGGCAAAAATACAGTATTTATGCCCCCTCCCACCAACACACACACAAATTCCATGAGTTCTTTTTAATTGAACTGATTTATTCTTGTAGGTCTCAAAGAAGTGAAGAGTGTCCTATATGTTGCCAGTTTGTTGTCTTAAAAGATCCTGCCAGGTATATAATTCATTGTGAATAGATCTTTGTCCTTCTTCTCTCTCTTGTGAGTGTCACTGATTAATTTTGCTTCTGTAGCCAAGGGCTTCTAGCTGCAGTGGAGATTGAAAGGCGCTCAAGATCAAGGTCAAGGAACATTTCTTCTGTGGCTCCCACATCACTTCGTCATTTCTGTGAAGACTTCAGTGTTGAGCATGTGAGTGATTTACTTTATTATGAATCTCCATTATCAAGAATCTTTATTCTTAATGGTTGGCTTAGTGAGAAAAGAATGTGTGTTGATAAGAAGTGAAACTGAAACTTCCAGGATGCTTCTTACTCGGACGATGACTCAGATTTTGATGAGCGTATTATGCAGCATATGGCTGCTGCTGCTAGCAGAGTTCGTTATGTTAGTAGAAGGGAAAGGCAGAGATCTTCTGGGATTGGTCCTTCCCAAGTTCTTGTTTTCACATCTCCTGAAAACATGTCACAGAAAACACATGCAACTTCAGCAGAAAATTTTCAAAATTTAAGTTATGTATCACCCGAGGGTGATTCACTGTCTCGCATACCATCTGCTATTAACATTCAACCTCCATCATCTGTGGATGTTAATTTGGTCTCCAGTGCTGCTGTTAACAGAGATATCCCTTTTAAACCCAGGTGTGCCCACAGGACTTCTAGTCCTACTACAATGGAGCATTCCATGCTTTCGTTTTTATTAACCTTGTTTCTTGTGGCATCATCTGTTTTATTTCTCAAGCATAATTTTTTTGTTTATTATCAGATTTACAGTTACAAATTGGAACATTTGGTTGAACACCTCATGCAGTTAAGAACACAAACACCAATGATCTGACTAATGCACTGTCGTATAGCATCACCTGGACTGCACTTACTTTATCCTTCTGTAAAATTGTTACCTTGGCATCCATACTAGTTTTTCTTTTACAGAACTACATAAAAATTTCTGGCATCCTTCTGTCTGTTGATTTATTTTTTTCAGTACATCTCTGTATCTTATGACCATTTGTGTAATCATCATCCAGACTTCTTCAGAGCCAGTCACCACCTGATACTCCAGGAAGGCCTAGCACATCTGAGTTATTCTCCTTTCCAGAGACACTCAAATCTAAAATGTCTGCTGCTTCAGCTAGGTATATGGTGTCCTTTTGGTTCTTGTTGCAGTTGATGTTTCTCATTTTGTGGCTTTCATACTGAGGTGTTTGGATGTGTTGCAACAGATATAAGGAATCAATCTCAAAGGGTACCCGGGGCTTTAAGGAGAAGCTACTTGCTCGTAATAACTCGGTAAAGGAGCTAAGCAAAGGAGTTCAGCGCGAGATGACTGCAGGAATTGCTGGTGTTGCACGGATGATTGAACGCCTAGATCTTAGTTCAAAGCGAAATGGATCCTCTGTTCCTGTTTCCCGTTGTACGGTGGGCCCTTCAAACTTATCCTTCAAAGGAAAGGGTGTAGAGGATAAGGTTGATGCTCAGTCTCTTGACAAAAATAGTGGGTTAATTGGAGATGATTTAAGCCCAGATGCAACCTATATCTCTGGTGCTATACCAGGACAGCAAGAGATTCCTCATGCACAGGTTCTTAAAAAATCACCTTTAGATGTTGCTCTGACGACTAAATGTTGAAATTTCTTTTTGTGAACATAGCATATGAAATCATAAGCCGGGAGGCACCATTGATGTTGCTGGATGCATAGGCTGTTTTTTGGAGTCTGAAACTGTGTCATTTAGAAGTATTAACTAAGACATGTGGGGCTGCTTTAAATTTTATGAATAATATTAATCTCAGAGAAAAAAGGGTGAATTTTTTTTCAGGCAAACCAATAGATATATATATATATATATATATATATATATATATATATACTAATCAAAATCTTCTTTTCCGTTTTGATTTGCAGAGTGGATAAAAAGTTTGTGTTTATCAGCTAACCCAGGAGGCAGATGATGCAAGTGGCGTAGTGTGTGATAAAACCAATCCGCTGGCTGGTTTTCGTCCGGCATTGCCTGCCTAAAATACATGCAAAGTGGAAACCTTAATCGGACCAGATGTTGTCCTGCTGGTCAACAGTGTTTTACTTTCTTCATAGTTAAAAACTGAGAATTCTGGTGGAACCTTTAATATCTCCCCATTGCTGTATTAACTTGTTTGGTAAAATTTGGACTGCTCTGATGTGGTAAAAGGCATTGAATAAGGTGTGTACAACTTGAAAACCTCAACATTTCAAGGAACCTGCCTCGAGTTTTAAAAAAAAAAATGCTTTTGGGTATTTAGGGTTCTAATCAAGTGAGTATTAAATGTTCAAGTTTAGTTCATTTAAGCATTTTAACTATGAGCCGACTTCGAGCTTATCACTAAGCTAACTTGAACTTGGTTTATGAGTTAATTCTCAATTACTTTATTCTTTGCATGTCAACTTTTTAAATAATTTTTAAAAAAAACTTTGCTGTTTCTATTTAAAAAATATGTTTTTCGTATGCAAAAAGGCATTATTTTTATAAATTGGAGAAAGTTTTTTCAACTTAGTTTAAAACAAGAAGTTTTATACTATTTTGTGAACATGGGGAAAAGAGGACTAGTTTATTTAGATTTTCTACCCTTTTCAATTGAATGTTTGAGGATGCATTTATATTTTTAGACAAATTATCAATTACATTATATGACTTCACAAATTCAAATTGCCACGCTTTGGAGTGCTTGAAATGGCTTTTTGAAGATCGTATTTTCATGCGAATTTTATAAAAGTACGCGGCGGGGTGGGCAAATTCCCAACCCACTCAGCCCGGTTTTCCTCACAAGTACGCACATTGGGTCAAATGTTGAGACATGGACCGTATGGTTTGAGACGGATTGCGGGTAACAATTTTTCAAAATATGGATACCCGCCCCGCCTCACAATAGCCCTAAACCTATAATCCTAATAGGCTAATGATACCCACAATTACAAACCCATCTCTTTCTTCAAGCCTCCCTCTTCTTCTTCTTTCTTCAGGTTCTTCTTTCCTTTCATTTTCGTCTTTCTCTCTCTCCTCTGCGCAGCTTCTTCTTTCCTCTCTCTCTCTCTCCGCTGCACCTCCCTCTCTCTCATTTGCGCCTATCTCTCTCCCTCTCCTCTCTCTATCTCTCTCAGTCTCTCTCATCTGTGGCTCTCTCCACTCTTGGGGACCTGGATGATGCCCAAACCGCGCATAACCCGCACTATTCGCCCTGCTCCGCACAACCCGAAATCCGACTAAAATTATTCATTGTAACCGAGTTGCGGGTCGGGTGCTAAAATACCCATCGAGAAATTACCCATCAGATTATAATAATATTTAATAGTAAAATGGACTACGACCGCTCAGCTTCGTGTTTTAAAAGAAAAAGTCGAGGAGGGGGGTTTTCGTTGATCCTGGCTCTCAATACTCAGTGATTCAGTGAAGGTGACCGAAAGCGCCAACCGTTTAATTGAACGGCGCAAAAGAAAAAAGAACCCTAAACTCTTGTGGTTGATCATGGCCGGTGGAGAATCGGACGTGGACGCCATGAACGAAGCCCTAAGCTCCGCGCAGATTTTCAAAGACAAGCAGCAACAACCCGGACTCAACCCTAAAGACCATGAGCAGGAACAAAACGGCGGTGGCGTGCAGATCACGTGCTTTAGCGACGTCTTCAACGAGGTCACTCTTCATTTCCAGATCCTCCGCCTTCCCAAACAGGTCCATTTTCTTAAAAATTGAGACATTTCTCTTCTAATCGTTCTTTATTTCTCATATATCTTTAATTGTCTTGTGATTTTCGTTGTAGATATACGTGTGGGTCGGTTGCAACTCTGCCAAATTAGGGCACTTATACGCATCTGCACCTACACGGCCTGTAAGTTTTTTTAAGTCCTTGCAGTTTTTATGGTCTCCATCAATTCTATCGAGTAGATTTCTTTAAATATCAACCATTATATTCAAATTAAATGGTAAATTTACCGTTATTTATGATTGAATCTCTGCAATTTTATTTGAAAACAATAGTTGAGATTTAAAGAAATGTACACAATCATATCAATTGCAATTCAAAGATTATGATGCATTATATTTTGCTATTTGGTGACATAAAGGGGACGGTTAGTGTTGCTTCCATACTTGGAGGAGCTTCTGATAATACAGGATCTGGCATTGCTCGGCGATTAGGTAAGTTTTGATTTATGTACGTTGGTTTATGGGATTATGGATTTTTGGTGCCCAGGCTGACGTGCCATGTTTCTTCTAGTGTTGAAGACTGGTCTCAACATAATTCTGGCTTTCAATATTCCAAAGAATAGTCCTATGCTTGAGGTCTCCTCTCTCTTTCTCTCTCTCTCCCTCCCACACACCCACAAACGTGTAAATATTTCTTAGTTTATGGTTTGGCCGTCTGGTTTCGATCTCCTAGGGATTTTTCTATTGATTTATTTCTTCCATCTCCTTCGGGATTTTAGGCAGAAGCTGAGAAGGTGTTGGTACAAAAGCTAGTCCACCTGGGTTACACAAGGCCGAAGGCAGAAGGATCGTCCTCGTAGCAGCGGCCCTGGCAAACCGGCTATATATGAAATACATCCACTGTTATAGACTATTATTGTTGAGAGTCCTAAACTTTCAGGGTGTTAATGTGTTATCTCTTTCATTTTTTTCTCTACCCCTAAAGAATGTTATTGACTATTTCAAGTTCAATATAATAGTTGTCTTGAAATGGAAGAGGAATTAGACAAACTTGTTAAGAAGCATTCCAAAACATCTGGTTGCAAAAATATTCTACGGCACAGAGTATATTTGTTCTCGACGAGCAGATATCATTCGATAAACTGGTTTTGCTATTATTTGTAACAGAATGAAGTGAGTTGTAAACTGCTACAAAGTGACTTTAGTCTCCACATCCTTTCGATCTTGACATATCAATATGAATGGGGAACGAAAGGAAGATGGTGCCCAAGCTATTGAGGCAACATGGCATACCTGCAATGCCCAGAAACTTGTGAGAGCGAGAGAGAGAGAGAGAGAGAGAGAGAGAGAGAACTTCAGTTCCTGAAGCAACGATGATTGATAGTAACATAAAACCCAAACTCCAGTTTCTGAATCAGCGGCACTTTTGAAGGTTTTAAAAAATCAACTTCAGGGAATCTTGAAACTCATATAGCAACCGGCACGATTGACAACCGCCATCCAAGGTATTCGTGAATCATAGGTTCCTAGTAAAGACCATATAAAATTTATATCATGAGATGAGCAACAAGGATTCCTTTCATTCAGAAGTAAGCAAAATGATGAAAGCAGTCAGTTTGTAGGTTGTAATGCCATGATATAGCTCCATACAAGTGCCATAATCCTACAGAAGAACATACTGTAAAATCCAAAAATAAAAAACAAACTCCAATGGATAGATGAGCAAACCTAACAACTTCATCAAAGATTCAAAAGTAAGAAAAGATATTAGATGTCTTATTAAAATGGTAAGAGCTAGCATATTTAGACCAGATTTTATTCCACAAAGAACTAGTTTGAAATCCTACACAGAAAAAAGGACTAGTTTCTCTGATTGTCTCCCAGCAACGATTCAATAATTTCGAACCCCTCACCATCTGGAAAAGAGTCAAGAATTAGAAGAGTAATGTCATGAAAAACGAGAACTAGGAGCTCGCTATAAGACTTGCATAATTTATGATCCCAAAAAACTGGTCTTAGGTGCATTTTTCTGCATAATTTTTACAGATTGTTGATATCAGGCGTTATGAACATTGAGAAGAACAAGTGAGATAAGTCAGTTATTCAAAGTTTGTCCTCTTTTACACACTTAAAAAGGGATATTTCCAACTAGTAAAAGAAAATAAACAAGGTGAGGGTATCAATCCTCTTGATGTTTATGGATCATTTTGTAGAATACTTACAGTGTTGTTTTGCGTGCCACTTTTCTATGCTTCCGTACCAGTTCCACTGGAAGCATAGAGCTACAAAGCGGGTGAGACCAGCAGCAACAATCTCGACAAATGCCATCAGGACTGATCTCTGAGGGGATAAACCAGCAGTTGCTACAGACAGCAACAGACCCTCAAAGTTGCAGGGGATAATAAAGCTACCGGATTTGATGCCATTTAAAGCTCTCTTGGCAACTTCATCAGCTTTCATTGCACCAGAAGAGGCTGCAATGATACTGGTGAGCTGTGGCCTTTTCTTGGTTTCTGTATTCAGCAGACATTAAGTCCAAAAACCCAATTTAGTTACAAACAACACAACGAATAAAAATCCCACATGGTCAGAACTAGAAACACACAGATTAATCTGTGCACATACGTTTTCCACTAGAGGATACATATAGAATAACATGCTGTAGTGATCTTAATCATACTCTCGTGTTAATGAAAGCAACAAAAGATGGTTAGTTTCCATTTTGGAGTTAAATAGGTACCAAGCCAGTAACATATGTAAGAATGGATAAAGGCATCGTATCCATCTATGCCCATTTCAAAATATCACAAACTTCATGAACTCTCGCAGCCAGTAAATATATATGACTTGATGATCATGTAAGCCTAAATTCATAAATTTAATAAATATTCGAGTGAATCAATCAAGCTAATCAGTTGCAGCAATACAATGTGACACCAATTCGTTAGTACTAAGAAAAGACTGCTTCAATTTCGTACCTTCGACTAGACCGGGAGTGTCAGTGTCTGGAGGGAATATAAGAGAGACATGGATGTCATCGGCAATGACCTCTTGTTGCAAAGCCTCTCCCAAACCCCGGAGCCCAAACTTACTGGCGGAATACGCTGTGTAGCCGTATATACCCACCTACGAAGCCACACACAAATTCAAAACAATTTCTAAATATTCGACTGTGTTACTGTGTAGATTATTGGATTTCTTCCAAACTCAATTATTGTTTTTAGATCGAATTATTAAGATTGTGACGATATCGCCATTGGATTGAGTAGGGAAAGGTTGTGGTTCAGCGTACCTGACCGGCCTGGGAAGACATGAGAGCGATGGAACCGGGGCCACGGTCCCTCCGCTGAAGTTTGATGGCAGGCAAAGCAGCTTTGACCATGTTAAAAGCCCCCATCAGATTCACGTCCAGCATGAACTTCACCTCATCCAACCCCTGCCTCTCCAGCTCCTGCGGCACGAACACCCCCTGATTCACCACCAGCACATCGATGGGCCCGGCCTCCTCCACCGCCCTCGATAGGGCGTCGTAGTCCCGCACGTCTGCCGCGAACACCGCCACGTCGATCCCCGTGGCGAGCAGGATCTCTTGCTTCGCGGCCTCCAGCTTGTCGATGGACCGCGCGAGGATCGACACGCGCGCGCCCTCCGACGCCGCCCGGTGGGCCAGGGCGAGCCCGATCCCGCTCGATCCACCTGTGATGAACACGTGGCGGTTCTTGATCGGGACCCTGACGGGACGGGGCCGGGCTATAAGGTAGAGTACGACGAGGAGAAGTAGAGGGAATACGAGGAGGAGGGAGAGGTAGGCGAGGTTTGCGTCAGTCATTGATGGAGCTCCGGAAAAGTAATGCAAAGCGACGGTGGCTTTGGGTTGGACTTCGATCTGTACTTGCTCTTCTTCTGCTTAAACTGAAGTGGTATTGACTATTGCTATATATATATATATATATATATATATTTCATATTAAAAATAAAACATTAAAACAATGTCGTTTGTTTTTAACATGTCACATAAAAAAAAGAAAGAGATTTAAATTAATGATTTTTATTTCATTAGATGTGATGTGAATTAGGGATATGATTTCATCAATTTTATTTTTTATTTTTTTAAATAAGCTCAAAAATAGGCACAATGGTGCCAAAAGCCCATATAAAAATAAATAAATAAAAAGGTTATAAATCATTGACTATAAAATAGATTTAAATACTTTATTCATCCATATGGTTTAACTACTTTATCTCTTTGGTTTGTCTAGATAGTCCATTCATCAAAATTTTATCCAAAATTTAATGAAAAGTCACGTCAATACTAATCACGGTTTGACATATATCTTATATAATTAATTAATTAAAAAAATAGGGATGACTACAACCGTTTGGGAGTGGCCATGGGGGGTGGTTCACCACCCCCAAGGGCCAATTGATTTTTTTTATTTTTTTGTCAATTTGTTGGAAGGCTCTTGGGGTGGGCCAAACCACCGAAAGATTAAATATATCATTTTTAGTACTTTTTAATGTTTTTAATTTAAAACAAAAATATTTAATTTTTTAATTAATTAATTATATGGGGACACATGTCAAATCGTGATTGGTGCTAACATGGCATCCCATCAAATTTTGGACAAAATGTTGAAGGAGGAGACCATCTTCATCTTTAAACAAATCAGAGGAGACCTCTTGTAATAAAAAATAAATTATAAGGGTCAAAAAATAAAGAAGTTAAATCACATCGGTAAATAAGGCATTTAACCCTATAAAATAACTGTTAGTCACCTAAAGAAAGCGATTGTGGTTATTAAAATTTAATAACCGCCTTAGGCGGTTGCGGTTAACAGTTTTAATCAATAACCGCAACCGCTTGTGCACCCATACCATTGAACTCTTTTTTTTTTATTTTTTTACATCAAAATAAATAAATGGTATTTCTATTTAAAACTTGGAAAGATCTTCACCTTCTTTAGAGGTTTTAAGGTCATTAAGTAGGTTTCATCTTCTTTAGATCTTCACCTCTCAGCTTGGAAAGATGCTTCCCCTCCCTCTCTTTAGCTTCTTCTTTGCCCAAGAATGATTAAAGGTAATTTTGATGTGGTAATTACGAATTGTTTTGAGGTTGTAGTTGCTGTGGTTAGTGACACTTCAGGCAGTGTTATTTTGGCAACCACTCTTAAGCTGGTTGGTTTGGACATTCTTCAAGAAGAATCTACTACTGCTCTTCTAACTTCTAGGCTAGCAGTTTCTACGGGTTTTGGCTCATTTGATCTTGAAGGAGATGTTGTCCCTAGTTTTGCTTCTTAGAACTTTGTTAGTATTATTTCATATATTAGCTTGGAATTATCCCACTTTCAAAAGTGGAATGCTTTGAAAATATTACGAAGTGCCAATTATCGAGCACATACTTTAACTAAATTGGCCGCTTTCTATCATGTGTTTGAAAGCATTCTCATATATATCTCTCATTTTTCTTTCATTCAGATCAAAAGTGAGAAAGATCCTCCACCTTTGTCCCATTTGCTTAGAAAAAGAAAAAAAAAAAGAGAAAAAAGAAGAAGAAGGAGCTCTATTTAGATATTATATACTACTGAAAATCGAGATTACCCGATTATAACAATCAAAATGTGGATAGACCCATGAGGAAAATAAATAGGAAAAAATATAAAAATGCCTCATAAACTACCAGTCATTTACGATTTAGCCTCTTAAAGTGATAAAATATCTTTCAAATTACAAAAAAGTTGCATTTTGACCCCCTCCGTTAGTATTCCTGTCAAAGTAGATGGAAAAATCAAAACTACGTCGTTTTGGCAATGGTAAGTTACTAAAATACCCTCCTAAAGGAAAAAAAATATATACATATTAGAACAAAGATCAAAACGTCATCGTTTTAGCTAAAATTAGGGTTTCCCAACCTTACCAAAAATGGTGCCGTTTTGACTTACTGTAAGAATTAAAGAATTTCTTTTAGGGTTCACCCAGTTCGCAATTTTTCCTAAGTCAAGCCACCTAGCCGTCCGTCCCTCCGTCATATATGCGGCAACTTGGCCGAGATTTCCAAGTTCGGTCAGAATTCGTTTGATTGTTGATGAGGCTCATGGGGCACATCTACGATTTCATCTTGCCTAATTCGGCCCTCCAGCAAGGAGCTGATCTGGCTGTACAGTCCACTCATAAAGTTCTATGCTCTTTTACAGAGTCATTGATGCTACACATGTTGGGGAATATTGTAGACAGTGAAAGAATCGATAGATGTCTCCAAACTCTTCAAAGCACTAGCCCTAGTTATTTGCTTTTAGCATCATTAGATGCTGCTAGAGCTCAATTAAGTGAAAACCCAGACACCATATTCAACAAAACATCTGATCAAAGAAATACCAGGCATTTCAGTGTTTGACCTTGCAAGCTTTTCTAACTTTCCTGCCATTGATCCTTTGCGGCTTACTATTGGTTTTTGGCAGCTTGGTTTGTCTGGTTATGAAGCAGATGAGATATTATGTAGAGATCATGGGATCATTTGTGAACTTGTTGGGACTCAATCCCTTACTTTCGTAATTAACCTTGGAACTAGTAGAGATCGATCATATTCAGAAGCTTGTATCAGGAATCAAACATCTAACGGGAACTCATGCACCAATCCATGGAGGTAAAGGGAGATTGCAGCATAGTGGTTGTACACCCTTTGCAGACATCAAAATGAGCATGATTCCCAGGGATGCCTTTTTTGCAAGAAAAAGAAGGTGAGCATAGCATAGTGCATTATTTTTCTTATCGCGAACACGAACCTTAAAAGAAATCCTTTAATTCTTACGGTCAATCAAAATGACACCGTTTTGGTAAGGATGAGAAACCCTAATTTTAGCCAAAACGATACAGTTTTAGTCTTTATTTTATTATATTTTTGTCTAAGAGGGTATTTTAGTAACTTTTCATTGTCAAAACGACGTAATTTTGATTTTTTCATCCACTTTTACGATAATACTAACGGAGTGGTCAAAATAAAACTTTTTAATAGTTTTAAAGGCTATTTTATCACTTTTGAAATTTTAAGGTGCTAAATCATAAATGATGATAATTTGGAAAGTTTTTTTATATTTTTCCCAAATAAATATTTCCCATTCATTCCAAATTGCTTCCGACAAAAACACCCGGCATGCTGATGAGTCACCAATAAATCATTTTGATGCCGAATATCTATCGTCAGAAAGAAAGAGGGTCAACCCCGAGGTCCGTCCAGCCAAGAACGGGCCGTCGTACTCGTAGGCTCCGTCTCAGAACTCAGGAAGGCGTCCTATTGCATGTATGGAGTGATTGTGCGCATCCGGAGTCTGACAAACCATTTAATTGACCAAAATTCAATTAAATCAAATGTTTTTTTGGCGGTGAAATTTAAATAAAAACACACGCGCGCGCACTTTACGAAGTCATCGTAATCAAGCTATATTTATTGGGAGACAAATATTAATGTTATATGTTAAAATACTAGTCATATTATTTTCTTATTATATGCTACATTTTCATGCGACTATAAATAAAGCAATTTTACAAGTTTTTCTTATGTCATTTTTGTGTCTATCAAATAATGATGTAACTCTTAAAATCATCAATCGTCATTAAATTTTGATTAAATGATAATTTCAAAACATAGGACATTAACAACAGTGGACACAGGCCTTTAAGACCCAGACACCTCAAATTTTTATTTGTCATCTCTTCTCTTTATTTTCTGAAAAGAAAACAAAGTTTTGTACTTCTTAGCAGTTATTTTGATTTTTTTTTTTACATGATTTTGATTATTGTTGTTGGATATGTTCTTAGGGCCTTTATTTTGACAATTTTTTATATTGAAAAATGTTTTGAGTGAAACCATTTTTCAATAAAATGATTTTAGCTATAAACATTTTTCGATATTTGGCTTGTGTGGAAAATCAGATAAGACAATGGGCAACAGCATGTGATAATGATTAGGGGTGCTCAAACGGTTATAACCAGCAATTATTGGTAATAACCGCAATCGCCTTGGACGGTTATCGATTTTCAATAACCACAATCGCTTAAGCGGTTAGTAGTTATTTTATAATCGGCGGTTAATGGTTATTTAATCTAACAACTAGCGGTTTTATAACCGTTTTTTTTTTATATGAGCTTTAGAGTTTTTTAAAGTATTTTGAACCTTTAATGGCCTATTTTTTGGACTTATTTTAAGGTTTAAGGCCAAAATGTTTCAAAAAATATAGAGGGAAAAAAATGCTTTGAATAAGGTTTAACTCAAAATATCACATACCACATTATATATTTCATAATCATAAATAGCCCAAATCCATTCATCCAAATACAAATGAAAAAATTAATATAAAATATTTAATATATATTTATATTATTATATATAAATGAAAGTAGTTAGCGATTATAACCGCCTTGTCTTACCTCTTAAAACCGCTAACTGCAACCGCCCTAGGTGGTTAGCAGTTTTTAATAACCGCCTACCAAAGCTTTTAGTCGTTAGCGGTTTACAGGGCGGTTATAACCGTCCCGCTCAAAACCGCCCCATTTGAGCAGCTCTAATAATGATGACAATTGAGGACCTCTAGCGACCTCGGGTGGCCAGATAATGAATTGCGAGAGAGAGTTTGTACAATAATGAGAAGTTTAAACTTAAGAAACAATTTACAGAATATATATATATATATATATATATATATATAAACCATTTGTTTTCCTACCAACATAAAATATAACCAGTTTTTTGTCCAAGCATACAAATTCTTAAATTCGAATTACCTTATCTACTAAGTAATCATCCTTATTTATCGCCTGGGATATAATCATTTATCACAAATCTAATGATTTAAAATCATGTCAAATTTAGGAAAATACATAAGAGACATAGGTCTTCTTTCTAACATTACTTTCCTTTCAAAAACCAACAAAAAACGAAAGAAAAAAAGAGAGAGAACATACAAGTGTACAACCACTGATTCGTTAGGGATTATAAGCTGTAATCACTATAGTTTTGGCCTATAATAGAACAAAAACTTGAATTAATTGAAAGAATAACCACCTATTTTGTTCCACACCACATAAATTTGGACATCAAACAAACAATAAATTAAAAAAAAAAGAAAAAAGAAAAAAGAAGAAGATAAAAACCGCATTCGCATACCTTAAGTCTGCATGTACAATCCTAAATATTGCAGCCTCAT
Organism: Carpinus viminea; assembly: GCA_013348765.1. Lineage (NCBI taxonomy): Eukaryota > Viridiplantae > Streptophyta > Magnoliopsida > Fagales > Betulaceae > Carpinus > Carpinus viminea. Next base: position 4,555,791 of record CP054673.1, read on the forward strand.
TACATTGCAATAAGGTAATTTACTTCGAGTATATTTAGGCTAAACCGTTCGAATAAGTTTCTAAATAATCCGAACGAGTAAAATTCAAACTGCTCGAACACCCGTCCAAACAAATCAAACTCTTACAAAAGATTGCCATATTGTAATACCAACCTTGCTGTAGGGCCAAAATCTGAAAAAATAAAATATTAATAATAATAAAAAAATAAAAGTAATCAAATTTAAGATAAGCAGAATGAAACCAAGTTTGAAGGAGTGAAGACTTCTTTAGCTCATCCGACGTGTAGCAGCGTCAGCTTCCTTACGCACCCAATAAAAAGTGAAGGGACATAATTAATTCTGTTGAAATAACTAAAAGATATCATCCACAGTAATGGCGCAATATCCCAAGCAGCAACAACAAAACAAGTGTTTTGTTTACTCATAAATCACAATAGATGCGCATTGATAAAAAATGGAATTTAACCAAGATGACGCTTTTTAATGCATTAATAATTCAATATCTGTCATACAATTATTATTATTTCTTTGGCATTCATTAGCCTGGTACCTTACACGTAATATTAAATATTATTAATTTTTTGATAATGAAATCCAATTATATAAAGGGAATAACTTATATTCGGACCAGCCATAACACATGGGTTTTATAGTATCCAATATCATGGTGACATCTCAGATAAAAAAACGACATACTATAAGCACAAAAACACCGGATCTCAACCCTTGAAAACAAAAAAATTACATTGGACAAAATTTAGTTTCCTTTTTTCATATTTTCCTCCTTGGCGACGCTCCCCCACTAGCCCCGTCGATCGATGACAGCATTGGCACAGGAATCAACACCCTCCATCCACGGATGGCTTGGTTTGGCTAACCCACGGACAATGAAACATAGGCAGTCATGAGAGAGGAGGGCACCGAGATCGTGATTGAGTGGTCGCCAAATTTCTTTCTTCGGCATGAAATGGCAATTGTATATGGTAAATGTTATTTTAATGATTTTGGGTTGATTTTCTTTGGGTAACCGATTGAATCGTTGGGGTTTCTAGTTGATTTTTGGTGTTTGGTTATAGAATGGGTTTGAGTTGAATTTGAATAAGTTGATTTAAATAAATCATATCTAATTCACTAGTAGCATACTTCTATTTCAAATTTCAAAAACTTCTTTTTATCTAAAAATAAAAAATCAAAATCAAAAGATTAATAGTGTCTTCGGATAAAATAAGCATTCAATTAGCAAAGTATATCAACTTATCAATTAAGGGCATATTTAACATTGATTTTAAATTCAATCACAAAAAAAAAAAGAAAGAGAATTGTTTAAGATTGTATTTTTTAAATTACAGAAGAGGAGAAAACGCATAATTTTAAAAAGTAAATAACAATTTTCATAATTTTGTTAAACATTTAATTACAATTTTTTTAAAAACCATATACATTTTCAATCGTATTTATTAAAAGAAAAAATAAATGTCATGCCTGCGCAAACAAACTATATAACGACAGCCAGGCATCAAAATCCTGTCCGTACAAAGGGGGCCCACAAGATTACATTCAGCGCCTTTTTCTCTCTGCTCATAACAGACAGTCAATAAAACTCTCCCTCCACTTATGACATCCCTCCAAATCTCAACCGCCAGATTCGTTGACCCGCCCCCACACTCTGTCGCTGCCTTGATTGTCATTCATTTCTGCATTTACGCCAAGTGGCGAGGACGGCTTTGCGGCAAGCCCAAATGCGAAAGGGTTAAGGGATCGGGGAGGGGGAGGGGGAGGGGGAGGGGAGAGGGCTTTTTGGTAATTTTATTTTAAATAGACATGCTTTTATGTTTCCTCATTTGTACCCCCAAAAACCGTTTACAACGCACACACTGGTCTGGTGTCTCACCCTCTTCGTACTTCTTTTCTCTACCCTCAAAGTTTGAGCACTCATTAATGAACTCCTACATCATTATCCTCTATCCCAAGCATTTTCTTTTTTCCTATAATTTTTCAAATTTAATTTAATTTATTTATAAATTTGTACTTAAATAAAAAAAGCGCTTTGCATATATAGTCTGTGGATAAGCCATTATTAAAAAAAAAAAAATTCAAAACAAACAGAATCTACATATTTATTATCATAAAAAGTTTGAATTATTATATATTGGTGGTCTAGATGAGGACTGTTGGCACATGAGATTACTCTAAGCAAAAAAAATATAATAATAATGTTAAAACAGAAGCGAGTGGAGTATACGCGGCGCTAGGTAGGAGTGGTGGATGTCTAGTCCTTGGCATTCTGATGTAGTTACGTTGGTCGTGGCCAAAACTGTAATTTGCTGACCAATCAGAGTGCGCCCTTTAATTTCGCACTTCCCGTTTTGCCTCCGTGCCCGTTCTCCGACCCCAAGACGTTTCTCTTTCTCTCTCTCTCTCTCTCACCAGCTCAGACACTGCATTTGTAGACAAACACTCACCCACACACAAACACACTCTCACACTCGCACTAGGAGTCTCCGACTCCCTCTCCGCCCACATGTTAAAAAACCCTAACCAAACCCATTCTCTCCATTATTCATTGCTGTGGATCAAATCATCTCTCTCTGAGTCCCTTCCAAATCCCTAGAGAATGCCACCGCAGCTACCGCATCCGCCGACCAATCCTCGCCGTCTCGACTCCAGAATATGGCGCGCCTGCGCCGGAAACTCCGTCCAAATCCCCGCCGTCCATTCAAGGGTTTACTACTTCCCCGAGGGCCAAGCGGAGCAATCCTCTTCTCGCCCCACCTTCCTCCCCTCTATCGTCCTCTCCAGGCCCGCCGTTCTCTGCCGGATTTCCGAGGTCGACTTCCTCGCTGATCCGATCACCGACGAGGTCTACGCGAAACTCGTTCTCCAACCTACTAATTCGCAGCACCCCTCTCAGTTCCTTGAACCTTCCAGGAACCAATCCGATCGAAACAACGCCGAAGGAGAGAATGATAAGATCGTTTCCTTCTCAAAGATTCTCACGCCGTCCGACGCCAATAACGGCGGAGGCTTCTCCGTCCCGAGGTTCTGCGCCGACTCCATCTTCCCGCTGCTAAACTACCATGCCGAGCCGCCGGTCCAGACCTTGTCCGTCACCGACGTACACGGTGCGGTCTGGGACTTCCGGCACATCTACCGCGGCACGCCGAGGCGCCACCTGCTTACCACCGGCTGGAGCAAGTTCGTGAACTACAAGAAGCTGGTGGCCGGCGATTCCGTGGTGTTCATGAGGAACTCGACGGGCCAGATGTTCGTCGGAGTCCGCCGCGCCGTGCGCCCGAGCAATGGCGATTCCTCCGCCAGGTGGAGCTTGCATATCGGCGGGCCGACGAGAGCAAAGGCGGAGGAGGACAATGCCGAGGGGTTCTCGAGGAGCGGGAGGGGGAAGTTATCGGGGGAGGCGGTGGTGGAGGCCGTGGAGCTTGCAGCACAGGGGAAGCCGTTCGAAGTAGTGTACTATCCGAGGCCGGGGTGGTCGGACTTTGTGGTGAAGGCGGAGGTGGTGCAAGAAGCTATGAATGTGTTTTGGACCGCTGGTATGAGAGTGAAGATGGCAATGGAGACTGAGGATTCATCGAGAACGACGTGGTTTCAGGGGACGATTTCGGCCGTTTCAGTGCCCGAAGGCGGGCCTTGGCGGGGCTCTCCCTGGCGCATGCTTCAGGTATGCTTTTAGCTTAGCGATAATGTTTACTGTTTGAGCATTTGTTTAGTTGATTTCTGTGGTTTGTGTACTCGGTGATATGCTAGGAAGCACGGATACTTCAAAAGGACTGAAGTATCGTGTCGGATACGGATACGGATACGGATACGGCCGGGACACGGCCAGATACATGTTCCGTACTTGTCCATAAATATTAATTCCGGATGCCCTGGGACATGGCAGGATACTTTGGTGATATGGCTGGGACACGATTGGGGTAGAATAATTTTTTCTCGACGAAAATAGAGTTCTAAATGTTATTATAAAGTGCTTCAGGGTTAAATATTTGAACATTTGACGATCTGATAGCGAATTGTTTGATGTTATTTTCCGATATTTTTGAACGTTGTGTTTTGGGGACATCAATGAAAGCTAAAGATCGATGATAATTATCATATCTTTTATTGCTTGAGTATTAAGTTAGATATGTTTTTTAATATTTAGCTACTCGTTATGTGTTTTCTAAATATAATATATATTTAGTTGTTAATTAATTAGTGTGTCCCGTGCTTCTTTTAATACTTAAAGGGATTTACTTCTTGTATACATTTTATGTATTAGGGTTGCGCCCTGCCCCTCTACACCCATTAATATATGCAATACTTATCAAAAAAATTTAATTAGTGTGTCCCAGCTGTATATCGATCATATCTTTTTAAGAATTTCCGTATCACCATATCTGAATCATATCGCATCTGTGTCTTGTGTGGTATTGGTGCTTTTAGATGACATATTATATTGGACTGTTTCTGTTTTCCATTTTAAAATGATTGATACTCCGAATTGCTGTTAGAATTGGGGCAGGCTTCTTGTTTACATGAGTGTACTTTAAAAATCTGGAACCTGATCTTTTTAGGAATTCTGATGTCTTTGTATGCTGATTGAGTAAAGAAAGAAGATATAGTGTTAGAATTCAAGGATCTTATATATCAAGATAGGATGTCAGCAATGTAGCTACCACATTCTTTATGTCTGCTTATAAAGCTCTCTTCTATTGATGTGCTGGAATAGGAAGTCTGAGTACACTCTTGAGACTGGTGTGCCCTTTTTCTTGCCTCAGTAGCCTATTATGACTCATGAGATGTTATTGACGTTGGCATAAAATCTCATTTCATATTTTAGGAATATTTTTTAGTGATGAAGATTAATTTGAATGTAGAATTGTGTTTGGATGTTTGACAAATATATAAGCCATGTTAAAGTCTTTATTGAATTATGAACATCTTGTGGTAGTTTGGTGGTTGTTTACAAAGAAATAAATGTTCTTTTAAAATCCTTATTGAATTACTGCATGTTGTAGTAGTTTGGTGGTTGTTTATTGTTATGGAAAAGCATCAGCAAATAATGTTTCTAAATTTCTTAGGAATGCTCTTGAATTGGTCAAATGGCTTTCATATTTGCTCACATAGTAGTTTGGCCCCTTTTATTTTCGTTCAGTGGCGGCGTTACATTATATATTATATTCAATTGCACAATTTTCTGTGTACTTTTGCATTTGTGCTTGATGTGAATTGCCCCTTGTAAGGGAAAAAAAAGGTTGTTTATTTCCATACTAACAAGTTTATTAGAGGTATTTTACATACCCTGCAGTCAGGTCAGCTTATGAGCCTTGGTTGAGCATTACAAAATCGGGCTGTCTTTATGGAAATGATCCATAGTGGGGGTTGTATGAACTGTTTATACATAACATGTGTGCATGTTTGTCTGTGCAAACACCGTACAACTTAATGTTTAGGTTGTTTTGTGTGCTATATTATGTGTTGCTGATCCTTTAGAGATTTTGAAGTTTCCAAGGTTTGTTGCCCTTTCACGAACTTAGATCCTGATAATGATAATACATATTGGTAGATTCAACACATACACTTCAAGTTATTGTACATTTATGTGCCCTGGCTGTCTCAATTTATGCTGTTGATTGTAAATCATACATTGACTGTGAACTCATGTTGAGCAGGGTATTGCAACTTGATTTGAGCAGTATAATTATCTTTCTAATTTAATAGTAGGTGAAATGTGTATATAGTGTGGTTGTAGTGATATGGTAGGTTATATAAATCTTCAACTAGCTCTTAGAATTGTTGAGAGAATATTGTAATACTTGTTGTATCACAAAATTTTATTGACCTGCTTTCCCTATTGTCTGTTTCCATTTTGATAATTCCTTGTCTATATATCTTAGGTTACATGGGATGAACCTGGAGTCCTGCAGAATGTCAAGGGAGTGAGTCCTTGGCAAGTTGAATTCGTTGCTCCATCAGAACCACTCCATACTGCATTCCCTCCCACAAAGAAATTTAAAACCCCACAGAATTCTGGGCCGCATACAGATGGAGAGGCTGACATTTTCTGTCCCGTCACGGGATTTACTAATTCAACAATGGGGCACTTGAGCCAATCATTTTTGAATTATAACAATTTTCCTGCTGGCATGCAGGGAGCCAGGCAAAATCTATTCAGCAAATCCAGTTTATCCAACTTATTAAGTGAAAACAATATGTGCATTGATAATTCCTTTGGAAACAACATGGTGCCAAAGTTGAAAACTGTGTCTACTGAGCTGAATATTGGCAGTTCACTGTCTGGAAATTTATCACCAGATAGCCAGAGTAGTGTGCACTCCTTCGGCACAGAATTTGTTGGAACCCAGTGCTGCACCTCAACAAAAGTTGGTGCTAGTTGCTTTCAGTTGTTTGGTAAGATCATTCATATGAAGCAACCTGTTGAAAGTGGTTTTGATGACATTGGTTGTACAGAAGAAGATGATGGGGTTAAAAGATACAGTGAAACTGAAGGCATAAACAACCCACTAGATCTTTCTTTGACTTGCACCAAACTGCTTGACAGGCTTGAATGTAAGAGAGCCTCAGCTTTTGAGGCATGTACTTTGTGAACTACTTGTTGCATCTTTGTCATGAAAATAACTGTACAGGTATGTTTTTTGCCGACTGGATTTGACTAAACTTTTAGTTCATATAATTGCATTAATTAATACTAGTTTCCAAAGAAATTTTGTACAATTAGTTGTAGTGTACATCCTCTGAAATTTGATATGATTCTTAGGAGTTTGGCTTATTGGTAGTAATTAATTTATCATCAGTTTTATATAATATCCTTTCCATTGAAAGAACTTATTCGAGCCTTGTTGTACCTTTTGGGTTGTATGCATTTCTTTCTGTTTTGCCGTGGCAAGTGACAGCTAGTCGGATCTTAAAAGTTCTTAGTATAGTTTCAATTATATTTACATAGAAATCGTACCTTTTTTTTATTTTATTTTTATTTTTTAGAGCACAGTATAATCATAATTGATTGTTTTGTTAAAATTGTGTGTCGGTAATATTTTGCAGTAGATTGTTTATCCTATGCAATTAACTTTCCTTTTCCAATGTTTGGGGGTATAGGAAAGGAAGAAACATGATTTTAATCAACTTCGTCATTTTGTAGTAATCTAGAATATTAATTACTACATTTTCTTGACAAAAGCATTGAAGTATAGAAATCTTGTTAAATTCTCTGCACATCTAGAAAACCTATATCTTATTACATTAACCTACTCTTCTTTTTTCAACAGGAGGTATATGTGGGATTTTTGCTGGGGTTGGTATTGTCATATACATAGGTAGCAACCTTGTCTACTTAATTCGTTGTTTACAACTTGAATATTGGATTAAGCATTTTTTACATCACATGCTACAGAATTTCGTTGGTTACTGTGCAATTATATCTAGGACCTGCATTAAGGGTAACAAAATACTGTAATGGCCTCAGTGAACTGTGAAAAACAGAATGTTACCTATCTAAAACGAGTATCTTTTCTCATTACCACGATACTGACTCAAGACACATTGTAATTTTTGGTATATCATGCCATATGGCCATTACCGACTAGCCCCGTTCGAACTCAAAAAAGTTGGCTACTGCATCTAGAAGACTAGAACTTGAAATTATCTTGGCTTGTGAGGAAGTTTCTTAGAAACAACCATGTATATATAAGACACGACTGATACTATAGTGTGAGAATCATGAACTACAGCTGCTGACGGCCTAACTCATTGATTGGCTTTAAGGTCTGTCTATCGTTCAATCAAAATTAAAGTGATAAACTACTTTTCTATTTCCTCTTTACCAGCAAGTTCTGACGACCTACTTCTTCTATTCCCTCTTTACTGCAGGTACTAAAGGCAGACAGGAAGCTGATTACCATCTGACCCTTGCAGTAGTTACTTTTTTAGGCTGGTTTGTTTTAGTTTGTCGTGTTGGAAACTTGAAACTATTTCAGGCTTGGTTTTTGATGTCTAAATCAAATGCTGATGTGATGTCTATTTGAGATGTTATGTGATGTTTGAAATTACGGTATTTGACTTAAAATTTGGGATTATTTGGTTGTGAATGGCTAGGGATTAAAGCCTATTCTAGTTTCCTTGACAAAAAGCAGTCAAGGACTAATTCAAATTGCAGTTATGGGAAACATCATTTCATGAAGCGATGTATATCATGACATTGCATCAAGAATTATATCTGATTGCTGTTTACTATTTGGACGACACGTGTTCTGGAATGGAAGCTTTTACTAAAATGAAGGATCATTCTGGAGGACGTGTACCGACCTTTTGCTGCATCGAACCTTGTCAACAATTTGTTGAATATAAACTGAGGGAAGCCATTGTTATGTCAAATTTGTGAACAGCTAAACGCTTGCTGTACATGCTGCTAATGGGTACCAACATTTGCTGCTTTTCTAAATGGTGAAGGTAATGAGGACAATCTATCATTCATTTGCACATATTTGTAAGAGTTGTCCATAATGAATATGGAGACGGCCTAGAGAATGGACTACTAAAATAAAAGTGTAATTTGAGGAGAAAATTTCATTTTATCAAATTTAGAGAGCCATTTTTTTAAAAAGAGGTTTGCTAGGGGTTCTCCTCGTAGTGTTCTCCTGGTGTTCTCCTAACCTTATGTAGAACATGATTTAATAAAAAATAAAATTGTAGTGTTTTTTTTTTAATAGATTAATTTTATGAGTTAATAGTTAGGTTCTAATGCTTTAAAACTTGTTTTTGATTCAAAATTAAACCTAAGGGTGGAAGGTTAACCTTTAGGGATGATATCACCTAAAATGGATTTGATCATCCTAAATTTGATGCTAATGCCTCAATTTGTTGTTGACGCCTCCACAAATTGCTAATGCCTCAAATTTGATGCTAATGCACCTAAAAAACCTTGAGTGGAAGCAACTACAATTTTATTTTTTCTTAAATCATATATTATATACTTGGGAGAACAAGGGAATCCTTACGGAGACCCTAAGCATTTTCCTTTTAAAAATGAGTTAAACATCAAACTCTATTTTAGTTAAATATTATTATTTTATTAGTTTTAAACCAATTTGGAGAGGAGGGTAAAAAATAAGTTTAATTTTAGCTTTTTGACTATTGGAATGTAGGGAACATCTATGATAAGAGTTAAATATAAAGTAGGGAAGAGGGCTTGCTAAATGGGTATTTTCATGAGTTTTATTATATTTTTGGAGAAAAGCTAAATATAAAGAGTCCATTGTAAATGCTCTTAATGATATATTTGATATATCTCTTCCTTGCATTAAGAAGGTTTTTGGATTTGTGTCGTTGGATTACCTCTACTAAAAATGCTCCATTTTCGGTTAAACAAAAGCCAATTTAATACTATTTTATAGCCTCATGCCCATAAAAGGTCTGTTCGCCCTCAAGAAGGACTAAGCGTCCCAACAACATAGAATCGCTTGGATGATTCACTAAATGATAGAGCTACAACTAATCGACAACCCCTAATGAAATCGAGTGATCGACAAACCTCAAATTGACAAATGATTGCCTTGTTGGCATTGTTTTTCATATCAGACATGCTTGCCATCTATGGTGAGAGAGCGATGATAATTATCAGACCGGCGTGCTTGAATAGTCAAGCACGCTAGTATAAAATATTAATTTGTTTATTATTAAAAAAATTAAAAAAAAAAAAATTATACTAGCGTGCTTGAAGCCAATCTGATGATTATCATCACTCATGGTGAGAAAGTCATAAACCTAGATTGAGGTATGCATTATATTCCTTATCATCTAGCTTCTTATACTCTCAAATATCACCATACTCACTTAAGCATTAGAATGTCCACTGTTAATGTTTCTCGATGAGTCAACCATGTTTATTTTTGTCTTTGTAGGTATTCTTGTTTGGATTACCGTGGTCTGCTTAACTATATCAACAACATATATTTTGGACACATGTTAGTTTATTAGACTATGTTAATTCAACCTTATTCGGAGGAAGCTTTGTAAGAAAAAAGAAGAAGAGAAAACTCCATCTGTCATCCAATTTACAATTGTCTCCAAAATTTTTCCATTTTGTTAATGTAATCTATTGATTTATCACGGGAGTTTTAAAATTTTCATTTTGTGACACAAAATGACAAAAATGCCCTGTATAAGATAAAAAAAAGAAAAATTCAATAAAAAAGGATAAAAGACAAAAAAAAAAAAAACCCATAGAAAAAAAAGACATCACTTCAGTCTATACTAATTTTTTTGCTTTTTTTTTTTTTTTTGTATATATATATTTTTGGATTTTTGTCTTTTTTTCTTTATTTGTTTGTTTTTCATGCAGAGTATTTTTGTTATTTGAAGGTGGAAGGGGAATTGGTAAGATATATTAAGAGAAATGTTTGGTATTCTCTTGGTATCTTCTTCGTCTAGATGAAAATTATTTAATAAAAATCAAGTGAGAAATAAGAACAACTTTTTTTTTTTAATTTTCTTATAAAATAATTTTTACGTAGGATCAAAATGATACGAGAAAAATACTAAAAGATTAACCAAGTTGAAAAATTGAGAGGATATTACAAATTAGGGAATAGATTTTATTTATTTTTTTAAAAAAAAGGCCCAAATCACGAGTTCTTGAGAAGAAACTAGAAAGTACACCAACCCATTTTCCAATAGTTTCATCGATAATTGTCTATGAAATGAAAATTCACGAACGAAAATCGATATAAACAAACGCAGACCCAAATCCATTCTACACCGGCAGCCCGCTGCAAGCTGTCACCCTTACAAATAACGGGTGGAATAGATTAGGGGTTTTATCAAAGAACTCATATCTGTCTTAATGGCTGTCCCTCTCTCTAACCAGTCCCTCTTCTCTCCTCGCCTCTCTGCTTCCTTCTCATCCCCAAAGCCCTCCAAAACCCTATCCCATTTTAAACCCCTCCATTACCACCACTCCCCTCATCTCTGCAAACCCATTCTAGGGTTTCTTCCTCTCACCAAACCATCCCCAATCTCCATCACTACCAACTGCAGGCGTTCCTTCCAGTTCCATCTCTGTGCCCAAGACTCCGCCCCCACCGTACGCCTTTCTTTTCCCCTATTTTATATATATTTTTTTCGCTTAATGCTTGTTTCTCTCTTTTACCAGTTATTTATCTAGGAAAAATATTATACTGTTGTTATTATTCTGATTCAGTCACAATCTGAGGCTGAGTATTTGGTATTCTTTAACTCCATAGGCTAGTCATTTTCATACCGTGTGAGAGATGAATATTTGTATGCCTTTTTTCTCTGTTTGAATGGTCTTAAAGCTTGTATACTCTGGTAAGATTAATTTTGGATTTAATCCACGTTTGGAATGCGCAAAGTATGTTTACAAGTCAAAGCAAATTAGTAGGATTGCTTGGTATCAAACTTCTTTGATTGCGAAACTTTGTTAAATCATTTTTACTTCTGGATTAGGCCTGTGTGAGTTTTTATACAGATCTGTTAACTTGTTTGGTCAATTAAGGCCAATTGGCCAAAGCTGATGCGTGTGAGGTGTTTATGGATTGGGCAAGTTGAAGCCTGGGTTTTGTCTTTTGTTCTTTTAATAAGAGATTGATTTACTTAAAAAAATAAAGTTTGTTTATAATAGGAGCACAACCCTGGTACGATGGGGTATATAAATGGAACATCCAAAAGTAAAAACTAATATCTAAAATTCAAAAGATCTAAGAATTTTTAAGTTTGAAAAGAGTGTGAACTAATAGCTGCCGGTCAATCATAGAGATATCTTGAAAACAAAAGCTTCAGCTTCACTAACATTGACTCACCCCTCAAGAGTGCTTGTATTCATTTCTCTCAAAACGCACCACATCATACCCAAAGGAATTAACTGTCCAAATTTCAACACTAAGTTATCCACCAAAAGGTCCCTTCCAACATGCCAATAGTTTGACCACCGATCTGTGCATGGCTCACCTAATACCATATAAACGAAATTCTAGGGTCTACATTTCCTAGAGGTTCTTACAATGAAAAAAAAATTGACTCACTGATTCCCTGTTTGATTTTACACATGCGACACCAATCTGCGATGTCTATTCCATGCTTTCTCAAATTATCTGTCATAAAATCTTCCCCAGTGCAGCTATCCAAATGAAAAATGCCACTCTTTATCAGAGCTGTATATATGACAAATGCATTCCTAAGGAAAAACTCCATTGCCCTCCAACACTAGAGCCTTACAGTATCTTTTGATCTCAAACCTCTATTTCTTATAGCAGGAATCCAATTCATTTGTCCTCACCCACTTGACGATCTTGTTAGAGTATTTTCTTCAAGAAAGCAAAACAAGGATTCCAGTGAAAACTACCATTTGACCACTCCATAATGCATCTATTTCCATGCAGTGTGGAAAAATTCAGGATTTGCCTCTTTAACAAAGAATCTCCAGACCAAAGATCTTGTCAAAACCAAATTTGCAAGCCTATAAAATTTGGAAAATTTTCCTAATTTCCTCTAATATTCTATTATTCTTTCATTAACTAACACCATAAGATCCTCTAAGTGCATCACAACACCATCCTCCCCAAGAAGTCCCATACTTCTTATCTATCACCCTCCTTCATAGATTATTTTCTCTCATTTAATGTTACTATCTCAATTAAAGATCAATGTGTCTCTCACTCCCAACCTTGTTTTGAGTGGGAGCACAAATGGTCTGCCAATTTAGTGGAACTCAACTCAACCGTCATACATCCCTAAGAAGTTGGGTGGCTAGATAACACTATTAATAAGTGAACTAAAGTAAAAAGGATGTGGATAAGATTAATTGAAGATCCTTGTTGAAAAAATAATGTCTGGCTAACAGTAGGTTTGCAGGTGTCTTTGTCATTCAGATGTAAACAAGTGCAAGTTTGTAAAGAAATACCTGTTTTGACCATCATCTTGGCATTCATGTGTAGTCGGGCTGTATGCAGGAAAGTAATTTGAAAGGAAAATTTTATCTTCACATTTGGACTCTCTCCAAGTTGGCATTGAGTGATGTTTATGTACAGAAGAGAGAAAAGGGGGAGGATCTGTGTTGTTTAAGTAATTAAATAGCTTGTTAGAGGACTTTGTGACATTGTTGTGATTGCCCATCATGATTATTTCTGAATCCCAAGTTAGTGTTGAAAAGATGTGAGAACTCTGATAAAAAAAAAAAAATTAGTTGAGGTTTGCGATATTATTTTTTAGATCTATATAGCTGTGATGGCATAATATGTGCTAATAAGGTAGAGTAAATAAAATTCCCTTAGCTAGAGAAAGGAAAGGGCAAATGTAAAATTTCAAAATTAAGAATTCCATGATAGTACAGGTAGTTGGCATGCTTTAATCAATATATCACTCATCTCTATAATTGTATTCCCAATTGTATATGCATTTACATTTCCTTCCTACAACCCAAGAACTTATGTTTTGGGTTGGTTCCATAGAAATCCTAATTTTGGTATATTGAATATTCTTTTTTATTTTGCTCTTTTATTATTTTGAATTTGGGTAATTTTTTTTAATTATATCATCCATGCCTTTTCTCACTTCCTATTGATACTAAATATGACAGTAAGAGCGTAAATATCCATTGGCATGAATTTAAATTGCAAATTCAACTTAATTATTCTATATAATTCATAGTTATTTTTTTTCTTAACTTTCTTCTACATAGACAAATGGTGAAGAGGAGGCTAGTCAAAATGATGTAAAAACAGCAGAAAGTGAAGCAGATCAACAACAACAATCCAGTTTAAAGATCCTCATTGAAGTTTACAAGGAAGCTATTCTTGCTGGAGATGAAAAGACTCTATCTGATATTGAGGCCACGATACACATAATAGAAAATGAGAAGAATGAATTGGCCCAGAAAGTATCTGCTTTATTAATTGAAGTGACTACTGGAAAAGAGAAATATATCCGCTTACAAGCAGATTTCGATAATTTTAGGAAAAGATCGGAGAAGGAGAGACTTACAATAAGGTCTGATGCCCAAGGAGAAGTAATTGAGAGTCTTTTGCCTATGGTGGATAATTTTGAGAGAGCCAAGCAACAACTTAAACCAGAAACAGAAAAGGAAAAAATTATTGATGCAAGTTATCAAGGTATATACAAGCAATTCGTGGAGATAATGAGGAGCTTGCGTGTGGATGCTGTAGCAACTGTAGGAAAGCCTTTTGATCCCTCGGTAAGTGAAAGCTTTTGATACATGTATCAGTTTCATGTTTTGTGTTAGTATTTATATTGTCTTTTTGCCTGGTTGCTTGTTCATGCTTGTGAACCATCCTAAGTATGTAAGGATAAGAGATTTTTTATGTTCATTTTTGTTTCACATCCAGGAACCTGATATGCAAATATTGTATTGGGCCCTTCACAAAAGTGAGGCCAAAATCTTAGGATTTTATTGTCCATCTCATGAGGGGTGGAAAAATCTTGCAAAGAAAATTAGATTTTGGGAATTGGAGATCAAAATTTCAACCAGAAGATTGAGATCTTGAGTTACAAAATAGAGAAGAAAATTTTAGTTGTATCTCATTTTGCACTTGCGGAAAACTCCTTGCCGAGGGCTTGTGTACCCCTAGAATTAGTTGGAGCAAAGCTCCAGATATCCGGTGCCAAATAAAATAAAAATAAAAATAAAAAAGAGAGAAGAAAGGTTCAATAACGCCTGTTTGCTAATTACTTTTGTTGTGAGGTTTTAGTTCCTATGTCAATTGAATAATGCAACTACATCCATCAGGCATGAGTACTCTGGTCTAGCTGAGAGAGATCATACTCTGGAGTTGCTGGTTTCTAACTATTTATCATAAGCTAGTTATTATGTGGTTGTCGATATAGGTTAAACTCTATAAATCCAAAACACAGAATATCTCTTTCATTTAGAACAGAAGAATTTTTTTTAGTCACTTAGGGATAAATTCACTTTTGATTAGATTCTTAGGGTCCTGTAGTTTTATTAAATTCTAGTGCAGTGCTTTTGATCAAACTACAAGAGAAGATTATAAAATGAGGGATTGCCTTCCCACTCTCAGATTGCTTCCCTTCCGTGTGTCAAACCCAGGACCTATAATATGAGGTACCATTAGCTTGTAATAATTCCCTACGAAATTCATCTGTTAGGCATTACTACTAAGCTTTGAGATTAAACTTGCAACAGAAAATGCTATAATTTTTTTTTTTTTCTATATCGATAACACCACATAGGCAATATTTATACCAGAGCACTAAACATAGACATACTAAATACATTCATAGTCACATAATTACATCAACTGTTTGACTTACACCAACAACAATCAATACAACACCATTTTCATCACTCAAGCCACATAATCAAAACCACCAATTTGTAAAACCAACTCAATGATCTCAACACATAAACAAAACACCAAAATCTATAAACACCCAACTCTACAACGATCAAACTCCACAATGTAACGTCAAATCCCAAAACAATCACATGTAGCTCACCAAATCATCAACAACAAACATTTAACAAAATCTCAACAATAATACTTAAAACTAAACAATCAAATGGGAAGAAAAATTGGTAGAAACTTACCTCTTGAAGTTTCCTTTCCTCGAAGCTTGTTTATGTTTGACGCTTATAATTTAGCCTTGTTCAAATGAACACATGGCGCCTGCTTTAATGTGAATGCCAAGTCTCACTTATTTATAATTTTAAAGTCTTAAACCCTAAAATTTAATGCTCGGTCACTCAAAAGCCTACAAGTCCTATTGTGCTCCATCTATTTACACCAAAATATATTTTTATTTTTATTGGATGGGTTGTTGGAGTCGTATCACATGGCTTGAGTCTCTTCTCATGGGGGATGTTTACTACACTTGAACTGGGAGTTGTTCCAAATCATGAAACATAAAATAAGACGTGTAGTTGCCAAGGATGATCGTGTGCTAACTGAGCTTGTAATTTGCAGAGTTAGTCACTAGAATCTGAATTGATATGCAACTTCATAAACCTTTTCACACCATCTAACATCATCGGTTGGCTTTCATTTTTTATTTTTTTTGTTATAGCTGCATGAAGCCATTGCACGTGAGGAGTCTCAAGAGTTCCAGGAAGGGATTGTAACTCAAGAATTCCGCCGTGGGTTTCTGCTTGGGGACCGGCTTTTGAGACCGGCAATGGTTAAAGTTTCTTCGGGACCTGGTAGTGCAAAAGCCCCTGCAGCTGCCGACGAATCCACCGACCAACCTGCAACAGCCCCCGTGGATGCTGACAAATCCATCGACCAACCTGCAACAGCTGCTGGAGTGGATGAACGATAGTTTTTCCAGCTCAAGCTCAATTTGATGTACCAGTATATCCACTTTATAAGCAGCCTACCTGGTATTTTCATTGGCTTGTGAAGCTTTGTTGAACTCTTTTTTTTTATAATGTTCCATCCTTTTTTTCTTTTTTTTTTTCATAGAACCAATCAATATATACTGTTCAAGATTATACTTCACATGTTCACCGTTGTTGCTCTTGTACTTCTCTTCCCCCATTTTTTTTTTTCTCTCAATTCAATGCGGGGAAGGAGGGGACTCTTCCTCTGCCCCTTAAGCACTCACCTTATTGCTTAGAAAAAAAAAAGAGAAAAAAGTTCACCATACTTGTCAAAACTATTTTATCTGATAAATGCTCAATTATAAGTTCTTTATATTTATATACTAAATGGGAACCTATATTTACCCATTGAACTTCCACCTAATTTGCGATGCTCTTTTAATCTTTCAATTTTTTCAAATGTCCTTCCATAATGAGCTTTTGTTAAGTTAGATGCATCAAGGGACTTGCATGTGATGTTAAAATGACCATTATACTTTTATAAAATTTATAAAAATACAAATCTATCCTTAAACTGAACTGCTAGACATGGGTTGCCTTTCCATTTTTTTTCTTTCTTGAATTTGTTTGCCTTTTTGTTTTGTTTTATTTTTAGTTGTCTTTTTCACTTTTGTTTTTTTCCTCTTTCTTTTTCTTTTTCTTTCTTATGCATAAATAGAGTATTATTTCGAGGAGTGCATATAGTTTTCCTTACTAAATATATGAGTTTTCAAATGATAGAGAAAATTTATAATAAATCCATGAGGCAATGAGTAAAAACTAAAAACACTCATTTTTATTTTATTTTATTTTTTCAATTTAAACTCCCTAAGTCAATCGAAAAAGTGTCTTAAACCCGTCCATTACATTTTCTCCCAATTTTTTAACATCCGTCCGTCCATTCCAATACAAACTGTTTTGCCCGGGCGACAAAAAATGAAATTGTATCCTATGTTGACCCCTGTTTTCATGTTTTAAAACAGAGAAAGTGAATCTTATGCCATTAATTAGAGGAGAAAGTGTTTGGGATCATCATGCATTTGTGGCTTTTTGTAGTCCAAGTCCAAACAGAAAAAGGAGGAAAGTGTTTGGGGGATATCATGCATTTCTAGCCCATAGGAATTGCATTTCCTAAAACCCTTGCGAGAATGGTTCTGCCTTTTTTGAAGGATTCAGTTTACTGAGTGAATGTTAAGAATAATGATCGATCTCAAGATACTCAAGCACAGTTGGTTCAAGCAACACCAACTATTTATTTGTAAGACATTGTTTATAAATGTAAGCTTTTTTTCTTCTTCTTTCTTTGCAGAAATTGTTGCGTGGGCTCTTCGCAGGATCAATTCTCCTGATGCAGAATTATGGTGATCTAATGGCAATATATGAGGCTGGATGTGTGGCAATATTCTGGGCTCATATTTTCTACTGAACTAAGATGTTGCTGGTTCTTTATTAGTAGTTATTTTTGGAATGGAGTGTATCTCTATCTTCAATGACTTCAAACAATAGGCTTTCTTATTTTGGTTTCAGTTTTGCACTTTTTGTTGATGATCGGTAGTTCTATTATGAACTTTTAGCAAATGAATATGTTCCTTATACTTCTCATTGGTGTGTTGCTGAACTTTTGATTTCTCTCTGAGTCTTCATGGGTGAGATGAAGGGGAGGAAATGATGTTTGGAGGAAAATCTGGAGGCGGTTTTTCCATTGATGACATGCAGAGGCTAAGATGGGAAAATGTTGAGAGTTGGAGTTTTCACCCACTCTTGAAGTAGGAGAAAAGAAGAGCAAAAATCCAAGCTTTTAGGGGCTGCTTTCTTAGCTTCTAATTCTAATATTTAAGGGAACCAGCCAGCCAACCCAAGTACAGCAACAGCATTATCATCATCATCAGGATTCCTTATACAACGAAGCAGAGGTACTGGGGCTGGCATCACTATTGAAATAATCCAAACTGTATATTTGCACCAAGAGCAGCAGTGACCATCAAAGTTATTTTCAATTCCACCAATAGCCACCAAGCATTACCCCACTCTCTTTCAAGAGCATTACAGAATTACATAATGAAGGACCAAGTTCATAATTGAACTACCGATGTTCCTCAAACACCATTTCCTTTTGAGATGATTAATGGCAGAATATTCATTCCCCTGTTTTAGAACATGAAAACAGGAGTGAACAGAGTGTAAGATTTTATTCTTCACTACATGGGCAGAACAGTTCGTTTTGGAATGAATTGACGGGCTTTAAAAAATTTGGAGAAAATGTAACGGAGGGATTTAATACACCTTTTCGATTGACTTAGGGTGTTAAAATTTGAAAAAAAAAAAAATGAGAGTATTTTTAGTTTTCATGCATTGGCTCATAGATTTATTATGAACTTTTCCTAAATAATATTGGATGTATAAAATATATAACATCTAAGGTAATTCTTTATGAAATTATGATCATACTCGATAATCATTTTATTGGATTGTTATTCTATCGTCTATCATTGAATTAAATATCATCCATATGTATTTGATTATAGCCGTATGCTAAATTTCACATAAATATGATATGTTTTACTATACATCCGAATTTTATATATTTAGCAGATTTTTAAATATTAAAAAAAATCCACTTTTTAATATTTTTAAATAAGATGATTTTCAATATTATAATTTGGCAAAACTTTCTATTCTGGCAGTCATCTATCAGAAGGTTGTCGGATCATTGAATTGTACTTGACGAAGCCAGAGTATTACCCGATCCGTGTGGAGAGAGCGCTTTATACGGGTTCGAGGTTTACCTAACATGGTGGGTATATGAAGTGGCTTTACTTTAGAAGGAGTTCCTCAATAAAAAATTTAAAAAATTTAATTTTTTTTTTAAAAAAATAATAATAATTGGGATGGAAATACCAACTTGAGCGGGGTTTAAAGACTGATTTGGCCTCCACAGGGCTACCACACTTGGCATACATACCAATCAAAGCACTCCCACAAGAAGTCCTCAAACTGATTCTTTATGATGTATCCATGAAGTTCTCTCCCCATCTGGACCATCTCAGACAGCAACTCATATGCCTCCTTCTTTTGCCTATTTCTTGCATTCCCAGCAAGCAATGTGTTGTAGGTTATCAGATCAGGTCTTAATCCTTTGTTTTCCATCAATCTAAGAAGCCCTAATGCCCTTCATTTTACCCTTATTCACATAAGCTGCAATCGTCTCATCCCACATAGCAGTAGTGTTTTGATTCTCTGCCTTGACAAAAACTTGTTCTGCATAATATGTCCACCCACATTTGGAATACATATCAATTAATGATCCTTCCACATGAATGTTGTTATCAAGCTCACATTTGAGAGCATATCCATGAATAGCCCTGCCTAAATTCACAT
This sequence comes from Carpinus viminea, assembly GCA_013348765.1. NCBI lineage: Eukaryota > Viridiplantae > Streptophyta > Magnoliopsida > Fagales > Betulaceae > Carpinus > Carpinus viminea. The sequence continues at coordinate 4,575,535 of CP054673.1, forward strand.
CTTTCTGGTCTGCACAAGCGATGCTTGCAATTGTAACAAAGACCAAAATATGATTTTGTTTATTGAATTATGGTCATATTTTGAATTTAGTACCTAAACTATACATCAAATTTATTACTAAAAATAACACTTACGGTCAAAATCAGAGTTAAATCAGATGGTTAATGAATAAAATCTCTAAAATACTCTAAGATATTTATAAAATTACAAAAACATCTTAAATTTAGACTCAAATATTTTTAAAATTTTATTTTCTCCATTAGGATTTAAAACTGAATTTGGATTGAAGGGTTGTCAACTTGTCGTTACAAGCTTTTGAAATATGGTAATATTAAAGAAAAATGATCGGTGCCAATAATATAATTTTAATTTTTAAACTTGTAGAGGGAAAACTAATAAAATGATTTGTCCGAAGAGGAAGAGAGAGAGAAAGGTGAAAGAAAACTTATAAAATAATTGGACGTTACAGCCAAAATTGTATTCTACCTACTACCTAGTCTTACTGACAACGATAAAATGCTTACGGCTTCTCGTGAACTTACCTGACACCACATTATGACCAGGTTTCCGTTTCCGAGAAATGCTTCTCTTTCATTTTCAAGATTATCTACTCATCATAAATTCATGTGAGTGTCTTAACTTAAAAAAAAAAAAAAAAAAAAAAAGTTAAAAAAATTAAGAGACAGATGGTGAGTAGATGGTGCAGAGAATGAAGGATATATCTTCCGTTTCCCATTTCAGGCTTTCAGTTTCGAAGTGCTTTGGGACAAGATGCGCGTATCCCTCACACTCCGACCTTCTGTAAATATTTGATTCGTCGAGATCGAGAGAGAGAGAGAGGTAGTATTGTGAGATTTTAGTTGATTTTAGTTGTATACTTGTCTGGATTCTACTCAATTTGCGGGTTATAAAGACTTGGATTGTGAATTTCTGGAAATTTTGTTTAAAGTTTTTGGTGGCCAAACAGAAGATTTTAGTCCTGGTATTCTCTCGCAGATGGTGCGTGAGAGGGAAACTGCTCGCAAGTCAGCTGGAGGAATGGCTCCCAAGAAGCACCTCGGTTCCAAGGTTTGTGCTTTTCAATCTAACATTCAAAATAAATATCTCAAATTTTATTCCTAGCTCTTTTACGCTCGCAGGCTGCTCGTAGCCGTAGGGCTCCTCCCACCGGGACCGGGGCCAGTACTAGTGGCGTGAAGAAGCCACGTTTTAAGCGATCTCGTGATGCTGCTCTCCGGTCAGTTGTTTTTCCCATTATTTGCCCTCAAATGCTTTATGGGTATGAGATTGATACGTAAAATGTTATGTAGTGAAATTTATAAGTACCAGGAGCTGCTGAGGAAGTCTGTTGCCCAGTTAGAAAAGCTTCGGGGCAAGTGGGAAAGCGCTAAGAATGATTTGGAGACAGAGAGAGCCATGTTGTCCATCCTTAAGATCCAGTTTGAGTTTGTTAACGAAAATATTAGTCTGATCGTAGAGGCCAAATTTATGGATGGCTACCGTGCTGGGTTCGAGGAGTCCAAGAGGATCTTTAAAGAGAATCACCCAGAGATCGATGTCTCGAATCATGAGGTACATGACTTTCCCATGCCGCCAGGAGCCTTGAAAGATCTTGAAGATCTCAAGGGGCAGCATCGGTTGAGCTGGTCTTCCTTCTGCTAACCAACAAGTTTCACTTGGCAAAGGATCCAACAACTCTCCCCCGGACCATGATCGTTTTGTGTCTTTTTCTACTTATTCTGCCCGTCTTTTGATTGTCGATCAAACACTTTTCCTGCCCATTTCTGACTTCTTTACTCGTTTAATGTATGTTTAAACCCACATTTTGTGGGTGGCTTTGAGCCTGTGGCTTGGGTTAAACATCACCTTTGAGCCCTCTCTTATATATACATATATGCTTTTAGTCAAAAAAAAATTGAATAGGGGAAGAAGGCTATAGGAAATCTTTTCTAAGATGATTAATGGCAAAAGATTCATTCCCCTATTTTAGAACATGAAAACATGGGTGAACACAGTATAAGATTTCATTTTTCACTACACTACACGGGCAAAACGGTTTGTTTTGAAATGAATTGACAGGCTTTAAAAAATTGGAAGAAAATGTATCGGAGGGGTTTAATACACCTTTTCGATTGACTTAGGGTGTTAAAATTTGAAAAATAAATAAAAGAAATTGAAAGTACTTTTAGTTTTCACACATTGACTTAGGATTTATTATAAACTTTCCCAAAATAATATTGGATGTATATAATATATATATCTAAGGTTACTCATTCATCCAAAAAATATATATATATATATATATATATCTAAGGTAACTCTTTATGAAATTATGATCATACTCGATAACCATTTTATTGGATTGTTATTTTATCGTCTATCATTGAATTAAATATCATCCATATGTATATGATTATAGCCATATGCTAAATTTCACATAAATATGATATTCTATACATCCGAAACTTATATATTTAGCAGATTTTTAAATATAAAAAATTAACTTTTTAATATTTTTAAATGAGATGATTTTCAATATTATAATTTGGCAAAACTTTCTATTTTGACAGTCATCTATGAGAAGGTTATCAGGCCACTGAATTGAACAAGTACTTGGCAAAACCAAAGTATTACGATCCGTGTGAAGGAAGCGCTTTACACGGATCTGAAGTTTACCTAACAGGGGTGGGTACACAAAGTGGCCATACCTTAAAAGGGGTTCCTCGTTAAAACAAAAAAAAAAAAAAAGGATGGGAATACTAACTTGAACGGGGATTAAAGACTGATTTGGCCTCCACAGTGCTACCACACTTGGCATACATACCAATCAAAGCACTCCCCAAGAAGTCCTCAAACTGATTCTTTATGATGTATCCATGAAGTTCTCTCCCCACTCTAAGAGCTGCCGCATCACTACAGGCAGAGAGAAGTATCAAAAATGTAATGGAGCTTGGTTTGAGGCCTTCCAGCAGCATCTCATTAAACAGTTGAAGAGCTTCTTCCAGTTGCCCGTTGCTGACATTGCCTGCAAGTAAAACGTTCCAACAAGTTGTGTTTCTGTCCTCTATTCTCCTAAACACTTGAGTTGCAAAACCCATATTCCCGCATTTTGTGTACATGTCAACCAAAGAAGTTGAGACATAGATGTTAGACTCCAACCCATTCCTCAATGTGTATCCATGGATCTCCTTCCCTTGGCGCAAGAAATAGAGATCAGCACATGCTGCAAGAGCACCTGTAACTGTGATGGAGTTTGGTCGAGTCGACAGAACGAGCGCCTGATTAAGAAAGCGATAATTGGATTGCATGGCCTGGAACAATTTAAGAGCTTCATAACTAAGACCAGATTGTTGAAAACCAGAAATCAAAGCGTTAAAAGACACAATATCCGGCTTGAAACCCATCTGGACCATCTCAGACAGCAACTCATATGCCTCCTTCTTTTGCCCATTTCTTGCATTCCCAGCAAGCAATGTGTTGTAGGTTATCACATCAGGTCTTAATCCTTTATTTTCCATCAATCTAAGAAGCCCTAATGCCTTCTTCATTTTACCCTTATTCACATAAACTGCAATCATCTCATTCCACATGACAGTGTTTTGATTCTCTGCCTTAACAAAAACTTGTTCTGCATAATCTGTCCACCCACATTTGGAATACATATCAATTAGTGATCCTTCCACATGAATGTTGTTTTCAAGCTCACATTTGAGAGCATATCCATGAATAGCCCTGCCTAAATTCACATCTTTCAAGTCTGCACAAGCTGGTAGGATACTTGCAATTGTAACAAAATTTGGATCCTCCGGAAAACATAACATATTACTGAATGCCTCCAAAGCATCTTTGGAATATCCATTTTGGACACAACCGGAGATCATTCCGTTCCAAGAATTTATCCTTGGCTTGAGCCCTCTCTCTTGCATCTCTTCCAAAGATAACAGGGCCAAGCCAATCTCTCCATTCCGTGCAAAGCCTGATACAACTGCATTCCAAGAAATCAAATCAGGCTTCACTCCATTCAACTGCATGGAACTAAATATCTCCTTTGCCTCATCCATGTGGCCTCCATCCATGCAAGCTGAAACAAGGGCAGTCCACGAAACTACATCTCTTTCCTTCATCGTGTCAAAAACACTTCTTGATAGTCTCAAATCTGCACAGTTCGCATACACGTCAATAAGTGCATTTCCAACAAAAACATCCGACTCCGACTCTTTCCTAATTACATACCCATGAATCATTTTCGCAATCCTAAACTTTTGTATAGCGGAACATGCTTTGAGAATCGTAGGCACCAAATATTTATTTGGTAGCAACCCCTCATCAACCATTAACCCAAACACTGAAAGAAGATCCTCCCACTGCTCCGACCTACAAAACGCCCCTATCAGCGCCGCATAAGCAGGTACAGTTCTTTCAGGAATCTCATCGAACAACTTACGGGCAACTTCCAGAGACTCCGTCTTCTTAGAGTACAGAATGGCCAGCTTATTTCCAATCAAACTATTAGACTCAAAAGCGTTGATCTTCACAGCTTGAGCATGGACTTGCCTGCAATCTGACAAACAGTTACTCTTCAGCAGCGAAAGACACTGGTCAATGTCTGTGCCAATTTCTGAGCTTAAAATAAAATGGTTGGTGGTTCTGTTGGCGATTGAAGCAAGCTGGCCTTCTGGGTATCTTTGCGTTCTGGCGTTGAACCCATTAAAAGTAGCCGTCGGGGCTTGAAATCTGAAAATGGGTGTCTGGTGTTGGAAGCTTTTGAGCTTGTGAGAAAACGAAACGTCAGGTAAAGGAAGCAACCCATTATGTAGAGCAGCCATTGCAAAGAAATATACGATTCAAAATGTTCAGTTTCTCTGGTTTTGCCAGTGCGTGCAAACTGCGATGAGCCTGTACCTGATACAAGTAGAAATATGTGAAATTTATTGCATTATTATCATCAAAATTCCTTTTTCTTTTTTTTCAAGCATTCGTTGTTTTTCCAGGCCATGAACCAGCTTCATGTTTACGACCAAAATAATTATTTTGTTTTACCAACAAAAACTTTTATTGTTTCGTACACTTGTTAACGTGTTTCAGGAGGCATTTGTTTTTTGTTTTTGTTTTTTTTTTTTTAAAGGTATAAATGTAAAAATTATTTTTTAAAGTACTAATTCGAATAAGGAAATGGTTACTGAGGATATTTCCCATTTGTTTGGAGGGATGTAGATATCAATATTTTGAAACTCTAATATTCACTTTCCATAGACAATCAAATAGTTAATGTCAAATATTTTTCTATTCATTGTTTGTTTTTTAGGCAATTCTAATGATAATAGGCAATGGGATATTGTCCTCTAGCTTCTGCATCATATTTTAGTCAGACCAATCCTTCAAGCCTTACTGACCTAAGTAAGCTTGGTGGAATCATATGCAATGAGTTAGGATTCTCTTTACAATAAAAATTTTGTTTTGTTGTATCTTATGGCATGATACGTGTAATGATATGAAAATATTTTAAATGACTTGTTAAACATATGCACCATTAAATTTGTAAAATCGAATCAAAACCATAAAATGAATCATCTTCATTTCATCTTATATCACCATACGTGGCTCTTGTCTCTAATCATGTTCTAGTTTAAGTTCTCTTTATTGGCCTTTCACTTTTTACCTTCTTAGCTTGCCCTAAAAATATTTAGAGCAATGCTATAAACCACATATTTTTATTATTTTTATCTCATTATGTTAATAGTAGCCATTCATTTAAACCAAACCAAAACCCAAAAAAAAACAACAACTTATCCAAAAACTATTGCATCATGCCATGTCAACATAGTGGAAATAAAAGTGGAATGTATAGCATTTCTCAAATATTTTTTAATCCATAAAATTTATAGCACTAAAATCAAATCAATCACTACTCGGATTTGACATGGAAAGTTAGATCCCTCTAATTAAATTAATTTTGTAATCAAGTTGATTTTCACAGCATAGTTTCCAAGAAGATTACAAATTTATATACATTTAGAGTGTGATCTTCTATTCCAATTCTCTCCATACGCCAAAGTCAATATCTTCATTGCATCAAACAACCTCTGTATTTTCGCACACAATGCTGCTCAAGTTCCAATCTTAAACATCTGGACATGCAAAGATCGAGAACTCTGGCCCTCTTTCATCCAAAGGCGATTTTTCTTTTCTGCAATGCCCATTAATGCCACCATTAGATTCCATAATCCACAAATAAAAATGTTATTTAGTAAATTGCTATTCAAAATGGCAGTCGTATAACTCTTTTCTTTTCTTTTTTTACAAGCTCTTGCTAATTTAAAGGCCGATTTTCATTGTCACATCATCTTAGTTGTATAATAATCGTATAACAATATACTAAATAACATTACTTGTCTAAGAAAGATCTTTGAGCACCTTGAACCAGAATGCAAATGGAGGTATCATGAAAATTGAACAGCAGCTCCGTGTTTCACAACACTTTTCTGTACAAACTCATCAATCAGAAAGAGCTAAGCATTACAAAACCACTTGGCTTCTCTTCTTATTTATATGGAAAGGGAAAACACCATCCTGATAGATTCGTACCTTAACTCAATGACTCCAAACTTCATGGACAAAACAAACACTCACTAACCAAAGAAGGTAAGAATCTTCTTCATCTTTCGGGGAAGAAAGAAGATACCAAGTTTATGATCTATGCAAACTAAGAGCATGCAAGCGTAACCCCACGGGATAGCAATTTTGAATGGATCATAGCAAAAGAAAGGGAGGTTTCCAATCTCCCTATCCCCCTCCCCTTACAACGAAACTTGTTCAAATAAAATAAAATAAATAAATACATGCAAAGCTATTCAACAATATAAGCAATTACAAGTTCAGAAATCTTATATGACACTTTTCTCTAGTTTCTCCATTTACGTTTACTTGTCTCTGGCGTCATATATGCTGTGGAACTAATCATCTCAACAAGATGAACATATGGTCAGTAGGCCAAGTAAACAGCAAGAAGGCCCGGATAATTTTTTCTAGTCACTTATCTGTGTACATTGTGAGATTCTGGTTAGATCTGCAGTAATTGAGAAACCAACCATTTTAAAAACTGGGAAAATTCCTGTTTTTTAAAAAACTGCTCCTTCTGTCAAAATTCGAGCCTCATTTATGAGTTATCCAACAAAGTTTTTGGGCTTGAAGCATTTAGGAATGCACTTATTTTCAGCAAGACTCATTCAAAACTAGCCACATTAAATCTTAGCCCTCGGGTAATTTTGGAACCTGCAACTATGTTATGAGTAAGATTCAATCTTAGCAACACTATTTGAGGAAGACTTTGATTAAGACACCAGCACAAGAGTTACTAGAAATAGCTTTTACCATTTAAATTGAGCACCCAAACAACTCGCATCCAACTTTTGATGGTTTTCATGACTTAACGATCTACGTGATCATAGTCAAACGAATTCTCCTTAACTATAAGTCTATAACTACATGTTTTGGATGTCCCCTCCACTATGTCCCCTTATAGGGGCAACAAATAGATCTAAAAGAGGCAACTAAGTATTTAACCACGAGATGCATCCAAGCATGCATATAGAATATGAAAAGGAGAAAATTGAATCAAGTCATTCAAAATATGCATCTAGTCCAAAAACTACAATCATATACCAAGCTTGATATCACCATCCTCTTAACATATGCCTTCGAACTGCAATGTCCCATGCATTTATTTAAAGGATTCGAGCACCGGCCTCAATCCCCAATTTATTTATGAGAATGATGCAGTTTAAGCATAATTCCACACATACCATCTTGTTTATGCAGAGAGCAAAGTGTTAGCAATCAAAGCCAAAATACCATGAAACATTAAAGCCAAACAAAAAGAAAAATCCATTATGCAACACTCTATATTATATATTTATAAAGAGAGAAAGATTCTAAATCATGAAGGAAAATTAAACAAAGAAAAAAAAATGCGTGAAATAAAATTACCATCAAGAAGCTGGATTCTGGGCATTCATGCTACTGTAAATCTTAGATATCCTGCGTGTTTGGGGCTTTGGCCTGACTTGTTTCTTTCGTAAACCGAATATCTCTTGCACCAAAGGCACGTGAACCAGGACTAGCTTCCACGCCAACCACCAACCTACACACAAACCCCACCAAATAACCCGTAAATTCAGGTGGAAATCAAAATCATAGAGAAAATCGTCACCGACCCAGATCCTGATTTCGCTCCAAAACAATGGAGGTGATACGAAACCCAGTATTTGTGCTGAAACAGGGCGAGTGTGATCATATTGAGCAAGTGAGAGAGAAAAAGTTACCGAGAGAAATCAGGGAGAGTACGAATGCGATTGCGAGGACCGGGCGTAGAAGAAACAGCGTGAGATAATCCCAAGAAGAAAATGAATATTTTGAGGAAGAAGAAGAAGATGACGAGGACTCCATGGACAACCTGCGCAAGTTCCTCCGATGTATGACTTTACGGCAGTGGAAGTGTTGGACTTGGATGCCTTCGGTCTTTGAGACGGTCTTGGCTTCGTCTTTAATTGTTGGGCTCGTCTGATAGCAGGCTTAAGTTGGATTTTCTATGGGGAGGATGCAACGAGTCCAGTACATGGCCTGTGTGGACAGCTCGGATGATGGATAAAGTTTTTTTTTTTTTTTTAATTGATATGTGTTTAAAATAGATGTGATTTTTGTTAGTAATAAGTGTGTGTGATTTTCCCATCTTTTTTATTTTATTTAAAATGCATATTAAAATTAAAATACATGTGAGAAGACAAAAAAAAAAAAACTAGTCCTCATAAAAATAGATGGACAGAATTTTCTTCGAAGTTGGGTTGGAGGAACTTACTCTAACCCAGTTTATAAAAATAACATATGTTATTTTAACATATGAGATACACATATTTTTTTAATAGTTGTGACAAAGTTATAATAAATAATATTAAAAAAAACTTTGTCTAGTTTGGAGGACATCTCACGTGTTATTAAAAAAATAGACATTATTTTTATAGATTAAATTGAAAAAAGTTATTTCAAGTGAATTTGGAGAAAAATTTTGTCCAAGATGGAGATAAATTTTTAAATTTTTTTGGTAAAACAAGTTCCTAGACATTATTATTTATTGTTGTCAATTCAGGATCAAATCCTATCTTTTTTATTTTATTTTAATAAATATATTATAATCATGCTTGTCTTAGTTTAATTTATTTACTGAAGTGAATTCAACAGTCCATTAAAAACAAATAATTTAAAAAAAAAAAATCAAAATGGCAGAATAAGAATGTCATAATGTGTCGTATAGGCGTAAAAAAAATTCGGAGAGAAGTATAAAAAAATCTTGATTGGGTTTACGCAATCAATATAAGTAAAAAGGGTAAACTTAAATCCCATGTTTTTTTTATGAACAAATAAAATAAATAAAAAAAAGTTAAAGTTTCAACGAAAAATAAACCATTATTGAATTAGCGATAATGTAAAATTTGATATTTATAGATCCAACTATTTCATTCATTTATTCACTTGATCTTTTTTAATGATTAATTAAAAAAAAAAAAATCATTTTCAACTCCAATCCAGATCTGTAACCTATAACCCAGGTCATACTTGCTGCTTGGATGAAGCTTCCGCTCTTTATACCTTTTTGTCTCTTTTGAACTTCGGGTGCACATTGGGCTGACGGGCCGTGACCATTAGGTCACCTGCCATTAAATATCATCTTTTTCATTTTCTTAAGGCACAAAAAATATATATATATATAATATAATATAATATAATATAATATTTTTTTTCCCATTTAGTTTACTAACATTATTTTTTACTTCCTAAGTTTTAGTTTTTATCACATGTGATATTTTGATTATTCATAAAGATAAAGATAGTATCTTGTCTAAGTTCAGTCCAAAATAAAAAAAATTTAGATTAATCACTGGGGGTGGTTACCCCCAAGTTGCAAAATGGCGTGGCCTCATTTCCTTTGTTTTTTTTTTTTAAAAAAAATAATAATAATATTTTAAATATTTTAAATTTTATTTTTTATTTTTAGTTAAGTATATGGACACATGTCAAGTTTTAAAGGGTACTAATGTGAATTTTCGTCAAATTTTGGACGGAAGAACATCTCTGTCTGAATAAATAACCGAGGTATCATCTGTGATAAAAACTAAAACTTAAGAGATAAAAAATAAAATTATTAAACCACAGTAGGTCAAAGGTATATAACCCAAACATATAAGAATCTCCCTTAGCAAATTCTAAAATTACGGAATTTATGTTCATTGTATTAAACAGCTTGCAAAATGCTACTTATTAAATATGTTATAGGTTATCGAGACTGTCAAAATTTTTAAAAAAATTAATGCTTTTTTATTTACTTTTGTAGAGACACTTAGCAAAAACTTGATATAAAAGCTGATAAAAATATAGTCAATTATTATTAGTAATATGCCAACCTTTTAATATGTTGTGTCATTTTTCAAGCTGCATGATGCAACTTTATTCTTTTTAAGACTAAATTTGTTTTAGTTGGGTTGGAAAAAACTACTCGAATTTTTTAGGGTATAGATTTCCTTGAAACTTACTTGTTAAACCTAGTTTGCAAAACTGCAATGTGTTCTCTTCTTTTTCTTTTTATTATTTTTTTATTTTCTTCTTCTTCTTCCTTTTTAATGAAAATCTTTCAAAATTCATTAATAAAAGATCAAAAACAAATATCCCTTACACCATAGAACATAAAGTGAAAACATAGTCAAATGGTATGAACTTATAAAATCATAGATACACCAAAAAAATTATTATAATTAAATTTTATCTATGATATCAAATTCTATTAACTAATATATAACTTTAATTATGAAACAGATTTACTGCAGACAAATTAAATTTAAGACATTGGTAGCCAAAATTCTCAAAACTTATTTTCTGGTTGTGAGAGATATAATTTCTCACACCAATCTAATCCTCTTCGGCACAAAGGCCAAGATTCAACTCATGTCCTCAACCCAAAAATTAGGACAAAAAACAAAAAATAAGTCAAAGCAAGAAATTAAAAACAACAAAATTATGCCATAAGCAGCATCAAAAGATCACAACATCGTAGACATCTTGAAAAGACACTACTTGACGCGTGAGATCCACGTGCCAGCAAGTGAAAAACACATTTCGACACATAAGATTCCAAAACCATCAAAATGGAGACCGAAAGAAACTGCAAAGAAGACATCGAGCATTACTATAAGAGGGAGGAAAATGGAGAGGGAAGAGGGGCATTCTTCCCTTTGTGAGAAACACATTTTTTTTTTATAATTTATGAAAATATTATATACTTCTCATATGTTAATTTAAAAAATAAGTATATAGACTAAATTACTCTAAACTAATTTCAAGGAAAATTCTCTCTCTCTCTCTCTATATATTATTTTTTAATAATAAAAATAAGTTCCGTAACGGACTAACATGACGTGCTTGACTTTAGCCAAGAAAGGAGTATATCACTTCGTAAACGTCGTATGGCCCATTTTTTTGACACAGACCTAAGAGGAAAGTCCACAAAATTCCCAAATGAATGAACCTAGACGCCGTTCCGTCCAGGGGGACCAACCTTCCCTTTTCCCACCACGTTTGGGTCACCGGAACATAACCTACACGCTACTGGCTATACCTGGTCACCCCCTTCCTCCATTATCAGCGCCAGATACATCCTCGCTTATCGACCAGTCCCTCGATTCCCTTCCCCTTTTATTCTAATTCTTCCCATTCCATCTTTTGTCACTATCCCCCACTTTTTTTCACGTTAGGGTTAGGGTTTCTGAAACTTCTATGGAAAGCTCTGTTGCTTCAGCGAACTCCCGAAGATTTTCGTTTCGTTATTGCCACTGCGGTTTCTTCAGGCGCTGTTGTCGCTGTTTCTGTTGCTTCTACACCTATCCGTAGGAGGGCTTGATTTTATTTTCCAAATTTTGAGTGCCGAAATCAGCGATTTTTTTGGGTTTCTAGTTTATGGATTCACAGTGTGCTTCGGCTCTTTCTCTAGGGTTCAATTCACACACATCATCGGTTTCTAGAGCCTCGGCTGACAGTCCGATTTCGCTTCAAATTGATTCGAGTTTTTGCGGTTCGTCGAATTCGGTTCCGTCCGTTCCGCTGCAGTTGCTTGAGCAAAAGGAAGAGAAAATAGAGCTCGAAAATGGGGAGGATCATAGCGAAGATGAGAAATTCAGCATTCTGGGGCACTCTATGTGTCTGAAGAGGCCGAGAGATGGGCAATCGTTGTTATGTGGAAGCGCACCGAAGCGGGTCGCGGTTGAACCGGGGCTCGAGGCGAGGCGGGCTGCGGTGCGGGCCTGGGGAAACCAGCCGCTCGCCGTGGCGGACCCAGAAGTGCACGCGATCATGGAGAAGGAGGGGCAGAGACAGTTCAGAGGAATCGAATTGATCGCTTCGGAGAATTTCGTGAGCAGGGCTGTGATGGAGGCTCTAGGCAGCCACTTGACCAACAAGTATTCGGAGGGAATGCCCGGAGCGAGGTACTATACGGGTAATCAGCACATTGATCAGATCGAATTGATTTGCTGGGAGCGCGCATTGGCGGCGTTCAATCTTGATTCCGAGAAGTGGGGTGTGAATGTTCAGCCATACTCTTGTACCTCTGCAAATTTCGCAGTTTACACTGGTCTTTTGCACCCCAAGGATCGGATTATGGGGTTGGATTCGCCGTCCGGAGGCCATTTGAGTCATGGCTATTACACTCCGAGCGGGAAGAAGATCTCGGCCGCATCGATATTCTTTGAGAGTCTCCCTTATAAAGTGAACCCACAAACGGGTTACATTGATTACGAGAAGCTTGAGGATAAAGCTCTCGATTTTCGTCCTAAGATACTTATTTGTGGCGGGAGTTCTTACCCGAGGGAGTGGGATTTCGCGAGGTTAAGGCAGATTGCGGATAAATGTGGAGCGGTTTTGATGTGTGACATGGCTCATATTAGCGGTCTCGTGGCAGCTAAGGTCTAAGCTTCTTTTAGTCATCTTATGCTTGATTCGGGAATTTAGAATTTAATTTAATATTGACTGTGATACTTTGATTTTCAATTTCTTATTTTAAATAGAATTCGGTGTGGCTCATTTTGGGCTAGGTTGATTTAATTACCTTACCTGTACAAGGAGGTGGTGTTCTTGTGGTTTAACGGCATATTTGTTACCATGCTTTATACTGGTAGTCGTAGGAGTAGTGCAGCTGAGTCTTCAGTCATTTGAAACTTGATCCACTTCATTTTTCATGTTTTGACCTCTTAGCTTCTTGTAACTAGAACAACTGTTGAACTATATATATATATACACGATATTATACGAAACACACATGCGTCCACTGTAGACTTAAGCGTGTAGCATGTTGTGTCACAAGAAAAAACATACCTATATCCATGCATGGATGTATAGGATCTCTGCAGTAGTAGAGATTTATGTGTGATGATGGTCATTGTTTAGCTGCTACTTATTCTATACTCTAATCATTTGGAATTACATCTTTAGCTTTCTTTTTTTTTTTGCATGTATCCCAGGGACTTTCTTTTAGCTTATTCTATTAAATAGAAATTCTATGGGCACAGTTTTAATTTGTTTTCATTGTTAAAACTGCTATTTCAATTTTTTAGATTTTTATTGATAATTTCTTACTTGAGGTGTTTTAAAAGGGTTGGCTGGAGATTTCTTTCTTTCTTTCATAAGTTGTCACAACAGTTTAGAGGGTATAATTAAGTTGCATCGCCAAGTTGATAGGGTTCTTGTCCCTTTTAATAGTTCTTAACATGAAAATGCTTTTCAACAATGTGCAAGAGGCAATATAATGCGCTTGTGCTGATAAGGATGTGCTTCCCCTGTCCCTTTCATCCATGGGCTAGAAGTTTCAGAATGCAGAACTGCATGAAATCACTCGTACAAAAAAAATTAAAAAAAAAATCCTAATTTGCATGAAATTAATTCCTCCATTAGTAATTACCACCTGGTTGCCAAGATATATTTATTTTAGGGAAGTTAGACTGATCTCTTCTATATTGATTTGATAGGTGTGTGCAAGAATTGAAATCCAATTTATTTGGCTGCCTCTCTATTTAGTCTCTCATTTATTTTGTATACTCCTGTGCTGCCTGTGTGTGAATTTTAGATGACTGAATTTCGTTTTGGGGTACAATTTGGTTAGTGTGTTTGTGTGGGATAAACTATGTAGGTTATTGCCTATTGAGAACAAAACCATTCAAATAAACCTATAAACACTACATATGGCCATCCTCTGAATTTGGTTCAAACTAGTGGATCTAAAGGACTTGTTTTTTTACTTGAATTTGAATGTTGGATGACAATGCATATGTAGGCAAAACTGGATGTGGTATTACATATATATGTTTGTGCGTATATACATATTATTCCATGGTGAGTTGGATTTATTTTCTTTGGACTCTATCATGCAGTTTATATATTTGCTTACAATCATATTATTAATCAATGAAGAATCCTGGTCTCTTTTTATAACTTGTCTCTTGTCAATTACAGGAATGTGCAAGTCCATTTGAATACTGTGATATCGTTACCTCAACGACTCACAAAAGTCTCCGGGGTCCTAGGGGAGGTATTATCTTTTACAGAAGAGGTGTGAAATCGAGGAAACAGGGCTTGCACCTTAGTTGTGGAGATGGTAGTGCTCATTATGATTTTGAGGAAAAGATAAACTTCGCTGTGTTTCCATCATTACAAGGGGGCCCCCATAATAATCACATTGCTGCTCTTGCCATAGCTTTAAAACAAGTAGCTACTCTGGAGTATAAAGCCTATATACAACAGGTGAAGAAAAATGCTCAGGCATTAGCATCTGCTTTGTTGAAAAGAAAATGCAGGCTGGTGACTGGGGGTACTGACAATCATTTGTTGCTTTGGGATCTAACCGCTCTAGGCTTAGCAGGTATTCTGAATTTACTTCCTCAATTTTCGCAAATAATAGATTGGAGAAGATGACGTTGCTGTGTTTCCATCTTACTTATTGACTTATTGTTTTGATTTTGGTATTACATTTAGTGGCACCCATCTTGTCTACGACTTAATTAAAAATGTTTTCAGTTTAACAGTTTTTTTATCCATGTTTAGGCTAATTAGTTTCATTTATGGTTATCAAGCTCTCATGTTATATAACAGATGAAAATATGTACTTGGGTTTTTTATTGGCAAACATCTAAACCTGGCAGCTTAGGATGGTATGTCTGCCAAGCTACTAATCTACTTTGGTTGGTTGATATAGATGAGTTGAATGGACATGCTTTGTCGAAAAAAGAAAGAAAAGAGATTTGAGTGGAAAAGTTTAAAAACTTACAAAAATTGGAACTGAAGTGTATTTTTATTGTTTAAGTTTGAAATAAAAATGTGTTGAATGGATACGACTTTTCATGTTAATTAGGTCTCGGTGGGCTTGCTGTTTATGGTTGCTGATTATATTTCCACCTTTTTTTTCTTTTCTTGTTAGTTTGTTTTTCCTTTCATTGTCTATATGGATCAGCAAAGTTAGTATTAATTATGGTCTGCCATAGCCTAACTGGACATAAATGCATCTGCCATTATACATGTTATCCAGATCAAATTCGTTGCAGTTACTTTTGAATTACATTTATACCTTTTCATGTGAAACTTTGGTTTTTTTAAAGAAAATGCTTCTTATTGCTTCTTTGTTGTTGAAAAGAAGTTTCATTTTGGTTCATTAAGTCATTGAAGGAGAAGATGAAAATTATGAAAAAGATCAAAATGCATATATCGGAGTACTTTAATTGCAAATTATCTGATTGTAATGGTGTGTGTATCAACAGGAAATTTGCTGTGGTTTGATTTAAATTTCTAAACTTCTGTGGCAATTGGTGTCTAGGGCTGATGTGATTTGGGTTTTAGTTTACTGCCTATGAAATCCAGCCTAATTCTTGTGCACAATTTTTGTTGATTGTCAGAAGATTGTAATGGACTATTGTCCAGAAATATGTAAGCCAGCCTCAGTGTGTTCTGGCCCTGGTATTTAGCTGTGTAAACATATTAATCGGGAATCTGAAGATCGGTGAACTTTTGAATTGGTGACTTACCTATGTGAAAAGTATAGGGATTGTTGAAATATTGCTAATGTGCGAGAATTGACTCTGCTGTGATTGTGTTACCAGAGAATTGTGAAAAGGAAGTACTTTTTTTTCTTGATAAGTGTAAAAGGGGGAAAAGTGTAGAAGCAAAGGATAAGTTTCAATATGTTGTAGGGACATATATATCTAGCCTTTTTGCTTTTGTGGTATAATTTAATTATTAGCTTTTTTACTTTTAGGGTAGAAATGTATAGATTGCCTTCCTACATTTTCACCTCATTTTCTAATCTTTTTACCCTGATGTGTTTTCTAGGCAAGTACTATGAGAAGGTCTGTGAGATGTGCTACATTACTCTCAACAAAAGTGCTATATTTGGCGATAATGGTTCTATTTCTCCTGGAGGAGTTAGAATTGGTGAGCAATCTTGTCATACTGCATTAACAACTAGGCTCAAAAAGGTGTCACGTTGGTTTGTGACATTTTTTAATTTATCATGTATAATCTTATCCACCTTTATTGTAGATGAGCTCTAACTCAAATGTTAACATCTATTCTTAGAACGGGGTGGAGGGTGAAGTCGTGGCCTTAAGACCCACTGATGCACATGTAACTCTTTAATAAGGAGGAAAAAAAACCTTATTCCCTTTTACTTCTTATTATCGATTGACAAGTTATCCTTGAAATCCCTGTAGATGAGAAATAATCTTTTCCCCTATCCAGTTTTTTAACATAATTCTTTTTGAAGGAAGAATATTTTATTAGCGTGCTTCTCCCTCTTTGGGCGCCCCATGAAAATAAAGTTGAAGCTTTATATTTGCTCACTTTATATCGCCATTTCCTGAATTCTCTAACGGGGCAAATAATACAAGTATATGAATGTCATTACTATTTTGTTGTGTTGCAAACTTTATTTCATTACTAAAATTGCTAAATAATACATATATCTGAATGTCACCATCCTAATCTGGGCTATTCCATTCAACTTTCTTACTTTTTCTTATGTCGTTCTTATTCAGGCACTCCTGCAATGACATCCAGAGGTTGTTTAGAGGCTGATTTTGAGACAATAGCTGACTTTCTTCTTAGGGCAGCTCAGATTACAATTACGGTGCAGAGGGAACATGGAAAATTTCAGAGAGATTTTCTCAAGGGTCTGCAGAACAATAAAGATATTGTTGAGCTTCGAAATCAGGTTGAGGCATTTGCTTCCCAGTTTGCAATGCCAGGGTTTGACATTTGAAATTGTGAAAGAAGCAGCCTGCCTTCATCTTTAACATCACAATCTTGCTTCTTTGGCTTACCAACACTTCACATGGTAACCCATCCATTTCCCCCCATGCCCTCTCCTGTAAATTAATTATCAACACCCCACCCCCCACCAAAAGAAAAATCAACATTCAGATATTTTGCCAAAACATTTTACGCGCATCACCCAACCAAGATTCTATCTGATTTTTTTTTTTTTTGGTGATTTTGTAAAAATTACACCAAAATATTGTCCTTTTTTATTTTTATTTTCTGATATATTTGTGAAGATGTTACCGAAGTTCTCGAAATTTTGATGGTCTGTAGCCTATACTGTTCTTCTGAAATACATTTGTAATTACAGAACTGGGCTAGATTTGGAAAATTGCTGTTTCGAATGAGCATTTGAGTATATGCGAATGTATGCATTTAAAGTTGCTTTTGCCTGTGTCTAGAATTCAGATTGCTTGGTTATATTTGTTTTCTGAGGCCGCTTTAGTTTCAGTATTGAACTTGAAACAACACCAAACCATTTTATCTTCCTTGCTGCTGCTTTCCATCTTGAATCGTCTGCATCTTTTTCATTGAGTTTTGTTAATTCAATGGAGAAGCAAAAGGACTCTTTTTTTATTATTATTATTTTATTATTTTTGTCTTTTAGAGGGACCAAAAGCCGTGGTCTCCGGTGAACTCTGGTGGTAGATGTTAAACATGGTGTGGTGATATAGGGGTAAATGGGCGTGCGCAGGACGTTACCCATTGGGTTTGTTGGAACACAGCTGCTCTGCTGCCAGAATTTCTGGCATCCGGCATGTCTGCCTTTCTTTTCTTATGAATTTTACTCATTGTTTTTGTCTTTATGTTCTTCCCTTTCACCATTATTCTATTCTTTTGTTGTTTAGCATACTCATATGGAACCCCCCGAGGGAGGCAAGGCATGAATTTCCGGCAAGGGACAAAAAGCACGAGATACGGTTAGAAGTGAGACAGTGACCCCTGAAAAATATAATGTTGAATATTTTATATCTGGAACCCCGAAAAAGGGGAAGAAATTGGCAGCATTATATATATATATTTATAAATTTTTCTTAACGAGAGAAAGAGAGAGAGAGAGAGAGAGAGTTGAGAAGAGACATGTCAGGAAGAGGGGCGTTGCGGTGAGGAGCTTTCATCATCGACTCCATTGCTTTCAAATTGAACCGAATCAGACAAAAGCTTCCCAAGAGCAAAAGAAGCTGCTGCTTTAGAAATTAAAGCAGCCAAGGAATCTCACAGTCGCCCCTACAGTCCTAAGCCACCCTTTTTCATCATTCTCTCACAACTAGAATGATTAGGCATTTACTATAACAACTAAAGAGCACTACCTACGAAAACAGAGCAAGAGGGAAATCTCTTTAAAGAGAAGAAGAAGAAGAAGAAGAAGAAGAAGAAAGAAGTTGAAGAAGAAATAAATAAATAAAACATAAAATAACAACACCCAATAAATAAAAAATTCAAAAAAAAAAAAAAAAAGCAAAAGAAAGTGGGAATATGGCTTGTTTTGTCTTCCCCTATGAGAGAATTATATAAGAAGCTTCCAATATTAAAATAAGAGGGAGGCAGGGGTTGGTGTTTGGGGGTTGGGGATAGATAGATGTGGAGAATTTCTCTTGGCCCCGCATGAAAACTAGTGTCCTGAACCTTTTTGTCTAATTTTCCTTCTTGGATTCTCATTTGAAGACTTCTGAAACCTAGAAGAATTACATCCCCATTCAAAACAACCTTCCTCTTTGGGTTGGTTGCTTCCTTGCTTTCTGATAGAAAAAAGAAAAAAAAAGAAGCTACCCCATCCCCAAAGCTTCAACTATAGTAACTGTAAAAACAGTGAAACCGCAGGAGGAAGGAAACCAAAAAAAAGAAAAAAAAGAAAAAAATAAAAAATAAAAACAAAAAAAACAAAGAGAAGGCTTTTAGAGGCACAACACCCCCCAACAACTGATTCCTCTCTACTTTTAATATTTTTTTTTTCTTTTTTTTTTTGGACTATCCAACCATATTTGATTTTTCTAGCATCCCTATCTCTCTCTACCTATGACTGCAAAAGTCCAAAAGCTTCTTCCTTCCTTCAACAATTTCATCAAAGAAATCATCAAGCTGCCCAACAATGTTCTCGGCACCAGATCTCAACACCCCGAAGCATCCTCTCAAGTTGTCGACTCTCTCCCTGATCCCAACCTCGCTCTCCCAGTCCGCAACCACGCCCGCCGGCGACCCATTCCTCCTCTCCAACTCGCCTCTCAGCTCCTCCATCGCCACCTTTGACCGCCGGAACTCGTACAGCAGTATCCCCGGCCTCCCGCCCATCTCGTTGATCTCCGCCGCCACCCTCTGCTGCAGCCTCGCCGTCGATATCATGAACCCCGATCCGAATAGCAAACACCCCTCGTAGCCTCCCATAAGAAAGTTTGACTCCGGCCAGCAGTAGACCAATCCGCAGAGCAACATCATGAGCAGCAGCGAGCTCACGTTCCTCATTGCATACAGGACTCCCCTGAAGCCGTTGAAGCCGTTGAGCTTCGACTCGATGGAGACCTTCTCGTCGAACCGGAGCGATAGCGGTTGGATTCTCGTCTCCATTAAGGCTCTGTTCTCCTCCTCCAATCCCAGTGCTTCCCGGCGACACCCAGAGATTGTGCGAATGACCTGTTCCAAGAATTCGATCAAATAAAGCGTGAAAGTGAATAACAAATAATTTTTTTTTTAAAATTTTTTTTTATAAAAAAAAATTGATTGAAGATTGTGATTCGGTGATGGACCTGTCGTGAGACTTGTGGGCTTAGATGGCGATGGTTGTCAAGAGAAGAGGTTATATTGAGGCCGGAAGAGTAGTAGTTCTCCATCCCGGATATCCCAGACTTGAGAACATGGCAGACTTCCCAGAGCTTGGAGCTCTCGTCCATGTACTCATCGAGCCACTTCTCACCCACCGGCAAATGGAGCTTCTGGACGAGAAGGGTGAGCTGGGAGTGGAAGGATCGGAGAAGAGAAAGCACCCTTTGAAGGAATTGGATTGACATGAAGTTATTGGAGAGGTAAACGCGCTCGAGATCATCGATCCCGCGGGTGAGAAAGGAGTAGAAGCCATTGACGGAGTTGGTAGAAGAAGGATCCATTTTGTTGGGGTGGGGTGGGGGGAAAGAGAGGTGTAAGGGAAAAAAAAAGCGATGGTAAAGAAAAAGGTTCACAAAGAGGGAGATATATAAATTGTGAGAGGATGCATAAGAGTGGAAGAATTGGAAGGGAGGGAATATCTTAGAAGAAGCTCAGGTTTCTAAGGTTGAAAAGGATTGTTGGGAGCAATGATGGGTGTTTCCTATAGAGGGGAAAGGATGATTGGTAATATGCCATTTTCATTGTTTAATGGGCAGAAAGAAAAAAAAATAAAAAAATTAAATAAATCAATAAAGACCCAGAAAAAAAAAAAACAAATAATTAAGTAAAAAAGTAATGAGGGAAACAGAGCAGCTTAGTCCTTGACATGAACATGAACATCATCTCCCTTCCATTTCCTCTGTTTTCTTTCTCCTCCCCCATTTCAACTATACCTACTATTATAACATATTTTTTATATATATTATATATAGTTTGCATTGATACATATGATGGTAGAAGATTGAGTCGTTTATTGGGTTATAAAAAGTTTGACTGGATTGACTGGGATTCTGGTTCTAGGACTAGTATTACTAGTACTAATTCTTCTCCAAGATACTCATCCTCCCTTTGATTTTTGTGCTCTTTGGCTTCTTCTTCCCTCCTTTTCTTCCTCGAGCAACTGACTTTGTTCCTTTCCTTCCCCTCTCTTCTATTGATATTTGTGGTCTTTTGTTGATCTTTTCAAAAAGAGAGGAATGGGAATGATGAGGTTCCTCGTATTTGTGTTTTTGTATGTTCTCATGTCTTTTTAGGCCACATTTTTATGGGTTTTCTTTGCTTTTTTCTAGGACTAAATGGATATGTTCTTCATGCCCTCACCCATCTACATTGAATACAACTAGTAATATATGAAGGCTAATACTTATTTAATCCATTACCATATGACTATCATACATACAACTGACATTATGTAACAGTAAAAACTTTTATTTTTTATTTTACAAATATTGATCTAAAAACTGTTCTTTTGGTATTCTTCTTCAAGACTCTCCAATGGTTCATCTATTGGGTCCCAATTTTGTTCATTTTGTCAAATGGGTATGTAATGATTAATTAGGTTTAATTGTTTGTTTAAAAGTGGGACTATGGTATTTTTGTTATTAGGGTGTACGTATTTCTGTCTTGAATTTTATAGAAATTCAAATAACTTAAGAAAGGGAATAACGGTTATAAAATTTATTAATATCTTAGGCTTGTGAGATTTACAGTCATTTATCTTAAACTGTCTAAATTTTACATGTTAATATAACTACTGACCGGATGAATTTAGTTATTTTGGTTTTGTTAGTCCCTATTATTTATTTAAGTAGTTGTCTTTTTTTTATAGGTAGGGGTGGGGGAGGGGACCAGGAAATCTTAATGTATGATGGATCATGTTAATGCAACAATTTAGTAAATTTGATTTAAACTTTAGTAGGGTGCTCGTGGGTTTTCGGAGAACGGGACATCTTGAGAGTATGTTTGTCTTTTAAGATTTCGTTGGAAAGTGAAGAAAGAAAGAGCCAAGTAGCATTATTTAAGGGCATTGATCTAGGCGCCTCATTGGTTTACCCAGCGCCTCACCTTATTATAAGCTTCCCCATTGTATCACCAACAGGGTAGTTTCCAATGTTAAAAAAAAACAAAAAAGCTTATATTCTATTTTTTTAATAATTTAATTTTATTCTCTCTCTTTCTCATACAAAAACTCGAAATTATATATATATTCAATTATTCATTTTTTTCTTTTTATATACCTAAAAAAAGAAAAAAGGAAAAAAAGGTACAATTCTTATACCCATAAAATTTCTTTCTCCGGATCGGAGGAAATTTTACAACCCAATCTAGCAACATACTTTAAAGATAAATGTTAACTTAATAGACTGAGTTGAAAATTACCTCTTATCTTGTTTAAAAGAAAACTTTATACTTACTTTATCGTTCTATTAATTTATTTTAGTTTTACATTTTTCTTCTCAAATTTTTTTTTTACATTATATTTCATACTCATGAACTATTGAAATCTCAATTGAGTGAGGGGTATTCGATCTTAATAACTTCCAACAACTAAATTAACTCATTCTTTATTTAATTATTCTTTTTAACATGTTTGCATAATGAGAAAGAAAAAAGGGATATGAAGCTAGCGATATTCACTTAATGAAGCTGATTGAATTACTACTTGAAAACCCAAATATCCTAATTATAAGACTTCGAGTTGTCAATTTTTTGGGCGTGATTTAGATAAGTTGATCACTGACTTGGATTTTATAGCAAGTCATTTTCCTAATCATATGCAAAGTTATTAGTTTGGGAATGGAGGAAGAAATCAAAATGAAGACCATGTGATAGCTAGGGAGGAAACAAGTATAAATATCCTCATGTATGATTGGAGAAGATAATACGTTACAATGACATTTCATTACCAAATAATTGAATGCCAACTCTTGTGATTCCAAGATTTTAAAAACAGTTCTTTGTGTCCTATGGTGTCTAATGATACGAAGGAGTAGTGGATTAAGAAAGCAAGATTTTTTTTTTTTTTTCAGGATTTTTATAATTTAATGTGGATTTTTATCTAAATCTACAAGAAATGGTGAAGCCCCTCCCTAAGATTTTGGTAATTTTACTTTTAACTCTCTTACAAATTAACTAACATTGGTCGTTAAAATGTAGAATTGAATTGGGCGAATTAAGTAGCTAACTTCTTTGTAATAATTGGCCCCCCAGTGAAAATAAAAATTGGAATTATCTCTAATTCAAATGAATTAGCTATAATTGAGGGATATTTTTGTTCCCTCAAAAAGTGAAGAGACAAAATTACTCTTTCATTATAATTAACTGGATATTATTCCGTTCAAATAAACTAGAGATGATCATGTATAGTATAATTAAGTTTTTTTTTATAAAAAAAATAAAAAAGTTAAAGCCTCAATTATGACAAAAAAGTTAGTCAATGTTCTTTAATTAAGGCCTCAATTATGGTAAAAAAGTTAGAAAATGCACTTTAATTAATTAAGGTCCTAGCTACAGCAAAAAAATAAATTACAAATAATTAAATTCAAAGATATTAAATGGAAAGTTACATTAATTGTACTGCACTGCACCTCGAAAGCCGTTACTAAACTCATAATTCCGCAAACTTAAAACCAACGTATTGGTTAAGTTCGTTCATTAAAATAATTTTTAGAGTGAAGTAAATTACTTTTTGTGCAAATTATATTCTACATAAAAAGAGTTATATGTAGCTCAATACAAAATATGACATATGTTGAAATTAAATGTCTCATAACAGAGATGAATTTCTCAAGTCATTTGAGAAAAAAAATATATTAAGTGAAAAAAGCAAGAAGAATGGTTTATAATTAAATAAAAAGGATCCTACCTAAGTTTGTCGTCTTAGACCTCAAAATCTATTAAGCGGGTGGCCCTAATACCCATTTATGAGGTGAAAAATTGATCTGTTTGTTTAACTTTAACAAGTAACTTGTGAAATTAAAAACTACATTTGAATTCAAAACTGATATTTATAGACTTTTTCTTTCTTTTTTTATTTATTTATTATTTTTTCAATTGAATTGCATGCTTATCAAACACCGAAACAGATCCTCTCCATTTTAAATAAAATGGAGAATATCTATTTAGTGCATTTAGGGTGATAAATTTATCTAAAAATTTTGTACCAAAAAATAAAGGACAATATTATCCTCCTAAATGCACTAAATAAATAGTCAGAAATGATCATTTTCCATCAAACACAGCCTCTCTAAATGCCTTTACCATTATTTCACCATGGTTGGTGAGCATTGGAATTGAATTAAACTTTGAAGTTTTGAACCGATTCAACAAAGGCAAAAGCCACAGCTCAGCAGCCTCCTAAAAATATGAATCACTTGCCACATTTGCCGAGCAAACAAATTAACCTCATAGGATCCACATTTGGCCGGGTAATCTAGGGCAAGTGTTTGATTTTAGAATCTGCTTCTGCTAGGTGGGTGAATGCTTGCTTGCTTATCTATAGCAAACATCATAAAAAAAGTGAAACATCTTGTTCAAAATTCCACGTGAGAATTACCTGCATTTAAACACGAGAAATGCTTTTTTACATTTTGGAAAAATTTCACAAAATATCTCTGAACTTCTACACGTTTTGAAATTATTTATTGAAGTTTAAAAACTCTCAATTAAGAGTTTTCAATCGAGCGAACTACGCCTTATAAAATGGAGATCACTATAATCCTCATCTCTTTCTTTCTTGTGCGTATATAAAAAAATAATAAAAGTATTAACTTTTAATTTTTTTCAATTATTGCATTCCGTTAAATTTTATTAAAATATGAATATTTTACAAATTCTAATAAGATTTAACGAAAAATTATAACATAATTGAATAATTAAAAGAAATTATAAGTTTTTGAACTTTAAAAGGTAATTTCAAACTATAATGAAATGCATATAAGTGTTTCTCTTTAACGCGCATCTTTTTAATAGACTTTATTGAAATATGATGGAAAACTTTGGTCCTTGTTGAAACTGGCGGTGGAGAGACATGGAGTGAAGTGGGTCCGGTGGTGGAATGGGAGTAAAAGAAATGGACGGCTGGATTTGTCTGGCAACATCACTATCATCCCATCGTCATATTAACCTATAAAGTCATGTGTAGGAGAATGTTTCATTTTCTTCTTAATGGTCGTAGATGTATACAACTGGATGGTCCAGAGCCTCTAAACTACTGAAAATGATATAAAGGAATAAATGTTTATATTGAAATTCAAAGCAAAGAAAAAAAAAATAATAAACAAAAAAATAAAGGAAGGAGGGAGGCTTTGAGGAGAAGGCATATCCAATCAGTTTGGGCATGGGGAGGGTGGGTTTGATATGCCTAGTTTTGACAAGTTGCTTATCATATTAATTCTCGAATTAAATTGGGGGGTTTCTAGGGGACCACCCCCACACTTCTTTTCATTCTATTCTTCCTTCTCATGTTCAATGAGGATAAATAACTCCCAAAAAGCCTACTTCTTTTAAGACTATTATTAATTTACTCTTTTCACTGTCCATTTATTACGTCCATTTCACATCAATCAGATGATATTGATGTGACGTGTTATAAGTGATCGTTCATGTCAACCAATCACTTGAAAAATAAATAAATAATGATATTTTTTACTCATCTTACACCGATTGATTATCGTGTTTTAAGTGATTGAAAGAAAAAAAAAATTTACTTAAAATTCATCATGTCATGTCAATCGGTATGAAATGAGTGTAACACAAGTAATTTGCAAACTGCAAAAAGTGCGGAATTGAAATTTGGAATTGGTGATAGTGAAGGATGCTCGGATGTATAAGGTGTTATTTTTATTAAGTTCAGGTTATGCCAGAGTACCATCTCTACTCGTCGTCTTATCTTTTTGTTTATAAAAAGGAGAAAGAAAAAAAGAAGAAGAAAAAACAACTTACCCAGAAACAATCAAAATCTAGTATCATAATCCTTAACTTTTGGGAAGTTGATGGATTTTATGGTGAAACCATGAGCAATTGCTTGTAATATATCTTTGCAGACGACAAGAGAAGAAACCAGACCCATTGCCAACAGACAAAAGCTTGGGATCCTCCGTATAAAAGCAACAGGGTATGCTTTCTAATTTAATATTTCCACAAAGTCAAATGGTGTTAGATATGAGGTAGCAAAATTTAATACCCTTTTGGCTTTATTTCTGCCACACAAAACATATTTGGAATATCTAAGAAAATCAAATTATGTTATTTTCTTCAATTTTTACATGTACTTTTAAAAATAATAATATTACTCTTCACACCCATTTTACATCCACAAGTGACCGTATAAATCACCATTAGATTTTGGATGAATTACGCTCCTTGTGTCCTACTTGGATTAAGTCTAATTTTAACCATGCGTATATAAATTCTAGGGCACTCTCTCATTGCAACCCATTGTTTGTATCATTTTGTATCATAACCAAACATCACGTCATGTGTACGTGATCTATGGGTTAGATTAAAATACCAATAAGTGAGTGGAGCTACCAAAAGAAAATTAATGGGCTACTATTGGGCTAATGTCAATAGAATGAGCAATTGTGGACTTCAACTACGGAAGCATGGTAGTATATTAAGATCCTTGTGTCTCACACGGGTTAAGTTTAATCTTAACCATGAGTATACATGTTCTTGAGCACCTTCTCTTTGTAAGCCAATTTTTAAGAGTGAATTCTACCAAATGTTTGTATCAAAATTAATTTCTATATAATATATTAATAATGATTTTTACTGCCACATTGAACAATAAGCACTTGAGAGTATATGTTCAAGAAAAAAAAAAAAACAATTGAAAGTATATGTAGCATTTCTTTTTTAAAAATGCATGAAATTCATCTATTCCCATTTGAAGGAAAGCTTTATTCTATTTTTAACATATATGAACCTAATCACTCAAAAAAAAAAACTCACTAAAGCGAATTTCTTTTCTACAAAATTATTACTTATTATATTACGTGGCGTAAAATAACACGTGAATTTGCCAATGGGTTAAAGCGCCCATATATTCTTCTAGTTAAATTACCATTTGCTGATATAAAAGATTTTATTTTAATATTTATTTATTTTTCCTTAAAAAAAAAAAAAAAAAACTTAGAATTGCTTTCAACAAAAGTGGGTCCACCTCAAAAGCTAAGGCCTTGTACATACCTCAAGTATAGTAATCTAAGTTCAAGTAGGGCTCCTCATTGCCCTCTACGACTACATTTGTAAAATTGTTGAATTTTTTATGTGAAAAATGTGAGTTGACAACTTAGCAAGTAAAGGCTAACCCATCATTATTTGTGTGTGACGCAAATCCTTATTTACTTCAAAAGTTGGTTCTCAAATTAAAATGTATTTTAAAACAAAAGGCATAGTTTTTTATTTAACTCATTTATTAAAGCGCCTTAGTGTAATCAATAGCGTAAAATCATTTCAACTTAAAGAAAGACTTTTCATAATAGAATCTAAACTAGGAATTTACTAGATTTTCTTTTTTGGAATTCTATATGTATGGTAATGCTGATTGATGCGACACAAAAAAGAAAGATTTTGTCATAATCACTGTTGATTCTTAATAAATATTATGCAATTGACATTTGCGATAAGTAATGCGCGCTCTTGACTATTTTGCCTAGGTTGTCAAATCCATAAAATTTTATGCAAGAGTGATATTCAATCAACTCAAGAGCTATTGATATTTCTTAGTTGAGATTATAAATTTTGGAATAAGAGTAGATGAATCCTTGCCTTGTTCACTTGGTGAGAACCATCCACAACGCCAAGAGATCATGGCTTCTCAATATTGGTAGAAATTGAGACAACCACATACGATAATTTGACCCATCAAGCTTCATAGAGACAAGTTGGCTAATGGAGCCATGATGCAAGCCTATAGCTCTTGATATCAAGAAAGAGTTTGTAGTTAGAAAAAGAATTCTTTCTTTATATTGAAAAATACCCAATCAGACAAAATATGTATACAAACAAGAGAATAGAGATCTCACACAGACTTACAATGATAATAAATATTTTACACATGAGAATTGTCTTATGTAGTTCTTTTCTTGTAGACGTTGTCAAATATGAGTTTGATTATTTTATTATAGATGCCGTCAAAGAATTAGGATAATTTTCATTTCAAATGAATTGGATAATATTCAATTAGTTATAGTAGAATGGTGTTTTTGTCCACTCAAAAAGTAAAAATGACAAAAATACCTCTTTATTATAACTAACTGGATATTATCAAGTTCATTTGAAATGAAAATGATCATGTTCCATGGTCAAATGTATTATGCATTCTGATTCTCTGTATTAATTATGCAGAATCGACAAGAGAATCTGTAAGAGCATAAACAATCTGTAGAATATCTATGAGCTTAATTATTTTTTTGTAGATGTATTCAAATGTGATATGGACTTTGAGTCTCTGAAGGATTTATGGAGATTGCATTGTAACATTCTCTCACTTTTAGAGAATTAAATATTAAACAATATTGAAAAAGATAAGAATGTTGAATGGCAACTTTATAAACATCATGAAGAAAGAAGATTATTTCATCTTGAAATATGCAAGTCAGAATACCAATAGAGTAGAGAAGACCAACAAGCTACTGAAATCTTTCACACATGCCCAAGAACAAAGACACAAGAAAGAAAGAAAGAAAATTGTATTAAATGCAAGTTAAAGGAGTTTGAATACGGGCATTATTGTCTTTCTTCTGAGGAAGGTGCTCCACTTATCATAGACATGAGCAATTAAATCACTGCCCTGTTTGGAGAAAAGGCAAACCAAAAAAAAAAAACAAAAGTTGGGTGAAAGTGTTTACAAATCCTATGCATTTTGATGACAGGTGGCAAGCATAAAACTAAACAACTGGATGATAATCATATTCTCAACCTTCTAAAGTAGAGTTTTTTCTTTTCGTCTGGGCCACCTAAATAACCTTTACAAAAACAAAATTTAAACTAGTCTTAGATTCGGGACACATTTAATTGTATTGAATGTGAGAACAAAATCAATATCGTACAGACAATTATGCAGCAGCGTGGATTGGGATCACGTAGTTCTACCACTGGGTCCTCTCTTCTTTTCTTTTCTTTTCCATCACTCACACAACTTCCATACCCATACAATACTTCTTTCCCATCATCCAATCTCTACATTATGGGTGGGCGTCGGAGTTGGCCGAGGCGGAAATGGGCTTCCCGCTTAGTTATATTGAAATCACCTCCGACGTCTTTTTCTTTTTCACCATCTTTCTCTTCTCATTATGGGTGAGTGACTTAGAGTTGACGATTTATCGAATATGCCAAAATCATTTTCGACTTCTGTTACGAGAATGGAGTTTTATGCAGCATAAAACTCCATTCTCGTAACAATTTATTTATGATGAATTTTCCGACTTTATCTAATTTAAACCATCGTTGGAATTTGACCCGACGTTGTAGCCCTTCCCCGTTTCCTTTATTTGCTTTAAAAAAAATAATAATATACAATCCCTCATTATTATTTTTGCGGTTATAATATAAACGCCGTGGATATTATAGTAGTTAGGTATAATGGTATATTATTCGTCTTCGGAATCATATGAGTACCGAATTATTTATAAATTAATAATAGATTCGTCAATCATTAGAAGAAAGCAGGAGTTGACCGTTGACAACAATTTCAGAACAATACGGGCTGCCGGCCGGAGACACGTTATATCTATACGCACGACATGAATATCACAGAGATTGGTTTCCAGAAGATTTAAGCCATTCCTTGATGAGATTAACGGGGCAGATTGAATTTCCTCCTAAGTGGGCTTTGGCTGGTACCAAAAGGAGAAAAGAATAAAACAAAACAAGTCCATATATATGGTCTTCTTCTCCATAAAAATGTGGGTCATTTAGACACATCAACACCATAATATATAGACACGTAGAAATTTATCTTAAAAAAAGCAAAAAGGGACAGAACACTTCTCTCTTGTAAGGGCGGCGGCAGCAGGAAATGAGCAGATTGCCACTTATCGTTTGTTTTGTTTTTTGTTTTTAAATTTGGGCAAACTTATTATTTAAATTAGATTGTTACCTTTCAATGTATTATTAGTGTTGCTTGAGCAAGTACATCTCCACATATCTTAAAATAATTTGCATAAATTCAACAAATGTATGGACAATTTATTTAACTCAATTTTAAGATACGTGTCTAATTCCATGTTGGATCAAATTATGAAGTGTGAAAATATAGTTGTGTATACTATAAAGTATAAACAATAGATAAGACAACATTGATTAATTCTCTAGTGCTTGAATATTTTATATTAATCTAAAAAGGGCGGCGAGCTTCACAATTCACCGCATAATCAACTCATTAATAATGCATAACTTCCATTAGACCTCCAAATATTAATAATAGAAAGATTAAATTCAAACCAATCATTTTTTTTTTCTCAGCGAAACAAAATTTAGATTAAATTTCACATCACATTACAAAAGCTATTAATGGACTTTCTAATATCATTTCTTATACGTGAATATATTGCCACATCACACATCTTATTGATGAACTTTCCCATATAGTTTCTTATAAATGAGGTCAATCCACCAAGTGGGAGTGAGGGGGAGGGAAGGGGGGGTCAACCACTTAGCACATCCTTCATAAAGAGACCAATGATCATATTTTTGAAGTGCATAGGGTCTATGCTAGGTTTTAAAAAAAAAAAAAAAAGGGAAAAGAAAAAGAAAAAGAAAAAGGCCATACTCTATAGGGTCTAATGCCCTAGAACCCATTATCCCTCTTTGACTAACATTGATGGTGAAAGGCAAGAAGGATTGCTTTGCTTTTAGGCTCAACTAGGCAACACCCACTTCAGGATTCCTTCCCACTATAGTTGCCTTTTAGTCCCTTTCTCCTCCCCTAAAAGAGGGAGCTTTCTAAAATTCTACAAAATTTTTGCAACTAAGCACAAACCCATCAAACTAAACATTTATAGTACTAGAACAAAGTGCTAGTGCTAGTGCCTTCTAGGCTTTAGATCCAAGATATGATTTTTTTTTTTTTTTTTTAATTTAATTTTTTAAAAAGAAACCTTGAGACCCCTTTTCATGATTATCATTTTGCAAGGGTTTTTATTGTTTTTAGGCTTTAAGTGGGAACCTGCCATTTGTCACTTCTCTAATGGTTGCTACCTCAACGGTCCATGAGGCTTGTGGAGAATCTTGCAGACGTTTTTGCAGTATATTATGAATTCGACAGATGACATGTTCTTTGATCCTGACCAGGAACTACCCTAGGGACACATGGCATGCACACAACACATTCAAAATAGTGGCCGGATATCAGTTTTTAGATCGAGGAGGTCACTTTTAATCCTATTAAAAGCAATGTGAAGTATGTGAGAATTATTAATATGATGGATTGTACTATGAAAGAGATAGATAAGAGAGCAAAAGCAGAGAGAAATTGATGAAGGGAGATACACCGAAAATAGTTTAAACATTGCAGAAAAAGAAACACAATCGAAGCATCACATAAACAAACAAAGACAGCTATTTCCAAGTCTTAATTTGTGATATTTTTTCTACCACTTTACTGATGTTATAATTTTTTTTTTTTTTTTTTTTTAGTGAAAACAAATTAATGTTAAATTTAAAGAGTAGTACTTGATCTTATTAGAGTAGGCATTGTTATTAATTATGTGGTTCTAGTGTTTGTTTGTTTGTTTTTTTGTGTTTCTTTTTTTAATTTTTTGAGAAAGGTTCTAGTGTTTGTTACAGAGCTAGGGATGTTCGTAAGTCATAAAGCGTGGGCTACTGGTTGGGTTTCTTTTTTCGACATCATCGTCGGCTGGGTTGGCATTGCCGGCGAGCTAGCTGCTTTGATCGCACAATAGAGCTGGCTACTACAGTGTGCTAAAGCTGCCACATGTGCAATAATGCTCTATTTTAAGGATTTTGTTGGCTATTTATGGAGGTTTCAGTTGAGGTACGGTGGTCCAACTCCTTGGATTTTCCAAAGATGCCAACTCTCTTTCAATTTTGTTGCCCAAGTTTGTTCTGAAACTGCAGCTCTGGAGCTGCCCTAAAAGTATATACAAAAGCAGCCCAAAAAGAAAAGAAGCAGCCCTCTTCTTCCACACATAATTATACATATTATTCTGTGTCTCTCGCTTTCTCTCTTGGGGTGTGGTTTGGGGAACCTATTTTCCTAGGCTTGCATCCCTCTGCTTTGAAATCACCTACTCAATTTATTAGATAAAAGACAAAAGTAAAATAAAATTTAAGAGTTCTAAAGGGTAGCTTAATCAGCCGCCGTACACCATGCCTAATGAAGCAAATCTCATTAGTTCAAATTCTTTGTTTCATTTCTTTTTGTGGACATGTCAAACTATATATATCCGAGAGTATTTCATCTATGAGTGTATTTGAGTGAATAAAATAACAATTTGAAAACTTTTTTACGTGCGGCGAAACAATATGAAAACGCATAATTTTAAAAGTCTACCCGTAATTATATTAAACACTTAATTGTATTTTAATTTTTTTTAAAATTATATACTTAAAAATAATTATTTAAAAAAATTAAAGTAAAGAAGAAGCAGTCATTTAAACCACTGCGGCTGGCTGGTAAGGGCGGCTGAGGTAGCTCGATCATGTTTTGCAGCCCCAAACTGGAAGGATCAAAAGAAAGGCCTAGATTGGGTTCGTGAGCTTTAAAACTCACCGCCTTATAGTGTACCACTCTCTACTCTATCCATCTTAGCTCTATGGCCTGTGAGCTAATTGGAATATGATCGCATGTTACTCTAATTTCTCTCCTCCCAATACTTATTTGGGTAATGTAATGTGATAGTCAAAATTAGTTATAGATTTTTTTTTTTTTTACGAAGTCCTTGTTAATTTAAATATTATTTTTTATTGTTATATGTCAATTATATAATAATCTATTAAATAATATTATTCTTTAACTTAATCAGTAGATAAATTATAGAGATATCTATCATTTTTTTTTTTAAACCATTCATTCATTCATATCATTGATGAAAAAAATATGTAGAACAACGCATTCAGCCATAACAATATGTTAACACATTGAGAGGCTTCTTATATGTGGACTACTTCATCCATAAATAAGAGTGCATCATGTTCGCCTCCTCTCTTACATGATACAACCGTGACCCTCCCACTGTTAAAAAAAATTAAGCACAATACAAGCATCGTCAATTAACTAGCCATCACGACACTAATTTTTATCATATTTTCTTAATGCTTGAACCTCCAGTAATGCATCTCCTTCCGGTTTCACCTTATGCTACTACATCTCTTCTTTTTTTTTTTGACATGCTGACACAAAAAGAGAAAGAATGATTCGAATTAGTAATTTTCACTTTATTAAGTGTGGTTTCAATCGATTGAGCTACCTCTTAGGGACTATGCTACCACATCTCTTTAGCAAAAACTAATACTCTTAAAGCAATAATAGATTCTGCAACAATCGGATCAATAATATTACACTTAGAAATTGCAAAGTGACTAGTACCTCTCTAATAGAGTCACGTATACTCACTCTTATGCCTGTCTTTCTATTATGCATATCTATCATGACATCTCAATCTGCCTTTTACTTTAATAGCAAGTTTTATTAAAAGAAAAAAATCATTCAATTAAAGTCAGTATCTCTTCTTTCCCTGTTTCCTCCTTTCTCTGCAATGTAACTATCAAAAAAAATTTCTACAATTTGTGATTAAAAAAATATATTTTTTCAATTTTCTTAATTTTATAATGAGTAGCCTTTATTTATTTACGTGCAGCCCATGGTATACATAGTATGAGTCAATTACCGTACCATGTGAGTCCCTGATTTTCAGTATTTCAATTATTATTTAGTACTCCGTACTCTTTACAAAGTGGAGCATGATATCCATACAATTGGTGTGCATGAATATTACTGTAGTAACTATTAATTAATATAAAATAATATTAAAAAATTTGACGTCCTCAAGAAGTAATTTAATTGACTGAGACTATGTCTAATAAAACAAAAGTCATTAGTTTGAATCTCCCTCCCCCTCTTATGTGGACATGTAAAAAAAAATAAAAATTGATGAACTACAAAGTGATACAGTTATTAATTAAAAAATAAATAAAGATGACTTTATTTCCTAGATTAGAGGTGAACACGATTTTAACAACAATCTTATTTATTTATTTATTAACATGTTCATGCAATAAAAGGAAGATGACAAATTCAAATTAGTGACTTACGCTTCATGAGGCATGATTTACAGTCAATTGAGTTACTCCCTAAGAACTTTCTTTTTTCTTTTTTTGAAAAGGTTGATGGTTACTTGTAAAAATATTAAAAATAATATTTTAATTAGAAAGATATAGGAGTATGTTTGTTAATGTGTTTTGAGGAGTATATTTTACATGATATATTGGTGACCCTCCCACTGTTAAAAAGAATTCGGCACAATACACACATAGTCAATTAATTAGCCATCACGACACTAATTTTTGTCATATTTTCTTAATGCTTGAACCTCCTGTAATGCATCTCCTTCCTGTTTCACCTTATGCTACAACATCTATTTAGCAAAAACTAATGCTCTTAAAGCAATATTACATTTTGGAGATTGCAAAGTGGCTAGCATATCTCCAATAGAATCCCGTATACTTATTCTTATGCCCATCTTTCTATTATGCATATTTACCGCAACATCTTAGTCGACCTTTTACTTTAATAGTATGTTTTATTAAAAAAAAAAAAAATCATTTAATTAAAGGCAGTGTCTCTTCTTTCCCCTGTCTGTGTTTCCTCCTTTCTTTGCAATGTAACTATCAACAAATTTCTACAATTTGTGATTAAAAAAAATTATTTTCATTTTTCGTAATTTTATAATGAGTAGCCTTTATTTATTTACGTGCAGCCCACGGTATACATAGTTTGAGTCAATTACCGTGCCATGTGAGTCCCTGATTTTCAGTATTTCAATTATTTTGTAGTACTCCGTACTCTTTACAAAGTGATACAGTTATTAATTAAAAAATAAATAAAGATGACTTTATTTCTTAAATTAGAAGTGGACATGATTTTAACAACAATCTTAATATATATATATATATATATATATATATATATTACATGTCCACACAATAAAAAGAAGAAGAAAAATTCAAGCTAGTGACCTATGTTTCATGAGGCATAATTCACAGCATTTTTTCTTTTTTTATTAAAAATAATATTTTAATTAGAAAGAAATAGGAGTATGTTTGTCAATGTGTTTTGAGGAGTATTTTTTGTTTGAAAAATAAAATAAAATCTACGTAATATAATTTTTGTATTTTTAAAAAGTGTTTTATATTTGACTTGTTTGTTAAAGTATTTTTTATGAAAAAAAATAAATAAACACAAAAAGTGTTAGGTGTTTTTCTTGTATTCTCTTAACGTTCTTTTAATCCTAAGTAGATATTATTTTCTAAAAACTAAGTGAGAGAAATAAGGATTTTTTTTTTTACTTTAAAAAATAATAATATTTATCTAGAAAAAGAAAAACACTATAATGTAGATTTTTATTTTGAAATACCCAAAAAAGAAAAATAAATATTTAAATTAGGATAAAAAGAGTATATATATCTAGATATTTTTCCATGTGTCTTTCCCGTTGTGGACCAGTAACCCAGTATGGCGTGGGACTCAAGCCCACCTCATATGCCTGTCCGTTTAGGCCATGGCCAGTGGCCACTCTCAGATCCGTTTGGTTAAAAAATTAAGCAAAGCGTTCTTGGGAACCAACTATAGAGTATAAATCACAACATTTATACGTCACCAGACATATACATGCAAAATTTAATTTTGACCATAATATAACATTTCTATATTTAACTTGAAATTGAAAGAATCGCATCCCTAACCATATGATTGATTGATTAGATTTAGTCAAAATTGCTTACCATATCATATGTAAGATAAGGATAACAATTTGTGTTCAAGTGACGAGTTTGAGTTATATCAAGACATGAATATAAGATTATATAGGTTAACTTTAACCTAACTCATTTAATTAGAAGAGTTAGACTTCTGGACTTTAAATCATTACTTTTATATTGGATTTATAGATCGTATCATAAATCGTGAGCCCTATTTTTAAGATTATCATCATCATAATGAAAGGGAGAGGAAAAAAGTTGGGATTTTAATAACAAGAAAGGACATGAGGAAAGGAGGAAAGAGAGTCCGAATAAAATCCCAGTTGAAACATAAAGAATCAAAATCCCATCATGCTCAATCTTAATGGGTCGATTAAGTGGCTCTTTGACTAGGGTGTAACACGCCTAAACAAGTGTTTGCCCAAGTTCGAATGCTGTTGCTTTATAAAGAAGACATTCATAATTGCATTATACATGTAAGGAGGAGTGACTAAACATGTTCAAAATTAGTGGACTAATTTGGAAAAAAAAAACACATAATGCTATTATGTATGTTCATGTCTCTTGTTAGGTGTCCTCTCATTGTCAATAGTTATGTACTTTTGACATTGAAAAATCATGAAAACAAAACACAGAGGACATAAACAACAGTATCAATGTAACAACACTGGTATGAAGGAGCTCTTGTTCTCTTGCACCGTCTATATAAGATTAGGTTGTGAGTGTATGTGTGAGTATTGAGTTCTATATTAAAAAAATAAAAAATAAACAAAGTACCTAGTTAATATATATGAGTATATGAAAATAATTTACTTGAGACTTTATACTTGGTGGAGAAAGTGACCTAATAGAAAGCAATGGATTTCTCATATGAAGCAGCAGAGAGATACTTGATTTTGGTATTAATTATTTCAAAGAATCCTTCT
Organism: Carpinus viminea; assembly: GCA_013348765.1. Classification (NCBI taxonomy): domain Eukaryota; kingdom Viridiplantae; phylum Streptophyta; class Magnoliopsida; order Fagales; family Betulaceae; genus Carpinus; species Carpinus viminea. Next base: position 4,612,443 of record CP054673.1, read on the forward strand.
TTATTTATTTATTTTTAGTACTAGGAAACTGTTTACGTCGGTAGACCCCAACATAGGCAATTGAATTCAAGAAAAAAGAATTTGACGTGTCCCCATATATGTTAAAGAAAAATCATATAGAATGATTTCCTTCTTTATTTCGATAGCCAGAACTTCATCCCATTACTGTCACACTCAAGAATTTTACAGTGAGTACCTGTCTACTGAAATCCCGGATTGCATATTTTTGTTCTTAATATTGTATTTATAGCAGCATAAATTTTACTGTGGATGCATGTAGTTTTGAAGAATGTTATCATTCTAAGTTTTCCACATGGTTTATCTATAATCTTAATTATGTGTATATAAGCTCTTGGACACCCTACCTTTGCAAAACGGTTTTCAAGAGTGAGTGAAGTTGAGTATCACGCTATAAAATCATTCTAAAGGGTGTGATCCTCAGACTATTAGATCAACCATCCTCAAGGCATATTTTTAGTCTGCGGAGGACATTCTGTTTGGTTCATGATCGATTAAGCTAATGGACATATGAGTATACTCATGCCTCATTTCATTTCATTGTAATTGTAATTTGTATTCATTTTCCATTCGATTATACAATTTTGATAATTTGGGACATAGGCAACTTCAGAATGCTACAGATTTCATCACTAGTAATCAACAGAAGGTTGATATTAATATGTGTAGAGGTCTACCATCTCATAACAAAACTGTTAACTCACAACTTTTCATGAGTATATCAGACTGCACAAATCCTTTATCATTACTTGCAAAATGTTGGTGATAGGGAAACACTGAAGTTTCCACTACTCAGCTCATATAGGTCAATGTCAATCATGCATAACTTGATGGTATGCATATAAAAGTTTGTATAGCTCTACTGTTTCACCAAAAAAAAAAAAAAAATCAACAGAACTCACAAGTTTTTATCTGCATATCAGATTGCACAAATCGTTTGCCCTTGGTTGCGAAATGTTAGTAAAAGGGAAAACCCTGAAGTTTCCATTACTCATGCAGGTCAATGTCAACTGTGCATCGCTCACCATGGTCTGCATTTGACATTTAACTACCATCAGCATGGAGTATCAAACTGTAAGACTAAATTAAATCATAACATGCATAAGAATGTCCATTTTGGTGACTTGAAGGAAGAATATATTATATGCATAAGAAAGTTTTTATGGAATTTCCTTCCGCATAAAAAAGGGTGGAGAGTAATGTCACGGTTCAGTCTCATAACACCCTGTATGAATCATGGTTATCTATAGAAAAAATTGCTAGAAATAAATTTATACCTCGCAAGAAGTTGCTTTGTCTTTGCAGCTCCACCATTTGAAAGGAACGCAGTCAACATATTGACACCATCTGCAATATTGGTTCATGTTAACTCCTCGAAGAACTGCTAGAAGACATCCAGCAAGTCTGCATTGGAAGAAGCTCCTCTTATAAGATATCACATAAGCCCAAAAAACAATTATTAGTGAGCAGCAGCAAGACTATAGCTTGCCATACGAATAAAAGAAAAAACTCACATAAGACCAAAAAGAAGAAGACAAACACTCCTCATAACTGGCCTGTCTAGCTTCTGCTTCAACCTCAATTTCGTAGAAACTTTAACACCATATTCGTAAAGGTCTCCTTTATTTTGAGCCACTTTTCTAAGCTGAGGACTGAACAAAAGCACAAATCCTAGCAGGAACCCCGATATAAATCCTCCAATATTTGAAAAATTATCTACATAAGGTAGCAAACCGAGGACGAAATTGATCATAGAGAAAAAGAGAAGTGATGCTAGAGCTGCAAACTGCAATCAAAGAAAAAGGCAATTATTAGACCAGTTTTATCATAATAATTAATAAAGTGATAACAGGGAACTGAGAAAAGAAGCAGGTGAAGGACCTTATCGGTGTAAATTTTCCTGTTCCTAATAAGCACAGAGAGCATAGCTCCAAGCAATCCATATAGAGCTCCGGATGAACCAACTATCGGGCTATTTTGGACAAAAAGTGCAGCTACCAAGGTACCAACAAAAGCCGAGAGTATGTACACTACTCCAATCCTTACTGCCCAACAGAAGTGAAAAAAGCAAGTAAGGTAAAAGCTTTTCGAGATCTAGCTGTATACTTATTTGATTATGCAAAACAAAGACTCAAGAGAAGAAAATAGTTACATGGTCCAAACTCTTGTTCTAAGTGAATCCCTACAAAGATAACACTGCAGAGGTTGATGACAAGGTGGATGGCTCCAGCATGCAAACATGGAGATGTGAAAAGACGCCAGGTTTGGTGATATTCTGTCAAAAATTTCCTTCGAAGAGCCCCCATTTGATCTAACCTGCAACAGTGGAAGCAGTCAACTGTCTGATACATTTCACAAAACATATGAAAGGCTACGCACTTTGAATTAGATGGTATCAATCCCATTTCGGAAGAAAAACTTCAAGAAACACTCATCAAATAGTTTATCTATCAACATGCATGTTTTGATTCTAACAAAAATGCTCATTCATTCTCGAATACAAAGGAAAAAAACCAAGGATTATTTCTAACGTAGCAGGCAACTTGATGAGTCAAAAGGCTAGGAGTAGAAGAAATCGAAAACCCATATACAAAATTACATTAACACAAGTCGACACAAAGCAATGAATTGCTCTGCAACACACAAGATAGCTTTAGCAGTCAACTGAAGCACCATAAATATAATATTTTTAAAGATTGTCAATTTCTCTCAGGCCAAAATCACAATCTTTATCCAAAGCTCCTAATCAGACAAGTTTTTATCGGGCAAGGTTTTCTAATTCTAGAAAAAGTTCTTTTTCTCAAACTTCCTTGGCAACCAAACGGGAAATACAATTAAGCACAATTTTTGGGAGCCAAAGGATCAATAAAACGCCCAAAATGTTTCCAGAAACCCTAGCATAAGAGATTAACAGCTGCTAAAACCATTCCCCATTTCCGTTGGATTGTCCTGAACTCCCAAGCAGAGCATCACTATAAGCTCATAGTTTTCGAGAATCACAGAGAAATCAGTGATTAAAACACTAAGGAAAAAGGTTCCAGAAACCCTTATTAATCCAGCTATGAAAATTAGAACTTCCAATACAAAACTTTCCTTGTATGGTCTGACAAAGCCTATACTAGCCTTTTTTCTTTTTCTTTTTCTTTTTCTCCTCAGTTTTTCTCAGCGACCAAACAGCCAAACCAATCACAGAAAAGAGTCATCACAAAGAAGAAGCTTTTGTGTGTGAATGTTTACTGACGTGGAAGCGGAGGGTCCAAGAAGGGGGTTCTCGGAGAGAGTCTGGAAGGAGAGCCTGCCAAGCGCCCTGAGCGCGCAGTCCTGGTGGGAGATGGTCCAGCAATCATTGACGACCATGGTGGCGAAGAAGGCCACAACGTGGAGGATCACGAACACGGAGATCACCCAGGTGTCGCCGCCGCTGCTGCTGCGCCGAGAGCGTGACCTAAAGAAGGGGATCCTCTGGTCTTGGAGACCGGTGGCGGAGGCGGCAAGGTCAGTGGAGAACGGTATCGATGATGGTGGCGGTGGTGAAGGAGGGGCCTTGATTTCGATGTGGGAGTGGAGCTTGGAGGGGTCCGCCATTTTTTGCCAAAATCGGAAGAGAGTGAGAGAGAGGGGTATTTGAAGGAAGGAGTTGGCGCCTTATCGTCGTCCAGCTGTGGTTGTTGTTCTGTTTCTATAAACGGTTGGGCTTGGCGGGAAATCCCTTCGTTTTTTTTCAAGTGTTCGGTATAGGACTGAGTGCTGAACAGCTGCGGGGAGAGATACTCGTCAAAAGATTACTGGTTATGGAAGTCAGCTAATGGTTTTGTTAATTAATATTATTGTCCATACCAACGACAAGAGGATCCGTGGCGCAATGGTAGCGCGTCTGACTCCAGATCAGAAGGTTGCGTGTTCGATTCACGTCGGGTTCATTTTTTAAAAAATTTTATTCATTTTCCTATAATTTGTTATGGGTTGGACCACACTGATTCAACCCCCATGGGCCATGGCCCAAAAGAATCATAAGGATTTAGGTGGCTCTTTTTAAGACGTGGTTAGTGGATGGTGACCATCCTGCCCCGCCCACAATTCTTGGTTAGTAGACTAAAGTAATAGCTGATTTTTTCCATTAATAGCTGCTATTATTCGTTACCTTTTCTTAATTGCATAATTTGCATTGCAGCCATTGCTATTATCTCCTTTCTTCTTTCTTCTTTCTTTTTTCTTTGTGCACCGTCAGGATAAATTTCTGATCATTTCAAGAACTATGAGCCTATTTGGGATAATGCTTGATAAATAAAGTTTTTAAGTATAAAAGAGATTTTGGATCAAAGTTTCAGAAGTACGTTTTGACTATTTTTAGAGCCTATTTGAGATTGCATTTAAGAAATAGAGCTTTTAAATAAAAAAGAACTTTTGGACAAAAGTTTCATTTTGAAACTTTTGTCAAAAGTACATTTTGACTATTTTAAAGCTTTTTGGACCCTTAAAAGCGCTTTTAATTTTTTTACCGAATAAGTATTGTTTTCTTTAAATGGGTTTTTTAGTGTTAAAAACATTTTTAAGCTTCTTAAATACAATCTCAAACAGGTTTTTAAGCTTTTTAAATATTTAAAAGCGCTTTTAATCTTTTTATTAAACAATAATTTTTTTTCTTCTAATGAACTTTTTAAGTGTTAAAAATATTTTTAGACCTCTTAAACGTAAATCCACACAAATTCTATGTAATTGTTGCCCCTAATTTCTCCTTTAGAAATACTTATTTCTTTCTCTCTCTTTTTTCCATCTTGATGCCATTTCAATCATTTTGATTTGATTTTTTTATTATTTTATTTATCGTGCTTTAAAGATAAATGTAGTTTATCTCTTTTCTCATCCTTCATGACCGTCAATATTGGCGGGAATATACGGCCATTAAAGCCTAACGCTCACGCGTCACAGATTAACTAATTCCTGAAATTAAAATTTACAATAAATAAATAAATCATATTTGCGCACAAAATTTTCAAGTCCCAAAAAAGGGATGGACCATGTATATAATATAAGCAAGCTGAAATCTTCATCTTCCACACCTACCAACTCAACACTGTGACACCTTCTCACTTTTTTCCTCACGTTTTTTTTTTTTTTTTTTCTCTTTTCACGAGTCGTTTTGTTTCTTGAAGGTAAGCGATCTGGGTTCCTCTGTGAACTCAAATATATTGCTGAATTTCAATGTCAAATTCGTTTCGATTCCACGAAGTTCTGCGTTGAATTAGTGTGTTTAACCAGTGCGCGGTGTTCTTGTATTGGAAAGATTAGGGTTCATTTGTTTGCCCCTTTCTCTAACTTGCCTCGAGATATTTGCTTTGTTATGCGTTTATGAGGTTACCGTTTATCTTATATGTGATGGGTCTTATTCAAAAATTTAATCTTTCCTTTTTGGGTCGGTAATTTTATTACCTGATTGAGATTTTGTTCAATTCCATGCATCGTTTAGTGATGGTCGACTTTCTTTTGAGTTTTGAGTATGAGGGTGGCTTTTTTATTCGATGCTGCAAAATTTCATATTCATGTACTTTGTCCCGTACGGCTGTACCAAATCCTACAGATTGTGATTTGTGATCCCTGTTGGTTTGTGTGCGTGAAATCAAATTGTGGGGTTGTTTTCTTTTTTTGACAAGAAAATGGCTGTAGGCATTTTGCAATGGACGTAAAAAATGGACTGGGAGTTCCACAAGAAACACTGGATGAAGAAGTCAAATCGTTCTTTGAATCCGCTCCTCCTCTTAAAAACAGGGACGATATCGGTGGGAAATTGGAGGAATTTGTTGAGAGGAATTCGGCACTGTCAGGCAAATTCACTCTCTAGTTAATCACATATGCAATTTTTATTCTCAACTTTCAAAATGGTCCCTTGGATGAATAAGGTAAATTGAGCGTGTGTTGTTTTGAGAATTATTTTCAGGAAATGGAAGAGGTAGGAGGGTTGTGTGCGTGACATCTGGTGGCACCACGGTTCCTTTGGAGCAACGGTGTGTTCGCTACATCGATAATTTCAGCTCAGGCCATAGAGGAGCAGCATCCACGGAGTATGTTACATTCCACCATACTGAACAGGAAGTCTGTAGTTTACAAACTTTAATGCTATGTTATCAATATCGACGTGCTGATTATCTTGCAGGAATTTTATTAAGGCCGGATATGCAGTTATCTTTTTATATCGCAGGTGAATTATTTTCTTACCATGATATACCCTTTCCATTAACTAAAAGAAGTTTACATGGTTGAAAGAGAACAATTTTTTAAGTCTGCTAACTATATGGTGGATCTCGTATGTATTTTAAGCAGGGGAACCTACCAGCCTTACTTCAAATCTCTTCCAGAGGATCCCTTAGTTGAATGTTTTGAGGTCACTGATGAGTCAAATATTCAAGGTTTGTTTCTTTTGGCCACTGAGAATATGCATGTATGACATCATGACAAGTGAATCAATTTTTTTCCTTCATGCTTACATATGTAGAAAACAGTTGGACCCTGAGGAAAGACCTAAAATGTGATGAATCATGCTTATAATGCATGCCTAAGTTATCGCATGGCTCTAATACTTGAAACCCATGCCGGTTGCTTTTTGAGAATGCTAATATGTCAAATTCTCATGATCAATATTATATGAAGCACTGATGCTTCCTGATAAGATGACTGAATTTCGTTTCATACTTCAGTGCGCCGGTCACATTCTGAAGCAGTGAAGAAGGCCATCACTGAGCATCATGCTGTATGAACCATCGATATTTAGCCGTGCATTTTTTCTCCCCCCTTAACCCCTGTTTCTCAACTTTTAGCTCTTGGTTTATAATGTTATGGCAGAAGATTAGCTCACCATAACAGTGAGCCCGTTTGGGGTTTTATTCTTGCAGGCAGTCGCAGAAGGCCATCTGTTAAAACTTCCCTTTACAACCATATTTGAGTATCTTCAGGTTATCTTCAGTTGATCATTGGTTGTTTTTCTTTAACGCCAAATTGTGTGCCTACTTGTAAATCTGTATACTTCATGATTTTTTCCGTCAATGTTTGGGATCATATTTCGTGTTCATCATGGAAATCAGCTTCTCTCTCTATGTGCCCTCCACACTCAACGCTTTATTTGTAAGCTTCCTGTTGGGAGAGTAGTGTTCAATTCTGCAGGTTAATTACCATACCTCTGCATCCAGGGTGCAATGCAGTAAATGCCACCACAGACTGCTCAAGTGGAAAAAAAAAAAGGTTATAAATACAAATTCAGGAATTATAAGGTAGTCTGATTTGCTTTCTACTGGAGAGTTGTTCAGTTATAACTTTTAGTCATGTAGAAGTTGTTCTTAAGCCCCATATGGAGAGTCTTTTTTGGCCCTGTATGTCATATGGTGACTATGGAATCCCTCATGGTGCAAACTGCTTCTTTTATTTGGCTGCCCTTTCCCTTGTGTAAATTTACCTTTTCTTTTCGGTACAATGATGTTGTTAAAGTGCCTAGGCAATATAAACTTGTTTATACTTCTTGTTGCAGGACAATTTTCCATCCTATAAACTTGTTGCTGCTCTATTTGATATTACTAAAGTGTCTGTTGGTTTTGGACATGATAAGCGTTCTCCTATGGACTGATTAGTGGTCTTTATATTATAAGCAGATGCTACAAATGATTGGAGTTTCAATGAATCGTCTTGGGGCAAATGCAATGTTTTATCTTGCAGCTGCAGTTTCTGACTTTTATGTTCCTTGGAAGAGCATGGTAAAGGTTTAATATGTTTGAGTAGTCATTTATTTTACTCTTTTCTTCTGGCTGCATTTGGTGTTCTGGAAAACAGATTGAAAATCAGTTCTTTTTTCGATGGGCAAAAATAAGCTCTTTTTATGAACGCATTATATAGTGGTACAACATGAAGAAAGGTCACCATCTTTTGTTGGTAAGCTGCATGTTGGAAAATAGGCTGACTATATAATTCAAATTCCTCTCGTATTAGCATCATGTTTATAGCAATAGCAACAGAAACATGAGAGTGTAGCACAGATTAGATTTGCTTTTGAAGTCTCAACTTTAGCCAAGGAACTTAGCTCAGATTTCTTTAACTTAACCCTGTTGGTTCCTGTGTCATTTTGCTATAGCCAGAGGTTCCTCTACTAGGGAATTTGTAACCAATCCCACAATTTAAAGACTGCTCTTCTATGGACACGTAAAAGATGTGTCTGAAGTATATCATGTCTGTGCCTGCCTTACATGGTTCAATTTTGCAGGCAGAGCACAAGATACAGTCAGCATCTGGTCCTTTGGACATGCGACTGGTTCAAGTGCCAAAGATGCTCTCGGTGCTTAGGAAAGACTGGGCTCCCATGGCCTTCAGCATATCTTTCAAGGTTAGATGTTTTTCTACCACTAGTGTATTGTAACTTAGGTGACTACTATAGGTTTGACTATACTTGTAAATCTTTGTTTGATGAGTAGCAGCATATACAACTACGACATAAGATTAAAAAAAAAAAAAAGTAGGAAGAAGAAAAGGTTATTGTTTTTGTTAATATCAGCCATATTATGCATGAAACTTCTATATTTTTTCTCCTCCATATATCAAGGATGTTAGAAGTAGAATATAATTTGTTTGTCCATAAGTTGTGGATGGGTTGTATTTGAATTTGAGAATATGAAAGCGTAGACCAAGACAGACTATAGTATGGTGTTTTATTACCCCCTATGTCCTGAAGAAAGAGGAGGGCTTATTTCTCGGATTTGGATTAGGTGCAATGAGCTGCTGGCCCGTATTGCACCCCTACTTCTGATATTTGGATCGGCACCCGATCCTCGTCTATTTCTCTTCCTACCCAGGGATGATTCCATGATGAATAGAATTTCAGAGACTTTTTGTGATGTATAATTGAGGTTAATAAATCAGGTTTTAGCGTGGGACTGAAAAGTTTTCCTCTGCTTGATTAAACAGCTGGAGACAGATGCAAAGATTCTTTTAGAGAAGGCTGATATGGCTCTTAAAAAGAACAAGATGCATATGGTTGTGGCAAACGAGCTTTCAAACCGCAAAGAGGAGGTTGTGGTTGTTACAGCTAATGAAAAGATATCAGTTCGCCGGGACAAGACGCAGGTTGGTGATGATGTTGAGAATCATCTGATACGACTTCTTGTGGACAGACATTCAGCTTATCTTCAGAATCCTGACCACCTTTGATATGTAGGCCTAACAGCTTCAGCTTCAGATAGGTGATACATGCAACAACCACAAGTTTTCCCAGAAAGTTGCATTTCTTAGCCTCGTCTTAGTTTTTACAGTGTTGTTTGGTTTATCTGAACTACTTGCTTTTTTTGAGACAGAAAAATAAAAATAAAAATAAAAGCGCACTTCAATCAAAATGCTTGAGAAGCCTTCAAGAAACCCTATAAGGAGATTATGGCAAAAATTTTACTCTCAATAGCTCATTTGTTTGGAATAACTATGAATTTAGTGATTTTTTTTTTTTAACAAGTGATCATTTAAAAGTTTTTACTGTTATATCATTATCATCAAATTGTATGACAGTCATATATCGGTCTTCTTTCATTTATACGGTGGCGACCATCTCTGTTCATTTCTTTTCAACTATGGAAGGAATAATATATACAACTATTTTTTTTCTTGTACAATAAATATATGTATCACCAACAGATATTGCAGAATGTATTCTGTAATGAGATGCAAATTGCCTACAGTGCCTCATCATCACCATCTGCGTCAAGCTCAAGGCCCTCGGCAGCTAAAAGCCGACTGATAACCTTTTTCTTCTCTTCGTCTGCTTTCTTTCGCATCAAGTCCCTTTTCTGCAAGACAAGTGTATGCCGCTTAAGGGTGTTGGAGTAATACTCCTGGGATGCCTTTTTTTCTTTAGCCAGGATTCTCCTCTCTTCGTCAGGATCAACCTGAAATCCCAGCATAGATTTTAAGAGATAATTGCGGTAAAATGTTGCCAATAATGAAAGAACTCTATTAAGTGAAAAGTGAGATCACATAAAGGACCATCACTGAAGCTATTATTTCAAATGTGAATCAGTTAAGATTATTATCTTTAGATGTCACCAGAAATTAGCTATATATAACATTAATATGGTGTAGAATCAGCATAACTTAGTTTACTTATATATACAAGCAAACAAAACAAGAACAGAGATATACGTGAATTGGCTGTTAGAAGATAACATGGATCATGAGAGCAACTTTTTTTCTTTTCAAAATTGAGGGAGATATAGTTTAATTCAATACCTTGGAACGCGAAAGACGACGAGCACGGAGATTCAGCTCACGTTGCTGCTGCTCAGCCCAGGCTTGAATGGCCATATCACCCCGTTGATCAAAAGCTTTTCTCTTTTTCATAAGCCACTCCATCCATGCTTGAGATGCCTGATATAATAGTCAACATGGAAACACCGTTAGTAAAGCAGCTAAAGTGAGGACATAATTAATAAAATTACAAAAAAGCATCATCTAATTAAGATAACTCTCTAAACAAACAAAATTTTATTCTACTACATGAACTAAATAACCAAGGAACCAAATGGTCAATTTTATGTGTTTGAAAGGTCAATTTAATGTATTAATTTTTTAAAAAGGGATCAGGAATTTTTTGAAAAAACAAAACACAATATGGTGACTCGTGATACAACAGTTCCAATGGATCTCATGAATTAATGCTCCATTTGGCTTTAGCACGAAACTAGAAAAATTTTAAATTCATAAATCATTGGTTTGCTCATTCTCATGGTTAACTTATGGTGAGAAATCGTCCAGTGCTGCTTCTTTCTTAAAAGTAATTTATACAATACTTTCGAGTGTGTGCACAGCATAGTTGTCATATTCCGGACCAGGCTGGCAGTAGGATTGTGCTACCACAGTCTCTAATGCAATCAGGAATTTCAGAAAGGACAGACGGAATCATCAATAGAACTATAGAAGACTAAGAAAGGTAATCACCAAGTACAAAAAAACAAATGAAATCAATAGAACCATTAAAATATTCTAAAGCAAGCAATGCAATGACAAGTAAAAAAACATATGATAGAAATTAAATAGCTTATCTAAGTTTCCCAATAATACCCAGGATATAAAAATCTTGAAGCCTAAAGTAAACTATGAACTGACACGGAGACTAACATATAAATTAGAAATCTTACTTTCATTGGGTTGACTCGGTTGTCCATATCATATTTCCTCCGCTTCTCCTCATCTATGAGCAACTCATAAGCAGCTTGAATCTTAATAAACCTAGTTTCAGCCGTTTCCCCTTCCTCAAGAGTCCCTCTACCATCATACACTTGAAAAAGGAAAGATGACCGGATCAATACATAGTCCAAGAATGGGGGCCAACTTTTAGGCAAACACCAATACACAAATAGGAACCAAGTTGCAAAGAACATCCATGAAACATAAAATCCCAAAAAGTGAACTCATGATAAAGGACAAACCATCTGGATGATAGAATTTGGCCAAGCGTCTGTAAGCAAATTTTATCTGCTCTTCATCGGCATCTCCTTCTAACTCTGTAGAAGAAAATTGAGGTCTAATTTGTTAATCACTCTCAAACATACTAATAGAATACAAACATCAAAAGGTTTACGTGTCACCCAACAGCAGATAAAAATATATGTGAGAATTACATGCTCACATGCTCTAGGACAACGTCATACGCCAATTTAATAGACTGGGTTGAAGGAAATTCGATGGCCTGGCGGAAGGCTTTGTCCTAAACTCAATCAGAAGCACATGTATAATTATAAAGTCTCAATTTTCAATTTTTTTTCCACAATGTTTTGTTCAATTGTTCACACATCCAAAGAGAGATTGAGAACGAGAAATACATAGTCACGCATAGATTTAAATAAATAAAAACAGTTTTCTCTCTATAATTTCTTCAACAGAACCTTTAAAGAAAAAAAGTAACAATAAATAAATAAAAATTACCAAGAGTTTCGTAGGGGGATTTCTGATCGGACCATTTGGACGCCCGAACCAGTGTCCTCCTCTGGCTCACACGGAACCACGGTTCAGTCCCATTCGAACCCAAGGACTCGAACCAGGGAGCGAACGAAGACGGCGAGGAGAAGCGAGGCTTGTAGTTAGGGTTTCGAAATGAAGCCCTAGCTCGAGCTCGCTGTCTGCAACACACGAAGGAGGAGAAGAAGACCGCGTGTGGCCTACAGATTGTCCTCAGATTGCTCATGTTTTCCTCAGAGTTGGAGCTCAAATCGCACGGTCAAAGAGAGATTGCGAACCAAAAATTAGGGTTTCGTTTTTATTCACAAAAATTTGACTAATTTCTCATGATTTAGCTCCCATGTTGAAGACGTGAAGCAAGTGAAATGAGGTTCTGATACCATACATGCGATGAGATTCTGGCTGAATCTAAAATTTATTTTTTTTTATTTTTTATTTTTGGGGTTTGCTAAGGGTTCTTCCCATAGTGTTCTCCTGGCGTTCTTCCAGTCTTACGTAGAACATGATTTAAGAAAAAATAAAATCAGAATCTGGTTTTTTCTATGATTAATTTTATTAGTTAATATTTAAGTTCTAATCTTTAAAACTTGTTTTGAATTAAAACTAAAGCACCAAGGTGAAAGGTTAACTTTTGGATGGTATCCCAAAATGAATTTGATCATCCCAAATTTGATCGCTAATCTCGATTTTGGTCTTGTCTCGCCAAATTTGTCTTAATGCTTGAAATTTGATCTTAATCTACCTAAAAAACGATGATAGTCAGCTCTGATTTCGTTTTTTCTTAAATCATGTTTTATGTATAGCTGGAAGAACACCAGAAGAACCTACGGGGAGAACCCCTAGCATTTTCCTTTATTTTTTCTTAGTCTTTTGGACTTTGGAGTACTTCCAAAAAACAAAAAAATCCGGGTATTTTGTGGACGGTTGGGCATTCTGTACTACGACAGTTGGGATACGCAATATTACCATTTTGCCCAATTCCTCGCCCCCAGTCTTTTTTTTTTTTTTTTAATGAGAGAGGGTTACAGCATTACAGTAGTCAAAAAGAAACCGAAAAATTTGTGAGCTCTTCAATGATGGATCCAAAACAATTATAATACATACAAACAATAAAAAATTGACCTAATTTTGTCAATAAGGACAATATAAAGCGGTGAAAATATCAAAATAAAAGATACAGACTAAGACATGATCGTCTTGAGACCCTTCAACCCTATTCGAATCCCAAGAAACACAAATAAGAGCCTCACCCTTTTTTTTTTTTTTTTTTTTGTGAGCAAAAAAGTTAAAGGGAGAAGCCAATAATAGCTATCTTACCGGAGCGTGACCATAATAACATCTATCTGCGAAACACCACTCAGGAGGAGCCTCAACGATGAAAATCGCAAGCGTTCCTTCAAGACCGATAGAGCCATAACTTAACATCCACATCACCAAGACATCAATGGACCCCATCTTCTTGATTATAAAGACTAGCAACCGACTCTTAATTTTCATTCTCTTCTTTAAATTTCTCTAAATGTTGGAAAAATTCTTTAAAAGCTCTCTTCAACAAAGCAAAACAAGATGAATACTTTGATTCTTTAAAAGCCCTATTCAGCTGCTGCACAACCGGTAAACTAGAATTTTATTTCTTTTTTCCTGAGAAAGTGTAAAACAAGGGGAGTTTGCATTCAACGTGCCTTAATGGTTCAGCCATCATCTAAGCCAACATGTTGCCCAAGACGCACTGACATTCAAGTTCATATAGTATCACAACGAAGATAATATAGTCTACAACATGCATTGTAGGGAATACATTTCCTAAATTTGTTGATAAACATAACCTTGAGATTCATATTATATATATATATATATATATATATATATGTATGTATATTTACACCTTATCAAACTAGAGAAACTGTTTTAAAACAAAAGGTACAGTACTCATTCCCTTTGCAGCTGCGGCGTGGAGTGACTACAACCTATATATATATGGGGTGATTCTAGAGGTACTTTCTAGGCTAGGCAGGTTCACGAGGACGAGCAGCCCAAAGCGAACTGAGAGCACGGAGACGGTGGAAATACTCCCCCAAGGCGAGCAAGCCACGAGCTGCTTGGTGGGTTGTTAGGATGCGCGACATTTGCTGCATAGTTTGTTGCCGAAGGTGATCTGCCTGTTTTGTAGAAGGGAAACTGACAGTACAGTGAAAAAGTTGCACATAGATGCATGGTAAATATTACAAAAACTATAGACACGTTAGATTCTTGACATAGCTTTTGCTTCCATTAAATGATTAAACATCACTTAGTTGAGCTATATTTTACGGTTATGGATGGATGAATATGTAGTGTAGGCTGCTCTGTATTCATTTGAAGACCCAATGATGTGTTACATCTTCAAGAAGCAAATTCTGAATCAACGTAAGTTTTCTTAACACCTGTGAGTTAACTGCCCTAAATGAGCTTAAATTTCTCAGATCAACTAAAATTCTTCACGGCAGCAATCTGTAATATATTACCTGGTTCACAAATCCCTCAAGAGCTTCCAACTTGTCCATTGCGGCAGCCATCTGAGACCCATAATTTCCTGCATTTATTGATTGAGCTCCTATGCCCTGGGACAGACTCTGCTGGAGTTTATCCATTCCTTGTGAAAGGGCATCCTCCGCTTGCTGAGATGACCGCTGGAGGTTACGTACTCCCTGAACTTGTTGATCACTCAATGGCTCAAGTTGCGGCAAGAGGACCTGTCAAAATAAAATAAGCATTTCACAATTTATGAATAAGGTTGCGTGAGCTAACAACAAATCATGACGATGTAATTAAGTGATCTTAGATCCAAAGATGAGAACTATAGTCAAATGAACCAAAAATGTTGTTCTAAATATAAATCAGCTTGATGTAGAAGAGCAATTTAGCATGTATTTAAATAATTAATGGCAAAACAACTAAACAGTATTTAGAAAGCTCATGGGCAACTCATGAAACATCTTATCAAGGTGGCATTTCCAGCTATTTGATGTCGTAAAAATTATTTGAATGCACTACTAACATCCATAAGGTCCTGAATGCTATCATGCAACAGTTTCAAAGAGGTGAAATTGTGTAAATTGCAAGAAGTTGAAGAATATGGAGACTTCTGCTTGCAACCAATTTTTCCAAAACAAGGGCAGCTTCCTGCATGATAATCTTTAATTTCTTCTTTTCCATAATGTGCAGGTAGATATTACTTTTTCCAGATTTGCAGTCCGCCTATAAGGTTGAAGATAAGGCCAGCACACTGATAACTAATAGTCATCCAAAAATGAAACAGCAAATACGGAGACAATTTTGTTTTTGACACTAACATATAAGCATTCTTCAAGCATTGAGATTAAATAAACAACTTCTTACATTCACAAGCTCTGACGGGCGAAATCCTCCAATCCAGAGGAAGAAACGTTCTGTTGATGTTCTCCACACCCCGGACAGTAAATAAAAGACATCGGCCTTTGCAACATCTGCTTTCATGCGAAAAAGATTGTAATAATGGTTCAAGCCATTTTCTACAAGTATATTAAGTTCTATTTCAGATACATGAGCTTGCAACGCATTTCTAAGTTCAAAAATTTGTTGGCGTTGCTCTTCAACCCAGTGTGCATATTCCATCTCAAATGCAGCAATGCCTGCAAGATCCACAGTTGGCACTATTTCAAGAACATAACAAGCTGTATCGCAAAACTCTAGAAAAATTGGCTAGAACGTAATAAAAGAGAACCGCTAATTATCTCACGAAAAGTACAAAGTTCTGAAACTATATAAGAAATGGTGATTAGAGGTTAGACTGGAGATTCAATACCATATTAAAAGCATTAGTGCTAGTGTTGTCCCTTTAGAAGCCAATACAACATTCCTACTTCAGCAGTCTAACAAAACCCATTTTATTAGGTATTGGGGGAAAAGAGGAAAAATGAAGCTTGGGTCTCATCTAAGGAAGTGAAAACTAGGTCCGAAAAGATAGAAAATATCATAAAGGGCAGTCTTAGGGGCAGTTACTGACCACAGTCAACAGGTATAATATTCATGGAAAATGTCAAAAGAGTCGTTGTCTCTGTTTCAGAATACAGGACTTCTCCAGTATGTGGGCAAACAATGGCTAAGAAAACTAGGATGACTTCTTCTTCTTTTTCAGCATTCAACATATGAACCTTCATAAAATTTTCAGAGACATTTACCACAAAGAGAGTTTCTACATTTGATTATCACGTAAAATCCAACTGGAAATATCACTCCATGAAACTCTTTAGCTAAACTCCTACTTGTACAGTGTGTACTTTCTCATATTTGATTAAGATGAATTGTCCACAGATATTATGTCTTTGAAAATGCATAAGATAAAAAATACATGAAATGAAATATAACAGCGAAGAAGCAGGACAAATAAGGCGGGGCAAATACAAGATTTATAACAGTAATTACCAGCAGTTGGAATCACAAACCTGAGTTAACATGTGCAGAAAAACCTCCATGACTGGTATCTAGCGCACTGCCAGAGTACACACCCTACAGTCAGGCATTCAGTGGCTGTTAGATGGATACCAAAATTTGATGCATGATCCATGATCAAAGACATTTAATGATTGGGGAAAAACTGAAAATGGTGAGCTTCACCTAACCTGCTTCCTAGTTCTATGAATTTCCTGCTCCAGCTGTGCCAGCTTCAAACGGCTTGTTTCTAACTGTTGAACATAGGCCTATGAAAATAAAATAAAAAATTGAAACTTAGTAAGCTTCATAAGTCACAGCTATGAAGTTATTGCAAGATAATATTTCTTTTAACCTTTTTCCGCAAACGACTTTTACGAGCAGCTTCACGATTTTGTGCGAGGCGTCTCTGTACCTGTACAAAGATATGTGCATTTACACAACCAACATTGATCAGGCAACTAATGGCCTACTCGAATCAAATATTATGTTCTCAGCATCACTAGGTGATACTGGGGTGCCCACATGAGCCCTAGCCAAAGAAATACCACATAATTGAACTAGAATCAAGTATAGTAATGAATTCCTGATGAACAGTCCATAAAAGTAGCAAATAATGTTTAGCACTCGAAAAAGTATATCCTTCCAGACTTCCAGTCATGTAAATTCTATGCACAATCAAATGCTCTCCTAACTTGATAATAATAATATGCACTTCGTATGATAATATCATATGTATAACAAGAAGATGGCATGGATATATTGCAAAAGACTACAAATTTAGGGGTAGGAGGAGAGAAAGACCATGTGATGCAATTTATTCACCTTGTCAGCAGGCTTATTTTCTTCCTGATCCGTGCTTGAGGGTCCCCCCGATTCATGAGAAATAAATTCAGACTAGCAAATCGATTCAGAAATTTGTAAGGTGCCGTAATCAGAAAAAGTAACTCTGAATTCAAAAACAAAGAGATTCAATTTCATGTATCTTCACCTTGTTGTCCAGCCTAGCATCCACCTGTAAAATTGTGGAAACACCTTTATTTGGGCTACTATCACCTTTGAAGGTGTCTTCCCACATGCTTATTTGTTGGAATGGATCATATATGCCCATGCTTCTGGATGTGACAAGTTGTGTTGATGTGAAGCTCATAACCTATAAATTGATTAACAAGTAAGGAAAAAAGAAAAGGGAAGGAGAGGCAGACTTTTATTAACTCTCTTGCAGCATCACACAATAAAAGAATGAAAATCACAGAAGTGCTATATTAATGTTCAAAGCAGGTAGCGGGAAGAAAAGCAATGGTTTGTGGATATAACCCACATCATATTTTTTTCGGAGGAGGAGCAAAAGCGAATGATGATTTTCCAAAGGCAACAGTGGTCTCCCCTTTGTAGCAATTACTATGTGTTACTCCCTCTAGTTAGGTGCCCTCCATACTTGTTCAAAACGACAGAATGCTCAGAACTAAAGATCTAAATCCTTTTCTGTATCATGTCTATATTTCTAGAAACCCAAAGCTAGTTACGAGACCTTGCTTCTTTTCTTCACCGTGAACCTATGAAAATCCTGCAGAAGTTTCCTAAGCCTCCACTGCATTGCCTTAACATGAATCTTGAACTTGGGGAAATAATAGATCAATATTTTTGACAAACCAGAGCCAAATACTAAACATATTTAAGCTATATTTTTAGATTGCTAAACTTTTGCCTATCTTCTCCGCCAAAACCCAAAAATCAAACACACAATTTTTCTCCTATAGAATGGCCAGTAAATGAGATAATATGTATTGATCTTTCAAATATCAGACTAGCAGGCTCACCAAGAAATAGGTAAGTGAAAAGGAAAATAATAAAGTAAATTTAAAAAATAAAAAAAGAGCATTTACTAACATCCAACAGTTCTTTAGATTGTGCTTTTCTCAAGGGAGAATAATTAGCAAACTGGAATTGTTCTCCAACGCGTTGGTGAAACCTGCTTACTATCTATCTAACCTTTGGACTAATATGTCATACTTTTTTGTTATCTTTGATCCATAATCAATTCACCCAATACTCTGCAAATGAAATCAACTCAATTTCGAAGAATTTAGATTCTAAAGATAGAGCAACCACATATATGCGGAAGATTTGCAGCTTCCAATTTCAATCAGCCCGAGCAAAGCGGACTCAAGCTCAGTCCAGTATATGCACACCGCACACGCACGTGCATGTGTGTGAGGGAGAAAGATGATTTCTTGAAGTTAAAAAAAAAAAAAAACAAAAAACATTTAAATTGCATCGAAAACTCAACATTCACTACCAAAACCACCTCCTGTTTCAATTACCAATCAAAGGAAAAAAGAACAACAAAAAAAAACTAAACATTTTCGATTCAGTTAAGATTCAGAAGAAGAAGAAGAAGAAGACACCGAACTCTGCTCACCCTTCACGACATGCTCCAATCAATCCTTTGTAGAAAAATGGCGTCAAAACCCACATGCTTCACTGAAAACTGGCCAAAACAGAAAAGTTCTCAGTTACCCAGAATTCAAAAGGCATAAAAGAAAACAAATTTGGATCTAAACAACAAGCCCAGAACAGATTTTTCCGTCATAAGGCCATGTTCCAGTTAAAAACTCACGAATTGGAACAAGAAGTTGAAGGCACTGACCTTACTTGGTCTCACTTTAGAGCTCCAAATTCAGCGCAGGAAGACCTAATCTCATCATGCTTAAAACCGTTTTAAGCTCAGCTCGAAGCGAATTTAATACCGATTATTCCCCGAAAGCAAACAAGAACCAAAAAAGCAAAACAACTAAAATGATTAAACAAGTGGACCGACATTAACGATCTAAATGCGGCCAAACCATCATAGTAGTAGTAAAGTAATATTACATTAAAAAATCGGAAAATACTAAAATATAAAATAAAAAAAATCTTAAAGACTCTGGTTCATTATTTGAACGCTACAGTCAACCGTCAACGTCGCTATCGTCCAACAAAAGAAGTATTGAAAGACCCAAAAGTGTGAGTCGTGTGACTGTGTCTGTGATCAGCGTGTGCGAGAAGAAAAATAGGACAAGTGTCACCCCCATGACATCCTTGGCTGATGTCATTACAGGGAACTGATTCGCCAGCACGTACCACGCGGGAGGCTGTGGTTGGCAGGTGAGTTGTGGGGTGGGTGAGGTTATGTTTACCTCCAGACTTGTTAATTTTACATTTTCTTTTTCTGATTTTATCGAAGATGATGTACACGTAAGCAGGTATGTCAGGGCGTGGCAAAAAGTAGAACAAGCGCGTGACCTGTCTCCTGCTCTGGGGGGTGTGAGGGAATAGGGATTAACAACAACCCATGTAATATCTGTCTGGGTGCAACACTTTATTAGGGCCGTTCGATTGTGACACCCAAGTTAAAAACAAAAATAGTTATAGTTGAGTAGCCTTTTTTTAAAAAAAAATAATTTTTTGGAAAAACTTCATTCTGCCCTCCCGAACTTCCAGTGGATTGTACAAATCCTCCATGAAATTTCAAAACTCTCACTTAAATTTCTTAAACTTTGATTTGCTCTCACTTATAACTCCTTACATTAAAATTACACTGTTTTGAGCCATAAACTTCAGCACCCATTTAAAATGGTCCAAAATAAGAGCAAATCAAAGTTCAAGAGGCTTAAATGAGAGTTTTGAAAGTTTAAAAAATGTATACAATTAGCTAAAAGTTCATAATAACAAACTGAAGTTTCTCCTAACTTTTTTATAAAATCATCTAAAGTGAATGATTCTGTCACCCAAATGCCAAATGGGGTGATTCGTGGGTGGTTCGGCCACTTACAAGAAGTGATTCAGGCGTGCCACCATTAATGACGTAGGTGTTATTGAGTCACCCTCATACCATTTTTCTTACCTACCCTAAAAAAAACCTCAAACCCACTTCTTTTTTTTAAAAAAAAAAAAATGGTCGCATGTAAAATAATTATAAAATAAAAATATATGACATAGCATGCATAAGATCACAATCGGGGGTGAGATATGGAAGGCACTTGTTGTTTCTTTAGTGGGTTTTTTTTTTTTTTTTTTTAGACTAGGAGATTAGAGATGTGACTGAGCTTTTGCTTTTGCTTTTCTCTCGTGCCGGAAACTCACCGTTTGTGTGTGTGGTTTTTTTGTAATTTTTGCACGCGTGCAAAGTGAAGAGGTAATTTGCATTATAAGTATTGGATTCTTAGTTTATCTCATTGGTGCCCTCTTTAAGTTAATTATTGGCTATTATCATTATTTTATCAATTTATTACCATGTTGACTACTAATATCTTTCATTCTTTACAGGTATGCTAAGATTCCAATCACACATGACATGGATACGATACGAGGAAAAGCTTAGTAATACGAGGTGGTTTACTATTTATTACTAAGCTTTTCCTCCGTGGTTGAGGTGGTTTACTATTTCTCACTTAGTAATAAGCTTTTCTTGTAATATACAGTACAAGGAAAACCACCTCAACCAGTTAAGGGAGCCTTTCCTCACCATATGAGGAGAGGCCTCTTGTCTCTAAAGGAAGGTGAGGGTTCGGTCGGCCATTGCTCCTCACTTGATAATGGACGGCCGATTGCCCCTTATACGGTGAAGGGAGGCCAACCGCCTCCCACTCCTTAGATGGTTGAGGAGCAACCATTTTTTCTTTAATTTTTTTTTTTTTTTATTCTATAAGTAAAACCTAATTTTTCAATAGGCTGAGTCTTTAGACATATTATATGTGTCAATCAATGATTGGTTGTGACACGAATCCATATGTGCAACTAACGATGCCAAATAGCTGATGAGCGCAATGACTTGGACCATTTGAAAATCGCTGGGACTTTCAATTGCTTCTGATACCATATGAGTAGACCACATGGGCCAAAAATATAATTTTTCCTGTTTTGTTTTTTCATTTTTCTCTCTTATTAAAATTTTTTTAAAGTAAGACACTTTTGAAATTCAATATTAACCGTTACTTAAACTATAACATATATATTTTTAGTAAAATAACAACATATAAGCCAGATCCATGAATATGAATTCTAATAATAACAGCAATCATGCCTTCAAAATTTACTCCATCTGATAGAATATATGTGTCTAGTTGTGAATGGGACTATCACAATCCATATTCTATTATAATAGTTGAAAAATAAAAAATAAAATTTATAGTGATGTTGAACGTGGACAACAATCACCCACGTGTTCTATTGTTCGTGCAAACTCCACCAGTTAATTTTTATTTTTTGATTTCCTTTTTCCTGTTCATGGAAACTGCATGATACCACCATCTAATTCAATATTAGTTTTTGATGCTAAATCGGTTGAAGTTTCCACCTTGAGAACTATTGCCTTATATTTAGCTAACATGTCACATAATTTCAAGTTAAGAAACATGTCACATATTTAGTTAAGAAACACAACAACTTTTGTGCGGTTTTCATCAAATAAGTGCGTCTTAAACAATTAAATAGACCTCTTGTTCGAGTATATGTAAAGGTTTTGTTAGGGGTTCACTCCAGCCGCCTATCTAATTGTACAAGCTAGCAGTGAGAATTGTCCCGATCGTATACTTAACACAACGAATAGAAAAGTCACGCTTTTTGGAATTTTGAAAGGATGTATGCATTATTTGATGTTGAAGGGGTGAATATACTTTTACATGTGGCCATATGAACTGCCTTCAACGGCATATTCTCCCTTTGCTTGTACTAATACACATAATATGCTTCACTTTTAACGACCTGGACAGACAAGAAAGTGTTGCGTCAACTTAGCATTTGAGGGTAAAAAGAAAAGGTAAAAAATGACCCCCAAAAAAAAAATTTTAAGGGGAAAGGAGGAGGAATTGTATTGCTAATGCAAGCTTTTGTGGATACATGATTACCTCCACTAGGAAAGTATGAATGTGAAATTGTCAATGTAACGTTTAAGTAATCAAATAATTAAATTTACCTATTTTTATCAAGCAAAACGTTTGACATAAATAATGATTTAATATGTTATCAGAGCAGAGATCTCCGTCATTTGCCTCTTATTTCAATTAAATATTACACGTATTGAGCCTATTAGCTTAAATTTACTTCTTCCTTGAAGGGGTCCCAGCATTAAAAAAAAAAAAATGTCATTCAAAATGGTTTTAGAGATAGATAATTAGTGATTTGACATGATATCTTAATTTCTAATTTGTTTATTATTTGAATTAAAAATAATTTGCGTATTAAGGCTTAAGTATTAAGGAAAAGAGAGGTATTAAGGATGAGGGAAAGTTATATATATGTCAAGCAAAGTGAGTCGACAGTTGCAAAACCAGCGATGTGGGAGAGCTTTAATTTAAGAGAGTGTGCAAGTGTCTGCTGTGAGTGCGATCCCACCAGCAAAATTAGGTCACGCAAGAGAGAGATGGCTTTTGCTTTGCCTTTAATGCGTCTACGTCTAGTTGGAAAATGTTTGTCTTCTTCCACCTTTAACCCCCCTCTTGTTCCCACCACTTAAAGATCTGTTTGATTGCTTGCCAAACAAATCTCAAACATTTATAGAGATAACCTAAAATATGAACAAATTAATGATCTTTTTTCTTTTCTTTTCTTTTCCTTTTCTTTTTCTTTTCTTTTCTTTCAGGATTGAAAGAAGTATGCCTTTGTATATCGGCAAACAAGTTGACATTAAAGTACACGCAAAGTGTATCAAAGAAGTCCCATGTAAAGGAAACTTATAGATCTAGGCTAATGAGAATGGATCTCTAATTGCATTTAGCTAAAAGAGAGCATTAAGAATTTGGTCAAAAGCTTTGGGGCATTTTTCTTTCTAATTAGACTCGAAAATGGCATGAAGACTATCTGCAAACTCTCTAAAAAGTTAAGTCCGATCAGAGGGTATTGAGTTTTATAGTACTGATTCCTCTGTCTAAGGATACCATTTAATATATTAATTTTGTGGAGTCTTAATTGCAACTTAAACACAAATGTAACTAACATTTTTTTTTTGGATCGTTACAGGTTTCTGAGTTACGTGATTCTCAATAGTGAACCCTAGTACAAAAACATTATGTGAACTTACAATATTTAATGGTCCATTACCAAACAACGTATGGGTTGAAGTGGTACCATGTTTGTTTACTATTCCATAAGAAAAGGCTAAATTTTATGCTTGTCATGGCTTGGCAAGAGAACACTTTCAACAACAACAAAAAATTCCGAAATTCCTTACCTTTGTTGGATGCCCCTGCTTGTACTATGTACTATTATTCCTAAAGTCCACACTCATTGTTCCTCTCCTTTAACTAGACATAGCACATATGCTACGTACCCAGTCAAAAATTGTGTCTTGAGAGAATATTTGGAAGAAAAAAAAAAAAAAAAAACCAATGTTTTCAAATAGTAGGTAAGGAGGGGACATCTTTAAAAACGGACAATTTTACCAAATATTTAACTACGTTTTTTACTATTTTTTCGGACCATGCCTTTCAAAACCGGTAAAGCAAAGGGACAGTGGTTTAGAGGAGGAAAACATGCAAATTTTATATGTGTTCTTTTATGTTTAGTGTTAAACATACAATATTAGGTAAGTGGTCGGACAACTATATATATGTGTGTGTATATATATATACCTACGGATATTCTAAAGACACAATTTATAAATGGTTTGACCAGAATATGAATGCACATGCAATAGAAAGCATTCAGCAATAATGTTTGATTCATCCTCTATTAGTGATTGTTACTTTAATTTATAATCAAGAACCATTTACTGTTCTATTCTATATATATGCTGGTTTTGGTGGTCCAAGATGACAAAGTTTATGAGCCATTGGAAATTTGGAGATGCGTTTTGTTTTGTGGTGTGACCTGAAGTCTAAGAGTGCATTTAAAAGTGCCAAAACCATTTGAATCCAAGTGCAAACCAAACATTTGTAGAGAATTTTATACAGCTAAAGACAAAGGATTCTCAACGCTCAGAGAAAAAAAGGTAGAAGGATTAGTGATTGGTGTTGTTCTAAAAAAACCTCAACTTATTCACTATAAATAGAAACTTATGTATTGTAAACAATCAAGTTAACGAGAGCACAATTATTGTTTTTAGGTCTATTCAGAGTGGTGGACGTATGTATCTAACATTAAATCACATGTAAATATTTAAACTTTCACGCAAACTTCAACGTAGTATTAGAGTTTCATCAACACTTCAACAATATTTACGTTACAAAGTACTCCAGTCTCACGTTCATAAACCATCCACTCAATCAATATGAATAATTCATATTTTTAATGTAAGACTAACTTTCTAGAGTGTTACACGAAATCTCGTGGTTTGTTGATCTAAGTTTCTTGATGCTCCATTTTTTTCATTAAAAAGAAAAGAAAGTGAAAGGTAATGGGGATCACCCAAAAGAAGATGTCAGTGTCATGAAGCCACTACACCTCCCATGGATGAGGAGTGTTCCATATCGGGGCAATCAAGTAAACCAATCCGCTCGGATCCCCTTTAGGCTTTAATTTTCCGGCTGGGGCTTTTCTACTTTAATTGGTAATGGAGCACATCCAAAAGTTTTGATTGCTCGGTTCCATTAGCCTGTGGGGACATTGAGGAAACCTATCACCCATCCTCGTTTCCAACACTTTTTGTATTTTTTTTGCTTTTTCAAAAATCGAATCACATATCTTATGAGTCATGACATCAACGTCTTTCAAGTTCCCACCCATCCATATTTATCAATGATTGTTTAAATAATTGATTTATGAGAAGGATGGCCACAAGGGGGATGTAACGCCCTAGGGATACCCGGGTGTTACTTACCACAACCTAGTAATTACTCGGGGCACTGGTATTATAGTTTTTATTATAAGTTAAAGTTTCTATCGGTTTGTAATTGATAATGCTCTTATTGTCAATTATACATTTTTTATTGTTTTATCAAGAGTGTATAAAAACTTGTAAAAAAAGTTCTAACAATACCCTTTTTTTGAGATATATGGCCAAAATAGTAACATATACACAATAGACTCTGCATATATAATGTATATTTGTTTACTATGTTTTGGTCATGTTATTTTTATCACTATTTATTATATTGTTCATATAGTTGATTACGATGTTGTGTCTGAAGTGGTTTAATTATAATTTTAATCATGAATTTATTATAAGTTATTGGGCATCTTTCTTTTACAAGCCAATTTTCAAGAGTGGTCTATAAGAGGGGGGTGGCCTATAAGATAGAACGGGTCGCCATGGACGTCAGATTCGAAAGCATAATAATATGTTATAATTGTAAATAAATGAACAAAATAAAATATATAAAAGTGCAGAGAGAGCTAATTGAGTAGTGGGCTGGGCTGGTCTGTGTTACTATTTTGAGCATGAAAAGAATGGGCAACTAAGCTGGAGGAAGCCCAAAACAACTGCCTCAACGGTCACCTCTTTCCTCTCTCACTAAGCTGGAGGAAGCCCAAATTAACTGCCCAACGATCACCTCCTTCCTGTCTCATGTGGAAGCGACTATAGGAGCTAGAAAACCAAAACGAAATCCACGGGAATTGCTTGCTAGATGCTGCTATATATATAAAATGGGGTTTGCTAAGGGTTCTCCTCGTAATGTTCTCTTAGTATTCTTCTAGTCTTACATAGAACATGATTTAAGAAAAAATAAAATTGTAATATCGTTTTTTAATGCTTTAAAACTTGTTTTTGGATTCAAAATTAAAACATAAGGGTGCAAGGTTAACCTTTTAGGGATGATATCACCAAAAATAGATTTGATCATCTTAAATTTGATGCTAATGCCTTAATTTTGGTGTTAATGCCTCACAAATTTGGTATTAATGCCTCAAATTTAGTGCTAATGCCTAAAAAGACTGGTGATGGAGGCTATTACAATTTTATTTTTTCTTAAATCATGTTTTACGTAAGATTGAGAGAACACCAAGAGAACTTACGAGAAAAACCTCTAGCATTTTCTATATAAAATACCTTCACTTGGGGTAAAACCAATCTTTTTACCGCGTTCGATAAGAAAGTGACAAATAAGCTAAATACACCACAATCCACAAACAATAAGAATGATTACACCAGATCTTATGATTATGAAATATATATATATATATATATATATGTCATATTTATTTTTTCCCTTTTAAGAGAAAAAAGGAGGAGGCGGCGGAAAGCCTCTGATGTCGTCTCCGCTACCATCTGTCGTCTCTAATCTCACATTCAGCCGCACTTGTTGTATAATGCTTTGGCACCCTCCTCGAGTTGGTGATGGTTCATGGTTGTGGGTTGCTGTTCCGATGGGTTTAAGCGACGCAATTGGGAGGCGGTATTTGATTGCAAAGCTTCATGCCTGGCGGTGCTTTCCAAAGGAGCGGCTAGATCTGTGCCGGTTTGGCTAAAAACGATGGCTTTTTGGGCTCATCGCGGTGGTTGTGGGTGCATGTGTATTGGGTGGTGGCTTTAAGTGGAATCCGGCGACAACGCTGGGTTGAGGAGTTGGAGGATTTTTTTAGTGCCGGTATAGCATTTTTGTTTATTGATTTTTTTTTATGAGATCGTGATTCGGTATTTTCATGATTATCGAACTTAGTATTTTTAAATGATTTGTCAACCTCTAATTAGAGGCGAGGCTCTCTAAACAAATATACAGATACAGAGAGTGAGCGAGAGGGCTTTTTCTTTTCATATTGGTTGGTTCATGAAATTCAGCTCCATATCCCACCAAAATAGCATGGAAATCAGGAGTGGCTGTTGAGATATAACTCTCTCTCTTTCTCTAAAATAGGATCGTTTTCAACGAATCAGCGCCGACCCCTTCTGAGCAGCCTGCGTCTGTATGTGCTCTCACCATTTCACTTCTCATCCTATATCTAACCCACCATCACTCTGCTCTTCTGATTCCCTACTACCTTTTAGTCAATTCAATTTTCTCAAATAAAAAGTTTTAGCATTATAATTATTGACTTTGCCTTCGAAAATACACAACAATTTTATGCGAATTTAGTAATGGTGAAAAACTTGATAGAACAATGGTGCACCCAAACAAAGCTCAGGACCCAGAATTTCCACCTCTTCTGGCCAGACAAGGCTCACTGTGTAATCTCACATTTGATGAGGTCCAAACCCTTCTGAGAAATCATGTATGCAAACCTTTGAATAATATGTTGTTGGATGAGTTACTGAGGAATATCATCAGGATCGAAGAAAGCCAGTACTCTTCTTCCTCATCCTCTGCTTCATTTTTTCTTTGGAATCTTAGTTTGAACGTAGCTTTGAGTAAGAAGACGGTCGATGAAGTGTGGAAGGACATTGTGAATGAGGTGGACGACCAAAAATCAACTCTCGGAGAAACTACTCTCGAGGAGTTTCTGGTTCGAGCTGGTGTTGTTAATTCTCGGCCGATAATGGGGATTGATCCGATGTCCGTTATGGTGTCTCAGCAGGCAGCTGATTCGTTGCAGTTTCAGCAGATCACGGAGCTGGATTCAAATTTCGTTTTTTGTGATCAATCAGTGTACGAGAACCCAGTTGTGGATATTGGTTACTCCGATAACCATCTGGGTATGTCAATGCCAATGCAGGCAATATCATCGACGTCTTCAGGTTCTCAGGTAGCCACCGATAGGAAGCGCAGATGCTCTGATGAGATGATGGAGAAGACTATTGAGAGGAGGCAGAAGAGGATGATCAAGAACCGGGAATCAGCTGCCAGGTCAAGGGCAAAGAAGCAGGTAAATTATATATTGGAGACTATTTGCCTTTTTCCTTTTTTTTTTTTCTTTTTTTTTAAGATCAAATTTTTAATTTTTTACAAACAAATAAAATAAAAGTTACAAATATTCAGGCATTTAGCGGCATTTGCAAAAACCAGAAATATATATACGCTTAAATCTTTGCAATTTTTTATATTACAAAAGTTATTGGTATTTTGAGGATTTTCACAATGTTTAACAAAAAATCTTAACGGAACGTGTAGAAATTTAGTTGAATTTTGTAAAGTTTTTTCTTATTTGTATCAATATTGGAGGAAGATTTATGATCTACTTGAGTTTATTGTCACTAAGCATTTGTGTTAATTATGATTTTTTTTTCCTTTTGTTTTGATTATTCAAGGCTTATACCAACCAGTTGGAGAATAAAGTGTCTCACCTAAGGAAAACGAATAGCTTTTTGCTCAAAAAGAAAAAGGTAATAATTATTTATCAAATAGATAAATGGTATATATCATCAATTATTATATCACAATTTTTCATTAAAATATATATATATAAAAAATGCCAATAATTGTTTGTCTTGTATCTTGTTGATGCCAGGAAATGGATATGCGCTTGTCTTCAAATCCAACTTCCATGCCCAGATACCAATTGCGACGGACCAGCTCGGGCTCCTTCTAGCATCTTTTATACATTTATTTTTTTCTTTTCTTTTTATTCTATTTTTCTTGCTTTATTCATTCATTCATTCATTCATTCATTCTGTCCATCTGACTATAAAATTTTGTTTCCATTGTCGAGATTTGGTGGACTGTTTGTTTTTTAAGAAATTAATAAGCCTAATTTATCTTATAAAATCGGTTTTACGATAGAAGGTTACCCATTTCTTATAAACATGCTCAAGATCTTGTTTACAGGCAAAGTGGAATTATTTCTTAACACCCCCTCACGTGCATACCAGTATTTTTTTGGATCCTTATCACGGGTAAGTAGTTTGGGTCTCATTCATTCTGTAGTATGTTTTGATATCATATTAAATCACCAGTTATTTTACAAGTTTACACTTTTGGGACAAATTGTGATTTAACAGTTTTTTAAAATGAATTTCAGCAAAGGAGTACCATTATTATAATTGTCGTTCTCTAGAGCTTTCTCGAGATCTATCCATCATCTATGACAATTTACCCCCGACCCTAATAAAATAGCAACTGCAACTGCAACATCCTTTCCTATCCCGCTGCTCCATCCCTGTTGTAGATCATTTCCTCCAATACTTCGCTGGCCGGATCTATGGAGTCTTGAAGATCGATTTTTTCAAAGTTCTATCTATTTTTCTCCATCAACCCTAGCCCGAAACGCGCCCCTCCTCCATCATCACCAGCAATCCAACTCCTCGGTGATGCTTTCAGTGCCCCCAACTGACCTTCGTGTGGATCACACACTCCTATGAGTGAATCTAACTCGCTTGCACATGGGTCCCACGTGTCGCACGCACCAAGCAGCTTACCACTGATAACTTCCTCCATTGCAACCATTGTTTTTTTGAGTTTTTATTGTTATTTTATGTAACTTTTTTTTTGAAACCTTTTGTTTCTACTATTACATTTCATCTAAATCTTTATTGCTTCTTACGAAGTTTGTTTAGATGTTTGATAGGGGTAATCGTACTCCTGATGGTAGTATTCATCAGATTGCGCCACGGCTTTCATCAGCTGCATTTGTAGATGACTTCCACTTTCACCTGCTTAGAGATGCTTGTGGTCTGTTTGTATTGGGTTAATTTGTCTAAGCTTCGTGTTTGTCCTATAACCTTTTTATGCTTTAATGGATGTCGGTTTGTTACAAAAAAAAAAAACTTCATTCTCGAACTGGCACTTTTATATATCTCCAGTGTTCAAAACATTTCACTTAGATGTATCAAAGTTTGGTTTTTTCTTACTTTGCCAATTTCGTACAAAAAATCTTAATGGAATATCAATTTTACCCCAAAATTACGCGTTGTTTTGGGAACGGTGTAATTATGGAGTCAGGGGTAAAATTGGAATTACAAGGATTTTATGTACGGAATTGGCAAAGTGAGAGAAAACCAAAGTTTGATACACCTAAGTAAGAGCTTTTGAACATTGGGGGGTATCTGCAAAAACGCAAAAGTTCAGGGGGATAAGTGAAGTTTCAAAAAAAAAAAAAAAAGTCCCATGTTTACGAGGTGGAGCTTATTTATTGGTATTCGTAACATTTTTCTTTATTAATTTTTTTGATTTTCACCAATAAATAAGTTCTACATCATATTTGTCTCCAATAGATTGTTCAATTAGCTGTAGATCACACATAATTAATCAAAGATCATTAGTTCGAATCTCCCTTTCCCTTCTCTTGTGTGGACATGTAAAAAAAAAAAAAAAAATCTTCATTATGTTAATACCCATTTGTTAATAAAAAAGTTAGTACCCCTAATATTTATCTTTATTTATTTAGCAAGTAAACTTATCATAATTAGGAATTCTAGAAGGAAACTTTTTTACTAATTTAATATTTGTGATAAGATTAGGAGGGATCTATCTCATGCTTTTTTGGAGTCTTTAGCAACCTCAACAAAATTTTAAAATCCTAGTAAAAATAGGATTTACCATATCATGACCATGGCAACGATGACTTTTCACACCCTAAAGATTGAGAAAAAAAAATTGTTACATATTTACCTGATAATGGATGAATTTTATTCAATTAAATACAATTGTTGAGCATAATAGTGGATGAATTTTATTTAATTAATGTTTTGTGTAGGGCTGTTAATTTTGACACGACCTATGAACCCAACACGAAGTTTACAAGTTTTTAGTTTGATCTTAACGAGTTTGGGTCATAATCGGGTCACCTTGTTTATGACATAGTTATTTTTCGTATTTGACGAGTCAATCCTCTGGGTTAAGCAGGTGACTTGTTAGACCCGTTAAAAAGAAAACTCTGAACTAACATTATATATTTTTCATTCAAACGTGTCGGGCTATGTTACTTGAGTTGTGTCGGGTTATGTCAACCGATATGATCCAATTATTTTGAACAAGTCGTGTCATGTTTGTGTTTAAAAGTTCAACCTATTTAGCAAAACGAATCGTATTCATGTTTAGGTTAATCGGGTCACAAGTTGTAATCGTGTCGACTTGCCAACCCGTTTTGCTAGCCAATACATCCAAATGCAATTTTTTGTTTGTTTAGTTTTCTAGTTAAACTTTTAAAAACAAATTTTCGAAAACACCAAAAAGTCTAAAACATAGCAGAGAACTTTCCAAATGAGTCATCTGCAATTGTGATGGCTGCCATTTTCTCAATAGAATTTGATTCTTCCTGCCCTACCCCTTCTATTGTCTGCTTCCGCCTTCGTTTTCTTCGATTTTCCTTGGAAAATCTCCGGGTAGTTTTTTTGTCTTTTCTTTAATTTTCTGATTAATGAAAAATTCCTTTTGTTTAATCTTATAATTATACTCACTCTATTTTATGAGATTCCGAGCTCAGCCTTTGTTTTGTTCAGCATTTTTTGTTTTTTTGTTTTTTGAATTTGGTACTTTTACTAGGAGATCCAACGGTGTGGCCGAACCAAGGAACAGATCTAACGGTTGGTGCGTGGCGTTGTTTACTTATATTCGGTGTTCGTTGCTAGCGTGCGCTTTTGGAGCTATTGGCGTATAATAAAAGTATTCGATAGCGTTGAATGAGTAGGGGATTCTTTCTCGGAAGGATTCTCTGTAACCCTATACCTCTTCTCACTTCGCCGCCACTCCATTTCCACAATTCCAAACGCTGTCTTCTCAGCAAGCTCCGTGCATCTGCTGGCTCTTTAGCTTCGTTCTCTTCCCTCACCACGACGTCGGTTTCTCACAACATGCCGGGTGTCGAATCCGAAATTGTGGAGTGGCCGGCGGACCGCGTGCGGGACACGTTCATCAAGTTCTTCGAGGAGAAGAACCACGTCAACTGGAGGTCAAGCCCGGTTGTGCCTGTCAATGATCCGACTCTACTCTTTGCTAATGCCGGTGCGGTTCTCATTTCCTTATCTGCCTCTGTTTGGTTCCTGAGAAAAAGAAGAAAAATGTGGAAATTGGATTGCTTCTAGATTTTTTATCCTAGTAGATAACCTGTTTCATAGCAATCAAAGAAAGTCATGGAGAAATGATAACAATATGCTTTGCTTTTCAGTGTTTCCTGTTCGTTCAATTTTTTATATATATATTCGTTATGTGCCACATTCTAATTGTTGGTTTTGGTGTATGAAATTATGAGAAAAACACTTTCTTATTCAACATTAAAGGAAAAACCGATATCTACTGGGCCGTGTACCATGCGTTCGAGAATGTGTTTCTAATCTGCTCTTTAGTGGAGGTTTTGTTTTTCATGATCCTACACAGAAATGAAATGTAATAGTAAAAATCAAGAGAGCCAAATTCATTTGCAGGGAAAAATCATATTTAGCCCTTAGGTTTTCTTTTGATTTTGATTAGTTATTGGGTTTCCAATTTCAAGAATACAATCTTTAGGTTTTGTGCAATTTGAAAATAGGTTCCCATGTCACTTTACTGTCAGAATTAATAGTTGGTCATTTACCACATGTATCCCATTTAACATGTTAGCATCCCACATAGTGCCATGACAACAAGTGCCAAATCATTCATAGAAAAAAAAAAAAAAAAACTCACAAAAAAAATCAATGTGACGCCTGAAATTTAGAGAAACACAAACCTTGAGAACCTAAAGGGCAAATCCACAGCCCACAGTAACAAAAGACTTCTTCTTTGGCTACAAACATGACAAACAGAAGGCTTCTTCTTCATATCTTGTGTCGTCCATTCTTTTTTTCTTTGATGCTGTCCATTTCGTCGTCTGTAATTAAACAAAAGGTTTGCTTACAACACATATCTCAACCAAAATGAAGACATTAAAAACTTTTTAGTTTGAAATAGTTAATGTTTCACACAGGTTCAATCATGCATTTTTACCAACCAATATGATTAACCAATTAATACTATCGCGTGTGACAAAAATTAGAAGTTGAGCTAAAGATGAAAGTTGGAGAAATATACTAGCACTCAATTTGTAATTCAAAAATTTTCTTTTCACCTACATGCAAACTTTAAAAAAAAAAAAAGTGTTCTACAATTAAACAAATGAATTAGTGAAATTTTGAAACGTGACCAGACAAATTTGTTTGCCTTGGCTGCAATAAAAAAGTGGCCCTTATTTCAACTTTACATGAAGAATGCCTTTCAACAACATAAGGGAAGGGGGGGATCTGCAAGAATAAGTTTCTATTCAGCCTCCTCCAACTCCAGACTTCTCTTCTCCTAGGAATCCTAACTTGGTATAGTGATTCTAATGTTTAAAAATATATTCATGGGGAAAATCAAAAAATGAACAAAGTCAATCAAATTCTTTCCAGATTCAGCCAACCCATTCACCAAAACTGAAAATAATATCCAAATTTTTCCATGATTGGACGAAAATATTTACTAAAAAGAAAAAGGCTGCTCTGTTTCTGGATTTCAGAAACTGAGAAACTGAAAGAAGAAAAACCGTAATCCCATATATTTCTATGAAGAAACTGAACAACTCCAAGCAAATTGAACGAATGATTCAAAATCTAATTAACACAGCCTCTTTTCTTTCACTAGTAAGAGAAGAAAACAAATAAAAAATGTAAAAAGAAAAGTGAAAAATAATTTACTTGGGAGATGCCATGACATTAGAGACAAAGTAGAATAGACGATTCATAGAGACAAAGAAGAAGTCTTTGTGTTTCTCAAGTTTAAAGCTGAGGGAAGTCTTTTGTTACTGTGGGTTTGCTCTTTAGGTTCTTAGGTTTTGTGTTTTTCTAAGTTTTATGCATCACATTGATTTGGTTTTTGTGGGTCTTTTGTTTTGTTTTGTTTTATGAATGACTTGGCATTTGCTAACAAATCATTGCTTGTGGTGCTGACATGGATGCCGACACATCTAATGAGACACATGATTGATGACAGACAGTTAATTTTGACGGTAAAGCCTATTTTAAACTAGGTCAAAACTTTAGGGTTGTATTACTAAAATTGGAAATCCAATGACTAAATCCAAATCAAATGAAAACCTAAGGGCTATATGATTTTTTCCTTATTTTTACACGAATAATTTGGCTATGTTTTCACTCATCGCAATTGGATTTTATGTCCGTTTCTTTGTAGACTTTGGGTTGCATAATAATATTATTGTGTATGGAGATTTTTAAAAATTGTGATACAAACCACAGGTATGAATCAGTTCAAGCCCATCTTTTTGGGGACAGCTGACCCTAACACTTCCTTAAGCAAACTGACTCGTGCGTGCAACACCCAAAAGTGCATTCGAGCTGGTGGAAAGCACAATGATCTTGATGATGTAGGGAAAGACACATACCACCACACCTTCTTTGAGATGCTCGGCAATTGGTCATTTGGAGATTATTTTAAAAAAGAAGCCATTGAATGGGGTTGGGAACTTCTTACAGAGGCAAGTTGGTCAATGCGTTTCTTAGTTTTGGCTTATTTTTCTGTTGGTGGCACTCTTGATCTTTTTTTTGTTTTTTGCTGTCATGTTTGAGTTGTGAACAAAAGTTTAGTTCTCTTGGATATTAAATAACTTGGAACCCTTTTGCCCTTTTGGGGTGCTTTTTGCATCTTTTACATATGTTTATATTTTCTGTTTTTGTTTTTTTTTTTTTTTTGTTTTTAAGTCTTGAATAGGACTTGGGGCATGGTTTAGTGTGCTAAATAGTAGTGACAATTCATATGTTTTGGCAATTTTCTTGAAAAAGTCCATATCATGTCATAGCTGTGCGTCAATTCACTTAATATTTACTCTATTTACACACACTGGAACCTCTAGGATCTTGTAATGTATAGATCATATTGTTGAATTGTAATGTATAGATCATATTGTTGAAGCCAGTTATAGCGGAATTTCATTGAAATTGGAATAAAGAAGACTGTTGGTTCATAATTTATCCCCTATATATATATTCCATTGGTTATTTGGCCATCGCATTTCACTGATATTAATTTGTTCTGAATAACAACTGTTGGCGTCATTCATTCCATTCAAGCTTTCTATGAATTTGAAATCAGGTGTTTCAATTACTAAGCATGGGCAAACTACTAACACCACTAATATTCTCCAAGTATTACTTTTAAAATGTCCTATTAAATGCTCAAATTGTTTGCTTGAATGGTTTTTATTATATTCATTGTAATGTCATATTAGGTGCTAAGTCAACTTTTGGAGTAATAATTTAGTGAAAGAGAAATTTGATTGATGCCTTTATTAAGTTGCTTCTGCATTCTTGTATAATGCTGCTTACTATTAGGCTGTTATGAGTTAAAATGCTTATGAAATTGTAGTATATGCCCTGAGTTAGAGTTAAGTAGTCATTCGTGTGATATCCCATCTTTATATCTTGATGAGTGTTATTTTCCCTATTTGTCCTTTGTTGCCTTACAGGTTTTTAAACTACCCAAAGATCGGTTCTATGCTACGTATTTTGGTGGTGATGAGAAATTGGGTCTTGCTCCTGATGCTGAAGCTAGAGATCTGTGGCTCAAATTTTTACCACCAGGACGTGTGCTGCCTTTTGGCTGTAAAGTATAGTTTCTTACTAATCTTCTCTTACATTTTATAATGACAAAGGTCTACATTTTTCTGGAAATTCTTTTACTAATGTAATATGGATGTAATATCTTTCAGCAGTATTTGTAAAATATATTGTTCTGCTGCTGAAATTAAATGGTAAAAACCGAAAGGTGAAAAATAATACAAATACACATGTAAAGGTTACTTCTGAACTTAGTGATGTAAGTGGCACGTTAGTATCTTTGTAATGATACATGTACTTGTCTTTCAAACAAATGATAAGCATGTTAACTCTTGGTTGCGCTAAAAGGTTCCATCTAGTTGAAACTTTTACTTCTTGTGCATTAATTATTTTTGTTATGCTATATTAATTTGATTTATCATCTTTGTTCCTTTGAATAGGACAATTTCTGGGAGATGGGTGATACTGGTCCCTGTGGACCTTGCACAGAAATTCATTATGATAGAGTTGGCAATAGAGATGCTGCATCATTAGTCAACAATGATGATCCTACGTGCATTGAGATTTGGAACCTTGTCTTTATTCAGGTATAACTTGGTCACGATGTCTTGTGGACCCCATTTAGCATCTCTGATATGAGGTGTCCGAATCTTCTTCAAAAGAGGCCTTACTGTAGTTATGTCATTATTCTTCCTCTTTCTGGTGTACTCTGGTGCCTAACAATTGTTTGATTATTTCTGACAGTTCAATAGGGAAAGTGATGGTTCCTTAAAGCCTCTGCCTTCGAAGCATGTTGATACTGGCTTGGGCTTTGAAAGATTGACTTCAGTACTTCAGAACAAGA
The DNA here is from genome assembly GCA_013348765.1 of Carpinus viminea. Lineage (NCBI taxonomy): Eukaryota > Viridiplantae > Streptophyta > Magnoliopsida > Fagales > Betulaceae > Carpinus > Carpinus viminea. The sequence goes on from CP054673.1 coordinate 4,649,021, forward strand.
TGAGCAATTATGATACTGATGTGTTCATGCCCATCTTTGATGCAATCCAACAGGTAAGATGGTGAGGATGATGGTTGTACAAATTCTTTTGTTCTGATAGTATTTATTAGCTCTCTTAAATTTTTGAACAGTACCTCTTTCATTAGTTGGAAATATGAAATAGACATGCAGTGTCCAGATTAACATGCACTAATATCATGTCTAAGATGGACTGTGATGTTTTGGATTGAATTAGCTCCATTGTCTGGTTCTATGCCTCTTTTGCTAAAATTTCATTTTTTGCTTCGTAATGAATTGATGGTATGGCCCTGAAAATATTAAAGTGGCATACTTAACTCGCCATTGAGTGTTATATTTTTGAAATATCTCTTTCTGAGATTTTATTGAAGATTTTTGCTTCCTATAGGAGTTTTCCATTTTGGCCAGATTTCTTTGGCATGTCTATATTTGAATTTGTATTTTTTTTCCTGAGTGGTTGGTGATGCTACATGTATATGATCCATTTTATTTGTAGGCAACCGGGGCTCGATCATATTCTGGGAAAGTTGGATCAGATGATCTAGATAGGGTTGACATGGCCTACAGGGTTGTTGCAGATCACATTAGAACTCTTTCGTTTGCCATTGCTGATGGGTCTTGTCCAGGTAGGGTACTAGAGACACAAAATTGTTGTCTGCCCATCTTTTCTACCTTTCCCTTTATGCAGCTAATGATTTATGCTCTTCTAGCTAATGATTTCTGGTTTGAATAGAGACCTCTAATTCCACATTATTGTATGTTACCTATCATTTTTGTGGAAAAAATGGGAAGCCTTGTAAGAGCACTCATAACAACTTCCTTTTTATTTTCTCTAAATCTAGGAAACCAAACTACGTTTTGCTTCCCTATCCAAATATACTCCACAATAGCTTCACTTATCTTTCCCTATACAAAATAAGCACTTGGTTCTAAACTTATTTGGAATTTTGTGGGTCATGCATAGCAATATCTTAGAGCCGCTACATCATTAGAGGACTCAAGGACAAGGACATTGGAAAGAGGCTATATGGAAAGTTATTCTTGTGCTAAAGAAATCAACACCTATTTGAGGGCTGCGAGTCTAATGTGCCCGGTTTAAAATCATCCTTTTTTTGAGATTTCTCTTAGATTGAGTTTTACTCTATGTACCTAATTTCTTCTCTTCAAATCTTGTAGATCTCGTTAACTTTTAGACTTCAGACACCATTAAGGTAGTTGTATCTCTTGTATACTTTTTGTGTACGAGGCTTTGCATTTTCTTATAATAAATTATTATTCATCAAAAGGGAAAAAAAGGGAGCCTTGTTGGCTTTTGGAATGTTGTCTTTTATTTGGCCAAGGTAGTTGATATTTAGGAACGGCTATTGACTAGGTGGTTCTACCCGAGGTAGTTGATATTTTTCTTTTATTTTTTCTTATTCCAGTGGATTATTCTGTACAAAGGAGAGGCCTTTTCTCAGAAAAGGAGAGTCTTTCCTTTATACTTGCATCCTCTCCCTCTTACTGAAATTTTGATCTTGAAGTCTCCTATTTTGTTGCAGTTTTTTTGGCCATTTATTGTAGTGGGTCTTTAAAGGGTATATGGAGGTTAGGTGATGTAAACATGTAAAAGATTCCGCTAGGTGACTTAGCCCCTTATGTTGGAATATTAGAATGTGTAATCATGTAAAAGAACATTGTACTTGGACAAGCTTCTTATGTTTATGTAATTGTTTTTCGTAATTTTCATATAAAGACTAAACGACACCTTAAGAATGGAATTTCTTTTTGATATTTACATGTTTTACTCATCTTTTTCTTCAAAATGAAGAAGTCTATTGCTTTAATCCAATTTTAACTGAGGATTTCTTTAATCTAATGTAACTGAGGGCCAAAAAGATGTAATTACAACTTTTAATGATCATGGTACTTTTGGGTTGAGGAGGATGGGGAGGATGAAGATATTCTGTACCCTTTGGGTAATTTCCCCCTTGCCACCATTTTGGATTGGGCTTTGCTGGGGGATGAGGGGAACAAAGACTCAATAGAAGATACCCCTCGGAAAGTTAAGGTAGCTTCTGAATTTGGAATGTTCCACTAACTATGATGCAAAGAGAGCATCATCTCCCACACATTTTAGTATTTGAGGGTTTTTGGGTCTTGATGTCTTGGGGGTGTTGGGTTGTGGGTGTTCTTGCTGTTTTTTGGGTTCTGGGCTTGTGAGAGTCCCTATATATGGTCTGCGTACTTAAGGATGCCTTACACTTTTTCAATAAAGTTTTTCGTTACTTACAAAAAAGAAAAAAGAAAAAAGAAAAAAAAAAAAAGACCATGGGTACTCGAAACCATTGTCCTGGCATCAAACTTCTTTTGAAATACTCCAATAGTTTTCTTGTTCCTTAAGTTTTATTTATGAAGTATATCTCTACTATATTCACTTTCAGTGGAAGGTTGGTTTAGTTGCTTTTGAATGTGCATATTTAGGAATTGCTTGGTATTTTGTGAAGCGATCGACTTTAGTGACAATTTTACTTTATGTGTAGGCTATGAGGGTTGTGAAAATTTGAAACCATCATAAGGGAATCTAAATTCTCTTTCGTAACGCTCTGATAGTTTTCTTGTTCTTTCAGTTTTATTTATGAAACATTTTCCACTATATTTTCTCTTCAATGAAAGGGTATTCTACTTGTGGATATGTATTTTTAAGAGATCATTCAATTGTTTGCAATCTCTCACTCTTAGGTGTAACTTGTGCCAATTTTACTTGATGTGTAGGCAATGAAGGTCGTGAATATGTTTTGAGGCGTATTCTTCGTAGGGCTGTTCGTTATGGAAGTGAGGTCTTAAAAGCTCAAGAAGGATTTTTCAATGGGTAGGGGAAATGTGTTTTGCTTGTGATTATTTTTCTATTTTGGTTTGGTTACATTTCGAGTTTATCAAGCTATGGTACATCTCTCCATCCCTACTGCCCTTTCTTCCTTTGAAACTAATTAAACTGCCATTGGGAAATTCAATGGTTCTGTTACATTTAGGCTTGTAGACATTGTGGTCAAAGTGATGGGTGATGTTTTTCCGGAGCTAAAACAAAATGAAGTGCGCATTAGAGGCATAATTGCAGAAGAGGAAGCAAGTTTCGGCAAAACTTTGCTCAAGGTAAGTGAGTAGCACAGGAATTGTTGGCCTCCTTATAGTAATATTCAAATGATCGGTTATCTCTAAGATACACTTTCTAAGGAAATGATGGTTATAACATTTTGAATGTACTCTATTTATTTATTGATAATCTATTTTGGTTGCTGTGTGAGTGATATTTAAGGACAAATTTCTGGACATATTATGCATGATTTTTTTAGAAGTGTATTTCTAGGAATATTTCTTGTTGATGCAAGAATTGCAAGTGGCCTCAAGCCCCTGCCTTTAGGGGGGCGGGGGGGTTCCTCTCTGCAAAATAGGGAAGAGGTTGGTTAGAAGGTCACCGGTCTGGAGATTTGAGGCACTTTGGCACCCAAGTCAGTAAAGCCATAGATGAGGGGAGAGTAAAACTAGGTATATGGGCGTGTTAGTTTGTGAGTTTTCTTGGAGTTGTTGCTTGGTTGATGGAGGGGCCTTGCCCTCTATGTGTAGGCTGGTTCCTAGGGCTCCAGGGGCCTCTAGCACGCTGGGCTTGGTCCTATGATGGTATGTACATCTTTTTAGGCCTCCTTGGGCTTTCTTAGCAATGAGGCGTCAATCCTGTCGGTATGTAGTATTGTCCTCCATTAGTCCCTCTATTCCTTTGGTTTTTTTATCAAACCATGGAAATCTGTATTTGTCTTGTAGGCATGTGAGTATCTAGGCCTCCAATGGTTTCCCAATTCCTTGAATGACTTGGGTTGGTAGTCATTCATTGGAATTTGTCTTGTGGGCCTGTTAGTATCTTGGCCCTTCATTTTCAATTGTAGGTTCAGGTTGATACCGATAGAGAATCAAGGTTCTATAAGGTTACTTACACTATTATGAAACAGTATCTGTTAAATTAGTCACTACAATTGGTACGTATTCTATTTCTATATGCATTAATACCGAGATCTGTTGAAAATGATTTTAACCATACCACAAGGATTTAAAATTTTTTAAAACTTAGGGTGTTGAAACACCAGAATCCTATGAAACTGGTGACCTGTGTTTTGAAATTGCTGACCATGCTAATAAAGCAACTTTAGTTGACAGTGGGGACTTGCAGATATTAGATCACAAATGATATTTGTTAAGTAATGCATAGTTAACATATGAAATGATTATTTTCTGTATACGTGCGAGTATCAAATATTATGTGATGGGTTCTTTTTTATGCTACTGCCTTCCATGGAAACATTACTTCTGTTGAATTTGATTCTGGTGTGTACTTTCAGATGTCTTCTTTTTTTCTTTTGATAAATTTGTAAGACAACACATTCATCCCAAAAAAAAAAATGTAAGACAACATGAAGTCAAAAGTAAATGTTCAAATTTCACTTGATAGATTTTTTTTTTTTTTTTTTTTAATTTCATTAGGCAGAAACAATGTCAATCTCTCAACAAACAAGTTGTCAAAAATTATTTTTTTGGTGGGTGTGAAAAGCTTACGAAACTTGTTTGTGGAGAGATTGACATTGTTTGTCTATTGTACCCTGTATGATGCCCTTATAGCTTTTATATTTCCCTGCTCTGTAGAGAGATTGACATTGTTTCTGTTTTATGTACCCTGTCTTTGGCAACAAACATTGCTCATCATTTATTTGTCTTTAGGGAATTGAGAAATTTAAGAAGGCTGCTCAGGATGTTCAAGGGAAGATATTAAGTGG